>OU342612.1:0-1316666 GCA_910589645.1 Tinea semifulvella
GGAAACCACCACGGAGGAGACGCCCACCGCGCTGATGCGTTCTCTGATGGAGGGTATGAAGGAGCACGGTCGGCAAATGGCGGAGTGTCAACTGCACACTGCGACATTGGCCGACCGACTCGAGACGTACTCTCCAGCGCCGCAGCCAGAGAGCACACCAGCGGGGAAGGCGTCCTATGCAAGTGTGGCCGCGGGTCACCCTCGCGCGATGCACTCGATAGCGATATCGAGCGAGGGTGATACCAGCGGCCAAGTGGTGGAGAAAATAAGGACGGCGGTGGACGCGAGATCCACAGGAATTAGAGTCGAGAGACTGAGAAAAGTGAGGGACCAAAGGGTCATTTTGGGCTGCACCACCAAGAAGGAGATGGAAAAGGTGGTGCAACAGATAAAGAAATCCGGCTCTAACCTGACAGTGGAAGAGGTTAAGAACAAGGACCCGCTCGTGATCCTCAGGGACGTCATGTCCTATAACACGGACGAGGACGTCCTGACGTCCCTGAGGACCCAGAACGGGTCCTTGTTCCGAGACATACCGGAAGAACAATTTAGAGCCCAAATTAGGTACCGGCGAAAGACAAGAAACCCGCACACTTGTCATATAATCGTACAAGTCTCTCCGCTGATGTGGCAGAGACTAACAGATGCAGAACGCGTCCACATAGATCTCCAGCACGTGCGCGTGGCAGACCAGTCCCCACTGGTCCAGTGCTCGCTCTGCCTCGCGCACGGGCATGGAAGACGGTTCTGCACTGAATCTGAAAAGGTGTGTAGCCACTGTGGCGGCTTGCACCTGTGGACGGAATGCCCCGACCGCCTGGCTGGCGCCGAACCCACGTGCCGCAACTGTGCTCGTGCAAAGTTAACAACCACTAATCATAACGCATATAGTGAGGACTGCACAGTGCGGCACAGATGGGACGCGATAGCCAGAGCGAGTGTGGCTTATTGCTAAAGGCGTCCCAGGTGCAAAGCTGATATATGGTGTGTCTTTTCGACATCAATGGGCACCTTTTCTCCGCCGGCCTATATAGTCATTTAAATTGTCTATCACTATTATGAGAATAGTCATCCAATTTAATAGTCAAATGCAGCGGTTGAAATTGCGGAGCGGGTGCCATTCAAGTCTCACACACTATTACACACTATTATATGTACACACCCATATATTGACAAAATTTAATTGCGGAGAAGGTTTCTTAATTTCTTAACTTCAAAACAAATTAAAATACCATCCGGAAACTCAAAGGCAAAGCCAAGTAACTAACTTGATAAATAGTCAAATAAATAAATAAGTTAACAATTCAATTAGTAGCACATAAGAATTATGTTATGTATATATATTGAGATATATAAACTGATAGCATAAAATATATAAGTTAAAAAAAAATATTAAGGGAATGTTATGCTAGTCCTATAAGATTGTATTTAAATTGTATAAAAAAAAAAAAAAAAAAAAAAAAGCTTTAGTTCTTAAATTGTATACAACAATGAAACTAATAAAATAGGAGGAATCTTAAATGTATAGACTCTTAGACAAAACAAATGTTTCAACTAATAATAAGGCATAAAATAATACTAAAGTTAAATGAAACAGATAAGATGTAGGTACCTAGTACAGCTTACAGCTGACCCCAAAAATAGATAAATTGATAAAAATAGACAAAAGACGGGAAAATAGTCTCTGACCAAATTTTACGTCAGAGGACAACAAAAAAAAAAAAAAAAAATAAAAAAAAAAAAAAAAAAAAAAAAAAAACCTAACCTAACCTAACCTAACCTAACCTAACCTAACCTAACCTAACCTAACCTAACCTAACCTAACCTAACCTAACCTAACCTAACCTAACCTAACCTAACCTAACCTAACCTAACCTAACCTAACCTAACCTTTTTTTTTTTTTTTTTTTTTTTTTTTTTTCGTCAGGAAATCCCTACGGATACCAATCCCCGCTGTGGAGGCAGCAGGGAAAGGTTATGTCGGACTCGCACCGACTAAAACCTGACGGCGTTCCTCCGTGGCGCCTGAGTGGCGGCTTCGCGGGAGTCCGTTAGGAAACGTCCGCTAACCGCCCCGGCGCTGTCCGCCTAGGCAGACCCTCCAGTGAGCAGGAGGAGATGGAACACGGGAACACCACGTGCGCCATCTCTCGCCCTCGCGAGTAGGTCACACTCCATGACCTGACTCGGGCGTGCGTGCACTCGCTAACCGTAAAGAAGTTTACGGCAAGGAGTGCACGACTTGCCTCCCTAGAGTGGTCTCGACGCGGCCGGCTGTGAGCACGTAACCGCGGAGACCACCGCTCCTTCGCGACTTCCGAGAGCCGCGAGTCGACCTCCGACCACCACCACCCGTCTGGTGGGCTGGGTCAGAGGCCGACTCCGTCGTCACCTCCGACCGCCTGCCCCCACGGCCGCTTTGCAACGTAACCGTTGGGCGCGGTCGTCGGCCCCTCCACTCCCTGACGGCCAGGTCCCAGTAGCCATTTCAGGGTCCCCCATCCATCCGACAATGGCGGGGTGAGGGTTCCATCGTCGTTCCGTCTTACTGGTTAGCTGGGGCAGGCCGACGGTGTCCCTATCTCCCCCGATTTTCATCTCCCAGTGACTGTGTCGGGGCCCCCTAGCACGAACGAAACACCAGGGGATCTCCTCCTTACTCCTCCACCAGAACCGCCGGTCTAGGCTGGGACCCAGCCGACGGTGCTTCCAGCTTCCCGACAGCCAAACCCAGTGACTGCCGGGCCCCCCGGCCAAACGCAGAGCCATTATACGAATGGCGCAGGGGATCTCCTCCTCGCCTCCTCAGCGCCGGCGGCCTGTTACTGGTACCAGACAACCGGCGCTCCTATCTGCTCCACAGCCAGATCCCAGTGACTGTGCGCCCCCCGACTCCTAGAACTTCCCACTGGACGTCGGGGATCTGCGGTTCTTGGCTTCCGCCGTGTACACCGGCGGCCTGTAGCTGGGGCCAGGCGGGCGGTGCTCCTCCGTTCCCTGTAGCCAACTCCCAGTGGTCTACAGGGCTCCCGACCTTGAATCAAGGCCGGGGCGCTCCTCCGCCTCTAACACTAGGCATCGGAGCGAGCCTCTACGCACAACGCGAGCTGCCTGGGTGCAAGACTCGCGGTGCTCCTACCTGCCCTGCAGCCAAATCCCAGTGGCTATCAGGGCTCCCGACCGTCCCTCTGGCACGTGGCCTAGGACCCCGGGTCTCCTCTCGCACACCGCGAGTTGCCTGGGTGCAACTTAGTTGGCGATGTGCTCCTCCTCGTGTACCGACGGCCCTTATTATGTAAATAATCGGGCGGTCGGCACTCCCCTCTCTTCGGCAGCCAGACTGGGACTAGGCCGCCGAAGACTCCCGACGCCCCTTGGACTAGAGTCCACCAAGCAGGCGCCGGGGAGCTCATTCGCCCGAACTATCAACGGCATCGGAGCTGGCCCACTGCCACTGGCAGAATCCATTTCCTGACTCTTACAGTATCCCTGGATTTTGGGCTTACGGGAGTGGTGGTATTCTCCAGCCGCCACCACACGGCGCAACCTAACCTAACCTAACCTAACCTAACCTAACCTAACCTAACCTAACCTAACCTAACCTAACCTAACCTAACCTAACCTAACCTAACCTAACCTAACCTAACCTAACCTAACCTAACCTAACCTAACCTAACCCAAACCTAACCTAACCCAAACCTAACCTAACCTAACCCAAACCTAACCTAACCCAAACCTAACCTAACCCAAACCTAACCTAACCCAAACCTAACCTAACCTAACCCAAACCTAACCTAACCCAAACCTAACCTAACCCAAACCTAACCTAACCCAAACCTAACCTAACCCAAACCTAACCTAACCCAAACCTAACCTAACCCAAACCTAACCTAACCCAAACCTAACCTAACCCAAACCTAACCTAACCCAAACCTAACCTAACCCAAACCTAACCTAACCCAAACCTAACCTAACCCAAACCTAACCTAACCCAAACCTAACCTAACCCAAACCTAACCTAACCCAAACCTAACCTAACCCAAACCTAACCTAACCCAAACCTAACCTAACCCAAACCTAACCTAACCCAAACCTAACCTAACCCAAACCTAACCTAACCCAAACCTAACCTAACCCAAACCTAACCTAACCCAAACCTAACCTAACCCAAACCTAACCTAACCCAAACCTAACCTAACCCAAACCTAACCTAACCCAAACCTAACCTAACCCAAACCTAACCTAACCCAAACCTAACCTAACCCAAACCTAACCTAACCCAAACCTAACCTAACCCAAACCTAACCTAACCCAAACCTAACCTAACCCAAACCTAACCTAACCCAAACCTAACCTAACCCAAACCTAACCTAACCCAAACCTAACCTAACCCAAACCTAACCTAACCCAAACCTAACCTAACCCAAACCTAACCTAACCTAACCTAACCTAACCTAACCTAACCTAACCTAACCTAACCTAACCTTTTTTTTTTTTTTTTTTTTTTCGTCAGGAAATCCCTACGGATACCAATCCCTGCTGTGGAGGCAGCAGGGAAAGGTTATGTCGGACTCGCACCGACTAAAACCTGACGGCGTTCCTCCATGGCGCCTGAGTGGCGGCTTCGCGGGAGTCCGTTAGGACACGTCCGCTAACCGCCGGCGCTGTCCGCCAAGGCAGACCCTCCAGTGAGCAGGAGGAGATGGAACACGGGAACACCACGCGCGCCATCTCTCGCCCTCGCGAGTAGGTCACACTCCATGACCTGACTCGGGCGTGCGTGCACTCGCTAACCGTAAAGAAGTTTACGGCAAGGAGTGCACGACTTGCCTCCCTAGAGTGGTCTCGACGCGGCCGGCTGTGAGCACGTAACCGCGGAGACCACCGCTCCTTCGCGACTTCAAGAGTCGCGAGTCGACCTCCGACCACCACCACCCGTCTGGTGGGCTGGGTCAGAGGCCGACTCCGTCGTCACCTCCGACCGCCTGCCCCCACGCCCGCATTACCGGTTACGTTGGGCGCGGTCGTCGGCCCCTCCACTCCCTGACGGCCAGGTCCCAGTAGCCATTTCAGGGTCCCCCATCCATCCGACAATGGCGGGGTGAGGGTTCCATCGTCGTTCCGTCTTACTGGTTAGCTGGGGCAGGCCGACGGTGTCCCTATCTCCCCCGATTTTCATCTCCCAGTGACTGTGTCGGGGCCCCCTAGCACGAACGAAACACCAGGGGATCTCCTCCTTACTCCTCCACCAGAACCGCCGGTCTAGGCTGGGACCCAGCCGACGGTGCTTCCAGCTTCCCGACAGCCAAACCCAGTGACTGCCGGGCCCCCCGGCCAAACGCAGAGCCATTATACGAATGGCGCAGGGGATCTCCTCCTCGCCTCCTCAGCGCCGGCGGCCTGTTACTGGGACCAGACAACCGGCGCCCCTATCTGCTCCACAGCCAGATCCCAGTGACTGTGCGCCCCCCGACTCCTAGAACTTCCCACTGGACGTCGGGGATCTGCGGTTCTTGGCTTCCGCCGTGTACACCGGCGGCCTGTAGCTGGGGCCAGGCGGGCGGTGCTCCTCCGTTCCCTGTAGCCAACTCCCAGTGGTCTACAGGGCTCCCGACCTTGAATCAAGGCCGGGGCGCTCCTCCGCCTCTAACACTAGGCATCGGAGCGAGCCTCTACGCACAACGCGAGCTGCCTGGGTGCAAGACTCGCGGTGCTCCTACCTGCCCTGCAGCCAAATCCCAGTGGCTATCAGGGCTCCCGACCGTCCCTCTGGCACGTGGCCTAGGACCCCGGGTCTCCTCTCGCACACCGCGAGTTGCCTGGGTGCAACTTAGTTGGCGGTGTGCTCCTCCTCGTGTGCCGACGGCCCTTATTTTGTCAAATAATCGGGCGGTCGGCACTCCTCGCTCTTCAGCAGCCAGACTGGGACTAGGCCGCCGAAGACTCCCGACGCCCCTTGGACTAGAGTCCACCAAGCGGACGCCGGGGAGCTCATTCGCCCGAACTATCAACGGCATCGGAGCTGGCCCACTGCCATTGGCAGAATCCATTTCCTGACTCTTACAGTATCCCTGGATTTTGGGCTTACGGGAGTGGTGGTATTCTCCAGCCGCCACCACACGGCGCAACCTAACCTAACCTAACCTAACCTAACCTAACCTAACCTAACCTAACCTAACCTAACCTAACCTAACCTAACCTAACCTAACCTAACCTAACCTTTTTTTTTTTTTTTTTTTTTTTTTTTTTCGTCAGGAAATCCCTACGGATACCAATCCCCGCTGTGGAGGCAGCAGGGAAAGGTTATGTCGGACTCGCACCGACTAAAACCTGACGGCGTTCCTCCGTGGCGCCTGAGTGGCGGCTTCGCGGGAGTCCGTTAGGAAACGTCCGCTAACCGCCCCGGCGCTGTCCGCCTAGGCAGACCCTCCAGTGAGCAGGAGGAGATGGAACACGGGAACACCACGTGCGCCATCTCTCGCCCTCGCGAGTAGGTCACACTCCATGACCTGACTCGGGCGTGCGTGCACTCGCTAACCGTAAAGAAGTTTACGGCAAGGAGTGCACGACTTGCCTCCCTAGAGTGGTCTCGACGCGGCCGGCTGTGAGCACGTAACCGCGGAGACCACCGCTCCTTCGCGACTTCCGAGAGCCGCGAGTCGACCTCCGACCACCACCACCCGTCTGGTGGGCTGGGTCAGAGGCCGACTCCGTCGTCACCTCCGACCGCCTGCCCCCACGGCCGCTTTGCAACGTAACCGTTGGGCGCGGTCGTCGGCCCCTCCACTCCCTGACGGCCAGGTCCCAGTAGCCATTTCAGGGTCCCCCATCCATCCGACAATGGCGGGGTGAGGGTTCCATCGTCGTTCCGTCTTACTGGTTAGCTGGGGCAGGCCGACGGTGTCCCTATCTCCCCCGATTTTCATCTCCCAGTGACTGTGTCGGGGCCCCCTAGCACGAACGAAACACCAGGGGATCTCCTCCTTACTCCTCCACCAGAACCGCCGGTCTAGGCTGGGACCCAGCCGACGGTGCTTCCAGCTTCCCGACAGCCAAACCCAGTGACTGCCGGGCCCCCCGGCCAAACGCAGAGCCATTATACGAATGGCGCAGGGGATCTCCTCCTCGCCTCCTCAGCGCCGGCGGCCTGTTACTGGTACCAGACAACCGGCGCTCCTATCTGCTCCACAGCCAGATCCCAGTGACTGTGCGCCCCCCGACTCCTAGAACTTCCCACTGGACGTCGGGGATCTGCGGTTCTTGGCTTCCGCCGTGTACACCGGCGGCCTGTAGCTGGGGCCAGGCGGGCGGTGCTCCTCCGTTCCCTGTAGCCAACTCCCAGTGGTCTACAGGGCTCCCGACCTTGAATCAAGGCCGGGGCGCTCCTCCGCCTCTAACACTAGGCATCGGAGCGAGCCTCTACGCACAACGCGAGCTGCCTGGGTGCAAGACTCGCGGTGCTCCTACCTGCCCTGCAGCCAAATCCCAGTGGCTATCAGGGCTCCCGACCGTCCCTCTGGCACGTGGCCTAGGACCCCGGGTCTCCTCTCGCACACCGCGAGTTGCCTGGGTGCAACTTAGTTGGCGATGTGCTCCTCCTCGTGTACCGACGGCCCTTATTATGTAAATAATCGGGCGGTCGGCACTCCCCTCTCTTCGGCAGCCAGACTGGGACTAGGCCGCCGAAGACTCCCGACGCCCCTTGGACTAGAGTCCACCAAGCAGGCGCCGGGGAGCTCATTCGCCCGAACTATCAACGGCATCGGAGCTGGCCCACTGCCACTGGCAGAATCCATTTCCTGACTCTTACAGTATCCCTGGATTTTGGGCTTACGGGAGTGGTGGTATTCTCCAGCCGCCACCACACGGCGCAACCTAACCTAACCTAACCTAACCTAACCTAACCTAACCTAACCTAACCTAACCTAACCTAACCTAACCTAACCTAACCTAACCTAACCTAACCTAACCTAACCTAACCTAACCTAACCTAACCTAACCCAAACCTAACCTAACCCAAACCTAACCTAACCTAACCCAAACCTAACCTAACCCAAACCTAACCTAACCCAAACCTAACCTAACCCAAACCTAACCTAACCTAACCCAAACCTAACCTAACCCAAACCTAACCTAACCCAAACCTAACCTAACCCAAACCTAACCTAACCCAAACCTAACCTAACCCAAACCTAACCTAACCCAAACCTAACCTAACCCAAACCTAACCTAACCCAAACCTAACCTAACCCAAACCTAACCTAACCCAAACCTAACCTAACCCAAACCTAACCTAACCCAAACCTAACCTAACCCAAACCTAACCTAACCCAAACCTAACCTAACCCAAACCTAACCTAACCCAAACCTAACCTAACCCAAACCTAACCTAACCCAAACCTAACCTAACCCAAACCTAACCTAACCCAAACCTAACCTAACCCAAACCTAACCTAACCCAAACCTAACCTAACCCAAACCTAACCTAACCCAAACCTAACCTAACCCAAACCTAACCTAACCCAAACCTAACCTAACCCAAACCTAACCTAACCCAAACCTAACCTAACCCAAACCTAACCTAACCCAAACCTAACCTAACCCAAACCTAACCTAACCCAAACCTAACCTAACCCAAACCTAACCTAACCCAAACCTAACCTAACCCAAACCTAACCTAACCCAAACCTAACCTAACCCAAACCTAACCTAACCCAAACCTAACCTAACCCAAACCTAACCTAACCCAAACCTAACCTAACCCAAACCTAACCTAACCCAAACCTAACCTAACCCAAACCTAACCTAACCCAAACCTAACCTAACCCAAACCTAACCTAACCCAAACCTAACCTAACCCAAACCTAACCTAACCCAAACCTAACCTAACCCAAACCTAACCTAACCCAAACCTAACCTAACCCAAACCTAACCTAACCCAAACCTAACCTAACCCAAACCTAACCTAACCCAAACCTAACCTAACCCAAACCTAACCTAACCCAAACCTAACCTAACCCAAACCTAACCTAACCCAAACCTAACCTAACCCAAACCTAACCTAACCCAAACCTAACCTAACCCAAACCTAACCTAACCCAAACCTAACCTAACCCAAACCTAACCTAACCCAAACCTAACCTAACCCAAACCTAACCTAACCCAAACCTAACCCAAACCTAACCTAACCCAAACATAATCAATGCTAACCTAACCCAACGATTTTTTTACTAAACGAATGAAAACGATACTCGATTCCATGCGAAATAAAGTCAAGTCGAAGATTGAGAGCAGTTGAGATTAGTTTTGCAAGGGAGTTGTAAACAATTTACAAACAAAACGAACGGTTTTGGGATATCTTTAATTTACACATTCCGAAAACGTCTTTCATTTTCGACTGCTCTAACCAATGATGTCCTCATTGGCTCTAACCGTTGTTGTGTCACCTGAACGTCAGTCTATTCGATCGAATGCGCTTTCGCAATTTCGCATCGACAGACGTTGAAGTGACAAAAAATCGTTTAGATCGCCTTTTTTTGTTAAATTGAATGAAGGATTAATGCCAAGTCGAATGACTTATAAAGCAAAATAAAGTGAAAAATGCGCTTAAAGTGACAAGTTGCCCTATGCACAGACTATATATAGCAAGTAAAACACGAGCGGTAATAATCAGTGAGTGTATTGCGTAACGTATTATAGATAACATCCATCCCTTTTCATATTCCATTACGTCCTTCCTTTATGTTCGTCTCCTCACAGTACATTCGCAAGTTGCAATGGATCGTTATCATTTCTTTTTGATTTCGAAATTCTGTTATGATAAAATAACGTTCGTAATCGACATTACCTACATTTGTGTTTTGGTATTTGCCTGTTATATTTAGATTAGATATCATAACGTGTATGTACCTGTAAAATGAAAATTTTAATCCGTGTAATCCTGACTAAAGAGAACAGCTGTCAATGAGTTACACAATAATCTTTATGGCCGCCATCTTGGACTGTCTGCGCCATTAGCAATAAGTTGTTTTTCTGCGCATTGCGCATTTTACTTCTGCAGTGCGATCCGAGTGCGATGGTTATCGGATTTATCTGATCAGTTGGTTATCTAGTGCCGAGTTGTTAAGTGGTTCGCGCCCACCGGCGGACGTCGAGATGGCCAAGATGTCGAGAGTGTCTTTGATCCTACTATTTATAGCTATCATTTATCCTTCTGACGCCCAGAGTAAGTAAATTCTTTGTTTCCGTGGCCTCGGGACTCGATAACGAGTGACCTCATTCTGCATCATCAGACAGGCTTTATGTTTCTTCTATTATGTCAATTTAATGAGTAACTAATTTGAGTCCAGTTTTATCCAGATTCTCGGTATAATTAGAAATATGTACTATGCATATAAATATCTAATGAATACTGTCTGACGCGTTGCAAAAAGTTTGTTGGGTCAGCTGTTTATCTTTGTGAAAGGTACGTCCGGGTGGGCCAACTGTGAACCTGTAACTTGTATGATTTTTGTCTACCCGTGCCCTCGAGCCTTAGTAACAGTGATATATATTATAGCCATGTGTTTTCATATGAAACATTTAATTATCTTATCTGATAAGTAAATAGTAAAATGTAATATAATGTAATGCGACAACAAGGGCACCGGTTTCCTCGGAGACAGTCTGGCCGTAGTTAGAGTGGACCGTGATGTGGGTGCAGACGTGTCGGAGGTGGTGGCGGCGGCGGGCGCGCGCGTGGAGCTGCGCTGCGGGTTGCGGGCCGAGCAGCGAGCGCTGTGGAGGAGGGACGGGCTGGAGGTGGGCGGGGAGGAGGCCCGGGGCGAGTTGGCGGGCCCGGGCGGGCTCACGGCCTGGCTGCGGCTCACGGCGGCCCCTGAGCTGGCCGGCCTGTACACGTGCGCCTCCCCGCCCGCCCACGCCGTGCGTCTGCGCGTGTCGGGTACCGTAGTGCCGCCCGGTAGAGTAGTGCTTAGCCATTCTGTAGTACTGTAGCGAGTGTGTCCGCAGCGGAGGAGAGCAGCACGACGACGGCCCCCGAGGAGGAGTGGCCAGAGCTGTGGTACGACTTGCCGCGAGCCATCATCATCAACTGCTCGCTGGGAGCCGACGCCACCTGGTCAGTACCGCTCGTCGCTAACCTCGCATGTTTACTAATGATGCTTATCGTAGTGTGCTAGTAACCTGCAACGTGCAGTCGGCTATATCGTTACGAAGCGGAGTGTCGTGCGCAGGTCCAAGGACGGCGCGGAGGTGAGCGCGGTGCCGCTGCTGCGGGAGCGCCACGCGGTGCGCGCGGAGGGGGAGCGCTCGGTGCTGGAGGTGCGCGCCAAGAGCTCGGAGGACGACTGGGGCACGTACACGTGCGCGGCGGGCGGGCGCGTGGCGGGCTGGCGCGTGCGGGCGCGCCCCGTGCTGCGGCTGCCGGCGGACGCGGGCGCGGTGGAGGGCCAGAAGCTGCGCCTGGTGTGCCGCGTGCTGGGCAAGCCGCGCGCCGCCGTGTCGTGGACGTACCGGAACGAGTCGCTGAACGAGACGGAGGTGGGCGCGGCGCTGGGCGCGGACCGCGTGCGGCTGGCGGAGAGCGCGGCGGGCGCGGCGGGCGCGGAGCTGGTGGTGGCGGCGGCGCGGCGGGAGGACGCGGGCGTGTACTCGTGTCGCGCGGCGGGCGGCGGCGCGGAGGTGGCGGCCGAGGTCACGGTGCGCGTCAAGGACATGTACGCGGCGCTGTGGCCGTTCCTGGGGATCTGCGCGGAGGTGCTGCTGCTGTGCGCCGTCATCCTGGTGTACGAGAGACGCCGCGCCAAGCCCGCCGCCGACCCGGACGACGCCGACCAGAAGAAGTCGTAATCTGTGTCCCCCCCCCCGTTGTCCCCCCTCCCCGTTGTCCCCCCCGTCCGAATCCTGCCGCGACGATTCGAACGCGCGTCCGGGTATTCGCAATAAATACGAGCCGTACTCCGATTTGGATTGCGAGCGATTTAATTTCCAAAGGAAGAACTTCAGCGTTTGTTTTATATAATTGTTTTTTAATTTAAAAATATATTTTATAATAGTTTCAAGTTTGTTTTTATTTGACGACGGCGCGACGCAAAGTGTTCGAGTATCTATCAGTCGATATGTGTAAGTAAACTAAATCTAAATAACAAATTAAATATAATAAAAATTTTAGCAACCTTAACCTTACAATATAAACATTTCCTCCAGGCCATTGTCCAGTGGCATGGTGCCCAAAACACTGGCAGCATTTCCTCCAGGCCATTGTCCAGTGGCATGGTGCCCAAAACACTGGCAGCATTTCCTCCAGGCCATTGTCCAGTGGCATGGTGCCCAAAACACTGGCAGCATTTCCTCCAGGCCATTGTCCAGTGGCATGGTGCCCAAAACACTGGCAGCATTTCCTCCAGGCCATTGTCCAGTGGCATGGTGCCCAAAACACTGGCAGCATTTCCTCCAGGCCATTGTCCAGTGGCATGGTGCCCAAAACACTGGCAGCATTTCCTCCAGGCCATTGTCCAGTGGCATGGTGCCCAAAACACTGGCAGCATTTCCTCGTTGAATTTCGATACTAATCTTTTCAGCGAGGAAGCTGCCAGCCCGTGGGTCACCAGTGACGTCTAGTTTTTTTGAAATTTCCTTAAATAAAGTTTTTGCCTCGAGGCCCCACGGTCCCATGGTTTCAACGGCGAAGGCCACAAATATATAATCATTGCAAATGTTTATATATTTGTGGCGCTTGACGTTTTGGGCTTGTTCTGCCGCCGCACCAGCTCTGACAGTAGTTCCTTGAAGATGTGAAGTTGCTAGCGTGTCTACACATGTGACGTCCCACACTAGTGATTTTCCCAAACTCCAAGGAACTAAGGTCATACCGTCAGGTCTCTTGCCATCATCTCTAAATATAGCCCGTGGGTTCTAAGGTGGCTGGAATAGAGATGGAGGCAAAAGATCTGCGAATACAGCTGTGGCGGTAGAAGCGGCCGGCGCCTTTAAAACAAGATAGACCATGGCGCCCCAGGCAGTCGACGTCTCTGCCGCATGGACAATAGTGAGGTTCGCACACACTAAGCCCGAGTCCTAAACAAACGCATATGCGTAGCGTGTGGTTGTCTAATATAGTACCTATGTTTTTGGAGGGGAGCGCGTTTAACCAAAGACCTGACTCTTTTTCAGAGACAGCTAATAAACGGGCCTGTTCAGCACAATTATTAGAATCTAAAAGTTCATTATGTATAATTTTAATTAAAGGTATATCCCACAGTCTTTGCACTTTCGTATTTATTGGAATATTATCTGGGCATAGCGCAGACCAGGCGTCTTTAGCCTCGGATAAACCACTCACCTCAACGTTACAATCTAATTGCTCCATATCCGGAAGAAAGAAAAGCTGGTAGGGCTAAACCTTCAATTCGCCTGATACCAAGGCCACCAAAATTAACAGGCAATGTTGCCTGAAGCCATGAATTTGAGTCAAATTTTAAATTTAATATTTTTTCTAAATTAATTTTGAGTGTAGTATCGATTTTTTGTATTTGTTCAGAAAATTTCCAAAGAGGAGTTGTTCGAAGAAAATACATATATTTTGGTGCAAACAAGCAAAATCTAAAAATAAATAAAGCAATGTGGGAGGAAATTTTAGAGAAACGATCCGAGATATTATTAAATTGTTCCAATTTTTCTTCGATAAAATTTGGGATACCTGAATCAAAAATAGGACTCCCTAAAAGAAAAAAGTTGTCCATGTTAATTTGTTTTATGTTAGGTGCAAGTCTGCTAAATTTATTTATGATATCAGTTTTTTCTATTGTTGAAAAAGAACGGGAATATTTCGCATTTATTACTATTAATTTCGAGGCCTAATTCTGAAAATTTGTTTATTATTGTTGAAAAATCGTTTAAAACCGAGTCTATTTCTCCTGCTAATGATCCATCATCTAGGTACCATATGTTAAACTGAGACTGTAAATTTTTAATTATTGGATGTATAGCCAAACTAAATAAAGCAGGACCAAGAGGATCTCCTTGCTGGCAACCTACTGAGGAAGAAATTTCATTTTTATTATAATTAATTTTGAAGAATTTGAATAGCATTGCCAAACGTAGTTGTATATAGATGGGAATTTTCCTTTCACTTCTTTTATAAAATATTCTCGGGAAATTGAGTTAAAAGCATTTTTGATGTCTAACTTTAAAAAAACCTTATTCTTGAAAGTTGATAGAAAACTACGGGCTGCATGTATAGCAGCTTCAGAGCCTCCTTTACTGCCCACCCCTAATTGTATTGGTTCGAAAATATTATTTAAAGACTCTTGAATAGATTTACAACATAATTTGGAAGCTAGACGTCTAAAATTAAAACCAACTGCGATTGGGCGGATACCACCACATTTTTTTTCTGCAATCAAATTGCAATCAAATTGGCTCCATATAGAATTGGGCTATTTCTATATTGACTTTTCCAGATAACATTAAATTTATTAAAGAACAAATAGCAGAAATTAGTAAGCATCCGTTTTCACCTGTTTGTTTAGAGGTCAAGTCTTTAAGATGTTGGGGTGTGAGACTATCCAACCCACCAGCAAAACCACTAGGAAAAGAAGATATTGCATTTATAATATTTCCAATAGTAGCTTCTACTTGTTGATTTGGGTTTAATGGTTCAAATGAAATTTCTGATGAAAAAGACTGGGTGTTTCATTTTAAGGGCATTTAATGTACTTAAAATTAAATCAATTTCTATTAGTTCAGGTTCTCATGGTGTGGCGTGTCCGGTGGTCGCCCCTTCCTTAGAAGGTCATTGCAGTGGTGGCACGTGTGTCGGGTCCCGGTCCGCACCCTAAGGGCCTGGTTGAGCGGGGGGATGGCTGGCACATGCGTTGTCCGTGATCGGGTGCTGCTGTGGGGGCCTGGGACCGAGGCCGAACACGTTCAATTTATTGTTCTTAAATTAACAGAGGTTTTTCGTTTTGTCGACTTTCGGGTTGCACATAGGCATGTAGTGTATCTTAATTCTGACTTGCCTGGTGGGTTACTGCTGTACCAGGTATTGTATTACAGTTCCTACCATCTGTACGCTGACGATCTTCAGCTATCGTTGCATTTTGATGTCACTAAAATTTATGATGCCCTTCACAAAATGAACAGGGATCTCGAAGCCATACGTATCAATCTACTAATCTTGGGCTTCTCGTAAATCCTCGTAAGACCCAGGTTATTATTGTTGGTACAAGGCACATGCTTAACAGATTGGATTTGAACACACTATCTCCATTAACTTTCAATAACGTTCCACTTCCTTTCTGCGAAAGTGTAAAAAACCTGGGTCTTCACATGACCTGCGACCTATCCTGGAGCCTACATGTGTCAGAAATTAGCCGGAAAATGTTCGTTAGCATGCACTCGCTAAAGCGCTTTCAGTACTTCATTCCCTTTAAGGCAAAGCTTATGTTGGTTAGTTCGCTTTTTCTCCCTATTATTGATTATGCAGATGTGTGTTATCCTGACCGAAGAGCTACTGAATAAACTCGATCGTCTGCTCAACTTATGCATCCGTTTCGTGTTCGACTTGCGTAAGTATGACCATGTATCCCAATATCGTATTCAATTAAAGTGACTCAATATCCGCTTCCGCAGATCTGCACATCTCTTGACTTCACTTTACGGCATTCTTTACAATCCCCAAACTCCTTTATACCTTAAGACTCGTTTCCAGTTCCTTGGAGACAGTCATAATCTTCATCTTCGCTCTGCTAATAACAATCAGCTCAAAATCCCTACCGAATGGCACATATTCAGATTCTTTTACAGTTTCCGCTGCTCGAGAGTGGAACAAACTTCCTCTGGTTATCAGACGGGCGCCGTCTATTAATATATTTAAAAATCTACTTATCGCTCACTTTCTAAACAAACAACATAGATCTTCCTAGTACCTATATCTATCATACTATTTTTATTGTGTGTAAACAGTACTATATACTTACCTAGTTTCGTATTTGTGTATATATGTATATATTTATGTATTTAAGTAGTAGTATGTAACGATTATTATGTATTGTATGTAAATTGTATATTTATAATAATGCACCCCGCAAATCCTCTACCACACTCCCAAAGGTTAGCTGTTATAAAATGCCGAAAGGCATTAAGTTCGCCCTTGTACATTACTTTTGAGTTTTTTGTGCAATAAAGAGTATAAATAAATAAATATTGTAATCTCATAGGTACTGATAACTAAATTTAAAAAGGTTATTATTTGATCGTTGTGGTGCAGTTCTGTATATGTTTTATTAATTGATCGTTGTGGTGCAGTTCTGTATATGTTTTATTAATTGATCGTTGTGGTGCAGTTCTGTATGTTTTATTATTTGATTGTTGTGGTGCAGTTCTGCCGACTCGTCCGATGCTACATATTTTCCATTCTCCTGTATGGTGTCGAATCATGGACCCTGACAAACACAATGTCGAAGAAGTTAGAAGCTTTTGAAATGTGGATATACAGGAGAATGTTGAAGATATCATGGAAGGACAGAGTAAGAAACGAAACTGTCTTGCAGAGAATGAACAAAGGCGTTGAACTATTGAAAATGTTAAAGCGAAGGAAGTTGGAGTATTTGGGACACATCATGCGCAATAAAAAGTATAGCTTGCTGCAGCTCGTCATGCAAGGCAAGATACAAGGCTCCAGAAGACCGGGGAGAAGACGCACTTCCTGGCTCAAGAACCTCAGGGAGTGGTTCGGGATGAGCACCAGATCCTTGTTCCGGACAGCGGCCAACAAAATCAAAATCGCCTTAATGATAGCCGACCTCCGATAGGAGATGGCACCGTAAGAAGAAGAAGAAGGTGCAGTTCTGTATATGTTTTATTAATTGATCGTTGTGGTGCAGTTCTGTATGTTTTATTAATTGATCGTTGTGGTGCAGTTCTGTATATGTTTTATTAATTGATTGTTGTGGTGCAGTTCTGTATATGTTTTATTAATTGATTGTTGTGGTGCAGTTCTGTATATGTTTTATTAATTGATTGTTGTGGTGCAGTTCTGTATATGTTTTATTAATTGATTGTTGTGGTGCAGTTCTGTATATGTTTTATTAATTGATCGTTGTGGTGCAGTTCTGTATGTTTTATTATTTGATTGTTGTGGTGCAGTTCTGTATATGTTTTATTAATTGATCGTTGTGGTGCAGTTCTGTATGTTTTATTAATTAATCGTTGTGGTGCAGTTCTGTATATGTTTTATTAATTGATCGTTGTGGTGCAGTTCTGTATATGTTTTATTAATTGATTGTTGTGGTGCAGTTCTGTATGTTTTATTAATTGATTGTTGTGGTGCAGTTCTGTATATGTTTTATTAATTGATTGTTGTGGTGCAGTTCTGTATATGTTTTATTAATTGATTGTTGTGGTGCAGTTCTGTATATGTTTTATTAATTGATTGTTGTGGTGCAGTTCTGTATATGTTTTATTAATTGATTGTTGTGGTGCAGTTCTGTATATGTTTTATTAATTGATTGTTGTGGTGCAGTTCTGTATATGTTTTATTAATTGATTGTTGTGGTGCAGTTCTGTATATGTTTTATTAATTGATTGTTGTGGTGCAGTTCTGTATATGTTTTATTAATTGATTGTTGTGGTGCAGTTCTGTATATGTTTTATTAATTGATTGTTGTGGTGCAGTTCTGTATATGTTTTATTAATTGATTGTTGTGGTGCAGTTCTGTATATGTTTTATTAATTGATTGTTGTGGTGCAGTTCTGTATATGTTTTATTAATTGATCGTTGTGGTGCAGTTCTGTATGTTTTATTTTGTAAATCTGATATAGCTGAGTTTTTCTTGCAGAAATCTGAATTGATATCACGCCCTGAGCATTTTCTATATTTATTTGTTATTTAGCTTATCCCTATTATTATATATTTTTTGCAAAATATATATTAAATATTTAAGTGGAAATTTTGCTGGAGTGTGTAAATTTTAGAATGTTGTAGTTACGTTTTAAGATCTATATGTTTCCTGAATAAATAAAAAATGATAAAAATGAAACACTTAATGGAATCTTGTATTTGATTTAATACATTGTCTACAGTCTGGCTACATAGCTGAAGGACGACTCATTGTCTACAGTTTGGCTACATAGCTGAAGGACGACTCATTGTCTACATAGCTAAAGGACGACTCATTGTCTACAGTTTGGCTACATAGCTGAAGGACGACTCATTGTCTACAGTTTGACTACATAGCTGAAGGACGACTCATTGTCTACAGTTTGGCTACATAGCTGAAGGACGACTCTTGTCTACAGTTTGGCTACATAGCTGAAGGACGACTCTTGTCTACAGTTTGGCTACATAGCTGAAGGACGACTCATTGTTGCAATTACAAAGTTGTCATACAAAAATGCCACATTCTCAAAATTGGGTTCCAAAATCAAAATTATTACATGTTTTTCACATCTTATTATTTGGGGTCATAAATTTGATTTCTACACCCGACTACCGACCATTAAGCACTAAAATGCTTATTATTCCATTTTTCAACTCTAATTAGGAAATCGAAGTTAGAACAGTTTGTTAGCTTCCTAATTAGGAAACTCATTATAACACGAGTAGATTCTTTAAAAATAGGACACAGTAATGGGTAATAAGTGCTTTAATGGAACTTGGGAATTCTCGAACTGAGCCAATCGTGATAATGATAATTTATTTATTTATTATTATATAAGGAGCAACTCTCCAGCGCGTCGCATGCAATGTTTATCAGGCCCAGATGCGCACGGTGGTGTCCCACGAGGCGGTGGCCAGCGCCGTCCCGTCCGGGGACACGCGCACGCGGGACACGCGGTGCTCGTGGCCGCACAGCACGCACACGCGCACGCCGCGCAGCACGTCCCAGGCGGCCGCCGTGTGGTCGGCGTACCCCGCGAACAGCAGCCGGCCCGAGGGGGACCAGTCCAGCGAGGTGGCGCCCAGCAGCAGCGAGTCCCGCGCCAGCACGGCCAGCTGCCGGTCCGCGCGCACGTCGAACACGCGCAGCGCCGCGTCCTCCCCCGCGCTGGCCACCGCGTCCCCGCCCGGGTGCCAGCGCACCGCCGCCACGTCCGAGCCGTGCTCCGCCCAGCCCGCCACGGCGCGGGGCAGGCGCGCGTCCCACAGGCGCAGCGCCCGGTCGGCGCCGCCCGTCGCGAACCCGTCCCCCGCCGGCGCCGCGTCCAGCGCCAGGCAGTCCGCCGCGTGCGCCGCCCAGCGGGCCAGCGGCGCGCCCGCCTCCGCGTCCCACAGCGCCGCCGCGCCGTCCCCGCCGGCCGCCAGCAGCAGCCGCTCGGAGCGCGCGAAGGCCAGCGCGGACACGTAGGCGGGCGCCGAGCCCAGCACGCGGCGTGCGCCCTCGCCCAGCGGCAGCAGCGTGATGCGGTTGTCCAGCCCGCCCGCAGCGGCGCGGCGCCCGCCCGGGGCCACGGCGCACGCCAGCAGCCAGGCGGTGGGCAGCGCGGCCGCGTGCTCGCGCGAGCAGGAGTACGCGTCCCACAGCAGCAGCTTGCCGTCCTGCGCGGCCGACACGAGGCGGCGTCGGTCGGGGCTCCAGTCGCAGCACAGCACCTTGGCCTGGTGCCCCTTCAGGACGCGGCGCGGCTTCAGGTTCGGGAACGTCATGGGCTCCAGCCGCTCCGCCACGTGCGCCACTGGAAATATATAGGAAAACATGAATTAAGTATTTTGCATACCACTGTCTGGTCGCCGACAAATAAAAGTAAAATAAACCATATGGCACACTACGTTGTTTATCTCATTTGCTACAGGGCTATTACTCACGCCGACATGACAAAGTCCTAGGTGTTATCCGTGAAGCAGTAAGTCTTTCTATTGCAAGAGCCAGAAAGGGACTGACTACAAATAAAACTTTGACCACATTTGTAAAGGAAGGGCAAAGCACGAAAACTAAATGCAAGCCCACCTCGATCCTTGGCGCCGCATCAGACTGGAAAATTCTCATGGATACATTTGAACACCATTATAGGATCCCAGATGAACTAGCTGTATCAGCCTATAGGCCAGACATCTTAGTGTTTTCTCGGAACTTGAAAAAAGTTATCCTTATTGAACTTACCGTTCCGTGGGAATCAAATATTCCAAAAGACCACAACATGAAGTCGAATAAATATTATGATCTCACAGAAGAAATGATCAGGAACGGGTTCAAGACTCAGCTTTACGCAGTGGAAGTTGGTGCAAGAGGAGTTCCAGCAAAATCTTTGCATCACTTACTGAAAGAATTGGGCCTAAGCAGGTCTGCCGTCAATACATTTATGGAACGAGCTTCCAAGACGGCATTAACGGAATCATACAGTATTTGGTTGGGTAGGGAGAGAAGTAGAATGGTGGATGGTGAGCGTATTATCGCGCAATAGAAAAAAAAGGAGGCCTCCTTTTCTTAAACCAGCCAATTGTCGGTCGCAAGCCCGAGACACCATTCTTCTCATCTCTTACCCACACACGATGGACCCGGCACCCGCACGGTGAATCCATGGAATGCTTAGAAATTTGTCTTCTCTCTCTTGCCTCGCTCAAATGTATAGCCACCACCTAGTATCCACCTGGCCGCCTTCCTCCTCGAGGCACAGTCCCGTGAGCCTGCTCGCCTGGATGTGAATACCATCTTCCCCATTCCCTCATTCCATTGCCTTAGGGTATTACACCGGCAGTGAGACTCCTATCCTTACACGACCGTTATGGTTTGTCTATGGCTCAGAAGTTAGACTTTGTTGATGCCTCAACTACTATTCTGCTAATGAATTCTTTCAGTATGCGGTGCAAAGATTTGCTGGAATTCCTATCGCACAAACTTCCACTGCATAGTCTTGCATTCAGTGCTGATGGAAAGACTATAGCTGTAAGATGTGTTTTTATTTTTATTTTATTATAGTAACAGTCACAATATAATTCATATACCAAACAATATACATATAATTAGACCTGGAGTACCAAAACTGTAAAATGTAACGTGTTTTAGATATTTTTTTTATTTCAATTACTGGAAATGCCAATAACAGAAAAGTTATAATATATAATCACAGCTGAAGAACATGTTTCTACAGAAATTGGCCTTCTATTGCCTCACTAGCCAGATAGGTTTGCCTGATTTAATAACATATATTTTTTTGCAATAGCTCAACAATTTCACAAGTTAGTGAACCTGGGACCATCTGCCTAATATTTTCTCCGAGGCGCAGGAATGATGGTGAGAGACGACAAACATTTTAGCAATTGACTTACTGTGCAGGTGCAATGTCCATTGTATGTGGGTGAGTGGATGGTATATGGCCGTCTTGGAAGCTTATTCTAAAATTAATTGAAAAGCTATGACAAAATAAATAAATCTGTATAAGTGTTCTATTTCTATTGTTATTTTGTCTTATTCTGTCTCATATCAACTCATTCTTTTTGTAATAGTCTACTCAGTGTTTAGTTTTATCTATGTTTCCATATCCATTTGTGTGAAAACTTGTCATTAGCCCTTTCTTACTTTATCTTTTTTCTTTATATTTAAGTATTGTTTAGCTGTAAGTTTTCCATATTGTATAAAATAAAATAAAAATAAAATAAGAGTTGTGTAGTTCTTATTGGTACATGTCAGAGTTCGAACCGCAATATTTTTGGATTGAAGGAAAGCTTTTTTACTGCATCACTGACCCATGGAATGTTACAATATTTTGGTACAATTTGTTACAGTTGAAGCATTTCCTATATGGTATGTGGTAGTGAGACAGCAGAACTCACGCGTGACATCGTTCAGTTTCTGGCGCTCGTCCTCGAGGCGCTGGCGGAGCGCCGCCGCCTCCCGCTGCAGGGCGCGCAGCTGCTCCTCGGGGCTGCCCGCCACGGCCGTGTCCGCCGCCATCGCTACTCCGGCATCCTCGACGCCGACCAACTATCTATATCCTTAATCCTGTGCAACAATATTTATATTTGGCAGAACGATCGATTGATAACATTTATTTTGTTTGACATTTAACAATTTTGACAGAGCAGGCCGCGTTCGTGTTATAGCATTTCCAACATTTCGTAGCAACTTCATAAACCAGCGCGAAATGTCGTTTTTGTTAAGAAATACCACTTTTTTTAACAATGCTAACATTTCTTAAATAAAACGAGCGGTGATGCTACTTTTTGACAAGTGTTTTCGTTCATGTATTATCATACCATGGCATCCAATACACGTGATATTTTTATGGTCTTTGAATTTATTACATAAAATCGTTTAATATGCCTTTTTAACAAATATAATAGAAAACTATAAAGTATATAAAAATGGTAAACGATGCATTTGACATCTGTCAAAAAGTAACATCAATAACCCTCCTTTCAACACGGTACTGACATACGAAATTAGCATCAAATGTTAGAATTTTCATTAAACGAACGACTTGTGCTAAAAAAAGTGGTATTTTCATGCTAACATTTCTTAAAACGAACGCGGCCTAAAGGCAAAATATGAAAGGATTTATTTTTCATTCACTTTCTGAGTCTCTGCCTTCATAGTCTGTGGTCTCTGCACTCAAGTTTTAAGTCAGACGTCAGTTATCTGTGGTGGTCAGTATTTTGATTGAAGTTGTCGCGGCGGGTCGTCTGCGGTGTCGAGAAGTTTATTATTATTAAACAATAATATGAATAATCCTATTTAATGTTACTACTTTAGTATTATAAAAATACACAGACGCAACTAATGGTGAGTTTTGTGTTATCTTTATTTATTTATTGTATCTTAACCTTAAATTTAATAATAATTGAACTTATAAGTAGTTTTAGAATAATATATTTTCCTTAGAATAGTTAGGTATTATTCAATAATGATGTCGCCCTTGTTATAATGTTAACTACTTGTATGTTAACATATATCAAAGTTGCCAGTTGCAGAAGATGATGATGTTGACTGGAGGTCCTTGTAGTTAGATGAGGTTCCAGCTCATACCAAGACCATATTGTAAAGATATTTGGGCTGGGGATTGGGGTTGCACCGCCTCTTGCAACTTGGAAAACCACTTTGTTAACACAGATATTAGCCAACTAAGCTATTATTGCACAAATAATATTTTGGGCAAATGCCTTTTGAAAGTTTGTGGTCTTTTCTCACATATTTGTGACATTTAGAGATGAAAGAGCAGGTAGTTGTGTAGCAATTTTTTTGAACTTGTAAGTGTATTTATATAAATTAAAGAGTTTTTTAAATGACTAGTGTAAAAAAGTGAATTAACTAAAATAAATGAGTTAGTTGGTGTTTGTTCTAGCCCGGCGATGTAGCTTTAATTATCAATTATATTTATTTTTAATATAATAAACAGTGTGTTTTCTGACCACTGCGGAAGGGAGAAGAATGGTGTCTCGGGCTTGTGATTGACCTAGCCAGTGCCGGGTCTATTAGGTGTGGGAGAAAGAGATGAGAACAATGGTGTCTCTGATTGACTATAGGATGGTTTACAAAGGAATATTGCACAAGATGCTCGCCTTCCACCATTGTGCTCCTCTCCACACCCAATCAATTGTATGTTTTTGTTACAATAATATACAAAATGAGAGATCTGTATCTTCTACATATTAGGAATTTTATTTTGAAATAAAAAGATATTGTAAATAAAATATAAAAATAATGAACATAGGCGAGCATTTTAAACGATTCCATGTTTCTGTACAAAATAGTGAATAATCACATAGACTCTCCTACTCTTTTAGACAATGTCACGTTTAGAGTGCCTCGACTTACCTCACGTTCTAAAGACTTGTTCATTTCCTCCTTTAGCAGAACAAATTATGCAAAAAACACCTTTTTAAGACGAGCAGTAAAACTATATAATGATTGCTTGGTTGACGTGGACATATTTGCTTGCTCTAAGTCAGTGTATAGGAGCAGGGTCCGTGAGATAATTAGAGTTAAGTATTTGATAGAATAGACTTAAATGTAAATTTTACTTTCTTTTATGGTTTAATTGTACTTTGAAAATGTAATAAGTATAGTTCTCTTTTACAGTTTTGGTACTCCAGGTCTAGTTATATGTATATTGTTTGTTATATAAATTGTATTATGACTGTTTGTTACCATAATAAAATAAAATAAAAATAAAATAATTCAGTTCGCATTACAAGCAGTCATTACTCGAGGATTAGCGTAGGAGGACAACATAATTGATTCCACTACATTATTAGAATGTCTTAGAATTGTGACCCCCTCACGTAAATTAAGAAATGTAACGTTTTTAACCACTACTACTACTTAAAGGTACGAAACGGTAAGATTTTGCAATGACAACATACACAATTGTGATATATTTATGTATTTGTTACTATAAAAAAAATATATATGGTAGTCGTATGGTCTAGGGCTGGCATGCACGGCCAACATGTTTGTAGTCTTAAATAATTAACAGTCATTTTCTGGAGAGATTGATGGAACCGAAGGTAACCCGTCTGTCGTCAGGAGGCGGTCCGCAGACGGGTGTTCCGGCGGCCCGCGCCGTCCCCCCTCGGCCGGCCGGAGGAGAGGGCGGGCCCGGCCGGCCGAGAGGGGGCGGCGCGGTGGGGCCCGGGGGGCGCGCGGTGGGGCCCGGGCGCGGCGCTGGCGGCGGGCGCGCTGCTGTGCGTGCTGCTGTGCGCGCTGCCGGCGCGGCTGCCGGCCCCGCTCCCGGAGGACGCGCCGCCCGAGCAGTTCAGTGCGGCGCGCGCCGGCCGCCCGCTGGCCGCGCTGACGGCGCTGGGCCCGCGCGTGGCCGGCTCGCCCGCCGCCGCCGCCGCCGCGTCGCTGCTGGAGCGCGCGCTGCTCGCGCTGCCGGGCGGCGCGCACCACCGCGTGCAGGTGGAGCGCTACGAGGGACACGGCGCCTTCCCGCTGCGCTTCCTGGACGGGCTCTCCAACGTGTACCGCGGCGCGCCCAGCGTGGTGGCCCGGGTGGGCCGGCGCCGGGAGCGCGAGGGGACCGCCGCCGACCTGCTGCTCAACTGTCACTACGACACGGTGCCGGACAGCCCAGGTGGGAGCCGCTAACCGACGCTAATGATGGCGCGACCTCGATCTCGGAGTTCGAACTCTCGTTGTGCAACTTGTAGTTCGATCAACGATCTCGTCACGACGGGCCGGTGGCGGTGGCCGGTGACTCACCTCGGCCGGCGGCTGCTCCGTTTCGATGAGCGAGTCTGGCTGGACATTGGAGCCAGTAAAGAAGACTCATCACTAACGAAACATAATCGACAACGATCAATAAGATTATTCCGAGTTCAAAAAATCCTTACTAATATTACAAAGATAAGATAAAGAAAAAAAAAAAATCTTTATCTGCATAAATGTTAGTCTATTATTCTTATTTGCAAAGTAAATTGGCGAACAAATATATCAATATAAATTTTAAATAAAATATGTCCAAGAACTTACATCTAGATATTCATACAATATTGTCAGCTTAAACTTTAGGTATTGTCAAAATATTCTTTTAAATTATCCCCCTATTCCGAATCGCGCTCAGAGCGCTTAAAACGATTATGACACTGACCGTCGCGCGTCGTTCCGAATCAAATATCGCGATTTGGATGCTCAGAACGTGATATCAATTCGGAACGGTCTAAATAACATTTTCATTCATAAAATGTTAGTTTTTTTTTAAATGCATTGAAGATAAATTGCGGATTCCACATCTTTGAGTATGAATACTAACAAATATACATCTCTCGGTTTGTTCATCTTTATATGTGTAAAGTTTAATATTAAACACTTATTTTGGTAATTTAAAATAACTTGCCGTGTTACAGACATTATGTTTTTCGCTTCCCACTTAAATATTAATTATAGATTTGTTTTAGACGTAATATACAATCAGTATAAATGAATTACAATATTAAATAATTTAAAAGAAAACTTAATTTAAATAAACTTGAATATGGCGCGCGACATAATGACAAACAAGTGACAGCGCTCAGAGCGAGCTACCTCGGTATCGTGAGCAGTCTAAGCGCGAGAGTTTTTCATTTTTTTTATTGTTAAGAACAACTTACAGCTAGATACATAAAATATATATACAGTACATATGGGTATTGTAAGGATATTGACAAGTTGCCACCGATAGCAAAAACTACATAATTAGGTGGTGCTCGCTGCAATAACAACACGAAACCTAAAGTAAAATTAACCTAAACTTAAAACTAAGAACAATAAACTACATAACATAGAACAAAAATACCTATATACATAGATACCTAATAGAATACAGTTACACAGACAAGACTTTGCACAGACTCAGGATGAAAACTCTTAAGGGCAGACGCACACTAACAGAGATGCTTCGTGCGTCGTCTGGCGGCTGGCATGTTCGCGCGCGCAGAGGCGACAGATTTCCCACTTGTGAGAAACCTGGCCCCTCTGCACGCCCGACGCCGGACGCCAGACAATGCTACGCTCGTCACCTGCTACCAATCACGGAGTCGTGATCGCGGCCCCGCCGCCTGGCTCGTATACTTCAACCTTTAATGGTTACCCCATGCCCTGTCCGTAGTTACGGAAAGCGAACGCAACCTCTGTTAGAAGGCAAATACCTTGACACAGATTCCCCACTCCCCTCTGCGGGGGGTGTGAGAAGACTCTTCTACTACCACAGAGATGCTGTTCTTGCACGACATTTGCAGTGGAACTATCGACAGTCCGCCCTTGGTTGCGGCGTGCTGCGACTCCACGCCAGTTCGCAATACGAGACATCCTGATCTGTTCGTTATTTCTAACTCACGCACAAATTATGCGTCCAACTGTCTGACGAAGAGGATACCAAAGCAATACAACAGGTTGTTTTCGCATGTTGATATATTCAATCTGTCAAAAATACAACCTAAATCTAAAATATTGGACTCCAATAGTGCACATACACACACACCTACATTCATTTTCATACACCAACATACTTCTACACACATCATTCCAACTCAGTACGTTTTTATTTTATATTTAGAGTGAGCCTTTTGTTTTTAATAATGTTTTTTATAAGTTTAGTAAGGAAAAGGTAATTTCATAAATGGCTATGTGTTTAGATTTAAGTTTAACTGTTTATATAAGAAAGTCAATAATGCTGTGAAATTATTTAAATAAGTAAAAAATCAGAAATAATAAAAATGGAATAATTTACAATATATGTAAATATAATAAATATACTGTTGATGAGAACCCCTGGCGAAACGTTTTGTAAGAATGCGTCGTGTAGCTGTCGGAGATAATATAAATATACTATTGATGAGAACCACTGGCGAAACGTTTTGTAAGAATGCGTCGTGTAGCTGTCGGAGATAATATAAATATACTATTGATGAGAACCCCTGGCAAAACGTTTTGTAAGAATGCGTCGTGTAGCTGTCGGAGATAATATAAATATACTATTGATGAGAACCACTGGCGAAACGTTTTGTAAGAATGCGTCGTGTAGCTGTCGGAGATAATATAAATATACTATTGATGAGAACCCCTGGCAAAACGTTTTGTAAGAATGCGTCGTGTAGCTGTCGGAGATAATATAAATATACTATTGATGAGAACCACTGGCGAAACGTTTTGTAAGAATGCGTCGTGTAGCTGTCGGAGATAATATAAATATACTATTGCTGAGAACCACTGGCGAAACGTTTTGTAAGAATGCGTCGTGTAGCTGTCGGAGATAATATAAATATACTATTGATGAGAACCACTGGCGAAACGTTTTGTAAGAATGCGTCGTGTAGCTGTCGGAGATAATATAAATATACTATTGATGAGAACCACTGGCGAAACGTTTTGTAAGAATGCGTCGTGTAGCTGTCGGAGATAATATAAATATACTATTGATGAGAACCACTGGCGAAACGTTTTGTAAGAATGCGTCGTGTAGCTGTCGGAGATAATATAAATATACTATTGATGAGAACCCCTGGCGAAACGTTTTGTAAGAATGCGTCGTGTAGCTGTCGGAGATAATATAAATATACTATTGATGAGAACCACTGGCGAAACGTTTTGTAAGAATGCGTCGTGTAGCTGTCGGAGATAATATAAATATACTATTGATGAGAACCACTGGCAAAACGTTTTGTAAGAATGCGTCGTGTAGCTGTCGGAGATAATATAAATATACTATTGATGAGAACCACTGGCGAAACGTTTTGTAAGAATGCGTCGTGTAGCTGTCGGAGATAATATAAATATACTATTGATGAGAACCACTGGCGAAACGTTTTGTAAGAATGCGTCGTGTAGCTGTCGGAGATAATATAAATATACTATTGATGAGAACCACTGGCGAAACGTTTTGTAAGAATGCGTCATGTAGCTGTCGGAGATAATATAAATATACTATTGATGAGAACCACTGGCGAAACGTTTTGTAAGAATGCGTCGTGTAGCTGTCGGAGATAATATAAATATACTATTGATGAGAACCACTGGCGAAACGTTTTGTAAGAATGCGTCGTGTAGCTGTCGGAGATAATATAAATATACTATTGATGAGAACCACTGGCGAAACGTTTTGTAAGAATGCGTCGTGTAGCTGTCGGAGATAATATAAATATACTATTGATGAGAACCACTGGCGAAACGTTTTGTAAGAATGCGTCGTGTAGCTGTCGGAGATAATATAAATATACTATTGATGAGAACCACTGGCGAAACGTTTTGTAAGAATGCGTCGTGTAGCTGTCGGAGATAATATAAATGGATCCAAGTCGTTGCAATAATCATTAACATAACTGCATGTCCTGCTTATGAACGAATTCTGTTGGTAGTTAGATTTTGAGAATGGGACAAGAAATAGTCTCCGTTTTTGGGACGACTTCGTAACCTGCAGCTTACAGAGATTTAGAAGACTGGGACAGTCAATCCTGGAGGTAACTATCGAGAACAGGTATGACACGTCTGTGATAGCGCGACGTTCGGAGAGAGGCAAAAGGTGATGCCGTTTACATTTGTCTTCGTAACTTAGGTAGTTCTGACGAGTCTTCCGACAAATGTATCAAAGGAATCGTCTTTGAATGGATTCAATACGATGAGTATTGAGAATAATAAAAAAAAAATAATAAAATCGTTTATTTCTCTCTTAGTACATAAATTAGTTTACAAAAAAATGAAATATAAAAATCTGGGCATGAGAGCTGGTGCCTGAAGTGGATATCCGAAGGATATCTGTATCTCAGGTCACCAGATTGCATCCCTCAGACTAAATACAAATTATTTTTATTTATTATTTTTATTAAAAACTTTATTGCACAAAGTACAAAGGCGGACTTAATGCCCGTAGACATTTTCTGACAGCCAAACAAAATTACAATTAGTGTTTAAAAAAAAGAAAAATACGTACATTAAAACCAAAAACTTAATAATAGGAACAATGTTTCAAAACTTAATAATAGGAACAATGTTTCAAAACTTAATAATAGGAACAATGTTTCAAAACTTAATAATAGGAACAATGTTTCAAAACTTAAAAGTTAGAATAGTGCTCTCAGAAACAATACTAATTATACATCTACTTTACAACAATCAACATTTGCTCAGTTTCATCATAGCTTTGGCCCTGAACCCATTCGGCTACAACCCTTTTGCAGGTAGCTTTTGTTTTATATCTAATAGATAATGCCTTATTAACTTTGTTGTAAATATAGTATCCAAGAAAACAATAAAATCTCTTTACAAAACTAGATCTAACTCGTGTTGGCAGAAATACATCCTTTTTTCTTCTTTGGTCAGTGTATACATTAAATTTAAAAGAAAGAGTTTGATCAATGCGTATAGGGATTAAGTTTTTCCACTACTATTATTTTATGTGTTGGGAGCTTATGGCGTTAATCAAATTATTCTGGGTCAGCACAACATATCTCTTCAAACCATCCCTTGAGACATTAAACAAATCTATATCGGAGTAGTCCTTATTGTAGGTGCGGACTATTCTATGAAGAACAGAATTTTCAGCAAATCTAGTATGCGTCGAGGACACGCCTCGTCAGTATTGCATGTAGTAATAGATTGCATAGTTTCGATTCGGACGGTCGCAGGCGCGAGCGACGACGCGGCGGGGTGCGCCGTGGTGCTGGAGGTGGCGCGCGCGCTGGCGGCCGGGCCCGCGCTGCGGAGGGGACTCGTGCTGCTCCTCAACGGGGCCGAGGAGAACCTCCTGCAGGCGGCGCACGCCTGGGCGGGGGGGCACCGCTGGGCGCGCGGGGTCGCCGCCTTCGTCAACGTGGAGGCGTGCGGCGCCGGCGGCAGGGAGGTGCTCTTCCAGGCGGGCCCGCGCCGCGCCGCCGCGCTGCTCCGCGCCTACTCCCGGGCGCCGCGCCCGCGCGCCTCCTCGCTCGCGCAGGAGCTGTTCCGCTCGGGCCTGCTGCCCGCCGAGACCGACTTCCGCGTGCTGCGCGACCGCGGCGGGCTGGCCGGCCTCGACCTGGCCTGGTCCGACAACGGCTACGTGTACCACACCGCGCTCGACCGGGACGTGCCGCTCGCCGCGCTGCAGCACACCGGGGACAACGTGCTGGCCCTCGTGCGAGGTCGGGCCGCCGCTCTCGTCGCGCCGAGCCGCCGGTCGCGAGGCGCCGCGCTCACGGTGCGATCGTGTCGTCCGCAGAGCTCCTGCGCAGCGCCGAGCTGGAGGGGGAGGTCGGGGACGCCGGGGACGAGGACGTGGCCTTCTTCGACGTGCTCGGGCTGGGCGTGCTCGTGGTGGGGCGCGCGGGCGCGGCGGCGGCGCTGCTGGGGGGGCTCGCGCTGCTCGGGCGGGGGGCGCGCGCACGGGGCTGGCGGCGCTCGGCCGCGGCGGGGGCGGTGTGGGCGGGCGCGGCGGCGGCGGGCGCGGGGGGGGCGGCGGCGCTGGGCGGGGCGGCGCGGGCGGCGGGCGGCGCCATGTGCTGGTACTCGCGGCCCGCCCTGCTCGCGCCCGCCTACGGGCTGCCCGCGCTGGGGGCGGCCGGGCTGCTGGCGGGCGGGCGGCGCGGGCTCGCCGAGGGGCAGCTGCTGTGCTGGGCGGGCCTGGCGCTGGGCTGCTGGGCGGCGGGGCTGCGCTCCGGGCTGCTCGCCTCCGCCTGGCTGCTGCTGGGCGCGGGCGGGCTGGCGGCGGGCGGGCGCGCGGGCTGGGCGGCGGGCTGCGTGCTCCCCGCGCTGGTGACCGGGGACCTGGCGCTGGCGAGCCTGCGCCTGCTGGTCCCGCTGTCGGGGCGGGCGGGCGCGTCGCTGCCGGTGGAGGAGCTGGTGGCGGCGCTGACGGGGGCGCTGGCGCTGGGGAGCCTGGGCTGGGCGGTGGCGGCGGCGGGGGGCGGGCGGCGCGCGCGGCTGCTGTACTGGGGCTGCGTGTCGCTGGGGGCGGCGGCGCTGGTGGCGGCGGCGAGCGGGTGCCGGCCGTACTCCCCGGAGCGGCCGCAGCGCCTGATGCTGTTCCGCACTCGGCGCACGCTGCACTGGGCCGGGTCGCCCCCCCAGACGCGCGTGTGGGTGCCGGAGCTGGACGCGCACACGGCCCGCACGCTGTCCTCGGTGCTGCCCCCCGGCGCCCCGCAGGAACCGGAGTGCGCGCCCCTCCTGTACTGCGGGGCGCCATACTACTTGCCGGTGTCGTCGTTTATCTCCCGAGGTCGGTGGGTCCCGGCGGCGGTCCCGGAGCCCCCCCACATGGAGGTGACGGCGACCGTGCGGGAGCGGGCGGGGGGCGCGGAACTGACCATCGCGGTGGCGGCGCCCCCCCACCTGGTCGTCATCATCAGGTGAGTCGCTCGGCACGCTCGCGGTATACATTTTGTTGTCTTAAATGGATTGCGGAGGTTGGCGGAATCTATTGTGGGTGGGTAATAGAAAGACGAGGTACGAATTTGTTAGCAGACATGCAAGGTAACTTCGATTGTGTAGATTATTATTTTTATTTTGTTCCAGCAAATCTGATAGCAAATAACAGTTTGTATCTATTCCGTTTCCTTTTACAATTCAAGTTTATTTTACTTAATAAATACGGCGAGCTAATCTTACAATTTATTATCTTATACAAGAAATGGATGTCTCTTACAATACGTCTATTTTTGAGAGAGATGAAAGGGGGTTTGTTGTAACACAGTCCTCTATATTTAAGATGTTTTATGAATCTGTTTTGAATAGTCTCAATATGTCCAACGTAGACCATATACATAGGGTTCCAAACCACTGAGGCGAATTCGAGGTGACTCCTGACAAAGGCGTTATAAAGAATTTTAAGTTTCTTTATTTTATTTTATGTGTATGTGTGGAAACTTTGTTGGATACTATTTATAATATCCTTCAGTCCGGCGGCGGGCGTGCGCCTGGAGGGGGTGACGGCGGAGTGCGACAACGTGACGTCCGCGGTGCCGCTCGTGGCGGGCCCCTCCTGGGGGGGGCGGGACACGTACTTCCTGCTGCTCACCGCGGGCTCCGGGCGCTGGGGGCTGCGGGCCCGGCTGGGGGGCGCGGGGGGCGGCGGGCGCTGGGCCGACCTCTCCGTGGGGGGGCACTGGCTCGGGGGGGGCGCGGGGCTGGGGGGGCTGCCGGACTGGACCACGGTCACGGGCTGGCCGGTGGACCTGCACCTCTACAGGCTCTAACACACGAAGTGGTGTAGTAACTCAATGTGCCTAACTTTACTAACGATAGAACAATCTGTCGGTTTGTTTAAAAACTGAAACATCTAATGGTGCTCGATTTTAGTAAGCGAAGACGGTCTCATGACCAGCTAGAACGGTATCGGTGACGAGACCGAGGTAGTAGCAGGTACCTACCTACATGTATCTGATTACATTCCGAGAGGTAGCAGCAGGTACCTACCTACATGTATCTGATTACATTCCGAGAGGTAGCAGCAGGTACCTACCTACATGTATCTGATTACATTCCGAGAGGTAGCAGCAGGTACCTACCTACATGTATCTGATTACATTCCGAGAGGTAGCAGCAGGTGCCTACCTACACATGTATCAAAAAATACGAAATGTTACTATTAAGTACTGGGTACGTGTTTAGATACAACTCCCGCCTACTCACTCGATAGCTCCTAAGTATAGTAACTGTGTCGGCCTGGAGACGTGCTAGAGCCATCGATTCGAGCACATGACATTTCGATGGCGGAAACAGATACTTTAGTTTGTAAGTAAATGATTAATATATTGTTATCGGTGACCCCCCCCCCCCCCACAAACTCATTCCAGTATCACATTAGACTTGACAATGACAAAGGTTGTTGAGGAGAGGAAGGAGAGGAGAGGGAGGAGAGGAGAGGGAGGAGAGGAGAGGGAGCCACACGAGATGCACTTTAGGCTTTTTGTTAATAAATATACTTTTTTACACCTCACATTAGTTTTATTTGTATTGTACCTACCGGAGTCATAAATACTCATACTTGCGATAGACCACTGTGAAGACCAAACCTTGCGATAGACCACTGTGAAGACCAAACCTTGCGATAGACCACTGTGAAGACCAAACCTTGCGGTAGACCACTGTGAAGACCAAACCTTGCGATAGACCACTGTGAAGACCAAACCTTGCGGTAGACCACTGTGAAGACCAAACCTTGCGATAGACCACTGTGAAGACCAAACCTTGCGATAGACCACTGTGAAGACCAAACCTTGCGATAGATCACTGTGAAGACCAAACCTTGCGATAGACCACTGTGAAGACCAAACCTTGCGATAGACCACTGTGAAGACCAAACCTTGCGATAGACCACTGTGAAGACCAAACCTTGCAATAGACCACTGTGAAGCCCAAACCTTGCGATAGACCACTGTAAAGACCAAACCTTGCGATAGACCACTGTGAAGACCGAACCTTGCTATAGACCACTGTGAAGACCAAACCTTGCGATAGACCACTGTGAAGACCAAACCTTGCGATAGTCCACTGTGAAGACCAAACCTTGCGATAGACCACTGTGAAGACCAAACCTTGCTATAGACCACTGTGAGGACCAAACCTTGCGATAGACCACTGTGAAGACCAAACCTTGCGATAGACCACTGTGAAGACCAAACCTTGCGATAGTCCACTGTGAAGACCAAACCTTGCGATAGTCCACTGTGAAGACCAAACCTTGCGATAGACCACTGTGAAGACCAAACCTTGCGATAGACCACTGTGAAGACCGAACCTTGCTATAGACCACTGTGAAGACCAAACCTTGCGATAGACCACTGTGAAGACCAAACCTTGCGATAGTCCACTGTAAAGACCAAACCTTGCGATAGACCACTTTGAAGACCGAACCTTGCTATAGACCACTGTGAAGACCAAACCTTGCGATAGACCACTGTGAAGACCAAACCTTGCGATAGTCCACTGTGAAGACCAAACCTTGCGATAGACCACTGTGAAGACCAAACCTTGCGATAGTCCACTGTGAAGACCAAACCTTGCGATAGTCCACTGTGAAGACCAAACCTTGCGATAGTCCACTGTGAAGACCAAACCTTGCGATAGACCACTGTGAAGACCAAACCTTGCGATAGACCACTGTGAAGACCAAACCTTGAGGCTTATAAAGATACTAACGACCAAGACCCGACGCAGACGCAAAAAAGATTGAAATCCACAAAAAAAAAAAAAACAAAAAAAAAATAGGAATGCCAATCAATTATTTTCAATTAAAAAATGATCCAATTGTAAAAGTTCCAACTCCAATGACCTATAATGGCTTCAAATTAAATTGATGTAGATGATTGAATCCTTTTTTCGTAACTACGTCCATTATATATATGTAGATGTTTAAATTCCCAAAGCTGTAAGGATTTGGTTTGATAAGATCAAATGAAACACAAATTCCAACTCAACATTTATTGAATTAATATAATTATACCTTCACTGGAAGTAAAGTTTATAGTAAAAACTATTTAAATAGGATTCTAGTAAAACTATTTAAATAGGATTCTAGTAAAACTATTTAAATAGGATTCTAGTAAAACTATTTAAATAGGATTCTAGTAAAAACAACATATTTTAATATCGATGTAGTTTTTTACGATTTTATGGATTCAAATGTATGATGTCTACATGATACCGGCGGAACAAACAACTTTTCCTGAGTCGGAAGTGACATTGTTTCCGACTTCTCCATACAAACTGTTAATTCTAAAAAGGAAAATTTGTATGGAGACGCTTCTTAAGAAAAGTCGCTTGTTTCCATAGGAATGACATATTCGTCTAACGTAAGACCAAACAGTCACCCCAGTAATTGTAACGATTTAGTTCTATCGTATATTATAAATTATTCTGTTCCGACCGTATTTTATTTTCAATTCTGCTATAACTGAGCAGATTCCTTTCTCAGTCAGGTCACTGGAATCTGCTAACAGCGCACTCTGTAGACCACTTTCTTGTTTAGCCTTTCATTAACGGAGTAGAATCATTTAAAATTATTTAATTAACTGCCTCCGTGGTCTAGCGGTTAAGTCCGTGAATTTAGACTCGGAGGTACCGGGTTCGATTCCTGGTCGAGACACAAAATTATTTATTAATGTAAATAAATAAGTACATTGAATTAATATTTAATTTATTTGTGATATTTCTCGAGTTTGGTACGCTGGAGACATCGACGAGCTTGCCACTTGTCATGATTGGCGTATAGTAAAGTTGGCTAAATGTGAATCCGCTTCTTTATAAGCGTGGTTTCTGACCACCCCGCAAGGGAAACGGTCATGATGATACTAATTAATGACGTGTCACAAATGTCTGTACGAGTTTACGTGAATGACGATATTTTAAGTTTGACGTCATTTTAACTTCAAACTTTACAATTACAGACACTTCGTGTAACCTATAAGTTAGTTGCTCTCTCCCGGACTCGCCTGTTCAATATATAAACCTAACACTTAACACGGGTTTGTCATCACTACAAGACCATTCATTACTTTTTGAGATATCATATATATATATATATATATACAATAACAGATTTAAAAAAAAAATTAACGTCAGCAAGAATAATATTTTAATTTATTGTCCCAAAGTGTCGATCCCAGCTTATATGTAAACTTATTAGGTTTCGTCATTCGCATTTCTTCTAACTTTAAAAAACATTTAAAATTTTATAGTGCGCTTTTGTTCGCAGCCTAGTAGAGTAGGGATCGCAAGTATGGAACCTCAGTAGAGTAGGCGTCGCAAGTATGGAACCCCAGTAGAGTAGGCGTCGCAGGTATGGAACCCCAGTAGAGTAGGCGTCGCAAGTATGGAACCTCAGTAGAGTAGGCGTCGCAGGTATGGAACCCTAGTAGAGTAGGCGTCGCAAGTATGGAACCTCAGTAGAGTAGGCGTCGCAAGTATGGAACCCCAGTAGAGTAGGCGTCGCAGGTATGGAACCCTAGTAGAGTAGGCGTCGCAAGTATGGAACCTCAGTAGAGTAGGCGTCGCAGGTATGGAACCCCAGTAGAGTAGGCGTCGCAGGTATGGAACCCCAGTAGAGTAGGCGTCGCAAGTATGGAACCCTAGTAGAGTAGGCGTCGCAGGTATGGAACCCTAGTAGAGTAGGCGTCGCAGGTATGAAACCCCAGTAGAGTAGGCGTCGCAAGTATGGAACCCTAGTAGAGTAGGCGTCGCAGGTATGGAACCCTAGTAGAGTAGGCGTCGCAGGTATGGAACCCCAGTAGAGTAGGCGTCGCAAGTATGGAACCCTAGTAGAGTAGGCGTCGCAGGTATGGAACCCTAGTAAAGTAGGCGTCGCAGGTATGGAACCCCAGTAGAGTAGGTGTCGCAAGTATGGAACCCCAGTAGAGTAGGCGTCGCAGGTATGGAACCCTAGCTCCGAGGTGCACAGATCTAGGATTAAGGTAAACCAAACCGTTTCTTAAGATATATTTGTTTTAGAACTCTGCAGTTGAACCTGTCATACAATCGGCGATGTATTAAGCACTATATTTTACCACTTCATGTCCGCGTCACGTCACATACCTGATTATCATTCCGACCATGCGGGTGGACTCCGAACTTCGTGGTAGAATCGGTCTTAAGGACTACCGGCCTAAGAACTAGAAGCACGTCCGTTTTGTATGTCTCTATGTGCTTTACCAAAGAGGTCATGTAGCTACTCGACCAGACCTTTCTGTTCCGATCACATGCCTTAGTGTATGTCTCTATGTGCTTTACCAAAGAGGTCATGTAGCTACTCGACCAGACCTTTCTGTTCCGAGCACATGCCTTAGTGTATGTCTCTATGTGCTTTACCAAAGAGGTCATGTAGCTACTCGACCAGACCTTTCTGTTCCGAGCACATGCCTTAGTGTATGTCTCTATGTGCTTTACCAAAGAGGTCATGTAGCTACTCGACCAGACCTTTCTGTTCCGACCACATGCCTTAGTGTATGTCTCTATGTGCTTTACCAAAGAGGTCATGTAGCTACTCGACCAGACCTTTCTGTTCCGACCACATGCCTTAGTGTATGTCTCTATGTGCTTTACCAAAGAGGTCATGTAGCTACTCGACCAGACCTTTCTGTTCCGACCACATGCCTTAGTGTATGTCTCTATGTGCTTTACCAAAGAGGTCATGTAGCTACTCGACCAGACCTTTCTGTTCCGACCACATGCCTTAGTGTATGTCTCTATGTGCTTTACCAAAGAGGTCATGTAGCTACTCGACCAGACCTTTCTGTTCCGACCACATGCCTTAGTGTATGTCTCTATGTGCTTTACCAAAGAGGTCATGTAGCTACTCGACCAGACCTTTCTGTTCCGAGCACATGCCTTAGTGTATGTCTCTATGTGCTTTACCAAAGAGGTCATGTAGCTACTCGACCAGACCTTTCTGATCCGACCACATGCCTTAGTGTATGTCTCTATGTGCTTTACCAAAGAGGTCATGTAGCTACTCGACCAGACCTTTCTGTTCCGACCACATGCCTTAGTGTATGTCTCTATGTGCTTTACCAAAGAGGTCATGTAGCTACTCGACCAGACCTTTCTGTTCCGACCACATGCCTTAGTGTATGTCTCTATGTGCTTTACCAAAGAGGTCATGTAGCTACTCGACCAGACCTTTCTGTTTCGACCACATGCCTTAGTGTATGTCTCTATGTGCTTTACCAAAGAGGTCATGTAGCTACTCGACCAGACCTTTCTGTTCCGACCACATGCCTTAGTGTATGTCTCTATGTGCTTTACCAAAGAGGTCATGTAGCTACTCGACCAGACCTTTCTGATCCGACCACATGCCTTAGTGTATGTCTCTATGTGCTTTACCAAAGAGGTCATGTAGCTACTCGACCAGACCTTTCTGTTCCGACCACATGCCTTAGTGTATGTCTCTATGTGCTTTACCAAAGAGGTCATGTAGCTACTCGACCAGACCTTTCTGTTCCGACCACATGCCTTAGTGTATGTCTCTATGTGCTTTACCAAAGAGGTCATGTAGCTACTCGACCAGACCTTTCTGTTCCGACCACATGCCTTAGTGTATGTCTCTATGTGCTTTACCAAAGAGGTCATGTAGCTACTCGACCAGACCTTTCTGTTCCGACCACATGCCTTAGTGTATGTCTCTATGTGCTTTACCAAAGAGGTCATGTAGCTACTCGACCAGACCTTTCTGTTCCGACCACATGCCTTAGTGTATGTCTCTATGTGCTTTACCAAAGAGGTCATGTAGCTACTCGACCAGACCTTTCTGTTCCGACCACATGCCTTAGTGTATGTCTCTATGTGCTTTACCAAAGAGGTCATGTAGCTACTCGACCAGACCTTTCTGTTCCGACCACATGCCTTAGTGTATGTCTCTATGTGCTTTACCAAAGAGGTCATGTAGCTACTCGACCAGACCTTTCTGTTCCGAGCACATGCCTTAGTGTATGTCTCTATGTGCTTTACCAAAGAGGTCATGTAGCTACTCGACCAGACCTTTCTGTTCCGACCACATGCCTTAGTGTATGTCTCTATGTGCTTTACCAAAGAGGTCATGTAGCTACTCGACCAGACCTTTCTGTTCCGAGCACATGCCTTAGTGTATGTGTAAGCGGCCCTCGTTTTAATATTTGTTTATTTTTTAAAACTACTTTATACAACTTTAGTGCTATATTTTTTGTAGTCTATTTGTGGTAACTTTCAATTGACCTTTTATGTTTCTATAATTTTTTTCTTTATGCGTTTATTAGTCGTTAGTTATCCTGTAATGAATAAATAAATAATATATCGAGTTGATAAATCGTTTTTTCGTACGAAGTATATGGATAAAGGCTTTTGTCGATTTCTGACATTTCCAGTTCTCAGACCTCGGTCGGTGGACACTTATCATCCTAATAAGAATCGACAAGAAAGTTTTTTGTAAAATTTATATTTTCTTACTGACTGTATATTTTTTTCAATCTGCAGTTCAAAATATCTCAAAAAATAATGGATGGTCTCTATGGAACTGTCCCGTCTCCACAATCCACTCTGTAGATGTATAACATAATTAACTAAACCATGTATATAGTTGTACACATGAAAGTGTATACTTCTGTTTCATACAGTTACGGGTATGTATTGGTTTCTAAATTGTGCAGCTCGATACTTAAATATCTTTGGACACGATTGCTTTATATTTTCGCCATGTGTTTGACTTTGAATAAAAATACTTCAAAGCGCCGACGCTGTGACCCGACCGACCGTTCGCGTCTCAAAGCGCCGACGCTGTGACCCGACCGACCGTTCGCGTCTCAAAGCGCCGACGCTGTGACCCGACCGACCGTTCGCGTCTCAAAGCGCCGACGCTGTGACCCGACCGACCGTTCGCGTCTCAACGCGCCGACGCTGTGACCCGACCGACCGTTCGCGTCTCAAAGCGCCGACGCTGTGACCCGACCGACCGTTCGCGTCTCAAAGCGCCGACGCTGTGACCCGACCGACCGTTCGCGTCTCAAAGCCGCGCGAACAGTATTTCGGGTTTCTTCTCTTAGTAAAGTACCTAATTAACAAAATTATTTTTAACAAAACCTCAAAAAGTATTTAAATATAATAATTAATGTAACCCGCGTAATATTTCTGTACAAATAAATCGCGAAGACTAGACGGTAACTAAAGTTGGAAAAACTCAGGAAATGTAATAAATATAACATTTAAATCAAAAGATATACGAAATATTTACAATAGAAAAATAAGATGGAAAACACAGGAATGTGACAATTTGACAATATTTTAGATCGCGGACAACTTGCTGGTTTGTGACGGCACTCGGTTTGGAACCCGCGACCTCGTCTCTGGTTACTCCACGCTTCCGGCGCCAAGTCAAACACGGACATAATTGATCACGAACTCTATCACTTAAGTGGGTTTGCATGTCTCTCGCTCGACAACCCAACATTCTTCAAGTTTCGCAGTTCGCGGTTCCTGTTCTCACAAGTCCATCGATTACATTTCTTGGATTGGAAATATATTTGACGATGTTGGATTGTGCGAGGGAGAAGCCCAAAGTATTTTGGTCATTTATTAAACAAAGGAACAAGTCATCCTCTATACCTTCCACAATGCACTATGGCTCACAGTCTGCGTCCACAGGTATGGAAGTGTGCAATTTGTTTTCCAATTACTTTCACACTACTTTTTTGTCAGGCTCACAAGGTGGTGCCGATACCAACCCTTCTACTTTGGCTGTAATTAATCCAAATTTAATTGGCATTGGCAATATTAAAATATTAGCATCTGAAGTGTACAAACTACTAAATAAGATTGACATAAATAAATCAGCTGGTCCTGACGGGATCCCTCCGCTGTTTATTACGAGGGGCGTTCAAAATATTCTCGGTATTGATACGTTACAACCTCTTTTATATATATATTTGTTACTGGCCGCTAAGATTCATCCATTGACATTAAAAAAAAGTAAAATTGGAACCGAGATGTTCTTTTGTTTTTCTGCAATTGCCGAACAAACATGAACACCATGAGCGAATTAACAATTTTAACGAAATTAGAGCACCGATCCGTCATAAAATTCTTGACAAAACAGGGTAAAAATCAAAAAACCATAAAAGAGGAAATGGATTGTGTTTACCGTGAGTCTGCTCCTTCTTTATCTACTATTCAAAAATGGTCAAGCGAATTTAAGCGTGGAAGGGAGAGTATTGAAGATGACCCTAGACCTGGCCGGCCTGTAGTGGCTACCTCACAAGAAAATATTGATAAAGTGGAAAAACTTATATTGGAAGACGGCCGAGTGAAGGTAAAATCTATAGCTCAAGTAACCAATCTCTCTATTGGTACCGTACATGACATTATACATGACCATCTTAATATGTCAAAAGTAAGTGCAAGATGGGTTCCGCGAATGCTGACGCTTCTTCAAAAGGATATGCGTGTGGCTTGCTGTTCAGATTTTATCGACCTGTGTGGTGAAAATCCCGATGAGGTGCTGCAAAAAATAGTTACTGGAGATGAAACCTGGGTTCATCATTATGACCCAGAGAGCAAACAGGAGTCCATGCAGTGGCACATTAAGGGTTCAGCTCATCCCAAGAAGTTCAAGGTAATCCCGTCAGCTGGCAAGGTCATGGCCACAATATTTTGGGATTGTGAAGGAGTTTTGCTTATCGATTATAAAGAAAAAGGTGTAAATATCACAGGGCAGTACTACGCTAACGTTATACGTCAATTAAGAGATGCGATCAAAGAAAAGAGGCGAGGAAAGTTAACCAAAGGTGTTCTGCTTCTGCATGACAACGCCCCTGTCCATACTGCTCATATTGCCAAGGCAGCTATTGCTGAATGTGGGTTTGAAACTGTTACTCATCCACCCTATAGTCCGGACTTAGCCCCAAGCGACTTCTTTTTGTTTCCCAATCTTAAAAAGGATCTGCGTGGAAATAAATTTTCTGACGATGAAGCGTTGAAGACGGCCGTGGAGGAGCATTTTTACACCAAAGATAAAAAATATTTTTATGAGGGATTAAAAAAAATAATTGATCGATCTTATAAGTGTATGAACATAGGGGGGGAGTATATTGAAAAATAAAAATATCAAACTTTTCGTACTTGTTTGTTTTTATCCACATACCGAGAATATTTTGAACGCCCCTCGTAGGTCTTGTGCCAAAAGTTTGACATTACCATTAACTTTGCTCTTTCGACGTTCTTTGGCTGAGGGTTCTGTTCCAGGAGTTTGGAAATCTGCTTTTGTGACGCCTATTCATAAACAAGGTCCAAAAAATATTGTCGCTAACTATAGACCAATCTCGAAACTCTGTCTTTTTCCTAAAAAATATTAGAGAGGTTGGTCTACACTCAAACATACTTTGCACTTAAGCATTCCTTTAGCGATTATCAACATGGCTTTCTCAAGGGCAGATCTACTGTCACAAATCTCTTGCTATCTAACGAATTCATAACTACTAGCATGGAGGGGGGTGGCCAGGTAGATATTATTTATACCGACTACAGCAAGGCATTTGACAGAATTGACCATCAAATCTTACTAAATAAATTAATGAGCGCTGGCATACATGGTAACCTGTTTCGATGGTTTAGTTCGTATGTTACCAATCGGTCCCAAGCTGTTGCTACATGTGGTTTTCTGTCGGACTGGTCACCTATTCCCTCGGGAGTCCCGCAAGGATCTCTACTGGGTCCGCTCCTCTTCATCCTCTTTATTCAAGATATTGATACCTGTTTTCATCATTCTATGATACTTCTATTTGCAGATGACATGAAAATCTTGAAATCTATCCATAGTTCTGCGGACTCCCAAGAGCTTCAGTCTGATCTCTTGCGCCTAGATAGGTACTGTGATGCGAATAAGTTGGATCTTAATGTTGGCAAGTGCAAGGTAATATCTTTCACTCGTAAACCAATACCTCTAATGTTTACTTATTATGTAAAGGGCTTACAACTGTCTAGAACGAACGAGATTAGGGACCTCGGCATAATTCTCGATAGTAAGCTACTCTTCCAGTCTCATATCGATCACATAGTTGCTAAGGCATCTAAGGCGCTGGGATTTCTAATTAGACAGGGACGTACGTTTGAAAATGTCAAGACTCTAAAGATACTTTATTGCACACTTGTACGTAGCCACCTTGAATACGCATCTCAGGTGTGGAACCCAAAGTATAAAATTTACTCATCTCGTATTGAATCTATTCAAAGGCGATTCCTTCGATACATTTGTCGTAAGACTCGTCAGAACTACCTAAGTTACGAAGACAAATGTAAACGGCATCACCTTTTGCCTCTCTCCGAACGTCGCACTATCACAGACGTGTCATACCTGTTCTCGATAGTTACCTCCAGGATTGACTGCCCCAGTCTTCTTAATCTCTGTAAGCTGCAGGTTACGAAGTCGTCCAGAGAACGGAGATTATTTCTTGTCCCATTCTCCAAAACTAACTACCAACAGAATTCGTTCATAAGCAGGACATGCAGTTATGTTAATGATTATTGCAACGACTTGGATCCATTTATATTATCTCCGACAGCTACACGACGCATTCTTACAAAACGTTTCGCCAGTGGTTCTCATCAATAGTATTATATTTACATATATTGTAAATTTATTGTTTAGTTTATTTCATTTTCTATTTTATTGTTTTTATTAGGTATCTATGTATAATTTTTTTTTTTTTTTTTTTTTTTTAGTTTTTTTTTGTTCTATGTTATGTAGTTTATTGTTCTTAGTTTTAAGTTTAGGTTAATTTTACTTGTGTTGTTATTGCAGCGAGAACCACCTAATTATGTAATTTTACCTATCGGTGGCAACTTGTCAATAGCCATACCCTACCCATATGTACTCTATAAATATTTTATGTATCTAGCTGTAAGTTGTCCTTAAACAATAAATAAAAAAAAAAAAAAAAAAAAGAGGTACGCGAACCAAGTACAACCCTCTAAAAGTAATTGTATAAAAACTATTATTTAAAAAACAAAATATATCTAAATAGAATTTGATTTTTTTAAAGTTAACAATAAAAATAACATAAAAAATGGTTTCCTTCGCGTAACAATACTTCTTAATACAATCTATATTAAGTTGAAGGCAGTTTCGTGTCTGTTGTGTGTCGGCCATTACAACTATTGACAACATGGCCACCATTATGTCGATCACGTGACACATATTTAATGTTAGTTATTACCATTGGAGCTGAGAGAAGCCATTTCTGTTCTATATTGTTATAGTCCATCGAGTTACCCGATCGATTCGATATTTCGAATGTCATTTAGACGAAAACTAAATCATTAATTACATGGATTTTATGTGGAAGAGCTCGTGGAATGCTGGACACATCATTGTAGGAGGCAGCTCGGCAGGAACTCGGCAGGAACTCGGCAGGAACTCTGCAGGAACTCGGATTGGAACTTACATTTCTCTTACTTAATATTATTATTATTAAATCAATATAAAAATGTCTGGAACATGTGACTGGTGGTAGCAAGAAACGGTTTGCTGAGAGAGTGTTCCGGAAACAACATTTGTAGTTCGGTAAGTACACACCGTTGTTCCTAAATGAGGAGTCCATTCCCAAAGCTAAGAGTCTGTTCGTATTGTACACTGTGAGTTATATCGGTTTGATACAGATTGCCTTAAAATTACATCTTAAATGTATACTATGACGACCCAAACAGTATATAATACTATGGAGTAACATTCCAAGTGGAGTTTAGGAACAAGACTTGGTGTCGGCCCCCCTCCCGTGCGCCGTGGGGAGCTCCTCCCGGTCCCCCTCGGTCTCCCGGTCCCCCTCGGTCTCCCGGTCCCCGCTGGGCCCCACCAGGATGTCTGTCCGGGAACTGGAAACCATTATCTTCATGATTAGATACACGTGACATGCCGCGAGCTCCGCCCACTAGGCCAGTCTGCATTTCCCTAGATAATGTTAACCAGACATTAACATTGTGTGTCACTTTTTTTCTCACATCAAAAGTTGTCAAACTTATATTAGACTATTTATTTATTTATTCATTTACAGTGCAACTGTGCTTAAAAACTAGACCAATCCTCTGGCTGCCGACAGTTTACATCAACAATCCAATTTATTACACAAAGTACATGAAAACATATAACATTAGCACAACACAATGCCGACTACTACATGACTACTACAATGACAAAAGGGACAAATATTACTTTATGCTTGCTCTGCTAAATAACGGTGTCACTAACACGTTCACTAGGTATATCTATTACATGACTAGGTATATCTATTACATGACTAGGTATATCTATTACATGACTAGGTATATTCATGGCATATATAATAGTTGGCACTGTTGATCTAAAAGTATGTAGGTACTTTAAAAGCTTATTTTGTGCTAATTAATATTTAAACCATAAGATAGTCCTCCCCCCACCTGTGCTGCAGTATGTGTCCCGCGGGGGTGCTCCTCATGAGTCGGTGAGTCCTGTCCCGGAGCCGGAGCAGCTCGTCCTGTATCCGGAGAGTCAGCACTCTGCGGGTCTCCTCGGCAGACACGTTCTGTTTCTGTAACCTGCGGACACCACACAGCTGCTGTACTCGGATACACTGTCCCGGGCCCGTGTCCCTACCTACCTACCTGTCCCGCAGACAGTGCAGTGCGATGGGCTCCCCCACACAGAACACGGTGTGCTGGGAGGCGCGCAGGCGGTACGGCTCGGTGTTGGGGAGGACCTGGTCCAGTCCCTCGTGCCAGATGGGGAGCACGACGGGGACTCGCGCACTCTCCGCCACCAGCCGACCCACTCCCCACTTCAGTCTGAAACACGCAGACACCGTCTTCGTCACCTTCGTTTACAAAAAAAACAAGATGGCCGCAAAATTTTGTGTACGATTGGTGGATTTACCTTATAAACTCCTTATCCATGTTAACTCTGCCCTCGGGGAAGATGTGGACCCACTCTCCTTTTTGCAATCGCTCCAAACAGAAGTCTATCGCGGGCTGAAACATGGATCCGCCTGCTACTTAAAATGCTAAGAAAACCAACAACAGAATGTTGTAAAATTCAGCGACTCTGAACAACTTCTTCTCATCTACAGGTAACCTATGAAAAATGTGGAATGCTCTTCCAACCTTCTGACAACCTAAACTTGGTGCAAGGACTTCTTCGAGCACCCGGTCGAGTTGAAGACAATGTCTCACAAACCTGAAGATAACAAGAGTGGAACAGGAATGGCGTACAATACCTGGTAGACTCCGGCGCCGCGCACGACGGGCACGCACTTCCCGAGCGCGAAGAAGTACGAGTGCGCGGCGTTGGTGAAGCAGATGTCGTGCGCCGCCAGCGACCAGCGCATCGCGGCGTGGCGCAGCGCCGCCAGCTCCAGCAGTCCTGGACACATCGTCACTACATCGCGGTGGGGTCGAGCTCCGACGGCCCGCCCGCTCCGTTCGGCAAATCATAATGTCAAGCCTCACCATCAACACTACGTTAAAACTGAAACACGCTACTTCAAGGATTACTTTATTCGGTCTCGTCGACAGCTATCGATCGCCTTAAAGAATATACAAAGGCCACAATTTATCATAATCGTATATCATATTTTGAATTTGAACGTCTCAATTAAGGTCACCATGACTGGCCCTAACTGTGGACGAGGCCTTGATCAGTAATCATCAGCAAATCATAATTTCAAGCCACGATTATAAAATCTATGTACATTCCAACCCCACTTTACTTAAATCTTATCATCTATACCCCGTGTTGAGATACTGCTCGAAGCGCAGATTTACTAAATTTTACTTTGAAGCGATTGGAAACAAAGCGGGAGCACCTGTCCATACAAACATAGTAAAACAAAAGTAAGGTTGGTTTAAATTTGTGTTCATCTTCAAATAAAGAACACAGGAATGATGTCTGATTTTACTTCTACTCTACAATCTACGATGCAACTCAGTTTTGGCCGGTGCATGTATCAAAATGTAACAATACTAACCATTTGTACTTAAGGGTTCAAATAATAGGTGTATTGTGTGTGATGTAGGTCATGTAGCATTTAGTGCAATCTGAGGTGAGGTCAAATAAAACATTGATTTTAAATTCTTTGTTGACCTATGTCATATATGTAGATGTGGGTACTTGATTGGTTTTTATTTATAAAATGTAAATACAAGTAGGTAGTTTAATACAGAATGTATATTGGTTCAGAAACATGCTACACAGCTCAATAAAGTTATGATTACCTAATCTCGTGTTTTAAACATAATAACCTACATAAATGGTAAAAAATGACATGCTATGCCTCAGTTTTAGGCTTGTGAATGACCAAACTCGTGACTTCAGGTATTTACATGAAACCGAAGCAAAGGTCCAGGGAATATTAGTTATTACTGAATCAAGAAGTGTAATGATAAATTCAATTGGGTTATAATATTATATAAATAGCTTTCTGCCTCTGCTTTTTGTTTTGTCGACTTTCGGGTTGCACATAGGCATGTAGTCTACCTTAATTCTGACTTGCCTGGTGGGTTACTGCTGTACCAGGTATTGTATTCTCATAGGTACTGATAATTAAATTTAAAAGGTTATTAATTGATTATTGTGGTGCAGTTCTGTATATGTTTTATTTTGTAAATCTGATATAGCTGAGTTTTCCTTGCAGATTCCTTTCTCAGTCAGATTAAACATTAACAGGTCACTGGAATCTGCTAAGCTGCTGGTCTTCTGCTAACAGCTTACTTATTGGACCACTTTGCTGCTTAGTCTTGTACTAGCAGGAGTAGAATCATTCAAAATAATTAAATTAATGACGTTTCATAAATGCCTGTAATAGGTTTACGTGAATAAAGATATTTTGACTTTGACTTTGCTTTTAGTAATAAAATCTATTAAATCCTTGAATATGAGGATTTGACTCTAAGTCTCCAATTAATGACAACATTTTTAATAAATGTTTATGAGAAATAATATGGATTTAGTTGTGAGGTTATTGATCTAATGAGATTGTAAGGCCGCAGGTCAGGTAGGTGTTTACAAACAATACTAATAATGCTGGTGATATGCAATCTGTATGCATCACTCACATGTGCCAACTTATTACACAAACATTTGCTGGATCTGGGTTTTTCTGAATGTAACATTATTAAGTGTCAATTTTAGGAATTTAGTTTCTAACAAAATTGATACCAAAACATTTCTACTGCTTATTGATATGAAGTAGCCATTTGTAAATAAACTATTTTGGTCATTAATTTAGTTAGAGACTGGTCTCCTTTAATTATACATATAGAAATTTAATATTTGTTTATGACCTCAAAGTGATCACATCATAGTCAACCTAAACGTTACAAATGGATTATGTTACTAATCCTATCAGAAAGTGGGGCTCAGTAGGAAATTATCAAAATTCAACAATCATAATAACTACGAGAAAGGTGCATAAAGTTTGTAAACGTTTTTGTTGTAATTTAAAAAAATAAATATAATATTTAAATATATTGTTTCAATAAATTTATAATATTAACAATTGAAAATATGTCAATATATCCCAACGATTATTTCTTTAAAAAGAACACAAAATAGTAGTAAAATTGGAGATTAGAGAAAACAAATGTACAAAGGAAATATTGTTGTGATTTAGTGGTCTAGTCGTGTTGTTGGAGTGTAGTTACCCCACATGCCGGGGTCATCGAAGCAGGAGTGGTGGTTGGACACCGTGATGAGCGGCACCCCCTTCTCCCGGTGCACGGCGCGGGTCAGCGCCTCGCGGTTGTACACTGTTGTTTTGTTCAACCATACTGAAACATTATTCATTAATCTAAGAGTTCAGCGACCTCCACAGCCAACAAGAAACAAAAACAAGTAGTTCATTATCAAGTTAATAAAGAATGATAAATAATACAATTATTTGTTAAATGTTTTTGTTTAATTCTTTTCTGTTTTCATTTATTCGTTCTACTTTTGTGAAAATCTCTTTATCATTACTTTTGAATAATATATAAAGCTGTGGACTACCTCTGGATGTGTCGCGATACCAATCATTTTTAATAGTAGATTTTGTGACGCCCTTACAGAGATTGTATTGTGATTGTAATATACAATCAATTTTAATATATATTTTTATTCTTTAAGTAATTTTTAAGTATAAATATATATTTAAAACAACAACTACACCAACTGAACTCCAACCTGTTCCACCTCTACATACCAGATATACCATATCTTGTAATCCCTAAGAGCTTATCTCCAGATAATATTTACATATTTAAATATTAATAAACACATTCTGATAAATAATAATCGAATATAAAAGATATGAAGTATAATGTTCTGAGATTGCCGTCCACTATCCGAAAATGTTTATACTCTCTGTTTTGATAGTCTGTCTCATTCCAAGGATGAATGAAGTTTTGGATGCAATCCTAATAATAATTTAATATGCATAAGTTGTTACGTTATTCGCGCCATAACAATCGCGTTACTTACCTCATCACTCCAATGTAACATTATAACAATCGCGTTACTTACCTCATCACTCCAATGTAACATAACAATCGCGTTACTTACCTCATCACTCCAATGTAACATTTTGAGTATTATTTTAAAGCTTTAAACCTCATAAGTGAAGCTTTTATCTAGGTCAACATTGGATACGATTATGCAGACAGAAAACAGCTAATACGAATAACTGTAGAAGCAAATTATAATAATTTCTGCTGATGTAACATAATTTTCGCCAGCACATAGCACGCGGGATTGCGACCTCATTTCACCAAATACCTAATTTAAATCTAATAAAAGGTATAATTTACATATCCCTATTGACGTTGGGTATGTTAATTATTAACAAAACTACTTACCAATAACGAATTTACTAAATAATCCGACTACAGCTAACGTGAAGGTGCTAGCACAGTTCCATAACCGCCCTGTATTCCGCAGCTTCGGGATAATCCAACCTATATTATATGCCATGTCTGCGCGAGACATCCACCTATCTCATGGAACACTAAAATAATTGCATTTCTGTGAATAACTCGATAATAAATTAAATTATTGCGAGGACGAGCGACACAATCACACCTTTATGTCAGAATCAAATAACATTTCTGTGGCTGACAGTTCGATGTCGGTGTTGCTATGTAAAAAATACAGTATTGTCTACCTAATATATTTGTTGGGTTTTTAAATTAATTAAAATAAAAGAATACTTATTTTACATAACTTAATTACTTATTATTAACTTTATTACATAACTTAGATTAATAACAAATACCTATATACCCTAATTTTATGTTTATACTTCGCTTGACCATTTACGTAGGCATTCTCAATCTGATGGCCGGGGTCCATTGAGGATTGCTGAGCAGGTTTTGTACCTTGATGAGTTCGATGTCGTTCCCGAGCTCGGCAGTCTCGTTGTCTCGATCGAAGTGGCTTCGTCTGGTGCGCAACACAAACCCAACGATGTTATCCTTCAATACTTCAGTGATTGGTTCATCTTTAGGATGTTGTAGCAGCTGACAAGACACCATTGCTAGACTGACCAAACAGCATAACGTTCGTGGTAGCATTGTTACCGATTGATCGTTGTGAATGAATAAATATTAATAAAGCTTCGTATTTATAAAGTGATATTTTTTATCTCGGAGTTTTGAACTTATGTTAAACTGCAAGATCGGGACTTTCCGATGCAGGGGAAATTATAATATTAGGATTAGGTATTAACGATGACGCACGCTTCGATATACGTTCGATCCAGTAGATCAACAAAAAAGGAAATGAGACGATACATGTGGGACATTCCTCTGTGTTTTGACTAACTTTATAAAGTGACGTCAATATTACGAGTATCAAAATTAAATAGAGTAGGTAACTTAGTAGAATCAAATCCGGGTTTGTTTTTCTATAGATGGCGACGTCCTTTTTCGAATTTTCACGTTTATGGGGGATGGAAGTCTCGAAAAAAAAAAAACAATGGATTAATAAGTACGGGGTTGATCTGGTTACACAGATCCATCTGTGTTTTCTTGTACACCCGATATTCATATATTTATAGCTATGTATCGGTATATCTACCTATGATCTATAGATGCATATTTCCGAAAATTGGCCTGTATTAACTGCAACTGGCGTCATCTATTGTACTAATGGAACAGGTCTCGAAAAAACAACACACGTCATTTATTCGACTAGTTATTTTCATCAACTGGCGTTAGATGGCGCCCTACCTAAATTTGTAAGTATTTTTTTTATTTTATATTTATTAATAATTTAAGTCAGTGGCCGATTTTTATTTAATAAATAATATTTAGTATTAAATTTAACTATTTATTTAATTGAACTATCTCGGATGGGACGTCTCTAGAGGACATTTTTTATTTATAATTAAACAGTTTATTTTTTATTTTGGTAGCTTTATAATTTATATTTAAAAGTCTATATAAAACCTGCGACATAAAGATAGAGTGTATGCTGACTCCTACTCATACACTGTACCTAAAGATAGAGTGTATGCTGACTCCTACTCATACACTGTACCCAAAATTTATAATAAACTACAAAGCAGCATTAAAGACCAAGAAATGAAATCGTTCAAGAAAATGTTAATTAAATGATTGATCCAAAAGGGTTACCATAATATTAAGGACTATCTAAATGACAGCGAATTAAATTGAGTACCTATTTTTGTTATTTGTATTGCTGGTTGTTATTGTGTTAGTTTTAATTATGACATTTGCACCTTGTAGTTGACGATTTTTATTAGTATTAGTAAATAAGTAGTAGGTATAGTAAAAGAAAATGTTGGAATGATACGTTAATGTGACATAGGTGTTAAATCTTAAACTAATTTGTGTTAAAAGGAATAATAATAAAATAATATAATTTTGTTTAGTTAAAAATATTAAATATTGTATGCCTAATGTGGGCAGATTGTTTCAACATTGATGTATATGAAGATAATGTTTCTGAAATGTTACTTGTAAACAATTCTGACAATAAATTATTTAAAATTTGAATTTATTTTCATAGAATAATTTTTATGAACTATTTATTAATGTTAAATATATTGTATCTTTTCGCACCAATTTCCATCGACTCCGTGGCGCAACGGTAGCGCGTCTGACTCCAGATCAGAAGGTTGCGTGTTCAAATCACGTCGGGGTCAAATACACTTTTTTATTTTTTTCTTTTTAATATAGGTATTATTTTATAGGTATATTTAATGTTAATACTCATTGTGTCGACATGTGAAATAAACTTCTATCGAGTCATTATTTTTCTGCGCGCGATTGAAACTGCTAACTTAAAAGATTATGTTATTTTCTAATGTCATCAATAAGTAAAAACACTCGTAGGTACCATATTGGATACATAATTGATTTGATTAATCCAATTAGTAAAAAGCAACAAGAAAAAATGCAAAAAGGTTTTGGAGACGCCGGGGATCGAACCCGGGGCCTTTCACATGCAAAGCGAACGCTCTACCACTGGTATTAATACTCATTGTGTCGACATGTGAAATAAACTTCTAATGAGTCATTATTTTTCTGCGCGCGATTGAAACTCTCTCCCTCTCTCTCTCTCTCCCTGCCGGCTGTCAAACCGACAACACGTATTTTTTTGTCTTTCCGCGTTTAAAAAATAATTATTATACTATTTTGTTGAAATTTATTGCTGTAGTGGTAACCACAAGAAGAAATCGCTTTCAATTAAAGTGTGTGAATATTTGGCTGCAGGAATTTTGTACAAATTATTATATTTTGTTGCAAGAAATACTGTGAAATTTTTTGAAGTGGATGAAGTGTTAAACATAGGAAGAAATAACTATCAATTAAAGCGTGTGTGCAGTTTTACCGAGAATATTGTATAAACCAAGGTATTTTATAACACTGAATACTGTAATAACAATAATAAACATAACCTTAAAAACAAGACACAGACTAAAGGTTTTCTTCAGGGCCAAGCTACATTAATTATTTTGCCGTGGGTCAAGTGGTAACTACGCCATCTAACTTAGACTTCCAAAACTATACACAGAAGTATTTTTATCTCACAGGGCCAAGAAACATATATATTTACTGCCTTGGGTCAAGTTGTGTCAACGCCATCTATCTTTGAACTTTGGTACTACAGTTTGTCTTTTCGGGCTGGTTTGGTGAAGCTCCTGGTCGTTCCGGTACTGGTGCATTCCTCTACTGGTGCAAGCCCCTACATATTTACTTACCTGCTTCACTTCTTGACATCTCCGTCGTGCACAAAGTGGTAAAACTTGTGTTGTAACTCTGGTGCTTCATATTTGTTGACCTGGATTATACTGTGAAACTTCTGCTGCTGCTTTTGGACTTGTTCTGAAGCTGTTAAAGAGCCAGTTGTACTTTGCTTTTGGTTCGACAATACAATTTTAAACTCAACTTGCCAGTTTCTAAAATAAATCGAGATGCCTGTAACCCCAGCATCCCCGAATAGGAAAACGCATTTAAAACCACTGGACAAAATGACTCACGCACATTCCGACTCGGACCTGCATGAACAATCCTCAAATATTACTACTAGATCTCAACGTGCACGCACCATTGATTACAATGTTGAATTTAAAAAATTTAAAACGGAAATGTCTCAAATGATTGCAAATATGATAGAAACGCAAAATTCTAAACTGGAATCTATAAAACTGGAGATTACTGATAGAATTGATTTCTTTGGCTCGCAAATAAAGGACTACCAACTTAAAATTGATAGACTGGAGGAAATTAACAAGAGTCAAGCTATGGAGATACAGGTGATGGGCGAGCGTATTGATGAGCTTGAGCGTGGTGATAAGAAGACTAGCATCGAGATCCGTAACCTACCAAAATCACAGAGGGAGTCACGACAGGATCTGTATGGCATTATTCGTAAAATAAGCAGTACTTTAAGTGTGAATTCAGACGATGGCGCAATTCGTGACTTTTTCCGCCTGCCTGTAAAGCCTGATAAGAATAACCCAACTATAGTGGTTGAGTTTCAAAACACCTTAGTTAAGGATAAATTTATAGAGGGAGCTAAGAAATATAACAAAAATAATCCTACAAATAAGCTGAACTCATCTCTGTGTGGCTTAGAGGGCCCAGCAGTGCCTTTCTTTATCTCGGAGCATCTGACAGCTAAGTCAAAGAGACTTCACTTTTTGGCTAGAGACCTGGCTAGATCGGAGGACTACAACTTTTGCTGGACATCTCATGGTCGTGTATATTTGAGAAAGCGTGAAGGGGCCAAATACATACTTGTAAAAAGTGAAGCTCAACTAAGTGCACTCCATAAAGCAAACCCAATATGACTACTAATTAACCTTCTAATACTAATCAAGTTGTACTTTCCTTTTCCTTATACACTATACACACAAATACACCTGCCAAATTATTTTTATATTCATTACAAATGCATCTTGCCTAAATTTCAGTATAATTGTTATTGTTCTTATCATATTATTTACGCCAATTCCACACAGTTTAGAAATTGTTTGTTATTGGTATCTTTTACACTTCATGTGCTATTAAAACGTTATCTGATGTTAATAACTAACGTCTATTGCTATTATAACTTATTACTTAATTATCTGTCATCTAATTTTAGAGCAATATGGTTCTCTCATACTTTACCGGCCTCAATATAAAAGACATTGTCAACGACATTGACAAAATTGCTGTCTCGGACTCTACTCTAAGTGACGTTGCAGACTGTAAATCATTTTTACCAAAAAATCACAAATGTCTTAAAATTATAAGCCAAAATATTAGAAGTATTGGACGGAATATCCCTGATTTTTTTGTTTTATTAAATCAACTCGACATTGACTTTGATATTTTAATATTGACTGAATGCTGGTTGTCTTGTAATCCACAAATTCCTCAAATAAAGGAATATGTGATGTACTCCACAGTAAACAACATCTTGCAAAATGATGGAGTAGTGGTTTACGTTAAATCTGATCTTCAGGTAGTGGTAACCGAACCCAAATTTCACGAAGGAAATTGCCTTTTAATTAGCTCAAAAGACAACTTTTCATTAATAGCAATATATAGGTCGCCTTCTTATAGGAAGCTTGATACATTTCATCAGTCACTAGACGACGTTCTATCCACCCTAAAATGTATTAGAGATGTTGCTATTTTAGGAGATATCAATATTAATATTAACCCTAATAATGACAATGACAGCTCTTCAAGGGACTACTTAAATTTATTAGCCTACTATGGTCTTCTGCCGGGACATACCATAAACACTCGAGATGAGTCATGCCTAGACCATGTCATATTAAGGACAAATAACCCAGCTATTACGGTTGTTGCACGTTCATCTGTAACAGACCATCAGGCTGTTTTGCTGTTTCTTACTAATAAGCCTAAAAGAGACTATTCAGCAGTGAAAACAATTTCATCTATTGACAAGGAAGGTCTGACAAGGGATTTTAATAACATTGATTTTCATCCACTGTTTAATTCTATTGACCCAAACTTCGCTGCGGAATACCTGATATCTTCCTTACAAAATGCCTTAAATGTCAACACCGTTATCAGGACATGCCCAAATCGAAAGAGAATACTCAAGCCCTGGATTACCCCAGGGCTGTTAAGATGCATAAAGAATAGAGATAAATTATACACAAAATTTAAGAAGGACCCTAATAATATAATTGTAAAAACGGCATACACAAGATACAGAAATTTCTGCAATAGTCTATTAAAAAATTTAAAAAGAGAGTTTGAAAGGGAACAGCTAAGAGAGTCGGGTAATAACGGGAAAAAGCTTTGGAAAGCTATTAAAACTATAACTCATACCAATAAAACAACAGGTACAGTTTCGGAACTCTTATCAGCAAACTGCTCAGCAAAGAAATCGGTTAACTCTTTAAATAATTTCTTTGCCAATGTAGGTAAGAACTTGGCTATGAAGGTGACCGGATCTAGTACCGATAACACTCGCAAAAATGTTGGAGGTTCTGAAAGACAAAGACTGAAATCTTTCGTCTTGCTCGTGACTGATGATGCGGAAGTGGAAAGGTTAATTGTGGGTTTGCGTAATGACTGTGCCATTGGACATGATAATCTGTCAAACAAATTATTAAAAGAATTTAAGCACATACTTGTGCCTCCTCTCACCTATTTGTGTAACCTGTGTATTGAAAAGGGAGTCTTTCCACGTTGTCTTAAAGTATCAATAATCCATCCAATCCACAAGGGTGGCGACAAAGACCGTTTTGATAACTATAGACCTATATCTATCTTGCCTTCGCTTTCTAAGATCCTAGAGCGTATTATCAATGTTAGACTCGTAGATTATTTGGAGAAAAATAATATTCTGGCTTCCACACAATTTGGCTTCAGAAATGGTAAATCAACCAATGATGCTGTTCACGAGCTGACGGATTTTGTAGTTGGCAATCTAAATAAAGGTAAAAAGACGCTGTCAATTTTTCTGGACCTTGCCAAAGCCTTTGACGCGGTCTCGGTCCCCATCCTTTTAGACAAACTTAATTCAATTGGCATCCGTGGTACCCAACATAAATTACTGCAAGATTACCTGTCTGACAGATATCAATGCTGCAATGTAAATGGTCATATTAGTGACCAGCTTCCTGTCATGTATGGTGTTCCCCAGGGTAGCATTTTGGGGCCTACACTCTTCCTCATTTATATCAATGACCTATGTCAACTTGTTCCTCGCCAGGGTAAAATAATTTCTTACGCTGATGACACAGCACTCGTTTTTTCTGGCGATACCTGGGAGGACGCCCATAATGCTGCCCAAATCGGTTTGAACAGGGTAACTCACTGGCTTAGAGACAATGTTTTGACCTTGAATGTTGAGAAAACAAAGTATCTGGCTTTCTCTATTAGCGATCTGTCACAGCCGGGTCCTATACATTCTATTACTGCTCACAACTGTCCTGATCCTCTAGGCGATTACTGTTCTTGTACAGCTTTGGAGAGGGCCCAGTCGATCAAATACTTGGGTATTATTCTAGACAGTAATCTTAATTTTAAGCAACACATAAATCAGTTGACTACGCGTATCCGAAAACTTATCTATATATTTAAAAACTTAAGACATGTAGCAGAACCAAAAATCATAAGGATGGTATACTGTGCTCTCTGCAAATCTATTCTAACGTACTGTATCACCGTCTGGGGTGGCGCTTCTAAGACTGTCTTGAAGCCACTGGAGATTGCTCAAAGAGCCGTACTTAAGGTTAGCACTTTCAGACCCTATCGCTTCCCAACTTTTCAACTTTATCAGTCTTGTGAAGAGCTCACCGTACGTCAACTTTTTATACTCCAAACCGTTATTAAAAAACACATGCAACTTAAATTTGATGCCCAACTTGTTGATAGAAAGAGACGTCATGATATCGTGTGCCAGCCTTATGTTGGTAAATTTTCGTTTACACACAGATTCTTTTGTTTTCTTGGGGGATACCTCTACAATAATTTAAATAGAACACTTTCAATATATTCCTGCACAAGACATGAATTAACTAAGATAATAACTAAATGGTTTTTAACTGTAACATATAATGATACAGAACAACTTCTAAGCGTAGTTATATAAATAGTGGCTAAATTAATGTGTTATACTCAATTTACTAGTTAATTTATTATTTTGGTATATATAGTATATGGTAGGTATATGTGATTGTCGATATGTTACTTCATCGATGCATTTATTCTTTTTATTTATTTCTTCTTACACACCCTCTCACAGACACTCATACACATTCACATAACACACAGAGAGGGAATTCCTAAAATACCCACCAACAGCGCTATAATACGATTTTATTATTATTATTATTTATTTGTTTGTACTTGGGTAAGCTTTACAATGTTTAAATAAATTGTATAAGCTTGTTATTGTGTCACCTGGGAGTGAACTGACTCCTGTCATTCAGAAATATCTACGACAGGGGTCAGGACATCCAATCTAAATTTAAAGTGTAAAAAACATACTTGTTATATAGTGTCAATAAACGATTTTTATTTTATTTTTTATTTTTTATTTTAAACTGCTAACAGATTATGTTATTTTCTAATGTCATCAATAAGTAAAAACACTCGTAGGTGCCATATTGGATACATAATTGATTTGATTAATCCAATTAGTAAAAAGCAACAAGAAAAAATGCAAAAAGGTTTTGGAGACGCCGGGGATCGAACCCGGGGCCTTTCACATGCAAAGCGAACGCTCTACCACTGAGCTACGTCCCCGACCGAAAGGAGTTACGAAAATTGCAATTACATTCGCCAACTACAAGTAAAGCGCAGACTCCTCGTCTGGGAATTTGACGAATTGGGACTCTATAATTACCCCAGTTTTCCAAAAGGTAAATTTTATATTAATTGAATCCAGAATAAAACTATTTCAGAACCGGTAAACCCATAGACACAATCCTCTGTGGCTTAACCAGTTTTGTGCAAAATATTACAGGCTATGGATATTTGTTAAGTTTTTTACAAGTTTACCCTAACGTTTCAAAAATGCGTTTATATAGTAGGTGGTTCTTGGAATCTGTTATGATTTCACTTTTTGATAGTTTATTTACAAATACTTACCTACATTTAGTTATGAATAAACTGTAGCAGTGAAATAGTTTGCCCCCAGAAGACAGATCTAGGACAGATCTAGGACAGATCTCCACTGTCGGAGCCTTCCATTTTCTTTCTTCCAGACGCGGACGGGTTGGCGGGTGCGTGTGTGTAGGTTGCCAACTGTTATTCACGGATATATGGGACACTAAATTATTAATATGCGAGACTTGGTCAAAAAAGTGAGACCACCTATAATTATAGAGGAAGGAGAAAAAATCAATTGTATTTTTTGAAATAAATTTATTTAAAAATTGGAATAAAATTGTCATTATAAAGTTTTAAAAAATTAAAAGTATGTGATAAATAAGTGCTGTGCACAGTAAGGTACAATACTGTACTATATTATAGGGTTTCTGACTGAACCCGGATAGATTTACCTGCGGGGCCATTACCGTCCCGCAAACATGAATACTGCAGTGCGGTGCTGATGAAATCCAAGTGCGGTGGTAGCTCGGTTGTTAGAACTTCCTTTCCTTAAAGTAAGCGGTTCGAACTCGGCATGTACCAATGAGAAATACTTCCGTTAAGCCGTCGCTCGGTCCCGGTTTCACTAAAATACCAATTTTAACGCTTATTACATATCTCAGTCACAAAGTTTAGTTGGTAGACAATGAATTTACGGCATTAAGGTCGTCTATGTACCTGCATTTGTATTGGTAAAGTACAATAAATAATTTATAATTATGTCTAAACATTTAATTTCATTAAAGAGAAACGTACAAGTCACATGGCGGAGGAAGTACAAGTCACATGGCGGAGGAAGTATCTACTTAATACAATGTTAGCATTAACTACAACATTAGTCCTGCAAGTTGTCGTTACACATGTTTACATGCGACACTAATAGCCAACCATTTAGTTAAACACAGCACTTAGCGCGATCTCGGAGTCGGCAGTCCGCCTCTCCGCCGTCTATATAACTGCACTCCTGGCGGGCGAGGGCATCACAATGTGGGCGCTGGTGCTGTGCTTGTGTGCCGTGACGTCAGTCCGCGGAACCGCTGACGTCATGAAGGACGTCACTCTCGGCTTCGGGGAGGCCTTGGAGCACTGCCGGGAGGAGGTCAGGACCAAACCTAATAGGAACACGACAGCCTAACACCTAACCTACTTTCTTAACAATAATTAAAGAGGGATTCAGTTGTTAGAAAATGCCGAACTGGAAATAAACTCGCCTATGTACACTAATTTTAAGTTTTTGTGCAATAAAGTATTTAAATAAATAAATAACGCTATTGCACAATCCAATATTTTTCAAGTCTTAGCGTACTTTTGAGAAATGGGAGATCCGATCCGATCCGATCCGATCCCATCAACTTTACCTAATTCTAGACAGAAAAATAGCAAAAACATTTATAACGAGATCTTCTATTTTACTAAAATAAATATTAGATTAATACTCACTATATTATTAAATAAAATAATATATTTTAAGTAATTATCTATACACTACACTACACTATAGATGTACTTATTATAAAGTTTGAGTCGGAGGAACCTGGAGTACTTTAACACAGACTTCGCTTAGTTTAGTTTGAGTCAGAGGAACCTGGAGTACTTTAACACAGACTTCGCTTAGTTTAGTTTGAGTCGGAGGAACCTGGAGTACTTTAACACAGACTTCGCTTAGTTTAGTTTGAGTCAGAGGAACCTGGAGTACTTTAACACAGACTTCGCTTAGTTTAGTTTGAGTCGGAGGAACCTGGAGTACTTTAACACAGACTTCGCTTAGTTTAGTTTGAGTCAGAGGAACCTGGAGTACTTTAACACAGACTTCGCTTAGTTTAGTTTGAGTCGGAGGAACCTGGAGTACTTTAACACAGACTTCGCTTAGTTTAGTTTGAGTCAGAGGAACCTGGAGTACTTTAACACAGCCTTCGCTTAGTTTAGTTTATCCTCCAGTCTCCTACATAAATGTTTTTAAAATATTGTTACTAATTTCAAGCTATGTGGGAGAAAATAAATAACTTTTACTTATTGATTATTTAGTAAATTAACTACATTTCCCAAAACTACACTCAGAATTCAAAAATCTTTGAAAATGGTAGAGAATTATTTTTATGGTATTAGAATTCTTTTAAGGTAAGCGGAACCAGAGCTCCAGGAATCAGAGAAACTGACATCATCTCTACTACTGTGTATAAGGTAAGCGGAACCAGAGCTCCAGGAATCAGAGAAACTGACATCATCTCTACTACTGTGTATAAGGTAAGCGGAACCAGAGCTCCAGGAATCAGAGAAACTGACATCATCTCTACTACTGTGTATAAGGTAAGCGGAACCAGAGCTCCAGGAATCAGAGAAACTGACATCATCTCTACTACTGTGTATAAGGTAAGCGGAACCAGAGCTCCAGGAATCAGAGAAACTGACATCATCTCTACTACTGTGTATAAGGTAAGCGGAACCAGAGCTCCAGGAATCAGAGAAACTGACATCATCTCTACTACTGTGTATAAGGTAAGCGGAACCAGAGCTCCAGGAATCAGAGAAACTGACATCATCTCTACTACTGTGTATAAGGTAAGCGGAACCAGAGCTCCAGGAATCAGGTATAAGGTAAGTGGAACCAGAGCTCCAGGAATCAGAGAAACTGACATCATCTCATGCCTTGCGGGGTATGCAGAGAATTGGGCGCCTCTCGACACGATTACGACATACCTCTTTCGCTTCGTTGACATTCAGTAACATCTTCATACATGCCCTTTTGTTATAAAGGCTTTTTAATACACCTTCAGTCAGTGTTTTATTTATTTGATCGTGATATGTGAGTTTCGGTCTGCCAGGGCATCTTTCACCCACAACTTTCGTATCCATTCTTTTAGCATTACCGAACCGTAGCATGCCTTTCCTTATGTTTGTCCCTATGCTTTCTTTATGCCTACCCTTTTCCGTATATCGACGTTACGTATGCGGTCCGCCAAAGTGACGCCGCATATCTGACGCACCGACCTCATTTCTACTGCATTTACCCTACTCTCATGCATATTCTGACATATCCATGCCTCGCATCAGTGTTAATACCAACATGATATTGTGTATGGCGAGCCGGGCTTTATCACTGACATTTCGACTTCCAAAAAGTGACCTTGATGATATTATAACTGCAATATTGATGTCAATTAATACAAATTCGGGCTGTAAGGGAGCCGTGTCAGCTTACGATCTAAATAACAATAATTATTATAATTGGTATGTCAACTAAATACATATTCGTGGCTGTAAAACGCCAGTATAACTTTGCTTCTTAGTTTCGAGTCTACATGTAATTGTTCCAGAGCGGGCTGACGGAGGAGATGATGGAGGAGTTCTTCCACTTCTGGAATGACGACTTCAAGTTCGAGCACCGCCAGCTCGGGTGCGCGCTCAAGTGTATGAGTCACCACTTCCACCTGATGACGGAAGATCACCGCATGCATCACGACAACACCAACGCCTTCATCCGGACCTTCCCAAACGGTCAGACATGACTCCCCTTAGCGCAGCCTCTGCAACACGAGGACCTTGATCTTCGTACTGCTGATGTTTGTGTGTAAATCACATAGGATTTTTTTTTGTTTTGTTGGTAAAGTAAAAGTATCTTCACGACCGTATCCCTTGCGGGGGGACAGAAACCACGCTTTTGTAAGGAGCAAGTTTACATTTGGCCAACTTCACTGCCGACCCATCATGACTGAGCGGCAAGCTCGTCGAGGCGCGCGACCTGAATCAAGAAATGTCACAAATAAATCTAACATATCGCAACGTTAGTAACAACAAAAAAGTATTTTTTGGGAAACTCCAGTTGAAGATTCTGGATTATTAGATTTCCGATTATTTTTCGAATAACATGCTTCTTATTTAAGTAGAAAATGTGAAATTCTGCAGATTTGTTCTTTGATAATTACATTATAAATAGCAATGAAAAAATTTTATGATATTTTAATATAATATAGTTAGTAGGTAGATAATTCTTCATTCTTTAATTGTATATTTTACCATTGCTTTTATTGCACCTATATTTGTTCAAATTTGTCCCTAAGGTTTGGCTGTCAGAGAATGTCTACGGGCATTAAGTCCGCCTTTGTACTTTGTGCAATAAAGTTTTTAAATAAATAAATAAATAATTCCATCTTGTGCCCTTAGTATTTATATATATAGTTTGTATACTATATATATACTAAGTAAATAATACTATATTGTATACGGAGACAGGTTGTAATGTAATCGCTCTACATTCAGTTATACTGTTGTAGATGTTCTATAATTGCATAGTACTTTTGTACTAATATTGTGTGTTTAATTGAATATAAATCTTCCGGAACAAGCACGTATCCAGACGTTATATTCAGGAAGGGCAATTATTAAAACTACAATATGAAGGTAGTCAAGTCATTATACTGCAATAAGTATACTTTACAAAATCCTGTTGCAGCTGGCAGACTTTACATCCAGCACAGTTTCAACAACATCAATAAGTCTACTTTACAAAATCCTGTTGCAGCTGGCAGACTTTACATCCAGCACAGTTTCAACAACATCAATAAGTCTACTTTACAAAATCCTGTTGCAGCTGGCAGACTTTACATCCAGCACAGTTTCAACAACATCAATAAGTCTACTTTACAAAATCCTGTTGCAGCTGGCAGACTTTACATCCAGCACAGTTTCAACAACATCAATAAGTCTACTTTACAAAATCCTGTTGCAGCTGGCAGACTTTACATCCAGCACAGTTTCAACAACATCAATAAGTCTACTTTACAAAATCCTGTTGCAGCTGGCAGACTTTACATCCAGCACAGTTTCAACAACATCAATAAGTATACTTTACAAAATCCTGTTGCAGCTGGCAGACTTTACATCCAGCACAGTTTCAACAACATCAATAAGTCTACTTTACAAAATCCTGTTGCAGCTGGCAGACTTTACATCCAGCACAGTTTCAACAACATCAATAAGTCTACAAAATCCTGTTGCAGCTGGCAGACTTTACATCCAGCACAGTTTCAACAACATCAATAAGTCTACTTTACAAAATCCTGTTGCAGCTGGCAGACTTTACATCCAGCACAGTTTCAACAACATCAATAAGTATACTTTACAAAATCCTGTTGCAGCTGGCAGACTTTACATCCAGCACAGTTTCAACAACATCAATAAGTCTACTTTACAAAATCCTGTTGCAGCTGGCAGACTTTACATCCAGCACAGTTTCAACAACATCAATAAGATCATGCGGTTTCGTTACACCAAATTAGCATCGCAAAATCACCCTATTAACTGACGTCTAAGCGAATTATGTTTGGTTGTAAATATGACAATATCAAGTGATTCACCAGAACACATCACGTTATTAACTGACGTCTAAGCGAATTATGTTTGGTTGTAAATATGACAATATCAAGTGATTCACCAGAACACATCACGTTATTAACTGACGTCTAAGCGAATTATGTTTGGTTGTAAATATGACAATATCAAGTGATTCACCAGAACACATCACGTTATTAACTGACGTCTAAGCGAATTATGTTTGGTTGTAAATATGACAATATCAAGTGATTCACCAGAACACATCACGTTATTGGTTATATATTATTATTGTAACTATGTTTTACGACGTTCTTGGTATATATATGATATAGGCGCTAGTAAATAGTATCTCAGGATAAGTAATCGTGTATTAGAAGTAGTATGTGTTCGTAGGTGAGGTGCTGGCGAAGCAGATGGTGGGCATGATCCACGAGTGCGAACTGCGGTATGAGAATGAGACGGACCACTGTAACCGGATCCTGCGCATCGCCGAGTGCTTCAAGCAGACCAGCGTGGAGCGCGGACTCGCCCCCGCCATGCAGCTCGCCATGGCAGAACTGCTCATGGAGGCAGACGAGATATAACACTCCCGGCTCCGTCTCAATCGACTTTTAGCAGATGCACTACTGATGAACTGGCAAACCTTTGTCTAGATTGTGACGCATAGGCGAGACGTCCACTTGCTGGCCTGCTAACAATCTTTATCAAAGTGACCACACGACAAGTTGCACATTGTCAATATTATAAGTTTGTATTCGTGTAAATAAGTCAGACAGATTTATAATTTAAGGTATTTACGACGTTGTTTTAATTATTTTCACACCTTCTTTTTCCTATTCAATTTAGCTTTTGGTCTCAAAGCTGTTGCAAAGATACATTTTAATAAGATTGGACAGCTTAAATAATTGTCTCCGATGTGTTTTTTTTTCAACGTCTAAACTGGACATAATAATGAAATACACAATTAAATAAACAGACTTGGCTGAGCGTATAAACATAACTTTTGGTTGAATCTCACCAATAAGACACGAAATCATTGTACCTACTACAATGTGTTGCTTCAGTTACTTAAACTATTTATGAGGCCAACGAGTCATCCAAAAGTTCTCTCGTCCACTTGCTATTTAAAGGAATAATTTTAATCCGTGGTATAATCTGGCTTCGCAGTTTCCCATCGCGGTGGGAGTCTCGCATTGCCCAAATAGTTTTCCATTTGGGTTGGGTAATTGGTAATTACTGCAGATAAATTTGGCGGAAGTCTGTAATTTCGGTCTCACTAAATACCGAAACGTCTTAACTCTTATCATAAGTCTCATCACGACTCACCAAAGAAAAGAGGAAGCACTAGGGTTGTCAATTTTCCGGAAAGGAAGTTCGATTTTAAAATCTCTCGGAAATGTCGTGCTGGCGGCCGATGTGTGATACAGCCGTATGCAAGTTATACTCGTAGCTGTCAGTATAAATAAGTTTTAGCCAAAAACAACGTGAATCTCTCCTCAAGTTTTCTTTAAATATCCAGTAGGTACCTAAATGAAACTCGACTAGGAAATCGAAAACACTTTCGGCGTGTTTGGACTAAAATAAATTAATGTTAGCCAGAAACTAAACGATGTGAGAAATAAAGCTAAGACAATCGTCTTACAATTAATTAGTATGACAGTGGATTGCCGATTGTACTTCTAAATAAATTTTGTCGTTTCTCTGATATTATGTCGACCTGCATGCCTAACAATGTAAAACATGTTCTTCTTGGAAACAAGTAAATATAATAACAAAATAGATGGAGTAATAAATAATAACAAACATTTTGTATGTAAATAATAAAGAATATCGACTCTATCTTAAATTTAACCTCTTTGGTGTTAAAAATAAGCTATTCGTATCAGCCTTAGCCAGCATCCACCACCTCATCCTCCTCCTCCTTAGTCGGTACCCCACTGATGGGGATCGTGACTCCACAAGCCAGCATCCACCACCTCATCCTCCTCCTCCTTAGTCGGTACCCCACTGATGGGGATCGTGACTCCACAAGCCAGCATCCACCACCTCATCCTCCTCCTCCTTAGTCGGTACCCCACTGATGGGGATCGTGACTCCACAAGCCAGCATCCACCACCTCATCCTCCTCCTCCTTAGTCGGTACCCCACTGATGGGGATCGTGACTCCACAAGCCAGCATCCACCACCTCATCCACCACCTCATCCACCACCTCATCCACCACCTCATCCACCACCTCATCCTCCTCCTCCTTAGTCGGTACCCCACTGATGGGGATCGTGACTCCACAAGCCAGCATCCACCACCTCATCCACCACCTCATCCACCACCTCATCCACCACCTCATCCACCACCTCATCCTCCTCCTCCTTAGTCGGTACCCCACTGATGGGGATCGTGACTCCACAAGCCAGCATCCACCACCTCATCCTCCTCCTCCTTAGTCGGTACCCCACTGATGGGGATCGTGACTCCACAAGCCAGCATCCACCACCTCATCCTCCTCCTCCTTAGTCGGTACCCCACTGATGGGGATCGTGACTCCACAAGCCAGCATCCACCACCTCATCCTCCTCCTCCTTAGTCGGTACCCCACTGATGGGGATCGTGACTCCACAAGCCAGCATCCACCACCTCATCCTCCTCCTCCTTAGTCGGTACCCCACTGATGGGGATCGTGACTCCACAAGCCAGCATCCACCACCTCATCCTCCTCCTCCTTAGTCGGTACCCCACTGATGGGGATCGTGACTCCACAAGCCAGCATCCACCACCTCATCCTCCTCCTCCTTAGTCGGTACCCCACTGATGGGGATCGTGACTCCACAAGCCAGCATCCACCACCTCATCCTCCTCCTCCTTAGTCGGTACCCCACTGATGGGGATCGTGACTCCACAAGCCAGCATCCACCACCTCATCCTCCTCCTCCTTAGTCGGTACCCCACTGATGGGGATCGTGACTCCACAAGCCAGCATCCACCACCTCATCCTCCTCCTCCTTAGTCGGTACCCCACTGATGGGGATCGTGACTCCACAAGCCAGCATCCACCACCTCATCCTCCTCCTCCTTAGTCGGTACCCCACTGATGATCCTTATAGCTAAGCTTGAACACTACGGTATCAGGGGCAAAGAATTGTCAATATTTAAATCATATTTAACAGCAAGACAACAAATTGTGGAAGTTAACAAAACAAAATCCAACCAACAATATATTAAGTACGGGGTCCCACAAGGATCAGTTTTAGGCCCACTGCTCTTTCTAATTTACGTAAATGACATTAATTCTTGTTTAGACAAAGATATAAACAATGTCATGTTCGCTGATGACATTTCGTTGTTAATTAGTTGCAATGATCGTCGTGACGTATTAGAACGAGTAAAAAATACAATTACAAGTATATCAAGTTGGTTTGAATGTAATAACTTACTATTGAACTTATCTAAAACAAATTTTATAAATTTTGCCCTAGGTACAAATGACAAGAGCAGCCTCAATGACCTCATAGCCAAAGAATCGTCAATTGATTTTGTAAAAGAACAAGTATTTCTGGGAATTAAAGTAGACAGTAAATTAATGTGGAGATCACATATAGATAACTTGGCTAAGAAACTGAGTGCTGCTTGCTTTGCTATTAAGAAAGTTAGAGAGTTTTGTGGTATCAATGCGGCTGTAGCTGTATACCATGCTTACTTTGAAAGTCTGGCTCGTTACGGAATTTTAGTATGGGGTACAGCTGCAGACGCTAAACGGATTTTTATATTGCAGAAACGTGCTGTCTTGGAATGAAACCCAGAGATACGTGTAGGGACTCTTTTAGGCAGTTAAACATTCTGACCATAAATAGCATTTATGTATTGGAGTGTTTGCTTTACATAAAAAAAAATGAAAAAGACCTCCCTAGAAATGCAAGTAAGACAAGGTCAAATAATCAAATCAAATACCCCAAAGCTCGTCTGACGAAATCGACAAAGAGTTTTCTATGCAATGGTATAAAGCTATATAATAAATTATCGGCAGATGTAACCAATTTAGAATATGAAAAATTTAAAACATCACTAAAAAATATTCTCATAAACAAAAGTTATTATGAGCTACAAGATTTATTTATTTATTTATTTATTATGTTTGGAAAACTTACAGCTATTTTACACTAGTAGGCTCAAGATTGGATACAATAAAGCCAATTAACAGTTTCCACTTATAGTTACACCTTGAACAAAAAATAATAATAAAACATGAGAATTTACATACAAAAAAAAACATAAAAAATAGTACAATTCAATACTGCCATACCACCTAAACAACTTCTATTCGCCTGAAGTGCTCGTCGGCCATCGCGCGTCTTATAGACGAAGTAGTAGAATTAAAAAGATCAATATTAATATTAAGATTATTGAACAACTCACCTGCCCTAATAAAGAACGCGTTACGCCTGTAATTTGTGCTGAAACGGGGAATAAGCAGTAGTGGACTTTGCCTGGTGTTTCTAGTGGGTATACGTAATAGAATTTTGCTTATTTATTTATTTATTTATTATAAACTTTATTGCACAAAGTACAAAGGCGGACCTAATGCCGCTAGACATTCTATACTGGTCAAACCTTTGGGACAACTAAAGCAGTTACGACGAGATAAGGCAGGTGCTATCAAAACTAATAGAAAAATATTAGACTTCAATATATACTAGTGAATAAATACTTATTTACATACTAATACATACACAAATACATACAAATAAAACTACATACATACGTTCTATGAATATACATAAATATAATATACCTACTATATGATGACTATAATGAGAGAAATAAATATAGCAGAGAGTGTATTAAGCTTATGGTAAATTTAAATAGTGCGCATAGACCAGTTTCTTAAATAGTGTTCTATTTGGAGCTTGACGGATGTCCACCGGTAACTGGTTCCAAAGATGCACAGCCACCACCGCAAACGACTTGGAAACGAATGCGGTGTGATGTGTGGGGAAGGAGAGCGTGGAGTTAGAAGAAGAACGTAAAGTTCTGTCATGAGTGGCACCAAGAAAATTAAATTTCTCTTTTAAATATTCCGGTGTATTAGGCTCATATAATACTGAGTACAACATGCAGAGAATCCTACGGTTCCTGCGATGGCGTATAGGCAACCACTTTAGTTTGTCACGGAATGGCGAAATGTGATCGTACTTTCTTAGACCGAAGATAAATCTGATGCATGCATTGTGTAGTCGTTCCATTTTATTTAATAATTCCTCAGTGAGATCCACACAACACACGTCACCATAGTCGAGCAACGGGAGTAGCAGGGCTTGTACAAGAGTTATTTTAGCTTTCAACGGCAGAAAATTTTTGAGTTTATTAAGAGAGTGCAGTGAGAAAAAAATATTACGACTGGTGTCGGCGATTTGCGCTCCCCAGCTAAGATGAGAGTCAAGATGTAATCCAAGACTCTTAACCTCGCTGCGGAACGCAATAGGCGCGTTGTCATACCGAAGCTGGTCAATTCTGGTAAGTTCAATTTTTGATAACAATCGGGAGCTCCCGACTATAATTGCCTGGCACTTGTTCGGGTTGACAACGACGCCAAACCGCGACGACCAAGAGTATACATTATTAAGATCGGAATTTAGCCAAGCTATAGCACTGTTAAGCGTGGTAATATCCGTCTGCACATAGAGTTGCAAGTCGTCAGCGTACAGATGGTAGTTACAGTGAAGAGATGATGTGATGCCATTAATGAATAATGAAAATAATAATGGAGACAAAATACCGCCTTGTGGAACGCCTGCACCCAAGTTACACCAGTCCGACGTCGTATCATTAACACGTACTTGTTGCCGACGACCACAAAGATATTGTGTGAACCAATCTAGGGATCTTGACGAGACTTAGTAACTCAGGAGAGTCCACATTCCCTCGCGCAACATCGACAAGGTAAGTTGTGTCTGCAATGTTACGACGCGTCTCAAGTGGCAGCAAATGATGTCTCTTGCATCGTTGATCGTAGCTCGAATCATAGGTTTTAGTTTTGAATTGTATATATCTCAGAAATCTCTTTTGAATAGATTCTATTCGTGTGATATAAACAGCGTATCTAGGGTTCCATAACTGTGATGCATACTCGAGGATACTACGCACGTAAGAACAGTACAATATTTTGATTGGTTTTATAGACCTAAATTCAGTAGAAGATCTTATGATGAAGCCCAAGGCTTTTGAGGCTCTATTAATAATATCATCGATGTGTGAAGAAAATAATAACTTTGCGTCCAACATCACTCCCAAGTCCTTAATCTTGTCAACGACAACTAGATTTTGGCCTTTGAGTAAGTAATTAAAGGTTACCACGTTGGTCTTCCTAGTAAAGGAAATACAAAAACATTTTGTAACATTTAGGTCTAAGTGATTTAATGCACAATACATTTCGAATCTCTTTAGGTCCTCTTGAAGTAACTCGGCGTCGTTAATACAACTGACGTTTTTAATAATTTTCATGTCATCGGCAAAAAGAAGAAATTGGGAGTGCTGAAAACATGAACCGATGTCATTTATAAAGAGTATAAATAATAGAGGACCTAAAATAGATCCCTGCGGTACACCTGACGGGACAACCATGGATCCTGAAAGAAAACCATTTGCAATGAAAGATACCATTGCATAGAAGTACTCGGCAAAATTTTATATATTAATGATAAATTAATAATAAATGTTAATGTTTAAATTTAAATTATTTAATTTTATATTTATTTTTAATTGACACGGCCCTTTTACAGCCACGAATATTATTAACATTAATGCTATTAGAATATAAGATGACACGGCCAATTTACAGCTATGAATTTATGTTTAATTGACATATCATTATTAGTATTTAGATTATAAGATGACGTCTTTTTTTTATTATTATTATTTTTTTTTTTTTTTAATTTTTTTTTTTGTTCTATACATTTGTGAACTATCTGACATATGTATATAATTTCTATACATCATAATTATTAAATTAATAATAAATCTTAATATTTAAATTATTTAATTTTATATTTATTTTTAATTGACACGGCCCTTTTACAGTCACGAATTTAAATTTAAGTTCACTTGACATATAATGTTTTATTTAGATTGTAAGGTGACACGGCCTCTTTACAGCCACGATCTTATTTAAGTAGTTTCTAAGTTAGTTTAGTTTTACTTGCTTATAGCAATAATGTTGTGCATAGCATACATAAATATGGATTATTGCCTGTTTACGGTCCAACCATTATTACCACTCTGATTGTATATATATATATATAATATGTTGTAAAAAATGTATTGATTTTATTAGTTCTGACTTTATCCAAGTTGTTTCGAGAGAACCAATGGAAATAAATTATTTTGATTTTGATTTTTGATTTTGATGGGGATCGTGACTCCACAAGCCAGCATCCACCGCCAGAGATCAAAAATGTTATGGAGTTCAGGTTTCGCTAAATTTTGTATTATTATTATTTAAATCTCTCTTCAGTCCCTATAACAATGACATAATGTTACATTACTTCCTACCTTCGTGGTCTAGCAGTCGTAGATTAAAATGGTGCTGGGTTCGTTTCCTGATAAATAAATAAACAAAATAAAGTTAGCTGAATGTCAATTAGTTCCTTTAAAATAGTGATTTCTAATTATTACTTTTTTACATCATACTGTGTCAAGTTTAAAAAAATCACATAAGACCAATTTCTTAACAATTCATAGATTCACCTTGCGGTTGCAGTTTTATTGTAGGTTCAAAGAAATAAGTCTGAGAATGTTTGGATAGTTTTAGGTGGCGTCTTTTACATTATTATCGTGTTTGAGTATCTGGAAGTGAGGATTTCCAAGTGGGAGAGTTCGCTATTAAATCACGTAGTATATAATGTGCAGTGTAATAACATGTTTGGCCGGAGTTGTGCTGTACCTACGCGTGTTAATTCGATGCCATTAACAAACAAGCCGTCTCCACCAGCTCGGGGGACACACACGGGAGGACAGGAATACTGGGTAGATACTTTCCTGGTGGACTGGGAAATTTACCCACATCATGTTAATACATTTTATTACATATTAAATTCCTACAGCTTCGCCGTAATTAGGCCTCGCTGAGCGTGTTCTACCGGCTATACTATGGTGAGTGCTCTGAAGAGCTCTATAACCTAATCCATTTCTCTTCATTCCGCAACCGAACCACACGCGCAGGTCAGAATATGCACCCACAATCCCAACGCGTTCGTTTAAATGTTACTTCCGTGGTCTAGCAGTTAAGCGTGCTTTTAGATGCGGTTGTATCGGGTGCGATTTCTGGTCTGTCATTTAGGGATTCGTACATGCGCTAAATGAAGGTATGGAATGGTCTTCCAGTCTTTGTGTTTCCACTTTCCTATAACCTGGAGTCGTTCGAGCAAAGTGTGATGAAGCATATTAAGTCAGAAACCAAGCTTTTAAAGAAGCGGATTCACATTTATTTACCTTTACTATATGCCCATCATCACAAATGGTAAGCGTCGATGTCTTTACTTGAGTAGTATTTTATTTATTTATTTAAAACTTTTTGCACTATATACAAAGGTGGACCTAATGCCGCTAGACATTCTTACTCGGTCAACCTTAGGGACATTACGAACATTGTATGTGGAAGGTTTGCGCAAATTATAGAACATAATATAGGGGAGAAATTAAAATACTACTAAAACTATACTTATAATACTTAATATATACATAAATACAATATATACATACTTACAGTTGTTGGGATCTATTTAAGAAGTGTGTGAAAACCATCCTTTTAAACAATGTTCTATTTGGTGCCTGTCGGATATCTAAGGGTAGGTTGTTCCACAGATTTGCGGCAACAACTGCAAAAGAGTCGGACATAAAACTAGAGTGGTGAGATGGTATAGCAAGGGTTGAGTTATGCGATGATCGCAACGACCTGTCATGAAGAGAAAAGAGAAAAGCAAATTTGCTCTTGAGGTATTTCGGTGTCGCAGGCTCATATAGTATAGAGAAAAGCAGACAAAAAATTCGTAGATTTCTACGACATCGAATTGGCAGCCACTTCAACTTAGCTCGATACTCAGAGATGTGATCGTATTTGCGTAAACAGAAGATAAAGCGTATGCACGAGTTAAGCAAGCGATCCATTTTATTAAGCAACACCTCTGAGAGATCGACGCTACATACGTCACCATAGTCGAGAAGAGGAAGGAGAAGGCTTTGGGCAAGGGTTATTTTAGCTTTTAACGGCAAAAGTTCTTAAATTTATTGAGAGAGTGCAGAGAAGCAAATAGTTTACGACTTGTATTGGTAACCTGAGTAGTCCAGCTCAGATTGGAATCCAGATGTACACCCAGATTCTTTACTTCGCTGCAGTATGCAATCGGAACGTTGTCAAACCGAACAGGGTCAATATTGTCAAGGTCAACCTTGCATAACAAACGCGAACTACCAATTATGATTGATTGACACTTGTTCGGGTTGACAACGACCCCGAAGCGTGTGGACCATGAGTAGATGTTACGAAGATCTGAATTTAGCCAAGCTATTGCACTGCTTAGGGTGCTGATATGCGTCCGCACATAGAGCCGCAAGTCATCGGCATACAGGTGGTAGGAACAATGAAGAGAGGAAGTGATGGCGTTAATAAATATAGAAAATAGTAATGGGGAAAGTATACCACCTTGGGGGACGCTCGTAACCAAATCACACCACCCCGACGACACCTGATCAACTCGTACCTGTTGCTGACGACCATGAAGATATTGAGAGAACCATTGCAGGGCCTCCGAGGAGATTTTTAGACGAGACAACATAGCGATTAGCAAATCAGGATCCACTGTGTAACTAAGTACTAGAACTGTTACTTTTGTTTCGTCCGTGCCACATCTGATGTCTTCAGTTACTTTAAGTAAAGCTGAAGCTGTGCAATGACCGGGGCGGAAACCAGACTGGAAAGGGTTTAATAGATCATTAACATTCAAAAATTCAAATTCAAATTCAAATTGTTTATTTATTCGAAGTTTTTCTTACAAGGACTTATAAATAACGTTGCTGTGCTAATGTCAGTATGACACTGTGTGACAGCAATTGTTAGCTCCCAGGGGAACATAGTAAAACATGCAGCAGACAAATACAAACATGCGTTGATAATTTTTTTTTTGAAAATAACAATCATAAATCTAATATATAGTATAAACATTTATATAATAAAATCAAAACTTATAATTACTAAATATGCTATGCATATGACTGCATAGGTATTACAGTAAGTAAGAGTGTTAGTGTACTAATGTTTGTGTGATGTGAGTGAGTATGTATGTAGGTGTAGTATGTAAGTGTATGGGGATTTGTTTGCGTATATTAGTCTGTGTGTGTATGTGTGTGTTCATGTAACCGTCCATTATTATATAATTACCTTTAGTAGATCTTCGGTTTCATTGTATGTTAGATTATGTAACCAATCTCTTACCACTATTTTACATTTACCTGAAGTAATGGGATATATGTTAAGTTTTGCATTAACAGTATTATATAGTCTGGAGCATAGTATGTAGTAAGCGGACCTGGCCAGTACTGTTCTACACGATTCGATGTTGCATACTCTGTTCTTTCTTCGTCTTTCATTTGCGATGGAAGGTACGAAAGAGAGAGATGCATGCTTGCGTTTGATGACTTCCAACACGAAAAGCTGTCTTATTGTTAAAACGTTGGATTCGTTAAATAGAAGTACAGTTGGGTACCGAAAGGGCTTTTTCATCATAACTTTTAGGATTGCTCTTTGTGCTCGCTCAAGACGCAATATAGCGGTGATGCCAGCACTACCCCAAGCGACTATACAATATGAAAGGATCGATTGCGCGAGGGCATAGTAGACTATCTTAAGGGTTGATATATCCACGGAGCATCTGAGTCTTTTAAAGACGAAAATAAGTTTTCTGGCGCGTGAAGCTGTCGTTGTCAAATGTTCTTGCCAGTTTAAAGTACTGTCAATCTGAACACCCAGATACTTAATTGTTGAGGCACGGGCAATTGGTACACATAAGCATTCAGTGGTGGAGGAGTCGTTGCAATTATGACCTGTGATGCGGAAACTTAGAGTGTTAGGTTGTGTGTTAGTGCGATGTGAGAAGGTGATATATTTCGTCTTGTCTAGGTTTAATGTCAGCAGGTTATTAGCAAGCCATGACATAACGGCGGTGAGCGCGTTTTCAGCATGTTGGCGGGTCGTCTCCCAGTTTACCCCATCTATGAGTAGGACTGTATCGTCAGCATAGGAAATTATTTTGCAGTGGGGAATGAACATATCACATAGGGAGTTTACGTAAACAAGGAAGAGCGTACCCGACAATACGCTGCCCTGTGGGACACCGTACACAAGTGTTGTTTCTTTACTTCTGAGGGACTCAATTACGACGCATTGGGTACGGTCTAGAAGATAACTCTTAAAGATCTCTAAAACCATACCTCTGACACCGATCGCCTCCAACTTAAGAATGAGCATGGGCACAGAAACAGTGTCAAATGCTTTTGAAAGGTCCAAAAAGATCCCCAGCATTTTGTTCTTCTTATCAAGTCCTCGTATGCAAGTATTTGTAAACTCAAGTACAGCATCGTTAGTGGATATTCCACACCTAAATCCAAATTGTTGTTTCGAAATTACATTGTTTTTATTTAAAAAATTTAATAATCTAAAGTTTAGAATTTTTTCGAGGATTTTCGAGAGTGTTGGTAAGACCGAGATCGGGCGATAGTTTGCGACACTGTTTCTGTTCCCACTTTTGAAAATAGGGTGCACGAGGGCTTTCTTGAAGGCATTTGGAAAAACTCCAGTATTTAAACATAAATTGCACAGAGAGGTTATGGGGGCGGAAATGTATTTACACGCATGTTTAATCACTTTCGCCGAAATATTGTCTGAACCTGTTGCACAGTTAGACCTTAATCCCATGATAATTCTCTCGACCTCTGCTACATCCACTTCAAGGAGAACCATCGATTTACCTGAAGGGTTCAATATTTTATCGGGTGGTCGGGTTTCATAATCACCATCATATCGTGGTGTGACAGGTGTTATTTGCTCAGCTAGGTTAGCGCCGATGTTGGTGAAATAATCATTTATTATTTTCAATGATGTGGGGGGGTCAGATGAGAGGTTTAATAATTCTGTAGCTGGTGACGTTGCCTTGTTTAGGTTCCCAATCGTTTTAATAGCCTTCCAAGTAGCTTTGGGGCTATTTTTAACTTTCGCTAACTCGGCTCTCTCATATGCATGCTTTATCTTCTTTAATAAGTTGTTACAGTAGGTGCGATAGCGAGTATATGTTATTTGATGTATCATGTTGGTTGGATAATATTTGGCTTTATTGTGAAGTTTATCGCGGTTTCGTATACATTTTAGTAGGCCAGTGGTAATCCATGGTTTTAATTTTCTTTTTCTACATGGTATCGTAACAGACTGTGAGTTTTTGGTAATAATTGATGCAATAGTATTCCCCAGAAAGTCAGCAGCAGTGTTCGCATTTGTATCGGCTAGAATTGGTGAAAAATCAGTTTTAGATAGGGCATCGGTAACTGCAGGAATATTTGTGCGAATGAATGTTGACTTTGGTTTTAAGACTTCTGGCTTGAGACTAGAACAGAACAGCACAGCAGCATGATCAGTAATAAATGAGTCGAGTACAAAAGTAGATGCGTTTTTATTAGACTTAAGCAGTACATGGTCTAGACAGTTTAGTTTTCGAGTGGGCAGAAAGTGAGCGGGCAAAAGCCCATGAGATGCTGTCATATCAAGATAGTGGTCTGTCTGAAGGTCGTTACTGTCTTTATTAATATTTATGTTTATATCACCTATGATTGCAATAGTTGAAAAACTTGAAACTGTGGTGAGAACTGTATCTAAGCTGTTTGTAAAGTTTTCTATCCTGTCAAATGACGGCGACCGATAAATGCCTATGATAGCAAAATCATTGTTACATTTAACAACCAGGCAATTCGCGTCCTTTAGTTCAGGCTCATAGACAGTATGCTTAATTTCTGAACGAACATAAATAACGAGGCCATCGTTTTGATTTGAGTGTGTTGTTTTATATGATTTATAGCCATCTGGAACTGGTATATTAGGGACTTTTGACAACCAGCACTCAGACAAAACTATAATATCACAATGAAATTTGAGTCTGACGAGTAACAATAATAGGTCATCATAATTACGTTGCAAGCTACGGATGTTGACATGCAAGATTTTCAAAGAGTTTTTTAACACACCCATGTGACTATTACAGTCTTCAGGAGAGCAGTGAAATGACTGTGATATACTGATGGATTCAATATCTTTAGAGACTTTATACATTATCGTTTGGTATAAAATAATATTGAACTGCGTGCAGGTTGAGCAGGTTATATAGATATTTTTTTGTAATATTTTTGTTGTTTAGGTTTACATAATTTATCAGAAAGGGGTCTACGGTAATTATAAAGTGTATTTTTGTATATGTTGGGTAGGTGATAATTTCAATATACAAGTATATGGTAATAATTCGAATAATGGTAATTACGTGTGTGTTAGTGCATGATTTTATAATGGGTATATTTTGTAGACGTCCAGAAAAATATATAATATGTCCTAAAATAGTCGAAAGGAGAAGTCGGGAGTGTATACAAGGGCTGTGGTTTATTGAATAAGACATGTATGACAATAATGTTATTTTTTTGTTTTGTTTATGATATATTTGTTTTGTTAAGTAGTGTTTGATTATATTTGTAGTTGTGTGGTAGATCCAAAGAAACCTAATACTAGTATAGCTTAAAATAATTAAACTAAGAATTAACAGAGAAAGCATGCATAACTCGATTACTAAGTAAGTATAAAATATATAATAACTACAAGTACTCTTAAGAAGGATTAAGAAAAACCGTGCGTGTCCTATTAAGAGTCATTCTGATTCCTGGGACTTTAATTTATTCAAATCAATTTCACTTTCTATGCGGAGGTATGGTGCTCCTTCTTTCTTGCGGAGATATATTTTACCATGGGATGTCCAGCAGTACGCGAAGCCGAATGTCTTTGCTACATCGCGCGATAAAAAGAAAAGTCTTTTCATTTTAAAAGTAAGGTTTTCTGATATAAAGATTGGTTTATTCGCCCCGCTGATTTTTAAATTATTTGTACATAGCTTGTTAGATCTGTTCATTTTGTTATATTGCTTGTAGTTTTGGAGTATTTTTTCTTTAGTTAGGACTGAGGTAAAATCCACTATAATAGGTTTGTATTCTTCGTTTTTTGTGTTTGACCGGTACAAGTCCCGGACTTCGTGAGCCTGAATAGGAGTTTGTAGTGCATTACTAAGGTTATTTATTAGCTGCAGTAGTTCAGTTTTGGATTCACCCTTATTGTAAGGAATATTTCTAATTTCAATGCTGGAAGATTTGTTGCTCTTTTCCAAGTATTCAATTTTGTCCTCCAAGATCTGGATATACGCCATGTGTTGCTTTCTCTCTGTATCGAGTTGGTTCATTTTATCCTTTACCTCGTTATATTGGGCCGACATGCATTCCATCGATAATTTAATATCAGTATTTTGTTGTTTGATTTCTTTAATGGTAGAAAGAAAATCATTGTAATTCGATTCCTGTTTTAATTTAAAGTCGTTGAGCATGTTTTTCATCTCAGACATAAAATTATTCAATTCATCATCCTGGTAATGTCTTTTCCTATAACGAGATTTGGGGATGCTACGTCCTAATTCCACTTCGGTATCTGTGAGAGGAGCAGTACTGAGATTTGGGTCGGATCCGGTGAGTGATGACTTTGCGGATGCAGGTGGTGTTCTTCTTAAAGGCATTGTTTTTTTTTTTTATTTTTTTTTTTATTTTTTTAATTATAGTACGCAAATATGTAGATTATATTTGTGGGTAAACACGGCTGTCGTATGATAGAATAGTTGGTATTTCGCTTGAGATTCTCACGCGCAGCGGCCGGTGTCGATGATAGGACGGCAGTGCGGTGGCAAGCGTTGTCCCGCTTCTACGTTGGTTGCGAGCAGGTTTGTTATCTCATACGCAGTGACACACCAGGCGTCGATGACGCGACGCGACGTTGAAACAATATCTAATGTTTGTACTTACGCACACTAAGGCGGATATAATCGAGCCTCCGCTTGCTTTATGATCGCCTGGTACTCGCTGTGATTTATTTCGTGAAGATTTTTAAATTGCGTTATTTCACTTCCAAATAGATACGTCCACTTCGTTCAGAGGTCAGTGGGGGAGTGGGGAAGTTGGACAACTGTTTATGCACAACAGACTCAAGGACGGAAGGAATAGATAAAAATGGTAATATTGAAATAGGCCGAAAATGGGTAGGTAGTGTAGGTGAAGAGATTTTGGGAAGAGGAATAATAAAGGCCGAATAATAATAAAGTATCACTAATAAATTAAATTAATTATTACCAGGAATCTAACCCGGTACCTCCGCGTCTAAATCCAAGGACTCAAGCGCTAAACCACGGAGGCACTCGTGAATAATAATAATAATATAAACAATTGATATGAAGTAAATAGTCGCAGAGATATTTCGTTTTGATTGCAGACGCCGGCCCTCCTGTGTGTCCCCCTCCCGCACCAGCTAATGACTATGATCTCCAAGTATTCCTCCTCCACTCACTCCCGCCATACAAAGTTAAACCGCTTTACTCCAACTTACGTTAAGTTCGTTTCTTCTTTTCTAAATATGTGGTTGTTTTATTGTCAACAAATTAAATTAATAAACCGATCACAAAATTAATAAATAAATAATGTCGTAGTTATACTCGTATGCTGTGGTTTTTCTGAAAATGAAGCTGAAGAAAACCACTAGGAGAGATATAGGCTGATGAAGATGATCGATTGAATAACGGAGTTTAATCGTGGTAGGGCCTACTGATGTCGGTCGTTGGAGTAGTTAGATAGGCGCGGTGTCACATGTAATATAAATGTACTATAAGACTTTTAAAGGTTAATACCTACCAGTTATGGGTAAGTATTGGTTACATTTTGCTTGTGTAATTAGCGAACTCATTACTGCCGCCTTTGATGTGGCCGCCTCCGAGGCGCGCCTGTTGGTATCTGCACGGCTCTCGCATTACGGAGTAACCAGTCCTAGTGTTAAACACGGATTACATATATATTAACTAGTCATTTCGTATTGATCGTTGACTTAGGTTTTATCCGAGAACTCAATACAAATTGAAGGTAATATTTTTAGTACCATTTTTTAAATTATTTTACCACCTTATTGCACCAAAACCTAAAATTGAATACATAGACGAGTTTAGTGCCTTGCTATCACGACCTTATGTTAACCCCGGGCGGTTAAGTCCGTGGATTTAGACGTGGAGAAATCGAACCCGGTATGGGTTCCCGACCAAACCAGACCAGAAAGCAGGTCCGCACCAGTGTCGATGCTAAGAACCAGTCGATTATCTCGGACACCCCGGGCTTTCTTGTGCTAGAAGTACTGACCGCATTCTTCGTCACGAGGCTCTCAACGACATCATCCAAAGGGCTCTTGTGACTGCAGGTGTACCCGCGATCTTAGAACCCTCTCGGATTGTGCGGAGTGATGGTAAGAGACCAGTCGGAATGTCTGTTGGGCCGTGGGACCTTGGGAGGTCTCTGGTGTGGGATGCGACGTGTGTTTTCAGGCTACCTTGACAAGCGCGGGAAGTGCGGCGGTTTCTGCTGAGAACCTCAAGCTGCGCAAATACGCCAACCTCAGTACAGGTTACGAATTAGCGTTTGGCCAAGGAGTTGTCAACAGAGGGGAAATGTTGCCAGTCTCCTTGGAACTATCTCGGACGTCTCTAGAGGACATTTTTATTTATAGTTTAGATTATTTTTAATTTTATTATTTTAGCTTTTAATTTATATTTAATGAATATTAATTTTACTTCGAATAAAACTTGTACAATCCATTTAGAATACTTAAAACTTTGTGCAAAGATATGTATTTGTGTAAACGATTACGTAAAGTCGCTAGTAACTAATGTCAGTCGTTAGTAACTAATGTCAGTCGTTAGTAACTAATGTCAGTCGTTAGTAACTAATGTCAGTCGTTAGTAACTAATGTCAGTTGTTAGTAACTAATGTCAGTCGTTAGTAACTAATGTCAGTCGTTAGTAACTAATGTCAGTCGTTAGTAACTTATGTCAGTTGTTAGTAACTAATGTCAGCCGTTAGTAACTAATGTCAGTCGTTAGTAACTAATGTCAGTCGTTAGTAACTAATGTCAGTCGTTAGTAACTTATGTCAGTTGTTAGTAACTAATGTCAGTCGTTAGTAACTAATGTCAGTCGTTAGTAACTTATGTCAGTTGTTAGTAACTAATGTCAGTCGTTAGTAACTAATGTCAGTTGTTAGTAACTAATGTCAGTCGTTAGTAACTAATGTCAGTTGTTAGTAACTAATGTCAGTCACTAAATCTCGTGTTTAGGAAAATACAATTACATTTGTCGGATCTCCCCGGATCATACCAGCTAAAAACCTGCAGGTGGCGGTGGGGTCACATGTTATATTTAGATTTTAACGTCTTAGATCCCATCCAATCCTAAATTTCAAGGATCATTTCTACCATTTTTTTTTGTTGGTTTTTACCGTGTTAATCTAGGCAAGTCTATCTTTGGTTTTTTAAGGATTCTTTCTTTTTTCTTGATTTAGTTTATATTTAATATTTTTTTTTACTTTTTAAATAGTTTTTAATAAATAAAAACCCATGCCGTGAAGATGAAAAAACAGATAGATATATAGATGCCAAATTTAATTAAAATCCAGTGGTATAAGCGTAAAGGCTAGACAAACTTACTGACAAATAAATGACCGCGGAGTCACATGTCGTAGTTACATGATGACGCTATGTCCGTCTCAGGGTTCCAAATATATTAGCATGGATGTGTAGCCAAATTTAATTTAAGACATACATACACACATACAGACAAAGCTTCCCATTTATTATATCAGTACGATTAGATTGGGTATATTAATTACGAATTGCAATATCAAATGTACCCTTCACCTAGTTGGGTATTCGTGGACAAATTGGATTAGTCGGTTATAAAGGACATCTGAAAATTGGTTTCCTCGTACCTATTCAATTTAGAATAATCCAGGTCATCTAACGGAGCGTAATGCAAACCAAACCAAGAGTATATCAAGCGATAATCCATGATCTTTTTTATTTTTGGTAGATTGATTCCTGAAGCTCGTTGGTGGTACCTACAATGTATCTTGAGCATTTGTATTGGAAAGCCAAGTGCCTCATTAGGATGTAAAGTAAAGGTTTAGTTGAACAAGTAATACAAATTGATATGAAATGTGGCGGACCACCCACACATGGCGAACTAGGCACGCGCCCACACTCTATCGATGTCGATACACATTCGAAATCTTTCATTATTTAGGCTACAAACAGTCATCATACTCAAACAAATTACAGATTAACAAAATTAGGCGAGCGACAAGTTTGTCTTTCTTTATTTATTCGAAGTAGATATTAAAATAAAATAGATTAAAAAACTAATTATAAATAATACTAAACTAAAACACTATGAAATTAAAACTATTGTACAAAATAAACTAAGGGCTTACCACCAGGGAGGGTACCTAAAACGCTTTCTTTGTATCTGTATACCAAACTATTAAAAACAAAAAGACATTGAGATCCAAAGATATTTTTATACATCTGGGATTATCACAGGCTCGAATTGCCGTCATGTCCATTCAAGCCGTCATAGTGTTAGGGACTGATGTCAGTCATGAGTGTCTGATTCCAGTTGGTAACATTCATAGATCTCGCTCCCACCTTACCATCAGGCCTTGCCTCCACCTTCATATATATATATATAATAATTAATATTATTATTTTCATTTTATTATATATATATTATATTATTTATTTATTTTTCATTATGCAATATGCAAAAATAATAATGCTTGGTGATGGGTAGGTTAAATATAAAATAATGCTAGTATAATAAGGTTCAGCTGTAAGTACATATCTCCTGATACACAGACTACTTTTTCAGGAGATAAGGTTCAAAACAAATGTAAATTTTTATTTACATATTTTATTTTAAAATAAGTTGTGTAAAAATGTTTTTCTCAATAAAGTATTTTTATTTTTTTATTTATTATTATTATATATATATTATATTGAAGCTTTGACTGTATGTATGTATGTTGGCTGAGCTAACGAACCTCCTGGTACTGTCGGTACTGTGCGAAATAAGTCCGGGTAGTCATAAAAAGGAGTTGGACACAATATATTATAATGTCTGATGTTAGAAAGTCGATAGTGACAGCGCAATGAAGGTGCGTACCTCCCTAGTGCCTGCGCGGCACTACCTACTGCGCAAAGGAAGTTGCATTCCGAACTTTTAAATACCTTTTTATCGCGCGCATACTTCTCCGCAATCTCGAGGTTTTTCATTTAATTTGGTTCTTCAGGAATTATATTAATTGTCCGCCGACTGACGTCTTCACAACGACCTTCTGTCTCGTCCATCGAGAAGACTACTTAAATTTATACGAGTATAGTCACAATATAATTATATTGCTTGCTGATTCGATTACAATTACCTAGTTTTATTAAATTCCAAATCACAATATCTCTATCCTATAACAGGCGAGAGAGCGGTGGTGGCTCGGTCGGTTGTTAGCACGCTTGCCGTAACATTCTAAAGAGAAGGGAACGATCACCGGCTTGTACAATAAAATTTATAACACCAACGTAGCTCACGTTACTCGCTGATAATGTACTCGTAGCTCACGTTACTCGCAGATAATGTACTCGTAGCTCACGTTACTCGCTGATAATGTACTCGTAGCTCACGTTACTCGCTGATAATGTACTCGTAGCTCACGTTACTAGCTGATAATGTACTCGTAGCTCATGTTACTCGCTGATAATGTACCGTAGCTCACGTTGATCATCATCATCATCATCAGCCTGTATCTCGCCACTGCTGGATATAGGCCTCCCCCAAGGCTCGCCATTTTACACGATCTTCTGCCACCCTCATCCATCCCCCACCAGCGACCTTTCTTAGGTCATCTGTCCATCTGGCGGGGAGTCCACGTTACTAGCTGATAATGTACTCGTAGCTCACGTTACTCGCTGATAATGTACCGTAGCTCACGTTACTCGCTGATAATGTACCGTAGCTCACGTTACTCGCTGATAATGTACCGTAGCTCACGTTACTCGCTGATAATGTACTCGTAGCTCACGTTACTCGCTGATAATGTACCGTAGCTCACGTTACTCGCTGATAATGTACTCGTAGCTCACGTTATTGGCTGATAATGTACACGTAGCCCACGTTACTCGCTGATAATGTACTCGTAGCTCTCCATAAGTGAAATGTCTATTTAAATCAGTTAGGAAATTTTTGAATTTATTCATTATAAACAAACAAATCTTTCCTCTTCATAATATTAGTGTAAGAACCTCTAAATGTTTAGGAGTTAAATGTGTATCTGCCTACATCAAAAACAGACAGCGGAGTGATCCAGGTCTGGAGGTTCAATAGGCCAGGGTTGGTTATGGAATAATCTCTCGTTTTCCCGGTAGGATCTCGGCGGGTAACTACTTACCCGTGATTCAACGCACCTGTTCCTAGTATAACACCGCCCGTGTGGCTCGCGAATCTGGGCTCCTAGAAGTAGAAGCGATATCTTGAAGAAACTTGTAGGATCCTTTGTTAGCCCGGTAAAACATACGTTTAGCTAGGCCTCGATAGTAGGCATCTTCAGATCTCTTGCAATTACAGAATTTCGCACGATCAATGGCGTTTCGGATACCACCTTGTTCTGCTGACTTTAGATCTTGTCCCTGTTAGTTTTAGCAAAAAGTTGATGACGGAGAGCACCTTCAAATTGAGCAGCAATACCTACCGCTTTATAAAAACCAAAGTGTAATTTGTGACTATTTATTCAAAGTCGAGATAATACGAGTACTCGACTTTACTTGTTCTAAGATTGAAGTCGATGAGCGTTTAATGTAATTCCGAACGCTGTTCTGTAAAACCTTGTCGTTTAATGTAATTCCGAACGCTGTTCTGTAAAACCTTGTCGTTTTCAAAAAAAAAAAGTCAAAATATCTTTATTCACGTAAACCTATTACAGGCATTTATGAAACGTCATTAATTTAATTATTTTGAATGATTCTACTCCTGCTAGTAGAAGACTAAGCAGCAAAGTGGTCCAATAAGTAAGCTGTTAGCAGAAGACCAGCAGCTTAGCAAATTCCAGTGACCTGTTAATGTTTAATCTGACTGAGAAAGGAATCTGCAAGGAAAACTCAGCTATATCAGATTTACAAAATAAAACATATACAGAACTGCACTACAACGATCAATTAATAACCTTTTAAATTTAGTTATCAGTACCTATGAGAAAACAATACCTGGTACAGCAGTAACCCACCAGGCAAGTCAGAATTAAGGTAGACTACATGCCTATGTGCAACCCGAAAGTCGATAAAACGCAAAAACCTCTGTTAATTTAAGAACAATACATTGAACGTGTTCGGCCTCGGTCCCAGGCCCCCACAGCAGCACCCGATCACGGACATAACGCATGTGCCAGCCATCCCCCCGCTCAACCAGGCCCTTAGGGTGCGGACCGGGACCCGACACACGTGCCACCACTGCAATGACCTTCTAAGGAAGGGGCGACCACCGGACACGCCACACCATGAGAACCTGAACACTAAGAATGACCTTCGAGACACACACAAGCTAAACATAACAATTACTTCCTAAGTACCCAAATGCTGCCGTGCAATTCCGTTAACAAACTTATATATTAGTTAATAAAATAATAAATACAAAATAGTAACTAAATGTTACATAAAAAATAATTATATTATAATAATAAGGTAATAAAAAATATTACTGTATCACGTAATGTATTAGTAACTAATTGTTACATTCAAAATATTTATAAATCAAAAATAAAAACAGATTATTAAAAAAGAACCTAATGTGCTATTAACTAATTCTCTAATCTTTGCAGAGCGGCAATATTCCACACATCTTTGTCATTAATAAAATCATTAATTTTATAATATGCTTTTGCAATTAGAATTTTCTTAATACTACTCTTAAATTTTGTTTCCCCTAATTCTGTTACAGGTTTTGGTAATTTATTATATAGTCTAATACTATTAATCACAAAACTTTTATTTGTTTTTTAAAGCCTAAATTTAGGAATATAAAGCTTGTCAGCATTTCTTAATTTGCGAGACTGCATGTCTCCATTTTTTTTAAATAACTTTAAATTATTCCTTACATATAGAATATTTTCAAATATATATTGTGAAGGCAATGTCATTATATCAATGTCAGGAAATATGCTTCTGAGCGAGTCTCGATATTTCAGGCCATAAATTGCTCGAATGGCTCTTTTCTGGAGAATAAAAATAGAGTCTAAATCTGCCGCTGAGCCCCACATTATGAGACCATAAGTCATAATGCTGTGGAAGTAGGCGAAGTATACTAGTCTTGCTGTTGCCACATCAGTCAGCTGCCTAATCTTTCTGACAGCATATGCAGCTGAGCTCAACCTATTGGATAAGGTATTAATGTGAGCTCCCCACTGCAGTTTGGGATCAACTGTGATGCCCAAGAATACAGTGGATTCAACAAATTCAAGAGCAGAACCGCCCAACATCACACTGCAGTCGATTTTTGGCACGTTAGGTAATGAAAACTTAAGGCATTTTGTCTTATTAGAATAATGTATTTAGTTTATTGTAATGGTATGTTCCGTGAAGTCCGCTGACCTTTACCCGCCATTAAATACATATTTAATTAGTTACATTAAAATTATCTCCATCAATAAATTTGGCGGGAATTTAAGAGTTAGTGGCGCCGCAAACAGATTCTTTCCGATATCTTTGACAAATTGAGGATATTACAGCATTTTATTGGTTCTTTACAAAACAAGTTAAATGGCTTCGTAGCCCAGCCGGTACGGTCGTAGGTGTAAAGGTATCGGTTCGATCCCTGATACATGAAGATGTGTTTTTTGTGCTTTTAGAAACTGTTCTATTAGCGCAAAAAATATCGCTAGTTTGTGATAATTTAAATGAAAGTTAAGAGTAAAAAAAAAAAGAAGAATCGTATTGAAATTTAGAAGAATGTTTTGAAAACTGATTTAGGTAGGAATTTTAAATTGTGAAGATGTAAAAGAAGACTGCCTCTGTGGTATGGCGGTTAAGGTCGTGGATTTAGACGCGGAGGTACTGGGTTCTATTTCTGGTTTTATTTTATTTATTTGTGGTGTTTCTCGTGTGTGGTACGCTAGAGACATCGACGAGAAACTATATTAAAGTACGCTAAATGGGAACCTGGTTTTTTAAAAAAGCGGGGCTTTGACCACTCCGAAAGCGATACGGTCGTGATGATACTTTACTTTCATTATAAACTGGCGAGTGTAGGTCAAATTCTTCAGAAATGTCTGGAAGACCCATCTCCGACAGTGACTAGGGCTGTGTGTAGTTTGGGCTGTGATGTGGTACTCTTCGTGAAGTATTTTTAATAATATGACCGAGCCGTTTGATGAATAATTAAGAGATATATTAGGCTGTAACTTATAGTTTGGTGAAGTCGTATAAATGTCACATAATGTGATCACCGATTAATGTGAACATTAATCATTAGAAATGTAGTTGTAGATCGATATCTCGAGTTATACGAAATCAAGTTATGTTTTTATTCAGAGACGACGTTATTATTAGAGATTCCCAGCAACTTTTTTTAAATACTAGCACGACGTATGAATCTGCGACACATAAAAGTCGCGGGCGAGGGCCATGAATGTTACCAACTGGAATCACTTCGCAGAAACTGACATCAGTCCCTATTGACTGCCTCTGTGGATAACGACTCGAAGGGTACTAGGATTGATTGCTGGTCGAAAAACAATAATGTATTTAATTATTTGCTATATTTCTCCAGTATGGTACGCCGTACGCTACAGACATCGACGATCTTGCCACTTGGGTTCTTTAACAAAAAAAGGATGTGAATTCTGACCGCCCCGAAAGGGATACAGTCGTGATGATACTTTACTTTTATCAGTCCCTAACACTATGCCGGTTTGAAACTCATGTTATCATATCTAATATTCTTACTATCAGGTAGGTACCATTGCCACTTGATGCGCAATTTTTTTAAGGAGTGTGACGTCATCGAATTTCTTTGACTGAGATCTCTCGAAGGCGTCAACCACGTCATCTGCTGTATGTCATACTGACAATAGTGGTTCGACCTTGAGATTCGTGGCTCGTGATTGGTGGAGGCGGGTCTGGGCCACCAATGGGAGGACCTCGCCTTATTGTCTTCACACCCACGACAACTTTGAAAATGGAAGAGTGAACTAATTTGTTGCGAGTGGCTCCCTGCCAAGTGGTGGCGGAGGCGCGGCGCGGTCGGCATTACTGTTGCCCAAAACAAGTCCAATCCTGGTCTTATATCAGGACAGCTGGTCTGGGTCTCGGTCTTGGTCCTGCGCAAGAGTCCGCAACACTTAGATTTCATGAACCCCAACTCGTTATGAACAAATATTATGAATAATTTCGAGTTTAGGACTGATGTCCAATAAGTAAATTAAAAAAAATACTTTTGACAGCTTTATGTTCCTTGTTATATTTGGTTAATTTGTGAAGAAGAAGAAGATAAATTTCCCACTCTGCGTCTTCCCGTACGTGGTCTCCACTCTAGAACCTGTTTTGGCCATCAGTGGTCAGTTCTGCGGCAGATATGCCCATTGCCACTTTAGCTTGCTAATTTTGAAAGCTATGTCAGTTACTTTCTTATCTGACAAATATCAACGTTTATATTACAAAAATACTGTATGATTGTATTAGAGAACCCCTGTATGATTGTATTAGAGAACCCCTGTATGATTGTATTAGAGAACCACTGTATGATTGTATTAGAGAACCACTGTATGATTGTATTAGAGAACCCCTGTATGATTGTATTAGAGAACCACTGTATGATTGTATTAGAGAACCCCTGTATGATTGTATTAGAGAACCCCTGTATGATTGTATTAGAGAACCCCTGTATGATTGTATTAGAGAACCACTGTATGATTGTATTAGAGAACCACTGTATGATTGTATTAGAGAACCCCTGTATGATTGTATTAGATAACCACTGTATGATTGTATTAGAGAACCCCTGTATGATTGTATTAGAGAACCACTGTATGATTGTATTAGAGAACCACTGTATGATTGTATTAGAGAACCCCTGTATGATTGTATTAGAGAACCACTGTATGATTGTATTAGATAACCACTGTATGATTGTATTAGAGAACCACTGTATGATTGTATTAGAGAACCCCTGTATGATTGTATTAGAGAACCCCTGTATGATTGTATTAGAGAACCACTGTATGATTGTATTAGAGAACCCCTGTATGATTGTATTAGAGAACCCCTGTATGATTGTATTAGAGAACCCCTGTATGATTGTATTAGAGAACCACTGTATGATTGTATTAGAGAACCACTGTATGATTGTATTAGAGAACCCCTGTATGATTGTATTAGAGAACCACTGTATGATTGTATTAGAGAACCCCTGTATGATTGTATTAGAGAACCCCTGTATGATTGTATTAGAGAACCCCTGTATGATTGTATTAGAGAACCACTGTATGATTGTATTAGAGAACCACTGTATGATTGTATTAGAGAACCACTGTATGATTGTATTAGAGAACCACTGTATGATTGTATTAGAGAACCCCTGTATGATTGTATTAGAGAACCCCTGTATGATTCGGTTATTGTTAAGAAGAAGTACCAGTTAACTGTTACAACTAATCTCAATTTAGCTGCAAATAGTTTTCTGCATTATTATATAGTAAACTATTTGCAAGGAAACCTATCTCGTGATAACGAGACTGGGAATCAAATTGAAAGTCCTGCAAACCCCGTAATTGCTGCACCTTAAACATATTATTTATTATTCTAATATATTTCCCAGATGCGGAGAAGTAGTCCTCTCTCTCTCTCCCCCGGTCCCCACGGGAGAGAGAGAGACGGCGACATAATGGCGCGATCAGATTTATGTGTCCGGTGTACGGTCATCTACGTGTTATATTATTATTAATAAGTTGTAATTACGGAACATACTTTATGCAACTATGTCCAATTTACTAACGCCATTTTACTGTAACGATCAATAACATAACGAACGTTTTTTTTATTCATAACATATATTTAAAACTTTATAGAACTATCCCCATGTTCGGTCGCTTTAAGTGATTTTTTTACTTTATTTCGCTTTTAAAGGCGTTCGACTTGGCATTTGTTTATTTTTCATACAAAATTCTGTAATAAAAGCAACCATGCTTCCAAGTTGAACAATTCCGCTAGACATTATCTGGCAACACTGCTGTCAGAACAATCGGGATATAATTTTTCCTTAAAATTAATTAAAACAAAGTCTCTCAATAATGTTATTATTGTGTTTTTCTATAATTTCCGTCACGTCAAATCGTAGCAATTCTTGTTTATTAAAACCTATTTAGATTTGCAAAGTTAGAGAACTACAACTGCAAAACCTTTGCTATCGAATATTCAACTTCAACATTTAACATCAGGAGTTCGTATTACTGACCTCGTATTATTGTGATATGAGTTAGTTTTAATGTAAACGTAAATACTGATCTTATCAAATATCTATTTTTCTAATTGGAAGACCGCAGACTAGGCCCCCCCACGGCGAATCCATAGATAGCCTCATCTCCTTGTCCAATAACCCTGTTTCCGAATGAAATATGCGAGTTTAAGGTTGGGATCGGTAAGTATAAAGTTGTGTCCTCGTAGTGATGCCCCTTTCAGATGAGTACCTGACGGGTGACGGGTACAGTACATGCCTGTACCTAAGGTAACTCGATCCTCTCACGTAACTCACCTCAAGCGACACATCTACTACATCTTAAATAACGTTCTACTGACAAATTGAAGTCCGCAGGACTACAAAATATTGGGTTGAATAGAATATCTAAATAAAGTAACACATGAGGTTAAAAAAATTTTTTTAAGAAAACCTTTTTCTAAACAAAAACATATTAAGAAAGCCTAAATAAATGTTACTACGGATCGTCAAATTCTAACAACCAATTGCAGAAAGGTTGATTATCTTTTTACGTTTTCAACGTATGCCTATGATGGCACCTCATTGGCTAAAATAACCAAGGTGACAAGCTAACTACCAATCACGCGGTGTATATCAAAATATTGATCATAGATTATTTTTATCTTTGCTTTGCGTTGCCTTTCTGCAACTGAGTATAAGTGTTGCAGAATTTGATGCTTTTCATAACGCGGGAAAACCTCAATAAATAAATAAATAAATAAATAAAAAAGTCAGCTGTCAAACACAAAACATACAATTTTTAATTGTTATACATTAAATAATTAATAAAACAAGTTATTCATATATAATAACAAGTAAATAAAAAGTGCTGTTACAATAATAATAATATTTTATGTAAAACCGGTGAAATTTGTTCTTAGTCAGTGCAAAACAGTGAAAATTATTCGTCTATCATTTTAGCCAAGATTTTATTTTGAAAAAAAAAATTCAGTTTACTACGCTAAAATCTTTGGATCCACCACACGTCCATCAAGTATGGAGGAGAATAATGGTCTTTGTTGTCTCGGATCTGCGACTGGATGATGCACAATGACACGCTGGCCAGCAGAAATATTCTGTTTCTGTAGGTGCAAAAATTATGTAAGGCAACAATTATTAGTGATTAAACGAACGAACATTAATTTTAAATTTTGTGTATCACCATTTTTTATTATCTAAGTTTTAAATTATTATTTTTTATAAGTAGTTTTATATGTCCCTAGATGTATTACCCGCATCGAGTGATGTCCCCAGCCAGTCCAGCGACACTTCATTGTATGTAAGATGTGAGCAGTGTTCTCAGCCCCGTTTTATTCGAGGAAGCAGGGGTTTAAAAATACATATTGGCAAAGCACACAAACAAAATTCTATTGAAGCTTCCTCGAATACCCTCTCGGACCAATTAGATTTTAGTCAAGTTTTAGGCCGTTACAAAAATTCATTACCATTAATAAAAATAATTCCGCGTGGCGCACGGATTACAGTTGCTAAGTCGCTGACAAAATTAATCAATAATGTAGTAAATGAAAATTCTAAAAAATGCTGGGAACTTTTGCTCACTTTTGCATACCGGACTCTATATGTCAAGAGAGGAGAGGGTCACAGTTCCCTGACACAAAAAATCAAGGATAACTGTACCCAAATGTCAGAGTTAGAAGACATCATCGCCCCACCCCCTTTGAAACACCATACAAATAATATTAGATTTTAAAAAATTGAGACTAAAATGAATGACGGTGACTTAAAGGGAGCTGCTGACCTTCTTTTCTCTAATGATGTTATCGCTCCTGACTCCTCAGAAACTTTGGCTGCCCTCCAGAGAAAACACCCTCCACCTGCGGCAACACTTCTTCTCCCCGATCCACCTGGACAAAATGAGCCTTGCCTTCAAATAACATCCACAGATATGCAAAATGCCATTTTATCCTTCAAAAACGGATCGGCGGGTGGCCTTGATGGTCTCACGCCACAACACTACAAGGACCTGATCAGCGGGACAGCAGGTGACGCCGCTAAACCTCTACTTGCTGCTCTGACCTCTCTTGTAAACATTATGTTGTCTGGTAAAGTATCCATTAGCATTACCGACATACTATACGGCGCAAACATATGCGCACTTGAAAAAAAAGATGGTGGTATCAGGCCGATTGCCGTCGGCTGCACTTTGCGCCGTATAGTATCCAAAATCTGCAGTAAGAAGGTATTACCCACCCTTACCTCTAAATTTCAACCATTACAAGTGGGGTTTGGCTCCAAGGGTGGCTGTGAAGCTGCTGTCCACGCTGCTCGGAGCTTTGTAGTGAATCACGGGGGAGATGTGCTGTTAAAGGTGGACGTCAAAAACGCCTTTAACTCGGTTGATAGAGGTGCCATGTTGGAACAAATAAAACAACACACCCCAGAAATTTACAGTTATCTTTGGCAAAACTATAGTACACCTTCAAAATTAATTTACAAAAACAATACTTTACTTTCGGCAGTCGGTTGCCAACAGGGCGATCCACTCGGCCCTGCCATCTTCAGTTTGGCAATTCATAAGATAATAAGCAGCCTAAATTCAAAATTTAACATATGGTATCTTGATGATGGCACGATTTGAGGAAATGTGGATACGGTTCTCGGCGACCTTCAAAAACTTATAAAAGATTTTGGCACAATCGGTTTAGTACTAAATTTCTCGAAATGTGAACTGTATATTTCAAATTTACTAACATCTGGTAAACAATCCGAAATTATTTCTCTTTTCAACAGTCTGGCACCCAATATTAAAATGTTAAACAATGAAACCCTTCGACTTCTAGGATCACCAATCCTAGATGAATCGATCCAAATTTACGTTCAGGAACAATTAAATAAATTTAACTCAACTTCAGAACGCTTATTCCAAATTCAACCCCACATGTCACTTTTTATCATCCGATTTTGTTTGTTTGCACCCAAATTTACTTATGTACTCCGCTGCTCCCAACTTTGGAAATTTCCGGACGAACTTCTTTTACTAGATAAACTTTTGCAAAATTCACTAATTAAAATTCTAAATTGCCCCATGAATGACCGTACTTGGGCCCAAGCTTCACTACCGATTCGGTTCGGAGGTCTGGGAACTCGCAAAATTTCTAGTGTAGCACTGCCAGCGTTTCTGACGTCTGTACATAGTACTGTCGAGCTCTACGGGAAAATCACAAACCCATCCTTGGGTTCCGTTGAGCCGTCGTACTTGTCAGATGCCAGAGATGCCTGGTCAGTAGCATGCCCCAATAAATCTGTTCCAAATTTAACAAAATTTCAACGACTATGGGACGAGCCGCTCTGCAAACTGGTACTGGACGATATTTTATCTTCCAGTAACACGAGAGAGCGGGCTCGCCTCATGGCCGTTTCCACTAGGGAGTCGCGTCTCTGGTTGCAGGCTTTTCCCTCAGCATCGGTTGGCACACTCCTTGATCGAAATACACTGACAATGGCGGTGTGCCTTCGTCTCGGAGCCCGGACTGTCCACCCACACCAGTGTCGGTGTGGAGAGCCCGTGGAACATCTCGGACGCCATGGGCTTTCTTGCGCTAGAAGTGCTGGCCGCATTCCTCGTCACGCTGCTTTAAACGACATCATTCGAAGGGCTTTTGTCACTGCTGGAGTACCCGCGATCCTAGAACCCTCTGGGATTGCGCGGAGCGATGGCAAAAGACCCGACGGCATGACCGTTGGGCCGTGGAAACTTGGCAGGTCCCTGGTGTGGGATGCGACATGTGTAGACACATTAGCCCCATCACACATCCAGGCGACCTCGTCAAGCGCGGGAAGTGCGGCGGTTTCTGCTGAGAACCTCAAGCTGCGCAAATACGCCAACCTCAGTACAGGTTACGAATTTGCGCCGTTTGGGGTCGAGACGATGGGCCCATGGGGACACTCAGCCAAGCGTCTGGCCAAGGAGTTGTCCAAACGGCTAACAGAAAAGTCTGGAGACAGGAAGGCTGGCAATTATTTCTGCCAACGTATTAGCTTAGCTATACAGAGGGGAAATGTTGCCAGTCTTCTTGGGACTATCACTGAAGGGTCGTCTCTAGAGGACATTTTTACTCATAGTTTATTTTTTATTAGGTTTAGTTTATATTTATTTTAATTTTTACTTTTAAGTAGTTTTAATTTATATTGTAATTATTTTATACTGTTTGTATATTACTTCATTAAAGTGTTAAATATTAAAAAAAAAATAAACAGCAAATTACGGATAGGGATATCCAATCCCATATTTATCAACAAATAGAATCGTTTTCCACAGTTATTCACATTGTAGCACATTAAACAAAACAACACCACATTTGACTAACAATATTCAACGTAAATTAATTTTGAACACAAAAAACTTGGACTTGATATGACCGTGTAAAAGGCGGGAATCACTCTTCATTATTTCATTCACCATCCATAGGAGATAGACAAAAAAACTGCGTGTAAGTAAATGTTGCCGTGATTGTTGTAATTAGCAATCGAATGTGTTACTGTAGCAGTCAGTCCGTCAACATTTGTTCTTCTAACATCTCGAAAATCACAACATACAACTAAATCAATTACTTAATTGTCAAAGTGAACTTTCGAGAAATGGTTTAAACTTGATTGCACTATTTTAGATTTAGGTCATTGTCTTGACTTCAAAAAAAATATTATAGACAATTTAAAATGAATCCTTTGTACAAAAACAAACCATGTACAATCCTTTCTCATCTGGTCAGAGCTTGGTGTTCCTAAAGGTAACCAGATCCCTGCGCATGTTTCTGACAGGACAACTCCATCCTGTGTCTCAGGTTACACCAGGGGGGAGCGAGACGGCAACATTACCTCTCTCTCTCTCGGTCTTGGACGTTGACGTTTGGCATTATCACAATCTTTGTTGTCCACAATATTAATTTTACAAATTAATATTGTAAATTAATATTGACTTAAATTATTTGACACTTATGACTTTGTCAAGAAAATAAAATAACATAACTAAATTATTTTATGTATATTAATTAAGTGATATTTTATAAATTTATTCTTTTAAAAGTAATGTATTAATTCTGGAGAATTCGTTGAAATAATAATATCACATTAGTAGTAAAGATCCTGCTGTGAAACAAACTTCGAAATATTCTGCAAATGTCATCGGCAAATTAATGGTGAAAACCAATATTTTTATCTGTAATATGCTCCTGATCTAAGGTCTGGGCACACTGGATACATACAGATACTTTTGCTCGTCAAGTGCTCCTTTTTTTTTTTGAAAAAATAATATGTGCTGTGCTTTTTTATTTTCTTCAATATTTATTTTTATTTAAGTGCTGTGCTGTGTCATATATTCTCTGGTGTAATGCTGGCGTGTTTTTATAGTTTGTATTAATAGTGTTTATTTATTTTTTGTTATTATTTAATTTTTCGTTAAGTATAGGTAAAGTCATTTATTTTGAATTTTGTATGGTTATTAGGATATATTTTTATTTTATATATGAAATGCAAGAGCTCCAAAGCTGGTATGGTGCACACTGATGGAGGGGGATTCTGTAACCACATCGCAAGTTAATCTTTTACAGTGTCCTAAATGTTCCCAGGCTCGTTTTTTCAAGGGGAAAAAAGGTCTAAATATTCACCTTGGTCGTGCGCACAAGGAGAATCTAAGCGCGAGCTGCCCCCTAACTAGCGCTCCAACAAGTAATAACCCAAATTTTTCTATCCCTTTTTACAAACTGTTAAGTAACCTTAAACATTCGACTCCAATTTTAAAGCGAATTCCTAGAGGTGCTAGAATCGCAGTAGCCAATGCGCTATCTAATTCCATTAGACGCACGGTAAACGAAAACTCCATAGAAGCCTGGGAACAGCTACTCACATTTCCTTACAGAATTCTTCATGCAAAAAAAGAAACTAATTCTACCGCAAAGTTAACTTTAACCAATCAAATAAAACAAAATTGTAATAGTCCCCATAATATTCAAAATTTAGATTTACACAATGTTAAAAACTTGAAGAAGTCAAATTTTAATGTCTATAAGCAGGTTGAATCTAAAGTCAGTGAGGGAGACCTGAAGGGTGCTGCGGGGCTTTTATTTTCGAGTGATGTGATCGCTCCAGATACCCCTGACACCGTAGCAGCTCTCGCCAGCAAACATCCATCTCCTCTAATAAATGATCTTCTTCCCGATCCTCCATCTACCTCAGACCTCACCCTTCAAGTTACGTCAGATCAAATCTACCAGGCTATTTTATCCTTTAGAAGTGGTTCAGCTGGAGGATTAGATGCACTTACACCTCAACATTTAAAGGATCTCCTATGTTTTTCAGTTGGAGATACTGGTGAAAAACTCTTGGAAGATTTAACGGCCTTGGCAAATCTTATGTTGGCCGGTAAAGTCAACGCAGAAATTACGGACATACTATACGGTGCTAACCTTTGTGCTCTATTAAAAAAAGATGGCGGAATCAGACCCATAGCTATCGGCACTACCTACCGCCGCTTAGTAGCCAAAATTGCTGCTAAGAAAATTTCAGAATACCTCAAATCTTTTTTTCAACCCTTTCAGCTTGGCTTCGGTTCTAAAGGAGGCTGTGAAGCTATTGTCCATTCCCTACGTACCTTTTTATTAAATAACGGCGGTGAGGTTTTATTAAAGGTCGACATAAAAAATGCCTTCAACTCTGTAGACAGAAATGCCATGCTGACAGAAGTTAAATCACATATACCTTCTGTTTTAAATTTTTTGTGGCAATGCTACAGCTCCCCGTCTAAGTTACTATATAAAAATCATTTAATCTCTTCTTCAGTTGGCTGTCAACAGGGTGACCCTCTCGGCCCAGCGATCTTCAGTTTAGCGATCCATTCCATCATTCAAAATTTAAAGTCTAAATTTAATGTCTGGTACCTTGACGACGGAGCTCTGGGAGGAGACATCCATACTGTTTTAGATGACCTTTCCACTCTAATCGACAGCTTCAAAAAAATTGGTCTTAGTCTAAATTTCTCAAAATGCGAAATTTTCGTCTCTGCCCCGGATACACTAAAAATATCAGGTATTGAAAAATTTAATAATATTGCCCCAAATATTAGTGTGTTGGACAAAACATCGCTCCACATACTAGGCTCTCCGGTGTTCGAAAATTCTTTTCCTTCTTTCATAGATAAAACAATTGCAAAATTTAATCTCTGCTCCGATCGTTTATTAAAAATAAATTCCCATATGGCCTATTACATCATCCGTCATTGCCTTTTTGTCCCAAAATTTACCTATATTCTAAGATGTTGTCACATTTGGAATGTTCCCCACCTTTTGCTTATTTTGGACAACATTGTTAAAAAAACCCTTTCATCCATAATAAACATTTCTTTCGAAGACAGATCCTGGTGCCAGGCATCGTTGCCAATCCGTTTCGGTGGTATAGGTGTCCGACAAATTTCTAGCGTGGCTTTACCGGCTTTCTTATCATCTGTCCATAGCACTGAAAGCCTTATAAACAAAATTTTAGTGAAATGCTTTACCTCATATAATATTTCATATATGGCAGAATCTGTAAGCGCGTGGAAGCTTGCTTGCCCCAATACGTCCGTCCCGACTCTCACTACATCACAGCGCCGGTGGGACGAACCGCTTTGCCGATTGGTACGGGATCAACTTTTAAATACGTCAACCAATATGGCAGAGCGTGCTCGTCTTCTGGCGGTGTCGAAGTGGGAATCGGGACTGTGGCTCCAGGCTCTCCCTTCATCTTTTGTTGGAACTCTTTTCGACAACAAATGTTTCAGCACCATAACCAGCCTACGTCTAGGAGCTCCTTGCACTTTTCCACATCGCTGCCAATGTGGAGACAACGTCGGGGCACTCGGCCACCACGGCCTTTCCTGCAGCAAGAGCACAGGTCGCATCCCAAGGCACGCCTGTCTCAATGACGTCATTCGTCGGGCCCTTGTGTCTGTGGGTTCGCCAGCAATATTAGAACCCAGTGGCATGGCCCGCGACGATGGGAAGCGGCCCGACGGAATGACGTTGGTTCCATGGAGGATAGGTTTGCCTTTAGTGTGGGATGCCACCTGTGTGGACACCCTGGCGCCTTCCCACTTGTCCTTGACTTCTAAGGACCCAGGCGCTGCTGCATTAAAAGCAGAGAACCTCAAGCGGCGGAAATACACTCAGCTTATTGGGAGATGTGTTTTTGCGCCGTTTGGAGTTGAAACTCTCGGGCCGTGGGGACCAAGTGCACACGAAATTTTTAAGGCGTTGTCAAAACAGCTCGTCAACACCTCGGGAGACAAAAGGGCTGGGCAATATTTGGGCCAAAGGATCAGTATTGCCATACAACGTGGCAATGCTGCCAGTATCCTTGGCACCTTGCCCATTGGCAGCGATTTGGAGCAAATTTATTATTTATAATATTTTTTATTTAGTTTTTTCTTCATTTTAGTTTTTAGTTATATTTTTATTTATTAATTAGGTTTATTTTTATTAATAGTAATTTATGTTTTAAGATGTAAGTTTTTAGTTTAATTAATATGTTATTATTTTTTTAAATCATTGTAACTTATTTTACACTGTAATTAGGTACCTTTTAAATTTAAGGATATTAATATTTTAAAAGAATAAATATTTTAAGAGCGGTAGTGGTTCGGATATCGCTTTCCTTAAAATCCAACAAAACTAGGTTCGAATACCGGCATTTATCCATAAAAATTTACATCAGACACTCGCCAACCCGTCTGGCCAGCGTGGCGAGTGTAGGCCATAATCTTCAGGAATTTCTGGTGGGCCTAATCCAACAGTGGAGGTCTAAGACACTGTATGGCTGTATAATGGTATGCCGAAGATAGATATATATATAATTATTTCAAAAAAGAAAAAATACTTATTCTTATTTGTTACGTTTCTCTCAAAAATTCGGGAACAAAATGGGCAAACGCAACATTTATTATTGAAAACATAGCTTAAGTTTTGACAACCACATTTAATGGATCTAGCCTTCGTCTAGCGAAGCGACGTGAACCTATGATAAATATATGCGTTCAATTCGACTCCATCAACAAAATAATAAAATATATAAATATTTAAATAAATAAATAAAAATATAAATATTTCCAGACAGGTCACATACACACGAATATACACGAATATATCTGTGGTGTCAAGAAAAAAGGGGATAAGTACATAACTTGAACTTTTCACTAGAGGCAAGTTACGAAAACAACTCATTTTTATAATTAGAAATTTGTAATTTACGTAATGTTCAATTTCATTAGTCGCATACTTTAGGTACGAGTCCACTCATCTCACTAATCTTAGGTTAGGTAAAAGCGCGATACTGAAATAACTCGATTGAACTCTTTTTACTTATTTATATACACACATCAAAAGTGTCTAGGGATCAACATATATTTTTGCAATAACTTTTCTCCTGATTGATATTCATTAAAATTTTCTTTAAGGATTGATCAAATAAAATGTTTTCGTTTGTCTACAGTAACGATAAACCAAGTCACCTTTGCATTAGTAAAAAAATTGCCATTTTCCTAATAAAGGGATTTTTGACATTTGAACCACTAACATTAAAGTTCGAAAAAAAGACTGAAATAACAGTTTTTTTTTTTTATTTTATTGGGTAACTTAAACAATTAATAATCCGTGTTTCTACCGCGAACACTAACAACACAAGAACATCGGTTTGGCATACTCAAAATGAGTTCATCCAAATCACGCTGTGGAATGGCCGCCCATGTTCGTTGCAACAACAAAAAAAGGTCTTCTTGCGACTGGATACCCTCCATATTCGGCAGAGCTCTTCTCTGAAGAATATCCCATGCATGCTCAATCGGGTTCAAGTCTGGCGACTGAGCAGGCCAGGGCAGGACATTGATGTTAGCTGCGGCGAGAGTCTGTCTTACAACTCTTGCGGTGTGCGGTCGTGCATTATCATGCATTAACTGAAATAAGGGACCGATATGCACTTGTAGAGGAACGATGACGTCTGATACAACCGTCTCAGCATAAATTTGAGCGTTGAGGTTGCCTCTGATCCAAATCAACTCAGTTCTTCCGCCGATCGAAATACCCGCCCATACCATGATGGTTCCACCACTATAAGGATGGACTTCCTGGCAGGATTTTAATCGCTGTTGGCGTCCAGGGGTTCTCCAGTGTCGTATACGTCTTGTATCCGGCCTCATACCAAAACGAGACTCATCAGAAAAGCACACGAAACGCCATTGTTCTTCTGTCCAATTTCTGTGTTCAAGAGCCCATTGATATCGAGTCCTACGATTGTGCATTGCTATAGGTGGTACCCGTAGCGGTCTTCGGGAATGAAGGTTCACTTCATGCAAGCGGTTTCTGACTGTTTGGTCGCTAATTAAGTTCCCTGAAGAGCGATGAAGGCTCACGGCTAACATCATGGCGGTTATTGTTGGAGTTCTTCGAGCTGTGATTTGAATGTATCGGTCTTGTCTCCGTGTGGTGCAGCGATACCGTCCTCCATGGCGCTCAGCCACGGTACCAGTGGTTCGGTAACGTGTCCAAAGTCGACTGATAACACTCTGACTTGTATTCAGAGCTAAAGCCACAGTACGTTGCCAGCTTCTATCATTCCCACGGCTCTGATCATTTCTTCCCTGCTTAAATGACGTCGCCGCTCCATAATAACGTTGGTTTTAATCAGTAGTAGGGAAACAGTAGCACTAATAATGTCTTCAATGCGTCTTATGTTTTTATAGGGAAAATATTGACAGCTGATTTTCATCTTTTACTCGAATTTGATTGACAGTTCCTGTTTTAAATTATGAAATGCACCAAAAAGGATCCATATAAATTTATAAAATCATAAATTTATTACAAAGCCACATCTCAATCACAAGAAATCCGCATAAACATGCTTGATCCCTAGACTTTTTTGATGTGTGTATTTTAATGTTACGACTAGCCCCTTTATGTACGTAGGGGTGTAAAGTAAACTGTACAGTGTATAGACTCATCTCCTTATTGCATTGACGCATATGAATGTTTTGAACCAATAGGTGCAAAATAATTTTTTAAAATTTTTCACTCATCTCCCTTTTCCTTGACACCACAGATAATATACATTTTATAATGCTCTATAATATTAAAGAGATCTACTGTTTGGTAACTAAAGTCGAAAATAAATAAACCTTTACAATTATTAGAAACTTTAATATTTGCGTTGAAGAGCTAAATAGTTATAGAATGCGTAAAGTTCCGCTGGGTGACTACTTACAGGGTTCTTGTATATCCTCGTGGGAACCGCGGGATCACCCATCTTACCTACCAGCTCTCATGCTGCAGATTGATGGAAACATTACCACCTACTCAACCAGATTTACTCTTTACTTTGCTGATAGTCTTTTATTGAAGCCAAACGATATCATTTATTTTGGGCTATTTTTGTACTACTTATGCTGTGTACAAATTTAGACTCGGTGGTACCTGGTGGTATAGTATGCTGGAGACATCGACGAGCTTGCCACTTGTCATGCTTGGCCGGCAGTAAAGTTGGTTAAATGTGAATCCGCTTGTCTAAAAAAACGTAATTTCTGTCCACCCCGCAAGGGACGGTCGTAATGATTACTTACTTTACAGTGATAAAAAATAAAAACAGTAATTTAGATAGTTTTCTTGATAAGACTAATGTTATGTTACTAAATATTTTGCGCAAATATTTTTTTTGGGGAAAATAAAACATGTAGTTTTCGTATTGAGTACTGAGTTGTTGTTATAAAACATGTAGTTTTCGTATTGAGTACTGAGTTGTTGTTATAAAACATGTAGTTTTCGTATTGAGTACTGAGTTGTTGTGATGATATTTTAAACATTTTCCAAACCTAAACAATACGAGTATACAATAAAGGATTTTTTTACTTAAATTGAAATCTTGTTAGAATAATTTATCTAAAATGCATATTTAACTGTAAATACAATTTAGCCCGAATCCCCAAACAAGATGAATGATTTAAGCCTTTATTTATGCATCAAGAGTCAAGCTTTAAAGAGTCATCTTAACAGGCCTGTAGCCTTTCCAGAGCTCTGTAGGTTTTTTTTTTACTTTTAAAGTCTGTTATGTCTGAGGCAACGACAAGCTTGCGACATTGTCACGATCCGTCCAGCTTCATTAACTCATCCGCTATCTTGTTTTTTTACTTTAGGCACGATCTCGTAATTTCATAATGTTTCTGATATGTAGCAGGCCCATCGGAAGCTGGAGTGACACCGTCCATTAGCGACGTGGCGCGACCTCGTGGGATTCCTTTTTACTTTTTCACACAAAAGCTTTTTATCAAGTTCAGCGCAAAAAACGGTTCGACAAACGCAACTAAACGAAAACAGGTTGTAGTACGGGGGAACGGCGCTCAGTGTCCGAACGACTCTTGCGCAGGAGGCGCGCCTTCGCGACCAGCTTTGGTATACACTCGAAACTTTTGATAAAAACCCGCGTACCGTGAAGTTTAGTGTTGTGTTGTGACAAATAGTGATGTGCTGTATTGTTCGCGACGAATGAAGAATGGTGCGTTGACCGAACGGCAGGTTGTTGGCCGGGACTGCTGGAATGCATTATTTCTGTTATCTACATATCGGCTGCATCTGTTTCGCGGTGACGTGCGAGCTGGTGCAAGGTCGGGTCTGTCGGTCTGCTGTCTACTAATTAATGTAGCTTTATTACTTGCCAAAGGTTCCGGTTAGCTTCGGTTATAAATAGTGCGCGGGATCGGACGACCGCGTTTGGTTTAGTAACTGTCAAACCTGATGAAAGGTGCAACTTGTAAACGATAGCGATGTCCTACTGCTTGAAGAGAGCAGCTTTTGCCAAAATTTTATTAGACTACTAAATAGTTAGTTATTCGAGGAAACAATTTTGAATTAAATTTAAAACTTGCAAGATTTTTTAGTTTTAGTTCACAAAAAAAATAATTCTAAGTTGCTAATCGTGACACGTAGAACTCTTCTATTTATGTTGATAGAAATTCCACGTGCGTGTGTTCATTATTTAGGTTCTGATTTAATAAGATCCTTGAATTCATCACTGACAAGACTGACATCAGTTTATATCAAAGTCAAAGTCAAAATATCTTTATTCACGTAAACCTATTCCAGACATTTGTGACACTTCATTCTTTAAATTACTTTTTGATTTATTTTCTTCTGCTAGTGAAAGACCAAGCAGTCCGAAGAGTTAGACCACCTGCTTACCAGATTACAGATTAGACCAGCAGCTTAGCAGATTCCAGTGACCTGCTCTCTCAGCTATATCACCTATCTAAGGCATGTCTTCACAACATTATGCGCAATCTGATATAAAAAATATGTTTTTCCTTATAAATGAATCATTTACAATAAATAATTTTAGCACCTACAAACACAGTTATTTATTTTTCCGCAAATAGTTACAGAGTTAAGAAATTTAGAAACGATTATTATAATTAGCAATGGAGACGGACGTGAGGCTGGATCAGGTTAAAGGAACGAAAAATCGATTAAATTTCAATCAATGTCAAATTATTGAAGACTAGCTGTGCTCACTTCGTCGTGGAAAGACTTTCAGCACCATTTTTATTGTTTTAGGAGAATTATTTTGCAAATAAAACATATACTATTAGTATTTTACAGTATGTAACTACGAAATAGCTTAGTTAAGTTCGCGTACATTTATATAAACGACTTTTATAGTTTTTCCATCTTGTGCCGAAACATAATGATTTTGCGGGTTTGAAACACGCGAGCATGTCACATAGAGTTAATACCCATAAGATAAACATTATTTTCCTAAATGGCAACCTGCTTCAAGCGTCTGTATTTGAGCTTTATTAATTGTAATTGCAAATGGTGCGGATACCCTATTAAACTTAAATTTCAACCAGTTGGAACACGGGGAATCTTAAGTTTCGGTGCAGATAAATTTTCAAATAAATAAGTCTAACAGATTCCTCAGTAACAACCTATTTATAATGCTGAGCGATCTTAGCAACGGTGAATCAAAGAGAAAATTAATATATGATGTTAAAAGTCCAGCATGGTTGGACCTAAGATTGTTATCTAATTGATATCAAAACAATAAATTACACGTATTATTATTTACGAAATAAAATACGGAAAGATGAAAAATTTAAATAGTGAACATTCGTGATGAGAAGCAATCAATGTTTGGCCCAAACAATGATAATTACGTAGCAATACAACGCACGAAGCTGGCCAGGAATTAGCGGAGAGTTTATCTCTGCGCAGGAGTCTCGGTAAAAGCGTTTTAAATTAAACCAGTTCCCTCTCACCGTGCACTTGTACTCCTACCATAGACAAACATATAACAGAGACAGGACGACCTTTAGGGATTCATAAAATAACAAACATTCATCTTCAAAATTAAAATGTCTTCATTCGCGTAATCCTAGGTCTATGCGTAATCCTAGGTCTATGCGTAATCCTAGGTCTATGCGTAAACCTATATTTAAATGATTATACTTCTACTATGAATTTAAAGCTATTCTACAAAATAAACTAAGGGCTTACCACCAGGGAGGGTACCTAAACTAAGGGCTTACCACCAGGGAGGGTACCTAAACTAGGGGCTTACCACCAGGGAGGGTACCTAAACTAAGGGCTTACCACCAGGGAGGGTACCTAAAACGCTCGCCGCATTTCCTCGTTGAATGATAAAGGAAATATTTTGTTTTATATTTAATGGCATTTGGGGTCACGTGCCACACTCTTCATAAATTCGTTTACCCAGCACTTTACGTTTGGTTTTATTTGAACACTAACTTTGCTGTCCATCTCAATTAAACTTGGCTCGTAGTACCAGCGGTGATCGGCGAGGCTATGGCGTATCTCGTCGGCAATTAAGCCTCGAATATTGGTTCTACTGATTCACTCCGTCTTGCTAAATGATTCTGTAGCCAAATAGTGTATCTGCGCAAAGGTTATATAAAGGACTCACTAAAGGAACACACATCTTTCCGCCGGCCGCTTTGACAATCTCGACCCTCAATCTGTCCCTTAAAAATCCCACCCCCCTATAATAATTCGCTCCTAGGTTGATGAGTTACGGAATAGCCCTTAACCACTTCGTGTTAGAGAATTGGATCCGCTCGTTACTGGTCGGTTACCGAATACTGTGTGAATCATAAACCTATTTACATGATTTACAACAATTTGAAAGAAACGATCACTTCAAATTGAACTTCGGCATTTTAATTGTCGGCTCAAATAGTATTTATAGGACTTTTGGGTTTTAAAAGATCTCTTTCGGAAGACGAAGTGTTCTAAACTATTTGGTTAGGACAGCAAATATCTAACGCCGTCACTATTAGTATTTTTTTCCTGGCACGTTTTTGGTGGATAAGCAACAAAGCCATTTTAATCTGCCCTTGGGGACTCTCAGGCAAGGAGTTGTCAAAGTGGCTGACGTAGAGGTCTGGAAACAGGTTGAACTTTTATTTCTGTCGTATTCAGGGAGGTAATGTTGCCGGTCTTCTTGGCACAACAAAATCATACATGTCTATTTCATTCTGAGACGATTGTCCTAGCTTTAATATTCATACCGTATCGAGAATAGGTCCCCTTGATCGTAGCTTGATCATTACGCTCCATTTGCCTGACTTCGTCATTAGATGCGCACTAAGCGATTGCTGAATGTCCCCTAAGTGCAGAGTGAGCACCTCGTCAGACTCCGAGGTACCCATCACACACTATTCATGGATTTATAACACTTATTTCATCGATCATAAACACAAAATACTTGCTTTTCTTAAACTTCTATATTAACGTTCAGAGTAATCTTTTGTTTTTCAAACCCGTTCTTAGTCGTTTCCTCAACGACATCGGCTCCTCCACTCAAACAGAGGGACGCCTCGTCAAGTCACTATATACGCTCGAGGAATAAAACTGTCAAACAGAGGGACGCCTCGTCAAGTCACTATATACGCTCGAGGAATAAAACTGTCAAACAGAGGGACGCTTCGTCAAGTCACTATATACGCTCGAGGAATAAAACTGTCAAACAGAGGGACGCCTCGTCAAGTCACTATATACGCTCGAGGAATAAAACTGTCAAACAGAGGGACGCCTCGTCAAGTCACTATATACGCTCGAGGAATAAAACTGTCAAACAGAGGGACGCTTCGTCAAGTCACTATATACGCTCGAGGAATAAAACTGTCAAACAGAGGGACGCCTCGGCACGTCACTATATACGCTCGAGGAATAAAACTGTCAAACAGAGGGACGCCTCGTCAAGTCACTATATACGCTCGAGGAATAAAACTGTCAAACAGAGGGACGCCTCTTCAAGTCACTATATACGCTCGAGGAATAAAACTGTCAAACAGAGGGACGCCTCTTCAAGTCACTATATACGCTCGAGGAATAAAACTGTCAAACAGAGGGACGCCTCTTCAAGTCACTATATACGCTCGAGGAATAAAACTGTCAAACAGAGGGACGCCTCGTCAAGTCACTATATACGCTCGAGGAATAAAACTGTCAAACAGAGGGACGCCTCGTCAAGTCACTATATACGCTCGAGGAATAAAACTGTCAAACAGAGGGACGCCTCGTCAAGTCACTATATACGCTCGAGGAATAAAACTGTCAAACAGAGGGACGCTTCGTCAAGTCACTATATACGACGTCAGTTTACCAGAATTACCTTTTACATCAGTATTTCTTGATTTGTACAAAAAGTGTTTTTATTTAGTTAATTTACTTTTGAGCTAGGTGTGCGATGTATTCAAATAAAATAAAAATATTAGCCCCTCTATTTGTATTAAGAAGTGTTATAAGGTGTAGCAAGAGACGACGGGTTCGGTTCCCGCAGTCACCTGTCTCGGCTGTCCGACCTCATCGCGCGACCAGCTGGATGACAGCAAGGGGTCTACTCGTAAATTGCGAAAATTACAAATTTCACATTCTAGGGCGAGCATAATTCAACCACTGGTGTCGTTTATAAAACATACTCTTATATCTTGTACCAAATGTAAGTGTACTACTTTACGGGCGTACAACTTCACTGGCTACTTGGCCAGTTTGCTTTTTCAGAGTAACAATAAAGTTGAAAAGTTATATTATTGTTGACAAAATATTTCAATATTATACAGCATATTTTCAAAATTGTTACCGCACACATCCGAAATTGTTACCGCACACATCCGAAATTGTTACCGCACACATCCGAAATTTAAACCTTATTACAGACGTCGTATATACAACGTTATAATTAAATTATTTTGCATGATTTTACTTCTGCTAGTAGAAGACTAAGCAAGTGGTCCAAACAGTAAGACCAGCAGCTTAGCTGAGGTAGCACAGTGTACAGAAAATAGATCATGGAATCTAGAAAGCAAACTATAAGAGCTTACGTAAAATTGCCTGCCTTTGTGGTTAACACTGTGAAGTTGTTACGGAACCTCGAAAGTAAGTTTAATGCGCTTCCTATATGATTGTTATTCAATCGCCACCACACCCCTCACAGAGTCCTAAACTCTATTGGAGATGGGCTTTCCAGAAATTTCTGGAATATTTGGTCTACACTCGCGGACATACGGTCTTATGTCATTTTTTTATGACAATTTATTAACGATGCCACCTGTTGGTATTACTATAACCGGGACCGACCGGCTTAAAGTGCTCTCTCAGGGCAATAATCGGCGGCGAAGACAAATTTCTAAGCTTCTATGGATTTTCCGTGCGGGAGATAAAAATCCATCGTGTGTGGATAAAAAGAAAAGAAGAATGGTGTCTCGGGCTTGCGACCGACAATAGGCTTGTTTAAAAATTCCTTTTTATTTTATTGCGCAACAAGACGCTCACGATCCACTATTCTACTCCTCTCCCTACCCAACCACACAAGTTAATGCCATCGTAGAAGCTCTTTCCATAAAGAAATAAATCAATTCGTAATAAAAGTGTACGTATTTCTTGTTGGACATGATTTTAAGTAAAGCGTTCTTACAACCGAGCCACCACCGCTTCCTTATTCAATCATAACCACTTAATACACTGTTTAATATAAATATAATGTTGGTGTGTTAACTAAAATGTTACTGCTTACAATATACATAATAATTTGGAGAGTTCTGACATTGTTTTTTTTATTTTTATTATTCAGTCCTGGACCGCCACAATTCATATCTGGAGAATTTAGCCTACACTCGCCACGCTGGCCAGACGCGTTGGCGAGAAGTTAGCCTACACTCGCCACGCTGGCCAGACGCGTTGGCGAGGAGTTAGCCTACACTCGCCACGCTGGCCAGACGCGTTGGCGAGAAGTTAGCCTACACTCGCCACGCTGGCCAGACGCGTTGGCGAGGAGTTAGCCTACACTCGCCACGCTGGCCAGACGCGTTGGCGAGAAGTTTGCTTGATCTGTTCATTTACTTAACCAATTTGTATCACTATTTACCTTTTTTTGCGTCAAAACGTATTTTACCGTTAGGTACTGTTAACAATAATTTTAAAGTGTTTGACATTTGTTTCGTAGTTTGGTATTAATTAGGTAGGTTGACTGTAGACCCCCGTAACCAAGTTCCGCGTGGCTGCCTCCAACTTAAATTACATCATTTATTCAGCTCCAAATCTGACCCACACACTTTTTTTAACAACATTGTCAATGTTACAACGACAACCAGAGAACCAAATCTAGTTAAATGTAGTTATAGCATATGAACTTTTAGCAGACTACGAATTAGTTAGTTTTTGTATCTTATAACCCTCTCATATATATATAAATGTTATTCAAAATCTATATATTCACGTAAATCAAGCATTTGTAACACGTCATTATTTATTTATTTATTCAACGTTATTTTTTTATCTAATAATAAACTATAACGGATTAGGCTATCTATATTAAATGATTTTTGGAAAACTCGTCTGCTTTTTACAATTGTATATCTGACACTGAAGACGTATGTATCAAAATGGCAAGAAATAAGTCGTCAGTGGCCGGCGTCAGTGGCCGGCGTCAGTGGCCGGCGTCAGTGGCCGGCGTCAGTGGCCGGCGTCAGTGGCCGGCGTCAGTTGCTCTCATTCTTGGACCCCGCGTATCGCTTACCATCATATAAGCGCGATGTCACATGTCGTGTTTAGTATATAAAAATACAGGTGATCGAATAATATGCTTAAGGAGTTCGCTAAACATTATATTTGTTAATGCTGCTCTTGTTTTTTTCTTGCTATTTTATTTTCGTTTTGAATTATTTTCCTAACTGTGTTATTTGTGTTGTGTGATTATCTACTTGCAAACTAAGCTGAATTCCTAACCTGTAACATTTCTATCCTGTAAGCATGTTTAATTTTATCATTGTATAAGTTATCAGTAAGTTTTTCTTAACCAATAAATAAATAACAATAATAGTTTATTTCAATAAATTCTTAAACAATTTGGCTTCTATGATTTTTGTCGTTTGGACTTTGGCTTATGGGCCAAGAGTTTATTTAGCAAACGGCACAAATATGTAATCTTTTACTATGGATACATAATGGCGCCGCTTGACGGACTCCATTTTCTGCATTTAACTTGATATTTTTGTAATAATATGTCGTAATTGAGATGTAAGCTGGGTTATGTACACACTAACAATAAAGTTATCTACAATTTTGTCAATTTAACGGTTGCGGTTAATGAAACAGAGTTGGGCCACAGGGTTTGGTCACACGTGCGGTGTTCCTGCGTTAGGTAAACACTTGGATGTAGTCACATGAAGATATCTGGTCTCGCTCCTCGACTGGAAATGCTTGTACATATTTGTGCTGAGCAAATACACTCACACACAATGTTATTGGAATAACTTAATGAGGCCTTGTCTGTTGTCTCGTTTCATAGAAGAAATACTCTTGTGGTCAAACGTTGTACAATAACGATGTTTTAGTTACTACAAAATAATTTACAAATCTAAGTACGTCGATGCACACACACGTGCGAATCGTAAAGTATCCCCACGATCATATCCTTTGCGGGGTGGTCACAAACCACACTTTTTTAAAAGAAGCGGATTCACTTTACTGCCGGTCCATCATGACAAGTGGCTCTCGACGCGTACCAAAGGAGAAAAAAGTCCATAAATAAATAAAATACTTTTGTGACTTCGACCAGAAATCGTTTTAAATCTACGGTCTTTACCGCTGAACCAAGGAGGCAGTTTTTTCGTCATGCGAATTGTGTCGTCGTGAATTGAGTGATATTTGCGGATATTTTTCAAGATCGACTAAAAAGCCGTTCGATCTATGGTACACTACTACTGGTGTCCCGAGAACAGCGTTTATCGGTGTAACTGAGTAGTAATGACCTGATAGTTTGAGGTGGTGAAGTGGCACATCGCACCTGCCACACAGACACACACACAAACATACGTATTGTCTGTAAGCTTAAGGAGGTAACAGAGAAAGGGTTGTAGATGACATTTTGTTTTGCGGCGATACTAAACAATTTCTCAATCAATTTGTGTTCATAAATATTAGGTTTTCGTTTTAAAGACTATAAGTTATTCAGACTGAAAGTCCCCGTGTACCTACTTTATCCACTGGGCTGGCTGGGAATATTGTTCATATTATGTAAACACACGCAAGTAATTATACATTATGCACCGCATAGTGATGTGAAAAGTAAATAGTTCTATTTTGTTAGAAAACGAGCAATCGTTGTGAACCTCTGTGCAGTAGTTAGTTTAGTAGGTAACTATACATACATCCTATATTTAGAAGCAATTGATATCAGTCAACTGCCTCCGTGGTCTAGCGGTTAAGTCCGTGGACTTAGGCTCGGAGGTACCGGGTTCGATTCCTGGTCGGGACACAAAAATGTTTAATAATGTAAATAAATACATTTTAATTAATATTTAATTTATTTGTGATATTTCTCGAGTTTGGTACGCTGGAGACATCGACGAGCTTGCCACTTGTCATGATTGGCCTATAGTAAAGTTGGCTAAATGTGAATCCGCTTATTTATAAGCGTGGTTTCTGACCACCCCGAAACGGTCGTGATGCTATGCCGGCTTGTCATAAAAGCTTGTAGACAGAAAAAATTAAATTTAGTAAAACCTCTTAAAAAGGTTCTGTTACAGATGTAGTGTATAATGGTTTTCCATCGTATTTACGGATAAGTTCGTATTCACTGTGCTCTCTCAATTACCTTCAGTACCATTTGATACTAAAATATAAAGTTCCATATTGACGGATATGAAAATGTCATATTTAATACAATATTCGGGTGCCGTCATATTCAGATTGAGAGTCGAGTTGTTCCGATGGAAATACATTATGCACTATATCTGTCTTTTCACTGTTAAGTAAAAAGTTTTATGTGTTACTTTGTTGGTGGTAATCTTATTTAGAGGAAGTTATAAGAAAACACAAATGAACAGGATGTTCGCCAACTAATTTAGCATTTAATTCTTAATTGTGATAATATACAGTAATGGTTTGGTTTTTATACGTTACGGTATATAATTATATTTAGCATAACAATAAATCATATCATGTGCCAGATCTTACCTTGTGCGGTGCCACCTTAAACAGAGCTAAAATATTTAAATATCTGGGCCACTGGGTCACCGAGGACCTTAAAGACAATGTAGATATTGAGCGGGAGCGCAGGTCGTTGGCTGTCCGATGTAATATGTTAGCCCGTAGGTTTGCGCGCTGCACCGCCCAGGTAAAAGTGACTCTTTTTAGGGCATACTGCCAGTCCTTTTACACGTGCAGCCTATGGGTGGACTATACTCAAAGAGCGTCCAGCGACCTGCGCGTCCAGTATAATAATGCGTTTAGGATCCTGATGGGGCTGCCGAGGTTCTGCAGTGCCTCGGGTATGTTTGCTGATTCGAGGACGGACAGTTTTCAAACAATTATGCGCAAAAGATCTGCGTCTATGCTGTGCCGCATGAGAACCAGTACCAACAGGCTCCTAAGCGTATTGGCAGATCGGTGGGACTCTCCGCTGCTGGAGCACTGGATACAGCTGCATACAGTCAAGTAGACAGCCTCCAGTAGCGGATAGTTTAAAATAAATAATTATTAGTATACTAAATATAGATTAAGTAAAATTGTTACTAACAGTTTATGGATGTAAAGTCCGAAATAAAAGATTATTATTATTATATTATTATTATTATTATTATAACATTATTATAGGTCGTCCAATTAAACGATATTCACGATTTTGATTGATGTTGTTTGATTTCAATAATTAGATAAACTCGAACTCATCTAGTCGGTGGTTTAATTGCCGTCAAGTTTAGAATTGCTTTTAAATTGACCATGGCTGGACACACACATTGAAATCTTAACCACCGAAACTACATATCGGCAGCATCACCAAAACAGCGTCCAAAATATCCCCAGTACTGAACAAGGGTAAACGGTTTTTTCAGCCGTCAGTCGGACTTATGCTGTATAAAGCACAAATTTTCTCACCTCTGGGATGGTTCCGCTGAGTACCTTACAGATGCTCTCGATGTCCTGCAGAGGCGGGCGATTCTAATAGTAGACGTACAGTGTCTAATATTCTCGAATCGCTGCAGCTCCGCTTTGATGTGGCCTCCCTGAGGCTGTTCTACGTTCTTTAGCTTTTTTTTTACCCTTCGCCCACTTAATGGTAAGTGACGCGCGAGGTGACGCGCGAGGTCCATGGATATTAGCAACTAGAATCAGACACTCATGACTGACCGGCTTGACTGGGCACGACGGCAATTTGAGCCTGATCCCGAAACACGTGGATACACTCTGCAGGGTTTATCGGCACCCGGCAGTAGATACTTCCCCGCCCCGGCAGACTGGACAAATTACCACCTCAATTACCATTTTCAAGAAGAATTAATATTGTAAGCCAGACTGATATTTGTATAACTATAACACACTAACTGAGGAGGCGAGACGACGGTGAGTGTTCTAAAGAGCTGCACAACGTTTTCCATTCTATTCCGCAACCGAACACACACAGGCCAACTAGTCACCCCCATACAGTAACTACTATTTCCTACGCTAACATATAAATTTAAAGACTCTTACATCTGTCGCGCGCTGAAGATGTGGAATGCTCTAGACCAGTGGTTCCCAATTAGTTTTTGCTGCGTACCACTTAAAAAAAGACCTCAAACCTGCGTACCCCTTATTGTAGCATTCACGCTAATATTATAAATGCGAAAATTTGTGAGTATGTGTGTATGTTTGTTACTTCTTCACGCTCAAACGTCTGGACCAATTTTGATGAAATTTGATTTATAGGTAGTTGACACCCTGGATTAACAGATAGGCTACTTAATCCGCGGGTAACACCGTGGAGCACAGCTAGTTTTTTTATTAAAAAATAAGTCCGTTTAAATAACATTTATTATCTTCAAATTACAGTACAATAGTGAAAATCAGAATAATATGATGTATCGGCGGAGACGCTAATGTGACAAATGTGCACGTTTTTCTTTGCACAGCTCTTGAAAATCTGGTTGTCCTTCAGTCAGCTTTAGTCTTAAATCATCTTCAAGTTGAAGTTTGTGACGATGTTAAGTTTTTAAGTTCGTCATGGCCGAAAATCCGCTTTCGTACAATATAGCAGTAAATATTTTATTGCTGATTCGCTGATATGATAAATATCTTTTAAATAAGCACGTACCCCTTGATGCAACTTCACGTACCCCTGGGGGTACGCGTACCAATAATTGGGAAACACTGCTCTAGACAGTGTCTTTCCTCATATAATATAACTTGAGTACTTGAAAAAGCATCTTGATAGGCCGGCATAGCGGTAGGGACCGATGTGTGGCTAGCGTCAGGCGCTCCTATTCCTGGACCTCGCGTATCGCTTTTCATCAGGTGGGCGAGATGTCACATGTCGTGCTCAGTATAAAAAAAAAACAAACTAATTTATAGAACATCAATTATTTCCTTTTTTTCCAATGTTGATCAAGTTTATTTAATGCTAACCAAATTTCAATTCAATAACATTTACGATTACAGTTACCTACATAGACTGAGTTGCACCAAAATTATATCTGTAACGATTAAAGTAAAAACTAGTTTCGAATATATCAGTTTTATTGGTCAGCCGTCAGCTGGTACAATCGACGCCATTTTTTACTTTAATAGTTACAATTCCAGAGACAGTTTTGATGTTATACCCGGGAATAATTGTAAACATTTTTACATTCAAGCGTTTGATAATTTATTAGAGATGTATCAATATTTGAACAAAATCGTGCAGTCCTAGGAGAATTTTGATGCGAATCAACGGATGTGGAAAGTAAAAACATTGTCCTAAAGTACTGGAGCCATATTAATTCGCACATCTAGTCACTTGTGTTTTAATGTTGTTATGTAATATGTATTGTTTAGACGTATAATCTGTTATGTACATTTTCATGGAAATAAATAAATAAATAAATATTATATATTTTCGTTTTTCATCAAGTTGATATTAGCGTTGGCTCAGACTCATCTGTTTTCTTGTGCATGATCTCCTCTTTCCGTACGGTGGTCTTTCTGCCGATGTCCTCCGCTTCCCGCACGGTGTCCGGCAGTTGCGAGTCGCGGGTCTCCGGCATGAATACGGTGAGCATGCCGGATGCCAGTGATGTCACGCCAAATATTAATGTCGGCAAACCAGACCAGTATGACATCTGTACAAGGGAATCAAATTTAACAATCGAGAAGAAGCGAAGGGTTTACAAACAACAATATGGTATCGAACGTTCAACTTTTTGATTATAATGCTTGTTATTGGCTCAACTAACAATCTGACAACCCAACTACCAATCGCCTAACGTATGAAAAAAGATTAACATTAAATATCTTATTTACTGCCTCCGTGGTCTATCGGTTATGTCCGTAGATTTAGACGCGGAGGTACTGGGTTCGATTCCTGGTCGAGACACAATGTTTTATCCAATTTATTTTGTGATATTTCTCAAGTTTGGTACGCTAGACATTGACTTGCCACTTGTCATGATGGACCGATAGTTATGTTAGCTAAATGTGAATGCGCTTCTTTAAAAAAGCTTCTGATCATCCTGGAAGCGATAGGGTCGTGATGATACTTTACCATCTTATTCATCATATGTGAAACTGATAGTAAGTGACCGAATTGGTTAAAATATTAAAAAGATATATAGATAATGGCAGAGAAAAAATATCAGCTGATGTTGTCATGAAGAGGAAAAATACTGACCAGGAGAGGTATCTGTGGAGCCAGCAGCGAGCCGACCCTCCCCACGGAGGAGCAGATGGCGTGCATGGAGTTCCTGGTGTAGGTGGGGAACAGCTCCGAGGTATACATGTACACAATGTTGTACGAGAAAGTGGCCAACAACTCGAACGACATGAACAGCGCCACCGCCAGCCAGTTATAATCTGGAAGACGAGATATATTATTTAACATTTAAGGCCAAAATAAAGAAGCTGTTGTTGTCGGTTTAGCTCGCTGGGTGGGGTTTGGGAGTAGTTCATTGATAGTTCCATAAATTCGAACACTGCAATTGTATTATCCATTATACCTGGCCGGTATACATATGTAGTACTAACGTATCTAAACATATAAATGGTGCACTATTGTCCACAGTGGGAAATATTTTGGTGGCGGGTATAATTCTAATGGCTCCTATTGTATCGTTTCCTAATTGTTCTTATACTGCCTGTCTCTGTTCTTTCTCTTCGAATAAATAAAAAAATAAATAAACTTGAAACGTCGACTTTAGAGTTAGAGAGATAAGGAAGAATTCTCCTGAAATATATATATAATGATGTAAGATATCTTTAGCAATAAAAATCTACATTTTAGAGTCTATGGTAAATAAAGTAAATCTAAGTAAGTCATTACATCAAATAGTCGTTAACTTCAAAATAATGTTCTTACCTCAATCAAAAAATATGAGTCTCCAGATGGACATAATATTAATAATGAGAAAAATGCTCCTAATAATGTAGCACTAACCTTCAGGTACAAATGGTTGACAGACACAGAAGACCCCACCAATGAGAAAGGAAACGAGCAGCGTGGTCTTCCTCTTGTGTCGCACCAGCACCAGCCAGTACAGCACGTTGGCGGGGATGTCCATCAACATCAGCAGGGCGAAGTTCACGTACTTGTTCCCAGCGATCAGAACGGAGCTGATCATCATGCCGTAGTTGATTAGCGTTATCGTAAACCACCACACCAGACATACTAGAAACCTTTGAAATAAATACTCTAATTACAATAAAAAACTACTTTCATCATTAGTCTGTCTCTCCGGCAGGAGATTAAAATTAATAAATAAACAGAAGGTCGTTCTACTTTACACCGTCCCCCGCGTGACCCCATCGTTCGTCAGTTCTGCTAATCTGGCTAATTTTGAAACTTTGGTTTATGAATTCATTTTCCAGAAAAATACCTTTCATAAACTACACTATCAAAGCTATTTTATAACGAAAACGGGGATTTTCAAGGGAAATGCGGTTGTAAAAGATCCCATATAAGTGCTCCCTCTTTCTGCGGTTAAGAATGTCGCCTTACTAATAGGATACAAACCTTTGCATCATAATCTTGGATTTAAACGTCTTGAGCAACAACTTTCTATCTTTCTTGAGATCGGTCGGCTCTTCCTTCTCCTCGATGTACTCCAGTTTGTTCAGCATCATCGGTTCAATCTTCACACCATTCCTTTTTGCCGCTTTCTTTATCAATCGAATCCCTTCCTCTCTCCTTCCTTTGCTGAATAACCATCGAATGCTCTCGTCGAGTAAAAGCGGATAGAGTATCATAATCAGAGTCGGTGCGTAGATGATTCTTAGGAAATGTCTCCAATAGGGAAACCCCCAGGCGAGAAGGGACATCAGCATCAGACCTCCAGTGTAGCAGTTCAGTAATATCATTTGGAATAGGATTGTGCTCCTTTTCGGTACTATTTCTATACCTTAAATATTGATAAAATTATTAGCTTAAAATCAACTACAGTATATAATTTATTAAGTCTACATACATACTTAACATAAATATAGGAGAGAGAGCATCTCCTATAGCAGCCTCCAAACCTTCCAACACGATGTACAGCCAGTAAGATGTGGAGTAACTCTTGGCGAGACCCAGGAGAGCGCCGGTAGTTCCGGCAAACACTGCCGCCTTCTTCCTTCCGAAACTGGATAAAGATAGAACATTTCATAAACACATATTTAACTCAAAGGTATTTTTTTTAAATCAGATGACGCAGAGATAAACGCAGTCAAAACGGTACTGCAGATCAAATTACATGTTACATGAATGGCGCGAGATCATTTTAGGTTGAGACATAACGTTCTTGATTGCAGAACCCTTAAAGGATTCAGAATTAAATGAGGTCAGCAATGGTGTGTTGTAAGCGATTACTCTAAAACTCCGACACGTCATATGTTTTGACTTATTGAAGGTTCAATTGCTGTAACAGTCAATTATAGTAACTTCGACACAGTAAGGTAAAAGTATAAAATATACACCATTGATACTGTAAAGCAAAACACAAAGAACAATTTATTGTAACATTTACACTTACGTTTTACAAAATAAAGACATTTAAATAAAAAAATGCTTGCAAAGAGATCAAACTTTTCAAAACATATTTATGACAAACATTATTTTGTCTATGACAACTATTTAACTTTCTTTTATTTTCTGTATAATTATTTGGCCAGAAAGGCAGTCAACATTTTTAATATGTCAACATTCTAATTTAAAATAAACAAATAAAAGAAAATCTTTCGGTTAATAGGCGGATAGTTTGATAAATCAATGACGTCTCAACATTTTGATATGCTTTGATAATTATTGTTTTTATGTTTGTTTCTGGTGCAGATTTGATTAAATTGAATAAGACCAGTAGAAATGTAGTAAGTTCTAAATGAATAAAAGTCAATTTAAATTATTGTAATAAATATTTTGGTTTTAGGTCAGGATAAACTATGGTTTAGGTCAGGATAAACTATGGTTTAGGTCAGGATAAACTATGGGTACTTATGAGGTTTGGTTAGACAAGTAATTAAATTATGGATTTGTTGTATCAAATAACAGTTTATTATTATTACTAAATGTTTTTTAGTCTTTACTAAACTAGAGGGTATAAATTAGACACATAGATATATGACATGAAGACAACGTGTTTTCTAGTGTCGGGAAAAGTGCTATGCATTACATTTAAAAAAAAATTATCTGTATTTTAATCAAAAAAATCACTATAACGTAAAGTAATATAATCTAATACTTAATATTGAAACACTTGACAGATTTCTGGTTGGTGTAAAATTGATTTAGTTTGCGTTCGTTTATCGAGGCCAGTTGTTTGGTCTGGATGGCGTCACCTCAGCGGCGACTGATCTGTCATGGATCGAGCGTTTGGGGTCACTGCAGTTTCAGTTATCTACTCACTCATTTAGTTTGTAATCAATTTGTTTATTGAGGAGAACCATTGCCGTTTAATTCACAAGTATAGATACAAAAATAGAAACAGAAATTCATTTACCAACAAGTTTTCACTAGTAGTGTTAGAATAATACAGATTATAACAATCTAAACCATTTCACAATATTAATTAAGTTAGCATTGCTTAAATGTGATGTCGTTGGTTGAGAAAACTTATTATTAAGCGTTCGCTTAGAACTAACCTTTGGAGTGTGGAGACATTGTGTGAGCGAGGATGTGTGATGTTGTTACATACATACATAAAAGAGATATAGTGTAGGGCCTGAGATAGGAGCCTAGTGTCTCGGGTTTAGTCACTATTTTCGTCTCTTCCCTAAATGCTGTAATGATTCTGATAGTTGTTAAGCTTTATATCCTATCGATCGCACATTTTTAAAGTCTTTCAAGTCTGGAACCCGAATTCTTAGACGCTCCTCGACGGCTCTTCCACTCAATTATACATTCCAGCTGTCAAACTAAGGGACACCGAAGGCACGCAAAAAATAGAACTGTCCTTGAAGCGTATTTATGTTATTTTTAACTGATATTTATATTATTATAAACCTAAAAAAGACAGGTGTTACTTGCGTATTCTAAGACATTTCCTCAAAAGCTCCTCCACTCAACATTCCCTTCTAGCTGTCAAACGAAAATTAAGTCTCTGTAGTTAAGACGATTAAAAAAAAAATGGCGTCTCATGTACCAGCTTACGGCTGACCTTATAAATAATAAAAAATAAAACTGTCGGATCGGCTCTATTTTTAACTTTAATCGTAACTTTTACAGATAATTCATTTTTGTTGATATTGATTGGAGATGACGTTGAGGAAATATCTTAGAATGCGGGTCTCTAATTCGTTTTCTTTACTAACTCAGTTCACTTTGTAGATATTGTAAAATCATGGACGATTGGCATTTTTATAACATTAAGGGCAGCAATTTTAAAGGATTTGAAAATCAGAAAGGCTCCAAAATGTAACCCTAACTGACACAAATATAATTTTGAGGGAATGCTGTACTACTAGATACTAATATTTTTTAATTTGGACTTATTTAAATTAATATAATTTGTGTATTTTTTTTTAATTTTGTTAAATGTAACTTAGTGTAAGCATAAAAATAGTTAAATTGTTAATAAGTTGGTACCAAATTGTTATATTTACATTGTACGCCCTGCCCCGTACGTGTAAGAACTCTTTTGTAACCAAAAACGTACAAACAACCACAATTTATGACAATAAATGTATTTTTAATTGAAGTAATTCTGCATTAAACGATTTGTTTGATTCACAACGTCTATTTGACAAGAATTGTCGGTATGCCGTGTGCTGTGCATGTGGAACTAAATGGGAAAGCGTGCACGATCAGGGTATTGCATACACTACACGATACCATACCAAGGCCTCACATTTTAAAATCGGCATGATGTTGACCAATATATTTTGTTGTTCTATAGACTGTGTCGTATGAGTAGATGTTTTGTTTGTCCTCGCCACGTCCTCTTTAAACTACACGTGTCGTATGAGTAGATGTTTTGTTTGTCCTCGCCACGTCCTCTTTAAACTACACGTGTCGTATGAGTAGATGTTTTGTTTGTCCTCGCCACGTCCTCTTTAAACTCCACGTGTCGTATGAGTAGATGTTTTGTTTGTCCTCGCCACGTCCTCTTTAAACTCCACGTGTCATATGAGTAGATGTTTTGTTTGTCCTCGCCACGTCCTCTTTAAACTACACGTGTCGTATGAGTAGATGTTTTGTTTGTCCTCGCCACGTCCTCTTTAAACTACACGTGTCGTATGAGTAGATGTTTTGTTTGTCCTCGCCACGTCCTCTTTAAACTCCACGTGTCATATGAGTAGATGTTTTGTTTGTCCTCGCCACGTCCTCTTTAAACTACACGTGTCGTATGAGTAGATGTTTTGTTTGTCCTCGCCACGTCCTCTTTAAACTACACGTGTCGTATGAGTAGATGTTTTGTTTGTCCTCGCCACGTCCTCTTTAAACTACACGTGTCGTATGAGTAGATGTTTTGTTTGTCCTCGCCACGTCCTCTTTAAACTACACGTGTCATATGAGTAGATGTTTTGTTTGTCCTCGCCACGTCCTCTTTAAACTACACGTGTCGTATGAGTAGATGTTTTGTTTGTCCTCGCCACGTCCTCTTTAAACTACACGTGTCGTATGAGTAGATGTTTTGTTTGTCCTCGCCACGTCCTCTTTAAACTACACGTGTCGTATGAGTAGATGTTTTGTTTGTCCTCGCCACGTCCTCTTTAAACTACACGTGTCGTATGAGTAGATGTTTTGTTTGTCCTCGCCACGTCCTCTTTAAACTACACGTGTCGTATGAGTAGATGTTTTGTTTGTCCTCGCCACGTCCTCTTTAAACTACACGTGTCGTATGTGTAGATGTTTTGTTTGTCCTCGCCACGTCCTCTTTAAACTACACGTGTCGTATGAGTAGATGTTTTGTTTGTCCTCGCCACGTCCTCTTTAAACTACACGTGTCGTATGAGTAGATGTTTTGTTTGTCCTCGCCACGTCCTCTTTAAACTACACGTGTCATATGAGTAGATGTTTTGTTTGTCCTCGCCACGTCCTCTTTAAACTACACGTGTCATATGAGTAGATGTTTTGTTTGTCCTCGCCACGTCCTCTTTAAACTACACGTGTCGTATGAGTAGATGTTTTGTTTGTCCTCGCCACGTCCTCTTTAAACTACACGTGTCATATGAGTAGATGTTTTGTTTGTCCTCGCCACGTCCTCTTTAAACTACACGTGTCGTATGAGTAGATGTTTTGTTTGTCCTCGCCACGTCCTCTTTAAACTACACGTGTCGTATGAGTAGATGTTTTGTTTGTCCTCGCCACGTCCTCTTTAAACTACACGTGTCGTATGAGTAGATGTTTTGTTTGTCCTCGCCACGTCCTCTTTAAACTACACGTGTCATATGAGTAGATGTTTTGTTTGTCCTCGCCACGTCCTCTTTAAACTACACGTGTCGTATGAGTAGATGTTTTGTTTGTCCTCGCCACGTCCTCTTTAAACTACACGTGTCGTATGAGTAGATGTTTTGTTTGTCCTCGCCACGTCCTCTTTAAACTACACGTGTCATATGAGTAGATGTTTTGTTTGTCCTCGCCACGTCCTCTTTAAACTACACGTGTCGTATGAGTAGATGTTTTGTTTGTCCTCGCCACGTCCTCTTTAAACTACACGTGTCGTATGAGTAGATGTTTTGTTTGTCCTCGCCACGTCCTCTTTAAACTACACGTGTCGTATGAGTAGATGTTTTGTTTGTCCTCGCCACGTCCTCTTTAAACTCCACGTGTCGTATGAGTAGATGTTTTGTTTGTCCTCGCCACGTCCTCTTTAAACTCCACGTGTCGTATGAGTAGATGTTTTGTTTGTCCTCGCCACGTCCTCTTTAAACTACACGTGTCGTATGAGTAGATGTTTTGTTTGTCCTCGCCACGTCCTCTTTAAACTCCACGTGTCGTATGAGTAGATGTTTTGTTTGTCCTCGCCACGTCCTCTTTAAACTCCACGTGTCGTATGAGTAGATGTTTTGTTTGTCCTCGCCACGTCCTCTTTAAACTCCACGTGTCGTATGAGTAGATGTTTTGTTTGTCCTCGCCACGTCCTCTTTAAACTCCACGTATAATCGTTTATTTATGCTGGTAGTTATAAGTTTTCCATCTATCTAGTCGCCACTACTATGTAATATATGCAGTACCTACAACGTGCCCCGTCAGGCTTCCAACAATACCTAGGATACAGCCGCGCACAAGTTATGGAAACTCAGAATTGGAAACCTTTTTTTTATAAAATCTGCTGCGCAAACTGAAACAATTATTGTAATGATCATGAAATATTGTATTTAACTACAGTGGTACGTACCTATCAGATATCTGACCCTGGAACATGAGGCCCACCATACTTCCGAAGCAGTGGATGGTGCCCACCAGCGTCTGCTTCCATTCTTCACAACCCAAATTAAACTAGAAAAATAGAACAATCTTCAGATAAGAAGAGTGTGACAAAATTAATGACGAAATCATAGCAAAGAATAAAAGTGCGATGGCAATCGCATTTAAAATCTACCTCCTATTGAAGGATATCATAGTTATATAAAATTTATTATTAATGGCATGGTTTATACTAAAGGGTCCCTACATACATGTCGTTCAGAATGTAGAGTTCTTGTATCATTAATTGTGTTTGCTAGTAAACAACACTCTGACATTTTGCACTCAACAACCAAATCCAATCCTGGTTGACCACTGGATCTGTCTTCATCAATTTCTTCACACACGGTTAAGGTTGAAGGGTTCGGCATAGTGGAAGGGCACACGTCGGCTCATTATTTATTTGTATGCTTTATTATCTTCGCGACTTGCTTTGAGTAGTTTACTTTTAAAATATATTTCCACCAATATCTACAATTATTCTGAAGTAAAGCCATATATTGCCAATGTGTTACTTATAAGATATATCTATCTATTTATTTATGTAATGAGCTTTGCATCAGTCACGCATGCTATGTTTAATAGTTCCGTAAATTGCAACTCAGTAGACCACTCAATGTACACATTCGATCTTAAATAGTATATTCCAATAGTTGTGTGTGTGGTTTTGATTTGTAACCAAAAAGCTTAATAAAGATAAATGTTATTAGTTCAATAGTAAATACTAGTACAAGGATTCAAGGATGGACTTCACCAAATACTAGTACAAGGATTCAAGGATGGACTTCACCAAATACTAGTACAAGGATTCAAGGATGGACTTCACCAAATACTAGTACAAGGATTCAAGGATGGACTTCACAAAAACAAAACCACTTAAACAATTATTTGTTCTATTCCAAAGCGATTTCGTATTTAGATTGATTAAGGAGTGGTCTCTACAGATGTACTCGTCGAGCGTGTTCTTGACAACAAAAAATATGCAAATACCAGAATCCTGTACTCAGCAGCGAGCACAGTTTCTAGGCTACCTCATGAGACGAGTGGTGATCATATTCATAAACAATTCAATACTTGTCAGCCCGGCAATACTTGTTGAGCAACCTAAAACCTTAACATGGCTGTAGGGTTTTTGCTTTAATAGTGACGTGATGTACCCCATGTCTATCCCTGGTTTGTATATGTTCCCAAAGGAACATCCCTACAGATTATATAATAAATTTAATAATGATTCCACAAGTTGGTATTAGTGTAACCGGGATTTAACGTGCTCTTTGAGTTAAGGGAACGGTGATGTTGTAAATCCCCCCCTCCCCACCTTAATAGGTTGTTAAGGAAAGCGTTGTGACACCCGAGCCATCACCGCTCATTATATCTGCCAAATACTGTTATAATCGTTACAGTAGTTTATCGTAAAGGCCAGACAAATAGGCACACGAGAACAAACAAACAGCTACTTTCATATTTATTATATTAGTTTGGATATTTTCAGTACATATATATAGTACACAGTTTTCAATACATTCTTTATTTCATTAACATAAGGTTTAATCTAGAACGCAAAATAATAATTAGGTGCGTTTCTTACGTTTTAATTTATATTGTGTTGTGGCTTGTGAGGTTCTATATTTATGAGTAGAGTGATTTGCTTCTGATTTGTCATAACTTTACTAATTTATTAAGATTATATGATTTTATTCTCCAGGTTGGAATTTAACGATATTTTTATAACATAACGTGCTTAAATTATTAGATAGAGAATGGCAAGAGCCTTTAATCTGTCCGGTAATTTATATTCACAAAACGTTTTATATTCTTAAGATATGTTTTTACTTTACAGGTAGTCAAGTCAATGTTATTATTTTATTACTTTATCATCATCAGCTTTTCCACTGCTAAATACATGTTGCCCTCAAGACTTTATAATATTCGATTTTATTTTCTTTTGAAAATAATAATAAACCTGTTTTATATTATATTAGAAATCAGATCATTAGCTCCCCAATTATACATAGAATTGAGTACAGCATGGGACTTACTTATCCATATGTATGTCTAAGATATATAAAGTGTGTTTACCTCAGCAACAAAGCTGTCAGGTTCACTGTATACGAAATTACTGCAAGTCTCCACAGCGTAGTTGTCGTAGTGTTGCGGCGAGCACACAGAGGAGTTCCCCAGGGTAGAGTACTTAGTGCAGCGCGTCTCTGGGGGGATCGTAAAGTTCAGCCAGGACGACTCGGTCATGCCACTGGATTCGCACTCCGGGATCCTACATCTGAAAAGCTAGTGTATTATAATATTACTCAAGGCCTGGGTTAATACAGTCATACTTTTTTAGTCAAAACTTGTCTTAAAACTGTATATTATTAAGCGCCTTATTATTAAAGTTAGGCCTGGAAAGCCATCATGAAACCGTTCAACAATAGCAAGATCCTCCAGTGAGTCAGCCATCAAGATTTTACCATCTGAGAACTGGGTGCATGCGTCCAATATAATTTTGCTGTTTTTCTGGTTCAGCATTTAAAATGTTTTTGTCAATGTTTGATATTAAAATTTTAAAGAATGGTCAAGGATAATGACGAGTATGTCCCAAAGTATCCAGACAGATTTATTACTGGTGTTAGTAATTGTCCTGACGTACCTGAAGGACACCTCTTGCACGACGAACACGTAGTTGACGTTGTACATGGAGTTTGTGCAGTAGACGAGCGCCAACAAACAGAGCGCGCGCACCTGCTGGCGGCCGAAGCTGCCCAGCTGAGCGAGCACGCGGTCCAGCGGGACAGCCAAGCCTGGGTCTTCGCACATTTCAATAGCTTCCAGATATTGTTACAAAAAACACGAGTAATACTTTTTTTGAAACATTATTCCTGATGTTTCTACTGATTGCAAATAATTTGATTCTCTTGCTGCCTAATAGTTTTTATTGTGATACCGAGTCACAATGTGTTCGTACGTTTGAAAGTACTATTTCCTTGAACTACAACTAAACTTTATAGTGATTTAGTTTACCTAAAGATTTTACTAAAACTGTATTACACTATCACCTCTGACTAGCACAATAAAATTATTTTAAAGTCAACTAAGACAGCCGCATTATTTTCGTAACAATTAACAATACGTAATGAATTTAATATCTTTCTCGTACGTGAATGTTTCTTAATACCATAATACAGTGTTAACATATTGTTTTGTTTGAAGAGTAACTCCAATGTAAATACGAGCACAAGCGGAATAAATTAATAGAGCATTTACTCATTTTGAGTAAACATCCACTAAGTCGACGGTTGTCGTAGGTGTGACTTCACCATCTCGCCTGGCCAGCGCTAGCATGGAGAGTGTAGGACAAATTCTCTAGATATACAATTCTGGAAGACCCAACTCCAACAGTGGAGGTCTAGGGGCTGTAATGATGATGATGACTTCCTTGATTCAGATTTATAATAACAGTTCAGTCTATACAAAATCTTTAACACTTTACTAGACTCTAAATAGTTTTAAAGTCAGTAATGATTTAAGTGTTGTCAAAGTGTAAGTCTATCTATAAATTGCAGTGCCATTATTATCATGCTTGTTATCAGTGGCTTCAGGATTTTCAGGATGTCGATCTGAGACGAGATAAAATAACACATTATGTGTCTTCCTTACTATAATAAAGATTTGGAAGAAAATCATGCTACAAAGGTGATGTGTACGAGATGTATGCTACTTGCGTAATTTTATTACGATGTTATTCCTGCGACCTTTGGATTTTTGTTCGCTTCTCTATCATTATGCTATTATTAGATTTGCAATATTTGCGATAAAGTGTTTCCTTTTATTATTTCTTTCTTTTACCTTACGCACATACTACCTAGGTCCTTACTTCATGAATTCGCTATTAGAAAGTGATCTTCGATAATGACCAACACGTGAAGGTCTGGTAACCAATTATCTGACTGCTCTCCGGCCGTCATCTGACTATCGTATCGTTAACCTAATAAAGTCATTACACTGGATCAGCTCTATTCTCGTTAGATTCATATCGTTTTCTTTTAATCACAAATTCTTTATTTACTATCATAAATAAAGTGTTTTATGAGTGAGACGTTATCATCATAGACTCCTATATCTATTGAATATTCTCATTTCTGAACATATTTCTAAAGAATTGGACTTTTCTCGCGTCCATGCTGTTCAGTCGAGTTGACGAGGATCTTTTTTTTTGTTTTGTAAAAGTGAAATCGAGATCCACATAACGTGCTCTCCACCAATTTGGGAACAGTAGTGTTGTAAATCTATTACAAATTTGCGTAAGAAGAGTGGATTTCCCGTGAGAGGATGCCGGCGAAGTTGTGAATAAATAAAGACTGAAATAACGCAGCAGAAACTGCGGTAATAAATTATATTGAAATACACAAACTAGATTATGACATTTTGGCAAAGATATAAATTGACAACCACTCGTATTTTATTTATGCAATGTACAACAGATGCACCTTAAACATGATAATAATATATTTAAAAAACCCGTTTGCGTAAAAAAGAACTTTAATTAAAAAGTGAAAAGAAAAAAACAAGCGTCGGGGCTGGTCGCCAAAAACTTTGATAATAAAATAATTTTATTTATTTTATTACATAGCGACTTTAACAGTCGGAACCCATTGTTGGAAACATTTGAGGCGGTCTCGGATTTATATGAACAATCGCGTGATGAGGACGAATCAAACAAACAAACAACATACATACATACATAGGCTGATAAACCCATAACCCTTCTTTGCGTCGCGCAGTTGGCTAAAATTGTTTGTTTGTGTCAAAGTTAAAATAAACAAGTACCTAGCTAGGTGATTTAAATTTATTGAAAAATACTTATTTATTCGCCAAATACAAAATTGATAGTCGTCTCTATCACATCAACTCGAATACAAGTATGTCATAGAGACATATTATATATATTATACATACATATTATTCTCAGTTTCTTGAACGCTAAAATCTAAATATGTTTAGAATATTTCCCGTCATTAGTACATGCCCATTAGTACATGCCCATTTATACCTGAGTAACTAGTTGCAAGTCAATGCCGGCGTCACTCCGTCAGCTAATGTAATCATCTTATAGAAAGGCGACCAAATCACATCTAGCTTCTATATTTTTTTTGTTTACTTTTATGTACTTTGTAACGATTACCTTCCCATCTTTTGAATCAGACTAAACTTTAAGTTTTTCTATAGTCCAACCTACCCCTATGCCCTGGCATAGAAGAAATTAGTAGGTACTTGACCTACTAATTTCTTCTTACAAAATATTAATGATAAGTAAAATATATTTAACTATATTCTCTCTTTATTCTTTATGTTGTCACCGTACATTCCCACCGGAAGTTGGTTAGGTCTATGATTAAGTACATCATTTTATTAGGTACGAGTGTTATGTTATATAATTTACTGACTACATACTCGTTTATCTATCGTGCCTGGAAAGTGTTATATTTGAGCAAAGAACAGAACTGGCAGTAGGAACCTTAAGATGAAGACACTTAAGATAACTTAAATGCGGCTGTAAAGGGGCCTTGTCTAACTTTATTAGTATACTAAAATTAACTTAAATAAGACTAGTTAAAATAGCTGCGGCTGTAAAAAGGCTTTATCATAAATTGTAAACATTAAATTAAATAATTATATTATTCTAAAGATAATGTCAATTTTTTGCAATCTCTGACTCTTCTTTTACGTGATATAGACCATCTGCTAAGCTTATGGTATCCTGCTAACATCTTATTCATAAGTGTTCCACTTGCAGTCAAAATCAAATTATTTATTATAATTTGACCATCTCGGATCTTTTCTAATGTCACATTATGTTGTTTTTATTATAAAAAATATTTGTTACTATCAATATGAATTGACCTAAATATACATAGACCAATAATAAAAGGTATTCAAAATAATATAATAAAATACATTTGCACATGTACCAAGCATTTTTGTCAATTGCGTAATTCTTTTATATTGTGAACGTAGATAATATTCTCTAGCTGAGAAATCATATTCCTTAAAGCAACAGTAGAATTATGTCACTAGTAAAATTAGGTACGACTGATGGCTGTCATATTACGTAAAAGAAATTATTTTGTCTTTGACAAGTAGAAAGAAAATACTTTATTTATCGCAACAATTAAAATGGTTACAAAAAATATGAGAAATAAATCTATATGGAGGAATGTAAGCCTATTGTATGGACCGCAACATACATACATACATACAGGTGTGGCGATGCATACCTATCCTGATCAGCCGAGGCTGCAGCGCTGATTTTTAGCTGATTCCTTATATTGGGTGAGTCACGGTCGCAAAAATGTACAGTACCATTTACTACATTCGAAGGAAATTTAATGTACAAAACAAATCAAATCGTTTATTATCTTAAAAAAATTCTTTTTTTTTATTATGACGTAGATGGCTGTATGCAATATAAATTGGGTTACAGATATCTTTGCCTTCAAAATGATCTTAGGAAAGATAGACCACTTAATCTTAATATTATTAATTAAAATAAAAAAAATATGTCAACAAAAATCAGCCAAAATAAATAAATTATAATAAATAAAGCAATAATAATAATAAAAGTTAAGAAAAAACTATAGTATATATAATTAATTAAATTAGATTACGTAATCTGGTGTGAAGTCTTTTGTGATATTAACATATGCTTTTTGAGTGCCGATCTGAAACCTGCTAAGGAATGCATGTCCCGAAGCGGTGGAGGCAAGTTCTACGACTCGGTAGGTACTTATTTTCAGCCAGTCATGTATTTTAAAAAAATATTCACGTACATCACACAAGGTCCAGATCGATTGACAATGACGATGATTGTAAAATTGACATACAACGAAATCTTACTCAAAACTAGACAGATTATAAAAAAAGAATAATACTAACATACATGTGTGTCACGTGGTCTATTGTTAAAGACCGTAGATTTAGTTGACGGAACTTTCTTTATTAAATATAGTAATACGATTGTGTAATTCATCCATTATTATACTTCCATTGTTTCATGTTACATTTTGGTAGATCAGCTGACACTTTTACAATGATTTGAACGAACTCACACATTATTTAGCTACGAAAGCTACCGACGATAACATTTAGTATGGACTCGTAAGTTGGTCATTCTATTCGCGATTGCTCCAGATCGGAGGAGCGGTGTGGACGCGGAGTCCCCGCACACTGGAGGATCACAGATTAGTGTGGGAGGTCACTTCCGCGGACCATTGTCAACAATAACTTACTAAATCTAGGAGCTCACTTAACAGCTAAATTGTGTTTCATTAAACGCTATGCGCTCGGTTGTAAGAACGCTCGGAGCATCTTCAGAATATCGCTCTATCTATCGCTCGCCCCCCCAACGTGTGACCACTTCCCAGAGAAGTGATTTTGAAGCTAAATTGTCGAACTGCCATATTATACAAGTTACCGCGCTCAGCACCAAAGGTACATGAATTGCTAGCGAGGTGGTTACGCCTCAGTTCCTGCCGGTAAAAACAGGGGAATGTGTGTCTTTCCATATTTTTTTCTATAGTTCATGTTTTCGATTTGATAACGGAGTGCTAAGGCTACGATCTCAGGTTGCATTGCACAATAACCGCAGCGGTTTGTGTGGTCGAGTCTTTATTATTGGAAGTGAAGTGTTTATATGATTTGGTATTGTAATGGTGGCGATGGGAAAATGGATCAAGAGACAAGTTGTGGGGTCCACGGGCTAATATTATAAAGAGGATGAATTGTTAGTTTGTAATGGAAAAACTCAGAAACTACTGAGCTGATTTTAATAATTTTTACACTTATAGAAAGCTTGATTATTAGCATTAAAGACCTTACGAAAATTACAATATTGTAACCCAAGGATCAAACATTTGCCCTAAAAAGTTATTATTTGGCAAGCCAAAAATATTGAAATACATAAAAAAAATACTACATGTCTGTAGACCTCATCATTACCGACAAAAATATCTGCGACGATATATTTGTATGTCTATTATATATTTGTATGTCTGACTATTATAGTAAAGTTACAATGACTGTTTTTAGTTTAAATTCAATCACGGGTAGAACCGAAATATTTATATCTGGTTTCTGGGGTTTCTTCATACGTCAGATAAAATTTGAAGTGTCATCCCAGAGATGGCCAGAATCCCAGAAACGACGCTTATTTTACATTCAGTGAACTTTAGTTCCGGGCCATCATGACAAGTGGCAAACTAATCGATGCCTCTAGCGTATCAGAGGAGAGAAATATTTTTATGATTTTAACGAGGATTCGAACCCGGTACCTTTTTTTTTTTTTTTCTTTAATACTAGCAAGACATGTGACCCTGCGCCCACCTGATGGTAAGTGGCGCGCAGGGTCCATGAATGTTAGCAACTGGAATCAGACCCTTATATCCGACATCAGTCCCTAACACTATGCCGGCTTGACAAGATGCCTTTTCTCTTCCTCTCCTCTCTTTCTCTGCTTGAAGGACTCCAGGTTATAGGAAAGTGGAAACACAGAGGCTGGAAGAGCATTCCGCATCTTTATTGTGCGACAGATGTATGAGTCACCAAATTTATAGGTACGCGAAGGGATAGTGACTACGGTATGTGGGTGCATATTCTGACCTGTGCGTGTGGTTCGGTTGCGGAATGGGGAGGAAGGAATTAGGTTATAGAGCTCTTCAGATCACTCACCATAGTATAGCCGGTAGAACACGCTCAGAGAAGCTACATCTCGGCGAAGCTGCAGGGATTCGAGAGTTCCAGATATAGTGGCATCGTCCACAATTCGAACAGCTCGCCTTTGTAGGACATTGAGAGCATCTGTGAGGTACTTGGCTGAACCATCCCAAAGGTGTGAACAGTATTCCACGCATGATCTCATCTGTGCTTTGTACAGCAACAGTCTGATTGATGGCGGGAAAAACCGCTTCACCTTGAATGCAGTCAACCTTTTTAAATAAATAGAAAGTTTCGCACATCACCACCAAAATTCTCTCCAAAAGTCTCCGTGGTCTAGCGGTTAAGTCCGTGAATTCAGACTCGAAGGTACCGGGTTCGATTCCTAGTCGGGACACAAAAATATTTATTAATGTAATGTAATAATATTTAATTTATTTGTGATATTTTTCGAATTTGGTACGCTCGCGCTGGAGACATCGACGAGCTTGCCACTTGTCATGATTGGCCTATAGTAAAGTTGGCTAAATGTAAATCCGCTTATTTAGAAGCGTGGTTTCTGACCACTCCGAAAGGGAAATGATACTTTACTTTTTACCACCAAAATTAAATAATTGACTGCAAAGCTTAGGTAATACTAATTACAATAATTATAACCGGATGTGCCTTTAAATTTCCTGCTAAATCACTCGCAAGTTTTTGCACAATTATCAAAACATTAGGTTTTTTATTGTAAATTTTATGACATCAAAATAAAAAGCATAAAATATTAAATTATTGACATACGATTTTATAGTGACGAGTAGTGACGAGTAGTGACGAGTAGTGACGAGTAGTGACGAGTAGTGACGAGTAGTGACGAGTAGTGACGAGTAGTGACGAGTAGTGACGAGTAGTGACGAGTAGTGACGAGTAGTGACGAGTAGTGACGAGTAGTGACGAGTAGTGACGAGTAGTGACGAGTAGTGACGAGTAGTGACGAGTAGTGACGAGTAGTGACGAGTAGTGACGAGTAGTGTGCTATGGAGTAATCTTTTGAAAGGGTTTAGCGCCTTGCATCCCTCTCGCACCATACAATATTTAAAAAATATACAGAAATTTTTGACATATTCCTCGTATAACTTTCATATACCTACCAAATGTTAGGCAGAGAAAAATAGAAAAAACATTCATAAGGATTCGCCTCCATTTAAAACTTTTATTAGGAGGTGGCGAACTGCCCCCACGGCTGGTGGACTGGATAGCTGGCTTCCTGCATGAGCGCAGCATTCGTGTCCTTGTGGACGGGAATGCGTCTGATCTCATGTCAGTGAACGCTGGCGTACCGCAGGGCTCTGTGTTATCACCAACACTCTTTCTTCTGCATATCAATGATATGTTGTCTCTGGGCAACATTCATTGTTATGCAGACGACAGCACGGCCCACGGGAGGTATCTAAGTCCCCGAGCTTTGGGAGGTAGCCAACTAGAGGAATCACGGCGTATTATGACGGCAGAACTGGACGACACCCTTCACAAAATATATTTGTGGGGTGTCCAAAATCTTGTCCAGTTCAATGCCAACAAGACTCAGGCATGCGCGCTGACGGCCAAGAAGTCCCCCTTCTCTCCTCCCCCCACTCTTCAGGGCACCACGCTGGATCTACAGCCCAGCTTCAGCATCCTCGGGGTGGAAATACGCTCAGACCTTAACCACCGGAACTACATTGAGAGCATCACCAAAACAGCGTCAAAAAAGCTCGGAATACTGAACAAGGTGAAGCGGTTTTTCCCGCCATCAATCAGACTGTTGCTGTACAAAGCACAGATCAGATCATGCGTGGAATACTGTTCACACCTTTGGGATGGTTCAGCCAAGTACCTCACAGATGCTCTCAATGTCCTACAAAGGCGAGCTGTTCGAATTGTGGACGATGCCACTATATCTGGAACTCTCGAATCCCTGCAGCTTCGCCGAGATGTAGCTTCTCTGAGCGTGTTCTACCGGCTATACTATGGTGAGTGATCTGAAGAGCTCTATAACCTAATTCCTTCCTCCCCATTCCGCAACCGAACCACACGCACAGGTCAGAATATGCACCCACATACCGTAGTCACTATCCCTTCGCGTACCTATAAATTTGGTGACTCATACATCTGTCGCACAATAAAGATGTGGAATGCACTTCCAGCCTCTGTGTTTCCACTTTCCTATAACCTGGAGTCCTTCAAGCGAAGTGTGAAAAGGCATCTAGTCAAGCCGGCATAGTGTTAGGGACTGATGTCGGATATAAGGGTCTGATTCCAGTTGCTAACATTCATGGACCCTGCGCGCCACTTACCATCAGGTGGGCGCAGGGTCACATGTCGTGCTAGTATAAAAAAAAAAAAAAAAAAAAAAAAACTGATGGTGGTAATTTTCCCAGTCTGCCGGGGCGGAGAAGTATCCCCCGTTCGTGCCGATAAACCAAGTAAAGTGTATCCACGCGTTTTTGGATCAAGCTCGAATTGCCGTCATGCCCAGTCAAGCCGGCATAGTGTTAGGGACTGATGTCAGTCATGATTCCGATTCCAGTTCCTAATATTCCTGGACCTGGCGCGCCATTTACCATCAGGGCGACGCAAGGTCATATGCTAAAAAAAAACTAAAAACAAATCTATGAGAGAAGACAACCTTCTAAGCATTTCATGGATTCACCGTGCGGGTGCCGGGTCCATTGAGTGTGGTAAGAGATGATAAGAATGGTGTCTCGGGCTTGCGACCGACAATAGGCTGGTTTAAAAAAGGAGGCCCTTTTTTATTTTATTGCGCGATAATACGCTCACCATCCACCATTCTACTCCTCTCCCTACCCAACCAAATACTGTATGTTTCCGTTAATGCCGTGTTGGAAGCTCTTTCCTTAAATATATCTCCGTCAGGCCTGCTTCACGTCTTTACGCCAAACTACGAGTAAGTGTGCACATGTGATCGTAAATGGATACACAATAGCCCCCCCGGAGATGATTATCCCGGCACTTGTCCGCGCCACCTCGCTCGGCATCAATATTTGAAACAACATGTCATCACACCTTCATCACGTCACCACATGCACCTATGTATAATGATCTGTCCATGATAGACTTAACTTGTCCATTCGTTGGCCCTAAAAGGTTTAATTACACAGACATTGGACCCGTTGTAATGTTGTTTATACAGAGTGACTTTATATGCTTTTTTTAAATAAAAAAAAAAACAACACAAAATTATAAAAATGAAGACAATAAATATTAAATTTTATACTATGACTATACTGCTATCTAAAAAAATATATAAAAGCAAAACAAAATAACAAGAAATATGAGTGAACATCAGGAATCTATACACTATATTTATCCCTCAATACTCTCTTAATCGAGGCTACCGAACCAGCAAACATGTCTATGTCACTGCGAAACGAATTAGCGAATGCACATAAATGGTTAATTGGGGAGTGACGCCCTAAATTTGTCCAATACAAATTTAGGGCGTCACTCCCCAACGAGGCAAATGAAAATTTTACATTATACACTAATATGTCTGTGATATAACAACTTTTCACAAGAAAACATATGTCGGAAGTGACTAAAATTTATGGCTTCTCCATATATACTCGTATATATATATATATATATATATATATATATATATATATATATATACGAGTATATATGGAGAAGCCATAAATTTTAGTCACTTTTATTTTGCTATGTATATATATATATATATATACATAGCAAAAGTTGTATACTTCTACACAATAGTGTGATTAGTAGAGCATACAAAGTCATATAGTACGTTATATATATATAGTCATACATTACGTTAGTTTTTGCCGTTTAATCATTATTAAAACAGCCCCTAGAAGACAGAGACTCTGGCCAGACGGGTTTGCGAGAGTCTAATGTCAATTTAATAACAATTCCACAGGTTGGTATTAGTTAAACCGGGTACCGACGACTTCACGTGCTCTAAGAGACACAGGAACAGTGATGTTTTAAATCTATGACAAATGTATGTAAGAATAGTGTTTTTCTCTTTGTACATCCCGGGGTTCCAACCGACCATTTTAGGATTTCAAGGAAACCGTTCTTATAACCAAGTCATCACCGCTCCTACATAATTTGGCCCGAAATTATATCGTCCGTATCGTACAGGTCCCGAAAATATGTCTGTAACTCATCGTGATTTTTATTTTCAGATTTTTGCTGACTCATCGCAGACTACAATAACCTGGCGAGTTTAAAAAGTGCTCCAACAGAGTAAATGTGAAAGTAACAAGTGGTTTTAATTTTGGTAGAGTTTTAGGCAACGGTCCAAAGTGGGCCCAAAGGTCAAGCTTTCATCGCCGATGTCAATTTACTTGCGTGAGATAACAATTCCTTTTTTTCGTGTTAAGATAATTTAATTTTTAATGGGCGGATTAATTGGATATATTGACAGGAGCGTCACGAGATTTGTCTATTAAACTAGACAAAGAAACTAAAGCCTATATATTTTTGTTTTTAATGAATATTTTTTTTGACTATACTTATTATACATTGTTTTTATAAATGCACCATGGGGACTAGAGTGTCAGTGATTTAAGTTGTGATCCAGTGTGAGTGTAATGTTTTTGTGTGACGTGGTGCGAGTATGAGGAGATCCAAGTCCTCCTCGTGGCTGTCGGGGCTGCTGAAGATGAAACCGCAGGAGTGGGGAGTCGCCGACTGGGCCACGGCAGAAGTCACGCATCATGACAGGTCAGTACACTATACTCGTACTATACCTTAATCGAATTAATATTTTAAGGCTCTAATTGTAATTTTCAGGTACCTAAATTAATTAGTTATTTTCATTACACACATAAAATACCAACATCACAACCGTGTTTTATCTATTTTCCGGGGTTTTAAAGAAGCGGATAAACATTTAACCATTTACTATAGGCCCATCGTAACAAGTGGTAAGATTGTTGTTGTCTCTAGCACACTAAATTAGATAAATGCCACAAATAAATTATTTTGTCCCAACCAGGAATCAAACAGCGGACTTAATTGCTAGATGATGGAGGCAGTCAACTAGCAGATTTCTTGCTAGAGGAAACATCATGCATTCACCGTATGTCTTGACTTTACGAGAGAAGAACGAATCTTTCAGTAAAACGTTTTAGAAGATCCATCTAAGCAGAGTTCTGTGCTGATGTTGTTAGGATAAATACGTGGTTCTAACTATCGATATTTCTATTTATATATTTAAATTCTTTAATGCACTTAAAAATAATACACAGGCGAGCTATAATGCCAGTAGGCATTCTTTACCAGCTAACCTGGGGGATCGAGTAAAGTGATAGCAGGATGAAAAAAATATGAAATTTTAATGATACAGTTAATAAGTTACTTAATTAATTTTTATATACTACACATTATACCTAAACATACGTACAAGTACATGGTATACATATGTTCTACACGTTAGTGCAGATATGAACCTGTTTTTCGAAAGAAATACTGTTACTGGTACATCTTTATTCGTAGATTTGTAACGAATTGAACATATGAATCGGATTACTGTTGCGTGGTACATTCTTTAGAAGCGTGTCATTTGGTCCACTTACAACATGACGAGACATAATCCGTTTTAAAGCGTTGCCAGTTCTAGTTACTTGTAGATGATTCACAACATCATCACCATCGTCAACACATCAATCCATGACATGGAGGTCAGGCTATGGGTTGGGGCTGATCTATTGCTGCACGCGCATGCTCGCACTTAGCTTTGCTTTGTGTGAAAGCTAACGTTCTGTACTGCAACCCACTATTTTTGTTCAAGACGAAGCTAAGACAACGTGTGTAGCGTGTTCGTGCGTAGCAATGGAATAACGCCTTTATTACGCTAACATAGATAAATCGACCAAACACTTTAAAATACTTTTAAGTCAAAGTCAAAATATATTTTTTCACGTAAACATTTACATCACAGGCATCCGTGACACGTCATTATTTAAATTATGACCTACTTACTATACCCAAGTGAATTTAAAACAAAATTAAAACTTATTTTTCTAAAATAATACTTTTTTAAACTGTCAGTTTTTTTTACATACTTTGACAAAAAAAATATTAATATAGTTTTGTGGTCTTATGCCTTCTACTGTATTGTGTTCCTAATGCTCCTTCGTCTACGATATGCAGTACTATTGTTAATATTTAATTTATTTAGTTTATTATTATTAACTGACATAACAAAATATGCCGATTGTTATATAGGTGAAATATAGAAATAAATGACCTGATAACTCTTGCTAGTGGAAGACTAAACAGCAAAGCAAGTTGTTAGCAGATTCCAGTGACCTGTTAATATTTAATCTGACTATTTAAGGAATCTCCAAGGATAACTCAGCTATAGCAGATTTACAAAATAAAACATACACAGAATTACACAACAACGATTAATTACTAACGTTACAAATTCAGCCAAGTGGTGCCCGTGTGCAACCTTAATCTGACTAAACGCGAATCCTCTGCTAAGTTGAGAACAATAAATTAAGTAATTTTGTAAGTATTCAAGAAGAAAAAAAAGAATTTGAATATTTAAAAAAAATGTGTCATCTCTGTCCCAGGTAAGGCTAAGCACCTAAGCTAAGGTGCTTTTAAATATTAGCCAAATCCAGCGTAAAGATAGGTAGGAAATTCGATTTGACAAAACTTACGAACGTTACTAGTTCCCAAATAATAATTAATTTAAAAATAACACATAGTACTCGTCGCCAAAGTCCCAAGCTTTATAGAATTTAGCTTCGGTAACATAATATTATATTTCAAATTTTCGTCCCAATAAATGAAGACAAAATAACTTTGTTCAAAGATTACAATTTGGCCCAAAGCGTTTCTATCGCACAAACATAAATTTCTAAAATAACAGTAAGTTACGAATAAACTCGCGTGATTGCCAACGCCGCAACTTATGCTATTAAACTTGTAATTGTTTGTAACATAAAAAACCATAGACCATAGGAGGTAGCGTCTATAGACCGGCCAAAGAATAAAAGTCTTCAGCACATTCCGGTGTTTGAACCGACCTTTTTGTTCCGGTCATTAATGTTATGTCTCTGTTTAAAACTAAATATTTGAACTTTAACATGTGAGCATAAATTTAAGTCCGTCATTACCCCGCGATAAGAATCTACACCACAGTATGTGCGAGATGTAACGATTAGAATGATATAGTGGAGTGTAATGATACGGCTGGGCGTTGCGGAGGCGGCCGCGGCTGTGGGAACTATGTATTATACCTATTATTCAGTTTTCAATGAAGATTATTGAATAACGGTACCCAACCCAACTTTAAATTCCTTATTTAGCTTGCGTTTTGAAATTAAAAATCGTAATTAAATAAATCAGTGGAGTCGCGCAGGCCCGGATGCCAGACCAGTGTGACTCACGAACCCAGAGGGTCTAGTTTCCACTACTTCAGCTCTCCTCCAGGTGCACTTAATAAATAAACCCAGTAAAGTGTATCCAAACGTTTCGGGATCAGACTCGAATTGCCCAGTGAAGCCAACAACAAAGTAACACAGGTGGGCGCAAGGTCACATGTCGTGCTAGAATAAAAAAAAAGATCGTGTAGTGTCCGTTGTCGGTCTGATAGAAATTACGTCTAGTCAGGCCGATGACAAACTCCTCAATAGTAGGCATCTCCAGATCTATAACGGAGTTACGCACGCACCACGGCGCTCGGGACCATTCTGAGCGGCGATATGTTGTCTTTCCTAAGCCTGTTATGACTATCAAAGTCAAAATATATTTATTCACGTAAACCTATTACGTGCATTTGTGATACGTCATAATTTAAGTTATTTTGAATGATTCTAGTTTTGCTAGTGAAAGACAAAGCGGTCCAAAGAGTAAGCTGTTAGCAAAAGACCAGCTGTAAACTCAAAAGACCAGCTGTAAACTCAAAAGACCAGCTGTAAACTAAAAAGATACTACGAGTATGTTCTGGAAGGATCATCTCCAATAATGGAGGTGTAGGACTCTGCGTTCTAGGTGCTTTAACCTCAAACATCAAATTGTCCAAATAGTGTTTTTATTTTATTTATTGTCAGTATTTATTTAGCTTACGTCAATTTTGCTGTAGTGGCTGCGACAATGCTGCTGTAGTGGCAATGGAATGACGTTAACGATGAGGTTTACGGGTCTGTGATTGTATCACGATGTTTATTACTTTAGTGACCATTATTTAAATGTAATTTTGTGGTCGTCAGAAGGAACAGCATTGTTGTTTTATTTGGCGGTCTGCGGTTTGGAAACCGGCGACGTGATGTCATCTCTCCGGAACAATAACGAACCAATGTTCAGTTACCGAAGTAAATCCTTAAGCGTCCTCACTTCCACATTCTTTCCACTTACCATCAGGTGGGCCCAAGGTCACATGTCGTGCTAGTATAAAAAAAAAAAAAAAAATCTGGGTGATTAAATAGGACAAGTCCGATTCCTTCATACGGATATGTTTCGTACTTCTACCTATCAATACCTCCGTGGTCTAGCGGTTAAGTCTGTGGATTTAGATTCGAAATTACCGGATTCGATTCCTGGTCGGGGCACAATAATATTTGTTAATTTGATTAAATAAATTTCATTATTAATTAAATTTATTTGTGATATTTCTCGAGTTTGGTCGCTGGAGACATCGACGATCTTGCCACTTGTCATGATTAACTACTTTGTACAAGTTGGCTAAATGTGAATCCGCTTCTTTATAAGCGTGGTTTCTGACCACCTCGAAAGGGACACGGTCGTGATGATACTTTACTTTATATAGTCAAAAGGACGTTTTTGCTATATGCCGAAGCTATTGAAATTTTAATCCAGCTTTAATGTCGGTGGTTAGTGGCTGACGTCAGAAATTATATTAATAATTTATTGTGCCCCGACCAGGATTCGAACCTGTACCTTCGAGAGTAAATCCACGGACTCACTAGACAAATGCCTTGCAAAAAAAGCAAGACTAACCGGCACCACGAAATTGCGTTTTGATTTCTTTAATAATACTTTTATAGACAATTAACGACATCCAAACGATATTTAAATTGTTGTGTATAACGAAGTACCGTTAGATGCGATGACGTCACTATCAGATCTCATGGGATAGAGTTTGGAGCGAAGGTTTTTAAAGGGGAAAATGAGTTTATGTTGAAAAAGTTGTGATAAACGAGGGAGAACGAATTCGAAAGGAAACTCCAGCCGGCACTTCCATAAAACTCTATTATAACCGCCAATATTTAAGAATAAAACTGTCAAAAGACATTTCGCTTGATAAATGGTACACTTTCAAGTGGCTCGGGGAAATTTTAAATCTTAACCCTGCACGCAATACCAACCCTTAAGAAGAAAACTATAAGGATCGTAATCGTGTGGGAATTGGTCTCGGGTTATGAATACCAAATCACAGGGTAAGTGAGTGGTGTGTTTTATACGAACAATATGAAAAACGTCAAGAGGGAGCGCAGAGGGCGCGCAGAGGGCGGGTATAGGTGAATATTTCTTCAGGCCAACTTTATTTTATAGAAAATATATAGATTTGACCACTAGTCCAAATTTTTACCAACTGATTCGCGTATTTCTGCAAAAAAACCTCTAAACCTGAGTTACAGCTAAATGAAATCTCTCCGCCGCATTCCTCGTCACGCGGCTGCTCTCAACGACATCATCCGAAGGGCTCTTGTCACTGCTGGAATATCCGCAATCTTAGAACCATCTGGGATTGTGCGGAGCGATGGCAAGAGACCCGACGGAATAAGTGTTGATCCGTGGAAACTTGGAAGGTCTCTGGTATGGGATGCGACGTGTGTAAACACATTAGCTCCATCTCACATCCAGGCGACCTCGTCAGGTGCGGGAGGTGTGGCGTTTTCTGTGGAGAACCTCAAATTGCGCAAATACGCCAACCTTGGTATCGGTTACGAATTTGCGCCGTTTGGGGTCGAGACGATGGGCCCATGGGGACTGTCAGCGAAGCGCTTGGCCAAGGAGTTGTCAAAGCGGCTGACAGAAAGGTCTGGAGACAAGAAGGCTGGCAATTATTTCTGCCAACGTATTAGCCTCGCTATACAGAGGGGAAATGTTGCCAGTCTCCTTGGGACTATCTCGGATGGGACGTCTCTAGAGGACATTTTTTATTTATAGTTTAGTTTATTTTTAATTTTATTATTTAGGTAGCTTTTAATTTATCTTTGACATATAATAATAATCGACGCCATGTTGACCCGACTGGGCCACGCCAAGATGGGTTATGTGTTTGTCGGCCTATGTACCTACTCGTATGTAATTTTGTTCATTTGTGGTACACTGGAGACCAAACGCATAAGCTGATTTTGATGATTCTCACGTCAATCGATTGGTCTCAATCGTGCGAGTGTCACTGAAGATATGACATTAATCAAATTAGGGTAAGGTGACAACCAGACGCCATATTGTTGAGAAGAAGAAAAAAGCTCCGAACTATATTGAGTGGGGTTGGGAGCCGCCGAACTATATTGAGTGGGGTTGGGAGCCGCCGAACTATATTGAGTGGGGTTGGGAGCCGCCAAACTATACCATTGAAATAATTTTATGATTGATACACGACACATGTATTATTCTTTTAAGTTGTTATTAAAATATGTTTTTCAGTTTGGATTTATAAACTTAAGTCGTTACATTTACAAAGATTTCGTTTTAGTGAAACCCAGGCTCAGTAGGGTTCCAGGTTCCAACATGACCCATGCTAGAGTCTCCTATCGCCCAGCGTGTGGGTAACCAGTTCGCTTACATCAAACATTGTTGACGCATTATTTACAAGTTTTACTCAAACAGATTTGCACTTTATTGTCCCTGTTATAAGATCTATTATGACTTCAAGCAGGGTTATTACAGTATGCGCATGTTTTCCTCCAAGTCTGCGAAACTTGGCTTTTTATTTAGGAAGTAGTTTCAAAGTCTAGAATTCCAGTTTATTTACACATTTCCTAAAGTACCTTTACAGTATACCGCTGATAGTCTCTAAAAAACTAAATACAACAAGTGGTTTTTGATTTAAATGTTTGTCAATTATTTACTTTGTTTTATTTAGCTTTTCATAAAATATATTATACAAAAGAGCGATCGTGGCTTACTAGTAACAACGCTTTTCTTTAAGTGTAAAAATGTTCCCTCCCCGGCTGACTGAACTCATAGATTTACAACACCATCGTTCCAGTTACGAGAAGAGTATACTAAGCCGTCGGTCCCGGTTCCACTAATACCAATTTGTGGAATCGTTAATGAATTGTCACTTAAATTGACATGAGACCTCGTCAACTCGTCTGGCCAGCTGCAGCGTGGCGAGTGTAGGCTAAATGCATCCAAAAGCCAGCGGTGGAGGTCTAGAACTCTGCGTTCTAGAGGCTGTAATGGTGATAAGAATTCAACTCTACTTAAGTTTAAGTCATCAGACTTAAACTTAAGTATAGCTAAGTTTTACTTGCAAATTCCTTTCTCAGAATGACTAAACAGTATGAATCTTCTGCTAACAGCTTACTCCTTGAACCGCTTTGCTGCTTAGTCTTCCATAAGCAGGAGTAGAATCATTTAATTATTGACGTGTCACAAATGCCTGCAATAGGTTTACGTGAATAAAGATACTTTGACTTTAGTAGCCGTTGACATCAACAGTGTTCGTTAGTTAAAGGATTTCTTTATAGTATAACATTTGCGCTTAAAGGAACAGGATCTGGCTGCAGTTGTCAATGTAGTTCGAGGGTGCTGTTATCTTAGCAAACACATTTTGTAATAAAAACTATAATTATAACTGAAATGACAAACGGAGAAAATGTTTGGATTCCCCGTATTCCAATCATACCGACTGATTTGACATTTCAGTTTAGAAGAGTGCAGTTTCTTCTGAAAGCAGCATTTACAATTACAATAAATAAAGCTTAAGCACTTAAAATAGTTCATTTAGAAAGAAAAAATATTTTCCCATCGGCAACTCTACGCGGCTCACGTGTTCCAAACCCGCAAAACCTTTATGTTTTGGTAAAAGATGGAAAAACTAAAAACGTCGTGTATAAAAATGTACTTATATTAAAATAATCTATTTACAGTATATTACTGCAAATAGATTATTTTAAAGTATCTATGTGTTTTATTTGCAAAATAGTTAGCATAAAAAAATAAAATCTGCCGAAAGTCACTATTCTACGATGACAAAGTCGCGCGCACAGCTAGTGAGCCGCATAAATACAACAATATGCTTTACAGGAAAACTCGGTTACCTCACGGCTGGTCGGCTATCTCTCCTGAAAGATCGGTCCTAAAGATGGCGTCAGGAAAACTCGGTTACCTCACGGCTGGTCGGCTATCTCTCCTGAAAGATCGGTCCTAAAGATGGCGTCAGGAAAACTCGGTTACCTCACGGCTGGTCGGCTATCTCTCCTGAAAGATCGGTCCTAAAGATGGCGTCAGGAAAACTCGGTTACCTCACGGCTGGTCGGCTATCTCTCCTGAAAGATCGGTCCTAAAGATGGCGTCAGGAAAACTCGGTTACCTCACGGCTGGTCGGCTATCTCTCCTGAAAGATCGGTCCTAAAGATGGCGTCAGGAAAACTCGGTTACCTCACGGCTGGTCGGCTATCTCTCCTGAAAGATCGGTCCTAAAGATGGCGTCAGGAAAACTCGGTTACCTCACGGCTGGTCGGCTATCTCTCCTGAAAGATCGGTCCTAAAGATGGCGTCAGGAAAACTCGGTTACCTCACGGCTGGTCGGCTATCTCTCCTGAAAGATCGGTCCTAAAGATGGCGTCAGGAAAACTCGGTTACCTCACGGCTGGTCGGCTATCTCTCCTGAAAGATCGGTCCTAAAGATGGCGTCAGGAAAACTCGGTTACCTCACGGCTGGTCGGCTATCTCTCCTGAAAGATCGGTCCTAAAGATGGCGTCAGGAAAACTCGGTTACCTCACGGCTGGTCGGCTATCTCTCCTGAAAGATCGGTCCTAAAGATGGCGTCAGGAAAACTCGGTTACCTCACGGCTGGTCGGCTATCTCTCCTGAAAGATCGGTCCTAAAGATGGCGTCAGGAAAACTCGGTTACCTCACGGCTGGTCGGCTATCTCTCCTGAAAGATCGGTCCTAAAGATGGCGTCAGGAAAACTCGGTTACCTCACGGCTGGTCGGCTATCTCTCCTGAAAGATCGGTCCTAAAGATGACGTCGGGAAAACTCGGTTACCTCACGGCTGGTCGGCTATCTCTCCTGAAAGAGCGGTCCTAAAGATGGCGTCAGCAAAAACCTGTGCTCGGCGTCGGCAGTCTCAGATCGTAGATAAAGGAGTACGAGTGCTATCACGACCCTAATAGTAGTTAGATTTTAAAACGTTCGCTAAAAGAATCGACTTGACATTTAGCCAAGTCTACTAGACCATCATGTGGCAAGCTCGTCTATGTCTCAGGCTTTATCACTACTCAAAGTTAAAACTCGATTGCCGATATCATCATTACAGCACCTAGAACACAGGAGACCTCTGTTGCTAGAGAAGGGCCTTCCAGAACATATAGAAAGAGAATTCGTCCTACACTCGCCATACTGGCCATATGGGTTGTCCAACTTCATCAACATTATCAGCCTGTGACACGTCACTGCCGGATAAAGTATATATTAATAATAAATAAAAATAAATAAATATTTCCAGACAGATCACACAGCGCCATCTAGTTTCCGTGGTAAGCTACGAGGCTTGTGTTACGGAAACTAGATGGTTGATAAACTACATATTATACTTTTTTTTTGTAGATATATACATATTATACATATAAACACCCAGACCGAGACAAATTATACAATGTACAACTTGCCCCCGGTGGGAATCGAACCCACGACCTCCCGAGTTCACGGCAACGTTTGTTACCACTAGACCACCGTACCGTAGTCTGTCTACTTCATTACGGTTCTACACAGACAGTTCGGACCTGATTTTACGAATTTCTATCAGATAAATATCGCGCATAGCTCTCTTTATAGCTCGCTGAGCGACCTTCAATTTGTGGACCAGGCTCACTCTCAGTGTCCACGTCTCTGCTCCATACGACAGTACTGGTAGGACGCACTGGTTGAAAACTTTTGTCTTCAAACCCTTGAATATGTTTTGCTTTTTTATAGTGAATTTAAATTGTCTCTTAATTATATTTTCTTAAGATTTTTAAAATGTTGTCTTAAGATGGATGTAGTTAATCGAATAAAGATTAATACGTAGTGAGTGAAGATATCCCGTCTGGGATACCACCTGTGTAGACCTTTGCTAATTGCCACATTGTCTCTACCTTAAAAAATCCCGGTTCGGTTACGCTATATTGTAACTTTGTGGCATTCGGGGTTGAAACAATGGGGATATGTTCACTTCACTTGATACTCACAGATTCGTAAAAGAGCTGGGGAAACGAATTTATTAAGAAAGCCATAACTACCTTAAGCAAAATATTTCCTTATTATTCACCGAGGAAATGTGGTGAGCGGTTTAGGTGACCTGCATTAGTTTATTTTGTAGAATGGTTTTTATTAATTTGTTTACATTATTTTAAAATTTGTGCCGGATCGCGAGGTTTAGTAGTGGACTGTATATTGGCTTCCCTCGATGTTAGTAGGTGACGTATCCTCACGACCGGTGTAACGACATCATGCGGGGTAGACAGGGGGGTTCGTTGTTAAGATCCCGGACGGCTTCAGGCGGAATAAAACTCCATGCTTCAGGAAGGTCTTCTCAGGTGTCCTCGGGCTTGCAGTTCTTCTTGTTGGCTCGGCGAAATCGGAATGTCGGAACCGCAAGCCCGTCTGTCTTTTATAATACTCACTTGACCTCGATTTTGAGCTTACACGTGTTTGTCGGCTTCCTTTGCCAACACGGTAAGCCCCGCCCCCTATTAGAATAGTCGTATTAGATTGTTTACATTATAACCAATAGGGGACAGAATGCCCGCTCCGACCGAGATGTAAAGTCGATGGAGCGAGCACCAAAATTTCCTGCTGAGATCAAGTGAGCAATAAGACAACCCTCGAAATACTTTATTTATCACAAAAGTCCCTAACACAAGGTCTGCGTCTGAGCAGAGAGACTTACACAATCATTTTAAGCTGGGCTGACCTGGAATACATCCTAGACCCTCTCCAGATCAGCCCAGGTACACACTGAGGCACCTGGACGGCTTCCAGGCTACCTAGGTCCTCACTAGGATACCTAGGCAGCAGCCGCGATCGACTTTCCTAGACTGGCCATAACAAGTCCGAGATCCTCTCGGGACCAGTCCAGGTTCCGTCCAGGATACCAATACCCATTCTAGGTAGCCTAGGCACTCGCAGAGCTACCTAGCGACCTGAATTTACAATATTCCAGGCTGGCCAAGAATACACTCGAGACTCTCTCGTGGCCAACCTGGATACCTTACAATAAAACATCTCGTTTTATTATCAACAACTAAGATCAATATTGTTATCGCGAACAAAGCGTACCTTCCAGGTACGGCGACATAGACCAAACGTTATCGCGAACAAAACGCATCCCTTGGGTGCGGCGGTAAAGACCAAACATATTACCGCGAACAAAGCGCTTCCCTTGGGTACGGCGATAAGGACTACAACACATTGTCGCAAACATAGCGCACCCTTTAGGTACGGCGATAATAAGCTAGGCTTGACCGAGATGACGTCATCACACCGTCTCTCGGCCAGGCTAGGGTCAAAAGGTTATTCTTTATTATCACACACAAATAAAAAATACACAGTAATCGTCAAATAAACACACGTAAAAATACACTAAGAAAATACACGATTAATACACAATTATTATTATTTCCTGGTTACGACCAACGCAAATTCCTAAGCTATCACATAGCTATGTCCGGGCTACGACCACCTCTTTGTTATTGTCTTATCTTTATCACTAGTAACTTTTATCACTAATTGTTCGTGATTGATAGGCGGCCGTCCCGTACATCCTCCCGCCGCACATCGCCGTCCGTCCTGGAGGGCCGATGTGTTAACTGCTGGAAGGGTCGGCCGGCTCCGCGCTTGCAATGATGACGAGTTTCTTCGTCGGTCGCCGCAGGAGTCCTCCCGCCGTCTTCACGTCGACGGCTCGCACGATGCCGTCAGCTCCCGAGAAACACCTCTCCACGATCCCACGTGGCCACGAGTTGCGGGGAAGGTTGCCGTCCGCTATCAGGACGACGTCTCGCAGCTGGATTGGAACCCCTTTTCCGTGGGGCTCCCGCCGGTGTTGCAGCTCGGGCAGGTACTCCCGGACCCATCTCTTCCAGAAGTGGTCGGCAAGTCGCTGGGCGGTGCGCCAGCTGGCACGGCCGATGAGCTCGCCGTCGTCAAACCTCCCTGGCAGAGGTACGCGGGCCGGTCCACTCAGTAGGAAGTGGTTCGGAGTCAGCGACTCCTCGTCTTCTGAGTTCACAGATACGTGCGTGAGGGGGCGGCTGTTAACGGTGTACTCCGCCTCGGCCAGCAGAGTAGTCAGCACCTCCTCCGATGGATGCCGCTCGTGTAGTGTAGTGGCAAGGGCCGTCTTCACCGACCTCACCAAACGTTCCCAGGCGCCGCCCATGAATGGGGCACCTGGGGGGATGAAGCGCCATCTTATGGCGCGGAAATTCGCCTCTCGCTGTGTGGCCTTCTCCGCAGCGTCCCTCAGCTCCTTCTCGGCGCCCCGGAGATTTGTCCCGTTGTCCGACCACATCTCGGTCGGGCAGCCTCGGCGCGCAACCATGCGCCGCAAGGCCATCACGGCGGAGTCCGTGCTCAGCGAACCCGCGAGCTCCAGATGGACCGCCCTAGTGGTAAGGCAGGTAAAGAGGGCGACGTACTTCTTCTGGGTCCCTCTCCCAAAGGTCACGCTGATTGGACCAAAGTAGTCCACTCCGCAGAAGGTGAAGGGTCGACGGTGGTGGCCCAGGCGACATTCGGGATGATCTCCCGTGGGCGGCGTCGGCGGCTTTGTCCTCCTGATCCTGCAGAGTAGACACCTGCTAATGATAGACCGAGCAGTCGGCCGGAGATGTAGAATCCAGCAGCGTTGTCTGCACTCATTGATGACCGCTTCGGTGCTGGCGTGGTGTAGATCCCGATGGACGCGCTCGATGATGAGACGAGCGACGTGATCCCGACCGTCGAGAACTGGTGGACTCTTCATTTCGGGGGGCACCTCGGTTACAGCCCCTATCCTCGGCCGAAGTCTGATGAGCCCGTCGACGATCACCACCGCCAGTGGATGCAGCCTGCTGGTCTTCATAATGTCCCGTCCTGCTGCCAAGTCCTTCATCTCCATGGTGAAGGTCTTCTCCTGGCTATCCCTCAGCAGCAGGAACTCAGCTCTCTCTAAATACTCAACGTCAATTAATTTATACTTATCTTGCGGAGTTTCTTTTTTCACTATACGCGCAGAGTTATTCGTTTTAGACGGCCAATTTTTATCCGTATCATTACGGCGGTTTCGCTTATAGTGTGTTATCACTTTTTGGCGTCTACACAGTCCGACGAATTGTAACACTCTCGCGGTGGCTCGGAGAAGTCGCAACCAACTGGAAAATCGCGCACTATCCGGTAGGCATGTCGACGTTTCTTTTTTCGATACGGTGTTCACTCTTTCCTCACCGGTGTCAACGATTTCCATTATGTTCTCCGAAGGCCACGTCGATCTCTCTTGTTTGAGAAACTCCGGTCCATGACTCAGTCTGTGGTGTCCGTCTTCTCTGCGGATGGCACCTTCCTCAAGGGTCTTCATGGCCCTCTCTTCGTGCATCTCACCATCAGCTCTCGCGTGGTGGTTATAGTGGACCCTTTGTCCCAGAGTGCGCGTGTGGGCGCCGTGCAGTACCCAACCCAACTCGGTGAGAGAAGCGACCGGTTGGGAACGCTTCCCACGACGTACCTGTGACGCTAGGAGAAGTTGCCAATTATCTTGGCCGATCAGCAGTCTCGGCTTGGTCTTCTCGTACACTAGTTGATCCCTGATGTCACTAAGGTGTCCGCACTCTTCGATGTCCCTGCCCGCTACCACCTGCGGGGACAGGTCCAGGTTGCTCATTGTCCTCGCTGTAGCCGTGGTCGACCCCGTCCTTCCATCGAGTCGCACTCTAACTCGCCGGGATGTACTGGATAGCCTGTTCTGCGTGGCTATGCCCTCAATGGCTAGGGGCTCCTCGGGCCCTCTAGCTCCAATCTCCCGGGCGAGCTCTTCATCGATGAGTGTCACAGTAGAGCCATCGTCCAACAATGCTGCAGTCCGCACCTCTCCCGCCGGTCCCGAGACAGTGAGTGGCACTATCTTCAAAAATACCTGGGATCGGCATAGGTTCCAGACTGAGGCCACCGTGTCTGTTCTCGGGGCGGCCTCTTCTCGGTGTAGCAGCTTATGATGACTCTCGCGGCAGTCGTTGATTCCGCACGACTGCCGTTCACATCGATGGTATCGATGGTAGGGGTTGAGGCAGCGAAAACATACCCGTTTCGCTGTTGCCGTAGCCCACCGCTCCTCAGTCCCCATTTTCCTGAACTGTTGGCACGACGCCAGCTCGTGCCCCTGTCTGCACAGGCAGCAGTTCCTCTTCTTTGGGGGCGGTGTAGCATCCTGCGGCTCCTCCACTATCGCGACCGCGGTGTTCGCTCTTTGAGCCCTCTTGAGCGAAGGTTTCTGAAATCTCTTCTCTTCGTGTCTTGCATCGACTCTTCTGTTGTCGGGCCAGCCAATATTCTTACCTCCCATTTGTAGACCTACGAGCGCCTCATCGATGGGCATCGTCTCGGCGTATACTGCGGCTTCTCGCTTCATAAATGCTGCAACCAGGCTCACATTCTCGGGAGCTCTGGAGATCAGGTAGAACTGTGTCCATCGGTGAAACTGCGTTGTGGATAGTTTCGAAAGTACCTGATCTGTCAGCCTCGGGTGGTGTAGGTACCTTAAGCATTTGAGCGCCGTCGCCGCCGCGATGATGTTGTTGAGGCGGCTTGAAAACTGGACGATGTCCCGCGGTTTGTCAGAGATGTTCGGGAGGTCGAGTAGCTTCGTCTCGTACACACGGCCGACTAACTTCGGTCGGGCAAAGCTGGTCTCGAGTCCCTCGATGATCTTGTCCGCTGAGCAGTTGGAGTACAGGAGCGCTTCTGAGTCTTCCCGTGCTCGTCCTGTGAGGCTGCTTCTAAGCCGTGACACGTTCTCCATGTTCGAGAAGTATGGTGCGGTGTCCCGGTATGATGTCACGAACACCATCCATTCCAGAGGGTTGCCGCTGAACTGCGGGAGTTCTGGAATCCTGGAGAACGGCATCTGGTGCCATGGCGGCTGCCTACCTTGCTCAAATTGCCCCTTCCGCTCCGGCTGGTTGTCTTCTGGGAGCCATTGGATGGCCTGGGAACCCTGCTGTCCGAAGGAGACCTTTCCCTGGGGAGGGGCCGTCGGCAGAGTTCGGTTGCATTGCTCACCTGGGAATGCGCTGGAATACCTCTCCAGATGAGGGCCCCTCTCCAGGGACGTGGAAGCTTCTCCTGGCTGAGAAGCGATGCGGTGCTCCCTGGGCGCCGCACTGGAAAACCTCTCCAGATGAGGGTCCCTCTCCAGGGACGTGGAAGCTTCTCCTGGCTGAGAAGCGATGCGATGCTCCCTGGGCATCGCGCTGGAAAACCTCTCCAGATTAGGGCCCCTCTCCAGGGACGTGGAAGCTTCTCCTAGCTGAGAAGCGATGCGGTGCTCCCTGGGCACCGCGCTGGAAAACCTCTCCAGATGAGGGCCCCTCTCCAGGGACGTGGAGGCTTCTCCTGGCTGAGAAGCGATGCGGTGCTCCCTGGGCACCGCGCTGGAAAACCTCTCCAGATGAGGGTCCCTCTCCAGGGACGTGGAGGCTTCTCCTGGCTGAGAAGCGATGCGATGCTCCCTGGGCATCGCGCTGGAAAACCTCTCCAGATGAGGGCCCCTCTCCAGGGGCGTGGAGGCTTCTCCTAGCTGAGAAGCGATGCGGTGCTCCCTGGGCACCGCGCTGGAAAACCTCTCCAGATGAGGGTCCCTCTCCAGGGACGTGGAGGCTCTCGGTCCAGGAGCAGGGCCCGCTTCGGCGATCCGCGCGGAGCGGGCAGGACAGAGACCGACGGACTCGTGGATCGGCAGTGGCTCCTCGGGATGTGGCTGCGTGGTCCTCGCTGAATGCTGTAGACTCCGGTCTACCCATTCTTCAACGTTCACAGATGTCTCGTCGCTGGAGCTTCCGCTGTCGATCCTCCTACGTTGCTTGCTTAAGAAATCTTCGAGTTCCGCTTCTTTCTTCATTATCTGAAGTTCTCTTCTTAATTTGGCTTCCCGGTCTTGGGCGCGCGTAGTCTTCACAGACACGACGGAGGCGCGCGAAGACGCGCGGGAAGCTCGCTTTGAAGGGACCCCCACGATGGTCCCCATGGTCGACGTCCTCAGCGTACCCGATATAGACGCCTCGGTCGACCCATGGGACCAGGCGGGGTCCGTCACTCGGGATTCACCCGATGTCGATGGCGTTGATTCCGATGTCCGGGGCCCGGATCCGAAGGCAGCCTCCGCAGTTGACTGGGCGGAGGGTTCTTCGGCCGGCACTGTCTTCCCCGTGAGCGACCGCGTAACTGGCATCCTCTTCCTGGTCTTCTATCTTCCTTCCTGAAGATGGAGTGTTCCGACGATTCCCCTGAAGCCGTCCTCTAGTCTTGATCCGGCTCGAAGGACCAAACGATGTGCCGGATCGCGAGGTTTAGTAGTGGACTGTATATTGGCTTCCCTCGATGTTAGTAGGTGACGTATCCTCACGACCGGTGTAACGACATCATGCGGGGTAGACAGGGGGGTTCGTTGTTAAGATCCCGGACGGCTTCAGGCGGAATAAAACTCCATGCTTCAGGAAGGTCTTCTCAGGTGTCCTCGGGCTTGCAGTTCTTCTTGTTGGCTCGGCGAAATCGGAATGTCGGAACCGCAAGCCCGTCTGTCTTTTATAATACTCACTTGACCTCGATTTTGAGCTTACACGTGTTTGTCGGCTTCCTTTGCCAACACGGTAAGCCCCGCCCCCTATTAGAATAGTCGTATTAGATTGTTTACATTATAACCAATAGGGGACAGAATGCCCGCTCCGACCGAGATGTAAAGTCGATGGAGCGAGCACCAAAATTTCCTGCTGAGATCAAGTGAGCAATAAGACAACCCTCGAAATACTTTATTTATCACAAAAGTCCCTAACACAAGGTCTGCGTCTGAGCAGAGAGACTTACACAATCATTTTAAGCTGGGCTGACCTGGAATACATCCTAGACCCTCTCCAGATCAGCCCAGGTACACACTGAGGCACCTGGACGGCTTCCAGGCTACCTAGGTCCTCACTAGGATACCTAGGCAGCAGCCGCGATCGACTTTCCTAGACTGGCCATAACAAGTCCGAGATCCTCTCGGGACCAGTCCAGGTTCCGTCCAGGATACCAATACCCATTCTAGGTAGCCTAGGCACTCGCAGAGCTACCTAGCGACCTGAATTTACAATATTCCAGGCTGGCCAAGAATACACTCGAGACTCTCTCGTGGCCAACCTGGATACCTTACAATAAAACATCTCGTTTTATTATCAACAACTAAGATCAATATTGTTATCGCGAACAAAGCGTACCTTCCAGGTACGGCGACATAGACCAAACGTTATCGCGAACAAAACGCATCCCTTGGGTGCGGCGGTAAAGACCAAACATATTACCGCGAACAAAGCGCTTCCCTTGGGTACGGCGATAAGGACTACAACACATTGTCGCAAACATAGCGCACCCTTTAGGTACGGCGATAATAAGCTAGGCTTGACCGAGATGACGTCATCACACCGTCTCTCGGCCAGGCTAGGGTCAAAAGGTTATTCTTTATTATCACACACAAATAAAAAATACACAGTAATCGTCAAATAAACACACGTAAAAATACACTAAGAAAATACACGATTAATACACAATTATTATTATTTCCTGGTTACGACCAACGCAAATTCCTAAGCTATCACATAGCTATGTCCGGGCTACGACCACCTCTTTGTTATTGTCTTATCTTTATCACTAGTAACTTTTATCACTAATTGTTCGTGATTGATAGGCGGCCGTCCCGTACAAAATTCTTCTTTATTTATAGTTTATATTATTTTGTTTACATTATTTTAAAATTCTTCTTTATTTATAGTTTTTATTATTTGTTTACATTATTTTAAAATTCTTCTTTATTTATAGTTTTTATTATTTGTTTACATTATTTTAAAATTCTTCTTTATTTATAGTTTTTATTATTTTGTTTACATTATTTTAAAATTCTTCTTTATTTATAGTTTTTATTATTTTGTTTACATTATTTTAAAATTCTTCTTTATTTATAGTTTTTATTATTTGTTTACATTATTTTAAAATTCTTCTTTATTTATAGTTTTTATTATTTGTTTACATTATTTTAAAATTCTTCTTTATTTATAGTTTTTATTATTTGTTTACATTATTTTAAAATTCTTCTTTATTTATAGTTTTTATTATTTTGTTTACATTATTTTAAAATTCTTCTTTATTTATAGTTTTTATTATTTGTTTACATTATTTTAAAATTCTTCTTTATTTATAGTTTTTATTATTTGTTTACATTATTTTAAAATTCTTCTTTATTTATAGTTTTTATTATTTTGTTTACATTATTTTGTAGAATAGTTTTTATTATTTTGTTTACATTATTTTGTAGAATAGTTTTTATTATTTTGTTTACATTATTTTGTAGAATAGTTTTTATTATTTTGTTTACATTATTTTGTAGAATAGTTTTTATTATTTTGTTTACATTATTTTGTAGAATAGTTTTTATTATTTTGTTTACATTATTTTGTAGAATAGTTTTTATTATTTTGTTTACATTATTTTGTAGAATAGTTTTTATTATTTTGTTTACATTATTTTGTAGAATAGTTTTTATTATTTTAAAATTCTTCTTTATTTAGATTGACGGTATTTTATAAAGTGGTTGTCTTGACTACAGGCCAATGGTGTTAGAGCTGTAGATATTGTCTTGACTACAGGCCAATGGTGTTAGAGCTGTAGATATTGTCTTGACTACAGGCCAATGGTGTTAGAGCTGTAGATATTGTCTTGACTACAGGCCAATGGTGTTAGAGCTGTAGATATTGTCTTGACTACAGGCCAATGGTGTTAGAGCTGTAGATATTGTCTTGACTACAGGCCAATGGTGTTAGAGCTGTAGATATTGTCTTGACTACAGGCCAATGGTGTTAGAGCTGTAGATATTGTCTTGACTACAGGCCAATGGTGTTAGAGCTGTAGATATTGTCTTGACTACAGGCCAATGGTGTTAGAGCTGTAGATATTGTCTTGACTACAGGCCAATGGTGTTAGAGCTGTAGATATTGTCTTGACTACAGGCCAATGGTGTTAGAGCTGTAGATATTGTCTTGACTACAGGCCAATGGTGTTAGAGCTGTAGATATTGTCTTGACTACAGGCCAATGGTGTTAGAGCTGTAGATATTGTCTTGACTACAGGCCAATGGTGTTAGAGCTGTAGATATTGTCTTGACTACAGGCCAATGGTGTTAGAGCTGTAGATATTGTCTTGACTACAGGCCAATGGTGTTAGAGCTGTAGATATTGTCTTGACTACAGGCCAATGGTGTTAGAGCTGTAGATATTGTTTTTGCCGATGTAGTCTGCCTTATCTGGCAGATTGTAGGGGCCCCTAAGTGTGCCTGTCGTTGCGACAATGGCTCAGATAAGGAGGTCGAGTGATGCTGATCGGTCCGACACGGCCAGCTAGATAACTATGGTGATCACAGAACGAGACCAGAATTGTGTTACAATTTTTGTTCGTGTTGTTTTTCAATAAAATGTCGTTAGTATTTCGGTTTTGGAGTCTACACCAACTATAATAAGTATAAGTAAATATAAAAAAGAATTTAAAATTTAAAAATCAAATAAATAAACTTTAATTAAAACTGAAAATAAATAAATACAAAAAACAATCTGATAGAAAATATTCAGTTTTAATTTAAAGTTGTTTTTTACGCAGTAGGGGTTATTTTACTATGAATCATTTCATAAAGAAGATTGATTAAATGTACCAAATGGTCACCTAAAGTTTATTCCGCCGACCGTACGGGTAACGCGTAACTCGTCAGCCATCGCATTACTGTGACGTCATAGCTTGTGCTCACCCCTCTGGCTGGAGGCGGTCGTGAACAAGGTTTACTTAAGTTTTATTACTATTAGGGGAGAGTTTTTGTAAAAATATAACTTATCTTTATAGTTAGCCTGAGGTCGGAACGAAAGTAAAGTCAAGTATCATCACGACCGGGGTGGTCAGAAACCACGCTTATAAATAAGCAGATTCACATTTAGCCAACTTTACTGCCAATCATGACAAGTGGCAAGCTCGTCGATGTCTCCAGCGCAGCGTACCAAACTCGATGTATTTATTATTTACGTTAATAAATATTATTGTGTCGGGACCAGGAATCGAACCCGGTACCTCCGACTCTAAATCCACGGACTTAACCGCTAGACCACGGAGGTAGTTATGTAACAACAATAGTGTATTTTATTTACGTAGCGAGTGTCCTCGCCACACTTGATCGCCCATCGAACAGTACTCTTATTAATTATTTTTAGTTTATTTTTTTATGCTTATGAACGTGGCACTGTTTATACTTCTAGATAGATAGAACGATAAATTCTTTATTGCACAGAAAATAATACATTTTACAGTACATAGGCGAGCTTAATGTCTAAAAACATTATCTAACAGCTAACCATTGGGAGATGTGAGCAGGGGTTGTGGGTGCATGACCGCTAATATTTGATATAGATATTTATTGAGTTAAAAACTTATAATTAAAAAAAGAACGATATTAAATCTATAAGATAAATACATACAATACATAGATAACACATACATATACTGGTTACATACTATATTTATATATAAATATAAATATTCATACAATAATATACCGATTTAGTCAAGTTATGTAGACTCGTCTTGCTTTAGATAAAGTTAAAACTTTTATTATTTGGTCATATAAAACCAACTTACACTAGCTGATGATAGCTTATAGCATGGTCTAATTTTGTGAAGTAGGTATGTCAATCGTCAAACTTGGAAATGGCAATTGAAATACATTTGATTTTATTTTATTTTTATTTTTTTATTTATTCAGGAAATATACAGATCTTAAATCATAATTACAACAATTCTATAAGTTACACAATCCAGCAAAGTTTCCACTTAAATATTAAACATAAAATTTGCAAAAAAAAAAAATATTAATAGGGATAAGCTTAATAACAATACCTATATAACAAATCCAACTAAAAATATACACATATATATAGTAAAATAATCTAAAATGAAAAAAAAAATAGTAATCAAAAAGAAATAAATTAATAGTTCTCCAAGCATTCCAATTCGAATAATAATTCAAATAATATTCATTTAGATAATTTTATATTATTTCTTTATTTAACCTAGCAACACTATCACTGCACAAATCAATATCCCAAAATTTTCATTGTAGTTTAGGCATGATTTTAGCACAAAGGAGTTTTCCAAGTATTTTGTCCAGCAAATCTGATAGCAACTAACAGTTTGGATCTATTCCTTTTCCTACTACAATTCAAGTTTATTTTACTTAATAAATGCGGCGAGCTAATCTTACAATTTATTATCTTATACGAGAAATGGATGTCTCTTACAATGATCGTTAGTTATTGGCAGCTACCACAAGGTTTCTCAAACAAATATGACGTCGTTTTATTCTTTATGAAAACCGAACACTTCTATTACATTTTGCTATATTTCTCGAAGTAGATATCCACGCCCTATTTAAAAAAATCTATTGTAGCCTTGAACATATTTTGTTAGGCAACCCATCAGCGTCGCTTTTTTTGTTAGCGTATTTTATTATATAAAAAGTGTATTGCATTCGGATACCAGATCGGTGAAGGTCGCTCTTCTACTTATCTTTTACTATTACCGCCAAAAATAATTAAAGAACGGTTCTTTGATAACGTCACAAGCAACGGAAATAGTATACGCAAATTTAGCGAGCACAGACATCGACTCCGTGGCGCAACGGTAGCGCGTCTGACTCCAGATCAGAAGGTTGCGTGTTCAAATCACGTCGGGGTCAAATACACTTTTTTTATTTTTTGTATTATATTTTTATTAAAATGCATTAAATTTAATATATTTCTGTAAAAAACATTTATTTTCGCACTTTTTTTTTGTCAAATATTTAATTTGTATATTTTTTCATACAATTCGTTGTTTCACTCAACAATTCTACATTTTGAAGTGTTGATAGATGTTTATATCGATTATCTACTTTCATTAACCATACTCTGGCCATTTTTAAGTACAGGACTATATAAAAATTATATAGAATTATATAATATGTATTTTATAATAAAATTAAAAATAAACTAAATAAAACCTTAAATTAAATGAACTAAAAGATAAACCTAATTAACATAAAAACTAAATACTTACAAATATCTTAATTATAATCTAAATGTCATCGAAGAAGATGAACCCAATGTTCCGAGGACTCCGGCGACGTTACCTCGTTGGATGGCAACACTGATCCTCTGAATAAGATATTCCCTACTCAGAGGATCACCTGTTGACGCTCGGATGGTAACGCTTATGTCGCGTATTAACGATTTAGCGTCCTCAGACCAAAGGCCCATCGTCTCTACGGCAAACGGCACAAAATGGTAACGATTTGCCAACTCTATGTACTTATTACGTTTGCCGTTTGCAGCCAATTCAGCCGCTGCACCTGCTCGTTTTCGTGTCGCGCCAACATGACTAGCACAAAAGGTGTCAGTATGTTTATTATATTACTTGTCCGATTTTGATAAAATCTGGCAGGAATGTTTCTCGGGATCCAAAGACGGTGATCGTATGACGTCATCATTTAACCACGACATGTGAACCCACAGCCTTTCACGCATATTTTAATCATCACAGCTAGAACACTAAACACCTTACCTTTTACTGCTAGAGGTGGGCCTTCCAGAACATATAGCGGGAGAATTTGGCCTACACTCACCATGCCAGCCAGACGGGTCGTCAAATATAAATAGAGTACTTATTGCGCAAAAGAAATGTGTAAGAGCTATATGTGGTGCAGCCCCCACTGACTCTTGTAGGCCCCTGTTCAAAAACCTAAATCTCTTGACCGTAACAGGCATGTACATTTTTGAGATCGTTACATTTATTAGGACACATAGTAACTTATTTACTTTCCATAAAGATGTATTTAATAGTAGTCGACATCCAAATACTCTTGCCTATACAAAAACACCAAAAAGCAGAGCCTTTGATAAAAAATCATATATTATGTGTATTCGAATTTACAATAAGCTACCCGAGTTTCTCAAAAGATTACCTGACAATCAGTTTAAAGGCCAAATTAGGAAACTATTGATAGAATGTTGCTTCTATTCGCTAAGTGAATATTACAACCACAAATTTTAACTATTTTTATGTGTATTATAACCATTACCTGTACAATATGTTTTAATAATAATCTGTATGTAATAAGTGTGACTAAAATTATAAATATAATAATAAGATTTTAACATTGTAAATAATGTTAAACAAAATTTGTGTGCCAGAAATGGCTGAATGTGCAGAACTAACTTACTACTAATATTTACTATTACCATGTTCAATGCAAATAAATAATTTCATTTTGTGGCAACTTCCTTGGCCACTGTAAAATATTAATTATTATTATTATTTTAATCGTAAGTTTAACCAATGTTAATAACTCTCTATTGTATTTTATATTATTTAGTTTAAGTCATAATTTTAATATTTTGTATAACCTTTCCTTCTTCGTAGGGGGGTATTGTGGCAACTTCCTTGGCCACTGTAAAATAACACTGTCAACACTTTTGAATTTAGAATTAAGGAAATGGGATGGATTACAATATTTACACAAACAACATGTGTTTCTTTTAATTAATTAATATTAACCAAATATTTCGTCAATAACGAGAGATAAAGTATATCTCTAAAATTTCATTTCATTTCATTTCATTTCATTTCATTTCATTTCATTTCATTTCATTTCATTTCATTTCATTTCATTTCATTTCATTTCATTTCATTTCATTTCATTTCATTTCATTTCATTTCATTTCATTTCATTTCATTTCATTTCATTTCATTTCATTTCATTTCATTTCATTTCATTTCATTTCATTTCATTTCATTTCATTTCATTTCATTTCATTTCATTTCATTTGATGTCAATTTTAATGACAATTATTGTTTAAAATATTCCAAAAACTAATTTTAAATATTATATTAAACATTTCTAATATAAATTTCTTAATAACAAAAATACAACTAAAACAAAAAAATATATATATTATTATTAAAAATCTTGATCCAAATGACTACCAATGGGTGTATTAGTGGAACCGCGACCGGACGAATTAACGTAGAGCCAGTGAACTGAGGCACGATGGAATTGTAAATCTATGACTGTAATACGTAAGAAAAGTGTATTTCTCATTGGTACATGCTGGGATTAATACCGCAACCTTTTTGAATTTTAATGTAACCGTTCATACAACCAGCACAATGATATGATACAAATTGTCAGAAATTATCCTTGAAATGGATATGGGGTAATAAAAAGTTTAAACCCCGGCGTGTATGAAGTCAATTGAAAAGTGAAAAGAAAAAAATAATAAAAACTTGACCATTTTTCCGTCGCCAAAAAGTTTGATAACCGCTTAACTACACCCTTAAATTAAATATATATATTTTACTACATAGCGTCTTTAACTGTATCTATAACGGTATCCATTGTTGCGAAGATTGAGCCGGTATCGGTATCGGTATAGATTCTAAATGGTCACTCTAAATGAAAAATGATGATTTTCAAATACCTATTCAACTCAAATATAGTTCGGCGACATGTTGTCGACATATAGTTCGGCGACATGTTGTCGACATATAGTTCGGCGACATGTTGTCGACATATAGTTCGGCGACATGTTGTCGACATATAGTTCGGCGACATGTTGTCGACATATAGTTCGGCGACATGTTGTCGACATATAGTTCGGCGACATGTTGTCGACATATAGTTCGGGGGTGTATTAAAAGACGTTATGATTAATGCATGCTGTAAAGGTCTGTAATGAAAAGAGCAATACCATGTGTTAGTAATATTATAAATATCATTGTACCTTTTGTTGACTGTTCCTTGAATAAATAAATAAATACATAGGCTGATAAACACACAACCTTTTTTTTAATTCGCGTAAAAAACACTGCTTTCTCTTCCTGCCTGCTGCGTTTGGCGAAGCGTAAAAAACACTGCTTTCTCTTCCTGCCTGCTGCGTTTGGCGAAGCGTAAAAAACACTGCTTTCTCTTCCTGCCTGCTGCGTTTGGCGAAGCGTAAAAAACACTGCTTTCTCTTCCTGCCTGCTGCGTTTGGCGAAGCGTAAAAAACACTGCTTTCTCTTCCTGCCTGCTGCGTTTGGCGAAGCGTAAAAAACACTGCTTTCTCTTCCTGCCTGCTGCGTTTGGCGAAGCGTAAAAAACACTGCTTTCTCTTCCTGCCTGCTGCGTTTGGCGAAGCGTAAAAAACACTGCTTTCTCTTCCTGCCTGCTGCGTTTGGCGAAGCGTAAAAAACACTGCTTTCTCTTCCTGCCTGCTGCGTTTGGCGAAGCGTAAAAAACACTGCTTTCTCTTCCTGCCTGCTGCGTTTGGCGAAGCGTAAAAAACACTGCTTTCTCTTCCTGCCTGCTGCGTTTGGCGAAGCGTAAAAAACACTGCTTTCTCTTCCTGCCTGCTGCGTTTGGCGAAGCGTAAAAAACACTGCTTTCTCTTCCTGCCTGCTGCGTTTGGCGAAGCGTAAAAAACACTGCTTTCTCTTCCTGCCTGCTGCGTTTGGCGAAGCGTAAAAAACACTGCTTTCTCTTCCTGCCTGCTGCGTTTGGCGAAGCGTAAAAAACACTGCTTTCTCTTCCTGCCTGCTGCGTTTGGCGAAGCGTAAAAAACACTGCTTTCTCTTCCTGCCTGCTGCGTTTGGCGAAGCGTAAAAAACACTGCTTTCTCTTCCTGCCTGCTGCGTTTGGCGAAGCGTAAAAAAGCTACTTTTAAAGTTGACATAGATTTATTAGTCTGCGCAAAAACTTAATCATAACTAAGTATTCCAGCCAGCCAGTCCTGCCCGTCTAATGAGGGAAATTCTTCATCCAAATAGGCTATCTGCGCTCGGAATCGAACCGGCGACTAATTAGGTCGGCCTTATGTGGTCTCGTGTGTACGTCGTGAACCAATGTAGGTTATTTGTCAAACACATTAATGTAACTATCTCTTTACGTATAAGTACATAATTACATACTAATTTCTCAGCCAGTCAGCGAACACATCAAATATAAAATAAAACGGATCGTTATAAGATGGAATTGGTTGTTATTTTAATACACAATGCTTGTTTGTTGGGACTTAACTGTTCGTGATTTAGACGCGGAGGTTCCGGGTTCGATTACTGTTCGGGATTCTTTTATGTAATATTTGTTATATATTATTTTATGCCATCTTCTTTGTTATTCTTCTCTTGTCCTATTTTTCACTTCCGTTTTACAAATTGTCATTAAGTAAGAAGCATAATTGGAGTTTGATATTCATGTTTGGACTCCTCAGTACAATGTCTACATCTATAGCTTGGAAAATATACAGCAGAGGTTTATAAAGCAAACACGATTCATACATACACATCTTCACGCCAAATCCCTTGCGGAGCAGGCAGATACAATTAAGCGCCACTTGTCATGATCACGACATACCTCTTTCGCTACTTCCCCTGGTCTGCCAGGGCCTCTTTTACCCACAACTTTCGCATTACATACACGATTCGTACCATCGATACCGTATTCTGCCATTAAATCTGAGACATGAACGCCGACATGCTGCATTCGTTGCTCGCTGGTCGCCTGGACGCTCGCTGGTCGCCTGGACGCTCGCTGGTCGCCTTGATATCTCTAAATGCTAACGTTAAAAAGACACGAAAAGCACCAAAAAAATCTTATATATATTTTTTAATATTTGCACTACATGTTACTTTGCGTCCACCTGATGGTAAATGGCGCGCGAGTTCCATGAATGTTAGCAACTGGAATCAGACACTTATCACTTGGATCAGTCCCTAACACTATGCCGACTTGACTGGGCATGACGGCAATTCGAACATCCCGAAACGCGTGGATAAACTTTACTAAGTTTATCGGCGGTGGGTTCTTACCCGTCCCGGCAGACTGGGCATTTACCACCATCTGTCCCCCCTCTGTCCCCCCACTGTCCCCCCACTGTCCCCCACTACCTTATTAATTATTACTGCGAATGCTTTTTATTTTCGGGTAGTGCAATCAAAGCAAATTGTCGATGGTCAAAAATGTTGTAAAATTTTGCAGTTTCTTCCTTTCTTTTCTATATTATATTACCATCGTCGTGCTTTGATTTGTTTTTCCCATTGTAAATATTTCTTATGTCTACCTCTAGTAAGGACTTACAATGACCATTCTCTCATATTGCCATATTTTATTTACCTTTAAAATCTTTTTAAACTGAAATAACTTAATGTTTAATTCAAAGGATAATAACACTTAAACTTCAAATTACACTCACACCCACACTGTAACAACTACACATATATTTTACACAAACGCCAATACTAATGCCTTAGCACACACACCAATACTAATGCCTAAGCACACAGGATAATAGGTTAATGTTATTTATTTTATTTTATATTTTCACACTTTTCATTTTTTTGTTTAGTTTATACTGTAAATGAATAAATAAATGGTTTTTTACACCATTTTTTTTTTCGTTTTTTTTTTATTTCTAAAAGGAATTGTAGAATTATTAAATTGTTTTAGCTTTAGTTTTTCGAATAATATTTAGTTTTTGTATACTTATTAAAAAAAATATAATATTGTTATTTTTTATAGGCCATAAAGGCTACTGTGATAATGTGGTGGTCGCCTATAATAGGCGCAACATCTAACTTCTGATTTAGTGTTAAGTACAAATAAATGTGTTATGTTAGCACTGTTGGCTATCCTATTATCAATAAATTTAACTAAGATATTTTCCCGGCGTTCCAGTCAAGTTGAAATTGAGTTTTAATAAGGCTTTAGGTAGAGCAGGTGCGGAGGGGGAGGGGGAGGGGGGAGGACGTCAGTCAGTGGATGTGGTTCTTGTCAACCATTCCTCAGAACTGCGACCGGTTTTACCAAAACGACTCCAAATGTAACCTGCATTTTTACCATAGACAGATAGTGAAAACTTTGTCAACTTCACTTTATAAATCATCTTATAGACATTTTAGAACAACCGGTATGGAGATGAATAACTTACAAAAGAAATGATCAGAAACGGATTCAAGACTCAGCTATACGCAGTGTAAGTTAGTACGAGAGGAGCCAGCAAAATATTTGCACTACATACTGAAATAATTAGGCCTAAGCAGGTCGGAAGGAAATGGTAATAAATAGAGTGAATTTATTTCTTATAACTTATTCTGTCGTAAAGTAGAATCGTAGCAGTTAAAAAAAGACGAAAAGGTTTTTATACCATTTAAATTTATTTTTATTTGACAGTGAATTATTTTTAGGGACGGTCTCTATATGTTATGTCTAGGATCTTTACTTATTGTTTATTTTGAGTTGTAACTGAATTGTAATGTGGTTATTCGCAACAAGCCGAGGTTCCCGGTACCGGATTCAATTTCTGATCGGCGAGGTTTGGTAAACTTGTGATTCGGGGACTCCTACTTCTGTCGCACGAAAAAGATGTGGAATGCTCTTCCAGACTCCGTGTTTTAACTTTCCTATAACCTGGAGTACTTCAAAACGAAAAGTCAAGCCGGCATAGTGTTAGTGACTGATGTCAGCCATGAGTGTGTGATTCCAGTTCTTAACACTCTTGGACCTTGCGCTCCGCTTACCATCACGTTTAGTGATATAATAAAATAAACAAGGTTTCAGACCTAAGTTAACAATTGTGACAAGACTCAAGACTCGTATGGTGGTCCTGATGGAATGTTCCGTGGTCAGTAACCACACGAGCGAGAGCATGCCACCATTGCCAACCATTGTATATCTGACATTCCATCACTATAGTATGACAAGCTTCATTAGTCAATATCTACAATCGGAGGGGGGCTTACCACGAACACATGTTTATAAACAGATTGTGTCATTGAAGTGTCGGAACAATATTACAGTAGTGGAATTAAGTTTTTAAGTTAGTGTATTAAGTATTAAGTTTGAATGTAAATATTATCTGGAATATGTCAATACATAAATAAAGTAGCATACAAAGCTACCCCGTATACAAACCCACCCCGTATACCAACCCACCCCGTATACAAACCCACCCCGTATACCAACCCACCCCGTATACAAACCCACCCCGTATACAAACCCACCCCGTATACCAACCCACCCCGTATACAAACCCACCCCGTATACCAACCCACCCCGTATACAAACCCACCCCGTATACAAACCCACCCCGTATACAAAGCTACCCCGTATACAATCCCACCCCGTATACGCAGTTTACATCGACTTATTTTTGACTTTGTCACCAAATATAAAATAAACTAGATGAAAGTGTGATGGTAGAGCTCCCCGTCAGTAATGAGCAAAACACAAGTTATTACCGACGAGCCGCGCATGCTATTACAGAACATCACTACGCATACAGAATAGTAATGACACATCACTACACCACTTCGCAACGTGTTTACAATTACTTAATAACGTTTCAGAATATGCTTAGATGGGTAATATGGAAACAGCTTTTCTGAAGCGAATTGTTATCGCTAAACTTGCCATTGTTAAGACTTTTATTTGCTAGCCAAAAATACATTAATCAGCCCAGACAGGACATGGGTCCAATGGTCGGGCATTGGTGTCGACACCGTTGCTTGGTCTTATGTCCAGGGCACATCTGACAGGACTGGGGCGGATTCGGCTGAAAAGGGCAAATGTCGCAAATACAATGGGACCGTGGGGGGGGGGCCAAGTGTTCTTTAAGGAACTGTCTAAGCGGCTGGTTCCAGCTGTAGGCCTGTATGTGACGAGAGGGATGCCAGGGGGGGGGGGGGCAAGTGTTCTGTAAGGAACTGTCTAAGCGGCTGGTTCCAGCTGTAGGCCTGTATGTGACGAGAGGGATGCCAGGGGGGGGGGCAAGTGTTCTGTAAGGAACTGTCTAAGCGGCTGGTTCCAGCTGTAGGCCTGTATGTGACGAGAGGGATGCCAGTTGCATCATGGATGAATATTTTAATTTATAGTTTAGTTTTAATTAAAATTTAGTATATAATTTTTATTTTGTATTCATTGTAGGTTGGAATAAATACTATTACTGGCATTAATTGCTGATTCATTTAGTTCTAGTCGTTTGAGGTCACCAAATAAATGCGCTATATAAATAAAATTACAATAATGCGAGTGTTTAGTGGCTACGACCGCAGATTTAGACGCGGAGGTACCGGGTTCGATTCCTGGTCGGGACACAATAGATACATCGACGGGCTTCCTATGACGGATCTAATAATCTTAAAAATTAGATTCACAGTTTAAATTAAAATATGATGAGAACTTTGACAATAGAAAGCAATTAAATAGAGATAAATTGGTGGCCGGTGGAAGGTAATCGATATTCGAGTCCAAGAAATGTATTCCTTTGTCGATGTTCTACGTAATTTGATGGTAATTAATTCCTGATTAAACTTGCGTTAGGGTGACCAACAGGTTGTTTTGTAAATAGAATAACTTTTTGTTTTATCTGTAGTTTCCTGCGGGGTGACACGGAGTGCATAATCGTCTTTTAACGAATCAAGACGATTACGTCTGTCAGAAATCTCAAAAGGTCGGCGGAATGCCTAAGATTGCATATTCGTTTCGACGCGTCGTTGCGACGAATATTAAGATATACTACGAAGCACTTTTAGAAGTATTTCCTTCACCATTGACAGTTTAACGTAGCGTGGACGAATGTGCTCAACCTAGATTTTAAAATGAATCGTCAGCTGTCAACGAAGGAACGTTAGTCAATACGACGATACAAACGATTGTGCTCCGCCCTACCCCGCAGGTCTATGATTTCTTTAAGACATTGATTTTGTCTCATTGCACTTATTTTTGGAACAAGTTCTAAGGCATTATAGTACTACTCGTTTTATAAATATATACAGTAGAGATAATCAGAATAGTAAATGTAGAGTCATTCATCATCATTACAGGCCCTTGATCTTTGTTGAAGAAGGACTTATTTCTGGAGAATTTGACCTGCACTCACCACGCTGGCCAGGGGTTGACGAGGTTGTAATTCCAATAAGTTGTTAAAGTGCTCTCCTCCACGCGGGAACGGGGACGTGAACGTAAGAAAATTGTATTTCTCATTGTTACATGCCAGAGTTGCAAATGGACCACAATGGAAAAAAATATGTCAGGCACAATCCCGAAACACTGTTCTTATTAAACTCTAAAAGTTTAGTTTTCTAACCTGGTCCTGTTGGTGTGATTCGACGAGCTCTATGATCAATGGCATTTACTTTCTTCTCACTTGAACCCATTGACTTTTAAATAACTTTAGGTTTTTTTATATATCGTTTATATCTATATATGGACGAAAATACTCGGAAATATTTTCAAACTTTTAAACTCTTAGATCAGCTAAATAGCTTTTTCCTTTTAAGCCAAAAGTATTATATATTTGTTTCTGTTTTGCATAATAACTACCAAATACATATGGTTTCTTTTATCGGTAAGAATTATTAGCGTAAACGGTAAAAGTCATCTTGATCCGGATGGCAGCAATTTATTATTAGCCTTTTGCATCGTAATAAACATGTAAAAATATTACCCGAATATTTTGTTAGGACCTTATATATATATGTCTTTCTCTATATGTATGTATTTTTTGTATTGGGAGGTAATTGTTATATATATAAATAAAAACCATCCTACTAAATTTCTTGCCAGTTATTTGGAAGACCAACATATATTCATACAACTTTAAAATAAACTTGGAAAGAACATTGTCCTACTTTTAACAAATTCATGGGCATCTTAAGTATGAGCCGAATCGAAAAGAAATAATATAAAAGATAAGTCTGAGAATGTCGTGTCGGGGTGTCGTTACGTCATGTCAGGGGGACCCTTAAATTGAAACATTCTCAGAACGCATTAGAATATTCATTAAACATTATTTAACTCTTGTCACTTTGCTTTACTCTGGCTTCTTATAAGAAGACAATTACTTAGCCATTCAAGAATACACCGTGCGGTTGCCGAGTCGGAAAACTAGATACTTATATTAAGTACAGGAAACAATCTACTTGAAGTCTTCGAAACTGTCAATAGTGCCGCGCCACAGGACCTGCAGTCGTTTGGATTCAAACCGTAATCAGGTATATTTAGGAGACCTCCATTTGAACATAGTTTCTCCTAAATGTACCTGAGATGGACGGGGGGAGGTACTCGTACATTTAGACCAGGCCTGTATCGTCACCGGCGTTTTCACAAGGTATATTATGTAATTAATAAAAAATATATATAAAACAATTATAAAACAAAGCATGTCTATTAACAAGTTAAGCTTAGTTTCCAAGTAGGTGATTGACTCAAATATCACAATTAATAAAAAACATTCGATAAACCAGAGCAGTATTACCAGCCGGACGACAGCAGGGGTAGTGCAACAAATCTAAAGCTAGCCGGACGACAGCAGGGGTAGTGCAACAAATCTAAAGCTAGCCGGACGACAGCAGGGGTAGTGCAACAAATCTAAAGCTAGCCGGACGACAGCAGGGGTAGTGCAACAAATCTCAAGCTAGCCGGACGACAGCAGGGGTAGTGCAACAAATCTAAAGCTATCCGGACGACAGCAGGGGTAGTGCAACAAATCTAAAGCTAGCCGGACGACAGCAGGGGTAGTGCAACAAATCTCAAGCTAGCCGGACGACAGCAGGGGTAGTGCAACAAATCTCAATAATAATAAAAATTCGCATGGTCTCCACGTTAAACCGTTTTCAATATACTGTACAACATTGTCTGCTGCTGCCGGTCTTCAGCTAACAGCTTACTCTTTGGACCACTTTGCTGCTCACACTGCCAATACTTTAAATAATGACGTGTCACAAATGCCTGTAATAGATTTACGTGAATATTTTGATTTTGACTTAGGTACCAAAAAATAACAAAATTCCGCGTTCACCCGGATGTGATAAATGTTATTTATTTTGCCGAGGATGCCGAGACAATTAACAGTAGCAAAAAAAATGTTTCAAACATTTTTTTAACTTTATTCCCCATCCCTTCCCAACCAAATACAGTATTTTCCTAATGCTGTTTTGGAAGGTTTGTTTGATAAATGCAGAGCTGTTTAGCCTAAATTCTTTTATGATAACGATTTTTTATGTAAAGGTTATTTAAATGGTAAATTATGTAACGACATAAATAATTTAATTTAAGACCTCTTTATTAAATGGGTTCCGAGATATCTTCATTTCGGAGGTAAATGAACACATTTTAAATAGTAATTATATTTATCTCGCTAGTTTGATAATAACTAAACTTTCTCTTATAAGGAAATTTAGATAGTTGAGAAAAGGTTAGGTTCCTCTTGACTTGTGTTTTGTGACCCTTAGAGCCCGTGAGTCCCAATTTTTTGACACTATAATAAAATAATTAGCTTCCAGATTATTTTGGTTATGTAAAACACAATCATTACATCTCCAGCGACACAGCGACCTAGACCTCTACAATTGAGAATTTGCCTTCCAAAATATATATTTGGAGTTTACATTCGACAGTAATGTAGTTGTGATTATGATATTAGTATGTAAGTAAAGATTTGCACGCCTGCTTGCAGGTAGAATATATGTGAGTAGACCTGACTAAAGTTTTGTGACCACTGTACTGTATTTATTGCAAATAAATATTAGTGGAGCCGGGACCGAGCGACGTCTTAACGTGGTATCCAAAGCATCTATGAGAAATAGATAAATAAATTAATTATTGCACATAAAAAAAAAACATTTAAATGACACTCTATGTAAGGCGAGCTTAATGTCTAGACACCCAGTCTCTTTCACCCTCGCAAAGGTTAGCTGTTAGAAAATGCCTTACATTTACTTGTGCATAAAAACAACGATTTGAAAAGATATTTTTTTAAAACTTTTACTTAGTAAAAGTAAAATACGACCAATCCACCACCGCCCTTTAAAACACAATATATTTAATTACTTAATTTCAGTTATCAAAATGCATACACCATATACACCACACCATGCAAATGTACGCATCATGAGTGCCGTGGTTGTAAATGCTCTCAAGATCCTATCAAGAGGTGTTTCAAAACAGTAGAATTAGAGCCCTAGTTGTTTCTTTGATTATCGGGAATAGCTTTACGTACTCCATCTGTATAGTATAGTGGTAGGGTCACAAATTAGATTGGTTTAGGAAGAGTTTGAGAGTAAGTATAGATTAATAGTTGTCGTGACATCGACATCGGAGAGTCTTATCTGGTCGGCTACAATTACAAATTGATAGGACCGATTGAGACGTCCCGGACGATTGGATTTTAAAAAGGTTCCAAAAAAAGGAGCTTATCAATTCGTCGTGTTTCTGTTTTTGTTGTTATGTTTGGTGGCGCATATCTCCTGCTACTATAAAGCGTTTATATGTTGTTTTTCTTTGAATTCGTAAACTGCCACTGTGGTCTAACGATGCCGGTTCGACTCCTGGTTGAGAATCATACTATACAGCACCTAAAATACAGAGTTCTAAACTGCCACTAATGTTTTTAGAAATTTATGAAGAATTTGGCCTACACTCGCCACGCTGGCCAGACGGGTGTGCTAGGGTCTGATGCCAATTTTTAATGACAATTTATTAACGATTGATTTCTGTGGAACTGGGACCGACGACTTGACGTGCTGTCTAGGGGATGTGATCATCACATTAAATTTATTAAAATCGGTTCGGTAGGTTTTAATTTATTAAAAAAAGAGTTGTTTTTGCAATTGCCGTGAATATAGATTTTAACAAGTAAACGGTTACATTGTAAGTAGTACTTGCAGCATAATTGTCATGTGAAATGGCATAAAGTTTTCTCCAAGTAAAGAATATAAATATTAAAATTCTTCTGGTTTTTATGACGACAATTCCTAAATAATTGTTTAGTTTACGAGTGTGTGTGAAAGTGCGTTTAGCATTCTCCCGTCTGCGCCCATACCTGTGGCTACCGCCGTAATTATACCTAAATATTTGAATAAATATGCGACGCGGGGGAGATTGGGATCTTGAGTAATTAGGGTGCGACTCCTCTTTCTAACACGATACGATATTTTTTTTCAATAAAAGACTTGTATGGGGATTTTGGCTGAATTGTATTCATATTTAAATATGCATGTTAAGATAAATTATTCTAACAAGATTACAATTTAAGTAGAAAAACCCTTTATTTTATATAGTTTAGGTCTGGTTTGTTTAAAATATCATCAGGACAGTACTAAAGGACTTGATTGATACGAAAACTCCATTTTTTTACAACTTAATATGTAGCACAGTAATATATAATAAAAATAACATTAATCTTATCAATAAAAATCTATAAACTACTATTTACATATTTTTTTAATAATTGTACTCAGCACAAGTAGTACAAACATAGCCCAAAATTAATGATGTTAATAATTTAACCATAAGCAACAATAATGTAGAGATTAAGGATTTTGTTTTTTTAAATAAAACATTACGAAATGTATGAAACATGTTTTAGCTTACTGCAGATTTATTCTCTCTCTTCCAAACTAGTGTTGTGTTGCAGAAGATACTATTATCATCTGTGTACAAGAAATATATAATTATATTAATGATTATATGGAATTTAGATTTTGCTATATAAAAGCTACTAAAGCCTTATTGACATCACCAAGTATAGGTCGGCCACAAGGCCAGTCACGAGAAAAGCAGGCATAAAGGAAACAGTGTCTGTGTAGGTACATGATGTATCCCGGAAACGCAGCCGGCGCATAGAGAATCCTCACTGTGTACAATTGTCATTTTTATACATTTAACATAATAGCTTGAGAAAACGATTAGAAAATTAATAATCGTGGAATTGTTTTTTTTTAAATTTATTATAATGTTATTGTATTTTTTTTTATTTAATTGACGTTTATTGCTGGTAAGATTTATTGTTACAAAGTAATTTATTAAAATTGTAATATTGAAGATTGTAAAGTATGTCAGAATAAATGTCTTAAATGAACAGTGTTTTGACAATTTCTCCGTTAAAATTAGTTATTATCCAGCTTAAAAGAACCATCAAAGTATTTATTATATTGTGGCGACCGTGACAGTTTAATAATGAAGTAAAATTGTATTTTTAGATTAAGTATAATTGAGATCCCACAAAACTGGCCGAGAGTGGCTTCAAAAAATATTAGGAAATTTATTGAAAGTTATAATAAAGAATATCATATTAAGTCTATTGTAATAGTTATATTATGACCCGAAGTTGCGTCCCACTTTTAACAAGCACATGTTTATCTAAAATTACATCTGAAACACAGTTTTACTTTCTCGTTTACGTCGAAGCTCGGTGTATCTTGTGGGAGATCTCTGTCAGTTAATGACATTATGTCATGACGTGGTTATGACACGATGTTGACCTTCACTCTCAGAAAGACGTTCATGTGGAACCTGCAGTTGTGGCAGTTATTGTTTTAACGACTGTAGCACGACATTGTTTCATACGTGACCTACTACTTAGTTCTCAGTAAACTCGGAGACCCATTGCTTTGTAATGTTACTAACTCTATGAAATATCACAACCGCTTGCGTACCTACACGTCTTGTAGTGTCGTCCGTCATAGCGGTGCCCATAGTCTTAATGCGATGATACACCTGTCTCTATGATGATACTTTGACTCTTTACCTAAAACTCAAGGCACGGAGCTCAACAGATCTCGGGATCTTTACATTTTTGACAAAGATAAAATAGCCGCAGGTCATCTATTTAGCAGGCCCTCACGCCCTCCCGTCCCACTATCTATCTTCCAGTACGTGGTATCCACTCCAAAACCCGTCTAATCCACCGTTCATCGGTTCTGCGAGAGAGGTGTCCAGCCCATTGCAACTTCAGCTTGTTAATTTTGAAAGCTATGTCTGTAACATTGGTTTTCTGCATAGACATAGGATCGTCGCGTCGTCTTTTCTGACGGATGTTAACGTTTCTGGCTTTATCCTTCAAAGAAAACGCGCAAATAGCTTTCTCTATAGCTCGCTGAGCGGAATAATAATAATTAATTATCAGTCCAAAACCCGATATGGTTTTAATAATAAATTAAAATAACTATGTTAGTAATTAAACCAAAATTTACAAAACTATCTGTCCAATTGATTTTGGAGCTTCAAACAAACTTCATGAATATATTTTTAAATAATAATTATTATAGAGCCTATTTTGCACCTTTTAAATGAGATACGGTGTCAGATCACCGCGTTCTACAACATGGTGGATGCATACCATCTCGGCGGTAGAGGCTGATCGTTCGTCAGTTTATTGTTTATTAAACGTCTATAGGAACCCCTATAGGAACAATTGGATTTGTATCGGTTACAATATTTACTTAAATCTAAGTTAACAGTAAATAAAGAATCCAGCGATGGAGCTGCTGTTGGCACGAAAGTGCATCACCTCAACATCGTTTTTTTGGCTATCTAATATTTGTGACCACTCAAAGCGAATTCAAGTATCGGGTAAAACTTGCTCGGTCAATTGTCAATGAGATATATAATAGGGCTGCTGAATGTAATCTCGTTGGGCATAGATTTAGTAGGCGTTTAATTCTGAAGGTGTGCTTTGACAAGCGTTGCCTGTTATTGATTAGATACAGGTTGTGCAGCTTAGTGGACCAGCTCGGCTTATCTCCAGTTATGTACAACATCCGGTCAGACACTTCTAAGACTATCACTTAGATTTTAAATCTTTAATTAAATAAAATAAATCAGTATCATCACAGGCTTTAGCGTCCTAGACCTCCACTGTTAAATAAATTCATAAATTTTGGAGAATTTGGCCTACACTCGCCACGCTGCCTGTCCAGACTGCTTAACGAGGATCTGATGTCCATTTTTAATGACAATTTATTAACGATTCTACAAATTGGTAGTAGTAAATCTATGACAAATGTACGTGAGAAAAGTGTATTTTTCTTTTGTACATGTCGGGTTTCGAACCGACCTTTTTTTAATTTTAATTTTTAATTTATGGTCGTAATTCTTATTATGTTCTAGGATGTTTCCTGAATAACAATATTAAGAAATATAATATATTAATAAAAATACTGCGCTGGGTTGTCTCTGCGGCATGAACTGCTGTGATTCAATTCCTAGTCAAAAAAAATATTAAGTTTCGTAAATCAAATAAACATTTGGGTTATGTTTTTTGATGTTTGGACATTTGGGTCACAAAACAACTCAATACATAATTTTCCATTTGACAACAAATAACATTGTCAATTTGCACAAGTCAAAGTTATGCACCCCACTACACTATAGTCACCATTCCTTCGAGTACATGTTTTGGAGAGAATCCTATACATACATACATCTGTGGCTCGTAAAAGATGTGGAATGACCTTTCGCAAACCGTTTCCAATAATTACAATTTCAAGATAAAAATAACTCAAATGCGTCAGTAATTGGTATAAATCTGCGGAAACTGGTTTACCATCACGACCGATCCGGCCGAGGCGTGGCCAGACGTGGCCAGGCGTGGCCAGACGTGGCCAGACGTCGCACGCAACCAGGTATCTTAATTAAATCTTACATAAACGCATTATTACTGCTTATTGTGAATTTAATCCCTGACTGTACAGGCGTGGTTTGTGTCTGTACATACTCGTACTGACAGAACCCATCTGCCAATATAAGGTGTAGCACCAATTATGATAAATACAATTAATTTAATTACCTTGTATAGTGTTTAAAAAGTTAACGGCCGGTTGCAGAAAGGCTAAATGCACTGGTATTTAATTATAACAATGTTGTAAATAAAAATACTAATAAAGTGGCATATATCAAAATGTTAATCATAGATTATTCTAATTATCCTCTCTGCAACCGGTCCTATAATACTTAATAAAGATATCAAGATTACTTTAAGAAATACTTATATACCTAAAAATTTTTATGTAAATATTCTAAATGATATTTTATTTATTTTTGTTTAAACAATTTGAAATAAGTAGTGTTATTGTTTATAAATAACAATGTCAGAATGAAATAACCTGAGTTGTATAGAAACTAAGCAAATAAATGTAACGATTAATGTTAAACATGGCATCGATTGTACCTTCAACATTAAACTGAATTCGACGCCGTTTTAACATTAATCGTAACATTTACAGAGACTACATTTTGGTGCAAATCAGGCTTATTGTTTATGAAGTTGACACAATGTATACAATAATATAATTTACTATAAAATATAGAATGTGTTATATACAAGTGTGGTCATCGAGAGTCGCGGTTCGAACCCCGGCATGTACTAATAAAATCTACACACGTTTTTGTCATAGGTTTATAAATTTAGATGGTATGGTGTGATTGTGAGAAAAAAGTCATAATTCCTAACAAGAAAACCTAGAAAAATATTTGACTGGGCCTGACTGACGTGAGAGGACAAAATTCACTTAATTACAGTTTTTTTGTGAATGTCGTCACGTTTTGAAGGAATGCGTATTGCGAGAGGCACCCCCCCCTGTCGAGGCACCCCCCCTGTCGCAATATTAGAATACCTGCTGCTAAGACGTATATTTAGCAGGACCAAATATAATTAAATCATTTGTAAAAGAATAAACTTTATTGCAAGACTTTGTATAATTATTTTTTGGACCTTGCGCGATATTTTTTACTTGTGACCCCGACCTTGAGCGATATTTTTTTACTCTTCGCTTGAAAAACTTCAGAGCACTCACCATAGTATAGCCGGTAGAACACGCCCAGAGATGCCATCAACATCTCGATGAAGCTGGAGGGATTCTAAAATTCCAGATGTGGTGGCATCGTCCACAATTCAAACAGCTCGTATCTGTAGGTTAGACGGAAAACGAATAGACGCTGGTGAAAATACTTCGAAATTGAGCAAAGGAAATTAATTTATATATAATATAAATGTCAGGGCCTCGTAAAAGTCCTTGTATCATCCTCCCCCTCCCTGGTGTTCCTATTTATAGTCCTTCTCCAAACCGTTCACATGAATAAATATATTATTCAACGCCATTTCTGTGTCATGTTTCGTAACTTTTTTTAAATTATTTTGAATTGGCAGGCAAGGGAACAAATATTAAAATTAATTATTTGTCGATGGTCAAAAATCTTATATCGTCGCGAGAAAATAATCTTATCGTTTTCGCCAGTTTTTTTGCGTAAAAAACTAGATTTGTAGCCTGCAAGGAAGATTTAAGAAAGCCCGTGTAGCCGGGCTCGTCTGGTATAACATACGTCTAAAACTCGTCGTCACTGGATACCGACACGTCTGTCCGACACCCGCATACTAAATACACGCTATGAAATTATTCTTACGAGGTGATTTACTATCTTCATCATCATCAGCTTGTGCCTTTCCACTGCTGGATATAGGCTTTTTATATTGGCATAAATTTAAATAGGCGGAATTTAGCTGGCAATGAAATTTCAATGAAGTGACGTTAGCTAAGAGTCGGAAACCAAACCATTCCTTAGTAGTTCTTCACTTAAATTCAATTAAAATAAAAAAACCCGACTGCGGAAAAAAATAACCTCAAATAAAAAGAAAAAAACAAACATTAGGGTTCCGTCGCCAAAAAAATCAACCTATGATGTTTGATGTGTGTATAAATCATAAAATAATTTCAACAGTGAGTTCAGCGGCTCACGAAGGAACAAACATACATACATACATACTCGTACATAAGCTGATAAACACATAACCCTTCTTTGCGTTGCGCAGTCGAGTAAAATATGTATGGGAACGCGGCTATTTAAGTAAAAAGATGCATCTAACGATGGTTCAGTTACCGGCCCTTAATCAACGCTACGAGTAACACAATGTTAAACATGGATTATTAACTGTAAAGTATCTCGAAGTAAAAGAAACGTCTGTGAATTCCAAAACAGGAGAACCACTCGTCGGAATGAAAATAATTTTAATCATTAATTAATTATTGTTGAGTAACGAGTCTTGTGATTGGTTGACTGGTTGCTCCTAGTTGCCATGACAACCAGTCTGCAGAAACACCAACCCATTCTGAGTTCGACTTTGAGAACGTGACGCTCAACGACGTGTACATCGAACGATCAGTTTTGATACTTCTATTTATGTATGTCTTGATTTCACTAAAAACCTGATTACAAGTGAAGCCGAGTCAAGCAGCTAGTTTTAACTACTATCGTATCTACACCGAGTCCATAATTTATTTTTGATTAAACTTAAAGGTAATTTAAATAATAATATAAATAATAAAATGAACTTATTTTTTTAAATATTTATTAAATAAAATTACTTTATTGACGACAATATTATTTGCATTGCTTATTTAAATAATACAATATAAGGTAAAAATATTCTACAAAATATATATGCTTTAAACATTTATTATTATATTATATTTGTTTAACTGCCTTCGAAGTCTGGCGTTTGATACCTGGTTTCTTGAGTCTGGTACGTCATCGGCTTGAGACATCGACGTGTGATTTGTCCTGATAGGCCTATAGTAGAATTGGCTAAATTTGAAGATTAATATAAGTAAATAATGGTGTTGATGAGGTGTTTATATTTATATTATAATATTTGGGCCAAAGGATCAGCATTGCCATTCAACGTGGCAATGATGCCAGTATCCTTGGCACTTTGCCCATTAGCAGCGATTTGGGGCAATTTTTTTATTTAAAATAATTTTTATTTTGTTTTTTCTTTATTTTAGTTGTATTTTTATTTATTAAGTAGGTTTATTTTTATAAAAATATTAAAACGATGAAAATCCTCTACTGCACATATGTTCGTAGCCACCTTGACTATGCCTCAGAAGTGTGCAATCTAATGTATAATGTCTACATAGACCGCATCGAGAGAATTCAAAAGCGTTTTATCAAATATATAAATTTTAGAGCTAAGTCACAAATAAGGGACTACACTGCCTCGTGTCGCCGCTTTCACCTGCTACACACTGGACAGCGCCAACCGTAGGCATATTGCAGACATAACATTTTTGTTTAAAATTCTGAACGGTCAAGTCAATTGTCCTGCTCTACTGGAAAAGATCAAATTCGCAACCCCTGTAAGAATATCTACGTACAAACCCACTTTTGAATTCCAATACCTCATATAGAAGGAATGGAAGGTGATATATACCTCATATATATCACCTTCCATTTGCGGTAACTTCTAAATGACCCTTTATGTTTCCATTTATTTTTTCCAAATTTGTTATTAGTCGTTAGTTATCCTTTAATAATTAAATAAATAAAATAAATAAATAAATAGACGAAATTCATATTTTAATAGAGCATGTAGGTCATTAAATTCAAAAAGGTCATCGACACATTTTATACAAATGTAAGGACGGTGAGACATGAGCTTAACAACTTATTCTTTAATTTATAATATATTATTATTGTATATTGTATCGTATCTTCAGTCTATTCTGTCATGTATGTATTGTTTATGCTGTTATTATGTATGTAAGTGCTGTATTATCTTAGGTTAAAATATTACTTGTTGTTTTTTGTATTGTCGATAGTTCTCCATAGAATAAATAAATAAAAATAAATAGTAATTTATGTTTTAAACGTAAGTTTTTAGTTTAATTAATAATTTAGTCGAACAAATTAGTTAATTAAATATAATTAATAACTACTTAAATATTAAAAATAAAATTAGATCTAAACGAAACCAAATAATATAGTTCATCTTATTTCATTTGTTACCTGTTGTATGTAGCTTATTCTTAAATAAATAAATATGAGAAAGTATCAAGAGTTGCCAGCAGCAGTAGGGTGCGTTCTGGTTCCCAGTCACGTTTGCAACTTTTCAATATGTCGGCCGCGCGCTTCTCGGAATACACTCGTCTACATAACGCTGTTTAGTTTAACAACAAGCTCGTTTCTACAACGCACTATAATATCTCTGGACTTACATTGTGTTTAATGATATGAAAACAACCGATAAAGTCCTATTCAAAACATGTTTTCTGTTTCTTCAAGCGCAAACGGACCAGCAGCTAACCAACCGCTATTAAAATTGAAATTTGTAAAATATTTTGTATGCGTATGGTTATGATTCTCTCTCGCATTGAATACGATAGTAACATAATTAAGGAATCCACTATTTTTTTTTTCAATTTAACGGTGCGTTTATAGAAACGGTAGCTCGGTTGTAAGAACGCTTTCCTTGACATTCTAAAAAGGTAGATTCGAACCCCGGCATGTGAACCGATTAGAAATACACTTTTCTAACATACATTTGTCATAGGTTTACAACAACACCGTTCCCGAGCCTCAGGAACGTTAAGCTGTCGGTGCCGGTTCCACTAATACAAACTTCCACATGATCATTAACTTTTATGGAGTCCACGGAACCCCATGTTTACAGTATATTTATTTAAACTTAGATTTAGGTTTTTTTTTATATTGTACTCTTTATTTTGGTTAATAAAAAATCATTATTTTTTTAATGTTACTTTATCATATTTTTTTATTAAAATTGACACCAGACACTCGACGACCCTTCTGGACGAGTTGAACAAAGTCTGCAGAAAAAAAAAATGAAAGCCCTATCTTCATCAGTTCAAGTCCAGGGCTGTAATGATGACGAGGGCTTAAACGAAAACATTATGGAAAGCCAACCTTTTATTTGTAGGCAGAGAATGTGGGGTGCTTGGCTGCGATGTCTTAATCGATCATGTTATAATAACTTTAAACAATTAATTAAATAGGAATTTTAGCTGCGACTTGTGTGCTCGATAGTCCCAGTTTGGAAACATCTGCCTCTCCAACAGAGGGCGCCCTTGTTACGTCCTACTTTACTCTTAAGGACATCATTCAGTCAGATCATCTTCATTGCTTAAGGTTGCTTATCCAAGGATCTAAATATGCAAGGAAATTGATGATCAGCGATCGAGGTACTTTATAGAATACTACGTACATAAATCGTTTACAACTGACTCCGTAGTCTAGCGGTTAAGTCCTTGGATTTAGACACGGAGGTACCAGATTCGATTCCCATTCGGGACACTGTAATCTATTTAACTTATTTGTTATATTTCTCGAGTTTGGTACGCTAGAGACATCGACGAGCTTACCACTTGTCATCATGAAGTTGGCTAAATGTGAATCCACCTTATTAAAAGCGTGGTTTCTTTCCAATCTGAAAGGGAGGTCGTGATGATACTTTACCTTACTTTTTGTTTAATAACCAATAGATATGTAAATAATTTAAATAAATTACGTAATAATGATATTGTTATGTGTTTTGACTACTTAATAAATTAATGACGCAAACACGATTTATGCTAATGTTTTAGATAAATTATTTAAGTTGACGGAGACGCCGCGTGGGCTCACGTTACGGTGTCAGGTTTAAGGCACTTAAAACTACTGTTTCAGATAAAAACTATCATGGCTGGGTTGTACCAAACCAAGGTCTCTGTAAATGTTATCAATTGGTCACACTGTACGAGTAGGTCCTGTTTAATTATAAACATAAATGATGGCAACACCGCTTTCCGCCGGTTTTGTAGGCTGGCAAGCGTTGTCGCCATCCGTCAATTCGAAAATGGATTCAAAAATGTGTGAACGCATTAAAAGTGATTTTTCTAAATATTCTTTGTTTTAATTAACAAAAATGGTGCCGAAACCCGGGATTAAGAAGTGAAAGCGACGCGACATAGCAGATTACAAAAAGTCAACAATATCCTGCACTTTAATCTGCGCGAGAAAAAAAAAGCCGGTACCTGCGTGTTGAAACACGTGATTTTTTTTACTGCAATTAGCCGGTTTGCCTGCTTTTCCATAAGAAATCACGATGTCGACGGATAAGAAAATGTTGGCGGAGGTGAAGCGGCTGAAGGCCCATGTTGCACAATTTAAGGGCCAACTTTCCCGCGCCGAAACCTTTGTACAAGAGCAAACGCAGCAAGTGTTGATCGACGTGGAAGGCTCCAAGCTGCGAGTAGAACAGCTGCAATCCTCCCTGCTCAAATACCAACAGGACAGACTGGAACTTGCGTGCCTGCAGGACGATGACCTCGATGAATCCAGCTTTGACCAGGATGAAGTGGAGGAGCGATGCTTTCTTCTCATCTGCAGCTTGAGAAGAATCACAGCGTCCACGTCTGTCAGTGTTAGTGCTAGTGCGATAAATAATGTAGCTTTACCCATGAACATTCAACACAAAAATAAATTGCCACAACTGGACGTGCCCACATTTGACGGGAAGGAGATAGTTAAATTTCGACCCTTCATGGACATGTTTAGGGCAATAGTGGATAGTGATGACTCCATTTCTGCGGTACAAAAGTTATTCTATCTCAGAAAGTTTGTGAAAGGTCAGGCGCTCATGTTAATAGAGGGGCTTCCGTTAACCAATGAGTCATATTCGCAGGCATTAAAATTAATAGAAAATAGGTACAATAATGAATATATTTTAATAGCACACCATGTAAACTTGTTACTAGATTTTCAGCCAATTTCTAAGGGCACTGCTCCTAATCTAAGGGAGCTGGTGTCTCATGTACGACAGCAAGTGGGGGCACTCAAGGGTCTAAAGCAGCCAGTCCTAAGCTGGGATATGATTTTAATTCCCATTCTGACTAGAAAATTAGACCTGTATTCATGCCGAAGTTACCATTCTGAGCGTGATGCAAATAAGTTGCCAACACTTGAAAAGTTGGCTAAATGAGAATCCGCTTATTTATAAGCGTGGTTTCTGACCACCCCGAAAGGGAAACGGTCGTGATGATACTCACTTGAAAAGTTTCTGGAGTATGTGGAGAAAAGGGCTGCAAGCTTCGAAGAGAGTCAACACATGGAAGGTAAGAGTATTTCATCTAATTACAATTATAGCAAATCTAAAGTCACAAACTTAGCCAGTTCTAACAAGGTAATGTGTAAGTTCTGCGAGTCAGCTGAACATAAACTATTCTTGTGCAAAAAATTCATGTTATTAAGCATCAATGATAAATTAAAATTTGTGCAAGAACAAGGCCTGTGTACTATTTGCTTAAGTTTTCATTCAAATAAATGTCGTTTTCACTTTAAATGTTCTGTTTGCAAAAGCAAGGAACACAATACACTCTTACATAAAGAGCAAAATACAAGTTCAACTTCCAACGATGCAACTTCTTTACAAAGCAATGCTGACTCGACAGGCCTAGTGCTCTTGCCCACCATTAAGGTCAAAATACAGGCTCATAATGGTTCCTACCTTGTGGTCAAGGGTATTGTCGACAGCGGTAGCCAAACGTCATTTGTAACATCTGACTTAGTAAAGCAATTAGGGTTGCCAACCTTTAAATATAATTTAAATATATCTGCTTTGGGTCAAACCGAAAAGCCCATCAATCAAGCAGTCAATTTAACATTAAACTCATTGTATAATGAGTTTCAATGCAACACAACATTCTCTGTGCTAGACAAAATTACATCATTTCTCCCACAGACAAAATTTAATGTAAAAAATGTTGCCATTCCAGAAACTATTCAACTTGCCGACAATGACTACAATATTCCCAGTCAAATTTCCTTTTTACTATCAGCTGACATGTTTTTTAATATCCTGTTGCCTGACAAAATAGTAATTAAAGGGAGCAACTTAGTATTACTGGATACACAATTCGGTTATATAGTTTCTGGCAAAATACCTAACCACTTTATTACATCATGTAATCAAAATAGTTCTAAACCTGTAGCCTTGCATGCTAGCAATATGGAAAATGTAGACCACCTCCTACAACGCTTCTGGGAACAAGAACACATCCCAGAGGCAACTAAGAAGGTCATAGAAAAGAACACCACCTGTGAAGCCGATTTCAGACAGTCGGTACAGTTAATTAACAATCAATTTCAGGTCAAACTTCCTTTCACGCTTCCTGTCGAAGAATTGGAGCTGGGTAACTCATTTTCCCTAGCATTACAGCGATTAAATATACTTACAAAACGTTTGTCAAAAAATTTGGATTTAAAAAAGGATTATTTTAATTTTTTAAAGGATTATTTAGATTGTGGACATGCCAAAATAATTAATTTGGCCAACTTTACCCTACCTATAGAAAAATGTTACTTTTTACCGCATCACCCAGTATTAAAAAACAACAATGAAACTACAAAGCTGCGTGTAGTGTTTGATGGTAGTGCCAGAACCAACCTGAAACGATGCTTAAATGATTTCCTTCACATCGGACCAGTGGTTCAGAAAGACCTCTTCGAGATCTTACTGTCCTTTCGAGCGTATGATTATGTCCTGTTATGTGACATCAAGCAAATGTATAGGCAAATTAAAATTGATCCAACTCAAAGACACTTTTTGAACATATTATGGCGAGAAAATGTGAATGATCCATTAACCTGTTTTCAATTACAAACGGTAACCTACGGCCTTCGCTGTTCCAGCTTCCTTGCAACGCGCTGTCTCATAGAGCTTGCACAAAGATATGAAAATGAATATCCATTGGCTGCTACAGTGTTGCAGAATAATGTATATGTTGATGACTGTCTGTTTGGAGGTAACACAATAAATGATTTGCTTCAGGTACGTGACCAATTAATTAATATTTTAAAACTTGGCAGTTTTGAACTGCACAAATGGTGGGGCAATGATCCAAGCCTATTAAAGGATATTCCTAATAATAAACAACAATTCTGTGACAAACAGATTGACGATAAGAATTTTACTCTAAAGGCATTGGGCTTACACCTAAACCTAAAGAGTGACAAATTTATAATGTACAAACCGGACCATAACGCTCCCAGTGAATGGACCAAACGCCGCGTTTTAAGTTTTATTGGTTCATTTTTTGACCCATTGGGATTAGCCGGTCCTATTATCACTAAGGCCAAGGAAATAATGCAGAAAATCTGGTTAGCCAAAATAGGCTGGGATTGTTTATTGCCTTTGGATCTACTAAACTTATGGGATAATTTTTATTGTGCTTTAATGAATATGAATCCACTAACAATTTCACGAAATTTAAAATTCAACGGTGCCTTGCGAGTATGGCTTATTGGTTACTGTGACGCCTCTGCCATAGCTCATGGTTGTTGTTTGTATGTGCGAGCAATTCACAACAATATTATTGAAACAACATTATTGTGTTCGCGTTCCAGAATAGCCCCAATAAAAAATAAGCTTACAATTCCTAAATTAGAGTTAAACAGTGCGCTATTATTAGCTAAATTGTACAACAAGGTCCTGCCCATTTTGTCACAATTCAATATCAATGCAAGTTATTTATATTCAGACTCTCAAGTAGTATTGTGTTGGATAAAAAATTCCAATCTATGTCCACCCTATGTATCAAACCGGGTTAATCAAATAAACTCACTAACAGCTGCTTGCCAATGGTTTCATATTAAAGGTTCTCTAAATCCAGCTGATGTGATATCACGAGGTTGTGACCCACAAGTCCTTGTCAATAATGATCTTTGGTGGTTCGGGCCACCGATGTTGTCATCAAAAGAATTTGATCCAGGTAACTCGCTATCACTCGTGTGTAATCATTCATCCTGCGGGCTCGAGTTCAATGACATTAAACAATGTCTGAGTATAAGTAACAAGCTACCAAGTTATATTTCAAAATTTTCTAGCTTAATAAAGTTGCAAAGAATTGTGGCATGGCAATTAAGATTTATTAATAATTGTAAAAACAATGATAAACTTTTTAGCAGCCTAACTGCGTCAGAGCTTCGTACTGGTATGAATAAATTGATTTATCAGGTTCAAATGCATAGTTTCTTCGAAGAAATCAATTCTATTAAAAATAATAAATGTATAAAAAGTAATTTAAAATCATTACATCCGTTTATTGACAATAACAAGTTGTTGAGAGTAGGGGGGCGATTGCAAAATGCCAACATCCCTTTCTCCCAAAAACATCCAATAATTTTGCCAAATAAATGTCATTTAACTAATTTAATCATACTAAATGAACATTTGTCTCTGATGCATGGTGGTCTTAAGCTAACACTAGGTAGTTTATTTCAAAAATACTGGATTATAAATGCCACTCGTGAGGTTAAAAGCATAGTTAATAAGTGTATGAAGTGCTATCGTTTTAGGGCTGCTACAGCACAGCAGCTGATGGGGTCCTTGCCCTTTGATCGCGTCAACGAGGCACACCCATTCAGCAAGGTGGGGGTCGACTATTGCGGTCCTTTTCAACTGAAACAGTCTACCTTAAGACGGACTGTAACAACTAAAGGTTATGTTGCTGTATTTGTGTGCTTTGCGGTGAAGGCTGTTCATCTAGAGCTAGTCTCAGACATGACGACGGCCACATTTTTAGCAGCTTTCAACAGATTCATTTCAAGACGCGGCCTGCCAAAGGTTGTCTATAGCGACAATGCCAAAACTTTCAAGGGAGCTAAAAATAAGTTTAATGAATTATATGCCTTAGTAAATTCCAAATCTCATCGGGATTCAATAATTGACTACACTTCATGTAAAGGCATTGAATTTAACTTTATCCCCGCTTACTCGCCTACCTTCGGAGGCCTGTGGGAGGCCGCAGTCAAAAGTGCCAAGTATCACTTCAAACGAATAATTGGTGATATTCCTTTAACCTACGAACAATTTAATACAATAATAACGCAGGTTGAAGGGATCATGAATTCCAGGCCAATAACAAATTTGCCCAATGATAACGAAAATTTAACTTACCTTACCCCAGCCCACTTTTTAATTGGAAGACCTATGAATTTTGTGCCCGACACCAATCTTACAGAAATACCGGCAAATCGATTGCGATTATGGCGACGCTGCACTCAAATACAGCAACATTTCTGGAACGTTTGGCACAGACAATATCTGTCTCAATTAAACAATCGACCAAAGTGGCATAAGGACACGCCTAACATTAAGGAAGGCAGTCTTGTACTTATGAAAGATGTCAAATCCGCACCTTTACAATGGCCGATTGGAAGAGTTGTCAAAGTCCTTCCTGGCGCCGATCAAAGGGTAAGGGTTGTTGAAGTCAAAACTGCATCCGGTATTCACCGTCGCGCCTTGAATAAGGTAGTTATACTGCCGATTTCATAAGGTTAATTGTCCTTACGAATGCAGTTTTGACTTCCAACAACTATTCATATTATTCACGATTATCGTGCCAAGGGTTCCCTATTATTGGGGGAGCTATGTTTAATTATAAACATAAATGATGGCAACACCGCTTTCCGCCGGTTTTGTAGGCTGGCAAGCGTTGTCGCCATCCGTCAATTCGAAAATGGATTCAAAAATGTGTGAACGCATTAAAAGTGATTTTTCTAAATATTCTTTGTTTTAATTAACAGGTCCAAAGTGACAAATGAGATTATTGTAACAATTATTTACCTATTTATATATATTGTTTTCACATTTATTAATTGTATTTACTATTTAGTCACAGAAAAAAAATAGTTACTATATTTTACTGTTTTAATAGTTACACCATCAAAATCTATGTACGCATTACTAAATCAACACATAAATTAAATTTCAATCCTCACTGTACAGAAGGAAAAGGTTGCCAGTCTGATTGGAACATTTTTTATTTATAGATAAATATATTTAACTTTTAGTTAAAGTAAGTTTTTTTTGTATGAGTACTTAAAAACAAAAATAAAATAGATTAAAAAACTAATTATAAATAAAACTAAAGTGTTTTAATTGTATTGTCTAAATAATATAAAATCTCTTTGTTTGTGTTCCACTACGAGTATCAATACTTTGTTTATACTTATGTTTATAATAAGCTGTGATTTTTTTTTAAATATAAAATAAATAAATTTGTAAACTTTCTCGTTAAAAATAGCGTGGGATCTGACCACCCTAAGAAGCAAGGGGTTACGATCGTGATGATAATCAACTTTTTTTTTTACCACTATTGAGGTTCCAGCTATTCTGGAACTCAATATTCCGCAATGATGGCAAGATACCTAATGGTATGACTCTGATCCCCTGAGAGCGGGGACGGGCCTTAGTGTGGGATGCCACTTGTGTCGACATTTAGGCTTTGTCCCACCTCAGGGGAACAGCGCTAATAGCGGAAGCCGCAGCCGAAAGCGCAGAGTCTGGCAAACGGCGCAAACATTATTAAAAAAACATCACCCCTCGTCTCATTATCTGCTCTGGTGACAGATGATGATGACACGAATTAGGTTGTGAAAGGTTTTTTTAAATATTTTTTTTATTTGTAGTAATAATATAGTTTTTTTTATTAAAACGTTTAAAGAGTCAGATAGCTGTGGGGTCACATCTCATGTCCCAGAAACAACAATTCTGACGAAATTTTATTAAATTTAGTTTAGTTAGTCTAAAGACGTCCTATCCGAGATAGTCCCAAGAAGACTGGCAACATTTCCCCTCAGTATAGCGAAGCTAATGAGCCACGACGGTATAAATCTCGTTTCAAAAACTGGTTACTGTTACCCAAATTAAATTTTAAAATACACATCATAGGTCCCTATGCTATATCTGCAAGTATAAATAATAAATGACCAGAATCTATTAAACACGAAGTTACCCATCATAATTTTTATTTATTTATTTGTAAGTAGGCATTGGACAATAAATATAATGTATTCTGCGCTTTTACATGTCAAAAAATTTATTAATATAACGAAAAGCTTATTTTCTGGGAAATAGCTTGTATTTGGAGCAGCACATTACAACCCAAATATACATAATTATAATTTAAAAATTATAGCTGCTGTAAATAGGCATTGTCATACTACAAGCTAAGACGAAAACAATTGTAAATAATCTATAGGATACTCCTATAGTACTATAGTAAGTCTTATTTCAAGCAGGGTTATTTTTATATAAATATCACGATGAGAAGCTTAAAGTAATAGTTCCCATTGAAAGTAAAAAATGGCATTTGACATCATTGCAAAGGGCACATACTTTTAACGAGAACAACAAATAGGTGGTAGGCGGACTGATGCTGGTAATTTCCCCAGTCTGCCGGGGCGGGGAAGTATCTACCGTTCGTGCCGACTAACCCAGTAATGTGTATCCACACGTTTTGAGATCAAGCTCGACTTGCCGTCAAGCCCAGTCAAGCCGACAAGCCGGCATAGTGTTAGGGACTGATGTCAGTCATGAGTGTCCGATTCCGATTCCAATTGCTAACGTTTGTGGACCTCGCGCTCCAATTACCATCAGGTACAAAAACAAACAAAAAGAAATAATGTTCGATGAATTCATAGAAGATAAACTCTAACATACCTCTGAGTAGTATTTATTAGTTCCTGTCCTTCTCCGAACTTATTTGTTGTATTATAGTTTAAGGTGTTAATAGTAGTTTGTTAGTACATAGTTAAGTTATAACCTATATTTTATTATTTGCTACGCTAAGGGGTCAAAGTCAAAGTCAAAATAATTATTCTCGTAAACCTATTACAGGCATTTATGAAACGTATTTATTAATTAATTTAATTATTTTGAATGATTCTACTCCTGCTAGTAGAAGACTAAGCAGCAAAGTGGTCCAATAAGTAAGCTGTGAGCAGAAGACCAGCAGCTTAGCGGATTCCAGTTACCTGTTAATGTTTAATCTGACTGAGAAAGGAATATGCAAAGAAAACTCAGCTATCGGTTTCATATATGTTATTATTCTTCTTGTAAAATTCTTTCTGATATACAATAAAATATTAGAATTAATACGTTGGCAGCAATATTTGCCAACCTTCTTGTCTCCAGTTCAGAGTCTTTTCCGTCAGCCGTTTGGACAACTCGATGATGAACTAGGCTTAATAAATAATTGTCTTAATAAAATCGGGTAATTTTACAAACCCGTCGATTACCAAGAATGGTAATCATTTTAAAGCAGCATCAATAAAAAATACATAAAATTTGATGACATATAAACTTGAGTCAAAAATAAATTAGTTTGCGTCATAAATAAAAATGATAACATTAGATTTAAGAACCAATCTTTTATCGCCTTCCCTAAAGCGGTTCGGTCAATTATACTTTAAGCCAAAGCTTTTAAACACTGGCATTTCGTAACCACAAAACAAAAAAAAATATATATAAGATTATTGTTTGACACAGGTCCGCCCGTGTAATAAAGTGATCCATAATAAAAACCTTCAGTTGGGTGTACTATACACGTGTTGTACCTACTCACATCATTATCATTACAGCCCCTAGAACACAGGATTCTAGACCTCCTCTGTTGGAGATGGGCGTTCCAGATTTTTTTGGAGAATTGGACCTACACTCGCCACGCTGAGACGGCTTGTCGAGGGTCTAGTGTCAATTTTAATGACAATTTATGAAGATTTGTAAGTCACGTCACACGTCCTTAACGTGATATTCGAGGCACGGAAACGGTGGAGAAGAAAAATAAGATGAATTTCTTAGCATTCCATGGATTTACCTTGCGGGTGCCGGGTCCGTCGTGTGTGGGAAAGATAGATGAGAAGAATGGTGTTTTGGGCTTACGAACGACGATAGGATGGTTTTTTCAGTAAGTGCTCTGGCACCAACTTCCACTGCGTAAAGCTGAGTGTTGAACCCGCTCCTGATCATTTCCTCTGTGAGATCATAATATTTGTTTACCTCATGTTGTAGTCTTTTGAAATATTTGATTACCATGAAACTGTAAGTTCAATAAGAATACCTTTTTATAAGCTCCGAGAAAACACTACGATGTCTGGCCTAAAATGTACGTAAGAAACTAATTTCTCATTGGTACAAGTACATGCCGGGCTTCAAACTTTAAACTTTAGTTTGTCGTTCTTACGACCGAGCCACCTCCGCTCTCATCCATGCTCCAAGTCATATCGCCAATTTGTTCCAAGGAATATCTCTGACTAATTTAATTTATATCGCACCTTTGGTAAGTGTAGGCGTAGGCACCTTTGGTAAGTGTAGGCGTAGGCACCTTTGGTAAGTGTAGGCGTAGGCACCTTTGGTAAGTGTAGGCGTAGGCACCTTTGGTAAGTGTAGGCGTAGGCACCTTTGGTAAGTGTAGGCGTAGGCACCTTTGGTAAGTGTAGGCGTAGGCACCTTTGGTAAGTGTAGGCGTAGGCACCTTTGGTAAGTGTAGGCGTAGGCACCTTTGGTAAGTGTAGGCGTAGGCACCTTTGGTAAGTGTAGGCGTAGGCACCTTTGGTAAGTGTAGGCGTAGGCACCTTTGGTAAGTGTAGGCGTAGGCACCTTTGGTAAGTGTAGGCGTAGGCACCTTTGGTAAGTGTAGGCGTAGGCACCTTTGGTAAGTGTAGGCGTAGGCACCTTTGGTAAGTGTAGGCGTAGGCACCTTTGGTAAGTGTAGGCGTAGGCACCTTTGGTAAGTGTAGGCGTAGGCACCTTTGGTAAGTGTAGGCGCAGGCACCTTTGGTAAGTGTAGGCGCAGGCACCTTTGGTAAGTGTAGGCGCAGGCACCTTTGGTAAGTGTAGGCGCAGGCACCTTTGGTAAGTGTAGGCGCAGGCACCTTTGGTAAGTGTAGGCGCAGGCACCTTTGGTAAGTGTAGGCGTAGGCACCTTTGGTAAGTGTAGGCGCAGGCACCTTTGGTAAGTGTAGGCGTAGGCACCTTTGGTAAGTGTAGGCGTAGGCACCTTTGGTAAGTGTAGGCGTAGGCACCTTTGGTAAGTGTAGGCGTAGGCACCTTTGGTAAGTGTAGGCGTAGGCACCTTTGGTAAGTGTAGGCGTAGGCACCTTTGGTAAGTGTAGGCGTAGGCACCTTTGGTAAGTGTAGGCGTAGGCACCTTTGGTAAGTGTAGGCGTAGGCACCTTTGGTAAGTGTAGGCGTAGGCACCTTTGGTAAGTGTAGGCGTAGGCACCTTTGGTAAGTGTAGGCGTAGGCACCTTTGGTAAGTGTAGGCGTAGGCACCTTTGGGAAGTGTAGGCGTAGGCACCTTTGGTAAGTGTAGGCGTAGGCACCTTTGGTAAGTGTAGGCGTAGGCACCTTTGGTAAGTGTAGGCGTAGGCACCTTTGGTAAGTGTAGGCGCAGGCACCTTTGGTAAGTGTAGGCGCAGGCACCTTTGGTAAGTGTAGGCGCAGGCACCTTTGGTAAGTGTAGGCGCAGGCACCTTTGGTAAGTGTAGGCGCAGGCACCTTTGGTAAGTGTAGGCGCAGGCACCTTTGGTAAGTGTAGGCGTAGGCACCTTTGGTAAGTGTAGGCGCAGGCACCTTTGGTAAGTGTAGGCGTAGGCACCTTTGGTAAGTGTAGGCGCAGGCACCTTTGGTAAGTGTAGGCGCAGGCACCTTTGGTAAGTGTAGGCGTAGGCACCTTTGGTAAGTGTAGGCGCAGGCACCTTTGGTAAGTGTAGGCGTAGGCACCTTTGGTAAGTGTAGGCGCAGGCACCTTTGGTAAGTGTAGGCGCAGGCACCTTTGGTAAGTGTAGGCGCAGGCACCTTTGGTAAGTGTAGGCGTAGGCACCTTTGGTAAGTGTAGGCGCAGGCACCTTTGGTAAGTAGAGTTAGTAAGGTAAGTCAATAGAGATGTTGGTGGGTAGTATAGGAATTTCGTGTGATGATAATGACCTAATATAGAGGTAGTTCTTGTATTCACCGTGCGGGTGACGAGAGAAGAATAACGTCAAATCAGACCTACGCCAATCTGTCTTGCCTAGCGGCGAGAGAAGTTTAATTTTTCAGCAAGTATCAAATCTATATTGAGCGCCAACAAAAAAAAAACACGCATATACTTCTTCTGTCATTTTTGAAATAGTTAAGATAAAATCTATTAATTTCTAAACGGAAAAGGACAGACAGTAATTCAAGACACTTCTTCATAAACTGATTGGAGACGTAAATTGTATCTTTAGCGGCAAAACACAGAGACATAAGATATTTAATTTAAGTGGCCGCGGCCAAATCATAATCTTTCTAGACTTTGAATACTGACTGGAGAATATGCCCTTGTCCCAACACTCTGACCAAATAGGTTGGCAAGGGTCTCATTTATTCTACAAAATTCTATACGTTTCTTCTATTTAGTATAAGAGAAACCAGAATTGATGCTGCCGGGTTGACATGCTCTCCTACTCACGGAAAGGAATGGTGCTGAAGAAGAAGAGAAATAGGCTGCTTTATAAAGGAGCTATTTTTATTTTACTACACAACAAGACGCCACCATCCACCTTGCTGCTTCTCTCCCAAATCCATTACAAACATATACAAGAAGAGTTTATTTCTTATTGATACACTCCGGGGAACTAACCGCGAGCTTTTTATAATAATATTTGATTACCCAGAATTTCAAGATACAATTTTGGATTGAAGAAAAGAAGAAGACATACTTGTATAGGCATTATGACTGATTTTGAAAAACTGTTCATGTTATCAAGTGCCTATCTAATGTTTACACAAAAACAACTTATTTCTGCAAAAAATTTAGCCTTACTCTGTTCTCATGTTCTTGATGGATTATGGCCTGAAAGAGCAGACAGCCAGCGCAGTCATCCAGGCCCGGATGTTCAATAGGCCTGGGTTGGGGATGGGATAATCTTCTGTTATCCCGGGTAGTCTCCTAGAGTCGTCTACTTTAGTTCTTCTCCAAAAGCGCCTTCTTTGGGAGTGTCCTCCGCTCCGCGAGTGGGCCGTGCGATAGTTCGAGCGATATCCTGAATATGCTTGTAGGATCCGTTGTCCGCCCGGTAAAGCATACGTTAAGATAGGCCAACAACAAAAGCCTCGATAGTGGGCATCTCCAAGGACGTTTCGTTTACGAGGAACAGTCAATTTTCAATTCTATTTTTTTTATTTTTTTATTATTATTTGTTTTAATATTTATTGCAGAAAGTACAAATGCAGAATAATGCTCCAAGACAGATCTCGGGGATAAATAAATATTGTTTCATTCATAGAAATAATAACAACAATAATATTGTAGAAAAGTATTTTTCTTAGAATCGTCGTTGGCTTAAAAAGAAGTTGTATTGTTTCGGTCTGTAGTTAGACATACGTCCATGGCATAAGGTTTTTATTGTTTGTTTAGGGTCCATCTTCGTGGCGGCGATCACTTAGTAATCATATAAATGAGCAGCTATGGAAGGAATTCGAAGATTACAAGTAATCACCGACCTACTGGCGCCAACCCTAACGGACAAACAGAATCTATATATCTTTAGCTTCTCTTACTGGACTATAAATAGTATAATAATAATAAATTATTTGTTTCCGAATATATTCCATAATACTTGTAGTTAGTAACATATTAACTTAGAACTATGTTAGTACACATTAATTAAAACAAATAGGAAATTAATAATAATTTTATTTATTTATCACAGGAAAACTTACAGCTAGATAACAATATAAATGAATAGATATAATAAAAAATGAGCCAATTATAAGTTTTCGCCTATAGTATATGTAGTATAATAATAATACGTACTTCATTAAATTAATTCAAATTCTTTTACCGCACATCCATGCCCCCATACGACCTCAAAAACAATGGCCGCTGGCGACACTATAAATATGTGTAGCGATTTATACTCCGCAAATGCTGTACATATTTACAGATTCACACATTCCCAGTTATAACTCCAATCCAGCGCCTGACAAAAGCGCTGTTAAAACGCGACGATATCATCTTCAGAATGCCGTTGTCACTACTCTGTGCAGTATCGACGCTGCCATTTGCGGATTATAGCCGGAAATCCATCCACATGGGCCTCCGCAAAAAAGCCCCATGCACTGTGCGTCGAGGCAGTCCCATCAGCATTCTGAAGATATTATTGTATTGTACGCGCAGAGCGCTGTAGGCCCGACCAGAGTATCTCACCCACAGACTGCTGGTGTAGAAAGACGTGCAGTACGCTTTAAAAAGCGTGATTTTTACACCGTCTGAACATCGAGCAAATCTGCGAGCGAGCATGTTCCCTCGCACCACCAACTCGCGTTATAATACTACACTAGCACTTTTACTCGGCTTTTGTCCGTGTAAACGGCGACACGAAATTAATTTCGGTGCGCATTATTTTGATTTTGCTATGAATCCTAATTTAATTTGCATGGAGTGTTGAGAGTGTTCTGTAGTCTTATATAGAAAATTCTATTCATTCATTCATTCATTCATGAGTCATATTATTGAACTATTTATTTTAGTATTTAGGTGACATGTTTACTTGCTAATAAACCATTATACAAGAAAGATAAGCTGCTGGTCTTCTGCTAACAGCTTACTTATTGGACCACTTTGCTGCTTAGTCTTCCACTAGCAGGAGTAGAATCATTCAAAATAATTAAATTGATTTTATACGTAATGACAGACTTTTCTGTAGACCTATCTATTAGATACACAATTCCACCATACATTATTTTGTTACATCTCAGAGGGTAGGCAGTGTTTTCGTTGAAATCTCCCAGACGGCTTATTATTTACCGTCGCTTCCAACTAATATCGTTATTGTATACAATAAATTATATACTAGAACCTTCCTCGAGAACCACGCTATCGATTGGTAAAAACAGCATGAAAATCGGTGCAGTAGTTTTTAAGTTTTAAGACGCGGCTGAGGCATTTGTTTTATAATATATAGTGATAGTGGTGTATTATTTATATATTATATAAAACATAGTAAAAAAAACGTGTTGTACAGTTTAATTGGAACGTCAGTAGTAAATGAAGTGGTTCCGAGAGGGTCGCTATCCACAACATTACCTGGGTTTTATTCAATTACTTAATAATCGATGAACATTAGTTTGTTGATAATCTTCCACTGAGGGCCGGTGTTTTATTACCCACTTAAGTGTGGTAACTGATTGATTGATGTACATATTTATACCTCTTCACTGCTAGATATAGGTCATTGCATGCGATCTTTGCAACCCCCATCCAACTCCAATGCGAAACATAGTGACTTTAACAGTCGGAATCCATTAAAAACCGAGACCGCGTCAAATCTTTCCAAATAATGGGTACTTTAGAGTCGCATGTTCCGTATTAGAATTTATTTAAATCTTTATTGCACAAAAACAGACTTTGGGACTACTTGAGCACTTAATTAAAAGGTAGGTGCAAAATACATATGTTAGTGTATAATAATATAATTAAACCGTAGAATTTAATACATCAAATGTACGTGACGTCACAAGGACACCAGGACGTATGTGACGCCACAAGGACACCAGGATGTATGTGACGCCACAAGGACACCAGGACGTATGTGACGCCACAAGGACACCAGGATGTATGTGACGCCACAAGGACACCAGGACGTATGTGACGCCACAAGGACACCAGGATGTATGTGACGCCACAAGGACACCAGGATGTATGTGACGCCACAAGGACACCAGGATGTATGGTGTTTAAATATTCACAGTTTTGATCATATTGTAATTTTTTATAATTTTAACAGGTCTTTACTCGATATACCTTAGAGACATATTTCTCCCGACGTTTCAGCCAAGTTGCATTGGCCGTGGTCACGGGTCGACTGAAGCTATGCGGTGTAGTCTCGTACATACTGGGCGGCAGATGTAAACCTACCCACTTATCACTTTTAAAGTTTTTAGAAATCACGACACACGACACTTACAATATCCTTGGCGACAGAAATATGTCTCTAAGGTAAATCGCGTAAAGACCCGTTAAAATTATTAAAACTATTATGAATGTACGAGAAAGTTTAAAAAGTTTATATTGTGTGTTGATTTTGACTTAAGAGTGATATATATATAGAAGTGAGTATTCGCTGCAACATTGATGATATAGTACTATAAGTCGTTTTCCCAGCATAGACGCAACAACTATACCAGAATCTATATATGTATAGGTAAACCGTGGAATTTAATACAATTTTGTACATATACTCGTATATCCTATATACATTTTAATAGGTCATAGGCGGACTGATGGTGGTAATTTGCCCAGTCTGCTGGGGCGGGGAAGTATCCATCGTTCGTGCCGATAAACCCCGTAAAGTGTATCCACACGTTTCGGGATCAGGCTCGAATTGCCGTCATGCCTAGTCAAGTCGGCATAGTGTTAGGGACTGATGTCAGTTATGAGTGTCTGATTCCATTTACGCTCCACTCAGGACGCAAGGTCACATGATGTGGCAAAGAAACCCGCCTATATACAATTTTAGTACAATAAAGAATTTAAAATAAAATAAAAATACGGTGACATAATATTACATACACTATATACAAATTATTACATATTGATACACTATGTACAAATAATTATTTGTGTTATGTGTGTATAGTTCATAAAATTATTTCTGTGGTGTAGTTTAAAATGGCTTGTTTTTTCTTTTTAGTTTTTATTTAACGATCATGTTACACAGTTTGGTTTATACATTTATTATTTATATCTTGTCAGTTTTTACTAAAGTTATTTTTTTATACAGTTGGGTTTTTTATATTTTAACTTAACTTTTTTAATTTGTTATTGTTAAAAAAAATACTAGCAATACTAAGCTTTGATATTTTTCTGACAACGATAATATAATCAACTTTTGAAGTAGACCGCTTCTCGAAAATAAAGTTGGGCAGATATTAATTAAAAAATAAATGGTTTTACACATTATAGTAAGTGATGATTAGAAAAGGTCGGCGGTTCTTTTTCTAATAATTTACGACATATTAAGATGTTAACATTTACCAGTTTTAGAGACTCAATTATATTTTAATATATAAAAAGCTCCTAACAACACATTTAAGTAACTTATTATGTGTAGTGTATGTATTAATGCTATGTAATGTATGTACTTAGTGTATCAATAGAACGTTGTGTGTATGTATTATTAGTATTTAGTTTATTATATATTGTTTATTATTGTAGTACTTACTTGGATAGTAGATATATCTATTACGTAATCAAATTTCTCTAATTACATCTACTCGTACTTTACATCTATAATGTTTATTTATTTATTATTACAAGCCAACACTTACAGCTAATGTAAAAAAAATAAAGGAGAATGTTGGGCATATCATGGACGAAATTCCGAACCAACAAATCCTTACTGGAGGAACAACGCCTATCCTCGACTACAATCACGCATTCTCACTTTCTTTCACGAGCGCCTGGTAGTCCAGGTTAAAGTCGATGGCAAGAGGATGGTAGGTCTCCGAAGAGATGGACCGAAAAGCTGCAATGGATCATTCCCTACATGAGTGCACCAAGAAAGCTGCATTCCGAGAGGAGTGACAACGTCTAGTTAACCGTGCCACTAGCACTCAAATGAAGACCACGACCGCTCTGCCAAGAGTGTAGCGACTAAGAACAAGAACCAAAAGCAAAGGTATTTGGTTTAAGCCGTTATTGATATCACACAACTCTCTTTAGCAAGAAAAACAAGGATATTGACACTCCATCTACCAAATTAATAATTATTATGTAAATTAAATTTGTAAATTAAGGTCCTATCCAAGTCCATTAAGGAGCCATTAACTGGGCGCAGATAGTGTTTGGTCGATCGTAAATTATACGATCATTTATTAACGATCTACATTAACTGGTGGGCTTCGCTTCAACTCCAAGGTCAACAACGGACAGCTTTTATAGTCACAGAAATTATGTGTTTTGGAAATATTTCGAGATAGATTTACAAGTACCTTCTGCACCAGCTTATTACAGATCTCAATCACAAAGGTTAGTTGGTAGAAAATGCATTTACGGCACACATTTACTCGCCTATGTACCTGCACTTGTTTTGGCTTTATACAATAAAGAATTTATTATTCTTATTATAGATTGAAGAAGACTCTTAGCATGCCATGGATTCACCGAACGGTATGTGAAATGAAAATATGTCCAAAATTTATTTTTCTTATTTTTGTATAAATATCAGCATGGCAAGCTTACAATATTAGTTCTTCTTGAAAGTAAAAAATAAATATTTGACATCATTGCAAATGGCACATATTTTCAATTTTCACAAAAGAACAAATAGGTGGTAGGCGGACTGATGGTGGTAATTTGCCCAGTCTGCCTATCCACACGTTTCGGGATCAGGCTCGAATTGCCGTCATGCCCAGTCAAGCCGGCATAGTGTTAGGGACTGATGTCAGTCATGAGTGTCTGATTCAAGTTGCTAACATACATGGACCTGGCGCACCACATACCATCAGGTAGGCGCTAGGCCACATGGAGTGATAGTATAAAAAAAAAAAAAAATTACTAGTTAACTTACTAGTTACTTTTAGTACCTACACTTAACTAGAAAAGTCTTTGAAAATATTGGATCGTGCGAGCGAGACAGATGCAAAACCCTGTTTAGTGAATCATAACTACAACCGAATCAAAAAGAACTAATAATTAGTTCTTAAAAATAGATATAAATAAGAATATATCTTTATTACAGACATTTTGTGACACTTCAGTATTTAAATAATTTTAAATGATTTGCTAAAATGATAAGCAGTGACAGCAAATGGTCCTCAGAGTAAGCTGTTAGCAGAAGTCCAGCAGCTTATAAATGTTTAATCTGACTGGGAAAAGAATCTTCAAGGAAAACTCAGTGAAAAAATCGAGCACTGACGAGTCTAGTTTGCTTGCCACTTGCCATGATGTTTCTGACTACCTCGCAACTGGCGAGTCTAGTTTGCTTGCCACTTGCCATGATGTTTCTGACTACCTCGCAACGATTACGGTCCTAGTCATACTTTACTATGCTTCTCATACAATAAACGTATCTTGGAAATAGAAAAAGTATTGTACCCAATATTAAAACACCAAAATAAAATCATTTTTGTAAGAGAACAAGCCGATGACTATTCCTGACTACTCCATAACGGCTCAAGTAGTCGTAAAGATATTCTAAAGGCAAGCATCCGAATATCGTTAAAATGGACTACACTCGGGACCAATACAATTTTACAAACACGTCAATAACCCAACTAAACTTAAAATATGATACGTGGGACAACTTTAACAATATATTTTCACAAGTGTTGCCAGCCGAGTAGTGTTGTTTGCTTGTATCAATATTTAAAAAATACAGTTTGGTTACCCGTGATGTTTATTTATTAAAAATCCCATAAATTGGGGTATAGTATTCTAAAGAACATAATGTCAAATTATAATTATAGATTTTTTAAAAAAATATGGAAAAAAAATAAAATCCTTTTTGGAAAACCATAAAAAAGACCCTTCTTAGACAGTCAGTGATTTTTGTTGACAATATCAACACAAAGAAGTTGTTTTTTTTATTTTAAGTAAATATTTTTATTGATAATCAGCACTTACTCGTACTTGTCAAGGTTGACTCACTGATTATGGTTTATAGTATAGCTGCTTGATTCCTACGACAGTTTACCAAATCGATATTCGTGAAAATGCGTTCAGAAAACAATGTGTTAATGCACTCATTTTATTTAAAACTAGCTGTTTTACCTGTATCCACTCGCGAGCGGCCTTCTGGAATGTAGCTCAAATTGTCTTTGGTTGCTTGTGTTGAGGCGATATTGCCGGGACTTTAATAAAAAATATTTCAAATTTCATGACCATTTACCCGGTATTGTCTGACTTAGGATACTGGAAAATTGTTACAAATGCCATTATATCATTAACTGTAACTAATATTAGTTATAAAGTATTATATTTATTTAATTATGTGAATTAACTTTACCAAAATGTATGGAACATTTTGTATTAGTTTTTTTTTATTGAGAAATCAAACAAGAAATAAAATGACTAAACTATGATAAAAATTATCTGCAACAAATAAAATGTGTTAGATGTGTTTCTTACTTGGTAAAATATATAAATTGAAGCTTAAAATATTTTTTGCCAAATATTTCGCCTCTCTTTGGAGCGGCGTCATCAGTGATGACGCCGCTCCAAAGAGAGGCGAAATATTTGGCAAAAAATATTTTAAGCTTCAATTTATAAACTATGATAAATATCGTTGGCGACAGATATTTTAAAAAATGTTGTTGATCTTTTGTGTAAGTTGGTACGTAACAGAATGGAGGTTACTTTTCTCTTTTTCCGCACAAAGAAGTCCCGCCCTTTTCGTGTCGGCGACATTTGACTGCGTCACCGCTTGTCGGCACCGGCTATCACATCCACTGTAGCCAATAAAGTTAAGCAAATCTCTCGGTCTATCTGATAACCATTCTACGATGAAAAGATCAGGAGCAATTCTGTATTGTATAAAATTAGAAGAGAGTATTTGCGTCTTGGAATGTGTCCGGCCTCCAGATTGAGTGGTTTTTAAATAAAAACAAAACTATTAATTAAAATAAAGATTTATAAAGAAATGTCAATATATTTTAAAGTAAGGAGCCCTTATTAACATGAAGCGATAAAGTCCAATGTTTCTCACACAGCCATTTGCATAAATTATGTCAAATTACAATATTTAATAACTAATTAACATTATTAGCGTAGCGGAGATCGAGTTAGCGAACTAAGTTATCGTTGTGAAGGTTTGTTATGATGGCGGGATACCAGCTACTAGTTGCCGGCAGCCAGATTCTTTTCCTTACAGCGTAAGTTTAAATAACCAACCGCTATTAGTTCGACTATTATTATCTTGCGCTTTGATACCGCTTAAATTATATAGGTAGATATATGTGAGGTGGTGGTTCGGTTGTAAGAACGCTTTCCTTAAACCTCAAAAAGGTTTCGGTTTGAATCCTCGTATGTACCATTAATAAAAACACTTTATTTTTACGTACATTAGATCTTAAAACATTAGAACTTTGACCACGTTTGTAAAGGAAGGGCAAAGCACGAAAACTAAATGCAAGCCCACCTCGATCCTTGGCGCCGCATCAGACTGGAAAATTCTCATGGATACATTTGAACACCATTATAGGATCCCAGATGAATAAGTCCTCAAATTCATACGTACGCGTAGGGATGGTATGTGGGTGCATATTCTGAGCTGTGCGTGTGGTTCGGTTGCGGAATTGAGTCTTCTTTTCCCAGACCGATGGACTGGGAACCTACATTGTAAATCCATGGAAAGCTAATAAATTTGTCTTCTTCACGACCATTCCCGTGTGTGTGAGGAGAGCACGTTAAGCGGTCGGTCCCGGTTTCACTAATATCAACTATGGAAACTTTTTAATAAATTGTCATTTAAAATGAAAACAGGCCCTCGCCAGACGGCCAGCGTAGCGAGTGTAGGCCAAATTCTCCAGAATATTCTGGAATAATTTTCTCCATTAGTGGAGTTCTAGGACTCTTATGTTCTAGGGGCTGTGATAGTGATGATGATGAAAAAGTGGATTTGATTCGAATAACCTCGGTGAAGGTCGTCCTTTTACGGATCTTGTGCTATAAAAATCTTTCCAAATAAAAGTTAAATGTTTGAAGGATTTGGGGGGATGCAGCCGCGAGCTATCTTCTCTCCCTTCGTCAAACTTTTTCCAAAAACGGTGCTTTTCCTGCGTCGACATGGATTTCTACTTTCGGGTACAAATCCATTTTATATTCTAGAGATTTTACATTTCCAAACTAAAATATTGAATAATTGTAGTGGTCTAGACCAAGAGAATTGCACGAGAATTGAAATTGCACGGCAGCATTTGGGTACTTAGGAAGTAATTGTTATGTTTAGCTTGTGTGTGTCTCGAAGGTCATTCTTAGTGTTCAGGTTCTCATGGTGTGGCGTGTCCGGTGGTCGCCCCTTCCTTAGAAGGTCATTGCAGTGGTGGCACGTGTGTCGGGTCCCGGTCCGCACCCTAAGGGCCTGGTTGAGCGGGGGGATGGCTGGCACATGCGTTATGTCCGTGATCGGGTGCTGCTGTGGGGGCCTGGGACCTCTGCCGAACACGTTCAATTTATTGTTCTTAAATTAACAGAGGTTTTTGCGTTTTATCGACTTTCGGGTTGCACATAGGCATGTAGTCTACCTTAATTCTGACTTGCCTGGTGGGTTACTGCTGTACCAGGTATTGTTTTCTCATAGGTACTGATAACTAAATTTAAAAGGTTATTAATTGATCGTTGTGGTGCAGTTCTGTATATGTTTTATTTTGTAAATCTGATATAGCTGAGTTTTCCTTGCAGATTCCTTTCTCAGTCAGATTAAACATTAACTGGTCACTGGAATTTGCTAAGCTGCTGGTCTTCTGCTAACAGCTTACTTATTGGACCACTTTGCTGCTTAGTCTTCTACTAGCAGGAGTAGAATCATTCAAAATAATTAAATTAATGACGTTTCATAAATGCCTGTAATAGGTTTACGTGAATAAAGATATTTTGACTTTGACTTTGAGAAAGACCACCGATATGTTAGCAACACCAATACCCTAGTCTGGGTATTGTTTTTCCTCAAGACACTTGCTCAGATTTTTTGCCTACTTTTGCTAATAATATTCCGTCTTTTTGGGGAATATTTTTTTGTTTTAACTGTAACTCTGTCCTGTCTGTCTCTTTTAGGGTTTAGAGGAAAAAATATCGAACCCTAATAGAAGGGTGGTTGTCACAAAAAGCTTTGTCATTAAGCCCGCCTATGTACATTTTTAGTGCAATAATGTATTTTAAATACTCGTAAATAGACTCTTGTGTATGTATGTATGTATGTATGTATGTTCCCATTAAATATCTCCATAACAATGTGGCACTAGCGATTTTTTTCGTTCTGACAAAGTTTTACGTTTTGATGAATTTACATCATGCGTTATACGAGTGTATAAGGTTTCTGTTAAAACCTCTGTATATACTTTTGAATACATGGTGGTCAACAGAAAGAAAGAAATATATTTATTTGTCGCCAAACCATACACATAGCATAATACAAATACAACAGGATCTATAACCATTCCATCATCACCATCACAGCCCCTACAACTCCACTGTTGGAGATGGGTCTTTCCGAAAATTCTGGAGAATAAGTAAGTGAGACAAGTAGTTTTCGAGATAGTAGTTTGCGGACAGAAACCAAAGTATTACATGGTTTCCTTACTACAGTTAGATATAAATATATATTTTCATCAGTGCTAGATTACTTGCTACCAAATCTTGCTGGGCAACACTAAATAAGTGTTGAGCCTTTTTGTTGTAAAGCTAAAATATAAGTACAGGGTACCACCATTCGCAGGCGAATACCAATATTACCAAGCCGACTAAAATCGGTATATTGAAATAGTCAAAACAGCCACACAAAGAAAAATATTGATGTAAGAAAATCGTAATTCTTCAACAAATGTAAATCTGTGACAAATGTATTTCATATTCGTATGTTCATGTACACATACATACACATACGGGTTCGAAATGGCTTTTTTTTTGCACATAGGTAAAGTTGTTTGTTTCAATCAATAGAATCACATATTTAGACAAAGTCACCCTGTATTTTCTGCCATAAAAATCGAGTTATGAAAGAAAATACACTTTGAAACAAAGAGGCAATCCCCAAAGAGATTATTTAAATCCGGTCATTTCGGGAACCGCGGCGTCTCCGGGATATCTTCGGAAAGACATTTCTTCCGTATTTCCGCAACACGGTCACGTGCCACCTCCGTGCCCGGAATCTCGATTACGCCAATGATGTTATTCTTATGATTAGTTGTCTCGTAGTATTAAGGTGTCTCGTCTTTAACACAAGAATGACAACACCCTGTATTCTTCGTTTTTCGTGACTTATTAACCTCCAGTTACAAAAAACTTCCTCCGTGGTCTAGCGGTTAAGTCTGTGGATTTAGACTCCAAGGTACTGGGTTCGATTCCTGGTCGGGACACAAAAATATTTATTAATGTAAATAAATACGTTTAATTAATATTTAATTTATTTCTCGAATTTGGTACGCTGGATACATCGACGAGCTTGCCACTTGTCATGATTGGCCTATAGTAAAGTTGGCTAAATGTGAATCCGCTTATTTATAAGCGTGGTTTCTGACCACCCCGAAAGGAAAACGGTCGTGATGATGATGAGTTACAAAAGAATGATTAAAATTACTGATGTTTGCCCGCGTAATACAGTGGAAGCTAAAATATGTTTAGTTGGTTGTAGGGTCACATGTTATGGTTATCTAACCGTATTTGTATATATCTATATATGTTCAGCCCTGGGTTCCAAACAACATCTCTGCGAAAATTTAGTTTAGGCGTTAAGGTGAATGCAGATGCAGATATAAGGTACATTTATGCCAAATTTCATAACAATCGGTCCAGTAATATACATACAGACAAAAACAACTGCTTCTATTACATTTAAAATATACTTCTTAATAAAAATTCTCTTGTCTAATATGTATATATGTAATTCTAAACAATTAAGAAAGTAGTAAATTCAGGGCCTAAGTCTAAGATTTTCATGAAGTGGCATTACATAGTAAAATGATTGATTTGCCTTATAAGAGATTTTTTCATTAAGTGGCACACAGTAAAACTCAAAACAATTTCATTTATAACCGACGAAACCGAGTGAAATGTATCTTATGGTGACTGTACGAGTATATGAATCGGTGTTTCTGCTAAAGACCGCCAATCTTGTCGCTATCAATATCTCCCAACAGTCCGCTGCTGACCGTACACGACCAAACTTTATATTCCCCTCTCGTACGATATGGGTATGGATAGGAGAAAAATCTCTCCCCTTTTTTGGGTAATCTTAAGCTTATGTTGAGAAATAATACGAATTAAATTTTGTAGAATCGTTTGTCGACTTAATTAAAATAGTATATACATATATGTCTGTCTGACAAGGCGGTCTTGTACGTGTTAATATTATATTATTATTTATTTATTATTACATTTAAATACAACATTACTATTTATTAGCCTCGCTATCACCACAGAATGTTGCCAGTCTTCGTGGGACTATTTAATATTATTAATTTTATTTAAGTATTATTTTATAATTTTCGATAGTTTATTAATAAAAAGGCTATGTTTGTTGTGATAGTTTATCGACATATTACTCTCATCACAATAATATTAGTCTAGTTTACTACTACTTTCTTAGTTTTAAACTCTTCAAACCTCGAATGTTACTATTTTATATATTTTAAAGTACTCGTAACGGATCATCACGACCGTATCCCTTCCGGGGTAATCAGAAACTTCACTTTTTTAACGAGTGGTTTTACATTTAGCAAACTTTAGTATAAGCCCCGCCAACCCGTCTGGCTATAAGGGAGTGTAGGCCAAATTCTCCAGTTATATGTTAAAGCCCATCTCTAACAGTGGAGGTCTAGGACGCTGTGTTCCAGCGGGTGTAATGATCATCTTTCCAACAAATATCAACCCCGCTCCTCAGGGACAGCCTCAATCTGCTTTTCTTTCACATTTCTTTCCACAGTGGTGTGACCCAAATTGTTTAATAACGTTCACGTTTAAATAAAAACAGAGTTAGCAAGTTCGACGACATGAACACAATCCATGACCTTTTCATCGAACACCGTTTCTTGACTCCATTATGCGTGACATAAAGAGGTAATAACATTTGACAGGTGACACCACAATGCAAGCGTTTCAATATCTAATTGAATTTCGATTTGAGTTGTTGAAAGGTTGTGAGGTTTTCTAAAGACCGATAATGATGTTGACCTGCTTTTGGAAGGTTAATTATCCTCATGATATCAAACCATATATGGACATCTCTATATATTTGTTATATCTACTGCGCAACGCAAAGAAGGGTTATGTGTTTATCAGCCTATGTATGTATGTTCCTCTGTGGCACTCTGGAGACCAAACGCGTGGTCTGATTTTAATGATTCTCACGTTGTCACTGAAGCTATGACATTAACCAAATTTCAGTAAGGTGACAACCAGACGCCATATTGTGGAAAATAATAACATTAAAGTATCCGAGCTATATTGTCAAAGTCAAAGTCAAAATAACTTTATGCACGTAAAACTATTACAGGCATTTATGACACGTCGTCAATTAAATAATTTTGAATGATTCTACTCCTGTTAGTGGAAGACTAAGCAGCGAAGTGGTCCGAAGAGTAAGCTGTTAGGAGAAGACTCTTTGGATCTTTAAAGTTAATCTTTTAAGATTGCGTAAAATATAGATTTTTTTCAAAAATTCTTTATTGCACTAAAAAATTCAACATAGATTTAAAAACTGAAAAGAAATAAATTAAAACCAAAAAGATAAAGACAAGTTCAAGTGTTCCGCCACCAAAAAGTTTAATAACCACGTAACTATGTCATTAAAATTTATTTCTTTTCAGTTTTTAAAAAAAGTTCATCTTTACGCAGCCGGTTTTATTGGATTTAAGTTTTCTTTAATTTCTCTTACTTCTAGCTCTTGTATTCTCTTACTTCTAGCTCTTGTATTCTCTTACTTCTAGCTCTTGTATTCTCTTACTTCTAGCTCTTGTATTCTCTTACTTCTAGCTCTTGTATTCTCTTACTTCTAGCTCTTGTATTCTCAACAATATTTTATTATCTATTTATTCTGTCATGATAAATGCACTTTTTTGTAACAATGCTTTATTCATCGGGTTATTTTAATAAAGGTAAACCACAAATGTATTTATTTGAATCTTGTAGAGTACAGTAGAGCTATAAGTAGAGGCTCACACATTTGCGTATTAATTTACATGCTAATGTAAGAGTTCGTGAATATTCCACTATTATTGTGTAATCCCGCCTAAGTTTATTAAATTCGGGGTTCTAGCATGGACATTATAAACACACATTTATATATCAGCATCATAGACTGGAGTCTCCACTGCTAGATTTATGCTACTAGCGACTTTCATCAGGTCGTCCGTCCATCTAACACTCTGCGTATTCCCGTACGTGGTCTCCACTACAGAACCGGTCTACTCCATTGTTCATCGGTTCTGCGACAGACGTGTCCGGCCCATTGCCACTTAAGCTTACTAATATTGAAAGCTATGTCAGTAATTTTGGTTCGCTGACGGATTTCAACGTATCAAATTCTATCCATCAGAGATATATCCAGCATAGCTCTCTCCATAGCTCGCTGTGGATCAGACCTATACTTGTGAATCAGACCCACTGTCCACGTGAGTGTCCACGTTTCTGCTCCATACGACAATTCTGGAAGAATTTTATATGTCGACTGGTCTTTACTACTAATGGCCACTCCTTTATTATCCTGCCAGGATTACTAAACTCATGATTATTATGTAATCATTAATTTATAACTGACAAAATCAAGTGCACTTAATGTATCTTATGCATTAAATGAATTGAATTGAATAGTTTCTGCACCTCAAAACGTAGGTATATCATTTTAAAGTGTTCCGTTGGGTATTTTAAGTATGAAAAGAGCATCGTCGATTTGCGTTATTGTAGCGACCTACAACTAGTTGTACAAATGATGATTAAAATAATCTTAGATCAATATTTTAATATACGTCAAGTAATTAGTAGTGAGCTTGTAACTGTGGTTATTTCATCCAATAATGTGTTCTTTCAGCAACTGATTGTTAGTATAGATAAAATATCGATCTTTCGTAACTACGAATTAGCTGAACTCAGCTACAGGCTCTCCGTATTATAGTAAAAAATGTTATGTTAATGTAATTACGAACGGGGTTACAGAGATGACGTTTTTTTTAAGTCGAGAAATGCTACAAATAGATATATTATTTGTGTTCTCGAGCAGGAATCAAACTCAATACCTACCTCAAAGTCTAAATGTACGTCGTATCGTCAACCCGTATCGTAGTCCCTGTCTCCTTGTATTGTACTCAATAAAATAACGCAACGCTACACTAACGCACTAAGCTGTGCTTACGTCTTTATTCTAGGTCTGTAAAAGGCAGTATAAAGTCATAAACAGCTGCGAAGGTATTTCTTAACAAAAAGCGGTCCCCTCGAGTCCCCACTCTATTGACGGCTTTAAAATCGTTATCGATTTAAGAAACGCATTCGTTACGACTCTACTATAGACGAGAAACGATAGCTGAATTAGGCCCAACACACACCGGCGCAAACTGCACCGCGCAACATTTGCTGGCGCCTTTAGAACAGCTATGGTAGACGAATTAAGTCTCTCAGGTTTGCGAGCCACAGGCGTATTATTCTAGTACATTATTTAATTTGACTAAAATTTAAATCGCATTTCACATTTAAAGTAAGAACTATTCTGGTGGTGGGTATAACTCTATTTGTTTATTTTTATTCTGTACATATATATTCTTGTTCTTTAAATAAATAAATAACTGCTATTTAAGTAAAAACTACTTAAAAAGTAAAAAAAATATTAAATTTAAACTAAACCTTACACAACAAATAATGTTGTGAATAATTCGTATGAATTTATATTAATAAATATTCATTATAATGAATGAGTAATATTCTACATTTTAATTAATTATTGCAGTCACAGACAGAGTATATCATGCGACATTATGTTACGTTTTGTAAATTTTGTTCAATAAAGTTTTAAACAAAATAAAGTTGATACCTTCGCGGTTTAGCGGTTCAGACCACAGACTCCGCCGCAGATGTACCATGTTTCTTATCTAGAGTCTTTTATAGTAAAGTTGGTTAGTCACGGTCGTGATGATACTTTACTTTATTAAAGTTGATATTCGTTTACTATATAGATGTAAGCTCGGTTATAATCAGCTAAGTGCGCGCATATTTACCGATAGTAAATGGAGAAATAATAATAATATTACAATTCTTTATTGTACGCAAAATATAAACTATAAAAACATGTACATAGGCGAGCATAATATCATAAAGGTATTCTCTACCATCTAACCTTTGCGAGAGTGAGAGAAGAATATTATGGGTGCAGAGTAAGAAAAATTAACACAAAAAGATCAAAATATTATAATAAGTAAAATCAATAAATGTATATATATGGGTAGCAATCAACCAAATTGACAATTTTCAGTTAATGAAAGATACTATAGGGATATAGACACAGTTCGCGAACACAGTGTACATACAGACACAGTTCGCGAACACAATGTACATACAGACACAGTTCGCGAACACAGTGTACATACAGACACAGTTCGCGAACACAGTGTACATACAGACACAGTTCGCGAACACAGTGTACATACAGACACAGTTCGCGAACACAGTGTACATACAGACACAGTTCGCGAACACAGTGTACATACAGACACAGTTCGCGAACACAGTGTACATACAGACACAGTTCGCGAACACAGTGTACACACAGCCTATTATAAACGACAAAGTTTAGGGGCACGGGAACGGCAAATGGCGTAAATATGTAGATTAACCAATATATCTGGCGCAAAGTAAGACGAAACACTTCAGCCAATAAGACGACGGGACATCGCCAGTGATCCCGGTAAACGTAAGGCTTAAATAAAAAACTTAGTCCTTCGAGACGGATTTTCTTTATTTTTTCGTAAGAATTAGGTGTTAATTTGTTACAATTTGTCGACGAATTTGTGCCTTTGTAGTGTAGTAGCGATCCGGCTGACACTCGGTATAACTTAGTTTTAATAAAAATTGTTTTTTGACTCAGTTATGTTTTAACTAGCCAAGTATTATCACGATTGCTTTCTAGCGCAACAGACTAGTGAAATGTCACTTTGTGTTCTCGACCAAGAATCGAATCTCCACGTCTCAATCGATATCCTTAAGCGCTATACAGAGTGGATGTTTCAGACGAGTCAGTAAGGGCAGGTACCCTAACCCTTATAGTTACAGGAAAACGTTTCAGGACTTTTTGAGGTATTCAAAACTGCATTTACAGATTTTGTGGAAAAAAAAAAATTACAGTCAGCCAGACATTGGTAATTGGTAATACACATTATACTGACCCGTCTCAAAAATCCATTCTGTGTAGATGTACTAGCCTTTCGGCTTTCTTTGGTTGGAAAAGATAAAGGAATAAGTGTAGCCTTATTAGTTAGGCTGTTGGTTTGGGGTCTGGGAGGACGGGGGTTCGATCCCGTGCCGCGGCGCTATTAATTACAGGCACACGACTGACCCCTGATAGGGATACGGTAATATGGAATAACACTACTATACTCGTAGAAACAAAAACAAAAATGAGTGCGAACGCTTTGACCGTTTGTCCACCGCCCAGGAGTCAAAAAACGAACATAATCTCGTGACGGTGAATACCCGGTGATGGCGGCAGTGGACAAACGGTCTTTGATTTGATGATAAATTTGGATTTTTGCTAGCAGAATATCGCATTATACCGCAGCCACTATTCCTAGGCGTACATATTCTCTCGTACTTGTCTATGCAATCCGTCACATCCTGAGAAGTAGTAACATAACTATTGCTGCAAGGTTTGACTCTCCCATCCAAAAACATTAGTTGGAGACAGTCATTGGATATAATGAATAAAATAATAATATAATTAGGTACTAACAACACTAATATACGATTGTATTTATTTATTTTGTAAATCTGATATAGCTGAGTTTTTCTTGCAGATTCCTTTCTCAACCAGATTAATCATTAACTGGCACTGGAATCTGCTAAGGCGCTGGTCTTATGATAACAGCTTACTTTTTGGACTTTGCCACAAATGCCTGTAACGTGTAATTTATGTGTTTTACGAGGGTTATGTGTTTATCAGCCTATGTATGCATGTATTATTGTTGGCTCCTTTGTGGCACACTGGAGACCAAACGCGTAGGCTGATTATGATGATTCTCACGTCAATCGATTCGTCTTCATCACGCGAGTGACACTGAAGATATGGTATTAACCAAATTTAAATAGCCAACAACCAACCAGACGCCACAGAAAAAAAAGTCAACAAACTATATCGAGTGGGGCATCATCGAATAGGTATATGAAAATCATTGAGGTTTTTCTTATTATTGTTTTATGATAAAACGTTTATTTATTTATTTATTCGTGGGAAAATTTACAGCCTTTGCAATATTATGTATACAAAAAATATCTAATCTCAAAGCCTTACAAATTTTCACTGATAGCTATAATGAAAAATAATAAAAATAAGAACCAACAAAATCAGTACAATAACAATGAGATATGAAATAACAATTGCATTTGTATACTGAGCCCGTTTTACACCTTAAGAATTATACAATATAATAAAATGAATTAAGTGTAACAACAAGTATTAGTAACAATAAGTAGGTACTCAAACAACACTTAACAACAATAGAAAAATATATAAAATAAACTAAAACAAGGATCAAATAAATAATTTAAAATCATAATAATGTAATATTTCAACATTTTAATGGACATTACTCAATATGCTCATCACAGTACTCTGTAGTCAATAAACGTCTGAGGGTGGAAGGAGATGTCTCAAACAGGTCGACATCCAAACGTTGTAACAAGTCATTAAAACCTCTACATGTTCTAGGGATATAGGAGTTAATTATATAGTTAGTAGATGAAAAAGGAACACTTAGCAAATATAGTTCAATTCTTGTACCTATTGTTCTTTATATGTACGCGTAGGTATAGTGGTCAGTGTGTTGTGGTGCATATTTTGGCCTGGAGTGTGGGTTTTCAGTAATGGCCTGCAAGGAGCCATCTCCGCAGTAAGCCAGCCCTTTGACAATATTTTCAGCGCGTTCAGTTAATATTTCATACAAGCGTTATCTCCGAGCCCTTAATGTCCCGCGCGGCCATTCCACTGACCATTACGGATTAAAAAACAGTTCTAACGCCTTATCTAGATGCACAGAACCGCAACATAAACGACACAACGAACTCTTTAGGAGTACAAACAATAATATGTAAAGTTTCAACTAGAGTTATGTCAATAAAGGTTATTGTTGCTTGAAGGTGTGATGGGGTATTTTAATTTGTCGAGTGAATTGGTCCCACGGGCGAGGCTTGTTATGAAATTGGGTAAATGTTACGTGAACTTATTATTGCATTGTTTTTGGATTAAAAAAGTTTATTTCATCGAGAGGGTAGTTCAGCTCTTGCATCCCTCTCGATCGCATACTTCAACATTTTCTAACATCATTAAAGTCTGGGTGTACTGTAGTGTACAGCAGGTTGTTCTCGGAATGAACCTGGATAAGACCAAGGTCATGTTCTATGCCCATGTCAAGCCGAGACAAAATTATTTAAGAAAAAAAAAGAAAGGTAAATAAATATGCTGGCCAGCTGCAGCGAGGTTAAAATAAAGGTATCATCATCACGACCGTTGCCCTTTCGGGGTGGTCAGAAACCACGCTTATAAATAAGCAGATTCACAGTTAGCCAACTTTACTGCCGGCCAATCATGACAAGTGGCAAGCTCGCCGATGTCTCCAGCGTACCAAACTCGAGAAATATCACAAATTAATTCAATATTAATTAAATGTATTTATTTACATTAATAAATATTTTTGCGTCCCTACCAGGAATCGAACCCGGTGCCTCCGAGTCTAAATCCACGGACTTAACCGCTAGACCACGGAGGCAGTTGCAATAAAGCAGTTAAAATAAAGGGTTTTAAAATTTAAATAATTTAATTGTCATCTTGTTAGAATAATTTATCTAAAAATGCATATATAACTGAATACAATTTAGCCCACATCCCCAAACAAGATGAATTATGTCCTTAAAAGTAAAATCTATAAATATCATGAAAGTGAGGTTAAATTTTTCCTTTCTCTGCTATCGGTGCGGTCGGCAAGCCACAAAGACCTCCCTGGCTACACCCATTTTAATCTCATCCATCGTAATAACTTCATCTATAAGATGAAGCCATTTTCCATGCAAATTGGTTTCATAATTATTAGTAAGATCACCTAATGTAACTTTCTTCATTAGAATCCAGTCAATGGTCCATTAAATTGCTATAATAGTAGTTCCTTTTTTACTGATAATAATGTCAGTACATTACATAACCAAAATTACTCGTACATCATATTAAAACATAATTACATAATCATAATATTTATTCGAAGTAAATTAATATACATTAAATATAAATTAAAAGCTACCTAAATAATAAAATTAAAAATAAACTAAACTATAAATAAAAAATGTCCTCTGGAGACGTCCCATCCGAGATAGTCCCAAGGAGACTGGCAACATTTCCCCTCTGTATAGCGAGGTAGAAACAATTCCCAGCCTTCCTGTCTCCAGACCTTTTCGTCAGCCGCTTTGATAATGCTTAGGGCTCTCGAACCCAAAATACTAAAATATACAAAAATAAACTACACATAAAATAAAAATAAAAATCTTAAATTGTTTATAAACGGCTGGCGGAGAAATATGGAGACAGGAAGGCTGGCAATTATTTTTGTCAATGTATTAGCGTCGCTGTAGAATTTTAAACGCTATATAAAGGGGAAGGTTGCCAGTGTTCTGGGGTCTCTGATGGGTCGTCTCAAGAGGATATTTTTTATTTATATATACATGTTTTTTTATATATTTATATTTAATTTTATAATTTCTAAATAATAAAAAGTATATTCCTAAAAAAAGTATTTAACAAATGTCACTTGTTAAAAGGATTTGTTTATAGCACGTAAGAGTTATGCTCAGTATTTCTCTGATGAATAAAATCCTAAACGAGGGAATCCGTCGGAGAACCAAAGTTACCGATATAGACTTTAAAATTAGTAAGCTGAAGGGGCAATGGGCTGGACATGTCTGTCGCAGAACCGATAAACGAATGGTTCTAGAGTGAAGACCACGTACGGGGTCGAACTCCCGCTACACGGACGGATGACCTGAAGATAGTCGCTGGTGGGGGTTGTATGAGGGTGGCAGGAAATCATGTGAAGTGGCTCTCCTTGGGGGAGGCCGACACAGGCTGATGATGATGATGAATCAAAGGTTACATGTTTGTGCCATTTACTTTAGAGACTCTAAACTGTGGAGTCCCAGCGCGAAACCATTTCTAAAAAACATCACATCGTCTAATTGTCTGCTCTGGTGACAACAGGGCTGGCTATCCTCGCTCACAGAATCAGTAAGGAAATGCGGCCAGCGTTCTTGCCACCATACTGCTTGCCACCATACTGCGCGCACACGGTTCTTGCCACCATACTGCTTGCCACCATACTGCGCGCACACGGTTCTTGCCACCATACTGCTTGCCACCATACTGCGCGCACACGGTTCTTGCCACCATACTGCTTGCCACCATACTGCGCGCACACGATTATTATTTTAGATTAGTACTTAATGTTTTTATTATTTTTAGTAATAGTTTGTAATTTAATTTTATTTCCACGAATAAATATTTGTATTACAATTACTTAATCGGATAAAACTTAAAAGTTTACACAAATAACATAATAAAAGTATAGTTGAGTCCCGAAATGATTCACTTAGCTAACGATGTAATGAGAGAGCAGGGAGTCGTGTTCATGCACAAATGATATGGTCGGTGTAACGACATGTGTCCACTCGACTTCAGGTCCGGTCATAATTGCTTATTACATGAAAGTACACACTTTCGTAATATCGATAAATATAGTCGTTTTACATTGTAATACTTTATGTCAACTTAAACGCCTATTGTGTATATTAACTTGATACTCTGTTTATTATAGCTTGCATTTTATGACAGATATTTTTTTTTTAACTTTAAAGTCAAAGTATAAATATCTTTATTCGCGTAAACCTTATACAGGAATTTGTGATGTGTTAATGAAAGCTGTTAGCTTAGCAGAAGACCAGCAGCTTAGCAGATTCCAGTGACCTGTTAATGTTTAATCTGACTGTGAAAGGAATCTGCAAGGGAAACTAAGTTATAGCAGATTTACAAAATAAAACAAATACATAATTAATTACACAACAACAAAAATATATATAAATAACTTTTATCTCTAAATTTACCTATGAGTACCTGTATTACATTAGTAACAGTAGTACAACAGTATGAAGCAAGCTATTATGTGTAAGATTTATAATCCAAGCCTGTTAAAGTAAAAAAAAACATACAATCAAAAAAACCACAGCAATATAAAAAATACAGCAGTTACGTTTTACTAAACTTGTTAATTTTAATGTATTATTACAAGCTTGGCTATAGTAACGCCCAATACACTCGATTATCATAAATAAAATAAAAAAACTCTTCTATCGAAGTTACGTTTCTGAAATTTGCGTGTCAAACTGGGCTTTCTTTATAAGAACACAGTAGCTCATCAACAGAATCGGCTCGTATCTCTCGACTGCTGGATATAGGCCTCCCTCAAAGATCGCCACTTCTCACGATCTCCTGCCACCCTCATCACGAAGAGGAAGGGCTCCACTCCAGTGCCTGTCTACTCTATCTTTCATCGGTTATGCGATGTGTCCGGCCAATCTCTCTCCATAGCCCGCTGAGCCATCTATAATTGACAAAAATATTTAAAAAATGTGAGCTTCCCAATTGCAGTAGGTACTAGTTATACATAATGTTGTAATGATATTAATGAATAAATTAAAGTATACAAGTACATAGTTGTTTACAGCAGATTAAATTAGTAGTGTGTAGGTTGATTTAAAGGTCTTCAAGCTATACGATAGTTTACGATTCAAAGCATAAATGTTAGAAACCGGTCTGCATTATTTGTAAACTTGCATAAAGTAGTCTGAGAGGAAATTATAAACCCCAGAGGATACGGAGGGATAAATCATTCGCGCCGTTTTATAGGAATCCAATGTTTCATGTACTATTATATCGCAGGACAGGAGTCGGCAGTAAAAAATATTGGCGAAACAGTCTTATGTGCATTTCTCAAGTAGACAGGTTTCTTCGGAACCGGCATTCCGCCATCCGTCACAACACTAACATCACAAATACCACACGCATACTGATTGAAAATAAAATGTTATGCCTTCAAATTAAGTCATAAAATCGTATAAACACGTGGCCTCAAAACGCTGCCCTGCGGTGCACCGCGCTAACCGCTTCCAAGTCGTTACAGCTCAGCTATAAAACTCGAAATCAAACGACCTTATTACGTCTTTATTCTTGTCACAATATAACTGACATTTGTATTTGAACATGATGGTTCGTAAGTCATTGTGATTTAGAATCGAACGCTTTATTAAGATCCAAAAAGAAAGAACGGGTTAACTGGTGCATAGTAATTTGAGTTGTATTGTGATTTATTTTGGGGTTATTATCGTCGGAAATTATTGTGGTTTATTGGTTGAAGTTGTTGTTCGTTAGTGATGTATCTCTAGGGAACGGCATCGAATCACAAATATCGATACTGTAGTATCGGATAAAAAGTCGATCGATACCTTTTCGAGTCCCTAATGTTGACACGCTATAGGTCAGTACTGTAACTCCCATTGGAAATCAGTCAAACAAGTTATCTTATTTCTATGTTAAACTTGAATTCGAACTTCGGGTGAGAAGACAGACTTATTAAAATATTACAATACAACTTTGTATTCAAAACAAAATTTATATATTTTTAATAATTATAAAATAAAGTAATTTGTATATATGTATACTGAAAAACTAAATTGAATTAAATTCGTTCGTATTCAATTACATAAATCTTAAAAGTTGAATAGTTACGTTTTAACTATATTTGTAACTGAACCCACTTTTTTCTATAAAACCTACCTAATTTATAAACATTATATAGTTAATATTATTATTTTTCAAGAAAAAAGAACAGTTTTAGTCAAATTCCAAAATATTATTACACCTTTAGGAAGGTTTTTTATTACAAATTAAACGCAGTTAATCATTTAAATACATATTATTGAATTTACAAGTCTAATGAAATATATTCCACCACTCTATGGTCGGCAGTTTACAGCTGTCACAGAATGTTTCTGAATTTAATATAAATCGATACGCTTTGATCTAAGGACACGATAGATATAAACTAGAAAAATCGGTATCGGAAGAAAAGTACTCGATACCAAGAAGTATCGATAGTTTTCCAGCGTCCCTATGTATCTGTCGAACGTCAATTAGTGTTTTTGAGGGAGTAAAACCGGTCCGAGCGGGATCCAGGGCTACAAAATATATGCCTACACCTGCAATGAAATAGCAGTTATAATTCTAAAATATAGTTTGTCAACTCTCATAACTATAAGAGTTTATTTCAATGAGTCCTAACAAAATGGCTGTTATGATTATTATATATTACAAATTAAAAGATTCTTCTATGCCTGTACAAAGCGGTCTTGTGTATCAGGCAGCAGTGCTCACTAAATGTAACACATGTTCCGATCCGATCGTTATATGTTCTGCTTTACGTTGATCCCTGGCTCACTTGCAAAATAATTGAAATGAATTAACTCGTTACATGAACGATGGTGTTATAAATCTATGACAAAATATACATAAGAAAAGTATATTTCTTATTTTTGGATTCTCACAATATGTATACGACCCGCGTCATTTTTGGATTGATTTGTTCAGTTAGACTCATCAGTTTTGTACATGGTGTGCAGAACTGCGAAGTACGAATACGAACGAGACATGATCTGAAACAAAAACTAATATCAGCTCTACATTTATAAACATTTCCTGAGAAAGCAAACAATAGGCTACTTGACAACTTTTGAAAATGTGTTTTAAATTGTTTATATTTACTTACGGATTCCTGGAAAAATACTTTAGATTTGTTATGGAGCCTAATTCTACTTTTATTCACGTTGACTAATGTTTTAAGGTAACGGTCTATAATCTTTTTAATTACAATTAAATTGTAAGCTCTTTAACAGCCACGAATTTATGTTTCGTTGACACGGCCTCTTTACAGCCACGATCTTATTTAAGTAGTTACTAAGTTACAATTTACTTGCTTATGGCAATAATGTATAACAATCTGGATCATTACCGGTTACGGTTCCACCATAATTACTGTAATGTATCTGTTTATTTTATTGTAAGTCTTTATTTGATCAGTGCTGACAATACCCAAGTTCTTATAAGTTAACCAAAGGAAATAATTGGATTTGAATTACATACCGTGTAAAACGTCTGTAAGGTTATTGTAGTAAACTTCATGGCAGTGAATCCCAACGGTTTCTGGGCTCTGAAAAAACACACCACAACTTAAATGTTTAGCTACATAATATAGTGACTGACTGGCTTTACACTCAGTCATATGATGATACGGAATGTTTTTTAAAAGTAATTATTTAAGTGATCATATTCATGTAATAATATTATTATTATTATTATGTACCTACGTAGTTCAACATGTTTACTTACTTTAATAAACTTCGCTGTGGCATCTACTATTTAAGGAGCACAGTTTTAATTAGTTATTATATAAAAAATCTCCTACACACCCACTCACTACATTACACATATATCACAAATACACAAAGAGGACATGCATCGTTTATTGTTATAACATTATAACACGGACTACAGGGCAACCTTGTGTACGTATCCTAAAACACATCACCCTATATTGTTCACCAATAGGTGGTAGGCTGACTAATAGTGGTAATTTGTCCAGTCTGCCGGGGCGGGGAAGTATCCACCGTTCGTGCCAATAAACCCAGTAAAGTGTATCCACACATTTCGGGATCAGGCTCGAATTGCCGTCATGTCCAGTCAAGCCGGTATAGTGTTAGGGATTGATGTCAGTCATGAGTGTCTGATTCCAGTTGCTAACATTCATGGATCTCGCTCCCTATTTACCATTAGGTGGGGGCAAGGTCACATGCACGACATGTGAAATTACATAGTAATACATAGTATAAAAACAAAAAAACAAATTTATTTAGATCTGTTAGCCCTATTCTGTTACCTAAGCGCAAACGTTATATAATGGAATCCGTTAACTATATATATCGCGCTATTAAAGTTGATATTTGCACGGACGCCGTCGAGGTCGAGCGTTTATAGAGTTATTGAATAATATTTTGTAATTATGACGCAATTTCTGACGAAAATAACGAAATCCACTAATAACGTTTGCGACTAAGAACAGAATACTACTCCTGGGCTACTTTATACTTTTTGTGACAATAAATTATTTTATTATTATGATTTTATTATACGAGTATATACCAGTTGTAGTGAAGTGGCCTCTATACTCTATGCCTCTATGTGGCTTCCAAATTACTGTGCCGAATATTATCAAAATCGGTTCAGAGGGTAGTCAATAGTTCTAACACCATACATTTATGTTGTTCTTAAAACTAAATGAGAAGTTAGATGCTGCAATTAATATGGGCGACCATCACATTACTACTGTTTACTATGAAACATGCTTAATTGTCATATATTGTGGGTAAGTTAGTTTTAGCAGGTTATCAAATAGGAACTAGTTACACTTGCACCCTCCAACATTTACAAAGATTTCTGTTTTTACCTGTGAATCAAGGTAAGCAATAGTTTGCGACTTCGAACGTCCAAGTTGTACCATTCACTCTCATAAGCTGCCAACGCTACCTCTGCATTCTGAAATAAAAATCATCTGTATAACTGCATTAAATTTATTAACAACGATAAGTTCATAGAAATCATCTGTATAACTGCATTAAATTTATTAACAACGATAAGTTCATAGAAATCAGCAAAATTAAAATGTTAGCTAATTGGTTTAAATAAAATGATGCGCCAGTATTTTGGATGAAATCGTCACTACTAGCTAGACAGGCTAGTCACTTGAGTAAAAATGTAAGGCTCCAGAAGACTGGGAAGAAGTCGCACATCCTGGCTGAAGGATGTTGGAGGTGGTTCGCAATTAACATCTGACAGAGACGAACAAGATCAAAATCGCCATATCGATAGCCGTGTCCTAGCTGACTTCTGTTCTTAAGGCGAACTTTATGCTAAATACTAATACGAGTAAATGGAAGATTGATGCGGTGGTGTAGACGCTGTCCTTAATATCCTAACCTTGGGTTCGAATCCAATCAAGTACCAATAAGAAAAACACTTTTCTTAAGTTCATTTGTCATAGATTCCCGTGCCTTTAAACCGTCGGTTCCAGTTCCACTCATGTGTAATCGTTAATAAATTGTCATTAAAAAAGTAGAGTCAATAGTAAAGGTGTTCTTTTTGCTCTGATAATGATAACTAATACACGCAAAAAGGATTTGCTTTGGATAAAACTACATCTAAAAATTAAAGGAATTACCGCGTAGTAAATGTCATCAGCGTACCAGCAAACGACGAAGGTCTGCACCAGGTAGGCTGCTAGGAACAACTTGTTACCCAGAACGAAGATTGGTTCTATTAACTGAAACATAGAAAAAAAAACTACCAATTACTTCATTACATCCAAGATCGTATTTAAAAAACGTACTGATACGTACCAAAATAACAAATGTGGCGCAGCACGTGTTGATGGAACATAAAAGAACGTTGTTGAAGTTAAACGAAGTGAAAGCATCTTCCAAACTGTTGCAATATCTAAAACATCGAGAATAGTTACAATAAACTTTTTTATAATTAAGCGATTTAGAATAAAAATAATTCTTATTGATAATTGATAATAATTTTAATTCAATGAATCATTCTTATCGTATTGTGTCGGCGTATTGTGGCGTAGAAAATAAAACAATTACATAATAACTTATTGGTCAGAAACGTCGTAGGTACAAATATATAAATTTTAATTATAATTATATCACTTGCTTTGCTATTTCTAGCATACATATTATATTTATAGCATGACTTATCAAGCCTGGTGCCTGGGTACTATCTTGACGGACATTTTTTTAAACTTCTCATGAATACATTTGAACATCATTATAGGATACCAGATAAACTAGCTGTATCAGTCTATAGGCAAAACATCATAGTATTTTCTCGGAACTTTCGTGGGAATCGAATATTCCAAAAGATAATAATATGTAGTCGAATAAATATTATGATCTCACAGAAGAAATGAACATGAACAGGTTCAAGACTCAGCTTTACGCAGCGGAAGTTGGTGCGAGGGAATTCCAGCAAAATGTTTGCACCACTTACTGACAGGATTGGGTCTAAGCATAAGCATAACCATTTATGGAACGGGCTTCCAAGACAGCATTAACGCAATCATACAGCATTTGGTTGAGTAGGAAGAGGTGCAGAATGGTGGATAGTGAGCTAGTCTTCTTATCTCTCTTTCCCACACACGATGGACCCGGCACCCCCGCACGATGAAATAATTTTGGATAGCTGATAATACCATAAAAATTATGTAATGGCTAAAAAGAAAAAATACCACGTTATTTTGCTTTATCTTCGTTAAAATCAAACCTTATAAGTCTCTGGTGGAACTTAATGCTGTCAACGATGAGTTGACTCGAGTCGTGATGACTGCTCTCGTCCTTGCCGAGGGTGCGGAGTCGCATGTGCAGCACGCGCAGGAGAATGCCAATGTGGTTCGCCATCGAAGTGAACCACAGGTCAGATGCAATGGTTATTGTAGCACACACGAGACCTGCGTCACACAATATATACTATGTATAACAATATATTTATTCCAAGCAACATCTTTATTCTTTATTTACCGCCACACATTCCCATCGGAAAGCAGAAAAACGGAAAGTCAAAGATTACAAACACAAGTACAAAAACAGTACCATAACTAAGAATGGTAAAATAGAAAAATAACATTTGTCCTCCCAGAGAGACTTTTTCTCAAAGAGAAAAGAAATATCAAAATATAACAGTAGTATTTGAAATAAAACTAAATTATTAATTATGCAGCTATAGAATATATGGTCATGAATGAAATATATACATATATATATATCTGAAAAGGCCATAATTCTAAAATTTACAAACAATATAAATTATTATTAATATAACCAAAACTAATACTTAACCTGAACTTTATAACCAAAACTAATACTTAACCTGAACTTTATAACCAAAACTAATACTTAACCTGAACTTTGTTTCATCGTTTCTCAAAAAGAACATAAGCTGCTTTTATAACAAGTAATAATAGTATTCTTTACCGACGAATATCTCGAACATATAAACGAAGCCATGGGTAACAGGCTCGGTCGTGTCGAAGGGGTACCACATCGCCCAAATGAGGCCCAACTCCGGCTCCTCCCCGCGTACCCACCGGTACCCGGCGACCGCTAGAGGAGTGGCGCTGAAGAACAACACTGTAGCAAAGGTTAACCCAGTGTACCCTGGAAAATAAAGTTTGTGGGTACAAATGGGTACGCCGACTAGAGATAAAGTAAAAATATCACTATTCACGTAAACTGTAAAACAGGTATTTTAAATTATTTTGAATGATTCTACTCCTGCTATTGAAAGACTAAGCAGTTTATCAGATTCCAGTGTTAATGTTTAATTTGACTGAGAAAAAAATCTACAAGGAAAACTAAGCTAACTCAGATTTACAAAATAAAAGATATACAGAATTAAACAACAACGATCAATTAATAACCGTTTCAAATTCAGCTATGAGTACCTATGAGATTACTAGTCGGCCCATGCGATCGCATTTACGTTACCTACATTATACAAAATTTGCATACCCACGACTATGTTATAAAATTATCATTCTTGGTCATCATCAACCTCTTTTAATTTCGTATCTTGATGATAACGTGCACTGCAGTGGGCTGTTTGGTTGATGTACCATTCTAGCTTTAGCTAGTGTATCCTTTTTAAGAATTTGTGGGGTTAATTTTTAAGAAATTGTGAGGTTTATTTAGGTTTTAATAGTTTTAACCAATCAATCCATTGTGTGTAAACACTCTTGCAACGAGTGTATAATTTATTGTTACAGTAAATTTATTTATTTAAAGTAAATCGCTTAAATTGAACTGTAGTACATATTTGTCGTGTCCTGAGTCCTTTAAGTTTGTTAATCTTCATGAAGGCGGCTTCAGGGGGGAGCGGTGAGGTGGGCCAGATAACCACCAGCTCGGCCAACAGCTCTCCAAAGACCACGCGCTTACTCCACAGGATGTAGAGACGAGTCAGACCTGAAACAAGATCACAAAGCAATAAAAGAACAACAAGAACTATACTTTATTATTACTACATTTATATTTATCATTGTGAACAATAGTGCGATACTTAATTTGGTGATAGATTACCCTTAAATCTAAAAAAAAACAATATAAGAAAGAAACAGAGCATTTAAACTTTATTGTAAAGAAACCTAGCTATACTAATCACTTAATAAATTGAATTGTGAATATGTATACTTCATTCTTCAGAAATATTTTCTTATATGCTATCTCCGGCTGTCTAGGACTTCTGTTATAATTAAAACTTTACAAACCGCACTTTACAAACCGCACTTTACATTCATAAGTATTACATATCATAATAAAAGGAACTAGGTAAATGACTTTTATTTTTCTAAAATTAGATTTCAGTGCAAATAATCGTGAGCCTCTGGTCAGCGTGACAAGTGTAGGCTAAATTCTCCAGATATATGTTCTAGAAGGCCAATCCACAACAGTGAAGTTGTGGGACGCTGTGTTCTAGGAGCTGTGACGATGATGATTAATCATAAGCTTAAAGAAAGAAACATTGCAAACTAAGTAAAAAATAAAACTTACACAAATAACCATACCCGAACATATGGAAATATCTGACGAGAACCTCTACTTTTGGATGTTCCATGATCAAAAACGTCATGTAGAGCACATCGCTTAATGTGTGGAAATAAATAGTCGCCATGACCGTCGCAAACACTATCTTATAACGTAAGTCCAGAAGGAAACTCTTTGGTCTGTTGTCGAAGGATACGCCCAGACATTTGAGGAAAAAGTTCATCAAAAACAATGACGAATCTATTTCTTCCTTCGCTTCGGCGTAACTTTTTTCATTCATTATGACTTGTACTACAACCAAATGGATGGGAAAATTAGCTTTTTAACGCTCTCTTTTTAAACTAAAAATCATAGACATCGTGTAACGTTCGGGCGAATACAAGTTATTCTTGCCAAGATAAGTGAGCTGAGAATCAATGCCGTAGCTAATACAACAGCAACGAAGAGAACCTACTCGTCTATAATTCCTTATCAAAAACTATTTAAGACCTCCTTTATGAGCAAGTATTACTCCTGTATTGATGTTAATCTTTATAATAAAGTTAATAAAGATCATGTAAATACATAATAAAATATTTTCTAATCATGTAAGATACAATATGTAATCCCAACCATAGTTATAACTATAGAACTAAACTAATATGTGAAACTGCTGCTTTAGATTGAGATTATCTTCGTGTGTCCACCAGTCGCAAATTACTATAAATGTACTAGTTTATTACGTAATAAACGATTATTATCATTATTATTACCAATACAGTTCATGGGTTCATTTTCTATTTGCGTCTACACTTCTTTTTTGTATTGTTTTTGAGTCTGTTATTTTTAATTTATGAAACTGTTAATTATTAAGTCTTCTTTTATTCAGAATCATCGACTCCTAAATTTGCATCCAGTATATTATTGTTATTTATTTATTTCATTTATGTAACAATCGTTACTAATGTATGTCAAGATAATAACAATAATTATAGGAATACAATACAGCTGAAGGCATCGCATCACAAAGCTATATAAATATATAATTTACTAACGATTTGACATTATTTTTGTCAGTTTAGGAGCCTTATCTTAGCGTGTAAGTTTTGTATGTATGCCCGATCGTTATGTTGGTCTATGATTTTACAATCTCTGAGAGAATGAGTTTCTTGCTCACAGCAGAATGGTAAGTAAGTTGTAATGACGAGAGACAAAATTATATTAAAAGCGAACACGTCATGTTTTTATTTATATCACTTGACAGTGTGCGTGATCATAGCGAGCCCTATTGTCAAAGAGTTTAATTTATTTAATTTATTTTTATTTATTTATTAGTTCTCCAACAAAATCAACAACATTTCAATTTCAGAGTACAGGCATACATAATTAAAGGAGAATACGACCTGCTCATAATTACGATTGAGTATACATTTAAAACTAGGCAATATACATACAAATAATTATAAAAAAGAATATTTATAAAAAATAAAAGGTATAAGACCTACCTAAGTATATTTTTTTAAATAAAGTGTCTTTGTACTTGTGATATATTTTATTTATTTATTTAATACTTTATTGCACTAATATAAAAAAAAAAAATTAATGCCGCAAGATTTTTTATCAAATAATGCTTTTTGTTGTGCCAAAGACAGCCCAGCTAGATAGATCCGAAATTTTATTTAAATCTATAGATTTTACGGTGATATTTATACCCCAGCACGATTAAATTTAGTTATCGAATCGAGTAAAAAAAATATTCATCCATCCGGGCTCTCAATTTGTAGTTCCGTTACGTCGAGCCACATGTCCAATCTAAAATCCCATACGTTATGTTCTTTATTAGATAACGGAGTTTAATCGTGCTAGGGTATAAATATCACCGTAAAATCTAGATTTAAATAAAAATTCGGAAAGAAAGGTTTAATTAATTAAAAACTATTTTTACTTGCTCTGTTTATCCCCTAACAAAACAAAATCTTGCAAATCTCTTCTTATTGTTTACTTATTTGTAGTTAAGACTATAAAAATAAACACTTATTGGGTATGGATCCTAAAATTAATAGTAAAAGTAAAGTAACTCTATGACCGTTTTCCTTTCGGGGTGGTCAGAAAACACGCTTATAAATAAGCGGATTAACTTTACTATAGGCCAAAATTAATAATAAGTTAGAATTATTTCTTCCCTTGTTTAAAACTAAATTGACTTAATTTTTCCATTTAAAAATGATATTATACTTTACATGTTTTGATGACAGTTACACATTTCAAACTTCTAATATATAAATTGTATGGTTATTATTATGTTTATTCGTATTTTAAATCTTTATTTTGGGCCAATTTGTTTTGCCTACATTTGTGTTAAATATTTTAGTTATATATAAATTGTTAAAAAAAAATATGTTGAAATTATTATTACTTTTTGTAAATGTTAAGATTCGTACACCACATTCGTACATTTTACATACTCGCCCAAGACTTAAATACAAGTATGTTCCTACAAATCCACTAGTAAACAAATTGATTTAATTTTGAAGAATGGTTCCGCTATTGGCACGGATTTTAAATCATAAATATTCACCCCAAAGTTTCGGATAGTTTAAAACAAGTGTCAACTACAACTTAATCTATGGTTTTAGCTCTTTACTTAGATTAATATTAAAGATTTTTAACTATAGGCGTTGTACCCTCTGTGATGTGTCATTGATTCTGATATTTGATAGGCCGGCATAGCGGTAGGAGTTTGATTACGTTCAGATGGCAGCAAGGTAACGTGTCGTGGTCAGAATAAAAATACAGTCATTCATCTGGCCGTACCATCTGGCTATGTCTACGAGTATGTTATATTGTATTTAGATCAGATTTTGTAGATTATTGTACTACAAAACGCCTAGAATAAAAAAAAGTTGATAGACTAAAGAACAGTTGGTATTAAATAATTTTATTAATTAACGAGATGTATTGCGTTTGTGGGCATCTCTGGACGTAACGTCTAATAAAATGATTTTTTAATAATTGTTGTTTTGGTTGTCGCTGCTGACTGACTGGTAAATTTGTCTACTTTAAAAAATATTATTAATTTCTGTCTTGCAATTGTAAATAAGACAATGTCTGTATGAATTGAACATGCCAAGTATTGTTTAAAGATTATTTTAGAGTTGACAAGTAGAGTGATAGAGACGTGAGCCCATAAACAGCGGAGACACCATTGTGGGGAAAAACTGTCCCCCGCCTGTCTGAGAGATTTGTAGCTCTGCTGCAGCTTAAGGCGACATTCCCAGCAAATTCTATAGGTATCAATAATATATTTTATAGAGCAAACCTCACTAGATTTTTAAAAATTAATTGACATCGCAATTTTTGTCTAAAAATACCAAACTGCGTTCCATTAACATAAACATACAAGTACTGTTATTTATTAATTAAATATAAACCTGTAGGAACACTTGTACTTACATTTAGGTATAAATTTAAAAAAAAAGTGTCTGGATGGAGCTGCTTAAGAGAGTTCATTATGAATCCAATACATTTTTAATAAAGATTATTCAAATCTGAGTGTACTTTTAATAAATGTAGTCTATTAACTTACTAGGAAATAAAATTACGGACATATTAGACATATTTTCACTTTCATATACCTCATCACTATCATCATTACAGCCCATAGAACACAGACCTCCACTGCTCCAGAACTGGAGAATTTAGCCTACACTCGCCACGCTGGCCAAACGGCTTGGCGAGGATATGTCATTTTTTTTTGGAAAGACAGTTCATTAACGATTCCACAAGTTGGTATTAGTGGAACCGGGACCGATGCATTCTCCGAGGTACGGGAACGGTGGTTGTGGCGGCTGAAGGTAAACAAAAAATCTTAGCCTATGTCTACACAGTTAGGTCTTTGGGAATAGACCGGTGAGCTGAAGAAGTCTTTCATTTACCTGACCATCAGCTGCCACATATGATCCGGCTCGAAGAAAAGTGTATTTATTTCTCATTGGTACATACGGGGTCGGTTTGAACCGGCCTTTGTAGGATTTAAGGTACGCGTTCTTACAACCGAGCCACCACCCCCTCATAAACCTAATTTTAGACAAATAAGAATAGCAATATATCTATAAATAGACCGTAATGTTATTGTCTAGTAAGTTTATAGACTACATGACTCAAAAGTACACTCAGACAGCGAGAGGGATGGAAAAGCGTTAAAACCTCTTCACATAAACTTCACCCTTTAAGGATTATAAAATCTAAACCTTAACCATTGTTGCGGCGCGTCCGACCTCTCTTGACAGACTCCGATCTCTTTTTCGACTGACAATATTATACTCCATATTTGGCAGATACTTAGAATATGACATTGCCAGACGACTTTTTTACTCAAACTTGACCAAGACCGAACAATTATAAGTATTTTAATTTAATTTACCTTTTTATTTACACTGAAGGCGACAAATCTATTATGGACCAGACGTTTTTAACAATTTTCATATAGTGCTAATGTTAAAAATAAAACACAAAACAATATTTTTTTGCATACGTGTCACGAGTGGAGAAACATCCATACAGCGCCTGGTAGTCCAGGCGACAGTCGATGGCAAAAGAATCCATGGTAGTATTCCAATGCGATGGAATGACCGGGTGAAGGCTGAATTTACCCTACATGAGTGCACCAGGATCTGCGGTCGGAGAGGAGTGGCGACGGCGACAAATGTCGAGCACGTCCACTCTGCCAACAGTGTAGCGAAGAATAAACTTTATTTCTATGAAAGTAGCGCCTTAACTATTCTTAGATAATAATATAATGTAGCGAATAAATGTATGAGACCGCTTCCATACATAATCATACAACCTGCTCCATACAATAGTCCATACTTCAAACTAGATCTAGATCCAACACATCTTGAGGTCCCGAGTTCAATTCCAGAGAACACAGCCTCTTCCGGAAATAATATTTTCTTAAAATATTGAGTTCCTTTACCAGTGGTTCACTGAGTAATGACGCGGCCGATGAACTGACCCCCATCCACAACACCAATAATCCCCCTACCGTGCCAATTCTTACGTGGCTGACTTCGTCAAAGAACTGATACAGATTGCAGACAGTCCAGGAAAGCCCTTCCCAACCCTGACAAGCGCGAATGGTGGGGCTATTGACAGGACACTGTCTTTAACAAACACGTATACACTCTGTACATTACAAATACCCTACTGAGTAACGGAGAGCCGAGGAGGAGACGGCCGCGCATGGACTTTTGGAGTGCGACAGTGCTGCGCTTAGACTGAAGTTCCTCCAGACTGCGAGAACTCCGCAGGAACGTGACGGGTGCTGGCCTTTTTAGGAGGGATCGGATGGCTCCGCACACAGGGAGGTCACGCACAATGATTTAATTCAAAATATTTTATTTCCATACATGCAACACTCGGATATTAACTGCATCCGTGGTCTAGCGGTTAAGTCCGTGGATTTAGACTCGGAGGTACCAGGTTCGATTCCTGGTCGGGACACAAAAGATATTTATTAATGTAAATAAATACATTTAATTATTATTTAATTCATTTGTGATATTTGTCGAGTTTGGTACGCTGGAGACATCGACGAGCTTGCCACTTGTCATGATTGTAGATAGTAAAGTTGGCTAAATGTGAATCCGCTTATTTATAAGCGTGGTTTCTGACTACCCCAAAAGGGAAACGGTCGTGATGATACTTTACTTTTTTTTTTACTCTGATATTGTCAATTTTTACAAATAATTTAGAATAAAATATTAAAATAAAAAAAACATTACAAACAAATAATAAATTAAAATATTAAATTAAATTATAGATTAAAATAAAAATAAAACAATTTTTTTCTTCATTTTAGTTTTTAGTTCTATTTTTATTTATTAATTAGGTTTATTTTATTAATAGTCATTTATGTTTTAAAATGTAAGTTTTTAGTTTATTAATACTTTATTTAATTTTTTTATGTCATTGTACCTTTATTCCTTCTAATAAAATTATGGATGGACCGAAATAAGTAAGTGACATTGCTGCCATAAACAAGTGCTGTAGCTTAACCTAAATTCGAGGCATTATAGCCGCGTCAACAATAACAATATTAATACATTAATAGACAAAGTGCGGTAATCACAATCACAATCACAATACCCTTGAGTAGTTTTTATGCAGACGATCTGCAAATTTACACTTCTTTTGATTGATAATTTATATGGAAAAGTAAAAAAAAAGTCACTTCCGACATATGATTAGTCTTAGGAAAAGTTGCTTGTGTCTATCAATAGAATAACTGAACTTATTAGTCTAAAGAAAGAGCATACAAAATGACGCGATGGTATAGTTGACGTTACAGAAACCTATGTTTTGTCACCCCTGCGGTATTTTGCTATCAGACCGTTATGCTAATTATCCAGATTGTAGCCCGCGCCATTGTGTTGGCCATTCTGATGCTATCTCCGAGGAAATCTTCTATTTGCCATAAACTTACATTTCCTCTCCAATAGCCTGGGAAATGTACTTTTACATTTTAGGAGGGTACAAACACAACAATAACCGGCATAGCGGTGTGATTTTGATTTTGAAAATCTCTGTTAGGTAAAGTTTTATTTCCGAGCTGTCATGGTGTAAAATTCGGCAACCTCCCACTGTTGGAGATGGGCTATCATTTTTATATTTGTTTAACGGTATTGTTTTTGTAAATACTGATCTTCTCGGACATAATTGGCTTCGTAGTCTACTGGTTAAGTCCGTGGTTTAGACTTGGAGGTACCGAGTTCGATTTCTGGTCTGGACACAATAATTTATTTGTGACTAGCTGACCCGGCGAACTTCGTACCGCCTGACAGTCAATGAATGTCATTATTAATAATAATAATACTCACAAACAATTGTCTAAACAAATCACATTTCGCAACGTAAAAGTGAGACCAATCAAATTTAAAAACGTGTCATAAGTTTTATTAATACATTAGGTTATTTGTTATTTATTCTATATTATGTAAATAAGTTAAATATAAATTTCTGAACACACGCATGAATATTTGACAGCCAGCATTGTTTGACAGGTACGAAACCCACAAACATTTTGTATATATATAAAAAAATCGTTTTTATGTTAGCCATTATTGCACAAATAATACTTTGAGCAAATGACTTTTGAAAGATTGTGGTCTTTTCTCACATATTTGTCACATTTTGAGATGTAAGAGCAGGTAGTTGTGTAGCAAAAGAGATCGTCCAAAACCAGGCCCCAACTTAATGCAGCCTCAACTAAATATCTTTTAATAATCATAACATGTAAAAAAAAAAAAAAAAAATACTATTACTAATTAATAGTATAATTATAATAGTAATACTAAATTTTTACCCGGCATTAAAATATTATTTAATTAAATAGTCAATTGATTAAGATTTATGTATGAAATAGTTACAAAACACTATTTATATGATTAGATTCTTTATTATGATCAGGTACTTTATTACAGATAAAACACTGGATTTCAGATTGGCGGGATCAAAACTATGTAATTATTAAGGTAAAAAAAAGTATTTCTTAATTATGGTTATGCTAGGGGAAATTAAATAAAATTAATTACAGATTATAAAAACACAATATATTAACTACCAAATAAAAAAGAAATCATTTATCTAAGAAAAATGGGCATTCTCATTTTTTGAACTTTAAGTGTACCTATTTATATAAATTAAATATTATTTTAAAAGACTGGTGTAAAAAAATTAATATACTAAAAAAAATTGGTTGTCGCTGTTGTCGCTGTTGGTTTGCGCTCTAACCCGGCGATATTCGTAATGCTTCAATTTGATCGATTTAACGAAGATTTTAAATAACATCGACTTTTGTGAGTGTAGTAATGAGAGGTTATGTAATTAATTACAATAGTAAACTATATCTGAGTGGAGTCGTGATTATTTATTGGCGCTTAAGTGGAAGTTATAGTACAGGAAACTGTTGGCTCGGAGATGTAGGTCGACTACCTGCAGTCTCGGAATGTTGCAGGGCTGTTAGCCTTATTTATTAACTAACTTAAATCAAGCTCTACTGACTCCTCAGTGCTCATGCATTCTAATTGAGCGTATTTGTTTAAATACGGTTACTGCAAAAGCTTGAAACTATTTGAAATCCCAAGAGCTGTCAGTTAAAGAACTACGCAAATGAGCACGGTCTCAGTTACAACTCCAAAAAGAGCGAGGTGCTAATATTTAAGCCTGGTAAATTGCGGCCACAAGATGTGCCACCTGTTGTTTTAGATGGTACTGAGCTGCAGATTGTAAAGTCCTTCAAATACTTGAGCCATATGGTAACAGAAGACCTGAAAGACGATATTGATATTGAGAGGGAACGCAGAGCGTTGGCGGTGCGGAGGAACATGCTCGCTCGCAGATTTGCTCGATGTTCAGACGGTGTAAAAATCACGCTTTTTAAAGCGTACTGCACGTCTTTTTACACCAGCAGTCTGTGGGTGAGATACTCTAATCGGGCCTACAACGCTCTGCGCATCCAATACAATAATATCTTCAGAATGCTGATGGGACTGCCTCGACGCAGCAGTGCATCGGGCATTTTTGCGGAGGCGCGTGTGGATGGATTTCCGGCCATAATCCGCAAAAAGGCAGCGTCGATACTGCGGAGAGTGAGAGACAGTGACAACAGCATTCTGAGGATGATATCGTCGCGCTTTGACAGCGCTTTTGTTAAGCGCTGGATTGGAGTTGTAACTGGGAATGTGTAAATTAAATATGTGCAGCATTTGCGTAGTATAAATATCCCTACAGATATTTACGAATTAATATTAATTAAATTAAGTGCTAGGTATTGTTATTATTATTATTATTATTGCGGTTTGTTTTTGACTTTTTAATTATTGTGTATACCTACTAACATAGTTCTAAGTTGAATGTTACTAATAATTATGGAATTAATTCTGAAATAAATAATTTATTATTATTATTATAAACCCGCAAGCAATTGGGGAATATTTACTAATGAAAACTGACAATAGTTAACCAAGGTATTTTTCTTTAATTTATTTATTAACCATAAGATACATTAAGTACACTCGGTTTTGTCAGTTATACATATTATTGTTTACCAATCATGGCAGGATAGCAGAAGTATACCATTAATAGCAAAGAACAGCCATCGTCATTTACCACTTAACACTACAAACAATCAATACCTACATAGATGCTGCTGTACAAGGGCGTTGTCACTTAAAATATAGAAAATAAACTATATTAAAATTATATAATAAAAGAATAATAATTATTATTTTAATAAAGAAAAAAAAATCTACAAAATTGTGTATGTCAATATAAATAATCAAATTAAATTTCAAAAATAATAACAATGATAATAAAGAATAACTAAAAGAAAGCATCTGTAGATGGGCGTTGTCATTATAAAATAAGAACCTTAAACTCTAAAATATTAATTTATAATATAAAAGTCATAATAATAAAATAAACAATAAGAATAAACAAGTGTTCACATAATGTGTTCACATAATACACACGTAGCGGTCGTAGTTCCTAATTTCGCCGTTGCACATACTCGTATAACTTGGTGGCACTATTTTGGCTAAAGCTTAATTGAAGGTCCAAAAATACAAGATTATTATCCCTCGAGACGGGACTCTCCTAACAGCCTGGCACCACCTTCTGGCCAAGATCCAAAGTCAGCAGAACATATCGCTCAGAGTGGTCTCCCTTAACTACCTCTGTGGTCTAATGGTTAACGTCGTGGATTTAGACTCGGAGGTACCGGGTTCGATTCCTGGCCGGGACACAAAAAATTTCCCACTTGTCACGATTGGCCTATAGTAAAGTTGGCTAAATGTGATTCCGTTTCTTTATAAGCGTAGATTCTGACCACCTCGAAAGGGAAAGGGTCGTGATGATACTTTACTTGTCTCGAGGACCATGGTTCGTGCGTAATTCCGTCTATTGAAGAGTTTACCTGACCTGATCGTCGGCCTGACTAGTCATACGTGCTATCGGGCCGACAATCGACACTTCAAGCATCTCCAGAATAATGCTCCGTCTTGTTCAATTGGAGACCACATCCTAGAGACGTGCTCCTGGAGGAGAGCTGAAGCAGCGATGTTATACTAGTAACGGCGGCACGAAAAGTGCATGAATTACCGGCCTGGTTACCCAACCCAGGCCCATAAGCCATCCCGAGGCCACATCTCGGCGAAGTTGCAGCGATTCGAGAGTTTTAGACACTGTAGTGTAGGTACTATATGAATCGATGGTCTTAGCGGAACCATCCCAGAGAGGTGAGAACAGTATTCCACGCATAACCATATTTGTGCTTTATAAAGCATAAGCCTGAGTACTGATATAACCGTTTTACTTTGTTCAGTATCCCCAGTTTTTTTAATGCTTATTTTGTTCTATTTGTTCTTACCAAACACATTCCTCCACATCATTTAGTTTTAAACAATTAATATTTGATGGTAAGTGGGATGCGAGTGTAAAAGGAAAATCGTGATCTCTATCTTAGTGACTATACCGCTGTCGGTAACGGTCGTGATGAAACTTGACTAAGTATATTATTATCTCATTTATTTTCAGTTTTCACACGCCCTTTCGAAAAGTCGTAAAACTCGCCATTTTTCATTAAAAATAACAATATCTTTTAAAGGGCCCCTCGTCTATTGAAACTGAACGTGATAAATGAATTGTGCGCATAAGGCTGTCCTTTTTGACTGCAGGACTATTGCGTATCCCATTCTTCATAGATCCAATGCATCTTAGAATAGCAAACCATTTTGTATACTGACCACGACATGTGACCACACAATATCCTGTAGGCTAACGTAAGGCAATGGTAATTATATTTATTTATTTATATACCTAAACCTATTACAGACATTTGTGTCACGTCATTATTTATATTACTACTCCTGCTAGTGAGGGACTAAGCAGCAAAGTGGTCCAAAGAGTAAGTTGTTAGCAGACTCCAATGACCTGTTAATATTTAATCTGATTGAGAAAGGAGTCTGCAAGAATAACTCAGCTATAGCAGCCCACTGGCATTCCATATCTTTGTGCGATAGATGTAAGCCTAAAATAATATATCTTGGCGTAAGGTAAAGTGGCTATGGTATGAATATGCATATTTTGGCCAGTGTGCTTAGTGTAAAATGCAAGTTTCGGAAAACGTAACTGCTGTAGTTACGTTTTTTTATTTTACATTGCGTGTTATTGCAAGTTTGGCTATAATAAAAGGTAATGAACATCGAAAATTCAGTAAAAAAACTCTACTACTATAGTAGCGTTTACGAAACTTGACTGTCACACTAGGCATACTGTTTGTAACTCTTCAGAAGACCTACGTATAGCTTGTAGAACACGCTTAGGGAGGACAAGTAAAGCGAAAGTTTTTGACACAATCGTCGATCACCCTCTGCAGCCCTGCATTGAGAGCATCTGTAAGCGGAACCACCAACATATTTAGATAAATTATACTAACAAGATTACACTTTACTAAACCCTTTATTTTATCGTTATTACAGCTCTAGTCCTAAAGGACTTGATTGATACGAACAACATATTTTATTTTCCAAATAACTTAATTGCACCGAAAAAATACCATTAGTCTTATCAATAAAAGTGTCGGAAATACTACTTAATTATTTTGATATCATTGTGCTGTGATAAGTAGTACAAAAATAGCCCAAAATGTATGATGTCATTTAAAGTTTGTCGAAGGTCTGAATGGGATACCAAATAGTCTCGCTATCTGTGCTCTGAGTTAGTCTCCTGTAGGGCGGCAGTCGCTCTCGGGGCGCCCAAACGGAAGGGCGGATATCTGTCGCCCGCCCAAACTGCACGCGAACTTTATTACGGCTCCAAGGACATTTAAAATAAGTTTACCTACTGAAACTGTTTAACGTATTTTTTTTTTTAAATAATATGGTGCCAATAATTTATTGTGTAATTGTAGTAATTATTAGTAAAATAATTTCAAAATATTGAGTGAAGTGAAGTTAAATAATTATCTTTTAAATAAGTACTTGTTGAAACTTTCCAACTGTAATTATATTGGTGACTTTGAAGGAATTGTAAAAGGTTGGTGTTTAGTAGTTTTTTTTTAATTGTAGAAGTTTCTGGAGATGTTGTTCAAAACATTATTTAAAACAAAAAAAAAACTATAGTAGCACTTTGCCTATTGATAGCGATTTTTATATTTAATTTTTGTTTTACCTTTATTTTATTTTTATTTTTAGTTATATTTTTAATTATAAAGTAGTTTTTTTTAGTTAAAGAAGTTTAAGTTTTAGGTATATTTAGTTTTTAAAAAAGTGAGAGCTACTTATTTTTTATGTATGTTTATGTATAGTATTATGTATGTACTGTTAAGTAATAATATGTACGAGTAAGTGTATAAATAAGCTGTTAATTTTCTTCCTAACTTTTGTACATTTCTCTAGGTGTATACCTATAAAGGTTTAAAAGAGATTGCCCAAAACCAGGCCCCAACTTTTTTGCAGCGTGCTTAACAAATACAATTCAATAATCATAACAATTTATTGTGGTTTTTTTAAATTTAATTACAATATTTGTTTTACCCCAGCAATAAAATATAATTTAATTAAACAGTCAATTGGTTAAAATTTATGTATGAAATAGTTACCAAGAACTATTTATACGATTAGGTTCATTATAATAGGTGTTATCAGGTACTTTATTATAGATAAAATACTGGAATTATATCGGCGGAATCGATACTATATAATTATCAACGTAAAAAAAGTTTTTGTCAATTGTCGTTATGCTAGTCTAATAAGTAAAAATAATTACAGTTTATGAAAACACAATATATAATATATTAACTATCAAATAAAAAAGAAATCATTATGACACGAGAACATTTATTGGGCCCATTTCTCTAGCAAAAATGGGTATCCTTATTTGTCCCCAAGGTTTGGCCGTCAGTAAATGTCTACGGGCATTAAGTCTTTGAGTATATCGTGGCTTCAGCAATTGATACAAATAACTGATCTCTAAAATATAACGTTAAAATATATTTAGGTAGTTATTCAGGAAATTATGAGAGCAAATCTAGCCGCGAGCAAATACAGTGTAGCAGTATTCATTGAGTGTAGTCAGGGAAGGATCGTAAATGGATTGCCAACACAAACAAATAATCTGGCTACTCATATTATGGACTGCGCACGCGATGCCTCGCTCACACCTTCCACTGGGCTTGCACAAGCATTTCAAATTTTATTTTTAGCGATAAAAGTAGATAAGCTGCTGGTCTTCTGCTAACAGTTTACTGTTTAGACTACTTTGCTGCTTAGTCTTCCACTAGCAGGAGTAGAATCATTTAAAATAATTCATTACGTTTATGTAATGACGTTAGATATTTTGACTCTGATATAACGTAAAATCAAAGAGACTAAACATAAGATAAAAAGAACATTGGTTGTTATTTTCATACTAATTAATTGTTTCATTTATTTACTTAGAACTTCGAAGAATAACGTGTTTACGTGGCATATTGTCAGTGAAATAACGTTATCAATTTAGAAATGCACGTGAAACACAACCATAATCGTCAATGCACTGTCATAAACTAATTCATTCTGGAACGATTATATATGTTATATATTTAATGTCTCTGCTTAAAGTTGAGAGTTAATAGATGTCTTAAATATTAGTTTTTTTATTTTTATTTTTTATACTAGCACGACATGTGCTTGCGCCCACCTGATGGTAAGTGGCGTGCGAGCTCCATGAATGTTAGCAACTGGAATCAGAGACTCGTGACTGACATCAGTCCCTAACACTATGTCGGATTGACTGGGTATGCTGGCAATTCGAGCCTGATCCCGAAACGTGTGGATATACTTTACTGGGTTTATCGTCAAGAACGGTGGATACTTCCCCGCCTCGGCAGACTGGGCAAGTTACGACAATCAGTCCGCCTACCACCTACATATTAGTTTTTAGTTAGTTTAGTTTAATACTTTAAAGTTGACGATATATAAACTTTTGTCTGTGTAATATAACAAGTTACTTATATTTAGTTCTAAGCAGTAATTTGTTATTCTCTATCGTAACTAGACGATAGAGAATAAACAATAATATTAAAAACCTTTTCAGAATAGCAAAGAATTATGTTGTTAAACATAAAATACAATTATCTGTTTATTGTTTTGTCATAACAACATAATCCAAATTAGTGTAATGCCTAGAACGTGGATATTAAAACAAAACTTACTTTAGAGTTGAAAGTTTTAACAGGCGGTGTGGTGACTCGGTTTAAGAACGCTTTTCTTAAAATCCAATGAGAAATACGTATTTCTTACGTACAGTTGTCATTAATTTACAAGGCCACCGTTTCCGTGCCTCGGAGAGCACGTTAAACCGTCGGGTTCGATTCAACTAATACTAACGTCATAGAATGTCTTGCGGCATTAGGGCCGCCTTTCTACTTTGTGCAATTAAGTTTAAATAAATAAAATAAACTTGTGGATTTGTTAATAAATTGACATCAGATCCCCGCTAACCCGTCTTGCTAGTGTGGCGATTGTAAGTCAAATTCTTTAGAATTATGTTCTGGAAGGCCCATTCCCAACAATAGACTCTTGTGTGTGAATAGAGTTAAGATTGACGAAGGTATTTTCTTACAGCATCATCGTTAACTAGTGATTTAAAGTTCTGAAGTACATGAATAAATACCCTTTTATAAAATTAACAACTAAATCTCATGTTCAAGTGACTTGCCTAAGTGCCTGCCGTCGTTCAAGCGACTTGATCTCGTGTATGGGCGGGCCGGCCGGCGCACGTTGAACTGTAGTTATTTTAGTTGGAGTAATGTTAGCATATGGCTAACTCGGTCGGCATATGTATTTCCCTAACAGGATGTATATTGTTTGAACTGTTTTTGGATAACACACATTATTCTTGTAGTTTTTAATACTTTATCGTCAATGTGTAAAAAAAACTATTAAGTATTTTTTGCCAACGTATTAATTGAATATCTCGGATGGGGGGTCTTTAGAGGACATTTTTTATTTAGTTTAGTTTATTTATATTTTGATAAGTAATTCAGATTTTATTCGAAGTAATATACAACCAGTATAAAAGAATTACAATATAAAAGCTACCTAAATAATAAAATTAAAAATAAACTAAACTATAAATAAATGTCCTCTGGAGACGTCCCATCCGAGATAGTCCCAAGGAGACTGGCAACATTTCCCCTCTGTATAGCGAGGCTAATACGTTGGCAGAAATAATTGCCAGCCTTCGTGTCTCCAGATATTTTGATTATTTATGTAGCTTTTAATTTATATTTATTGTAATATAATTTATTTATTGCCTCCGTGGTCTAGCGGTTAAGTCCTAAACTCAGGAGTATCGGGTTCGATTCGTGTTCGGGGCACAAAAATATTTATCAATTTAAATATTTTGATGAGCGATATTTCTCTCCTTTGGTACGCTAGAGACATCGACGAGCTTGCCACTTGTCATGATTGGCCTTTAGTAAAGTTGGCTAAATGTGAATCCGCTTCTTTATAAACGTGGTTTCTGACCACACCGAAAGGGAAACGGTCGTGATGATTTATATTAATTTACTTCAAAGATATATAATATTACATGAAGGAAATAATTTGAAGTTTAATATAGTTGGTGTATTTTTGTATTCCTTATAATATACAATAAGAGTTATTGATTAAATAAAAAAATAAAAAAATACATACAGAATGCTGCGCAATAATATTAAAAACGACTTCCTAATAGAAATCAAATTGAAAGTGGTTGTCACTTCCGAAAATATATTTTCGTCAAATAATAGTCCTATCAGCATATTGTGAAGAGGTGGGTTTTATACGTTTAGGGATGTTAAGGCATTGATAGAATTTTAGCCCTTATTTCGTTAGTCATAGAGGGTTGAATGTTGTGGCAGATTGCTGCATTGGGGCACCTATCTTAATAGAAAATCATCGAAGAGGGAGATGTTTTGCATTCTGTATTGTCATTGAAAAATATATCTTAACCGACTTTGCTTAGAATTCGTAGGCTTGTACGTAAGACATGTCACCTCGCGCCTTCTTGATGGTTATCCATAAATGACTCCAGTTGTATATGTTATTAGATATGCAAAAGAATGTCAGACATTACTTCGGCTTCAGTCTTTTGACGACAATGTTATCGTGAAGCGATAGTTGGGAAGAAAAATAATTTAGAGGGAGCCTATACAAAATGAGAATTGAAAGGGAATTGTGTGATTGTGATTACAGTGACTTTTCTGCAATTAGTATATATTGGACCATTGTGCGTGACCTTTACTTCTTCAGCGGAGCCATCCGATCTCCTCCAGGAAGGCTAGAAGACCAGTGACGTTCCTGCAGTCTGAAGGAACGGCAGTCTAGGCGCAGCTACACTGTCACACTCCATAAGCACTTGCGCGACCGTCTCTCCCTCCGCCATGCATCCTCTATACAGTGGGCTATTAGGCTATTGTACATGGTATTGGTTAGAAGTAAAATTGAGGCTGCGGCCATAGTGTGGAGCCCACACGAGAGCAGTTACATTTTGCTTTTAGAGAAGATGCAAAAAGTATTCCTTCGTTTTTTATACAAAAAAATATTCGGATATTATCCTTTTATGTATCCGATCAAATTTCTGTTGGGCGTCCTCGGATTTAATTCTCTGTAAACCAGGCGCGATTATAACTCTTTGATGCAATCCTGCCGTGTCCTACGCGGCGAGTCGGACAGTCCCGAGCTGGTGTCACAGTTGGTGTGATTGTATGCACCTGACTAATATATCCGCGCGCGTGCTCACAGATTGCTGGCTACCTACCGCACGGTGGCGCATCGCTACTCTCCGTTGCCTCGTGTACTTTATGCACTTACAAATTTGCTCGAGTCAACACCACATCTGTCCAAACTCAGTAAAGCATGTTGGAAATTTTGTGAGTAAATGAAATTGAATAAGATTTTGAGTATTATCTTTTGTATTTTTTTCTTGGACTTAGTATTAATTAACTATTATCTAATAAGTTTAAAAAATGTGTTATTTTTATATTATTAATAACGTCTGACTCCTCCTTGCATGGTGTATTGGAGTATCTGTAATACCATGTATGTAAATAAATAAGTAATGTTCAGAGTATAAAGATGTTTGTTATGCGCACAGTGTTTCGTTAAAATCCTCACTATTATGCGAAGCCTAGCTCAAGGCCCAGGAGGCGTCGTGTGAGGCGCTGGTCAGGATTGGGAAGGACCTCCCTGGGCTGCCTGAAGTCTGTGGTCGATGTCCGCATCAGCTCGTGCAGCCTATCAATTCTTTGACCAAGCCAGCTTTGCATGAATAGGAACGGTAGGGAGGCTAGAGGGTCCTGGGCCTATCGGTGTTGTGGACCCCCTTCTGGCGAGTTCATCAGCTGCATAATAACCAAGTGTTTTTTTTTTGAAGTCTATCGATCCTGTTTCTTATAAGGATAAAAAGTCTACTGGACCGACCGAGGTTAGATAGAGATAGACGATAGAGACATCGACGAGCTTGCCACTTATCGTGATGGGTCTATAGTAAAGTTGGCTAAATGTAAAAAAAGCGTGGTTTTTGCCTACCCGTTAGTGGTTACCTTCGTGATCATACATGTTGGTCACTATAATAATAGTATCACTTAATTTTTACATCACATTATGATGATGTCATACTATTGGTTGATATTTTCTTTGCACACTGCTTTCGTCTCGCACAACACATCTCTGATGAAACTGCCAAAAAATTCGTTCAACAAAGTTTTTCGTGCAAAACATCCTTATCAGCTGTTCCAGCGTTTTGTATTTAAAAATATCCCGCTTCGAATTGTCAGTATAAACAGCGATGGCCATAAATCTTGGCCAAATTTATCGTCAGGCCCCGAGCTTATCGGTCGCGTAACTCGGCGGCCCGGGTTCAATTCCACTCGCAGAATGTCGCTTGTGAATTTCATTAAAAGCTCTAAAGCTTACGTTTGCCTTTTGCAGAAGTCGACAGATAAGATAATTTGAAATTTTTATGCAGATTTCTGTTTTAGTATGCGCGTGTGGGATGTGAAATAATTTAAATTCTTGATTTGTTCAGTTCTTCTCACTTTTATTTTTCATAGAAATACAGTTAAAAAGACACACCCAGCCTAATGATAAAACTATTAAATTTAATTAAATGTTAGGAAATAAGAGAGAGAAATAAGAAAAAAAAGCTTCTATAGCACGTGCTGGTACCTGGTTAGTATTTATGTCTGGATACGAGTACAATATACATAGCCTTTATTGCACACAACACTTAAAAGTTATGTACAATGGCAAAGGCGCATTAAAATAAATAAAATTACACACTATTACGTACCTAGATACTATATAATTGATTTATTAAAAACTACTTTAAATATAAAAAAATCCAATAAAAAAGAAACTTTACTCGTATAAAAAATGTACTGAGACGAGTCTTTAAGGATAGTCCCAAGGAGACTGGCAACATTTCCCCTCTGTATAGCGAGGCTAATACGTTAGCAGAAATAATTGCCAGCCTTCCTGTCTCCAGATTTTTCCGTTAGCTGTTTGGATAATACCTTATTAACAATTTGTTAGTGTCTTATTCAAAAATATATTTATCATGACTGTTAATTTTCAAATACAGGACCATATCAGGATATTTCAAAAAACCCAGACCGCTTCTTAATAAGTTTCCAGGACATCCCAATAACAGGACGGTTAACAAAATGTTAAAGATGCGGATCATTTTAATCATCGTTTTGGGATAAACTGGATATTGTAAAAGAAGTAAATAGTTTTGGTCGCAGTTGCAACAGGCAATAGACAGTTTAAATCATACAATTGGATATTTTTTGTGATGTCTGGACAACGGGATTCATCTCTAATTTTGAAAACACGAACAAAACTATACCACATTCACATGCGAATATCTACCACGTCAGCAATTATTCTTTAGCCGGCATAGTGGTACAGACTCAAAGATTTTAAAACTTTATTCATTAGTAAATTAAAAACTACTTAAAAAGTAAAAAATATAATCTAAACCTATTACAAAATAAACTACAAATAAAAAATGTTCTCTAGAGACGAAAACTTTTAGGGATACTCCCGGAGACTGGCAACATTTCCCCTCTGTATATCCAGGCTAGTACGCTGGCAAAAGTAATTGCCAGCTTTCTTGTCTCCAGTCTTTTCCGTCAGGCGTTCGGATAACTCCTTGACCAGACGCTTGGCTGAGTGTCCCCATGGGCCCATCGTCGTGACCCCAAACGGCGCAAATTCGTAAGGTAAGGTTGGCGTATTTGCGCAGCTTGAGGTAAATAATAAAATCATTGAGTCACACAGTATTTGGTTGGGTAGTGAAAGATTCAATACAGCGTATGATACACCAGGGACCAGAGTTCTAGACGTCCACTGCCTTCCAGAATGTATAGTAGGCAGAATACACTCGCCTCGCGGGCCAGACAGGTTGGCGAGGATCTGATAGCAATTTATTAACGATTTGTGAAATCATTGGCTTGGTTGTAAAAACGCTTTATTGAAAATTCAAAAAAGGTCGGGGTCGAACCCTGTTACAATAAGAAATACATTTACGTACTGCAGTCATAGATTTACAACACCACCGTTCCCGTGCCTCAGAGTCAGAGAGCACGTTAAACCATCGGTCCCGGTTCCATTATACCAACTTGTAGAGTCATTAACAAATTGTAATTAAAATTGACATCAGGATTGTTCTGGAAGGCCTAAGTCCAGCAGTGGAGGTCTAGAACTATGTGTCTTAGAGGCTGTTATGATTGTTTTTTCTTATTTAGTTTTTGATTTCAAGTCCTTCTATTGTTTTATAATAAAAGTATCGTCACGACGGTATCCCTTCCGCGGTGGTCAGAAACCAAGCTTCTTTTTTTATGGATGCGGATTCACATTTAGCCAAAGTCCATCATGACAAGTGGAAATTTCGTCGACAAATAAATTATTTTTAATCCAGGAATCGAACCCGGTACCATCGAGTCTTAGATCCACGGAGACAGTATAATGAAACTAATGTTATTCTTCTCTTTTTTTTCAGGTAAATATTGAATTAACCCGAAACAGCGCGGTGAATGCAAAACCTAATTATTTCAGAGATCAAAGAAACCGCCGACTCATTTTGGGGTGAGAATTTAATTTATGCGAACGCACGTAACTTTGCAAAGTGTTTACACTATGATATGCATGACCGCAACTACATAGTCCAAATTCTGTTTTTAGCGCAAATCTCTTAACGAACTGACATTATCAATGCCAATCGCTATCATCCACATTGAGAATTTATTTACGACATAAGCTGTGTACAATGATAAAAAAAAATAGAAATAATCGATAATTTTATTGATAAGACTAATGTTATTTTTACCAGACTGCGGGACTCAAAGAAGAGTTATTTGTTTATCAGCCATCTCACATCCAGGCGACCTCGTCAGGCGCGGGGAGAGCGGCGTTTTCTGCGGAGAACCTCAAATTGCGCAAATACCCATAGGGCCGTCAGCGAGGCGGTTGGTCAAGGAGTTGTCAAAACGGCTGACAGAAAGGTCTGGAGACAGGAAGGCTGGCAATTATCTCGCTATACAGAGGGCAAATGTTGCCAGTCTCCTTATACTATCTCGGATGAGACGTCTCTAGAGGACATTTTTTATTTATAGGTTAGTTTATTTTTAATTTTATTATTTAATGTATATTAATTTACTTTGAATAAAATCCTTAATTTTTATCAGTCTATGTACCAGTATGTATGTATGTTTGAGTTTTGTGGCACCAACATATGGAGACCAAACCCTAAAAATAACTATAACTAAAATGCTCAAAGTACTTTCGTTATTTTACAAATTTATTTTACTTAATATATTAAAAATAGAATAACAAAATAAATTACATATTTGTGTATTTGTTCAAATAATTAATAAAACAGTGAACCTGCCTACCGGGAATCGAACCAATTACTTCGATAGATAGTACCAAGAAATTCAATTATCTACGGAGAAATATAACGACAACCTTAGCATAATGTTAGGGCGCGTGCTAACGGAACCGGATCAGCGGTAAGGGGGAACACGTCACTATCAAATAAAAATAAAATCAATTATAAAAATATATATCTTAATTTAAAATTTGTATGAAAAAAAAAATCATATAAATATAGAAGTTAAACATTAAATATAAACTAAACCTAATAAAAATAAACTATAAAAAAATGTCCTCTAGAGTCCCTTCAGGGGGAGTGGTAACATTTCCCCTTTTCCGGCATACCGGCATACATTGGCAGAAATAATTGCCAGATTTCTCCGTTAAGCCGTTTGGACAACTCCTTGGCCCATAGAAATATATCAATAATAAAAAAAATGGTAACTTAATTCACATTAGTCTATAATTTTTAGCTTATCTTCATACAAAATGAAGCCTAAATGTTATTGAATAATGGAATATTTATTTTTTATTATTATTTTTTAATTACATATAAACAGGAGCGATAATGGCTCGGTTGTAAAAGTTCGGTTTAAAGGCTTTCTTTAAAATCCAAAAAAGCTCGTGGTTCGGATCCCGGCTTATACTAATGAGAAAAACACTTTCCTTACGTACTGACGTCAAAGTACAACACTATTACCGTAAGATTAAGAGCACCTTAAGCCGTCGGTCTCGGTTCCACTAAACCCAAATGAAATCCTATGTTAAAATTATTTTCAATAGATAATAGAGACGGGCACTATGTAACATACTCGTAGTTATTATACTATCTACTGAGCTTCACAACGATTACTCGTTTTTTGTCCAAATAAAACTATCTACTTTTTGTAATAATTGATACTTGAAATAGCGATTGACCTTGACATTTAGTTTTAAATAATAATCATAATCGTATGCATAAGTGCAATAAGGAAATTAAATACTATAATATATATTTTTTCTTTATAACTAGCACGGATGTTACCTTGCTCCCACGCGTCCCATGAATGCGCGACGTTATTCTAGGTTATTAAAAGTAGATAGTTTTCGGAACGTTGTTTAAAACGAATAACGGTTACCTACATTTTGTTATTTAAAACAGATAGGAAATAGTCACAACAGCAATATATAACCCTAAGGGCGCGTGCACGCTGCATTGGATCAGTTGAGGGCTCACGCACACTGCATCAGTTAATGTCATCTCCAACCAATGCTCATATTAAGTTTATCACACAAAATGTAAGGAGGCTTTTTATTTTTTAGTTATAGTGTAATTATTTTAGTAAAAGTATGAAAAGACTGCCTCCGTGGTCTAGCGGTTAAGTCTGTTGATTTAGCACGGTACCGGGTTCGATTCCTGGTCGGGAACAATAATTAATTTAATTTATGATACTTCTCGAGTTTTGTACGCTAGAGACATCGACAAGCTTGCTACTTGACATGATGGGCCGCCAGTAAAGTAGGCTAAATGTAAACTCGCTCTTGACAAAAGCTTGGTTTCTGACTACCCTGCATAGGATACGGTCGTGATGATACTTTACTTTTTATAAACAAAATTTGTTGGTTTTAAATTTAAATACATATATAGAAATAATAAAAATAAATTTAAAAAAATGTATATAAACAAATTAAAATATATAATCAAGGGATTTAAAACAAAATAAATATGCATAATTAAACTTAGGCATACTTGTTAGGTCGGCAAAGTTTTATTGCAAAAAAAAAATAAAAAACAAAACATTCCAATGTACATAGGCGAGCTTAATGTCTAGGCATTTTCTAACAGCTAACCTTTGGGAGAGTGAGAAGAGAGTGTGGGTGCATGTGTATAAGAATATTTAGAAACTATGATTTAAAATTACTAACTAAAATACTTATCAACTAAATAAACAATAAATATATATCATACAACAATAAAATACATATAGAAATAATAATATACTTTATACTTATATAATATACATACACAATATATATTTATATAAGATACACCATACATATTGTCAGGTTAATAAAGTTAGGTTAAGACTAATGACGGTCGTAAGTGTCCTGCGTCAGTTGCTCTCATTCTTGGAGGTCACATATCGTGTTTTAAAAATAAAATAAAAGTATTCAACTCCACTGTAGTCTGTGTGCTGAAATGAATGAATGCACGGGCCAGCCATACACGATACCAGGAGGGTGCGCGGACCAACGGGGCGACTCCACAATCTACTCAGATCACGTACTTTGATACTTTTTTGATTAAATTTAATTTTGACTATTAAATATTTCAAATAATAATAAAGACATTTATCGCAAAACGTTTAAATGGTCCCTGATTCTTTGTGTATTTGTGTAATGAGTTAAAGTAGGTTAGTACAAAAAAACAAATAGGAATGATAATTATAAATAATAATAACGTTTCTTAAGCTTTATTATTGTTACTTATTATATACAAAGTTAAGTAAACATTGTATAATATATACCGTGTGTTCACTTATGATATGACTATATACAAGTATAACGCGTCTAAATATTAACAAAAAAGACGTAGGTTATTTTAAAATAAAATAAAAATTAAGTATCAACACAATTTAAAGAAGCAGATTGACATTTAGCTAACTTTACTTTAGGCCTAGCAAGTCAAGTGGCAAGCTCGTCGATGTATCTAGCGTACCAAACTCTAAAAATATCACAAATTATTTATTTAATTGATTGAATCCAGGAATCGAACCCGGTACCTCCGCGTATTAATCCACGAACTTAACCGCTAGTCCACAGAGGTAGTATTTTCATACTACCGTATTTTTCTAAAATATTTTTTGTGTGTTAAACTTAATATGGACATTGGTTAGAGATGAGATTAACTGATGCAGTTTGCGTGAGATCCAATGCAGTTTTCTTACCGTTAAAACTATAAAAAATCTTATAAGATTCTTACAGTAATAAAAAATCATAGATTAAATTTATTTAATGAATAAATATATATAGACATACAATATATTTATTTATTCATTAAATAAATTTAATCTATGATTTATATTACGATATATCTATACTAATATTATAAAGAGGAAAGATTTGTATTTTTGTATGTTTGTAATGAATAAACTCAAAAACTACTGGACCGATTGCAATAATTTTTTCACCATTAGAATGCTACATTCACCCTGAGTAACATAGGCTATATTTATTGCTAGAAAAGATTAGGGATCCTTACTAAAACTTTAGTAACGTAACCCAAGGTGTAAAAAATGCCATAAAACGTCTTTCGTCGCATGCGCTGCGGAAACTATTGATGATAGAACAAAATATGTTTTACAATATTAAAGAACATATCAATATTTACAAAAAACTTTGCGATATCACGTCATGTCCAACTATTATCGTTATGTCACAATAACCACTTTTTACATTTTAAAAGTTGATAGAAATACCGACCAAAATTAAACCATGTTACTCATACTTCTGTTTAAATCCTTATCCAAATAAATCATATTGTTTTTAAGATCATTTCAATTCAAATAGATCACTTTTTGAATTATTTATTTTAATTTTGAAAATAAATATAAGACGTTAAAATCTAAATATGACATCCTATCGAGTACCTGAAGTGTTTTTTGTCGACGACACAACACTACACGGGCAACGCCGGGTCAAGCAGCTAGTTATATATATAAAGGATCTCTGCCTACCCCGCAAGGGAATTCAGGTAAAGATGTTATGTTTTATTAACAAATTAAAAACAGGTTTAAGCCAGTTAAGCGAGTTTAATTTTAAATATAAGCAAAATTAACTTACATTGTATAAATTTTGTATAATATAATTACTGTATGTATGTGCCAGAAATGGCGGAGTATGTGAGCTATATAAAAACTATTTACCTATTTATCATATTCCATAACAATAATTATTATTTTATTTAGTATATAAAAAAATGTTTATTATCTTTTCAAAAATCTGTACCACTTTACCTTCAAATTATTAATTTAAAAAGGTTTTATAAACATGTAATTTATTATGCTAAATAATATTTTACATTATTCCTCCCACTAGAAAAGCTCGCGTCAAGTATCAAGATGTTTTCATTTGTGTGTATTTTTTACGACCCTACCGTGCACGAGGAAAGTTAGGTTAGTTTGCAACGTGTCCGCGATGGTGCGTCATCTCGCGCCCAAAATTATATCGAATACAGTACAAAAGCATGCAAAAATCTAGTTTTAATAACAATATCAAAATGTACACTCGTATAATATAGGTTCGCCATTTTGTGTTTTGGCGGTAAAATTTTGACGCGGTTTGTTGACATTTTGTGTTTGACAGATGTCAAAATATATGTGTGTGTGTTTAATTGATTATACTCATATTGCAGTAATGTATTAAGTATACTTATTATTAAATACATTGTAATTATATTTTGATAAACAATCATTTAAGATTCATTGAATATTTGCTAGTAATAATTTTCCCGAGTCTCGAGACTGTCTTTCACTGCTTCACTGCGGAGGCACAGGGTTCGATTTCTGGTCGAGAACACAAAAAAGCGTTCCTACTCGTGCATATTTATTTTCCACAATTATTTTGTATAGTTATAATATTATGGCGTAAAATTTAGTCTCTGGATAGAATGTTTACAAACACGGATGCATCGATTTCACATAAAGTGGCACCCTGTCTGTAAAGGCACGCACACACGGACGGCGTGTATTGTTATACGCGTTTGTGTGTGTTGGGCTTTACAATGACTCACTGCCCAAGACTGCTTTCAGTAGATTATGAAATTGGAAAATTTGCTCTCAAAAAGTCTTTTAGCAACAATACTTGAGCTTCTTTCGTCAAAAGGCTGTTTTGCTCTAAAATGTAGCCTCTGTAATTGTTACGATTGAAGTTAATAATGGCGTGAATCAGTTTTATTTTAAAGGTTGCTGCTACAATACAGCTGGTACAATTGTCGCAATTTTATACTTTATAAACAAAGTTTTCGTTCTCGTACAACCCAGCTTAACTCACGAAATGTTTAAGTACGTTACGTAATAATAACATATAAGCATACTTAGCTGTTTCTTTAATATATTGGAGAAAAAAAAAACGTAGTATTAGTAAAAATATATACTATGCCCAAACCCATAGAACTTAATTTATTTAGCCACGAAATTAATTTAAATATAATTAAACATACCTATATTATTATTCTTTAGATTACAAGTTGATACGGTTATAAGGTTTCGAATTTAGGTTAAGCTACAGTACTGGCAACAATTTCATAGAATAGTTTTTAAGCCTATTTACTTACTTCAATGTAATATGTTTTTTAATATAGTAAAAAATTACAATATCCAAGTGTTACCTGTGAATTATATAAAATATTTATAATTTGTTTTTCTGTTTAAAAATGAATACCTATTTTGCTAGCGAAGTCCAAGTAAGCATAAACATAAAACAATAAATTATATAAGCTTCCGAGTAAATTAGTAACATCACCAACTTTCTTCGTAATAGCAATACTAATTAGACGTCTAACAAAAAACAGTGTTTATAATAAAACATCAGCTAGATCAGATAGATACGCAGATCCATTAAAATGTAAGAAAATTAAAAAAGAACAGACACATGAGTCTGTTCATTACAAAATCAAAACAAACCCCCTTTTCAAACGAAAAGCAATTTTACTTCAGCCCTTCAAGTATCAAAATCGTTTAAACTTACTTCACCGAACTAAAGATGCACTATTTAAGCTATTTTAGCCTCTATTTGTTACGGTTTAAGGTGGAAAATGTCGTGTACTAGTCTAAAAGGGGTGACATCCCCTAAATTAGTATACATTTGAAGTCTGCAATAGGAAAGGCAAATAAATTGTTCAGGCTGCATACGTTTAGGACTTTTGCCTCATTGGTTTTAAAATAATAAAAAAAGTACAAGAACTAAATTATATTTATATACTGAGCTCGACATGTGATACCGCGTCCATCTTCTTAATTATTACTGTATTTCTTCACGCATACTTGTGACAAATAAAAATTAACATTTTATTTTTTCATAGAACACAGCGTCCTTACCCTGTGGATGTATGTATGTATATCTGGAATTTGGTCTACACTGGCCAGTAGGCCTATTCTGTTACTTCGCAATCGTTATATAATGGAATCCGTTAACTATATATATATCATGCTATTAAAGTTGATAGGTATTTGCACGGCCGCTGTCAAGGTCGAGCGCTTATAGAGTTGATAATTGAGTAATATTTTGTTTAATAAATAAATAATAAATAATATTTCCATGTAGTCCACAGGAGGGTCTCCATGTAGCCCACAGGAGGGTCTCCATCAATTTTTATTAACAATTTATTAACGATTCCACAAGTTGGAATAAGAACTGGGAGCGACGGCTTAACGTGCTCTCCGAGGCATAGAAACGGGTGATGTAAATTTGTCATAGAAAAGTGTATTTCTCATTGGTACATACCGGGGCTCGAACCGACCTTTTTGGGATTCTTAGGATATCGTTTTTACAACCGTGCCACCGCTCTATATATGTTTAAAATTAATCTCCAGCTAATAAGTGATCTGTTAGCAAAAGATCAACAGATTCCAGTGAACTCGTAATATTTAATCTAACTGAGAAAGGAATCTGCAACGAAAACTGCAGCCTTTCGTTGGTAGACTATTTTTTTATCTTTAATACATATTTTGTACTATTTTTTATTAATTAATAATTTGAATTATTAAAAATACCTAGTTGCAACACTATACCTGGTACAGTCGGCTCGACGTAGCTGTGAGTAAGTAGGTATTCTGAGAATGTAATCGTTCATAATGTATATCGCGCAAGTGCACACAATGCAATTTGTAATCATTGACCCTCTCCACTCAACCCTCTGTTGTACTTTATCTGTGGGAACAGCGAAATTAATAGAGCTGCTGTTTGTCTTTTCTGAGGTATACATAGTAAAACCTTTAGCTCGCACGCTCCGACATTTTGAAAATAATTCAAGTCCGAGTGTGCTTTTGAGAAATCTCCTTTCTAGGAAATAAAAATTCTCTCATTTTAGACACATTCTCAAAATAAAAAAAAAACTTTAAATTTATTTCTTTTAAAATTGTTTTTATTTACAAAATTAACACCGGGGCTCTACAGACAGCCCGTTGACACTTGTCATGATTGGCCTATAGTAAAGTTGGCTAAATGTGAATCCGCTTATTTATAAGCGTGGTTTCTTTCTACCCCGAAAGGGAAACGGTCGTGATGATACTCTACTACTACTCTAAGTAATAAATTATTATTGGCTTGAAAATTCTTACTTTCACATACCTAATTTTATACAGCGAAAAATAACAAAAATATTTATAATATAGATCTATTAAAAAATACTAATAATTCCATGGATTCACCGTGTGGGTGCCGGGTCCATCGTGTGTGGGAAAGAGTGATGTCTCGGGCTTGCATGGCATCCTTTTTTTTATTGCTCAACAAACGTTCAACATCCACCATTTTGTTTTTCCTAGTATACTTCTAAAATGTCCGTTATTTAAATTCCTAACTAGCTTATTGACTACATTTTTTAAACAACACTCAGTTTTAATAAACCTTTAAATATATTACAGCGTGCGAGCTGTCAAGTGTAGGAACCATTTTAATATCATTTAACAATATTATAATAATGCTGTTTAAATTAATTAAAAATACGATTTGTAAAAACATGTACCTATCTATTGACAAACATTTAACTAAATAGTTCAACTGACTTCTTAGAAGCAACATACACTAATGCCAAGTCCTAAGTAAATAAAGTGGAAAAAAAATATTGCACATTAAAATATACAAAATAAAATACATAGGTGAGCTTAATAACTTGTAGGTATTCTCTAACAGCTAACCTTTGGGAGAATGACATAAGAAAGTGGGGTGCAGAGTTAGAAGATTTGTAAAAATTTGCATGCTGGAGACAGTAAAAATATGCTGATCTTAATTTTATATATCATCTACTACATTGTACCATATTTTTAAGCAAATAAAGATTTGGAATTTGATTTTTTTTTAATTTGAAGGAGATAATAAATATTAAACTAAATGCAAGAGCTGCTATATTCCTTGCTTCCACTAGGTATTTAAAAAAACAAACAATGCATACGAACGCAAACGTAAAACATATTTTATATGCGTTAGCTGATTGTAGATTTTTGTGAAATGTTTAAGAGATATTTATTAATATTATTTTATTAATTAATGTGGTCCCTATCTTTCTATGTTCTTAAGACAATGACTCATGTACACATTAAGTTGGTATGAAATGAACATAGGAACAAAGTGTAGATATAATTTCACGCCTCCCTCGTATTAAACCAAGACGACGCTATCGTGCTTCCCTCTTCTCTATTTCTTATGGATTTATTATTTTTATTTTTTTATTTAAAAACTTTATTGTTTTGTTAACAAAAGGCGTATGTAATGCCGATTGGCATTCTCTTACCATCAACCTTCGGGACATTGTATCAATTATGGTAGGTTTATAAAACAAACATAAAATAAAGAATATTTAAATAATTTTGATGTTAATTTAAATAACGTACTTATAACTAAATAAAAAAAAAATACATAATTTTAATACTTAAACTACATAATAATAATACATACACTACATAAATAATACATATACAATACATACATAAACTACTTAAACGTATATACATAAACAGAAACTAATATTTATATTATACAACTACATTACAATAACAATGAGAAGAGAAATGAATTGTGAATATTTATTGCATCTTTAAAAAGTGTGAATATACTTGTCTTTTAAATACACTTCTGTTGGGTGCCTGACGGATACTAAGAGGTAGGCTGTTCCATAATGTCACAGCTACGACTGAGAAGGAATTTGAAATGGAGTTAGTGTGATGTGAAGGGATGGACAGTAAAGAGTTATGGGCAGAGCGGAGAATCCTTTCATGAAAGGAGCTAAGAAATGAAAAATTATCTTTTAAATATTTAGGTGAGGAAGGTTCGTAGAGGACAGAGAATAAAAGACAGAGAATCCTAAGATTACGGCGAAGACGTATTGGCAACCATTTTAATTTAGCACGAAACTCTGACACATGGTCGTATTTACGCAATCCGAATACAAACCTTATGCACGAGTTGAGAAGTCTCTCTAGTTTATTAAGGTATTCCTCAGTTAGATCGACACAACAGACATCGGCATAGTCAAGAACAGGAAGAAGAAGAGATTGAGCAAGAGTTATTTTAGCTTTAAGAGGCAGGAAATGTTTTAGCCTATTAAGAGAATGAAGAGCTGCGAATACTTTTCGATTTATATTGTTGATCTGAGAAGTCCAGCTAAGATTAGAATCGATATAGATACCAAGATTTTTTACCACATTACTAAAGGGTATCAGCGCACTTCCATAACGAATCTTTTCTAATGTATTATAGTCAACTCTTGACAGAATTCGCGATCGTCCTATAACAATAGACTGGCATTTTGACGGATTTACGATAACACCAAATCGTGACGACCACGAATTGATGTAGTTAAGGTCTTCGTTGAGCCAGGCCACTGCGCTATTAATAGCACTATATTATATAATATAATAATATATTATAATTAATTTGGAAATAGTAACAAGTGCAGGCGATTTCATTCGTTTTTTTTTTTTTGATAGCGTAATCTGTATAGAACGATAGTCAAATCAGCCAACTTTTAGCAAAAAATATTTGTGCGTTTGGCAAGTGTAGGCGAAATTCAAATTTTCTAGAAATATGTTTTGGAAGGCCCATCTCCAGCAGTGAATGGTGCAAGAAAATGGTAATTTTAAACAAAAATATTTTTTACAAATTGCATAGTAAAAGTCTTTCGCCATTTCTGATATTTCTAGTATTCATACCTCAGTCGGTCTAGTAGAGCTTTTTGATATAAGAAACAGAATTAATAAGCATAAAAAAAAAACTTTTCTAGTTGTCTCTATTTTTTTTCCAAAATCTGTGAAGCAGTTCAGCATATCTCAAAAAGTTTTGTTCTTCTAGAAACGTTTTCCAGTAACTATAACGGTTAAGGTACTTGCCCTTAGTGTCCCGTCTCTCACCCTGTATAACAGACGCCACAGCAAAATTTATTAAGAAGATCACACGATCATGTCAACAGCTCTGCGATTTTTTCATTATATCTATATTTTATCCTTAAACAATCTTAAATGGCACTTTACACGTCAAAGAAGAATTCCAGTTATTACAATAACAGCAGTTAAATATGTAAATTACATCGCACACCTGCACCTAAGGGTGGGGGCTGTTAACATTTATAGCTGATGAATTACAAATCATTCCCAAAGTTACCCTTTAGCTACCCTTTTGTTTATAAGTTTGATGACAGAATTTAATACCGGTTATACAACACTTTTAAATTAAAGTATCATCGCGACCGTATCCCTTTCGGGGTGGTAAGAAACCACGGTTTATAAACCGAATTCACATTTATCCAACTTTACTGCCGGCACATCAGGACAAGAGGCAAGCTCGTCGATGTGTCTAGCTTATCAAACTCGAGAAATATCACAAATTAAGTAAATTCTAATGCGCGGACTTCACCGTAGACTACGCAGGCGTATAAAGTTTTTGGTAAACTCTAAAAGGTTTGTTTTAAACAATGTTTTGTGAACAATACTGTGACCGTGTCTATTCGAAGTTACCATACTTTATTTTATTTATATTTTTTAAATTAGTATTAACAATTTTTTTTGACCGCCATTGTGGTCTAGTGGTAACAAACGTTGCCGTGAACTCGGGAGGTCGTGGGTTCGATTCCCACCGGGGGCAAGTTGTACATTGTATAATTTGTCTCGGTCTGGGTGTTTATATGTATATATTTACAAAAAAAAAGTATAATATGTAGTTTATCAACCATCTAGTTTCCGTAACACAAGCTCGTAGCTTACCACGGAAACTAGATGGCGCTACCAGGATTAGATATAAAAAACTACGGCTGATGGTCACTACCAGGATTAGATATAAACTACGGCTGATGGTCACTACCAGGATTAGATATAAACTACGGCTGATGGTCACTACCAGGATTAGATATAAACTACGGCTGATGGTCACTACCAGGATTAGATATAAACTACGGCTGATGGTCACTACCAGGATTAGATATAAACTACGGCTGATGGTCACTACCAGAATTAGATATAAACTACGGCTGATGGTCACTACCAGGATTAGATATAAACTACGGCTGATGGTCACTACCAGGATTAGATATAAACTACGGCTGATGGTCACTACCAGGATTAGATATAAACTACGGCTGATGGTCACTACCAGGATTAGATATAAACTACGGCTGATGGTCACTACCAGAATTAGATATAAACTACGGCTGATGGTCACTACCAGGATTAGATATAAACTACGGCTGATGGTCACTACCAGGATTAGATATAAACTACGGCTGATGGTCACTACCAGAATTAGATATAAACTACGGCTGATGGTCACTACCAGGATTAGATATAAACTACGGCTGATGGTCACTACCAGGATTAGATATAAACTACGGCTGATGGTCACTACCAGGATTAGATATAAACTACGGCTGATGGTCACTACCAGGATTAGATATAAACTACGGCTGATGGTCACTACCAGGATTAGATATAAACTACGGCTGATGGTCACTACCAGGATTAGATATAAACTACGGCTGATGGTCACTACCAGGATTAGATATAAACTACGGCTGATGGTCACTACCAGGATTAGATATAAACTACGGCTGATGGTCACTACCAGGATTAGATATAAACTACGGCTGATGGTCACTACCAGGATTAGATATAAACTACGGCTGATGGTCACTACCAGGATTAGATATAAACTACGGCTGATGGTCACTACCAGGATTAGATATAAACTACGGCTGATGGTCACTACCAGGATTAGATATAAACTACGGCTGATGGTCACTACCAGGATTAGATATAAACTACGGCTGATGGTCACTACCAGGATTAGATATAAACTACGGCTGATGGTCACTACCAGGATTAGATATAAACTACGGCTGATGGTCACTACCAGGATTAGATATAAACTACGGCTGATGGTCACTACCAGGATTAGATATAAACTACGGCTGATGGTCACTACCAGGATTAGATATAAACTACGGCTGATGGTCACTACCAGGATTAGATATAAACGATTTACGAAAAAATATGAGCAAATCTATGAGTAATTGGGAAACCGCATGCGTCTAATAAGAAGTACTTTACTGTACAATAGATTTGATATCATTGCGCCGCACACTGAAGGGTGGAAGATTTATAACTAAGGGTTGAAGTTGGAGTGGGGTCGCTAGAGCCAGTGGTATCCAACCAGACGAACAGAGCACATGCGGTGCTTCTGTACGTTTTAAAATATACCTTCACGAGTTAGGAATATTGTTTTAATATATGTAGTTCATAATAAAGCCATCTGCCAAATGATTCTTAATAAATACATATCAAATAAAAAAAAAAAAAAAATTACTGTCAATGTTTAGTTAACTATTAACAGAAAACAGAAAAAATATTTATGGACTAAAACTAATTTACAAGCGAAACATATTACAGTGATCTCCACACTCGACAAATATCTGTCTTGTCTACGCAATGATTAAAACTACTAGAAGACTGTAATTAACATTAAAACCTTAAAGTATTTACAAAATCAATTTAACTGCGCGCATAAATAAAGATAAACTAATATATTAACAAGCTCACAAAAAATAATAATAATTATATGTATATTTATGTATATAACATAACATAATATATATATTTATCTCTAACGACCAAACTCGTGAAATACCACTTATAAATTATTGTGTCCAGACCAGAATCGAACCCGGTCCCTCCGCGTTCTAAAGCTTTAAATATTGAATGAATATTGTGTTAATTGACAAGTGTAGTTCTTAAAGTTGTGTAGTGAATTTAAAAACAAAACAAATATGGCGGAACATTGGTCCTGGTTAACTGGAGCAGAGGAATACACATACAGTCCCCCTACACGACCCTGCAAGCCTCCACACAGACCGCTGGTGAAGCTGGCTCGGAGCGCTCACATACACATCATGGCCAGGTACGTACTCGTATTAATCTTCAACAGATGCCTTCATTACTATAATATAATAATAATAATAAAAAGGGTTAATTTACTTTAAAAAAAGTACATTTGTTAGGAATTGGCCATTGGTCTATAACCATTCCAAAGTTCAAGTAAATCAGACCAGTAGTTCTTGACATAGTAGTTTGCAGACATATACTAGTCTCACAAGGTATAATTAGAAACAAATATATATATGTAAATATTTGTATATATATGTAAGTATCTTGAGAGACTCTAACCTCTAAGTCGGTTGAACAAGCGAACTGCAAAAATTAGCAGAGCCTTAAAGCGAGCTACGTGAACACAGCCTTAGTGGGGTACGTCGTACATCACGTCTACGTCTACGCGTACGCAAGATCGATGTTGTAATAGATAGGTGTAATTTATCAGAGGTCGAAACACAACGATATGGGAAGGATAATGATCCGTGAAATAGAATACGTGAGGTGAAAACTTAAGGTTTTTTCACTTAGATCATCTGTTTCTTTATTTATTTAGTTACACTACTTCTTAACTAAATCCAATTAATGAATTCCCCGTCATCAGAGATCCCAAGAGGACTGGCAACATTTCCCTTTTGTATAGCGAGGCTAATATGTTGGTAGAAATAATTGCCAGCCTTCCTGTCTCTAGATTTCTCCGTCAGCCGTTTGGACAACTCCTTGGCCAGACGCTTGGCTGAGGGTCCCCATAGTCTCATCTTCTCAACAACAAACAGCGCAAATTCGTAAACTGTACTGAGGTTAACGTATTTTCGCAGCTTAAGGTTTTCAGCAGAAACAGCCGCGCTGGACGAGGTTACCTGTCAGGTTACATGTCGCATCCCATACTATAGGCCTGGCAAGTTTCCAAGGCCCAACGGCCATGCCATCGGGTCTCTTGCCATCGCTTTGCGCAATACCAGAGGAGTATAGGATAGCGGGTACTCCAGCGTGACGAGAAATGCGCCCAGCACTTCTAGCACAAGAAAGCCCGTGGTGTCCGAGATGTTTCACACAGACACTTGTGTGGGTTTTTAAAAGATTTTAAAGTTAAATAAAATATGTCAATATGATAGAAAGTCCTTGCCATTTTTATTGTAAGTCCTTGCCAATTAAGAAATTTTGGACATTACTAGAACCTTAAAGAACTTTTTAAAACTCAGAAAGCCATGGTACAGTTTTAAATAGACATTTGTGTTGAAATATTGACAAATTACATTTATCCTTCAGAGATGAGATAAGCTTCGAATAAAATGAAAGGAGAAGATCAGTACTCGCTATATTGTTTTACAAAATTTAGAACCGATAGACTAATAATTTAAAAGTCACACCTGTTAAGAATGGATCTCATATTTTAATAAACTATATCATAAGATATAGTTTATATTTATTCTCACGTAAAACTAAAAGCACACATCTTTGTCTCCGTCACAACGAATCAACTATCAAACCAAATGTTACAATTTCAGTTATAAAAATATTAAACACGCCGGTCAGTCGTCAACAATAACCACAGTTGCGTCGCCGATGTCGTTAATAGAGTTCATCCGTCTCGCTCGCACAAACCAATATTTTCAAAGATTTCCTAATAAAAATATAATCAACTTTCTAGGAAATAAATTTAAGAGACATTTTGGATAATTAATATTTCGAGAAAGGTCAAACAGCGCCATCTAATTTCCGTGGTAAGCTACGAGGCTTGTGTTACGGAAACTAGATGGTTGATAAACTAATTCAATCCTAATCAAAGACCTCCCGAGTTCACGGCAACGTTTGTTACCACTAGACCACGGAGGCGGTCACTTTTATATATAATTTTAGACAGAGAAAAATCATTTATAACGATTTACCTCTATCTTACTAAATTCAAATTCAAATCATTTATTTGTTTAGACACAGGTTAATATTATAAACAACAGATATAGGTTATAAAGGTGCACCAGTGCTCTGCCCATAGGGCGTACAAATATTACTAATTGTGGATAGCATTTAATTTTGATATGACTGAAGGGTCGTCTCTAGAGGACATTTTTTACTTATAGTTTATTTTTATTAGGTTTAGTTTATATTTATTTTAATTTTTACTTTTAAGTAGTTTTAATTTATATTGTAATTATTTTATAGTGTTTGTATATTACTTCTGAGAAACTAATATTTTGATACATACTCGTAAACAAAATTGAGAAACAATTTAAATATAAATAACAATATTATTCATATCTAGAATTTAATATTAATAAATTATAAATGAAACACAATGTCATGTACCTAATTATATTTCTGTCTGTAAAAAAGTCATTGATTGTGTAGTATTTCTTGTCAATTACTTAGTATATATTTAAGTCTCCTCTTCATTTCTCCTAACTCTAGCTCCTGTAGTTTCAACTGTATTTTATTATATATTTTTGCCGTTTTTTATTATTAAATTAGATGAAACCTTTTGACATTTCTAAGCATTCCATGTATTCACCGTGCGGGTGCCGGGTCCATCGTGTGTGGAAAAGAGATCTCACAATGGTGTCTCGGGCTTGCGACCGACAATGGCTTACAAAAGAGGCTCTCTTTTTATTTTATTGCGCAACAAGCCGTAATATTATTTCCTAAAAAAATTGGATGAAGAAAAGGGATGCAAGCTTAACACCCCTCTTAAAAGTGTTTGATTTGTTAAATATAAAATTCGTATAATAGTAGCTTCTAAGCTTGGTACCAGACTAAACCTATTCAACTTTTGGCAATGTCGTACTGATATATAAAACGTGCGGGGAAACCATTTAAAAGGGTAAAAACTTGTGTACGTGCGAGGTTTACGAGATGAACTCCAACCCGCTACCATCCATCATACTGACAATAGCTCGGGGTGGCCAGAACATCGCTACCTATTCTTGGACTCGAGATCTTCAGTCGATCGAATTTAGTCTTATGTAAATTTTGAGGAAACTTACGCCACTTCTTCCTATAGTACATACCACAGTGTTTGAAGACAAAAGTTTTCAACCAGTGCGTATGGAGCAGAGACGTGGACACTCACAGTGGGTCTAATACATAAGTCTATGCTTGGGAATTCTCTGAAGGATAAACTCCGAAACGTTGACGTTCGTCAAAAACGAAAATTACATAGCTTTCAAAATTTGCTGAAGTGGCAATGGGCTGGACGTGTCTATCGTTTCTGCAATGGAGTAGACGGGTTCTGGAGTGGAGACCACGTACTGGAAGACGCAAAGAGGGCAGATGACTGACTGCGACTTTGTTTAATGTTTAATATAAATATCTGCGATTTTTTTTGAAATAAATAAATAAAATTTGTAACGATTTTTTTATTGTCTACCACGAAATGCATGGAGCAAAAGTCATCCTTATGAGTAGTGTTTATGCTTATAATTGTGTGTAACTATAATAGCAATCTATGTTCGATCAGAGGAACTTTTTTGTTTAATGGTCAACTGTCAATAATTGGAGCCAACGTCTACCTTATAATTAGTGTTTTTAATACTACAATTATGTGTATCTAATAGCGCCATCTATGATCGAGTAGCGGAACCATTTCTTAATGACAACCTCTATAATGTTCCCTGTATTTTATTTGCAATGTACATTTTTAATTAATGGTCGGTAGGTACGCACGATAAATATAATAAAATTAATCTTTTTTTCTGTCTTATCATGTTTTATTCTATTTTAATATTATCATTTTTTCAGACTGTATCCCTTGGGTGGTCAGAAACCACGGTTATAAAAAAGTGGATTCACACTTAGCTAACTTTACTATAGGCCAATCATGACAAGTGGCAAGCTCGTCGATGTCTCTACCGTACCAAACTCGAGAAATATCACAAATAAATTAAATATTAATTATATTTATTTATTTAAATAATTAAATATTTTTGTGTCCCGACCAGGAATCGAACCCGGTACTTCCGAGTCTAAATCCATGGACTTAACGACTAGACCACGTAGGCGTTAGATATTTTTTGTATAATTTTTTTTCAGGCTAGCAAACCCGACAAGATTGTTTATCTACTGAATTCAAGGATTGTTTCATTTCTCAGCTGTATATTTAAAAATACTATTGTAATGGGCTACGTAAAAAAATGGTAAAAATTTGGGTCTTTGAGTTGTCCAAACGACTGACCGATTTTTGTGTATTTTAAAATCTCGAAACGTCTCGAGATCGATTCTGTTCGAGAGCAGAGTCGGTCCCTGTCATTAGCAAAACTTTGTGAAGATTTAATGAAATTCTAGAGCGAACATCTGTCATGGCACTAAGTGAAACGTGGGTACGGTCAGCGAGAGGATCGTTGTATCAGTTCATTAAAAAACATATCGTCATTATCACGACCGTATTCCTTCCGGGGTGGTCAGAAAGTACGCTTTTAAAGAAGCAGTTTCATATTTAACCAAATTTACCCATCATGACAAGTGGCAAGCTTGTCGATGTCTCTACACATTTTATTATATAAATTATTGTGCCCCGACCAGGAATCGAACCCGGTACCTTCAAGTCTAAATCCGTTGACTTAACAAAAGTTTTTGAACCCTTTGCCTTCTCTTCCATCTCATGCATTAAATCTTTTATTTCCTTATGGTTAGAACACAACACTTGGATATTGTAAATACAATACAAGAAAAAAACGTTTATCAAAAATATCAGCAGCCATGGCTGGACCGAATCCAACAGCAATACAATAATAATAAATAAATATAAATAAATATTTCCAGACAGGTCACACAGCGCCATCTAGTTTCCGTGGTAAGCAACGAGGCTTGTGTTACGGAAACTATATGGTTGATAAACTACATATTATACATATAAACACCCAGACCGAGACAAATTATACAATGTACCAACTTGCCCCCGGTGGAATCGAACCCACGACCTCCCGAGTTCACGGCAACGTTTGTTACCACTAGACCACGGAGGCGGTTTAAATAAAACATTGTTGCCAAGGATTTTGTTTTTACTTAAAACAATATACTTAAAATTATTAATATGTTTTGTCATTATCCATCGGGAGAAGAGAAAACTAACATACCAGAAAAAAAACGTATTAAAAAATCAAATAATAAAATTCCCTACCCATACAAATAGGGGTATACCTATAGGAAACCGAGGTAGACTAAAGTTTCCTCATCATCAATCAATCTCGCTGGGGGTCGAGATGAAAACAATCCGTCTACACATATAATGAGCCGGCATTTTGACAGCTGCCCCCGGTAATTGGAGGGAGTAATTTGACAGATTTGTTTCGGAAACACATCCATTTATTTATGACATTCATCTTCAGGTAGGAACGTTTGACGTAGATATTTTATCTATCTTTGATTTGTTTTCTTGTTTCAAAAGTGTCGGCTAGGATATTTTTTTTTTAAATAGCCACATCTTGTAAAATTCTTCTGTACTTTTATATTTGTTTGGGTCCTTAAAATCCAACAAAATCCCGTTTCGAGCCCCGGCATGTACCAATGAGAAATATAGTTATCTCACCTTATGTCATTGATTTTCAACACCACTGGTTCCCATGACCCGGATTTATTAATACCAACTTGTGGAATCGTCAATAAATTGTCATTAAATTTCAGACTATCGCCAAACTATCTGCTCAGCGTGGCGAGTGTAGGCCAAATTCTCCAGAAATATATTCTGGAAGGCCCAACTCCAACAGAGGAGTTCCGGGACTCTGTGTTCTAGGGACTCTGATGATATCTGTGTTTGCGTTTGATTTGCCTATACGCCTATATTACTGGACTGATTTTGATAAGATTTGGCAAAAAAAAATCCTTAGAACCCGGAGACGGATATGGGTCAAATCATTATCAAATATATACCAGTACTACACCACATAACCAGCAAAGCTAATACTCGAGAGCTGGTTTAAAATAATTGAAATAATGACGTGTAATGTCTGTAGTTTACGTGAATAAACATATTTTGACTTTGGTAGACTATCCGAAAGCGTCTATTGCCAGAAAATTGCTAAAATTAGTCATCATGACAAGTGAAAAACTTAAAACTTTTGGCCGAAAGTATTCACGCGTATGATTGTTAATCCCCCTCCCAAAGTTGCCAGCATGACATAACATTCTCATCACGTAGTGTTGCCAGGGGAATAAACCGATATATCTCAGTCTAGATTTATATGCAAATTTTTATATTTGCCATAAACCGTATGCATTTTTTGTTTACACGTTTTTTTCTCAGGTGTGGTTTGGAATGGAATTGCTAATAAAAACAATTGTTTGTATTCCCTTAACACACAGGGATGTGTTCTTATAAAAAATAACGGTTTTCAGTTTATATCAGTCGAGTTATATTTATTCATGTAAGCCAAAGGAAACAAATATACGATAGAGAATCACGTCTGAATGAGTTTGTAAATTGTAAACTATCATCACGACCGTATCCCTTTCCGGGTGGTTAGAAAAATATTTTTTTTTAAAGAAGCGGATTCACATTTAGCCAACTTTACTGTAGTCCCAGCATAACAAGTGGCAAGCTCGGCGATGTTTCTAGCATACTTCGTTTAAAGGATTCCAGGTTATAGGTATGGGAAAAAGCCAGTATGGCTGGGAGAGCATTCCACATCTTCAGCGTGCGACTAATTTAAGAGTCTCAAAATTTATATGTACGTATAGGGATAGTGGCTACCGTATGGGGATGCTTATTTTAACCCGTGCGTGTGATTTGTGCCGTGTGCTGGACGCGGAGTCTAATGTCGTGGACATTATTAACCCTACATGTTGGGAGGATATGTTATGTTATCAGATAAGGTTGTGTTTTGTGGTTCCCTTTAGAAAATTCTTTTGATGAGGACTTTATAGTGTTAGGAACTGATGTCAGTCATGAGTCCGATTCCAATTGCTCCATTCATGGACCTCGCCCGCCCCTTACCATCAGGTGGGCGCAAGGTCACATGCCGTCCTAGTATAAAAAAAAACATTATAAGCTGTATTTTCTTGTTTTGTATAAAACAAATATGTAATGACAATATCCAGTGTTGTGTACTAACCATAGGGAAATAAATGATTTGATTCGAATATAACAGTATATTTTTAGTTTGGTTATGTTTAGGTCAGTGTTTTTAATTAAAGTTTTTTCTTGTCAAGATCTGAACTGACTATAGGTCTCTGTATTAATGCTAGACAATTACCTCCCGGGCCGGCATGACGGTGCGCTATTTCTACTAATAATATAATTACTCATTATTATGCACAAAACCTTAAATTACGAGTATGCGGGTTATTCCAAGTCGCGACCGATATTTAGATGTAACTAAAATAAAATATATAGTGAGTAAAAAAATTAATAAAATGTACGGGACGTCAGACCACCGTTAGGCAAAATAGAAAGAAATAAATTATCGTCAGGAAAATAAAAGTTGGAGAAAATAAAAATGGTCACGTTCAAGTACACATAGAACAATCTACGAGAATCTTTTATTTGTTTATTTAATAACTTTATTGCACAAAGTACAATGGCGGACTTAATGCCAAACAGCCAAACCTTGGGCATATTATAATGAAATATTCAGATTCCTTTACAGTATCTGTAGCTCGCCAGTGGAACAGACTTCCTTTAATAATAATATAACACGATCAGAGAAGGTACATCTCGGCGGAGCTGCAGGGATTTGAGAGTGCCAGATATACTCATTGTGGCATCGTCCACAATTATAAGATAGAGCGGGCATTGATTGTTATTATTACACAAAATGTTAGTTGTTCTTCTCTTGGGGTAACCATTAGAGGTTGAAATATACGAGCCTGGCGGCGGGCCGCACGAATTCGTCCAGTCTTTCCAACTCCTCCATATCCTTTTAAATCGCTCGTCGCTCGTCACGTATCGGTTTGCGCCGACAATGGGCAAAAATTGGCGGCAAACTAGATGCAAACTATGATGCCTTTGTCTATGGTGTACACTACTTCGTCTACACTGTTTGGCTTCTTCCCCCGTCTTATTGTATAGATATTTAGTCACAAACGCGTGCTAGGTATAGGCAGTGATCATTTTGAGCTATTGTATTACATGTTTAGGCGAATTGTTTAGTCGAACAGGAACACAACTCAAAATCCCATTGATAGTTTCCTTTTCAAAAAAACCTACCTAGGTACTTATATTAGCCGAAAAAGTTTAACATTCGTCATTGTCAAGCTAGACTTACTATGTTGTTCTTGGTTTGTTTGCTGATAGGGGTGGGTGGGGTGTTTGGTGATGCCGAGGTGATGAGCCATGTCACCGCGCATTTCGGAAAGTCGCTGCAAGAATGCAGGCAAGAGGTAACATATCAGAATTATTTAGTAAATTTTGAGAACAATATTATATGTATAATACAATTCAGGAATGCTGGATGAACTGTAGATTATTATTATTATTTTGAGAACATGAAATATGGGAACATAGACAGCGACATGAGGAGCGACGTAACTCTCTCGTGCTGATCCATGATCGCCAGTCTGTCGGGACCAGAAATGTATCATCCGTCTAGAGTTCCTTGGGAGTTCGATTTTAGAGATTAGGCAGAATTACCATGCCGACATAGTGGAAGGGATAATTGTTAGTATCATATATTTTTTATTATTTCATTAAAATACTTTATTGCACTTTAGTTAAAAGTATGTACAAATGCAAGAAATAATTTAGGCTTTTTCTACCAGCTAACCTCTGGAAGAGTGAGACAGTATAAATTTAGTAGCAGCTGTCATTCTTGTACTTTGATTCATACTTTAAATTTGAAACATAGCTTATTTAAAGTAGGTAAGTACTATGGCTGCTGGTAGTACCGCATGTACGAGTACTATGGCTGCTGGTAGTACCGCATGTACGAGTACTATGGCTGCTGGTAGTACCGCATGTACGAGTACTATGGCTGCTGGTAGTACCGCATGTACGAGTACTATGGCTGCTGGTAGTACCGCATGTACGAGTACTATGGCTGCTGGTAGTACCGCATGTACGAGTACTATGTATGTAGTCAAATCTGATAACAACCAATCAATGCCAACCACGATTTTGGCTTTACGAGTTTATCAATTTTATAGTAATCCCAAATCCCTTTATAGTTTTATATACTACTTTTTGTGGTGATATATAGTTGACGGGTCTGCCGAGACCGCGAAACTATGTAATAATAATTATATAATACATACCATGAATATTTTATTTATTTATTCGAATAAGAAGGATAGATACAAAACAACAATAATTAAGCAATAGAGTAGAAGCAAAATTATACCCGCCACCAGAATATTTCTTACTGTGAACAAAAGTGCACCCACTGTGCAAAACATATACTGGTAACATTGGTAAGCGATCACCCTGCCAGGTATTTAGTGACCAACTGTAATGTTTACGAGTATGTTAGAATGCATTAAAACATATACTGGTAACATTGGTAAGCGATCACCCTGCCAGGTATCTAGTGACCAACTGTAATGTTTATGTTAGAATGCATTAAAACATATACTGGTAACATTGGTAAGCGATCACCCTGCCAGGTATTTAGTGACCAACTGTAATGTAACATATACTGGTAACATTGGTAAGCGATCACCCTGCCAGGTATTCAGTGACCAACTGTAATGTTTACGAGTATGTTAGAATGCATTAAAACATATACTGGTAACATTGGTAAGCGATCACCCTGCCAGGTATCTAGTGACCAACTGTAATGTTTATGTTAGAATGCATTAAAACTACTAGATGAAATCCAAGCAGCTACCTTAAAGCTCTTGCAAGCTAACCCGCAAGTAACAGCTTTGTGATTTTGGCTTTTGTTGCTAAATATATCCACTTCCAACAACCTCCTGTTGTATCTAAGATTTTGAGGGTGCACTGTATAATGTTTTCCAGGCCGGTTTATCCCAGGAAGTAATGGATGAATTCCATCACTTCTGGCGCGACGACTTCGAGGTGGTGCACCGCGAGCTGGGCTGCGCCATCATTTGCATGTCCAACAAGTTCAACCTCATCAAGGACGACAACAGAATGCACCATGACAACATGGACGAATATATCAAGTCTTTTCCTAATGGTATACGATTCAATAGGTTATAATATAATAAAGACCGACATGCTGTTAAAATTAACAAGCCAATGTGCCAATGGGGAATCTGACTTAAAACCGACGAACGATAGGCTAAATACCCCAGAGTAAGTAAGTAAGAGTGGGGATCACGTACGGGACGAGACGTACTGTAAGCTCTTACTAGATGGATAATCTCTAAGGGACAGACACAGGCTAATGAAGAACCTCCATTGCAACGTTCTTAAAATATTTATCTCAATTAATCTCTTAATTTCCAGAAAATTGTCATTACTAAAATTAATTTACTTATATTAAAAGTTTTGATTCCTGTAAAATAGGTTGATTTTACCTGGTGTGTTATCTTTCCGGTTTTTAGGAGAACTCCTGGCGAAGAAGATGGTGGAGCTAATCCACGAATGCGAGAAGAAGTATGATGCCGTGACAGACGACTGCTCGCGGGTCGTCCAGGTGTCTGCATGCTTCAAGGCGGATTCCATCAGGGAGGGCATCGCACCAGAGCTGGCGATGATAGAGGCAGTCAGGGAGAAATATTAATTGTCAATGATATCAATAAACACACATTTTTAGAGAGACAGTTTCGAAATTGACGGATTGCAAAGTAAAGTAAAAAACAAAAAATAGGTGTTTCGACTAATGCGGTAACGACATGACTAATAAAAGTGGTAGAAAATAAATTGAGTTATATTTAAGGATTGGCCCCGAGACTAATGCGATACTAAAATAAGATAGAGAAAGAAATTTTAATAATCTTAAGCACCTTAACAATTAGAGGTAAACGAGTGGATCAATGTAGGAATAATATTAGCAATAAATAGCATAAAATTGTAATAGAAAATTGGAAAATGTAACCCATTATTATTGAACTAAATTTCAATTAAATAGTTTCTAAAAATAAAAATGAATTTGTGGAATAAAACTTAATAAGTTGTCTGTCCTTTCTTTATCTATTATCTTAAACCTAAGACCTGATATCTGACAAAATAAAACAACTTTGTAAATGTTTACATTTACAAATTATACAAAATCCTAAATTAAACGTTTACAACAGGAAACTTTAAATTTATTAAATACTTTGAATTATTATTCAAGTCTCTAATCTGGGAACTAACTACTACTAACCTCGGTCAGTATTTTGGCTAAAAACGACGTCATTTCCGCTCGTAACTTTGTGTTGATGTAGGTCGGATTAATGGTAATGAATATCTTATTGTTGTACCCTAAAAGGTAGTATTAAATCATACATTATATTTTGCATCATACATTGTTTTTGTGTATAAATGAACAGACTCTGGGTCACAAATATCATGGTGGTGATACATGAGTATCATCATCAGCATGTGTTTTGCTATTTCATCCGATCTCCTGCCACGCTCATTCATCCCCCACCAGCGACCTTTTCCAGGTCATCCGTCCATTTAGCGGGGGTTCGTCCCACTCTGCGTCTTCCAGTATGTGGTCTCCACTCCAAAACTCGTCTACTTAATTATTTATCTGTTCTGCGACAGACGTTGGACACCCATTACCATTTCAAATTGCTAATTTTAAAAGCTATATCGGTAACTTTGATTCTACGTTCCAGACTTTATTCTTTAGATCCCAAGCATAGCTCTCTCCAAAGATCGCTGAGCGACCTTGAACTTGTGGATCAGACCCACTGTCAGTGTCCATGTCTTTGTTCCATACGACATTATTGGAAGAACGTACTGGTTCAAAATTTTGTCTTTAAACACTAAGGTATGGTCGATAGGAAGATGTGACGCTTCGAATGCCGCCACCATCGTCAACAGAAACATCTTAATTTCTCCATTACTGTAATTTTATTAAACCGATGACCATCGACTTTAGCTAATAAATTAGAGAGATGGTTGGACACGTCTGTCGTAGAACCGATGATCGACAGAGTAGATTACTAGAGATAATACACAGTTTAAGGTGACGATAAAAAAATAATTGTATAATTGAATAAAGACAAACTTAATAGCAGCTTCGTGTAATCATAACAACGAAGGTACGAGAGGGTATTCAAGTTTACTCATTAATCCATACAGCACATGTCATGTCAAATATCATACAATTAGCTAATTAAAAGCAGATTAATTAGCAAGTAATTGTACATAGAGTTAATTAGCAATATATTGAAGCTATATAAGTTGAACGAATGTACTTTTATCGTGACTTTAAGTTGATAAGTCAGCAGCTAGAAAACGACAATCATGAAGCGTGTCTATCTAAGTATTATATGTTATTTGATATGGAATTTCTTGGAAGTGGACGGGTCAGCTGATGTGATGAAGCAGATGAGCGGAGGTTTCGCTAAAGCCGCTGATGAGTGCAGGGCTGAAGTAAGTGTATTTAAAAAAAAATCATTGACGACACAGTTCCTTTAAGTTAATATGTTTTTTCTGAAAGCTATAAAATAGTGCACTTTCAGTTAAATACACAGGAAGATATAATGGCAGATTTGTATAACTACTGGAAGGAAGATTACGCTCTTTTGAACCGGGATTTTGGTTGCTTCATCATCTGCATGGCGAAAAAACTGGACCTGCTTGAACCGGACGGCTCTCTTCATCATGGAAACGCTGCAGAATTCGCCAAGAAACATGGAGCTGGTAAGACTCGGTTTTAGGTCCGAATTTTACCAGATGCCTTAACCTTACTGTTATCTGGCCATCTTCTAAGTCTCTGTTCAATTGTTTGACTTCTTTTTAATGTAATACCCTGGGCTGAAGGTACAGTAAAGTTTTTATCACATTTACTCTTAACTTCAAAGCTATAGCAGTTGAGCCCGTGGATTTAAACTCGAAGGTACAGGGTTCGATTTCTGAACGAGAAACACAACCTTTTATAATTTTGAATCGAACTTGCCACTTAAACCTGTAGTAAAGTTGCCTAAATGCATTTTCGTTTTCTTATTATCAGTATCATCAGCCTGTGTCTGTCTACTGCTGGATATAGGCCTCTTACAAGGCTCGATATTTCACACGATCTTTCGCTACCCTTATATTTATTGGAAAATGTGGAAGAACCTTTTCGGTTTGAACATGTACCGATAAGTTTTTTGTCATAGATTTACAACACCACCGTTTCCACACACATGTGGAATCGTTAACAAATAGTTAAAAAATGATATCATACCCTCGCCAACCCGTCGGGCCAGTGAGTGTAGGCCAAATTCTCCAGAAAATTCTGGAAGGCCCATCTTTAACAGTGGAGTTCTAGATTTCTGTATTCTAGAACTCTGTGTTCTAGGGACTGTGGTGATGATGATTCATTGTTTAAATTATTGTCTATTCCACTTCCACTGTCTTTGTTTAGTGGTCTCCCTCTAGACCCACCTACTTTAACTTGCCAATCTACGATTATTGTTCGATGTTGCCAATAAATAAATACATGTATTTCCATCGACTATATTGGTAATTTATAATTTACGATAAATGTACTAATCCTTGGTAACTACACAGATGACGATATGATAAAGAAGTTGCTGGATATCGTACACGGCTGTACTGACGCGTCGATCCAGGACCCGTGCCTCCGCGCCTTGGAGATGGCCAAGTGCTTCCGAACCAAGATACACGAGCTCAAATGGGCTCCCAGCATGGACGTCGTCATAGAAGAAGTCCTCTCTGAAGTCTAAAGGATTTATCAAATATATTGCTTAAATAATGTATACTGTGTTTCTTTAATATCTTTAATGTTTCTCTACTTATGGTCTTTAAATTCAAAATATTTTTATTTACCTAAACCCATCGATGAAGAATTCCTGATCGAAGCGTAAACCCGTAAACCTTAAATATTAGTGCATAATGTATTCCCATCGGGAAAACTCGGGTCTCAATCGGAATACGACAGCACCCGAAGTCTTCCTTGGATTCACCGTGCGGGTGCCGAGTCCATAATGTCTTGCGACCGACAATAGGTGACCTCCTTATTTTTATTTTATTGCACAATAAGACGCTCACCATCCACTTATTCGCTCCTCTCCCTGCCTAAGTAAATACTGTATGATTCCGTTAATACAGTCTTGTAAGCTCATTCCATGAATGTATTGACGACTGACCTGCTTCTTTCAGTAAGTGGTGCAATGTACCTGTTCGTGAGATCATTTAAATATTTAAATACGTATAATATGTGTAAAATCAGAGAAAAATGTAAGTTCACATCAATCAGTCTGATAGGTTTGTGGTTACAGTTAGCGGTGTCCGCTTGGCTCGACGCCAATTCAATTACAATTCTACCTTTTTTAAAAGCTAGTTAAAATATCCTACACCTGTTACTTTGTTTTACGAAGACCCGTTGGCACAACTCGATCGAGTTTGTTTAATTTTGTTTATAAACGCTTTGTTTGTCAATAATCAATTTATAAAAAGTATCATCACGACCGTTTCCCTTTCAGGGTGGTCAGAGAGCAAGGTTATAAAGAAGCGGATTCACATTTAGCCGACCCTTTAAAATTATAAAAAACCTATGATTGTCGGGAAAGTTTAAAAATATTAGTCAATAATAACTATCAAACAGGTCAAATAGGTATGAAATAGGCCAAAATTGAAGTTGGCTAAAATTGAACCGGCTAAAGATGTGGTGGATGTGGTAATCCTTTCTATATCTAAATACCTTTCGCCTTACTTCAATAAAACCTTGAATACAACCTTATCCACAACTACCATAAAATGCAACATTTAAACATGAGCTAGATTATGTTAGTAGCTAGCATCAATACTAGCAGCTAGTAGACGGGAATTAGTAGAAAGATTAACGTCTCGCTGGGTCATTATTTATACTAATAAGTGTAATCCGCGACTCTGACGTGGCATTATCCGTGGGGAGAACGACTACGTTTCCATTCTTACACGATACGACACGAGATTATTTGTGTATGATTATCTACAAATTTAAAAACTTTTAATTAATCTATCGTGATTAGCCTGAGAGACCGGTGCTGGATATAGGCTTCTCAAAAGCCTCTTGTCAGAGCGTGGATGCTAAATGCACCTAATATCACCTAAGTTCAAGCTCTGATCAAATATATAAACCTATCAATATATAAATTATAGTGGTAATGTAAAGATAGGAATCTCATTGTCGGTGCCCTAAGACAGTGAGGGAATGGTGAAGATGGTATTCACGTCCAGGCGCGCAGGTTTACGCGACTGTACCTAGAGGAGGCAGGCGGCTAGGTGTCGTCACCAATGTGATGAATCCTAACAGAGGTCGGGTAGGGATTCTAGGTGGTGGATACACGTTCGATCGAGCAGACGCACAATATCGCATTGGGCAACGTGTAGGAAATCAGACAAACAACGTAATGTTGCAATCTGCTTCATTTTCACTGTACAATTCCTAGATTTAAAATTTTCACTCACACCGTGAGCACACACATTAATCTTCACTACATTTATACATATTTGTTGTGAAATTTGCTCTCTCAACAATTGTGACGGCTGAGGCCCAGAATCAAGGACACTTTGGCTAAACACCATTTCACACCCATTTGCCACCCTAAACCAATCACCACAATTTTACATTACACAATTTAACCTAACATTTTTCAAATTATATCATTCTTTTTTTAATGTAAATATTAACAAAAGATGAGCAAAAATTGGTTTAATCTAAATAACCTTCTTCATGTGACGATGATGATGGAACGAGAAATTTATTTTTTTAAATAGATTTTTGTATTATTTCTTTTTTCATATATACAATTTCCTTTTGTTTTGTATCTTAATATATGCTCTTTTTTAAAAATATATATAACTGTGTGCATCCTATAATTGTATTATATCCTATCTGTGTTATTAAGATAACGGTGTTAATTGTATAATTATCTGTACTAATTAATCTATGTTTATATTGTGACCTTATTGTACAATAAATTAAATTAAATTAAAATAAAACATTTATTTTTGGCCAACGTGGCGAATGTAGGCCAAATTCTCCAGAAATATCTGAAAGGCTCGAACAGGTCCAGGACTCTGTGTTCTAGGGGCTGTGATGAAAACATTTCCCTAGCAAAACCCGACCACACTACTAGTTCTTTGCTTATTTGCTAGATTGTTTAATTTGAGAGCCACCCCGACCTCGTCTAGTCAATGATTAGTCGGTGCCCCTCCCAGTGCTAATTGAATTGCTATTTTTAAAGATATCACAGTAACTTTGGTTCTTTAACGGATGACATAATATTGGATTATTGTAAGTTATAGCTCTAATGGAAATAATTTACACATATATTAATATCTTGACGCCATTTCCCTTATGGGGATGGCAGTAACGCCACATGTTTTCGCTCATCCTTTCAACATGCCTATGTTTGACAAAAATATGACCAACAACGTAACAATATGCTTAATAATAGTATGGTACAATTTATGGAATAAGGTCAATTATAGGTTTCGCTATAAAACATAGTTCGTAGTGGAGTTTAACTACTTACTTTACAAGATAAACTGAAAATAAGTATATTAATTTTATAAAGCAAGGAGAATTTCCAAAAAATAATTTGAACAAAATATATTAGAAGAATTATATGCGAATGCGATGGCGCGATGGCATGGGGGGCGCACACCCTTTTCTTATGTTTGTCTCTATTCTTACTTTCGTATATTATAATCCACCCTTAAACATTGCATAGTGTAATGGAAACGCGTTGTCAGTGGCAAGTCACATAACGTTAGCATCCACACATTCCAGTTAATATCCACTAAACACCAACCCGTGTTCACATTCCTCATCGGGTGAGCATGCATTTGTATTCATAAGCTAATTGACAAATTAAATTTACATTTACAGTTTTTAGTTAATTAACTTTTGTTTTGTATGGACGAGTATGTACAATTGTAGAACTATATACATATATCTTACATACATATATCTTACATACATATATCTTACGTTGCTAGTTAATTTAACCAGTTTACTACTTAGTTTAACTTTTAAATAATGTTTTAGAAAAAAATAGAATTAGTTTTAATTAAAACTATTTTAAAAGAAAAAATAAAATACAATATAAACTAAACCTAATAAAAAATGTCCTTTAGAGACGACTCTTCAGGGATATTCCCAAGGAGACTGGCAACATTTCCCCTGTATAGTGAGGCTAACATGTTTGCAGAATTAATTGCCAGCTTTCCTGTCTCCAGACATTTTTATTAGCTGTTTGGACAACTCCTTGTTGTTCAATTAATAAATTTGTGTTTTTTTATTTCTTTACTATATAATTATACGCAATCATAATATACAATAAAAATAGGGTCAAATAAGTATAATAGTATAGTCAAATAGTATAATTAATATTATACTATTTGACTATACTATTATACTTATTTGACCGTATTTTTATTGTTTATTATGATTGCGGTCTGTACTGCTTTTGTGCTAAGAAGAATGAAAAATATAGATATCTCAAGATTTTACATTTATTTCTACTTTTAACAATTATAGAATATTTTAAAAATTTTCTATAAAATGTATATAATCACGACGTTTCATCACATTTGCGGGACAAAAACTACGCTATTTTTAAAGAACATATTCATATTTGCCCACTTCACAAATAGGCCAACCATAGCAAGTAGTAGTACCTTGTAACGCCGCGTTTAAATCTACGATCTGAACCGTTAGACGACACGGAGGCAGACTTTCTTAAAATGGTTGAACAAATTGTAAAAATCTGTGTTATTTTCCTTCAAATAAAATCCCCTTAGGTAAGTGATAAATCCCCATTTCGTCAGCAAACGCACCTGCTCCTTGTATCCGCTGCTTTTTATTGCACCCTTATTTTTATTGTTTTCCAATCCTGTTAGGGTGGGAACTTCAACTTACATTTTCGTTGGTAGATGAAGATTTGAGAAAATATTGAAATTTATAATAAATATAGAACGTAAGTCAGCTGCGGTTGGCTCGGTGTAGGTGTAGGAAATACTATTCGGGAAAGTCTAAGTCAAAATATATTTATTCACGTAAACCTATTACAGACATTTGTGACACGTATTAATTAAATTATTTTAAATGATTCTTCTCCTGCTAGTGGAAGACTAAGCAGCAAAGTGCTCTAAAGAGTAAGCTGTTAGCAGAAGACCATCAGCTTGGCAGATTCCAGTGACCTGTTAATGTTTAATCTAACTGAGAAAGGAATCTGCAAGGAAAACTCAGCTATAGCAGATTTACAATATAAAAGCTTTGAGTACCTACTCGTATGAGATTACAATACCTGGTACAGCGATAACAAACCAGGCATTTCAGAATTTAGATAGATTACTTGCCTATGACCAAGCCAAAATCTGACAAAACGCAAAAGCTCTGCTAATTTAAGAGCAATAAATTGAACGTGTTCGGCCTAAGGATAAGGATGAAATAAGTAATTAAAAAACAAAATGGATTGCAGAGTATAATATGATAATAAAAAAAATACGGGAGAAGACTTTCATTTACACCAGATACAAATACCAACTTAATACAATTACTTATACTACAGTTTTGCAAATATTGACGTGAACTACGATTGCTATAAACAGAATAATAAATGTAAATCCTAGTTATATATTAAGAATAGGATATATTATGTCATTGGTAGAAACAGACTTCATATGTTAAATATAACAGTAGACAGCGCAGTAAAATGCTAGGCATCTCATGGAAACAAAACGTGCCGATTTCAAAACAACTCCAAATATCGACTATCCACAATATGTCTTCGTAGGATTCTCCAGTACTTCGGACACATCGCTAGAAAACACCTTGTTACTGGCGAGGTGGAAGGAAAAAGACCGAGAGCCCGAAGCCCGGTACGGTGGTCCGACCAAATTCGCTCCACCATCAACACTATAAACCATGTTACTCGTTGATGTGTGTGCTGCCGAAGATAAGTACTCGTGGCCCTAAGTAATGTGTTGCCTAGTAGTAAATCTTGGCCTTGGCCTTGGTTTCTTGAAAGACTCTTGCCCTCCAAACATTTTTTTATTAATTGTATCTGCGACTGTATTTTTTAGGGCTCAAGAGGAAATCGAACCCTTATAGATGACTCTGGTGTCTGTATGTCCCCATGAAATATCATTGGAAATAAACACTGTTTTTTTAGTACGTCCAAATAAGCTTAAATTACGGAAAAGAATGGCATTGTAGTCACGTCAACCCCCCCTCCCATCATTATTGTTAAACTTCAATCAATGCTTCTTCTACCAGTTCCATGGTGGGTGCCCACTTGAGCTCGTGTATTTTGGCCTTGAAGCACTTGGCGATCTCAAGCACTCGTGTGCAATCGTCCTTGTAGCCCGTCGTGGTCGTCTCGCAGTTGTGAAGCAAACTTACCAGCTGCTTTGCCATCTCGTCATCTGGAAATAAATCTAAATTAATAACTATAAAATCGTTCTTCCTCACACTTCCAGCAGATATTTAGATTATTTTACTGTTTTTGCTGCTCGTGTGTGGAACGGAACAATCTTCCACTTGCCATCAGACGGGGGCCTTCTATAAATGTGTTTATAAATCTACTTATTTCTCACTTTTTCATGTTTATGTATTCCACCATTCCCGTGCCTCGGCGAGCAGGTTGAGCTGTCGACCTGTCCAATTAATACCAAATTGTGGAATTGCTTATAGATTATCATTAAAATTGGCATCCAATCACCATTTGATGTGTGGTGTTGGTGGCTTACAAGCCGTCGCATTTTCCTGGTGCTGTGTTTAGATACATCTTCTGCTTGCTGACTGAAATTTAGCGCTCGGAACGGATACCATCAGCTTGCATGATGATGCACATTCATGGGTTATATCTCTTCTGTAATGCATTTAATATTTATCATCATCAGCCTGTCATCACTTCACTGCTGGATGTAGGCCTCCCCCAAGGCTCGCGACTGCAAGCGGGCTCATCTAGGCAACTATATATAGCCAACCATTATCCAAGCCCCACCTTATTCAGTTCGTCGTCCCGTACGCGGTCTCCACCGTGGAACTCTTTCGGTTGTCGGTTCTGCGGCATGTGTCCTGCCCATTGCCACTTCAGCATATATATATTCTGTCCATCAGAAACATACCAACTAAACTTTGACGCTTGGGTCACATATCTTTTTTTATACCTGCTCCATTTTGCTTGGCGAACTCGTGCGTGTTCTGATGATGCACTGTGTAGTCCTCGGACACCATGTGCAGCTTATTTGCAATGCACATAAGGGCGCATCCCAGCTCGCTGTTTGTCAGAGGATGGTCTTCCTTCCAGAAGGAGTAGAAGTCCTGCATCACCTGGTCTGATAAGGACAGCTGGAAAAATAGAGTTTTTTAGAAACGAAACATTATTACGTCTACTAGAGCACAGAGTCGTAGACCACCAGTAAAGATGAGCTTTGCAGAACATATTACTGAATAATTTGGCCTACTCTGGCCAGACAAACGATTTAGGTAAATGTTTCAAAAATAATGTTATACATGCACTAAATGTCGTATGATTTTAGGAAATATTAGTTTTAAAGTGATGCGTTTATATATCTACAATAATAATTATTAGAAAAAGGATTTTTTATAATAATTACAAACTTAAATAACATAAATAAATATAAACACAAAAAATGAAGATTCTTTGTAGGTACACGTACACGTCTTTGGGGGGGTTAAACCTCACCACGTATCCACGTATCACTAATGGGGGGGGGGGGGGTTAAGACGGCTTCAGTCTTCATATACATGTTGAAACAACGTGGGTACATACAATAATTATTAATTTTAACCGTAATAAAATTATATTAACCATGTTATTATTATCTACATTTACTATTATTTCTTGTAATACAAATTTCGATTTCAATTGTTGCTACAGGAAATTACAATGTATTCCGAAAACAAAACTACAAATGGAAAAATATGAATTCCTTGAAATAAAATAATTTATATGTCAGAAACATGGTAGGTACAGGGATGTAAATTATTATATCAAATCAAATGAAATCAAATCAAAACATTTATTTTCTAGAATACGGTACATATTGTGGCTAGTAGTAGTACAGTTTTTCAGCGTATGTAATTATATCACATGCTTCGCTATTTCTAGCATACAAATATTTATTTAGTCACATGACTTTGTCGAGCTTAGTGTCTAGGTATTCTTTTGTCGAATAAAAACATTTATTAACCAGCATTTGTTTGACTCTTAATTTGAACAGTTTTAGTGACAGCTCCCTTATAGTAACTGGAAGCTTATTAAATATCTTTGTTGCCATTGCATAACAATTTCGGCTATATTAAGTACTTTTATGCGCTGGAATAATTATTCTACTAGGATAACGCGTTTTAAAATTGCAATTATCCCCAAGAGTTTTAAAAAGTTCCGGGTGAATGAAATAAAATACTAACCCGTGAATTTAAATACAATAGTGCTAAAATTAATATATAATCTTAACTACGATATGATACTTAAGTTCGCCAGATCGTATAAAATAACTTAGTAGGTATGGGTTAGTATGTAGATAAAGAGCTCAGCTTAGCTTTGGCTAAAAGCTCGCTTAGCAACAACTAAACATTATTATTATTTTCTATTAAAACTATATTATCGCATAGACAAATAAACCTATAAGGTAACAACACCTATTAACGACCAACTTATAATATATCTTAGGTAATTTAAAATAAATACAAAAACGTACACGTCAATCATGAAAAATAAAATTAATGTTTTATAAATTTAGGCCCCCATAACTTTTTAGTACATCAGTTAAAGTTGATTATTTAGGGAGATACGATAAAGGTGCTAAATTGTAAACATAAATTGGACGTAGTTACGCAAAAAGAATGCAATCCATATTAAGTTAATTTTAAGTTATTGGCAATTAAAGTTGGAACTTAGATTAGTCCAACATCTAATACATTAAGTAACAGTTTTTATCGTTTTTTGATATTCGATCATCCTAAGGACCTGATTGGCTTTCATAATTAAATTGTATCCTTTTTGCGTAACTGCGTCTAATTACAAAATATAATTTTACCTCTTTCTTGCAAATCTCTAGCGTTTTACCAAATGCCATGGTGAGGTTTTTCATAATTTCCTGCGATCCTTCGACGGCCGTTGTTCCTAACATGGCCCACAGCATGCCGAACAAAAGCATTTCCCGCCATTTCACTCGGACAGTCATTTTGGCGGAAACTGCACTGAATACCACTTTATATACGATCTCAGTGAGTGATTCTGTTCACTTAATAACAGACTAAGGTAACAAGACTTTTAATTACCGTCGAAAGGTAATTGGATCGCTTTTCTTGAACGATTTCAACTCGATTTGGAATTTTGTTATTTCTGTTTCAACCACCGTACGTCGTTCACAGTAATTAAAAATGATACCCACAGGATAAAATATGCACCCCCATACCCTAACTACTATTCCTTCGCGTACATACGAATATGAAGACTGTTACATCTATCGCACGCTGGAGATGTAGAAGAGAGCTCTCAACGATGTCCCAACTTAAAACTTAAAAAGTCAAAATATCTTTATTCACGTAAATCTATTACAGGCATTCATTTAATTCTTTTGAATGATTCTACTCAAGCTAGTGGAAGACTAAGCAGCAAAGTGGTCCAATAAGTAAGCTGTTAGCAGAAGACCAGCAGGTCTAGTGGTTAAGTCCGTTCGCTTGCCACTTGTCATGATTGGCTAATAGTAAAGTTGGCTAAATGTATAATAATAAAATGAATACTTAGATATATAGCGTGGTTCCTGACCAGCCCGGAAGGACTTCGGTCGTGATGATACTTTACTTTTTTTCTAACCTACTGACTACCTACTAAACCTATTACAGGCATTTGTGAAACGTCATTATTTTGAATGATTCTACTTCTGCTTGTGGAAGACTAAGCAGCGAAGTGGTCCAAGCTGTTAGCAGAAGACGTGAAGCTTAGCAGATTCCAGTGACCTAATAATGTCAGGCAGATTAAAGACTGAGAAAGAAATCTGCAAGGAAAACTCAGCTATAGCAGATTTACAAATGAAACAAATACAGAATTACATTACAACAACAATAAATAAATAAATATCTTTCAAATTCGGGTTTGACGGAATAGGTGGTAGGCGGAGTGATGGCAGTAAGGTGAGTTGCCCAATCTGCCGGGGCGGGGAAGTATCCATCGTTCGTGCCGATAAACCAGTGAAGTGTTTTCACACGTTTCGGGATCAGGCCGAATTACCGTCATGCTCAGTTAAGCCAGCATAGTGTTAGGGACTGATGTCAGTTATGAGTGTCTGATTCCAGTTGCTAACATTCATGGAGCTTGCGCGCCACTTACCATCAGGTGGACGCGAGGTCAAATGCCGTGCTAGTATAAAAAACATTAAAAATATATATAAGAATGGCTACTACTACCGTATGCAACCCGAAAGCGACAAAATATACCTTTTTAGTTGTCATAATAATTGCTTAATTAATATTAATTAGGTACTTGTACTGCTACTGGTTACTTATTAAACTGCCTTCGTAGTCTAGCGGTTAAGTCCGTGGATTTAGACTCGGAGGTACCGGGTTCGATTCCTGGTCGGGACACAAAAATAATTATTAATGTACATAAATACATTTAATTAATTTGTGATATTTCTCGTGTTTGGTACGCCGGAGACATCGACGAGCTTGCCACTTGTCATGATTGGCCTATGTAAAGTTGGCTAAATGTGAATCCGCTTATTTATAAGCGTGGTTTCTGACCACCCCGAAAGGGAAACGGTCGTGATGATACTTTACTTTACTTTTTTATATTTAGTGTGTTTTCTTATTCCTACTCGTATAACTTGGAGTCTTAGACTTCTTACTAAGTGGTTGATATTTGACATCAGATAGCTGCGATGTCACATGTATTTGGTATTTAATATTTTAGAAATGATGCCAATATCTTTATAAATACGAGTAGCTCTGTAAATGTTTTAAATTCGATTGTTTTGTATAGGATAAGAATATGCAGATGCAATTAAATAATTTGTTCAATTATCCAGCAATAATATCGTACCCACACCTTGATAAGTTTACTGTCGGATTGACGATGTCATAATGAACCTACACTTTAGTGCCCAATTAAAATCAAACGATTCCACTTCGAAACATAGCCAGTAATTTTAAACAGCGGCCGTGACTAAGGGCCGGTTTCTGAGTCCCTGCTTAGTAGCATTTGTTTACATGGCCACTTTCCCATACAAATTTCTGTAATTATGTAAATAAAAGGATCGGGGTAGTCAAAAACAATGTTTTGTTAAGTATTTACATTTAGCCAACTTTACTGTCGGCCCTTCATGACAAGTGGCAAGCTCGTCGATGTCTTTAGCGTACCATACAGATAAATATCACAAAATAATTAAATAAATTATTGTGTCCCGACTAGAATCCAACCTGTTACCTCCACGGACTTAACCGCTAGACCACAGAGGCGACAAAAAACATATGAAAAGCCCCTTTTGTACAGACGTTCCTTGATTTATTAGTACTAAATACTTTACGATGCTAAAAACACAAACTATAAATTATTATTTTTATTATAAAGTTTTTTTGTATAGTTAATTATTTTTCCTTTGTTTCAGGTATGTTATTAGGAGTACTACTGGACGCACTTACACACGAAACAGAACAGAAACACAAAACTTTAAAGCCAAAAGGACGTCTTTCACCTTATTTAGGGATTTGGGATAAATTGTATTCACAGTTATAATATGCATTTTTCGATAAATTATTTTAACAAGATTACAATTTAAGTAAATAAACCCTTTATTTATATAGTTTGTGTGTGCAAAATGTTTAAAATATCGTCATGACAGCTCTAGTACTGAAGCGAAAACTACATATTTTATTTTCCAAATAACTTAATAGCACAGTAATATACATATAGTAAAAATAACATTAGTCTAATCAATAAAAGTATGGATACTACTGTTTACAATTTTTCTATCATTGAACAAGTAGAAAAAAAAATAGCCCAAAATGGATAATTCCATTTCCATTTTAAGTTCATTATTAATCAATTGCTAATTAGCACGTGAGCACAGCACTCAGATAAATTTAAAAGGTAATTATTTATTTATTTATTGTTGTTAACTATTTATTTGTTTAATTTTGTAAATCTGCTATAGCTGAGTTATCCTTGGGGATTCCTTTCTTAGTCAGATTAAACATTAACAGGTCACTGGAATCTGCTAAGCTGTTAGTCTTCTGCTAACAGCTTACTCTTTGTTGCTTAGTCTTCCACTACCAGGGGTAGTATCTTTATTATCTATAATATCTTTATATGCCAAGAGCATACGACTAAATGTGATTCTATTGATAGAAACAATAAACTTTTCCTAACAAACCATATGTTGGAAGTAACAAAAATGTTTGACTGCCGGCACCTCGTAGCATCGTGATAGTACTGTCATGAGTTAGGTAGTTAAACGAGATTGTATTAGTTAATGTAATCGTAATAAAACTTATCCATTAACTTGCGTTTTTTGATTATATCATCTATCCAGTTTTCTTATTGTATATATTGTATAGGTATACTTCGAAATAGATTATAATTAGATTAATACTAGAACCAAACTACTATGTTTTTGGCTTATCTCATTATTCTGAACCCTTAACAATAATCACTTATGCAGTGTGGCGGGTACAATTAAAACGAACGACTAGTTTAAATTAAATTAAAGGTAAGTTAAAGTGGCCACAACTGGCACGCTTACCCTGATGGATACACATGGGGAATAACAATAACAAATTATGTTACCCGCAAATATTTATTATTATTGTATAAAAAATGATTTCCCGCCATTTAAAAAATAAATAAATATTTCCAGACAGGTCACACAGCGCCATCTAGTTTCCGTGGTAAGCTACGAGGCTTGTGTTACGGAAACTAGATGGTTGATAAACTACATATTATACTTTTTTTTTTGTAAATATATACATATTATACATATAAACACCCAGACCGAGACAAATTATACAATGTACAACTTGCCCCCGGTGGGAATCGAACCCACGATCTCCCGAGTTCACGGCAACATTTGTTACCACTAGACCACGGAGGCGGTCAAATTTGACACGGACATGTAAAGTGCAAGTTTTTATTTTGTAAATTACTTCACTATGGATATTGTTAGTGAAAAGTGGTGTTATTTTGTTTAATAATGTGTTACAATGTGAATAATTCTAGAACACAATAAATTTTACTCAAATATGGTGTTAAACAAGTTGCAGTATATATTATATATTGCAGTGAACTCCCATATACCCGACGTATATTGACGGAAATTACTCCGTGAACAGCATGAAATTCTGCAAAACTTGGAATTTTGTGATTGTTTATGAACACTGTTATGAATAAATTAGTTATGTGTTGTACTGTACACTCAATGTCTTTTAAATATTTATATATATATTCAGTTTTTTTTAATACATCAGACCTAAACAATCAAAGAAACTTCTATCTACCTACATTTTTTTATCATTGTGCATAGTACAAGTGGTTCATAAATGGATAGCTGCTGGACCGTTCTTACATGCTGGTAATTACTAGTATGAAATCCTGCCACCAGGTTTTAGGATTAATAGATGAAGATTGCTTTAACTTTGCTTAGCATATGCTTAAGTAAAATTAACTACTCCATTAGTCCATGAATGTTTTTAATCGACAAAGTTATAGAATAAACAATTCTTCTTAGTCGCTACTCCGCACTCATGTGGGGGTGATCCATTGCTGCTTTATCATGGTCGGTCCACCTCATCGGTACCTACCACGCATTCTCTTGCCATTAACTTTTCCCTGAACTACCAGGCGCTTAATTGATATATCTCTACGTCGCGACACGTGTCCGAAGAAAGTAAAAATGCGTGATTGTACGATTGAGGAAAGGCGCTGTCTCATTCCCAGTTCCTCTAGGATGGACTTGTTGGTTCGGAACTGAATGCCCAACATTCTCCGCCAACACCACATCTCTAGTAACAATAACTATATATATGAAACGTAGACGATTGAAATAATAATACTTGTCATCAATTCAGAAATAAATATCTCACTTCAAACTTCTCTGGATAGCTCTGTAGTCAAAATTAAAATAACTAATAAAAATTGTCTTCCCGTGTGTGTCCCTCACGGTTGAGTGGGCGCGTACCTTAATCCTTTTGTGCTGGGGTCAGTGCCGACATCTGCGACTAACGACACCTTTATCTGGACAGAGGGAGGCTAGAGGGATCACAACGTCTTAGACGTCTCAGCTTAGGGAGGAAGATTCGGGAAGATGGGTTTATCTAAGGTGGGTTTAGACCAAACGACCGACTGCCTATTATATCTGCTATTTGTCAAATTGTTTGTATATTGTAGTAGAAAACATTTAAGTGTATGTAGTTTATATTAGTATTACCTGTTTAGTATGTGTGTATTATATATGTATAGAATGTATTGTTGTTTATTGTATCAATATATAATAATGTTTGTAGATATTAGTTTGAGTTCATATTTTATAATATTTTTCATTATCTTTCATTTAGTTATTTTTTTGTCTGAAAGGTTAGCTGGTAGAAGATGCCTTAAGCTCACCTGTGGTTTAGTTTTAAGTTATATAACTTCGTGCAATAAACTTTATTATCATTATTATATTTATTTAATACTTTATTGCACAAAAACTTTAATTAGTGTACATAGGCGAGTTTAATGCCAGTTAGGCATTTTCAAACAAATGACCTTTGGCAAAGTGAGAAATCATGGGCAGGGTGCAAATAAATATATTACAAGATTCTTAAATTAATACATATACTACACACTATAAATATATAAATTATTATATACTGCACTCCGTGGTCTAGCGGTTAAGTCCGTGGATTTAGACGGAACCGGGTTCGATTCCTGGTCGGGACACAAAAATATTTATTAATGTAAATAAATACATTTAATTAATATTTAATTTGTTTGTGATATTTCTTGAGTTTGGTACGCTGGAGACATCGACGAGCTTGCCACTTGTCATGATTGGCCTATAGTAAAGTTGGCTAAATGTGAATCCACTTACTTATAAGCGTGGTTTCTGACCACCCCGAAAGGGAAATGGTCGTGATGATGATACTAAATAAAATTAATCTATAATTTATTTTTGTGATATTTCCCGAGTTTGGTAGATTCACATTTAGCCAACTTTACTATAGGCCAATCATGACAAGTGGCAAGCTCGCCGATGTCTCCGGCGTACCAAACAAATAAATTATCACAAATAAATATTAATTTAATGTATTAATAAATATTATTGTGTCCCGACCAGGAATCGAACCCGGTACCTCCAAGTCTAAATCCACGGACTTAACAGCTAGACCACAGAGGCAGTAGACAATGTAGTTATTGTTTGTTATTTTACATCATTACTACCCTTCATCTTATCTCTCCCAAAGGTTAGATGTTAGAAAATGCCTTGTACATATTTTTCGTGCAATAATAATAGTTTTGTACGCGCTTGCAGTACCAGTCAAACCTACTCGTTTGTTAACTTTGGAATATCTATTGAAATCACTGAAGTTGTCCACCCAGTATCGGGCTATCCATCCATCACAGACTGGAGGTATTAGGCAACCTGTCCATCGATAAATCTGTCCACTCAGCATGATTTAGTTCGTCTAGGTTTTGTTTACGTAAAGGGTAATAGAATATAAAGGCACGGCCATAGTATGTGTTATGGAGTACACAGATAACCATAGTATGTGTTATGGAGTACACAGATAACCATCTTATCTTAATATACAAAAACCAACTTTAAAAAGCCACTACAAAGTAAGAAGTACTATATAATATTATTCAAACTAATTGTAGTCGTCGCCCAGCTAAACATTAGCTGGCAATGTTGCCACCATCAACATCAAGGTAAAAAAAGTATTTATACAAAAAAAATATACAAATCGGTTTATTAGGTTTAGTTTAAATTTATTTTATTTTTTACTATTAAGTAGTTTCAATCACTTAAAGAAATATATATTTTATTGTTAATAAAGAAATATATATTTTATGTACACATAATCTGGCCATAAATACTGTTTTATTACAAAAAAAAACATAAGGGGTCATCCATCCATCCATGTTTAATTTCGGACTACATCAGAGCTAAAGACTGGCCGTCATCTAGGTCCGATCTTAATCCACATGATCTTGAATTAAAAACTGAAAAGAAATAAATAAAAACTAAAAAGAAAAGAACATACCTAAGGGTTACGACGCCAAAAAGTATATTATTTTATTTTTATTTAATACTATTTCATGCATTGTCATTCTTTTTCTTTCAAGCTATGGTCTCAAGTCTCTAGCTCATCTGAAAGTTAGTTTAAAATTAGTTACAAAATTCCATCCTGACAGACATACAAGAAAGCGAGGCAATTAAAACATTAAAAAATAGTTCGATACTTCTAAACCATAAACAAAGAGAAAAACGATCAATTTTCTGGCTATCAGATAGTTGTGGTGGTTTATTTATTTGCTCATTAAGCGATATTAAAAACCGCTAATGTGTTTTGTCTCGCTTGTAACTTTATCGGCGAGGTATCGGCGATCGTTTGGCAACTCACCAAACTGTGTGGCGGCTGTAATTGTCGGCCCTTTTTGTAATCGCGCTCACCCCTGCACTGGAAATTAAAACAAACCGTACATCGACTCATGTTTAGGGACCTAGGTTCAGATTAAACCAGGCGGCAATGCCCGGCACTGCCCGGGTAATATACAGATCAACTGAAGAAATCTTTGACGGTATGCATCCATTTCGCCGCTCAGGTTGAAGGTCCGGATCTACAAGATGTTCATCCGTTCCCGACTCACGTATGCTGCGCCAGCCTGGCACCACCTTCTGGTCAAGACTAATAGAGACAAGATCCAAAGTCAGCAGAACATATCGCTCAGAGTGGTCTCCCGAGCACCATGGTTCGTGCGTAATTTCGTCATAGCTCGAGATCTGGAGATGCCTACTATTGAGGAATTTGTCGTCGGCCTGACTAGACGTATGTTCTATCGGGCCGACAACGGACACTTTAAGCATCTCCAGAATATAACTCCGTCTAGCGCTCGGCCCCCCGACGGGAGACAGCTTCCTAGAGGAGTGCTCTTGGAGGAGAACTGAGTAGTCGAACCTAGACCCCCTGGGTTCGGGAGCCACACGGGCGCTGTTTTACCAGTAACGGCACCCAGCAACAAACGTGCATGAATTACCAGCGGGTGTTTACCCGCTGAGATCCTGCCGGGGAAAACGGGGGAATGTCCCCATCCCCAACCCAGGACCATTAGCTATCCGGGCCTGGACGACCCCACTCTCTGTCTGTCTGTCTGCATTCGTTTCGCTCGCAAAATCCTAAATACTATAGAAGTAAGTCTTTTACTAAATAAAATTACGAACATTTTATATATATATCACTATCATTATCCTAATTTTAAACAGAGAAAAATAGGTATCAAACAACTTTACTAAAATAAATTAACTTACCGCAACAGAGTTTTTGCGTGCCAGAGCAGCCGGTGGGAATGAAGGTCTATGTTTTATTTATATTTGTTACCAAGCTGGCGCAGTGTAGGTAATACGGGAACATTCAACAAAAGCAGCAAGCTGGAATTTTATATTTATTACGCTGCTGCCATCTATTGGCTGCTAGCTAAACTATTTATGTAATATTTTTAACCTTGTTCCAAAAGATCACAGCAGATGGCGTAACACATCCATGTATTTTATTTTAATACCTAGGTGTAGTCTTAAATATAAATTGACTGAGTTTATATTTTTATATACTGTTTAAATTTTTAGATATAAAGAATAAGTAAATATGCGACTGAAGTTTGACTTTGTATAGTGCTGCCATCTATTATTGAGTAGAAGAGTCAGCAAATAAGTCGATGATGTTAGTTATTACAAATTCAGACAGATGGCGCAAGACAATAAATAAAAATAAAACGACCCCACTGTCTGAGGAACTGTCAGTCTGTCTGGATCTTCTCCACAGGCAGCCCCAACGGGGGACCACTTCCTAGACACCAGGTGCTCAATTCTGATGCTTTCGACTTGCGTGTCGATTCGAATGAAAAGCGACAGATCTCCAGAGAAAACTGTCAGTTTCATTTGAGCAAATCGAGCGGACATGCATGTCGAAGGATCGGGGCCCTGGAACGGAAACTCGCCCAGCACCAAAAGTGCATGAATTACCAGCGGGTTACACGCTGAGATCCTGCCGAGAAAAACGGGGGAATGTCAAGATCGGTTTCGCGCCGCCCGAGGAGGACGCATGTTGATCGTCATCGTAAATTTTAATTTATAAATAGCGATAAAAAGTTTAATTGGGTGAAACTAAGTTATAATAAGTGTTAAGTGCAATAAACTACATATGTATACAAAAAAACATATCGAAAAAGTGTTTGCTAAGTGGTAAAAAAACTTTAAAACAGCAAAATAAACTATCGTTATAGGTCGCAAAAATATTCAAAATTGTGTCTTTACAAGTGCAAAACAGTTTCGGTCACGTAGCCGTCTGACTCATCGGGCCACAAATACAACTTCAATGAATATACGGCAGGGTTTTGCACCAGAACCGATTGCACGAGTAGCTTGTTTGTTCAGTGCTCTATCATCGTGTGACTTGCATGTGTTGTGTTCGATACCGAACTCATTTTTTATTTTTATTTTTTTTTTATTTTAAATTTTCGTTTATGTTAATTTTTATTATTTATTTATTTTGAGGGCGCTAGTCGCGCGTAACATTTTGATTTTCCGTGGAAAAAAAAATGAAAATTATTGTGGAAAGAAAAAGACAAATAGTTACATTGTAGTAACAAATAATTTAATATAATCTCTATAATTTGAAAATTAGTACCTCATCTGCAATAAAAATGAGTTACAAGACGACAAGCGGGCTAAAAACAAGATCACAGATTTTGAAGGACAAGGAAAGATTGATTAGTGAATATGAGGCAAAAATCTTGGAAATGGAAAGCACCATAAAAACTTATGAAAACCTTATATCAGATATGCGTAGAAAAATACAAACAAAAGAAAAAATTATAGAAACATTTACTACAGAACACGAAGAAAATTCTCTGGAATTTGAAAAATTATGCAAGGAGTGTGCATCATGACATTCTTCTTGCTAAGCTTGAGCACTACGGTATCAGGGGCAAAGAGTTATCTATTTTTTCTTCATATTTGACAACAAGGCAACAAATTGTTGATGTTAATAAAACGAAATCAAGCCAACAACACGTTAAATATGGCGTTCCTCAGGGCTCAATTTTGGGACCATTGCTTTTCCTTATTTACATTAATGATATTAACTCTTGTTTAGAGAAAGACATACGAAATGTAATGTTTGCTGATGACATTTCATTAGTAATAAGTTGTAAAAATCGAGATTTCGTAATGGAAAGAGTCAGAGGAACAATAAAAAATATATCTCAATGGTTTGAGTGTAATAACTTACTCCTAAATTTGTCCAAAACCAATTTTATAAACTTTGCTCTTGGTACAAATGACAAAAGCGGCCTCAACGATCTAATAGCCAAGGAATCATCCATAGATTTTGTTTCAGATCAAACCTTTTTAGGTGTAAAAGTTGATAGTAAATTAACATGGAAATTTCACATTGATACTTTGGCTAAGAAACTGAGTGCTGCTTGCTTTGCGATAAAGAAAGTCAGAGAGTTTTGTGGCCTAAAAGCAGCTGTAGCAGTATACTATGCTTACTTCGAAAGTCTTGCTCGCTACGGAGTTCTAGTATGGGGTACAGCTGCAGACGCTAAACGAATTTTTATTTTACAGAAACGCGCTGTTAGACATATACTTAATATGAAACCAAGAGATACGTGTAGAGAATCCTTTAAGAAACTAAATATTCTTACCATGACCGGTATCTATATGTTAGAATGTTTAATACACATTAAGAAGAATGAAAATAGTTTTGTTACATATTCTGATATACATGGACGCAATACAAGATATAAGGAATACATTAAATGCCCCAGAACTCGACTGACTAAATCATCAAAAAGTTTTCTATGCAATGGTATTAAACTCTATAATAAATTACCAACAGAAATCAAAAGTTTACAATTTATAAGATTCAAAAGTAAAATTAAAGATATCCTAATTAAAAAGAGTTACTATGACCTTAAGGAGGCATTGCTGGATACCATAGCATAGAAAAGAAAAATATACTTAGTCATAAATAAAATTAGATCATAAGCTGACACGGCCCTTTTACAGCCACGATTTTAAATTATTTTAATTTTATTTTTAGTACTAATATTATTATTTATTCAGTATGTTAATTGACACAGCTTCCTTACAGCCACGAATTAAGTTCTTATTATTATTATTATTATAAATAATATTATGACATTTATATTATTATGAATTTAATTTTAATTTGACTCGGCCACTGTACAGCCACGAAATTAATTTAATTTAATTTAAGTTAATTTGATTTTATTATAATTAGACATCATATTATAATTATTTTAGATTATAAGTTGACACGGCCTCTATACAGCCACGAAATTGTTATTGTATTTTTTTTTTTTTTTTTTATTAGGTTTACTAGTTTGTTTAATAAGTTAACACGGCCTTTATAAAGCCACAAATTTAGGTTAAGCTGCAGTACTTGTTTATGGCACCAATGTCACTTACTTATTTCGGTCCATCCATAATTTAATTTTGATTTAATTTAAATAATATTGTATTTTATTTGTAAAAACTGACAATATCCGAGTGTTACCTGTGAACCAAATGGAAATAAATAATTTGAATTTGAATTTGAATTTGAATTTGAATCCCCAACCCAGGCCCATTAGCCATCTGGGCCTAGACGAAACCACTGTCTGTCTAATCTAGGATTAATGGAACCAGATGCCGACTGCCTACACCATCTCAGCTTCTGAAACAGAACATCGAGTGGACCCCGACCGTCAAACACCTGAGCTGCATCATGTTAACAATGAGTGACATGGCCGGTGATGAAGGTGGCCCGAGCCATGTTACGTCCTGTTATGAATTCCAGCTTGCCGCTCAGGGTGAAGGTCCGGATCTACAAGATCTTCATCCGTTCCCGTCTCATCTATGCTGTGACCTTCTGGCGAAGACCAAAAAAGGTTCACCTAAAGCGGTTCTTAATTTTTATGTGATTTTGGGCCGTTTGCAGAAAGGATGATTAAAATAATCCATGATTAGCTTGCCACTTTGGGTCTTTCAGCCAATGACGCCTCATAGGCATACGTTAGACATATAATCAAATCACAAAGATAATCAGAAATCGGCCGTCAACATATTTCGTGTCAAACCCTTTTAAAATATAGTATTGGGATAAAGGGATCTTTCTCCGCGTATGAACATTCACACGTACGAAGTCTCTGGTAAATCCAGTACTATTAGAGATGAACATAAATAGTTTAAATGTCCATAAACAGATAAAACGGTGGTCAGTTCATTTCCGAAGCATCGCTACGGGCGGGTACAGTCACGGAAATAATACAAAACTATTGCTAACAAAATAAAAATAAAATTAATAAAAAAAAGGACATTTATTGGAATTATATAACTTTTAAACTCTGTTATTTATTTAAAATAACTAATATATTACTTGAAGAACGCACTGGTTAAAAACTTTGTCTTCGCAAACACTTACGTTCGATAGGAAGATGTGACGTAATTTCTGAATGCTGCCCATTCTAGCTTAATGCGCCTGTTAACTTCTTTTCTAAAGTTGGCGACGGGTGACTTTCCAATGTAGCTTTGCAACAACTTCGAAAGTGGCGTTTCCCACGCAAATTATTATCCACGTCCATACCGAGACCAACCTGCTGGGACGCCACATTTAAGCCGTTCAGTATTCCGCTAAGATCCTCCAGCGAGCTAGCCATTACGACTATATCATGCGTGAATTGGACTTGCGAGTTGTATTGACTTTTATGTCGTAGTTTCTCGAGTCCAGCACTTTAAAGACATCTGTTATACATAGCTTCGTAATAGAATGCAATTCAATTCAAATCCAACTCCTATCAACAAATACAAATAAAACACAAATTCTATAATTAACTTTATTTTCGTCTTTATTAGTTTCTTCACTCCTAGCAAAAATTCAATCAATTTAGTTATTTTACACATAGTACAAGATCCGTAGAAGAGCGAGTTTCACCAATCGGTTATCCGAATGAAACTTTGTTGTTGTATAAAGAAATATGTTCAGGGCTATATAGAATGATTTTTTTTAAGTTGGCGTGAATAATATTATTACGAGAAATATTATTTTGAAAGGGTTTATAGAATATACGTGTATTATTATTGTTTAATTTTAGTTTTATTTATATTCATATTTTATATATTTTTTGTAAATCCTGTTTTATATATTTAATATTGTTATTTTTTTATTTATTTTATACAGTTAAGAAAACTTACAGCTAAAAACAATATCTAAATATATAAAAAAGTAAGAAAGAGCTAATAACAAGTTTTCACAGAAATATATATTGAAACATTGATTAAAACTAAACATTGATTTATGGGCCATAAAGGTGCAACATCTAACTGTTGGCAACCATATAAATAAATAATAAATTGCATGTTTAATTCAGAGTTAAATAATAACTTTGTACCGTGAGTGTACAGAAAGTTTTATCTGTATTGAGTGCGGGGAAAATCATAAAGGGTGGTGCAGGGACACGGAAACCCAAACCGATCACTGTGATAGCGATCTCGTTATTTATAGTACCTATAGTACTTCTTTTTTTGACATATGATATATGTTTTTCCTACGATTTAGTTCTTCGTTTTTTGCTTAAAGTTCCAGCAAAATATTTGCACCACTTACTGAAAAAATTTGACCTAAGCAAACCTGCCGTCAATACATTTTAAAAAAAGATATCTTTTGTTTGTATGGTCTTGGTAACGGTTTGATTTAGTATTATTTTTTGGCGTCACAAGAAATATGCCAACAATGTTGGCCTTACAAACAGCAACACTTTAACAGCCAGTTTCTCGAAGCTCTACTTAATTATTTCCTAGCTAAGAAATAATTATCTTTAAGTTTTTCTTAAGTCAAATCGAGTTTCACGAACAAATTTTACAACACCTTAGTTAATATTTTACTTAAGATTTATGACGTTCTGTTTTTGGTGACAAAAAAAATAATATTTATATTTAGTAAAAAATCCACATATATAATATTTGTTCAAATTAATATAATGTGGATTATTTTATGTTCCATTTATAAGAAACGTATAAAAAACACTACAAGTATAACATTTTTATAAATATAAACATGTTGTGCTTTATTATGTTCTGCATAAGTGCTTTTGGTCTGAAATTAAACGGGGAACAGGTTCGTTCCAAATCTATAATCCATATTTTTTATTATTAAATTTAATTTTAAATAGTCATATTCACTAATTTCCATAGTATGTTTTATAATTGCCTTGAGATGTTTGACAATTGATATTATTACATCGTAATATTTGCGCAGTAGTTTTTGTATCTTTGTCTTGTATCTTGTAATTTTAACTGGTCTAATTATATTTGTAGTATTTGAACAAACGGACTAAACGAATGACAGTCGATGGTATTATTGTTTATTTTTTACTGTAAAAGTGAAAAAAACACCCGTTCATATTCTCGTCGCTAGTAGGTAAAAAAATAACAAATAATAAAATAAAATAAAATCTTAATGGATCTTCTTCGGCTACTTAAGAAGACAGTTGTCAAAAATTACTTAATTATTTGTTATTTCTTTGTGAAACGCAAAATTGACAACTTCCTAAGTATGTCTGTATATTTTTGTAAAACGCATTTCTTGCAAAAAATTAAGTACGTTCGAGAAACTGGCTGTTAGTATCTTAGAAATTGAAATGTCCGCGGTTACCCGCCGTCCGGAGCTATCCGATTTTCCCCTAAGTTAACACAGGGAAAATCACGACTGAAACGTCTCAGTAGCGACACGCATGCGTCAAATATGTACACGCAATAGTAAACCTTACGCTATAACATTACATTTTAATTTCAAATGATTTAGTCATCCCCTTGTTTCTAACAGAAACCTGGTTCTGTATATTTATTGTACATTGTGTGTTTTCTGAGCCAAGTTTGAGTTTAGCTTAACTATATAACGCAATGTATAGTAGCAATAAGCCAGTTTTAAACCGGTAGCGTGTTGCAATTTATATAACGTATTCGTCTCATCTACGTCTTTTTTAATGTCAACTTTAAAGCTATTGTTGTAAGATTAATTGTCGTTTAATTGCTATTCGCTAATTGTGTTGGAAGGTTTATTCTTGAAATTCGTCACCATAATCATCATTACACCCCTAAAACACAGAGTCCTGGACTTCCACTGCTGGAGATACATATCGTTCCAGAACATATCGTTACATATGTTACTTCCGGTAACAATCGAAAGTACCGTGCCGTTCCGACAATTTAATAATAATAATAATTAACGGAGCAAGTATAAACATCGAGACACTATAACCCAAGATATTCGTCTTAATAACTTTTTGAGTTCAACGTGGAGATTGACAGTTATTTCCACTCCGCCATTGCTTTCGCTGTTTGTTTACTGTGTATTACTGACGGACAATACCTGAATGTTGATTTGGACACGGTCCGAATGATTTATCTGCACTCAAGCGTGTGACATATAATACCTAGAGGTTGGCCCTACTGATTTGAGCTCGGTCCAAATTAAATTATCTGCAGTCAAGAAGTGTGTGACATACATACAATACCTGGAGGTTGGCCCTACTGATTTGAGCTCGGTCCAAATTAAATTATCTGCAGTCAAGAAGTGTGTGACATACATACAATACCTGGAGGTTGGCCCTACTGATTTGAACTGGGTCCAAATTAAATTATCTGCATCCAAGCAGGTGTGAAACATATAATATTTTGAGGTTGGCCCTACTGATTTGAGCTCGGTCCAAATTAAATTATCTGCATCCAAGCAGGTGTGAAACATATAATATTTTGAGGTTGGCCCTACTGATTTGAATGCAGTTCGACTTAAATTGTTTGTACTCAGACTGGTTTGTGTTCCGATGTCGTCTGTCGTCGCAAATAAATTGTTTCATCATTATCATTACAGCCCCTAGAACACAGTGTCCTAGGCCTCCACTGCTGAACATATATCTGGAGCATTTGGCATACAATCGCCACGCTGGCCAGACGGCTTGGCGAGGAATAATAATAATAATATAATACACAAATAATAATATAAATAATGTTTACCTGCAGCAAATGTAAGTCATCGGTAAATGATGCTGTTAAGTGCAGCGTCTGCCTAAATTTGATCGATTTTTCTTATGGAGGTATAACTGAGGCTGGTTATAGGAAGTTGGGGGACCGCAAGGCTACATGGCGGTGTTCTAGTTCCACCCCAAGATCACGTGATTGCCTTATGGATGAGATCAAGAAAAACTGGCTATCCTGCCGGGCTCGCTAATGACATTAAATCACTTAAATCTGACCTAGCTTTCCTAACTTATTCTGTGTACAGTCTCATCTGGATGAGGTCAGAGATCTGGGTGTTCTCCACGACTTCAAACTTTTGTTTCATGACCACGTTGGTAACATCGTCACGAGAATTTCAAAGTTATTGGATTTCGTTATTCGCATTTCGTCTAACTTTAAAAATGTCAAAACATTAAATTTATAATACTGTGCTTTTGTTCGCAGCCTATTAGAGTAGGTACGCGTCGCAGATATGTGCACCAATTTTAGCACAAAAGATGTCATTTGTCACTTATTTACGAATATTTGAGTCCTACGTAACTTTTGCGTACCTATCACAAAATTTGGCTGTAAGAAAATGCTTGTTTAAGTCATGGATTGGTTCCTGTATAAATGATCATCTTTACGCTAGTTTATTTGGACAGGTCAATTTCTTTCTTGCTACATAATTTTGACTGCTGCTGGTATTTGAAAACACCTTGCTGTTTAACCTATATATGCCCAAAGGGTCGCCAACGACCCAACACAATTGCCTTCAATATAAAAAAACACGTATGTTATACAGAGTGTAGTGCGATAATATTAATTTAAACAATAAAACCCTTTAAGTAGTCTATAACTCTGTAAGTAGTAGTAATATTTTGCTCAAAGGGTCAGCCTCGCCCGCGCCGGTCAACGAGGTAACGCAACGAAATTCATTTTAGTTTAAATTTTTTTAGTTTAGTTGATTGTGTTGAATCTGATTCGATTTAAGATTGAAAATGTTTTTAAAATTGCATTTTCATTTTTATTTTGCAGTTTAATTGTTATTATATTTTGTTATTTTGTTTACTTCAGGAAAAGTTATATTGTAAATGTTATATGTGAAAATTTGTAACTGGCTCATAGTTGCCTATAATGTTTACTTGTTTTATTATTTAAAACTTTATTGCACGAAGTACAAAGGCGGACTTAATGCCCGTAGACATTTTCTGACAGCCAAACCTTGGGGACAAATTTGAACTATTATAGGTGCAATGAAAAAAAAATTAAAAAATTAGGAAGACAAATTAACAGCTTAATTATACACTTACATATTATATTGTTATATATACTATAATATCAATATACTAAATATTAATACAAACATAATACTATACATAAACATACATATATACACTTACTAATATTGTGAGAAGCTTTTCAGGTAGTGTAGATATACCTACGAGTTTTTTAAACAAAGATCTGGTAGTTGCTTGTCTTATGTTTACAGGAAGATCATTCCATAAATTTGTGGCGACAACGGCAAAAGAATTGAAAAGAATTATTACTACGGCTGTAAATTTTCCAAAAACAATTTGAATTAACCATATTTTTAAAATATTTGTACCTATTAATTTAACTGCCTCCGTGGTCTAGCGCTTAAGTCCGTGGATTTAACTACTCGGAGGTACCGGGTTCGATTCCTTCGGGAGTTCGGGACACAAAAATATTTATTAATGTAAATAAATACATTTAATTAATATTTAATTTATTTGTGATATTTCTCGAGTTTGATACGCTGGACACATCGACGAGCTTGCCACTTGTCATGATTGGCCTATAGTAAAGTTGGCTAAATGTGTATCCGCTTATTTATAAGCGTGGTTTCTGACCACCACGAAAGGGAAACAGTCGTGATGATACTTTACTTTTACTTACCTATTAATTATTATTAATCTTCTAGGTATATAAATAAAAAACAATGTATTTCAATAAAAAATAATATTTGTCCTCTATGCGTTAGTCGTTAATGTTTTGCGAATGTAGATTGGATTGCGCACAAGAATGACGTATCCGCGGGGCTCCGTCTCGCCCGCTCAGTGGCGACGCGGCCCGCAGCGGTGGCGCACTCCGGCCATGCCATGTGGCGGCCGCTCGCTAAATGTAAAAAATGTTTTATAATTCTTCTCACATACATCACCGCATTTAATATCATCTCTTACTTACTACACTACGAAGCCCCAGTGCCGTTTATACAGAAACAATTCTCCGTTGGTGATAAGTTCATAATAATGTTTCTCGATTCGGTTACAACGCCGCTGTTTACGGATAGGGATGCTGTGATTGCTTTCGCGCGCAGAAAATGCGGCAAATGTGTTATAACTAACAACCCCGGATTTGTAGCTTTTAGCGAATTCGATGCTATCTTAATTCACAAACAGAGGAAAATTCCAGAAGAATCTGAAGTTCTCATGGATCCTGAAAAAAGATTTTTGATAGAAACAAGTGATTTTTGCTTAGAGAGCAAATTACGAAATTGCACATTGGAGCCTCGAGTCACGGCTTTTACAACTCAAAAAACTTACGACCTTTGCGGTTTGTGTAATTATTTACACGAACAAAAAATGCACGAAAAGAAATCCTAAACAGTTGTTATAATAGAAGCTAATGTTATTTGCTGCATAAGTATGGAAATTAAACAGCGACGCAATACGGGGAGTAGCGGAACTAAACATCTTGAAAAGTGTGTGATTAACAGCTGGGTTCCGAAATAATGATTATTTTAAGAGGGTTTAACGCTAACCCTCTCGTTCGCACAACCCATTTTTTCACTTTTTTTTTTGCATTCTGAGCGTAATTTCGACAAATGCTTTAGGCAGTGGAAGTTGTTGCGAGAGAAGTTCCGGCAAAATCTTTGCAACACTTACCGAAAGAATTAGGTGGCCCTAAACAGGTCTGCAGGAGATTCATTTATGGAAAGAGCTTCCGAAACGGCATTAACGGAATTATAAAGTATTCGGTTGGGTAGGGAGAGAGGTGGATGGTGAGCGGATTGTTGCGTAATAAAATACAAAAAGGATCCTTTGAAATCCAGCCTATTATTGTTGGTCGCAAGCCCGAGACACCATTCTCCTCATCTCTTAAACACACACGATAGACCCGGCACCCGCACGGTAAATCCATGGAATGCTTAGATATTTGTCTTCTCTCCCTCATGTATTTGTTTAAGTAACATGGAGGAAAATTGTTACAAATGGCTTAGCTATTTTTCCCTATCTAAAACTAGTATATGTATTAATTTAATGCTGTGATTTTGTAAAACCAATAAATAAAAATAAATAAATAAATAGTAGTACTGTGCGAACGAGAGGTATGCGTTAACCACAGATATCTATATCTGTGGCGTTAACCCTCCTTAAAGCATTTGTTTATAAATGTGATTGACTAAAATGACAAAGTGCTAACTAAATGTTAAACATTGATTATTTTAATCATCTACTTGTATTCGGAATCCGGGGATAGAACAAGTGTCTTATATTTGAACTGCCTTATATCATAAAATAAATATTGTTTGTTAAATAGATCAAAAGTTAAATACGTCCATTACGCATTGTCATGATATTTTAATTGTAAGCCAGCAATGGATTATTTATAAAAGTCATTTAATTTAAATTAGTATCAAAAAAAAATAGGCGTTGTTGAAGAAGGACGGTTTAGTCGCGGCTTTTAGTGGAGCGATACAGTCGTGTCTGAATGAGAATTGAGACAAACCGCGGTTTTGCATTAAAAATAAAGTATCAACACGACCGTTTACTTTTTGGGGTGGTCAATCATGACAACTGTCAAGCTCGTCGATGTCTAGAGACATTCGTACCAAACTCGAGAAATATAACAAATAATTAAAATTATTTATTTAAATTAATAGGCCTGATCAGGAATCGAACCCGGAACCTCCGAGTCAAAATCTACGGACGTAACCGCTAGACCACGGAGGCAGTTTTGCATGACGAATAATAATAAAACAATGATACAAAACCGCGGTTTTAGTCGCCCATCGATTGGTAGCTCTAGCATGCAAAGATTTAAGTAAGGTTATACTTTTGAGCAATGTTTATACATCCGACCTGCCAATTTGTGCCTGTCAGGCGACACTACGGCTAAACCGCTGCGGTTTTAAACCGCGTTTTGTGAGTCAAGGAAGCTAACATTCGTATTCTTAAACGCTTCCTCAAGAGCTACTCCACTCAACTATTCCTTCCAGTTGTCAAACAGTTTATCTCAAAAGATCTCGAAAGACATAAGTATTTTAAATAATTAAAAACTAAAATTATAACCGTCTGATAGGCGTAGTGTGCCGAGGACACCCAATGCGTTTCCCCGTTGAACGGCAAGGCTGACCCTTTGAAGAAAATATTCTCTACTCAAAGGGTCATCCGTTGCCAAGCGAAGTTTTTACCCCAGCTCACGAGAGGACGCCGGAACTTCCCCAGCTCACAGACCCATCGTTTCGACTGCAAATGGGTTGAAATGGTGATTAGTTTTATTTATAGTGTAGATTAATTTATTTTAAATTTATTATAATTTGTTAATAAGTTATTATTATTTATTATTTTTCTGGCAACATTAAAGATTGCGTTCCTGTATTTTAAATATACATTTTGTCAGATCTACACGCTCTAGCACTTTTGACATCCATAACTTCTTATTATAAATATTCACGGTATAAAATTTATTTATTATTTTGGAACGAAATCTTATCTGAATGTTTTGTACAGTTAGTTTTATTTAAAAAAAGTGTTTTAACTAAAATAAGCAATTAATAAGAAAATAACAGGAGTTTTCAAGGTACCCTGAGTTTGACAGTTGTATTTCTTGAGGGTAGTGATGTTTGATAGCTGGGAGGAATAATTCAGTTAAGGGCTGTTGAGGAAACGTCTAACCATACGGGTGTAAGTGTAATGATCCTTCTGATTTTAATATAATATTCTGCTTGTGCGGTTAAACACCCGTAGTGCGTTACCCTTAGACTTGGGGCTCGCGCTATCTGAACTCTAGTGTTGCCCAAAGTAAGACCAATTCTCGGACTTGGTCTTGGTCTCGCACTCCTAATCTTGGTTGCGCAAGAGTCTCGCAAGGCTCTGACTAAAAATATGTATTTGTTTGTAATTGTAGTAAGGAAATCTTGTAAGACGTTAGTCTATGTCCTCAAACTGCTATCTCGAGAACTACTGGTCTGATTTACTTGAAATTTTAAAATGGATATAGATCTTGTTGACGACAATGTAGGTATACAGAGGTTCTAACAAATGATCTGTAGGTTAACATGATTTATTCATCAATACTTTGTCAGAGTAACAAACGTCAGGGCCACATCGGAACACTAGTCAATAGTTTTGGAGATATTTCAACTCATCTACTGTAAGGGTTCTTTTTACCTGTAAACCGTAAGACACTAAACAACTACCAATTAAATATAGGTATATAGTAAGTAAAAAAATATTAATTATTTTTAGCAAAATTAGAAAAAAACTGCCTCCGTGGCCTAGCGGTCAAGTCCGTGGATTTAGACTCGGAGGTACCGGGTTCGATTCCTGCTCGGAACACAAAAATATTTAATAATGTAAATAAATACATTTAATTATTATTTAATTTATTTGTGATATTTCTCGAGTTTGGTACGCTGGAGACATCGACGAGCTTGCCACTTGTCATGATTGGCCTATAGTAAAGTTGGCTGAATGTGAATCCGCTTATTTATAAGCGTGGTTTCTGACCACCCTGAAAGGGAAACGGTCGTGATGATACTTTACTACTTTTTCTAGAAAAAAATGTCTAAGCAAGAGTCTTGCGAGACTCATATCGCTCTTGCTCTTGGTCTTGTAAAAAGGCAAGACCAAGACTGCAAGACCAAGATTGGGCAACCCTACTGAAATCCTGTACCTACTTGATATTTTCGATTTGAGAACAGAGTTTCTGCAGCTGGAGCTACAGGGCCTTCATTTAGGAAGAGCGAAGTTTATAGTAGCTTTGTTTCAAACATATTCTAATTATTATAAAATATAAAAATAAAATAAAATATAAATATTATTGTCCTCGATTATACCTCAATGACAGACAATATAATTTAATTATTTATGCGTATGAATGTTTTGGTAGATAGATAATGATGTTATTATAATGTTACATTGACTTAATATTAAATGGGCGCGGTGTACTAAATCTTTAAGCGAAAATTTAATAATGGGTTTCGCGTTTTTAGCTAATGTAATAATAATAATCGTTTATCATCAGGCAACTGATGGCCCATAGATAGATACCTTAGAACTAACATACATATTAAAATAGTATTAACTTTAAAATAATCGTATTATTTAATCAAAAGCTTTCGTATCTTCATCCATCCATTACGTACTGTGATCACCTTCCGAGGAGAACGACAAGCTTCAGTGGACGGCACCACGGTGGTGCAGCGGGATTAGGTGCTACGCGAGGCCCAGGAACATCGTTGGTGCTGCGTAAAGCAAATGACGTAATTTCCATACAAACTTTCATACCCTATTTCAACCCCTTACAACCCTTTTATCGAATTAAAAAGTAGCCAATGTGCTTTCTCAGGTTGTAGACTATCTCTGTACCGAATTTCATTTAAATTGATTTAGTAGTTTAGGCATTATTGCGTAACACACGACAGACAGAGTTACTATCGCATTTATAATATTAGTAAGGATTACGCGATTTATAGTGAGTTTGTATTGAACAGATTTGGTTCGCCGTAATTTGCACCTTGATGTCCATTTAGTATTAATCCAATGTTAAGTAGGTTAGTGTATAACTTGGCATAGAAAAAAGATCCTTAAGTTATAAGGTATGTCTGAACTGCGGCTGTTACGAGTGACTGATATCATTTTAATATTTAATGAAAACATTTCGTTCAGAAATGTTATTTAATTATTATAAAGTACAGTCAAAGACAAAAAATAATATTTTTATGTAATTTTTTTTGTTTTATGTATGGATTCGGTTTTGTGTTTGACTGTACATAGATATAAAGTTTTTTTTTTAAATAAAAATGTTTATTGAATACTCATTTTTAAAAATATTTATTAAAATAATAAAAATATTTATTATTAAAAAAATAGTTTTATTTTTCACTTTTTTATAACTTATGTACATGTTATGTTTTTGATGGCATCTCATTTCTTTTTGCAGATAGTCCTATAATTACATCTAGGTACCTATCTACACCTATTATTTTAAGAATTAACTGGTTCAAATTAAATGAAATTTTAAATATACCGTGTTTATACAATGCTTTCTTGATTACTGAAAATTCAGGCTTCAAGTTTTATCTACAACGAAGTTATAGGGGGTCGAAATTAGCCTGAACTGTTTCGAAAACATTCTGGATCTGGATTTGCTCGACTTGGCAGGGGCACTACCTTGCCTTACCTTACTTACTATTTTTTTTAGAGGATTACGCCTAGATGGCGCTTAATTAAAAAAAACCCGGGGTAATTTTTTTCAATGTTTGGGACTATTGGTGGCCTTATTTCCATGTATATCATTTTTCGCGTCACGATGATGTACTCGTAGTCTCTATGTAAGTATATGTGATGTAAAAGTAGCCTTGATTTTTGCGGGTAATTATCAACTACCTGTAAGTACCGGTAATACCGATTTAATTCGTCACTTCCAGGCGCATCATCGTTAAGTAATTCCTAATTTGGCAGCACTTGTAAATATGACTTCTCGACCAGGAATTGAACCCAGCACCTCCGGGTTTATATCTACGGCATTAACCGCTATTATTATGTTATTTATAGATAGTTAATTTTTAAAAAGTAAATTTGTAATTATTATTTGAATATCTATTTAGGTAACTGTTATAAAAAAAAAACAAAAAAAACTAATTATAGATTGTAATTCAGTGAGGTATACCCAAGTATGAGGTCGGTAATGTAAAGTATTATCACGACCCTTTCGGTGTGGTCAGAAACCACGCTTATAAATAAGCGGATTCACATTTAGCCAACTTTACTATAGGCCAATCATGACAAGTGGCAACCTCGTCGATGTCTCCGTACCAAACTCGAGAAATAAAACAAAAAAATTAAATGTATTTATATACATTGATAAATATTTTTGTATCCCGACCAGGAATCGAACCTGGTACTTCCGAGTCTAAATCCACGGACTTAACCACTAGACCACGGAGGCAGGTCGGTCATGGGTTAAAAATAACATTAAAATGTGTATACAATTAAAATGTCATTGCAAGGTTTTTTATTCTACTGATTGGCAATTGCAGGCAGTCCTACTTTTCACTGTCAATAATTGCACAAACGGATCCTGGGCTGTGGAAATAGGATGCGAGTGCATTCATGCATGCCCCACTGTGCATCTGCTGTTTCCACTTCATTTTATTATGCACTATTGCGAACCTCACGCACTGTTGAACAAAACTAAAAAAACTATATAACATTTTTTTGTGTGTTAAAACCTTTATATTTATTATTATTAATTTAGTGTAAAATAAATTGTAATTCCATATAAAACAATTATAGTAAAGTCATAAATAAATTATTGTAATTTAATAGATTTAATTAATAAAAAGTGTATAATTTAAAAAGGAATAAATATTTAAATAAACTTTTAAGGCCTGGTTTGCTGCTGGTATATTCCCTATTTATTGTTTTTATTTCTGAATTTCCATAATATTATTAAAATTAATTTACAGTAAAAAAAGTGTATAAAAATGTGTATTTTTCGTCATTTATTAGTTTTATTGTGTTGCTATGTGTTGGTGGATTGTGACTTATTTTCCCGTGCTACGCGGGTGAAGCCTGACGATAAAGATTTGGCTAAAACCGTTTTCGACTTTGTCATAGTCGGCGGAGGAACGGCCGGCTGTGTTCTGGCCAACAGGCTCTCAGCCATCAATGATTGGAAGGTAAATATTATTATTTTTATTTAAATCTGTTTTAGAGGTACCGGGTTCGATTCCTGGTGGAACACACCAATTTATTGTGATATTTCTCACTTCTGGTACGCTAGAGACATCGACGAGCTTGCCACTCGTCATGATGGGCCTATAGTAAAGTTGGCTAAATGTGTATCCGCTTCTTTAAATGCGTGGTTTCTGACCACCCCATAAGGGAAACGGTCGTGATTTTTATTAACATCGCTTTAAGTAAGACTCAAGGCTTCCCTTAAAATCCAAAGAGGTCGCAGTTCGAACTCTGTCATGTACCATTGAGAAATACACTATTCTTTCGTGCATTTGTCATAGATTTACAATGCCACTGTTCTCGCTTCTTGGAAAGTATGTTAAGGCGTCGTCAGTACCGGTTCCACTAATATCAATTTTTGGAATCGTTAATAAATTGTCATTAAAATTGATATTAGACCCTCACCAACCCTTCTGGCCAGCGACGACAGGTCAAATTCTCCATCTTTATGTTCTGCAAGGCCCATCTCCGTGGAGATCTTAGGGGCTGTAAAGACGAAGAAGTACTCTAACTAAATATTGTCCTAGAATATGCAAGCCTGAGCCACTGTTCTTCTATCTATCCACAGACGATGGCCCCAGCACGCGTACGGCGAATATATTTATTGCTATGATATGAACAAGCTAATAAATAGTACAATGAAATCGTTTAGTCTCAATCCAAAGTGTTATTCGTTGGATTAGATAAAGTGCAAATTGCAATGTTAATTGTAATTAACCTCGATGAAAGGACCTCAATCCAGCTGCCTATTACTTTAAATATATTACTAGTACTTAGATAAGAATGCTGGCAATTATTTCTGACAAGATACTAGCCTCGCTCTACAGAGGGAAAATGTTGCCAGTCTCCTTGGGACTAAAGGGTCATCTCGAGATTTTTTATTCATAGTCTATTTTTTATTAGGTTTATTAAAAATATTTTTAAGTAGTTTTTAATTATATTATTAAATAAAGTAAAGTATCATCACGACTTCCCTTTCGGGGTGGTCAGAAACCACGCTTATAAATAAGCGGATTCACATTTAGCCAACTTTACTAGACTTTACTTGGATCTATGACCCATCATGACAAGTTACCACTCGTCGATGTCTCTAGCGTACCAAACTCGAGAAATATCACAAATAAATTAAATATTTTTTAAATGTATTTATTTACATTAATAAATATTTTCCTGTCCCGACCAGGAATCGAACCCGGTACCTCCGAGTCTAAATCCACAGCTTAACTAGACCACGGTGGCAGTTATGTGTCTATCAAAAGATTTCGCAGATATTACTTAACTGTTTTAAGATTATTTAAAAAAAATACATGAATTTATAAATGCAGGTTCTTCTTCTGGAAGCTGGAGAGGAGGAGAACATAGACTACGACATTCCAGCAGTTCCCACCAACAACTTCAGGCCCATTCTGTGGAACTACAGAACCGAAAGGAATGGGTACTCCTGTCTCTCTAGGCCTGGAGGGGCCTGCGAAGTCAAAATCGGAAAGGTCTAATCATTATATTTGTTGAGAGTTGTTAAAACGCTGTCCTAATAATAAAAGATTTCGGTTCGAAACCCGGCATGTAAAAATAAGACATACGAGTACATTTGTGTTGTTATATTATCACAGCCAAGATTTGATTTGATCTTGAAAAAGAGTTCTAGACTTCCACTGTAGGTGGGCGTTCGAGAAATGTCTGGTAAATTTGGCCAACATTCGCTACGCTGCTGGCCAGGAGAGTTGGAGAGGGTTTGATTACATTTTTTAATGACAACATTTTTTAACGGCTTAACGTGCTCTCCTGGCACTCGAACGGTGGTGTTATAAATCCATGACAAATGTACGTAATAAAACTATTTCTCATTGGTACATGCCGGGATTCGAACCGACCTTTGTAGGATTACACATTTCTGTTGTTACATTCATTTATAACACCACCGTTTCTATGACCTTACGTTAAACCGTGTCGGTCTCGATTCCACTAACACGAAATAGTGGTATTGTATAGAAATTTACAATAAATCAATTGTCATCATACCCTTGCCAATTTTCCAGAAATATGTTCTGGAAAGCCTACCTTAATAGGTCTAGAACTTTTAGGGGCTACAATAATACAGTCAGATCAGCGCTCGCTTATTATGTAAAAAATCGCTTAACAACCCTCAACAACAGGTTTGCATTTTTCTCGCTTGCACAATCAAACATTTTTAAAGAATATTTAAGTCGGTATAAAATTATAGAAATTATAGGGTTATATGCAACATCACAGGATCGGGGTCAAGACTCAGCTTTAAGCAGTGGAAGTTGGTGCGAGAAAAATTCCAACAGATCTATGCACCTTTTCCTGAAAGAATTGGGCAGGGCCGTCAATATATTTATTAAACGAGCTTCCAAGACGGGATTGACGGAATCACACAGTATTCGGTTGGATAGGGAGAGAAGCAGATTAGTGAATGGTGAGCGTATTGTTGCGAAATAAAAAAGAGACCTATAATAATCGGTCGTAAGCCCGAGACCATTTTTCTCCTCACTCTTACTCTTACTTTCGATGAACCCTCAAAATGTATCCCTAAAATGTGCTAACACAAAGTACAACTGGTGTTATGTGTTTTCTTGCCAAGCCGTCTGGCCACCGTGGCGAGTGTAGGCTCTCCAGATATTAATTCCGGAAGGCCCATCTCCAGCAGTGGAGGTCTGGGACGTTGTGTTCTAGGGGCTGTAACGATGAATGATGACAACTGGTGTGGGCTCAAATATAGAAAAATCCGCCCCTTAGTTGATAGACAAAGAATTTACCTTTGCGCGTCAAATAACGAGGTCACAGTCACTGACGGCTAACATCTCCTATCAATTTTTATGCCAGTTATTACTTTTAGTACGTCATTATCCACATCATCAGCCTGCCTGCGTCCTCCACTGCTGGATATAGGGGATATATGCCTACTCCAAGCGGAGCCATTTCACACGATCTGCCGCCCTCATCCATCCCCCACCAGCGACCTTCCTCAGGTCATCAGTCTATCTGGCGAGGGGGTCATCCCACTCTCTCTACCAGTGCGTGGTCTCCACACCAGTACCCGTCTACTCTATCGTTCTGCGATAGATGTGTCCGGCCTATTGCCACTTTAGCTTGCTAATTTTGAAAGCTATATATATAAACTTTTGTTCTCTGACAAAAGTCCATGTTTCGGACCTTATCCTTCAGAGAAATACCTAGCATAGCTCTGTCTATTGCCCGTTGAGCGACCTTGAAGTTGTGGACCAGGCCCACTGCCAGTGTCTACGTTTCTGCGCCATACGAGCGACGTTACTGGAAGAACGCACTGTTTGAAAATAATTATTTATTAGGTAGGGTTATTCTAATTAATCGTAAACGAAATCTTCCCAAGTAGGTCCTGGGCGGTTCCAGTGTGGTCAATGATATGAAGTACACCAGAGGGTCGAAACTGGACTATGACGAGTGGTACGACATGGGGGCCAAGGACTGGAAGTACGGAAGTGTAATGGAGTATTACAAGATCTCTGAAGACAATGGTAAATTCCCCATCTCTATTGCTGGATCCTGGCTTTATCCAAACGATACCATCAACCTCATTCAACAACAAAATATACTTATACGTGGTCTTACGTTTATGCTTTTTATACATATAATAAAAACATACTTAATCCGTCTTGTGATATTGTACTCTTTGATGCATACAACGAGTAATGGGGACAACAGACATCACTTTCAACCATTATGTCGGATTGACGAGTTTTATTCTTTGTTAGTCAGAATACAGGCTTTTTTTTACACATACAATTTAAATAACTTTAAAACGCTTATAATACTTACAACTACCCTCAAACCTCATCAGTACCATGGAAGATAAAATACTTTTTTTAATACTAAGCCCGACACGTAACATCGCTCCAACCTGATGGTAAGCGATATGCGAGCGCGAAGAATGGGAGCAACTGAAGCCGGCTTTTGAAGACCGACATTAGTCTATACCTTCGCTTGAAGGACTCCAGGTTATTGGAATGGGGAAACACACTAGATAGAAGAGCATTCCACATCTTCATTAATTATTGTGTTTTTATTTTGCATTTTCCTGATCTGAAATTGAAACCACTTATCTAAGCAAAACGGCACAGGGATTAAGTAACATCAGTATGGTAGTATTAACACTTTTCTTGTATTGTTATAGCTGACTACGATGTATCCAAGAACTTGTTTTACCATTCTCGAGGTGGAGAGCTTCACATCCAGAGGTTTAAATACGTCGACAAATATATGGAAATGTTTGTAGCGGCTTTCGGAGAAATGGGACTACGACCGAACGAAATCAACGCTAACGTACCTGAAGCAGTGGTCAACAATCAATTCGCTGTTGCCAATAACACAAGACTAAGCACCAATACTGCGTTTCTTAAACCAGTAAGACATAGAAAAAACCTAAAAGTAGTAACTGGAGCTACAGTAATTAAAATACTTATTGATAAACTATCCAAATCAGCTGATGGCGTCATCTACGAAACTGAAAAAGGCAAAGAACGAGCCGCATATGTGAAGAGGGAACTCATTCTAACTGCTGGCGCTATAAATAATGTTAAAATACTTCTACTGTCTGGCATCGGTCCGGCCAAAGATTTACGTAAACTCAATATCAGCTCAGTCCATGAACTTCCTGTTGGTTTAAATTATCAAGATCAGGTGACTACAGGAGGTCTAACTTTCGCTATTAACGACGCAACACACCCGACTGAAAAACAAATTGTAGATGATTTTAAAACTTGGTTTGAAAGTAAAAGTGGACTTCTTGTATCGCGAGGAATTGGCCAAATTTCGGCATTTGTACAAATGTATGAACATCAAAATGCACCTGACATTGAATATGTACTAGAAGGCAATTTCGTAAGAAGTGATAAGTTTTTATTAACCAATGTAAGTGTTCAGGCTACAGAAGAACATAATCTTCCTCTAACGTATTATAATATTATTAACATAATGCCAGTTCTTTTGCGGCCTAGAAGTGTAGGGAAAGTGATGTTGAACAAGAGGAATCCCAAATACGGGCGACCAGTGATCCAGGCTAACCTTCTTAAAGAAAATGAGGATTTGGAAACACTAGTCGATAGTATTGATATTGCTTTACAACTTTTAGATACCAGAGAAATGAAGAAAGCTGACGTTAAATTTGCCCCAATAGACCTATTTCCTTGTGACCGTTTAAAAAATAGGGAACAATGGAATTGTATAGCTCGACATTATACTAAAGCTGTGAACAATCCAATAGGTACTTGCAAAATGGGTGCAAATAGTACTTCTTCAGTAGTAGATTTCGAACTTCGTGTTCATGGTATTGAAAATTTACGTATTATTGACGCGTCAGTAATGCCGACACATGTGCGAGGTGGTATATTTGCACCGACTATTATGATAGCAGAAAAAGGAGCTAAAATGATTATAGACAATTGGAAGGAAACCAACGGACATTTCTATTCACGGCGTTAGTTCAATTAGGTTACATTTTATATTTAATGTTATGAATAAAACTATTTATTTTAATACCAATCGGATTTTATTAAATCACTAGCTTTTTCAGCAATCATTATGACAGGTGCTGCGGTGGCTCCTCTGGGTATCGTTGGTATGATAGATGCATCTACAACTCTTATGTTGTTAGCACCATGGATCCGTAAATTGAGATCCACTACGGATTCCGGATCTGTAGTTGGACCCATTTTACACGATCCAACATAATTATGTGCAGGAGTGGAGAAATATTGAATAATACACGACCAAAACTTTTGTGTCACCTTTTCCTCATCGTTACACTCGTTAAGTAAAATTAATTGCGGATCAAATTTAAATCCTGCCGCCGCAAACACTTTGGAATCAAATAGCTTTATCATTTCTTGAATACCTTCTAATATTTTGACTTCGTCCGAAGGAAATTTTAAAAAGTTTGGGTATATTAATGGTTGACCAAAGAGGTAATCTGTTGAATTTAAAACGACTCGTCCTCGGCTCTTAGGGGTTAACAAAGTGATACACACGTCCATACGATCGTAGTACATGTTAGAATCGTGTCCTCTAAATCTCATTTCTATATCTGGAGTGCCGAGTATATCTGATATTGATGATTCTATAAATGCAAGTACTTGAAAGTTGGCAGATAACGGCCCGACACCCTTTGCATAATAGTTAGTTATGTGGTGCAGCTTATCGGAGAAGTTAGAGCTAGTTGCAGTCTTCGTAAGTTTTATTACAGGTAAACACACAGATAAGTGATCGTGGAAGTTAGCACCTACCGGCAAATCTAGGAATACATTTAAACCTAAGTATTCTAGATAATCCCTAGGCCCTACGCCGGACTGCATTAGTAGCTTAGCAGAATTTATTGCGCCGGCTGAAATGATAACTTCCTTATCAGCTTTTACTCTTACTTTAATGCCATTACGTAAATATTCAACACCATACGCCTGGATATTTGCATTTTCTGTTTGAAATAATATCCTTGTTACTAGTGCTTTCGTTACTATGTGTAAGTTGGAACGTATCGTTCTTACTGGTTCAAGGAATGCTCTATATGCACTTATTCTTTCACCGAAATAAGACATTGTTTGTATTCTTGTGAAACCCAATTGATATCTTCCATTTACATCTGTATAATTATAACCTATATCATCTAAAGCATTTAGTAGTATGTCGACATTATCGTCTGTGTAGTGATATCTGCCAACATCAAGTGGCCCTTGAGCAGAATGGTAAACGTTGTCTTTTGAAATATCTTTATTGTAATTTCCTTCCGAGTATTTGAAGTATTGCAGCACTTCTTTAAAACTCCATCCCTCATTGCCACTAAGGGCCCACTCGTCATAGTCAGCTGGACTGCCCCTGATATAGGCCAGATCGTTTATAGACGAGGTTCCACCGAGTACGCGACCCTGGATTACTTCGCAGCCGGCTGTCCCTCGATTTTGACAGAACCTGAAAACATTATAGTACATAATTATTACTGCAATTATTCATTATATTCTGCATAAGTTTAAAGTAAAACATAGAATTGGGCAACAGGATAAAGCGTCACACCTTCTTTACGATGTGTTCCTTTACCGTAAGAGCAACTATTTTCTAAAAAAAACAAGAGTACTAATGTCAAATAATGCAATGGGATTTAATCTGTTGGATTTAAGGTCCACATTATACCATCATATTTTTTTTTGTGTTATGTATTTGTGTGTGTGTGTGTGTTTGTGTGTAAAAATGTTATTCTAGCTGTTGTGTAAAAACATAGCTATTTAATTTCATTTTCATTATCACTGTGGGGATATTTTGGTACACTTGGTAAAGTCAATTTACATATTAAAAATACTTTAAAAATAATATTAGTAACAATTAATAAAAGTAACAAAATTACTAAATAATGATAATTCAGCTAAAAATAAATGTCAAGTACTACTAAAACTAATCTGCTGTAGAAGGCATCTTATAAAATTAGGATACAGGTTGTTACCCTTTCTTTGGTCGCATAGAATATTTCCAGTCAATAGTGGAGCCCGCGAACTCTGTAGTAAATCCTGGAATTAGAGTCATCTTGGGCTCCTCAACTCCCGCTTCAACTAGAAGTACCTGCCGAACAAAAAACTTGCGTCATATCTTTACAGAGGAATTAGTCACACAGTTTAGATTTGTTATCATTTTACAGTATTTGTAGTGGTTAGATACTCGACTTCGTAATGAGATAACTAAGTTTTACAATTACTAAATCTTGCAGTAAATATTTATTTTATTAATCGTGTATGTAAATGGCAATATTATTATGGATTTAGTTCATTATAAATAGCGCAATAAACGTGTTTTATATATTCTATTGGTTGTTATAATTTGGCTAAGCTAGCAGCGTACTCACAGAACTACGCTGCTAGTCTTTTAACAACAGTTTTGAAATCAATTACAATATTATTGTTAGGCAAAAATAAATCTATTGCGACTTAAACTTTGATAACGTTTATATAATCGTACCTTCCATTTTCTGTTTTCTGACAACCGACTTGCCAAAACACATCCAGCTGTTCCTCCGCCAACTATTATAAAATCAAATTCTTCTATCTCTTGTTCTTTAATTAACATATCTTTACTATATTCTATATCAATATTGTTCTCTTTATAGTCTTCTTTGTCAGTTTCTAAATACTTAGGTTCACGACCCAAATTACCATACAATGCGTAAATAAGTGTTATCAGAAGCACAGCAGTAGGAGCGCATTCTATTCTGCCATCACAGATGTTGCACAGTTCTTCTGTTACATTAACTACGCCGGACATTGCATTTTTATTAATTTTAACATTGTTTACGAGTACACTTTATATTACTGTGTTAATACATTTTTTTTGTTGTTAAATTCTGTGCTTTTAATTTGTAAATATGCTGTACTTGAGTTTTCCTTGCACATTCTTTTCTCAGTTACATAAAACAAAATAGTTTACTGGAATCTGCTAAGTTGCTAGTCTTCTGCTAAAAGCTTACTCATTAGACCTTGCTGCTTAGTCTTCCACAAGCAGGAGTAAAATCATTTAATAATAAATTCTAATACGTATTAGAAGTACCTGTAATATTTTGTCCTAAATAAATAGAGGTATAACTAGAATATATGAAAAAAATATATGATATTTTTGACTATCTATTAATTCAAATTATTCATATTCATCAATATTCAAATTAACATTTAGGTCTCTTTTTATTTTTTTGTGTTGTGTAATTATCATCATAATCATATGTATCTTTACAATATATATATATATATACAATATTTGTACGCCTCATGGCAGAACACAGCTGCACTTTTATAAACTAGGTTAATATATTAACTAGATTACCTGTGTTGAAACAAATAAATGATTTGATTTGAAACAAAAAGAATCAGCGGTATGTAGATAAAAATACCACAAATCTCCAAACTTAGCTATTGTCACAAGCACGAAACAGAACCTTTTTCTTTAATTCTACTTTCGCACGGTAACTTGTTCACTAGCTTGGCATTCAGGAGTCTTCATCATCACAGTCATCATCACAGCCCCGTCACAGGGTCATAGACCTCCACTGTTGAAGAACAACACAACACACTGTTCCAGAAATTTCTGGAGAATTCGGGCTGCACTTTTCATTTGTTGTTTGGAGTAATAATAATAATAATTCACCATTCAATAATAATCTAATTATTGTTTTAATCACTTTATGATAAGCGGTATGCGATGAACTGATTTAAATAAATTCTCGTTTACACTTCGTTATACTAGAATGAGTTTATAAACTTGTAGTTTGGAAATATGTATTAGATACTTTGAACTTCTTAGAAATTATAAGGTTTAATGTATTCTTTGTTTCATAAAGTACGTTTGAAGTGGTGGTTTCTGACCGACTGCGATTGTTTCAATGCTAGGAACCTGTGTTTATGTTTACAAAACATTGAGACAATTATTCAGAATTGTTTCTCATCAGAATTATTACATTTACCTACATCTATATAGTTTCCGTGTATTTTTGAGAAATGTAGTGAAATTTCTAGGAAATAAAATTACAGAAATTTGGACTTTCATATACTTAAGTAACTAATTTTAGACAGAATAAAATAACAAAAATATTTACAACGACTTTTCTCTATTTTACTAAAACAAATCTATGAGAAAACACATTTCTAATGAGAAGACAAAATTCCATGGATTCACCGTGCGGGTGCCGGGTCCATCGTGTGTGGGTAAGAGATGAGAAGAATGGTGGCTCCGGCTTGCGACCGACAATAGGCTGGTTTGAAAAGGAGGCCTCCATTTTATTTTAGTGCGCAACAATGCGCTCACCATCCACCATTCTACTCCGCTCCCTATCCAACCAAATACTGTAAGATTCCGTTAATGCCGTCTTGGAAGCTTTAAATGTATTATTATATGCCATAATGTATTGACGGCTTAGGTCCAATTATTTCAGTAAGTGGTCCAAATATTTTGTTAGAACTCCCCTCGCACCAACTTCCACTGCGAAAAGAGTCTTGAACCCGTTCCTGATCATTCGTATCGAGATCGTAATATTTATTCGAATTCATTTTAAAGAACGGTAAGTTAAATAAGGATACCTTTTTCCAAGTGCCGAGAAAACACTAAGATGTCTGGCCTATTCATCTATAATAATGTTTAAATGTATCCATGAGAATTTTCCAGTCTGATGCGGCGCCAAGGATCGAGGTGGGCTTGCATTAGTTTTCGTGCTTTGCCCTTCTTTACAAATGTGGTCAAAATTTGATTTGAGCATTAAAACCCCTTAAATAGTAGTATTTCCATACAATAGTCTGTATTTACTCGTAGTTATTAAATGTCACTAAAGATCAGTTACTGGCTGTAAGTTCAGCAATTTAGCTTAGTTAATAAATATAATGTATGACTATTGCGAGCTATTATTAGATGTTAAAGCCTTTAGCAAATGGTATATTTTAATATTATCCGTTTATCTATTTTTATTTCTTTCATTAAATTAAAATCGATTTTAAAACTGGGCCACAGAACGCATTAGTTTGATGAAACATTTAACAACGCAAGGTTTTAATTTATCAGTTGCCAACCTTTTTCCTTGATTAATTTGGCTGCTTTCCTACCAAAAAAATGCGAGGATAATAAGCTGTCTGCGCAAAATATCCACCAATAGTTTTGTGAATATTATACTAAAAAACTATCACAACACAGCCCCTAGAACACAAAGTCCTAGTACTACTAGAGTCCTGTTAGAGATGGGTTAGGCCCACTAGAAATTACTGGACAATTTAGTCCACACTCGTCACGCCAGGCCAGACGGGTTTGTTATGTCAATTTTTAATGACAATTATATCGATTCCAAAAGTTGTATTAGTGGAACCGAGACCGACGGCTTAACGTGCTCTCCGAGGCACGGGAATTGCCGGGGTTCGAACTCACCTTTGTAGGATCTTACACCCGAGCCACTACCGTTCTTTGTACCGTTTACTTCAGGGTATGTGATGTCTGACTGGACTGATGATTTGAGTTTATGTTTTAGGTAATGATGGAAAATAAATATTGTTTTCATAAAATATATAGGTAGTTAGCAAGAATGTATATATCATGTTTATTATTGATGTCAAAGTCTGGTTTTCTAGGAAAATATTCGCAAAAATTATAAATCGTACGGGCAGTATAGACGTGAAGGAAACACACACAAACTGATAGATATAATTTCTCATTTAAGAGTATATTACTAGTTTCATACGAAAGTTACAAAGATAAATTGTAGGTAAATAGTAATGTTATTATATTTATTAGATATGTGGCGTCACTTTGGCGGACCGAATACGTAACGTCGGTTGGTATGAAGGAAAGCATAGGGACAAAAATAAGGAAAGGCATGCTACGATGGTTCGGGCATGTTGAAAGGATGAGCGATGAAAGATTGACGAACCAGATATATAATGCGAAAGTTGTAGGTAAAAGAGGCCCTGGCAGACCGAGACTCACAAATCACGATCAAATAAATAAAACACTGACTGAAGGTGCATTAAAAAGTCTTCGTAACCAAAGGGCATGTATGAAGAGGTTAATGAATGTCGACGAAGCGAAAGAAGTATGTCGTGATCGTGTCAATTGGCGCTCAATTGTCTCTGCCTACCCCGCAAGGGATCTGGCGTGAAGATATGTATGTATGGATGTAAATAGTAATTATCTAAAATAAAATAAAAATGTCTGATACTTAATACAGTCAGTGGGGTCATTCAGCCCCGGATGGCTAATGGGTCTGGGTTGAGGATGGGGACATTCCCCCCGCTGGATCTCAGCAGATTATCCTCCCGCTGACAGTTTATGCACTTTTAGTGCTGGGCACCTTTATTAGTATAACAGCGCCAGGGCTAGGTTTGACTGATTCAGTTCTCCTTTAGGAGTACTTCTCCGTGACTTCGAAGTGGCTTCCGTTAGGGCGCCGTGTGCAAGACGGAGCGACATTCTGGCATCTCCTAGTCCTTCAAAAAAACTACAGCAGTATTACAGCATCTAGCGGCGAGTAGCGAAACTACAAGTACCACTTACCACTAGCAGATGGCGCCGATTACATTTAGCTCAAACAATACGAAAAGTTTTTAAAACGTCTGGCGATTTCATTAGTTTTCATTGTTCAAAGCATATTTTCATTACGGTGGATACAATTTTAAACCGCCAGAGGGTTTTCGAGGTGGAATTTCTAACGATAATTGGGGTACATTGACTTACAAAATAACTTGGCATTTGAATACAACTTATAGAGCAAACTCAGGTAGAGAACTACAAAGGTTTGATCAGCAACTCAATGGGATGCTTTACTTCATCGTATTTTTTTATACACTAATACTTTAACAATCATTACATAAGCGATTTGGTTGTTTTGTGGCCTATATTTTAAATCGAAGCGTTTTTGAACAGCATTTAGTTTTTGCAACTATGTTGTTTTTAATTTAAATAATAATGTATCTATTTAAATACCGTTGTAGATAAAATTGTAATAAAAATGATTAATATATACCTAATTAGAATTTTTGTATACACCAAATTAGAAGAATACTACGATATATGCATATTCCCTATTGCCGTGGCAGGTCGTGTGCCGAAGCCATAAGAAGTGTGACTTCCTTGAAAGCCCGTTTCATATGTATTGGTCAAGGATTGTGACTGCGATATAGCTCGACTGGTTCGAGTTGTTACAATTTTGGGCAATTATATGTTAATGTTATAGCTTATGGTTTAATTTTGATGGTTACAGCCATTCTGTTGTATGGTTATGATAGCTATTGCGTTATATTTTATTTCTGTCTGGTTTGTTAACACACGAGGGTTTGTAAATGCTGACAACTCAAGTTTTTTTTAAATTCTAGTACGATACGTATACCTGATGGTAGCGCTAGGTTTATGAATTTTAGCAACTGGAATCAGACACTCATTTCTGATATGAGTCCCTAACACTATGCTGGCTTGACTAGACGCCTTTTCACACTTTTTTTGGCCTATGTTTTACTAATACTATACTGTCAATATGTGTTATAATAAAGGCTGTGACTGTTATTGAAAATAAATAAATAAATAAGGCAATGAATCCTTAAAGCCACCAAATAACGATGAGTTTTGAAGCCCTAATACTATAAAATCTTAATATAGAACACAATTTTAACAAAACATGATGACGCGACGCTTTTTAGTGGACTGTATCTAGGTGCGGGGTTTGCGATAATCTTTACATTAGATACATAGACGATACTATGATAATCGGTGCAATCAACAAACAAGAAAGGAAACTGGTAACGAAACTGACCTGATGTCCTCGGGACCAGCACTTATTAATTGTTCTGTATAAATTTTGCTGGTTTTGCAACAACAACGATCGCGGCGATCTATGACGACTGTAGGAAAACGACTATATTTCGATGCGACGACTGCTCCTAGCATGCTCCGCGGCCGGTTACATAGGTGCTGCTTCTCCTCAGTGCGCAAGCGCATCACACTCTTGGATGGGTTATATAGAAAGGAAGCAGAGAGAAAGAGACAATGGTATATTTCTTCTTAGTCGCTACACTCTTGGCAGAGTGGTCGTGGTCGTCACTTGAGTGGCAGTGGCACGCTTAACAAGCCGTCGCCACTCGTCTCAAACTGCAGCCTTCCTGGAGCACTGATGTAGGGGGTGATCCATTACTGCTTTAACCTGGTCAGTCCATCTCATCGGAGACCTACCACGCATCCTCTTGCCACTGAGGACAATGGTATAGGGGTCACAAATTAGGACATCTGTTTATGCATCGACGAATCACAATAACGCCTAACCATCCTAAATTGGTCGAATAACCTCGATCGGCGCGTTTTTTGTAGATTTATAACTGATATAGACGTAGTAATTAATATTGAAAGAAATAAAACTATAAATAACCATTTCGTGAAAAAAAAGTAAAGTGGTTTCATCTCATCTCTTTCAAATTTAATCTTAAATTCCTAGTTTGTGATCCCAGCCTTAGTGTATAGCGGATATTATACAAATGAGATGTCTTGAGCGTAAATAGTAATCGGTATTCACTTTCTAATCGAACTTTGCCAAGGGAATTACACTGCACTGTGGAATAAACAGCACAAAATCCTGGACCAAGAAAAAAAACAACTTTTTTCTATTGGTAAAGTATTTGTAGATTACTCTTTGATATGCAATAGAAATAAAAAAGCGATGGTGGCGCGGCAGCGGTGGTGGCTCGGCAGCGGTGGTGGCTCGGCAGCGGTGGTGGCTCGGCAGCGGTGGTGGCTCGGCAGCGGTGGTGGCTCGGCAGCGGTGGTGGCTCGGCAGCGGTGGCCTATCTCCCAAAGTGGAGGTGTAGAACGCTGTGTTCTAGAGGCTGTAATGATGAATAGAAATTAAAAATATCTTAATAAAAAAAACATCAGTTCCGTAGCTCAAGTATGTAAAAACTCTGTTAAGCAAAGTTTTATGTCCGAGTTGCCAAGTTGTAGTTCCGTTACGTCACACCTCATGGCGTTGTCTGAATTCCATTCTTCATTTTGTCGATAACAGAGTTTGAGCTAGAGGTACAATTGTTTTTTTTAAATTTAAAAAATAAGAGGATAAAAAAAAAGTCGTGGAACACCTTAACATAGTAAAGCGAAGGAAGTTAGAGTATTTAGGACACATCATGCGCAATAAAAAGTATAGCTTACCGCAGCTAGTCATGCAAGGAAAGATTTATTTGTTTTATTTATTCATAAACAATATATTTATATATAAGATACCAAGGTTCCAGAAGACCGGACGCACGTCCTGGCTCAAGAAGCTTAAGGAGTGGTTCGGGATGCGCACGCGATCCTTGTTCCGGACCGCTGTCCAACAAAATTAAAATAGCCTTAATAATAGCCGACGTCCGATATATATATATATATATATCCGATATATCCTTATTGCAGAATTAATAAATTGAGCTGATAGTATTGCTTACACATATAACTGCAGGAATCAAACACTTTTGACAAAAAAAATGATCTAGTTTTTTATCTTTATATCATTTAGATATTTCTAGTAGCTTAGAAAGTATTCATTGGTTCTCAACAATGTTTCAAAGTCTATCGATCAGATAAATACATAGCTCTATTAACTAAATTATCTAATACAATACCACCACCCTCGTTTCCTTATTGCACGAAAATTTGCAAGCGAAATAGCTCCGATCTGATTGGATTACATTATACCTAGTTCCCTTTCAAGTCAACAAATTCGCGATTTTATTAAATGTCATTATGCCAAGCTATATTGTAGTAACCGCCCACTGTGCATACACATATCTGTTTAATGAGGGAAATTAAAGATCTGATGACGACTGGTTGGGTGACCGGTCAGCCAACTCATTGGAAACTTATACTACCAGTTTCCTTCATAACGTAGCAAATTACTGTAAATATATTCAAAGATCAATAGCTCTAGCACGTTACAGTTAGTGGTAGGCGGACGAACCTATTTTAAATAGGTTAATAACTGCTAATATACATATATAAAGTAAAGTATCATCACGACCGTTTCCCTTTCGAGGTGGTCAGAAACCACGCTTATCAAGAAGCAGATTCACATTTAGCCATCTTTACTATAGCCCAATTATGACAAGTGGCAAGCTCGTCGATGTCTCCAGCGTACCAAACTAGAGAAATATCACAAATAAATTAAATATTAATTAAATGTACTTATTTACATTTATAAATATTTTTGTGTACCGACCAGGATTCGAACCTCCGAGTCTAAATCCACGGACTTAACCGCTAGTTTAAATTGTCATCATCATAACAGCTCCTGGTACACAGAGTCCAAGACCTCCACCGTTCCCGTGAGGAGGAGAACACGTTAAGCCGTCGGTCACGGGTCCACTAATACCAACTTGTGGATTCGTTATTAAATTGTCATTAAAATTGACTTCAGATCGCCAACCCAGCGTGGCGTCTGTATGCTAAATTCTCCGAAATATTCTGAAATTCCCATCTCCAACAGTGGAGATCTAGGACGCTGGGTTCTGGGTTCTAGGGGCTGTAATGAAGGAAAAAAAATATACATATATTATAAATTTGTCTACATATAATAAGATTTTAGGTAACCTCTATATTAGTCACATTGCGTGTTGTTATAAAACTTGTGTGGTATAATTTGGTGTGGCCAGCCTCCGGGGTTCGCGTGTAACTACCGAAAATTGTGGCCCCCGGCAATTCGGTTAGACGCATTTCTTAGGAATTCGAGGGAGGAGAATACAGTTTGTTATTAAACTAGATTGGGTAAAAAACAAGCTTCCTTCAGAGCCGTTAAGTAAACGGAATAAAGAAATTCCTTAACAATGGACCGTGAGGGCCAAATGTTAAAAGTTATTTAAAGAACTGTCTAAGCGGCCGGTAAATGTTGTATGTGACAAGAGAGCTGGCAGTTTTTAGCGCAGCATTGGTAAATTACCAAACATTGGTCACATGTTTAATTTAAATTATATTTTTTCTAACTATTTTATCTCCCCTGTTTCAGGTAATGCTGATTTTCAAACGAGAAATCTGTGTAAGTTTATGGACTTTGTAAAACAGTCACCAGTCCTGCAGGTCTTCGTTTTTATTGTTTATTAACATCTGTTGTTGAGTTCAAAAATTATTATTAGTATTGGCCAGTCTTGGTGTTTCACTCCTAATCTTGAGCTTGGTAAAAAGTAAAAAGTGGTCAGAAACCACGCTTATAAAGAAGCGGATTCACATTAGCCAACTTAACTATAGGCTGTATATCTGGAGGGGAGTCGTCTTACTCTGCGTCTTCCCCTCTCTTCTCTCGTCTTCTCCATTCCAGAATCCGTCTACTCCAACGGTCATCGGTTCTGCGACAGACGTGTCCGGCCCATTACCAATTTTGAAGGCTATGTCAGTAACTGTAGTTGGACCAGTCATTAAACTAAGATTAATACCTCCATGGGAGTGTTAAAAAAAGACAATTTCATAACAATAGATTGGATTTGGTGTTACCTAATCAAAATCTAATTAAATATTTATTAAGTAACTTATAATGTGAGAGGAATTTTTCATAGACGCTTTGACAACTCGATCGAAGAGGTGAAGTGAGTTATACGGATAACTCACTTTACGAAGTCAAAACAGCATACTAAAGGGTTGTTTTCATAATAGAATATTAAATCTTTTTTGGCTTTACATGCGTACTATTTACTAAATTTATTTACCTTATTTGCCGTTGGTTTTATTGGGATTTACAACCACTGTGATCCCAAATAAGGATTGTATTATTTGGTCTGGTTTAGTTTAGTTTAGACTCGGAGGTACCGGGTTCTATTCCACATTAATATTTATTAATTTAAATATATTTATTTATATTTATTTTAATTGTGATATTTTCCGAGTTTAGTACTCTAGAGAGAGAGAGCTTGCCATTTGTCATGATTGGCCTATAGTAAAGTTGGCTAAATGTGAATCAGCTTCTTTATAAGCGTGGTTTCTGACCACTCCGAAAGGGAAACGGTCGTGATTATACTTCACTTTTTACTTTACAAATAAAACATTAGATAACATTGTATTCTTAACTTTTTTTTGTTTAATTCAGATTATAACCTCGAGTACGGTAGAGATATCGTGTCAATTGCCTGTCCTATCATTACAGCCCAACAGTTTAATGTCTAAGTGAATGATTAAGCTGTTAATTTTCTTCCTAACTTTTAACATTTTTATTGCAACCATATAGTTTAAATTTGTCCCCAAGCTTTGGTTGTCAGAAAATGTGTAGATTTTAAGTCCGACTTTGTCCACTGCTAGAGTTGGGCCTTCCAGAACATATGTCTGGATAATTATGCCTACACTCGCCACTCTGAGCTGCACGCGTGGCCAGACGAGCGGGGGTCTAATATAAATTTTAATGATTATTTGAACGATTCCATAAGATGGTATATATAGATAGAAACGGTGGTGTTGATAATCAATGACCAATGTACGTAAGGAGAGTATTTCTCATTGCCACATGCCGGGGTTTGAACCGCGTACCTTGCAAATTGGGAAGCGTTCTTGCAACCGAGCCACCACTGCTCTTTCTCACCTGTCTAACTAGTTAAGTTTAATATATGTAGACCAAAACTTATTTTTCCTTTAAATTTTGTCGGGAACACAATATCGATTTAAATTCGAGTTTCACTGGTGGCAACTGTAGACATCAATCACATTATCCACGACTGCCATCTGTCGTGACTTACCAGAACCGCAGGTGACAGCTTGGATTATTTCAATATTTTTCTGAGGGTCATTTTGGGCCACACGCGGGGCTCTTTCCCACGTTTTTTCATTAAGCAGTAAAGTGTATTATTGTTAACTCTTCATTGAAAACCCAAAAGTACAATCGTAGGCGCAAAATTAGGCTATAAATAATCTACCTACTTATCTAAGCTTGCCTCAACCATGCATACATATATTTTCTTCAAGTAATACCTCAATCATTTGAGTTTTTTTTTTCGACACAACTGTAAGTAAGCAGCTATTTTGCTTACCACTATGCTACGAGTAGCTTGAGATTAAGAAAATATGACACGACGCGTACACGTATAGGTACATATATCTACTCTCATAGCCTTAGGGTTTTGTCTTAGGATATCGGCGATAGGCGCCACATGTCAAGTTTCTGCGTTTGCTATGCGCATACGCAAGTGGAGATTGACAGATGTCACGTCACATCTAAAGGCAAGTGGAGTTTGACATCTGTCAAGTCATATCTGACGGATGACTTGGAGTCTGTATTGAAATATTCAGCATTGAATAATGACTTCCGTGGGACCTTAAAGGCAAAGAACTTAACATAGCTATTTCAGAAACTATTTGCTAAACCTTTCTTCTCCGCTAGATAGACGGATCATCTAAAGAAGGTAGATAGGGTTGCATAAGGGGTAGAATGAGATTGCGAGCCTTGGGGGATGACTATCCAGCACTGAAGAGACACAGGCAGATGATGATAAAGAGAAACGCCTTTAAGTAGCTCTGAGGTTTTAGAGCTAGCAAATGACAAAAGTATGTTGTTACCCAAATTAAGACCACGACCAAGACTTGGCCTTCGAGTAATACACTCAAGTACTCAGTATGTACAAGTCAAGATTTATTTATTTTTTTATTTTAAATACTTTATTGCACTAAAATTGTACATAGGCGGGCTTAATGGCCAGGCATTTTCTAACAACCAACCTTTGGGAGTGTGGAAAAACTATGTATGGGTGCTAATAATATACATACATATAACTATAAAATACTAAAAATAAGCCTACACACTAATAAACAGTAAATGATAAATCTTAAAAGAACTTACTGATCACTTGAAATTTGGAATATTAATAAATCTTTTTGACCAAAATATATTATAAAAAACTTTGTACTCATACTAACAAATTTATTAGCGAAAAATAATCGTTTCTTATTAAAACAGTTTTAGAGATATTTCAAGAGACAATCTACATCAAAAAAAAAATATAAACAATATTAGGAAAATTTACCAGGATTAGTTTTCCTAACATATCGGTGGACTTGCAAAGATGCATTGAAAAATTTTAGTATACCTGCTAAGTCGCCAAGGAAAACTATATTATTGATTTTTTACTTAAAAGATATCCAGGGTTTTGAAAATCAAAATGAACTGAAATGAATGAAGAAAGTTTTGTAAAGAGGCTGCTCTTTAAAACATTCATTTGAAAACAAAACCGCATGTTCATGTTGATGGCACCACAACCTGCGGCAGCAACCAATGTTCTGAGGTTTCCTTTACGGTAACAAAAATTACCGATACTCAAAAACCTAACTAAGCCAAGGTATTATGATCACTAATCCATAGCAGAAGATTACAACTTCAAGAAAATTGGATTTGAACAATGATATTGTTCTGTTATGTAGGCAAATTCTGCTTATTTTCTTTAGAAACATTATATTAACGAACGGACACTGTGTTTGTATTGAAATAAACTAGCGCATTTTAACAAAAAAGCTTACAGTAAGCTACAAATAAAGGGATCCACTGTTTCGTCAATTTAACGGCTTGCGGTTAAAGAAGCATAAAGCTTTGATTACATTTATTATACAGTAGAAACGATTATAAAATATATAAACGATCATTGCGTCTTTTCCCTCAGCATCGGTTGGCACACTCCTTGATCGACATACACTGACCATGGCGGTGTGCCTTCGTCTCGGAGCCCGGACTGTCCACCAGCACCAGTGTCGATGCGGAGAAACAGTCGATAATGTAAATAAATACATTTAATTAATATTTAATTTATTTGTGAAATTTCTCGAGTTTAGTACGCTGGAGACATCGACGAGCTTGCCACTTGTCATGATTGGCCGGCAGTAAAATTTGCTAAATGTGAATCCGCTTATTTATAAGCCTGGTTTCTGAGCACCCGAATAGGAAACGGTCGTGATGATATTATACTTTACTTAACTTTTATTTATAGTTTAGTTTATTTTTATTATTTAGGTAGCTTTTAGTTTATATTTAATCTATATTAATTTTCATCGAAACATATAAATTAAAAACTACTTAAATAAAAATCTAAATATAAACTAAACCTAGTATTTTTTTAACCTTAAATTAAAAAATGTACTTCAGGGACGTCGCATCAAAGAATAGTCCAAAGGACTACCAACATTACTCCTCTGTATTGCCAGGCTATACAAGCATTTAAAAAGGTATTATAGGTTGAATATTAATTTGTATTTATTGTGTATAATAGAGAGTTATGAATAATTTAAATAGTAGGAAAACAACAGAAATTATAAAATCTCTTTTTGCTTAACACCTATTACAACGACGAGCAAAGACGGGTCACGGCAAGCTAGTCATTAATAAGTAGTTACGCATTCTTTACTCCGAAACGGGTTGACTTGGCAATAAACAACGTCCAAGCTCTCACAACGAAGCATAAAAAAGCGCGGATTCCATGAAACTTTTGATCCATTACGCCCTTATTTTGATATAGTGGTGATTTAAAACGTATTAAACACAGCAATGGATGTTGTAGTAGGTGTAATGGGTGGTATAAAAAGTGAAAGAGTAGACGTGGCAGATCAGATACAGAGAAAACAAAAACTTGTAGCCATAAACTGTTGGCATGTGTTGGAAGTACGCAGCCAGTGTTTTAATAATCACACGCTTTTATGAGATCTAATTCCACCAAAATTGGTTTCTTTGGCCATTTTGTTTTTGAACACACCTTTTCGAACACTTGGTAAAGTCAAAATTAGTAATACCATAAGACAATGACGAAAACACAACAAGCCCTAAAAAAGACTTTGGAAATAATAATCAATAAAAAAAATGACTTTAAAGGAAAAGTCATTATATTTAAAATCATGAAATATGTTAGTGATAAGTGACAAACTGTGCAATTGGAGAAAATTTTACTATTAACAACTATCTCAAAAGAAAATTGTAACAGTTAGTAATTTCATAATTTTTATTTTTTGTGTTCTTTACGACCAGTAGCACAATTATTATACTAAAATATTATTCTTCTCATAATATGATTAAGTCCAAGAATTTCGTAAATTGGGCATACGAGTCTTAAACGTAATGATGAACATGTTCAGGCTAGTGTTTAGAAGAAAATTTCAACATTCTAACACGAATATCTAGTAATTAAAACAACGCCTCACACGTATAAATGGCAAGAATAAGAAATTAAAGATCTGTCAGACGACGGCTTACTATATCGGCTTAATCGCAACGAGTTTTTGCGTTCCCCAAGGCAGTGCGTTAGGTCCCATGTTCATTACCATAGTGGTCTTAAGGCATAGGATCTGCTTTTAATTGACACTGTCCACCTACTGGTTCTATTAACTTACGTTTAATGTTCTTTGAGAAAATAGGTTTAATATTTAAACAAGTTACAGTGAGTTTTGCCGCTCACATCATAAGAAGTTACAAAACAATATTGGGATCGAAAAAAAAAATGTTAAAAATAAATCCACGCCATTATTAATGAGAGATTTCATATTTTGTATTTTTATATTTGATCAATTTAGAACTAGCATATTTGGGAAAATAAAAATCAATGTTTTTGTGTTCTTTGCCAGAAATCGAACCCGGTACTTCCGTGTCTTAGTCTACGGTTAACTGATAGATGACGAAAGCATTTAAAAGTGGGAGCAGATTTTTATTTCGAATAATATTAAAAATATAATATTAAAAAATGCTTTTAATTAATTGCGAAGTACCTATGTTTGGTTTCTCTTTTGATCAGTTATTTTTTCATCTACAACTAGATATTTTTTCTTTTTTATCCCAAAGATATTAAACGGGATTAAAGCCAGACGATTAGTATGCGGTATTCGTAGTAAATTTATTAATAAAACGACATAAATGTCGTATAATTGCGACCACACACGATCTAAAGCTCTTCCACGATCCATCCATGTCATCTCAGAGGTTCACATTAAACTAATTGATTTCATTTACATCTCTAATTGTAACAATTACGCCATCTCTATATTAAATACAAGTAAAGTATCATTACCACCGTATCCCTGGTCAGGAAATTAGTTATTCTGAGGAGCGAGTTCACATTTAGCCAACTCCCGGCCCATTTTTTAAATAAAAAATATATAATTAAATTCAGCCACTACATCTTTCGCATCTTAATCTTGTTGTGTTCATAATAACATCCTGATGATCTTGGGACTACCGTCCGTTAAAGATCGAATACCGTTAGATAACTTGCACTTAGTGAATGCTTATAGAATATAAAGTAAGCAAGTACCTAAGTTAGAAAATTACAGTGACAGTTAGGTTCAGTTATTTTTATATCATTGTTCTGATATTGGATTGAACAGAACAATAAACATCGACGGCTATTCAATTAGATATCTACCTAACAGTAGCTTTGAGTACCCTTCTGAACTTGGAGACAGAACAGAAGACAACTATAACACAGCACAAACTGAATAAGGTAAGGTCTATGTTGGTATCGTAAATTGCAGAACCTCAATACACCTAATTTATTAACAAAACTCGAAAATTCGTATTAAGAACTATAATCATCACAGCATCTACAACACAGTCCTGCACCCCCAATGCTGGAGAACATATTTCCAAAGTCAAGGTCAAATTATCTTTATTAAGTTAAATATAAAAAGCATTTGTAAGACGTCGTTATTGTATTATAATTTTAAAGGCAATTTTATCTTATTTATTATTTTATTTATTGTAATTATTTAAAAAATCTACTTAAAAAGTAAAATTTAAAAGTAAATATTAATTAAACCTAATCAAAACTACTATAAAGAAAAAAATTACCTCCAGAGACGTATGTGATCTTGTATGTATCTTGCTTGTGTTTGTCTCGAAGGTCGTTGTTAGTGTCCAGGTTCTCATGGTGTGGCGGTCGTCATTAATAATAATAATATTATTAATGACGATATTGTTTATTTTTAGGCAACAGATGGCCCATAGATAAAAACCTTACAACTAAAATACATATAAAAATATCATTAACTTAGGAATTAAAGTCAAAGATTATTGCAGTGGTGGTACATGTGTCAGATCCCGGTCCGGACCCTAAGGGCCTGGTTGAGCGGGGGGATGACTGGCACGTGAGTTACGTCCATGGTCGCTTGCTGCTGTGGGGGCCTGGGACCGAGGCCGAACACGTTTAATTTATTGTTCTTAAATTAGCAGAGGTTGGTGCGTTTTGTCGTCTTTCGGGTTGCACATGGGCAAGTAGTCTATCTTAATTCTGTCGTGATTGGTAGGATACCGCTGTTCCGGGTATTGTAATTTCTTAGGTACTCATAGCCTAATTTAAAAGGTTATTAATTGATCGTTGTCTTGTAATTCTGTATATGTTTTATTTTGTAAATCTGATATAGTTAAGTTTTCCTTGCAGATTTTTGTCTCAGTCAGATTAAACATTAACAGGTGACTGGAATCTGCTAAGCTGCTGGTCTTCTGTTAACTTTGAACCACTTTGTTGCTTAGTCTTTCATAGGCAGGAGTAGAATCATTCAAAATAATTTAATTAATGACGTTTAATAAATGTCTGTATTAATGACGTTTAATAAATGTCTGTAATAGGTTTACGTAAATAACATGAAGCTTATATGTTGAGGGTTCAACACTCAATTAAGAACAATCCTAAAATGTTTGGCAGCGATTTGGATCATATTTTTTATTTATAATATTTAGTTTTGTTTTTCCTTTATTTTATTTTGTTTTTGTTTTTAGTTGTATTTGTCGTTATTAAATAGTATTATTTTATAGTAATTGATATGTTTTAAATATTTTAGTTTTTATTTTATTTAATAACTTAATAATTAAATAATAAATGATGACATTCTGTAACTAAATTGAGTGCTATTTGTTGTGGAATATTGTAAATGGATCTATTTTATTAAAAAGATACATAAACCTGATTTCGTCAATAGCAACATTATTGTTTCTTTGTTCAGAAGTAAAACATTTATCTGATTCATTGATCTTTTATACAATGGCCGAATCAATTTTGTAACTATTTTTATTCACAGAATCAAGATATGCTATTTCGATATCTACGCGGTTAATTTCAAAATCTATTCTGGTTTGATTCAAGTTTAAATAACTTTGGGTAAATTTAGAACAATAGACATTTTATGGAATAATGTTGCCACAGTGTAAATGAAGAAGCAGTAATATAACATCACATAAGTACAAAATTTACTCACACTTATGATTTATCTCCAGCATTTTAATTCAATTTGTGAAACGCATATAAAGCAAACTATCCAAGTTAACGTTATGGTCAAATTTATGTATTTTAAAAAGTAAAGAGATACACTTTTAAGCTTGGCCAAGGAGTTGTCAAAGCGGCTGACAGAAAGGTCTCGCCAACGTATTAGCCTCGCTATACAGAGGGGAAATCTTGCCAGTCTCCTTGGGACTATCTCGGATGGGACGACTCTAGAGGACATTTTCTTAATGAGAAGTAGGTAATTCGATACAAAAATATTAAAATAAAATTGACTAAAAACTAATTATAAAGAAAACTAAAACTAAAAATACCTATGAAATTAAAGCTATTCTACAAAATAAACTAAGGGCTTACCACCAGGGAGGGTACCTAAAACGCTCGCCGCATTTCCTCGTTGAATTATTATGGACATATTCTGTTTTAGGTAGTTGTGGCATTTGGGATCGCCACACTCTTGGAAAATTCGTTTACCCAGCTCTTTTATGAATTTGTGGGTATCAAGAGAATATACCCCCATTGTTTCAACCCCAAATGCCACAAAGTTATAATTTTGTTTAATGCTATTGTATTTGATGTGTTTTCTAAATTCGGCTGTATGAGCAGCCGAACCGGCCTTTTTTGATGTAGAGGAAATGTGGCAAGCGGCAAAGGTATCCACACAGGTGGCATCCCAAACAAGACATCTTCCCTCACTCCATGGTACAAGAGACATACCATCCGGCCTTTTACCATCACTACGTGAAAGTCCTGATGGTTCAAGGACGGACGGGATTTTAGCAGACCACAAACTTCTCTTTATGAACTCATTTAGGGCTTGGTGTCTGGAGAATCTGCCTGCACTCTTTTGACAACTAAGCCCGTGTAGACCCATTTCATCAACTTGAGAACCACACTTGCATATGTGAGGTTGACATATTTTTGAACCAAGGCGTAAAGAAACTGCTTTCTTAATTATAGTTTAGTTTATTTTTAATTTTATTATTTAGGTAGCTTTAAATTGATATTTAATGTATATTAGTTTCTTTAATATGTTGTATTACTGATTTTTGTATACACTGTGACACTAACCGATTATGACTTTAATTAGATGCAATTTCGTTTAGAAAAAATGTAATGTACCTCACATAATTATATAGTAGAGAGAAACCCTACGTAACCACAAAAATTTACGTTTTGTATTCTTCGAATTACAACATTGGGTAACTAGGGCAGTAGTGGTTTTATTTTTCACACAGTGTGCTTAAAAGTTGTGGGGTATTTTGGGCTTTAAGAAGGGATTAATAATACTGACCTGAAAACTTTAAAACTTTCACATAACAATCATAATAAAGTAAAGTATCATCACGACCGTTTCCCTTTCGGGGTGGTCAGAAACCACGCTTATAAATAAGCGGATTCACATTTAGCCAACTTTACTATAGGCCAATCATAGACAAGTGGCAAGCTCGTCGATGTCTCCAGCGTACCAAACTTGAGAAATATCACATATAAATTAAATATTAATTAAATTAATACATATTTTTGTGTCCCGACCAGGAATCGAACCCGGTACCTCCGAGTCTAAATCCAGTTTAGTTTTTAGAAACGTCAATAAACTATACTGATCTAAAAGTTATTTAAATTATAAAGTATCATCACGACCGTATCGCCTGCGAATAGTCAGTAACCACACTTTTCGCAAGCGGATTTACATTAAGCCAATTTATACAAGTATAGGCCCTACATGACTAGTGGCAAGCTCGTCGATGTCTCTAGCGTACCAAACTTAAATCTTTATCTGTGCCTAAGGTTGGCTGTCAGAGAATGTCTAGCGGCATCAAGCCCGCCCCTTCTACATAGTGCAATAAAGTTTTAAATAAATAAATAAATAAGATCATCTTCGGTCAGTAAATCGTCAATTGTATAATAATATTTTTCCAGTAAAGCTTTTTTTACTAAGCACAGTTCAAGCACGTTTTATACTCGTATCTACATACATTTGTGTTGGATAAGAGAAGCAAGTCAATCGCTGTATAAAGTGCTAATAGCCGATACCAGGAGAAGTGGGTAGGGCCCTATAAATCTACCCCGTAAGTACCCTAACACAGAGGTTCCCAAACTTTACCTGGGTTATTAAGATTTGTGTCTTTAGTTTTCAAATCCGGCTCGAAGTATCATCATTAAAATTTAAAATGTGATTTAAATTGAAATATTATTAAATACTTCTTTAACACTGCCTTTATGCGTATTGTGTAAACTCAAGCTTTAAAAAAGTTACTCTAGTTGTGTTCGACTCAGTTATTTTGACAAAAAAAAACATTGTCAAAGATTTTTTTTAAAGCTAGCACGACATGAATGTTAGCAACTGAAATCAGACACGCATGACTGACATCAGTCCTTAACACTATGCCGACTTGACTGGACATGACAGCACTTCGAGCCTGATCTCGAAACGAGTGGATATACTTTACAGGGTTTATCGGCACGAACGGTGGATACTTCCCCGACCCAGCAAAATTGGCAAATTACCACTATCAGTCCGCCTACCACCTATTTAATATTGTCATTGAAACCCTAGAATGAGTCCTAGCCTCCACTACTTGAGATGGGCCGAACATATGTGGCTGGCCAGATGGGTTAGCGAGGATCTGATAGCTATTTATTGTTATTAGTATTATTTGGTATTAGAGGAACCGGGACCGATGGTTCAACATGTTCTCCGAGTCGCGGGAGCAGTGGTGTATATTTGTAAGCATATTTTTCATTGAAACATGCCGGGGGTTTAAACCTTTAGGATTAAAGGAAAGCGTTCACAACCGAGCCACCACCTCTCTAAATGTTTATTTACTTTAAAATTTACACTAAAATAGTAAAGTAACTTCACCCTTTCCCTTTTGTGGTCGGAAACCACGCTTATAAAGAAGCGGATTCACATTTATCCAACTTTACTATAGGCCAATCATGACAAATGGCAAGCTTGTCGATGTCTCCAGCGTACCAAACTTGCGAAATATCACAAATAAATTTAATTAAATTAAATTTAGTCTAGAAGTTTTTTTTTTTGTGTTTTTTTTGAGGGACTAAAACAGTTCAGCTGTGACATCTGAAATATTCGGTGGATGGTGTTTCAGATACCATTGTAGGAATTAAAAGAACTTAAATAATTGTTTGTGTGTATGCTTGGTGTTTATGCATGTGTGTGTTATGTTGTTATTTTAGTATGTATATGAGTAAGTATGCATGTGAAAGCAACAACCTATTTTTTATAATAAAGTTTGAAAAGCGGTGTAGTAGTTGGCGGTCCGTTTTTTACTAAATTCGATAAGCGAATATAAATTGTATATCACTTACAATAAGAATGTAAATAGAACATAAGCTACCCTTATTGAGAAATGTTAACATGCCTCCCGAAACATCTACGACCTATCAATACAGCAATAATCTATCCGTAACATACTCGTACTTTATTCATCCGAAATATACTTATTTATTCATTTTCTTTTTCTAATATTAGTATTAGTATTGTTACTGTCTCAATTAAAAAAAAACAATTCCGCCTATGTACCTGCACTTGTTTTGGTTTTGTACAATAAATAATTTATTATTATTATTATTTGTAAATAGTGTAATTAGGTTTTTAAATAAATATATCTATTTATTGCCAAGAAAACTGCCTTATAAAGAAGATTTACTCCATACAGTTAGCTAAATTGAAATGCCTAAGTCCGTGTATAAAAGGGTTAAGTTCGTGGTAAGACTCGAAGGTAACGGGTTCGATTCCTGGTCGGCTAACAATTGATTCGTTCATTGATTTAAATAAATATATTTAAATAATTTGTGATATTCTTGAGTTTGGTACGCTAGAGACATCGACGAGCTTGCCACTTATAATGGTAGTAAAGTTGGCTAAATGTGAATCCGCTTCTTTAGAACTGTGGTTTCTGATCACACCGGAAGGGATTATGTATTTTACAGTTAGTTAAATGATAACTTTTATTTTATAAAAAGCGTTGTTTTGTTCAAGCATTAATAAACTCTTTATTGCATAAAATAACCTAAAATATAATGTACAAGGGGAACTTAATGCCCGCAGCATGGACCTTAAGATTTTTCTTTTTATACTAAGCACAATATGTGACATCAGGTCCACCGAATGGTAAGCGGTACGCTAGGTTTAAAAATGGGAGCAACTGACGCCAGCCACTGACGACCGACATCAGTCCCAATCATTGCCGGCCTATCATGATGCTTTGTCACATTTCGCTGGAAGGACTCCAGGTTAAAAGAATGGGGAAACACACTGGCTGAGAGAGTATTCCACATAATCAGCGTGCGACAGATGTAAGAGTCTCCAAATTTATATGTACGCGTAGCGATAGAGGTTTGGGTATGAGGGTGTATATTGGGTGGAGAACACTCACCGTAGTGTCGTTCACTATCCGAATAGCCCGACTTTGTAGGACATTGAGAGCATCTGTAAGGTACTTAACGGAACCTACCCCTGGGAGGTGAGAGCAGTTAGCCTGAGTGAGGGCGGAGAACCGTTTCACCTTGTTGAGTATCATATCAGTACCAAGTTGAAGTGATTTTCACCAAAAAACATTCATAATTTCTGAATGGGAAAAATAGAACTTTCATTGATAACTTTCGGACGAATATTATTGTAGGTAGGTAACTTAAATTCGTCCGGACGAATAGAATTACCTAAATGGGATAAAAATAAGGTTTCGAACAGGCAGTTGTTTATTGTTTTAGTACCTTTGTTAAACCGTTTTGTAAAGTTTAACGATTTAATTGATTTTACTTTGTAATATTTTGACCGCGAGGTTATTTTATATTTTTTATTTTAATTTAAGTATGTTTCATTAAAATTTAAGCCTCCCACAGACTCGAACAATGTTTGTTATAAACGCCAGCTTATAAGTTTAGTATTTTAGCCAATAATTGTAATAATAATAATAGATAGATTATTTATTGCAGTAATAAATCATTTTACAGTACATAGGCGAGCTTAGTTTCCAAAAACATAATCTAACACCCAACCTAAGTAAGCAGGGATTATGAGTGCATGACTGCTAATGTTTAACAAAGATTTTTATTGAGAAAACTACTAAAAAAATAGGCTATGGTATCTACCGATATACACATAAATAACACATAATTATACTTAACACATACAATAATATACGGACTCTGTCAAGTTATGTAGATTCGTCTTGCTTTTTGTGGAAGTGTTTGGTAAGCAAATAATAAACAAATAGAAAGTGCAGTCTTGGAACCTTGTTCCAAATATTTCAATGACAAAAAACGAAGAGGAAGGCTCTAAATTCAACTCAAAAGAACTCAAATAATGTTGATATTCCCTATTTTTTAAACATTAAAGGGCTATGACCACCCCCTACAATGGTATTTGTCTGTAATTGCCATGTGCTATCCCGGCCAATACTGGTTCCCATACAAATAACTGTTTTCTATTTGTGGAGCATAATTTAACCTTCTCATGCACCTTGCTAGGTTGCCACTATGTTATTTCTAACCTATTTTTTACACTCAACTATTCAATGTTTGGTTGACGGTTCTACTATGACATTTTAAATATAATATACATAGTCTGGCATAGATACTGTTACATCATAAAATCTATTAGATTTTTTTAATACTACGTAGACGAACAGATCTTTTTTGGTCACAGAGGACATTATATATATATATATATATATATATATATTAATAGCATTGTCAACAAAATATCAAGCTGATGTAGAGTTTAAAAAAATGCATTTGGCTCCATACCTATTTTGTGTAATGCTATAAAACTGTTGGGGACTATCAGGAATATGAAGCTGGATAAAAAAACTCTCTGGAACTTTAGGTATAAAATTTAAGTATATTGAGATACGATACAACGAACGGTTGACAACTGACAGACAGCAAAATGCCTGTTTCCTATGAACAGCAAAAGGTAGTGTTGTATATTAAAAATTAAGGAGTATACGAGTTAACAACAGCAATTCGGTTCTCTTTACATCACTTCATATTAAAATCACAAGGAACAAAGATTAGCGCGATAATGAGAAAACACAATTATATGAATATGAATATGAAAGTGACAGATTCTAAATTTAAAGGTATAATTATTGTTTTTTAATATTATTTAGAAATAATTTAATATAACTAAATATATATATTTATATAGACTGCACTTTCTATTTGTTTATTATTTGCTATATAACTAAAGTTTATGAAGTCTGGATGGTAGTACTTTTTGTACAAATTCAAGAAAGACACATAACTAGTTCGGAAGTCAGAGAATGATAAACTTGTATACAAAGCAATTAAACTGTTCCAAATTGACATATATTGTATAGTTTTTTATAGGACAATAAAGTTCATTATTATTATCTTATCTACTTTAAACTATTCATAAAAGTATCACCACGACCGTATCCCTTCCGGGGTCGTCTTCGCGTCCACCTTATTTATTTTGTAGAATAGTTTTTATTTCCCAGGTATTTATAGTTGTATTTATAATTAGATTTTAACTTATTTTAATTTTTAAATATAACGTCGATTAGAAGTCATGTATCATGACAACTGTATCCCTTCCTGGGTGGCCAGAAACCACGTATTTTTTATAAGCCCAGCATGACAAGTGCCAAGCTCGTCGATGTTACTAGCGTACCAAACTCGATATCTAATACAAATCAATTAAATAAATTATTGTGTCCTGACTAGGAATCTCAGTACATCTGGATTAAAATCCACGGACTTAACCGCTAATACATAACTTCGATTAAAAAAATTAAATAAAAAAAAAAACCGAATCACCAGATGTAAACATTCAATAGTTCATAGTAAACCACTTTTAACCGCTACTCTATTGGCTATACATTTTCTTAAACAAACAATTATGCGATTCTGCTCCTTATAATCTTTGAGTAAAGATTAAAATTATTATAAGGTTTGTGTGCGTGTCTGTCCTGTAGTAACTAGCAATTAGATGAGGCACCCATTTTAATCGGCCTCTTCCTATTTTATGAAGCTGAACGGATGACTATTCTTGGCTCTTTAAACAACAATACATTCTGAATTCGATATATTTTATTTTATTAAATAGATAATGCCTACCGTGGTCTAACGGTTAATACTGTAGATTTAGACACCGAAGTATCTGGTTCAATTCCTAGTCGACACTAGAGACATCGAGCTTGCCATTTGTCATGATGGGCCTGTAGTAAAGTTGGCTATATATGAATTTACTTAATTTTATAAAAAGCGTGGTTCTGACCACCCCACTTTAATGTGGGTTTAGACTTAACCAGAACAAGACAGTCGGTTGTTTTGTTTTTGGTGTAAACGACAACTTGTTCTTATCATTTAAGTACAACAAAAGAAAACCAACAAGCAAAAATAAGAACAACAGAAGTCTTGCTCTGTTGATGTTTAGATCACGCAAACAAGTGCTTCATGCTCACTCGTGAACTAGAACGCTTTAAGAAAACTGCTTGGGGAAGCGTGCACGCCCGAACATGTAAGAATGCTTGCATCGAGCGAGTATTTTTAGAATATTATATAGACTCTAGGGGAGCGAATGTGTAATACCGAAATGTGATTGTGATTACAGCAGCTTTTCCGCACTTAATTTGCGTGACCTTTACTCCTTCAGCTGAGCCATCCGATCTCCTCCAGGAAGGCCAAGAGACCCGTCACGTTCCTGCAACTATCCGGAAGAGTCTTCGCAGTCTGGAGGAACCTCAGACTAAACGCAGCCACACTGTCGCACTGCAAGAGTACATGCTCGGCCGTCTCCTCCTCCGCATCATCATCTACACAGTAGGCTATCTGTAATGTTCAGAGTATATAGGTGTGTAGGTTTGTTAAAGGCACAGTGTTCTGTCAAAAACACTATTATGCAAGGCTTAGCTCTGCTAAGGCTCAGAAGGCGTCGCGTAAGGCGCTTATCAGGGTTGGGAAGACCCTCCCTGGACTGTCAAGTCAGCCTCGTAAGAATTGGAAAGGTAGGTGTATTATTGGTCCTGGACCTATCAGTGTTGTGGATAATCCCTTTCTGGCCAATTTATTGGCAACACCATAACCCAGTCAACCACTGTGACCCTTTATCCACTGTAACGTGACTTTTTTGTTTCTGCACAACTGCCTCAGGCACAAATGATGTATCTGTTTACACAAATGAGCATATTCGCTCGTTTGATTTAAACCCATCTCAAAACAATATTATATTTGTTGTAGAAGACATCAATCTACATTAAAAAAAAAATTTAAAGTAATTTTTTGCGAATACCTCATTCAACGTTTGAAACAGAGCCTTCAACCTTTTGTTTCAAATTAAAATTACATTGTAGTATCGAGTTCAAGAATAGTTCCATAATTTTAAGGTTGGCGTCCACAACGATTGGGTTTGTTTTAGTTTTTTCTACATTTGACCTGCTCTTAAGTGACGTGGATCGGTTTCCTATCTGCCTTAGGTACAGCTTTATGTTCACGCACCGTGGCATATCTTTACCCAAGGACTGCGGTACGTTCAGCCAATGATATTTTATTATTTGTGGTACACTGTAGATATATAACGTGAGTAGATTTAGTATATATGGACGTTGCCATTAATAAAAAAAAAATACTAATCATTAAAAATACTACGAAAAACTAAAAACAAAAAGTAAATATTATAAATAAATGCACTATTAAGTATTTAATTTGTTTCTGTCTAAAGTTAATAAATTATTTTGCAAATAATCTGTCTTTAATGTAAATGCTATTTTGTGTCGATTCAATACAAAGTATGCTGGGTGCCCTTAGTTGGAAGAAATAACACCACTTAACTAAACCGGCGAGAAAATTAAGTCATTTACATATACAAGTAACTACTATCAAAGAGAGTCCTTTACATACGCCATGACATATTCTAACCAAGGATTTGCATGTAACAGAGATCTATAAAGCGCTATTATGCTTTACTCAAAGTTCCCCATATCGGTTTCGTATAATTATTGGAATCGTTCGTAATACGCGTCTAACAGTAGCGGTATTATTTATATATTACAAAAACCACAGATCATTACAAAAATAAATACGAGTACATAGGTATAATTTGTAAGTAACACATTGACCATATTTAACTTTATATAAATTGTAAATATTGGTGGAAATGAATTAAGGTAGATAGTAAATTAAACTTAACTAAATGACTAACTAAACTAAGCAAGTCGCAAAGAATACAAACAAAAAATAAGCCAATAATAATAACAATAATTATTGTTATTTGTATCTGGACAGTGCATACTAAGGCTGGTTTGTACCTATGCCTCTATGGTCTAGCGGTTAAGTCCGTTTTGACGCGGAGCCATCGGGTTCGACTGCTAGTCGAGATATAATAATTTATTGAAGTTATCCGTCATATTCTCTAGTCTTAGAGACTTCGACGAGCTTGTCACTTGTCATAATACATACGCCTATACGTTGATATATACATATATATATATGTATATTTTAAAGATTTGTATCCACCCCGCAAGGGATACGGTCGTGATGATAAGTACTTAACTTTTTGTTTCACTTGTTAGTACATATACGACTATTTACCTCTACAAATGAAAAAATATCACATCAAAATTAAAATATACAAAAAGTTAATTCTATCGTTACTTAATCTAATAAAGTTGTGTAACTAACAAAATTACTAAAATAAACATTCACCAGCTTTCAAATTATAAAAGCGCTCCAGTCCTATCAGAATTGACAATATTCTTAGCAAGAAAAGAAGCAAGACGTTGCTACCACGCAATCAACGTAATAACCGCGCAGATGATTCGCCGGCAACCTGCTGTGCGCACGCGCAACCTACATCACCACACGTTTTGGTAAACATAGACTATACGAGTATATAAACTTGAAATTAAATTAAATGATTTATTAAATGGATAATTGTATGCAGATATGTTCACTACTACAAATGGACTTAAACATAAATTTAAATAGCCGAATAAAACGTCGGCAATTCGCTGACGTGTCTTATCTTATGGGAGTCATAATGCGGAGGCGGCGCGGTGCAGTAACTCCAGCGACCCAAAATCACCTTTCGCGCAAGCTCTTAGCCAAGGTTGCATTACCAAGCGACAACTATAAATCCTAAGTCTCAGTTATCTCCTTAACCTTTCTCTTTTGTTTAATGGTATTATTATTATTAATTAAGTCTGCTATTTATATATAGTCACCGTAGAAGTAAATATAGCTAGATATTACACAAATTCAATATTTAGCGTTAAATGCTAGAAATAGCATTTTAAAACAATATTACCATTTTTAAAGCATACGCCTAAAATATTAAATATTTTTTTTTATTTAAAAATAATATTTTAAAAAAATACAGTTACTACTAAAACCAAAATATTACATACTCGTACTCCTTGACTTTAAATAATATATGTTTATCCTACACGCACTACAACATGGCTGGTGACCGTGCTATCTGTCAAACTAAAATCATCTTTAACTGTTGAAATTAGAGCTTGAAATCCATCATCATGATATTCAGTAGTCAGTTTATCATGATCATCACAAGTTGCGAATTTTTTTCATTCAAACTCGTGACATATATCTTTAAAGTCAGGGTTGGGTTTAGTTTTAGGGATAGTGGCAGGTGGTAGCCGCGTTCTTAATCAACACTTAAAGAAGTGTAGTAGTATTTCATTATACATTGCGTGTTCTAGCTGCCTCTGTGATCTAGCGGTTAAGTCCGTGGATAAAGACTCGAAAGTACCACGTTTGATTCCTGATCTTGATCGAATAATTTATTTGGTACGCTTAGGACATCGACGAGCTTGCCGCTTATAATGATGGGCCTATAGTAAAGCAGCAGTTCCCATTTTTGCTCCTTGGTGTTGCTTTATTGTTAAATGGTAAAATCGATTTGTTGTGACTCTAGCTGTTGGTTTATTTAGTCTAAACCCTCCTTTAGGAGTATGTGTTTGTTAATAAATACAATAAAACAAAGAAAAAAGTAATAGTTGACAACTATACAACTAAAAACATGCTTTACACAAAATAACCGCAATGTACACAAAAAAATGTGAACTCGAGCTTAAAACCGGAAGAAAAAGAACGGCTACCAGTGGGTGCGCTTGAGGTATGTCCAGTGCAATGGTTCAAGGACAACTATGTCCCTCAATTTGAATCCCGTTAAAGTGCCAATGATATACGCAAAGGAGCAGTAATCTTTTTATTATTGGTGAAGACCGTAGAGTTGATTAAAACGGTTTTATAGTAAAATATTTATTTTAATAATAGCTACAAGCTCTCAAGGTATATCTTATCGCGCTCTTAGGTACTTATTTAGGCGTGAGGTCACAATATGTCACATCTTTTTTATAGTATGTTATGTGACGTAAATTCTCTCATCATCACGATTACAGCCCCTGGAACTCAACGTCATAGAACTCCACTGTTAAATAAAAAAAGTAAAAGTATTATTCTATATATATAGAATTCGATATATATATTTTCGCTCTAACCCGGCGATATATGCAAACCATCATCTTTACGCCATTTCTTCCGTCGGACGAAACCTGAAAAAATAGACGCTGGGAATAGTGTTAGTTAGTTAGTTATACCCCTGGGGTATCTGATCGCCAGTCGAAATGTCAGTGACAAAGCTCGGCTCGCCATACACAATGCCATGTTAGTACCAACACTGATGTATGGAAGCGAGACGTGGATATGTCAGAATACGCACGAGAGTAGGGTTAACGCAGTAGAAATGATATTATTACGTCGGATATATGGCGTCATTTTGGCGGACTGTAATCTTAACTACGAAATAATAGGTATGACGGAAAGTATAGGGACAAAAATAAGGAATGCTATGCTCCGATGGTTCGACATGTTGAAAAGATGAGTGAAGAAAGATTTGTGAATCAGATATATAATGCAAAAGTTGGGTAAAAGAGGCTCTGGCAGACAAAGACACCTATTACAACCAAATAAATAAAACACTAGATGCAGTAAAGTGTCTATGAAACAAAAGGGTATGTATGAAAAGGTTTAATGAATGTCGAAAAAGCAAAAAAGGTAGTGGTGATCGTAAGAAAGCGCTCAATCGTCTTCGCCTACCCCGCAAAGGAACTGGGGTGAAGATATGTATGTAATACTGTACAAAATTGAGTTAAATGTTCAAAATGTTAATACTGCGACACGTCCGGTGTTAAATTTATAAATATTTATCAAATGTCTCGACAGTCAAAGATCAAGAAAGGTAACTTTACGAGACAAATTAAAAAGAAATAAAACTCTTTTTATTTTTATTGGCTACTCCAAATTATTGGCTTTTAAGCAGAAGCCAAAGGTCAAGTGACCACACACTATGTAAATACTTTGTAAATTTTTATCCGCCTTTTTATTAACCTGACACCTTTCTCGTAATAAATTTTCTAAAAGTTACGATGGACAATATCTATATCTAGCTATACCACGGTGAGTGTTCTGAAGAGCAACGTAACCTTATCCCTTCTTCTCTATTCTGCAACCGAACCTCACGCACAGGCCGAAATATGCGCCCCCATACCTTAGTCACAAACCCTACGCGTTCATAAATTGGGAGACTCTTGCATCTGTCGCACGCTGAAGATTTGAAATGCAATGAAAGCCAGTGTATTTCCCCAATAACCTGGAGTTCTTCAAGCTAATTGTGAAAAAGAAGTTGCGTTGCATCATCATCACAACACAGAGTTTTAGACTTCGATTATTGGAGATGGGCCTTCCAGATATTGCTGGAGATTTGACCTACACTCGCCATGCTGGCCAGACGTGTTGGCAATTTGATGTCATTTTTTAATGACAATTTATGACAAGTCGGTATTAGTGGAACCGGGACCGACGACGGTGAGAAGAGAAGACAAATTTCTAAGCATTCCATGGATTTACCGTGCGGCACCCGCCATCCGGTCCATCGTGTGTGGTTAAAGAAAGGCTGGGTTAAAAAAAAGCCTCCTTTTTTATTTTATTGCGCAAAAAGACGCTCTCCATCCACCATTCTACTCCTCTCCCTACCCAACTGTATGATTCCGTTAATGCCGTCTTGGAAGCTCTTTCCATAAATGTATCTCCTGCAGATCTGCTTACGTCCAATTCTTTTAGTAAGTGCTGCAAATATTTTGCTGGAACTCCTCTCGCACCAACTTCTAAATCTATTACAAATGTACGTAAGAAAAATGTATTTCTTATTGGCACATGCCGGCGGAATTTGAACCACCACTGCTCTAAACCCGGAGTTACCAGGTTTGATTCCAGAGAGAACTAATCCAAACCACGGAAGCAGCTCATTTATCTTTAAAGTTATTTAATCTAAAGTCAGTAGTAATTCCATTTTCAATTCATTTGTCACTTTCATTTCAACAACTATCAGCTGTACGTGATCTCAATTATCTATAATTTCTTCAGCATTAATTACCTTCTAACCGCTTTCTTGGTCCGACTCACTTTATCAATACCTGCGGCATATATTTTATCATTCTTTGCTGCGATACTGTCAAAATCCATATAATTTAATGATCAATTTATTATAATCAGCTAGAAAACTGTACAAAAGCCAAAGTCTGTTTCTTTTGGCGCAAACGTTAATAAAGGAATTCCGAGGAATCCTTAAACGAACGAGTAAAAACGCCCCTTCACAAATTACAGATGTAGTGCATAAAGGTTTTCCATCATATTTTATAAGAAATATCATATTTATCGTACTCTCTCTTTCTTAGGGTGGTTGTACCATCTCTATATTATACAAATACATTTTGACATTTGATACTAAATAATAAAGTTCCATATTAATGGATATGAAAATGTCACTCATTTAATAACATAGTTGATTGACAATTCATATTGACAAATACATTATGCACTATATATGTATAAATTTTATCAGGTACCTTTATATTCATACTAATATTATAAATTAAATAAATAAATCGGTGGTGTGAACTGTAACCGTGGATGTGCTTTATGGACCTGTGCACCGCCCCCAGCAGGGACGACAGGCGCCGGCCACTAAAGCTTCTCGTAGTCTTTGGAAGGTGATCACAGTACCTTATAGGCATTTCTTTGACCATAAGATGAAGAAAATTTGTTATTATTATTATATTGTAAGGTGTTTATCTATTTCCGATTTATTGTTATTATTATTAAGTACCACGTCTCCAGTTTCTAATTGTTCCTAACCAACGGCAGCTTCGTCCAGACATTATTAGTATTTTTTTATTTCATTTAGAGTCACAAAGATTTAAGTAAATAATTGTAACATGGACGACTTATGGACGATTAATAAACATTTATTAAAGTTGATTATATGTATAATGTTTATTTTTATTTTTTGTTTTTATTATTTATTTAAAGATATATATTTTTATAGTTGTGAATTCTTGAAAAATCACGGCATATTGCCGGTTAATTTAATGATGCTCACGGACCTCGGCCAAGGAAGCGTCATGTGTTCGGTGCTTCAACTCCAAACTTTCTTATAATACGACTGTCTGTTTATGTCCTGGTGTAAGTCGATAGTTTTGATGTTGTCATGTAATGTTTTGGGTATGACTCCGGTCGCAGATACTAATATTAGTACAGATGTTACTTTTTCTAATTTAATTGTATATTTAATATGTTATGGGGTTAGACACCGGCTGTATCTATTAAATAAGTTGTTTTTTTTAACTAATTAAGTGTAGAAAGGGACAGTGTGAGAATACGATACTAAAAAAAACTATTAACAAAAACGTTTAATTTATTAAGAAAAAAAACTTAAAAAAAAATCAAAACCTAATTTAAATATAAATTGTATCCGCGCGGCATGGTGGCAAGATCGCTGGACGCGTTTCCTCGCTAAATCGAATTGCTGATTCTCTGGGCGAGGAAAGGACAAGACAGTCCAAAAATAACAAAAATATTTACCTATGATTTGTTTTTTTTTATAAAATCTCCGTAATGATAGTACATAAAAGATCCACTTTATTGTTAATTTAACGTTTGCGGTTAATTAAACAGACTTTGGCTACTGGTTAGGTTGGCTATAGCTCAACATCTGCGCAGCTCTATGACGTTGGCACAATTTATTGCCTTTCTCATTTGCAGTGGAACTAATTCCTACAAAAATATTAATATCTCTTGGACAAAATAGAATTTCACAGCGTCTAGAACTGTCTGGAGTCCTAGATCTCTACTGCTGGAGATATGCCTTCCAAAATATTTATCTGACGAATTTTGTCCCTAATGTATTTGTTATATTTATGTGTCCACAAGTTGGTAGTAAAGGACTGACTTCGACTTCCATGGCTTCACTGTGGAAAGGAGACAGGAGAAGAATGGTGTCTCGAGCTCGCTACCAACTATAGGCTGGTTTATTATTTCGCAACAAGACGCTCGTTTACCATTCTACTCCTCTTTATACTCAAACAAACTCTGTGTGATTTTATAATGCCGTCTTGGAAACTCGATCCATAAATATATTGACGGCAGACATCATTACAGCCCCTAGACCTCCATTGTTGGAGATGGGCCTTCCAGAACATACAAGTATATCTAGAGAATGTGGCCTACACTCGCCACGCGCTGGCCAGACGGGTTGCCGAGGATCTGTTGTAAAATTTTAATAACAAATTATTAACTATTACACAAGTTGGTATTAGTGGAACCGGGACCAAGACGCGATGGCATAACGTGCTCTTCGAGGCAAAATGTATGCATTTCTCATTAGTACATACTGGGGGGGAGGTTGAACCGACCCTTGTAGGATATTAGGGAAAGCGCTCTTACAACTGAGCCACCACCGAAATACCTGCAGAACCAATGACGGCAGACCAGCTTAGGTGGTTAGGCCCAATTCTTTCAATAAATCTTTGGCATAAACGTATGTACTTAAAAAAAACTCATTTATATGCCAGGGTTCGAACCACGAATTTCAGATTAAATTTAATCATAATCAAATTAATTTAAACATCTTTTATCAATCTGCATTTCTACGAACAGGTATCTACAATCTTAATTGGACCATTTTCTTTTACATTATAACTTTCATTTCGCAAGTTAAAAGCGTAAATTATTATTTGATACGACCTTTTGAGTGAGTATTTTACATCTGACTCTGTGGTGTAGCGATTTATGAATGTAGATTAAACCGGGTTCGATACTTGGTCGAGACACAAAATTATATTTTATTAAATTGTTACCCTCTACTCTGGTACGCTAGAGACATCGATGAACTTGGCCACTTATCATGATGGGCCTATAGTAAACCCGTACCTTACGTGGATGGCTACTGTTTAAGCTACGAGGAATATGGAAAAATAGGCGGCGCCACATTCTATGTGAACCGACACACATCTTCACGCCAAATCTCTTGCGAGGTAGGCAGAGACAATTGAGCGCCACTTGACACGATCACGACATACCTCTTTCGCTTCGTCGACGTTCATTAACCTCTTCATACATGCCCTTTTGTTACGAAGGCTTTTAAATGCACCTTCAATAAGTGTTTTATTTATTTGATCGTGATATGTGAGTCTCGGTGTGCCAGGGCATCTTCGCATTATATATCTGGTTCGTCATTCTTTCATTGCTCATTCTTTTAACATGCCCGAACCATCGTAGCATGCCTTTTCTTATTTTTGTCCCTATGCTTTCTTTTATACCAACCCTATTCCGTATTTCGACGTTACGTATGCGGTCTGCGAATGTGACGCCGCATATCCGGCGCAACGAAAGTTAGACTTAAAAACCCAATAAAGGAAAGATTGCTTTTTTACAGAATTTTGTAAATTTTTGTTACCAAGTCAAACCACTTTCAAAGCGAAATAAAGTGAAAAAAAACAGGGTTACACGATAGGTGATAGATTTTTAAAAATGTTTTAGTGCTTAAATTCCACGGTCCTAGAGTTTCTACAGATATAATAGTTTTTGTGTTTTTCTAAGTAAAAGATCCACTATTTTCACAACTTATTAGTTGTATTAAACGAAACAGAATAGGACCACCGAGTTAATTATTAAAGCCATTGACATAGATTTACGAGAAAAAGCTCAATAACTCCAGACACATGTAAATTTCACATAAACCCATCACAATCTAAACTATTAAATGGCATATCGTAAAATATCCAAACGTTAATTTTACTACGCGGCGAAATGTATTTGACAACAGCGACATAAATATAATTATCTCTTTCTATCTTGTTGGATTTGTATATTCTGTCTCGTGTGGCTAGACCGGCTCATCGCGTTTCACCTTATGTCAGTCTTTTGCGCCTGCGCAGCACAACAGTCGTGCTTTTTGAGCCTACAAGTTTCGCGCGGTTTTTTTTAAACTTACGATTTTCATAATTACTATTTTAGTGTTTTTGTGTAATGAATGGAATTCTGTGTAACAGGAATCACGGTTAATGGATTTAGTGGTGATATGTTTGAGTGATTGTAATGTAATGTGTAGAAAGTGAAGTGAACCAGGATCACAGTGATTAATTATATTTTGGATGCTTTTGTTTTTTGGTAAAGTCTGTTTTCGCCATAACTTTACATCAGTTCTGTAACTTAATATTTTATTTCGCTTTGTTCAAAAACAATTTATTTTTAGAACGAAACTATTTATAAAAAACATAGATACCATTGTTACTGAATTAACGGTAAATAGAAAACTTGCATTTTGATTAAATAATTTTGCCTTTATGGTCTACGCGGAGGTGCCGGGTTCGATTCCAGATCGCGAACACAAAATATATAATACAAATGTTTTTAGTTTTTAATATTTCATTCATTTAATGAGCTCAAGTGCGATATCGACATATTTTATACAAATGTAAGGACGGTGAGACATGAGCTTAACAACTTATTCTTTAATTTATAATATATTATTATTGTATATTGTATCGTATCTTCAGTCTATTCTGTCATGTATGTATTGTTTATGCTGTTATTATGTATGTGTATTTAAGTGCTGTATTATCTTAGGTTATAAAAAAAAATCTTTATTGCAATAAGTTAAATAAATGAAAACTAAGCGCATAGGCGAGCTTTATGCCTTTTAAGGCATCTTCTACCAGCTAACCTTTGTGAAATCTAACCAATTACAGGCAGAGTGGCAAAAAATATATAAATGATAGATAATGAGGAATATTATAAAATATTAATTTATACTAATAATTACAAATATTATTATAATATTGGTACAGTAAACTACATAAACAACAATACATTCTATACATACATAATACACACATACAATACACTACACATAATACTTACTGAAAGGGTAATATTTACATGGAATACAAAAAATGTTAGTTGTTGTTTTTATATATTGTTACTATTAGTGAGAACTTTTTAATGACACTTTGTTTCTAATTCTTTTAGAACGTTTTTTTTTTATTGTCTTGTCGATAGTTCTCTATAGAATAAATAAAAAAATAAATTTAAAAAAATTAAAGTCGTCTAAATGTTAACGTTTACGACCACCCCATAAGAGATTACGGTTGTGATGCAAAATACAGAGCATAATCTGTAAAACAAACTAATAAACGTGTAGTTACTGTAAATTAAATTAAAATCTAAAAAGGCAAATATACTCGTATACCTTCGTGACCCACTTACATTTTAATTAGTTATTAGAATTTCAAATTAGAATTTACGACGCATAGAATAAGATCGGAAACTGTTTTTGCCGCATCACTCTTTGAATCTCAATCTATTAGCAACAATGTAGAAGTCGCAGCTTCAATTCCCGGACCACCTGCCATATAGGTATATAGTTTCGATAACTTCTTTGCAGATAAAACAACAACTATATTAATCTAGACAATGAAGTTAACGTGTTGGCAAAAACTATTTAAATTCTAGTCTGAAATAATAAAAAACATCGACGAGCTTGCCACCTGTCATGATTGGCCTATAGTAAAGTTGGCTAAATGTGAATCCGCTTATTTATAAGCGTGGTTTCTGACCACCCCGAAAGGGAAACTTCTCGTCTTTAAAGTATAATCACGACCATATCTCATCTCAAATTAATCTAAAAAAAAATCATCTCATAGAAATACCAACATTGACCATATCAATATTAAAAAACTTGTATATTTTAAATAAATAGATTAACTTGGCAATCGCACTAAACTATCTAATTTAATATAATATGTATTACTTGTAAGATACATTGTTTTATCATGTGTTCCCAATATTTTGACAATCTAACATTTACTGTCGCCGCTGAAACTAAAGGTTATGTTAAAACATTAAACCAGACAAAAAATCTAAACTAACTTACTCACGGTAGGTACAGAGTTGCCGACAAAGAGAAAATAGAAAAATCTCTGGCATTGTTCTTGGCAGAACCAAATCATAATTACATAACCCGTACTACTGACATTTTATGAAACGTAGGCGGAGCACTGATTGTTTGTTAACTGATCAAGGTTTAAATACCAATCTGAGAATCAGGTGCGATCAGAATACATTAATAACAGAAATATTCAAAAAGATATTGCTAAGACAACAGTCAGATTTGTTTATTATAAAACTTTAATGAACTATGTACAAACCGCTAGCCATTTTTTGACAGCTAAATCTTTAGGACATTTGGACAGAATAAGTGGGAGGTGCAATTAGCAATTAGGTGAAATAGAAAAAAAAACAACAATATATAAAATCTTTGTAAATACATATATACATTACGTATTCCTTCGTGGTCGCTTCTAGAAACCTATGGGACAATCTCCCGGCCAACATAGGCAATCTAATTCCAGGTAGTCTTTTAAAAAACTAGCATATTCACATTTTATTCTCCAAACCACGGATATCGCTCCTACTTTCGCACGGCCCCCGAAGGGAAGGCCACTACCTAGGGAGGCGCTCTTGGAGAAGAGCTAGAGTAGACAAATCTAAAAGACTAGATTCGTGAGCCACAAGGGCGGTGTTGTAGTAGGAACAGCGCCCAGCACTAAAGGTGCGTTGAATCACCGGCGGGTAGTCAGCTGCCGAGATCCTGCCGGGGAAACAGGAGATTATCCCTTCCCCAACCCAGGCTCATTGAACATCCGGATGAGTCTGCTGTCTGTCTGTCTGATGGTAGTAAGTTTTACATATGTATGTTTATGTATAATTTGTATTTTGTACATATTTGCATTTATTATTGTGTATTGATATTTTAATGAAATAATATACAAACACTATAAAATAATTACAATATAAATTAAAACTACTTAAAAGTAAAAATTAAAATAAATATAAACCAAACCTAATAAAAGATAAACTATAAGTAAAAAATGTCCTCTAGAGACGACCCTTCTTCTCTGACTCTCAGACTAGTAGTCTCAAGAAGACTGGCAACTTTTCCCCTCTGTATAGCTAAGCTAATACGTTGGCAGAAATAATTGCCAGCCTTCCTATCCCCGGACTTTTCCGTAAGCCGTTTGGACAACTCCTTGGCCAGACGCTTGGCTGAGTGTCCCCATGGGCCCATCGTCTCGACCCCAAACGGCGCAAATTCGTAACCTGTACTGAGGTTGGCGTATTTGCGCAGCTTGAGGTTCTCAGCAGAAACCGCCGCACTTCCCGCGCTTGACGAGGTCGCCTGGATGTGTGATGGGGCTAATGTGTCTACACATTGATATTAGAATTATAATATGTATATATATAAAGGTATAGGTTATATAATATTTTTAAATTATCCCATAATTATATTATTGTTACTGTCACTTTCATTGCACCTACATATATTTGTTCAAATTAGTCCCAAAGGTTTGGCTGTCAGAGAATGTCTACGGGCATTAAGTACTTTGTGCAATTAAGTTTTTAAATAAATACTTTACACATAAATACATAAAACTACTTGAACTTACCGTTCCGTGTGAATCACATTTTTCAAAAAGTTTAAGTTGTTTAAGGTTGACAGTTATTTTGTATTAAGCTATTATTTAGTATCGTCACATAAAGTACAATAATTTGATTATACATTACTTTGGATTAAGATATGATGATAGAGAAGCTTGATGGAGTCACGTAGAGGTGGATGGAATTGAACACAGAAGTGATGTTCATTTCCTCAGTTATGGCAGATTGAATTACGGGACCGCGCCAGGGTTGTCGATGTCTACAAAAAATATTGTTTCAGATTATATTAAGCTTAGTTGTACAGTTTGCCAATATCAACCTTATGATTAGTGTTTTTAGGATATAATTGTCTGCTTATCGATAGACCATCGTCATCTATAATCGATTATCGAAACTATATCCTAATTACAACTTCTAGAATGTGTCTTAAAAAAATATTAGTTTAATCAATATTACTGACACGAGGTTCTCTTCTCGAAGAATAACGTGTTTTACACGTAGCACACAATCACAACAAAATAATCGATTTAAGGGTATACGTCGAACACGACCATAACCGCCAAGGACTGTCATACACTAATTTATCGGTTTGATTTTCTGCCCCGTCTTGTTAAACTGTTTATTAAATTATAATATAATTAAAACTACTTAACGATGGGTCCGTGGTCCGAGGAGGCTCTCGCGTTCTCTCGTGAGCTTGAGGAAAAACTCCGCTTGGAGACGGGTGACCCTTTAAGTAGAGAATATTTTGCTCAAAGGGTCAGCCTCGCCGTTCAACGGGAAGACGCAGCGAGTGTCCTCGACACACTACGCCCATCGGACGGTTATAATGTTAGTTTATATTTTTTTTTTGTTTTATTTGTAGTGTAGTTTTTTTTTTAATTTATTTAATGTTAGGTTTTCTTTTTAATCTTTTAAAATTGTAATTCTTTTATATTGTTTGTATTTGCTATGAAATTGTTAACTATAAGTAAAAGATGTCCTCTAAAGACGACCCTTCAGGGATAGCCCAAGGAGACTGGCAATATTTAGACTCTGTATAGCGAGGCTAATACGTTGGGAGAAATAATTGCCAGCTTTCCTGTTTTCAGACTTTTCCGTTAGCCGTTTGGACAACTTCTTGGTCAGACGCTTAACTGAGTGTCCCCATGGGCCCATCGTCTTGACCTTCAACAGCAGATAATGTGTCTACACAATATAATGTCTCTGATTGACACAAATTCTTACAAATACATATGTTGCTAAGTCCGATATTGTAGCAATAATAATTAGCAATTATTTTTGGAAATAGAACTTATTGATTTACGACTTGTAAACAAACGTCTACCATTAGGGCGATAAATCACTTTCTTTGGCTAATGTACGTGGTTTTTAATCTTGAATCCGTCTGCTCATCAATTGTAGATTCCGTTCAGTCTGAGCTACAGCGCAGCGTTTGCTAATTTTAAGAGCTATTTCTGTAAATTTGGTTCCCTAACAAACGTTCGAACTCTTTCTATCAGAGAAAGCTATGTTTTATTTCGTTTTCCTAACCCTATCTTATAAATAACACGTAGCAGAGAATAACAATTTTTCATTGTTCATCATCTTTCGCTCGATTTATTTCTCCCGCTCCAATACAGTTCATGATTCGACTCAATATTTTCGATTTGCTATGAAATTGTTAACACTTAGTTAGAAAACTCGTGAAACGGTTCACGACTTCGTTGAATTATTAAACTAAAATCCAGACTCTAGCCAGATAACCAATGTTTTAAAGAGCTAGTTTATTAGAAGAATTAGGGACAGAAAACTTTTACTCAAATAGTTATAGTTGTTTAAAATCACTGAAAACCTGCATACTTACTCATATACATTCACTCAAACCCACATACACCGGACACACACAAACACACACACATGCATATACACAAACAATAAGATCACCCAGCAACTATAACAGTATAAACCCCTACTCATGTTCAACAAAAAAATATCCTAAATTAAAACTTATCATATTAAAATAATAAGGAATTAATATTCAAATAAATTCTTCTTCTTATTAGTCGCTACACTCTTGGCAGAGTGGTCGTGGTCGTCACTTGAGTGTCAGTGGCACGCTTAACAAGCCGTCGCCACTCGTCTCGAACTGCAGCCTTCCTGGAGCACTCATGTAGGGGGTGATCCATTGCTGCTTTAACCTGGTCAGTCCATCTCATCGGAGACCTACCACGCATTCTCTTGCCATCGACTTTCCCCTGAACTACAAGGCGCTCAATGGATGTATCTCCACGCCGCGACACGTGTCCAATAAAGTGAGAATGCGTGATTGCACGATTGAGGAAAGGCGTTGTCCTATCTCTAGTTCAAATTAATAAAGATATAATAAAACTAATTAAAATACACACAAACAATTATTTAAGTCTTGCTTTCAGCAAATATAAATAAATACTGTCTAGAGTAATATAAAATGTTGTAAGTACTAATTCCTACAATGACATCTGAAACACCGTCCACCGACTATTTCAGATGTCACAGCTGAACTGTTTTTGTCACTATGTACAATTTATTATATGCCCTAACCTATGTAACAACTAAATTGTGATGTATATTTATATAATAAATTAAATTAATATTATAATACAATTCATTAGTTATCTATTACCTACTATATAAAGTTATAAAAGACCTCTCTGGGCGTGTTCTATAATAATCTATATCAGGGAAAGTGTTTTGAAGAGCTCCATAACATGATATGCCTTCTTCTCTATACCGCAATCACACGCACAGTCCAAAATATGCATCCACATGCCGTAGCCACAATCCCTACGCGTGCATATAAATTTTGTGAAACTTACATCTGCTCTTCGACCCAGTCTATTTCTCCCTTCCTAAAACCTGCAGTCCTTAAAAGAGAAGTGTAATAAAGCATCTTGTAAGGCCTTTTGCTTAGTTGAGTCTTGAATCAGTTCCCGATTATTAGTTTGGGATGATGCTGATGCTGTGGTCTTATGAAATGTTCGCAATGGCTTTTATAAAACTTCGTACATTAGTTAAGCACACGCTATGTACGCTCAGGATCTTAATTAATATTTCTGAATTCAAATTAAACATCAGAGCTCGCAGTGTAAATAGATAAACCACGTCTGGCAACCAGTTTGATGAAGATATCGCCGACTAATTGTAATGCAATCTCTGCAATGAATAACATTAGCCGCTCGTCATTCATTCGCGTTTATTTTTAGGTTGGTCTTTTGGAAAGTGGCACGAGTATATAACTCTTCTTGTTTATTGAAACAGAAGTTTGGTTAAATTTGTAAATTGATGCGTTGTATTATAATTAAATGGATAATGTTGTCAAAATTTATTAAAATATTGAAGACTTCATCTTTGTGAAGTGTTACATAGGTAAAATATATCATATATCATATTATATTATATCATGTTTGCGTTATTACTCTATCCTTGTTTTTATTTCTGTATCCAGTTTTTTTTCTTTCTATAGTATTTGTGTTTAACTTCTTTTATATATAAAATATTTTTGGCTCTCAATGTCTTCTTATTGTTATTAATTTATTACACAGATGTTCAAACATGTCACGTGCCGGCAAAGCCTTCAAAAGGGGGCCCCTTAGTTGTTCATATTATTTATTAGTTTTCAATTTTAGTATCTTGCAACCCACAGTGGCAATTTTGTTTATCTGTGATATTGTTCGTGTATATTGACTGTTTGTTGTCTAAATAAATGAAAATAAAATAAAATAATTTATTCTACTGTTAAAAAAAATAGATAAAATTCGGAAGTGTGTCACCTTCACTACTGATAATTTGTTTTCCTGAACATGTTGAAGGAGAATTAGGTCTACTTTCGCGTTGCTCTGGCCAGACGTCTTCAGTACACTTATTAGCAGCATTACATAGAATATGTTCAGGTCTTGAGTTGTTTTGTCTTGTCTCTGACATTCATTCTTCAGTCTCACCTTTGTCTGCTTGTCTTTTCATCTAATATTTGAAAGTTTTCTTGCATTATTTCATACTTTATCTTCTACTCGTACTTTTCCGTAGATAATGTTTCTTTTGTCATCAGAGAGCTAAAAAATGATCAATATACTTTTTTGAATAATAAATTTCTCATTAAAATTGTAAAAAGTACTTTTGTTTAATTTTTTAAAACGCCAAAAGAGCGTTCCGATTCATAGCAAAACTAGGAGTAATCGAGGGAAAAAATCCAGTTATATGTACTCGTATATGTATGTGTTCCAGTTATATAACTCATTTTCGGCATTTAAGGCGCTTCAGATATTTATCTATCCATTGACGTATTTATTTATTTAAATCTTTATTGCAGAAAGTACAAAGGCGGACTTAATGTCACCAGACATTCTATTACACTTAAACCTTCGGGACAACAAAAGCAATCAAACAATGAAACGTAGGTGTTACAGGCTTAATTAGATAATATAATGACAAATATAAATTATTAAATACTTAGGTACCTAAATAAATAATAATATACATACAAATAAGTAAATGTAATACAATCTATAACTATATAAAATACAAGTATTATTATCAGCAACGTCAGAAACAAACCAAGTAATATATACTCGTATATTTTGTAAAATTTTAAAATTCTTACGCATTTCTCACTGAGAATTATATTTTTTTCTAAGATATTGTAGATAACATTTTTAACGTAGACAAACATGATAGATATCACTTTCAGTTCCTATCCTAACCTAGACTCTTTATTGCACCTTCAGCCGCTGCTTTTTAAATGTATTTTCATATCCAATAGTTCGTTAAGATGTCTTTTAGATTGTTGAGTCGGGTGGAGACACGAAACGGGTATGTTCAGCCGCAGGGCATAATTTATATCACCCAGGCCTGCTGAGTTAGCTTTGGAAGCCCGGGTCCGCTCGGGGCCAAACAAAACGTCTGCCTTATTTATGATACCACACTGTGCTGTTAATAGTTTTTTAATGTGGGTTCTTAAAAAGCATCTTGTGAATATTTTAAGTCTTCAGAACTTGTTTTAATGGTTGAGCTTTCGGAATATTGCATTTTCAGGGTGCTGTTAAGCCCTTGTTTTTATTCAAGCACATCTAGTCAACTGATTGAGAACAGGGTATAGCGCTTTTGCCTCTCGCTTGCACAATCCAACATTTTTCAAGTCAATGTGTACTTTTAAGAAATGTAGGCTACCAACTTACTATGAAATAAAATTACAGACGTTTTGGAGGTATATTAAAATATTATATCAAATATTCCAAAAGATCACAACATGAAGCCAAGCTAATATTATGATTAAAGTTAAAAATGGCGTCAATTGTATCACTAACTTACCTAGTTAGTTAGTTAGGCTAACTTTTAAAATAAAATTAATACATTAGACGCCATTTTAAAATTTAAATAAAGTAAATAAAAGAAAGAGAAGACAAATTTATAACCTTTCCATGGATTCACCGTGCGGGTGCCGGGTCCATCGTGTGGTGGTAAGAGATAAGAAGAATAGTGCCTCGGGCTTGTAACCGACAATAAGGTTCGAAAAGACGCTCACAATCCACTATTCTGCTCCTCTTCCTACCTAACCAAATACTGTATGGTTCCGTTAATGCCCTTCTAGAAGCTCTTTCCATAAATGTATCTCCTGCAGACCTGCTTAGGCCCAATTATTTTAGTAAGTAGTGCAGAGATGTTGCTGAAACTACTCTCGCACCAACTTCCACTGCGTAAAGCTGAGTCTTGAACCCGTTCCCGATCATAACTTCTGTGAGATCTTAATATGTATTCGACATAATTTTGTGGTTTTTTTGGAATATTTGGTTCCCACGGAACGGTAAGTCCAATAAGGATAACTTTTTTCAAGTTCTGAGAAAACCCTAAGATGTTTGGCCTATAGGCTGATACAGCTAGTTCATCTGGGATCCTATGATGATGCTAAAATGTATCCATGAGTATTTTCCAATCTGATGCGGCGCCAAGGATTGAGGTGGGCTTGCATTTAGTTTTCGTACTAAGGACACTTCCTTTACTCTCAGTAACTCTTAATCCAATAAAACCTGAATAAAATGTGACAACTAAAGTTTAAACAGTTGGAAGTTATTTTATTAAGTGCAACCGGGTTCATTGAAGACAAACTGATGGCATACGAAAAGCTCGCCGCATGCCTGCCCATGCAAATGAGCGGAAAAAAATACCCATTATTAACATACATCTATCTCGCTCGCACACCCGATTGGGATATACAAATGAGAGGGACAAATAGATGTTTATCTTGTTTAGCTGGTTATCGTAATGTGAGGCTACTGTGAACTTCCTTTGATGTTTTCTTTTTATTGAAATGTTTAGTTTCTTTTGTAATATTGGTAGCCTATATTTTGCATCTGATTTTGTTGCTGAACTTTTTAAAATGCTTTTAAGTATTGTTTATGAATTTGGAAATTGATTCATTTGGAAAATCGTGCACTGATTCTCCTTCTACGACCGCCATATTGCAAAGTATTTTATTTATACCGAAAGACATCAACGAGTCATTTCTGTTCTATGAATTCTGAATCAGTATTCATTCATACCAATCCTTTGAATATTATTCTGTTGGATGCCGAATTTTGGCGGCAAATTGTTCCAAAGATTTACTGCAACAACTGCGAAAGAGTCAGTCATGAAACTAGAATGATGTGATGGAATGGAGAGCTTTTATAGTTCCAAACCATCCAACAAAATATTTGACTCTACGACATATACAAATTATATTCATTATTAAACGTATTCTAAAAATGTGGCGCTTGCTACGTACCAATATTTGAGGCGCTGTACAAATAACACTGATCTGGTCCGCAAGTTTATGATCGCTCAGCGAGCTATGGAGAGAGCTTTGCTCGGTATTTCTCTGATGGATAGTGTCAGAAATATTGACTTCTGTCAGAAAACCAATGTTACCGGCATAGCTTTCAAAATTTATAAGTTGAAGTGGCAATGAGCCGGACACGTCTGTCGCAGACCAGATGGCCGAAGGAGCAGACGGATTCTAAAGTGCAGGCCACGTACAGTTAAACGTAGGGTAGGTCGCTGGTGGATGATGGATGAGAGTGGCAGGATCGTGTGAAGTTTACACGGCCTATATCCAACAGTGGAGAGACAGGGTGATCATTACAAATGGTGGAGGTGTCGACAAATCAGGTGCGAATACGAACTAATAGACTTTTGCGATTAAGATTAGTTTCGTGGGAACGTTTTTATTTTATTTGGGTCCTATCTATATTATATATCGATGGCGCAATGAAATATTGGAGTTGAATAACACCATTTAGCAAACTTACTGTATGTAAAATTGTAAAGTCTTCATTACTTCGCAAATAACATTACTGCATTTAAAATGTTTCGGGCCGACCGAAATGTTTTAATGCATTTTAATTATCAAGTTATCAGCTTTATTGAGGTTGTTTATGTTTTGTAAATTGTTTTGAGATTCCCACAGACTCAGGCAGCTTTTTTTTTGTTTTTTCAATATTTTACACACAAACTGTTACTTGGTCAAATAAAAGATTGTAATGTAAAGATAAGTTACTTTAATGAAAGAAACACCCGTATAAAAAAAATATTTTTTTTTTCACCCATTATTTGTTGATGTGGCAGTGTGCTAAAAAACTTTCAGCATTCTTCGTCAAGCACCTTCTTCTCAAAGCGATAATTAATATTCGATTTGGTTGAACTGACAAATATTTACCCTTTGCTAGTAACGCTAATACGTTGGCAGAAATAATTGACAACTTTTCTGTCTCCGTTAGCCGTTTGGATAACTCCTTGGCCAGACTCTTGGCTGAATGCCCCCATGGGTCCCTCGTCTCGACCCCAAGAGGCGCAAACTTGTCACCTGTACCGAGGTTGGCGTATTTGCGCAGCTTGAGGTTCTCAGCAGAAACCGCCGCACTAACCACACTTAACAAAGTCGCCTGGATGTGAGATGGGATCACAGAAAACAGAAACGATCACCAACATAGAACATCTTAAAAAAGCCAGCTTTTTGGGGTTGCCCATGCAGTGTCTACTAAAGGATTTAGGCCTTCTCCAAGGCTTACTATTTCACATGATCTTCTGCCTTCTAGTCATACGTCCATCTAACGGGGCATCGCTCGTCCCACCCTGCGTCTTCCCCTATGTGGTCTCCACTTCAAACCCCGTCTACTCCGATGACCATTGACATCCGCTTACCAATTTTAAAGGCTTACTCTTACGTAAACATAACATTATTCCAAAAAGATAGATAGGTGTAAGGATTCTAAAAGCAAAGTCTCTTTATCTCGTTGTAAATGTCGTGCAAAAACCTAAGTATCAACTAAACTTGAAAGTGGTCGGATCAAAATGGCACTTTCCGAGGAATGCCTGATCCGACACTTTACCAAGATGGACGCCGGTTCGAGGCCATAAACTAGGCAAAAACTAGGACTTACCGTTACTGCAAATTGCTGGCTGGAAAAGTTGGATCTTAGAAAAAATAGACAAGTTAATATTATGATTGATAGTGTCCAAGTGATTTGATTTATTTGTCAATACTATGAGAAATGAGAAATGAAAGTATTTAGACTGGTTCACGCATCGATAATATATAACAATAAAGTATAACAAACAAAAAAATAAAGACAAAATAAAGGACATCATCTATTTTGGGCTATTTTTGTACTACTTGTGCTGCGAACACATATAATAATAAAACAATTGTAAATAGTAGTTTCCATAATTTTATTCTAAGGACTATTTTTATTTATACCAAAATATATTACTGTGCAAGTAGGTTATTTGGACAATTAAATATGTAGTTTTCGCATTAATCAAGGCCTAGTAAAAAAATAAAAAATGTCAGCAGGCGCTTGACTGAGCAGGTATTTGACACTGATTTTTGTACATGGTGATATTTTATTTGCACACCTAAACTATATAAAATAAAAGGTTTATTCTATTTAAATTGTAATCTTGTTAAAAATTCATGTTATAACTGTGAATACAATTTAGCCAATCGCCATACAAGATGAATGATGTAATTTTTGATACTTTGGAGTAAAATAAAAATATAGATAAATTGACAAATGTTGACATATAAATATAGACATCACATATCTTCACGCCAGATCCCTTGCGGGGTAGGCAGAGACAATTGAGCGCCATTTGACACGATCACGACATACCTCTTTCGCTTCGTCGACATTCATTAACCTCTTCATACATGCCCTTTGGTTACGAAGACTTTTTAATGCACCTTCAGTCAGTGTTTTATTTATTTGATCGTGATATGTGAGTCTCGGTCTGCCAGGGCCTCTTTTACCCACAACTTTCGCATTATATATCTGGTTCGTCAATCTTTCATCGCTCATCCTTTCAACATGCCCGAACCATCGTAGCATGCTTTTCCTTATTTTTGTCCCTATGCTTTCCTTCATACCAACCCTTTTCCGTATTTCGACGTTACGTATGCGGTCCGCCAAAGTGACGCCACATATCCGCCGCAACGACCGCATTTCTACTGCATTAACCCTACTCTCATGCGTATTCTGACATATCCACGTTTCGCTTCCATACATCAGTGTTGGTACCAACATGGCATTGTGTATGGCGAGCCGAGCTTTGTCACTGACATTTCGACTGCCGATCAGTGACCCCAGGGCACCGTTAACACTATTTCCCGCGTTCACTCTTCTTTAATATAGACATATTTGTTTTAATACTGAGCACGACATGTGACACCTTTCCCTATGATTTCTTCCGACTGACATCAGTCCATACCGACCTACAAATTTGGTTTTTCACACTTCGCTTGAAGTACGCCAGGTCCAATAGGAATTGACAAACATTCAATTCCACATCTTCGGCATACTCTCAACATTTCGTAAGTTATTACTTAACGTATGCACCTGATGTTAGTAACTAGAATCAAACACTCAGTCCCTAACACTATGCCGGCTTGACTTGATCCCGAAACGTGTGGAACTTTACTGGGTTTATCGGCACGAACGATGGATACTTTCCCGCCCCGGCAAATTACTACCATTTCTCCGCCTACCACCTATTTGTTGTTCTCGTTGAAAGTATGTGCCATTTGCAATAATGTCAAATGCCAATTACTTTCAGGGAGAACTAATATTCTAAGCTTGCCATAGTGATATTTATATATTAATAACACCGCTTGACACAAGACTTACCCTAAAGAAAGCCAAAAAATCTATTACAGGTAATTGTGAAAATATTTACATTATTTTGAATGATTTTACTTCTGCTAGCAGAGTGGTTTAAAGTATGTGCTGTTTAGTAGAAGACTTAAAGAATAACTATTTCAAAAGGAGGTGTACAATTCTCTTTGTTACAAATAAGGATACCACCTCAAATTGTAGTGTAAAATTTAATAGCGAAACACGTGCTGTAAAACTGTTCCTATAATCATCGCTATCTTGATCGAAAAATCGACAACAAATCTATACAATTTTACGCTAGGAAGCGAAACAATCGATAGTTTGCGGCCACATCCCTAATTGCCGATCTCCAAAGCAGTAATTACTCGAGAACTTGATTAGATAATCGATATGTGCACATCACTAGAGGGTAGTTACGGATGTGCCCTATTGTGTTGTTATTTGTAGTAATAAGCACTTGTGGAAGATAATAAATGTCTATCTTCGAGTACAGTACATTCCGGAAATTATACGGTATTCGCCGGGTCCTATTGAGCTATTTATTCATCACAGATGTCATGCTAGTGGCACGCTTAATAAGCCGTCACCACTCCTCTCGGACCGCGGCTTTCCTGGTGCACTCATGTAGTACATCAATAGCCTAGTAGCCTTCACCTGGTCAGTCCATCTCATCGGAAACCTACTACGCATCCTCTTGTCTTCGACTTTCGCCTGGACTACCAGGAGCTCGATGAATGTTTCTCCACCCCGATACTCGTAATGTACGGCTCACTGCTTTTTTCTCTCCGACATCTTTGGTGGATACCCAGCCATAAATCACATTAATAAATTGTAGATCATATGTAAAAAAGCCAAACTATTTTTGAACCAAATTAGAACAATACTGATGTGCGTATAATAGCACCGAAGAAAATCAACGAGTTGCATGAAACCTAATAATAACGACGTTTTCGTTTAAAATCGCACAAAATTCGGCAATTTATTGAATTTAAAGATAATGTTTAACTTGTAAAAAAAATGTTATCACAACCTCACTGGTCGCTTTTTTAGGGGCGAGTTCGCACATTTAGCTAACTTTACTATATACTACGACTTAATGTTTCTAACGTACCAGACGTCTACAAAAATGTCACAAATATTTTTTTATTTTTTGTTTGTTATCGAACCGAAATCGAACCTAGTATCTCTCTATTTAAGTCTACTACCTTAACCGGTAGACCACCACGGAGGCAGAATTAGAGCATAAATAATAATAATTTGTATAAATCTATGTTTAACATATGTTAAAACGTGTGTTAATGTAATCATCCTTTCGAAAACTGGCCGTTACTCCATTGGGTGGTATAATATGAAGTGAGATCTTAAAGAAGATTCTCACAATATTTGAGTAGACAATGTAACTTAAGTACTCCTACTAAACTTAGGCTAGATGATGCCTTTAACTTTTACGATCAAATAAAACCTAAACACCCGTCATTATCAGCCGTGTTCATAATAAAACATTTAAATCCCTTTCCAAGAACTTCGGTATACTATGCGAAAGGCATAAAGTACCTTACTTTTCTATTACTAAGTTAAAGTAATTATTAAAACAATTTAAATCTCTAATCAAATAAATATGAGCTTCCAATAATACTAACTTGTAAAATCGTTCAGAAAAAAAAAATATTGACGAAACATAAAAGAACTGGTGTGAAGATATGTGTACTAAAAATATACTAACCAAAAACGATTTTCAATAGTAAAACAGCAAATAAAGTGAATTTAAGCAACAATGTCTGCAACCGCAACCAGACATGTAAAAGCATCAAACTCAGCGAACATTCTTATGTGCAAACAATGGTGGAAGGTTTGCTGGATGCACGGAGACCAGGAAAAGTACTACAGGCAACTTTATGGAAGAAGGAAAAACCATACGAACCCGTTTACACATTTACACGACGAAAAACGACCAGGAGCACAAATTACAGAACTCACTGATGACTTTTTTGAAAACAATGCCAACACCACTCCTGAACCAGAAGCACATATTAACACAATTGAAGCTGAATCAGAATCAATATATGGATTTACCGAACTCAAACCTAATTGGAATAAAGACAAGAGAAGAGAACCAATACAACATTACAAAGATTACATGAACGAAGCGAATTTGGATGAAATTTGGAGTACCGCGAATCTAAACGCTGATTGCATACAAAAAATGTTAGAAAATGGTTTGCCATTATCTGAGCCTAGATCTAAAGCTAAAACCCCTCCTCAGATTATCGATTCTAAAGAAATTTTACATAAAAACGGTAATATGTTTGGAAAGACTTCAAAAACTGTTTGCAGAACACGCAAAGGTTTGGTCACTGAGGAATCAGAAATCAGTACTGATGGGAAAACGACAGCTAATTTGAAGTTTCAAAGGTCTTGTATTGAAAGTGGTCCGAATAAAATTAGGGAAGTTTTGCAGCCGCTTAAGGAAGATTCTGTGTTAAAAGATTGTTTAAGGAAGAAGTGTGTTGGAGACAGACTGACGACCACCACCAGGACATTAGTCACCGTTACTCAGACTTCAGTCACCTCCTGCAACGAGTGAGTACTTTTTCCAATATTTAGTAGTAATTTTCTTGTCTTTGACAAAAGTACAGCACAAGCTTTCTTGTAAAATTTGTGATAAGTATGATGTTATGGTAAAAATCTATCCCACTTGATCACCTGCACGATTTTTTTATTGTCATATATTTATAAATTGTTTATGTGTAAACCAAAACTTCCAGCATATATTCAGATTCAATTCAAGGAATAAGCTGACCATCAGAGAAGCTCCTTTAATTCACATCTTTAAATCTACTAAATGACCGCCTCAGTGGTCTAGTGGTAACAAACGTTGCCGTAAACTCAACTCGTGGGTTCGATTCCCACCGGGGGCAAATTGTACATTGTATAATTTGTCTCGGTCTGGGTGTTTATATGTATAATATGTATATATTTACAAAAAAAAAAGTATAATATGTAGTTTATCAACCATCTAGTTTCCGTAACACAAGCCTCGCAGCTTACCACGGAAATTAGATGGCGCTGTGTGATTGTCTGGAAATATTTATTTATTTATTATTTATTATTTACTAAATACTTTATTTTTATATAATCGTGATTGTGATGACTGTAGCTTCTCCGCACTTAGTCTTTGGTAGACCATTGTGCGTGATGCATTGATTCGCTCTGTCAGCGGAGCTATTCGATATCCTCCAGAAAGGCCAGAAGACCCTTCTCGCTCCTGCACTCTGAAAGAGTCCCTGCAAACTAGAGGAACTTCAGTCTAAGCGTAGCACTTTACTTTATTTATAAACAAGCGGTGTCGCCAAATCGGCGAAACTGAAGCCTATAAAAATTGTATCAAAAAACCGTGTGACCGCTATAATCGTTGTATCGTCCTCTAAGGCAGTTGCCTACTATAATAACTATATTAAATAATGAAATTAATTTCTCTCTAAAATTAAATTGTCTATGTTGGTCTAAGAACTTTTCAGCCCGACTGTTATAATTTAACTGTTGGGATTGCGACATTATAATCTGTAATCCAGTAGTTATAATTTTGTTTTGCAGAAATCGCTTCAAGTTTGTCTTTGTACATACTTTTAAGTAAAGTGCAATAAAGTATTTTAATAATAATACTAAACAATAATAATACTAGTAAATGCTGCATTACTATTCGTATTGTTATGTTTGTATGGGTTCCTGTAACTATGCAAATAAAAGTTTTATTGAACTTCGTAGAACATTCACATGAAAGCCTTTTCGAATTACTATACAACATTCTTAACAACGTTGACTGGCTATGCTATTGTTTTGGACCAAATAAATCATCATCACAGCCCCTAGAACACAGAGTCCTAGAACTCCCCTGTTGGAGATGGGTCTTCCAGAAATTTCTGGAGAATTTGGCCTACACTCGTCAAGCTGGCCAGAAAGATTTTTTTTTAATGTCAATTTATTAACGATTCCACAAGTTGGTATTAGTGGGAGCGGGTTCAAAGGCTTAACTTGCTCTCCTCCTCACGGGAACGGTGGTGTTGTAAATCTATATTAAATGTACGTAAGAAAAGGAAAGCGTTCTTAGAACCGAGTCACCACCGCTTCACAAAACTACAATACACAAACATTATAATTAAATAGATATCCAAAATGACAAACAACTTTGTTAAGTCGAGAGAGATAGGTACGAATCTCAAGAACTATTATGGTTAGAAGGTTTTTAAATTCATTGACAGGTGCGTGTAGATAGTAAGGGGTAGCTTGCTCCACTGACGAGCGGCAGCAACAGTTTTTATAAATATATATTACATTCCATTTGTTTTTAATTAATTTCTTTTTTATATCAACGCGTAGATTGCAGTATTAAGTATTTCATTCATAAATCATAACTAATATTAGAAGTAGAAACTTAGAACTCATCTCAAGTATTTCATTCATAAATCATAACTAATATTAGAAGTAGAAACTTAGAAGACGCCGTTTCAATAAAATTATATTTGAATAACAAGAAATATCGGAATGCGGAATAAATCGATCACTTAAAGAAACTCGAAACTTTAGTGGGTCATAGATACACGAGAACTCATCTCATCTATGATTAACCCATCAGAATATACGAGTACATTAACATCTACGATATAAGTGTAGCTATAATAAATTGTTATGCTCGAATGTAGTAAAGCTGAGATCGTTTTTGCGCTTGGACGTATGCTTAAGTTAAAGTTAAATTAATTACCTATTCCTCAGGTCAACAAAATGAAATAAAGATATCCTTAGTATTTTTGCATTAGGTTTGCATTGGCAACACTAAATATATATATATATATAATAATATATATTAATTATTTTTTATCGCCACAGTTGTCATTTTTCTTTCAAATTACACCCAATAGTCAAAATTAAGTGTAGATACAAAACTACACATAGGAATATATATATATATATATATATATATATATATATATTCCTATGTGTAGTTTTGTATCTACACTTAATTTTGACTATTGGGTGTAATTTGAAAGAAAAATGACAACTGTGGCGATAAAAAATAATTATATAACTCTAGAACAAGTAACTGAAATTATATATCTGGGCAGGGTTTTTACTGCGGATGGCACTAGATGGTACTATAGGGATGTTGACTGAAGAGTGAACGCGGGAAATAATGTTAACGGTGTCCTGGGGTCACTGATCGGAAGTCGAAATGTCAGTGACAAAGCTCGGCTCGCCATACACAATGCTATGTTGGTACCAATACTGATGTATGGAAGCGAGACAATTCCCTAAAATGAGGTCGTTGCGTCGGATATGCGGCTCCATTTTGGCGGACCGCATACGTAACGTCGACAAAACAAAAATAAGGAAAGGTATGCTACGATGGTTCAGGCATGTTGAAAGGATGAGCGAAGAAAGATTTTAATTTGTGATTGTAATTTCTTGAGTTTGGTACGCTGGAGACATCGACGAGCTTGCCACTTCTCATGATTAGCCTATAGTAAAGTAGGCTAAAATGTGAATCCGCTCCTTTATAAGCGTGGTTTCTGACCATCCCGGAAGGGAAACGGTCGTAATGACACTTTACTTTCTTACTTTCAGTTCCCTAACATCCCAGAGCTTCTTTCTTCATTTCCAACTTAGCATAACATCAGGAATAGAAAGGACATCTTATTACAATTTATACTTGCTAAATATGCTCGGTTCGATTTCTGATCAATAACACAATAATATTTTATTTGTTTTTGACTATTCTCGCCAGAGAGATAAAAATATCTTAATTCACGTAAACCTATTACAAACATTTGATCGGACGTCATTATTTAAATTCTTTTGAATGATTCTACTCCTGCTAGTGGAAGACTAAGCAGCAAAGTGATCCAAAGAGTAAGCTGTTTGCCAGAAAGACCAGAAGCTTAGCAGGTTTGCTAGAGACATCGGTGATTTTATCACTAAATGCGACTAGCTCTATAAAAAAAGCGTAGATTCTGACCAGCATGTTTTAAATATTGTTATAGTTTGATTATAGCATAAAAACGCGTTACCTTAGCCTTAATGCGGTTTAACTTAGTTTTTCTTATTACCTTGCCTTAATGCAGAATCTTGATAGATTGATAGGTGAATGGGCAGCGAAACTGACCGGCCCCAGTTCAAAGGAAACCTCGTGACGGTTCCGTACTAACTAGATACCTTCAAGCATTCATTTCAAAATAATTACTTACTAGATACCGACACCAAAAACCAGATTGAAGGCTCACTTTATACGTTCATCTAGATGTGGACGAGCATCTCTATGAGATCATCATTATAGCTCCTGGAACGGAATCCTCCAGTGTTGGAGATGGGTCTTTCAAAAAATTTGTAGAATTTTGCCTATACTCGCCACGCAGGCCACCCGTCTAATGGCAATATATTAACGATTCCACAAGTTTGTATTAGTGGAACCGGGCTTAACGTGCTCTCCAAGGTGGTGAAGAGAAGACAAATTTCTAAGGATTCCATGGATTCACCGTGCAGGTCCATCATGTGTGGGTAAGAGATGAGAAGATTGGTATCTCGGGATTCCGACCGATAATAGGCTGGGTTATAAATGAAGCCGCCTTTATTGTATTATATTACAGTAGACGCTCACCATCCACCATTCTACTCCTCTCAAAATACTATATGATTCTGTTAATGCCGTCTTGGAAGTTCTTTTCACAAATTTATTGAAGTTAGACCTGCTTCGGGCTAATTCTTTCAGTAAGCGGTGCAAAGATTTTGCTGGAATTCCTCTCGCACCAACTTCCACTGCGTAAAGCTGAGTCTTGAATCCGTTTCTGATCATTGCTACTGTGGCATCATAATATTTGTTCGAGTTCATGTTGTGGACTTTTGGAATATTTAATTCCCACGGAACGGTAAGTTCAATTAATCTATGACAAATGTACGTAAGAAAAGTGTGGTTCTCATTTCTTTTTAGGATATTAATTGAAAGAGTTCTTACAACTGAGCCACCACCACTCGCTGACGGAGGTTTCACAATCAGTATTTAATCAGTTTTGTCAGAATAACCTAATAAAATTTAAATTTGTAAATTTACTTAACCTTAACCTTAAATCATACACAATGCTATGCTGGTACCAACACTTATGTATGGAAGCGAGACGTGAATAATATCAGAATTCGCATGAGAGTTACAGTTAATGTAGTATAAATGAGGTCGTTGCGTCGGATATGCGGCGTCACTTTGATGGACCGCATACGTAATGAAGAAATACTCAAAAGGGTAGGTATTAAAGAAAATATAGGGACAAAACTAAAGAAAGGCATGTTTCGGACATGTTAAGAGATTGACGAAAGATATATAATGCGAAAGTCGTCATTACGATGAAATAAATAAAACAATAGCTACAGGTGCATTAAAAAGCCATCGAAACAAGACATGTACGACTGTGTATGTAAACGTTAACCTTCTTGTTAACGTTTACATACATGTACGACTATGTATGTAAACGTTAACCTTCTTGTTAACGTTTCGGTAGCAAAGCTATTTTCTTTGTTGAATATGTTAATTAAAATTATTGTGAAGATTGTCATACAAGTAGTAATTCATACATCGGGTAGGCTCATAAGTGGTCAGCATACAACTCGCGGCTACCGAGAAATGCGACAGAGCAAACACAACTCGTTCTAACGCTTACACAAGTATTTATTCAATGCTTTCTGTTTAGATAAAAATATAACCAGGGTTTAAATATGAATTCGGCACCTAATAAAAAATATATCTTGAAAAACGACTAGTCGTCTCAACGAATAATTCATCCGAATAATATTATCCGAAGAATATAATTTAATTCAAATTTACATATTTTTTTCAACATGATCATTCTATTTAAATCTGAATAATTGGTTTCGATAAATTGATCATTTTCTGAAAGATAATATAAAATTACTTCAAACTAAAAGAAAAATCGCAATATTATTCGATGACGGAAATTCAAGGCATATAAATGACAATAATGAGAGAAGCTAGTTAGTGAAAAAGCAAAAATTGTTCTTAATCTACCATCACCTAATAGTAATGACATGCTTGCCAACACGTCTTTGATATTTTTTTATACTAGCACTACATGCGCCCACCTGATGGTAAGTGGCGCGCAAATTCAACGAATGTTAGCAACTGGAATCAGGCACTTATGCTGACATCAGTCCTTAACACTATGCCGACTTGACTGAGTTATTGGATTTGGCCATTACCTGGTCAGTCAATAAATATCCGGAGATGATGGCATGCAGTAACTTCACGTCTGATATAGAGGTTACACGCTCAGTCATCATCAATGCACATCTGAATTCAGATTGATCCCTGATTGGATCTGTTACAAGATCAATCCAAGATTAACATCAGACTGACAAAACTTACGCTAGTAATTACAGATATTTATATAAATTAAATTAAAATATGTATGTGATATATCGTGATCTAGATTTACGACCAAACTTAATATTTATCTATCCAGGCAAACCTTACTGCAGAATATATTTTGAGATTCGTTCAGCAAACGTCGAAACAGATACTGCAGTAAGCAAACCTGGATATATTTTAATTTTGGTACCATTTCCTAGTCTGGCACGTGCCATCGCCTATCGGATGTCGGCTATCATTACACCGATCTTGCTTTTTCTGAAATAAGGACCGGGTGCACAACCCGAATCACTCTTTGAGGTTCTTGAGCCTGGACGTGCGTCTTCTTCCCGGTCTTCTAGAGTCTTGTATTTTCTGTCCAAAGACAATAAATTTTATGTAAGCATAGGCTTGACATTAGATCCTTGCCAAATCGTTCGGCCAGCATGGCTAGGATAAGGCAAATTTTCCAGAAATGTGGTCTGGAATGCTAATGTCCAACAGTGGAAGTTTGGGACTCTTGTATTCTAGGGGTTGAAATGATGAAGAACAGACTAAATATAAAAAAATCTACAGCTGTTTCTTCTAGACCACGGTATAACTAGAAAGTTTAAAAAGAACCACAACCCGGAAATGGATAATGAACTCGTATCAATAAATCTAAATAACGAAATGAAAACATTTACCCAAACAATGGATCTTTCTTTATCCATTAAATCAAATTCCACATAAATTTACCATTACTATGTAATTTAAAGATATAAATGGCAGTTATACACTTTTACGATCCAATCAAGCGAAACATATTAATTCAGAATATTAAAGTATTAATTATATAATAAAAGTTGAACAGCGGTTAGACAAATTAAAAACTCTGTAACACATTAAAAACAAAATAAATTATTTTGAAGATATATTTTAAAATAGATGCACGTTGTATGATTCCGCTTGATGTTTACAGAAGAATCATCAAAATACTACTGTTAGATGTTGATCATATTTAAAGTAACGAAGATAATAAAATAAAATAAACATAAATGTAACACTCGTCTAATTGTCTGCTCTGGGTGACAAGAGGGCTGAATCTTTCCTCGCACAGAGAATCACCATAGCGATTCAGCGAGGAAATGCCAGCATTCTTGCCACCATGCCGCGCGGATACGATATACATTTTTTGGATTAGTTTTTTATTTTTATTTTATGTTCTATTTGTAGTAATAATATAGTTCGTATAATGTAATAGTTACTCTGTATACTGTTTTTAGTCGTGACTCGTGATGTCACACAATTACATATGATAATCAATAATAATTATTATTTAACACATTTTTTCGTAAATTTTGGACCGATTATGAACCGATTTTAGGCGTATAATGTTTTATATTTACCACACTACTGCCTAATATAATTAGGGTTTTCGAAACCGATTCTGTTTTTAATAACCGGGAATTTCGGTACTTTTAGTGAAGGAACCGGTATTTCCCGGTTCTTTCGGTTTATTTCGGTTCTTGGTAGTTTTTGTTACATATCACATATAAAACAAGTGTTATGCTTTAAAGGTTCACTTCTAAATATTTAAGTAGTTTTAATTGTAATTAAAATTATTTAAGTAATTTACAAAAAAACTTTCAATCAAACAGACCCTAATCACTCAGTCTTCTCATATATTTTTTTCTTCTATTTTCTGTTCTCATAGCTAGTTAGTAGTAATTATAAACCAGTAGAAAAAAACAATCTATCTTCTACCCAAATTAAAATTATCTTAAACCTTCTTCAAAGAAAACAATCAAAATTTTACTTTTTTAACAAACAATAAATAAACATAATATCTCTTTATAGTATCGCCCGGTACTCTGGATATCGGGATTTCCCGGTTCTGAACCCTAAATGTGGTATATTATGGATCTAAAATTGGTTCAATAAGAGCCATTTTACACTTGATTTTTAATACATATTAACGAAAAGGCATAACATTTTTATTGTAGCAACAATGTAGGATTCGTACCGTTTGGTAATAAAATATTATCAGACGGGTGAGGCTATTGATGCACTGATTACAATTAGCGTACAGTCCGGTGTGGCGACAGCTTTACAATGTATTCAAATGTCAGGGCGTAGACCAACAAAACTGCGTTTGTGGTCGTATTCTGTTTTATTAAGCACAAACGATATAAAAAATAAATAAATTTAAAAAACGTTTATTTAACGATATAGTATACTAATTATAATGACACTGCTTCCTTGATCTAGCGGTTAAGTCCGTGGGTTACGTGGGGGAGGTACCGGGTTCGATTCCTGGTCGGGACACAATAATTTATTTAATTTATACTTGTAGTATTTCTCGAGTTTGGTACGCTTGTCGCTTGTTATGACGGGTAGTAAAGTACTAAATGTGAATTCGATTATTTAAAAGCGTGGTTTCTGACCACACCGTAAAGGATACGGTCGTGATAATGTTTTTTTATTTTTAATCCAATGATATTTCACTGAAATGCATTCTATTACAGGTATTTACTCACTTTAACATATCATTAACTAAAATTGAATGCGAGAAAAACCAAGGTACTAGTGTTTAAGAGAAGAAGGATGACAACCGTGACGATAAAGATTGATGATGAAACTCTAGAACAAGTAAATGAGATTATATATCTGGGCAGTGTTTTCACTGCGGATAGGAAGTATGATAGGGATGTTGAAAGAAGAGTGAACGCGGGAAATAGTGTTAACTGCACCCTGGGGTCACTGATCGCCAGTCGAAATGTCAGTGACAAAGCTTGGCTCGCCATACACAATGCCATGTTGGTACCAACACTGATGTATGGAAGCGAGACGTGGATATGTCGGAAGCATGAGAGTAGGGTTAATGCAGTAGAAATGAGGTCGTTTACGACGGACGCTTGTTGATCTGCGCTTGTTTCGCTGCAGCACCAGCCAATATTTTCACAATATGTGTCCGATCATTAAAAAAACAGACTAGGCCCACAGGTCACGTAGACTAGTTTCTTAACTAAATTGTATAGTAGACATTGTAGTCCAACTCGTTTTTTATAGTTTTACAACTTAACTACCGTATACTTTAGTTATGAACTGTAAAAAAACTGAGGTTTCTTACAACAGGTTCAAAGTTAGAGTTGTGTTTCCACCAAGTAGATGTGCTCCTTGAATTGAATCTACTGCTCAATTGTCGGTGTAACAACATCTTTAACTGCCAGTTAAAATATAATTATTAATTGGTGTTCTCATTGGTACATGCCGGGGTTCAAATTCACCTTATTAGGATGGTAAAATAAGCGTTGTTACAACGGAACCACTACCGCTGGCTGGGACACAATAATTGATTTTATTATTTGTGATTATGGTACGCTACAGACATCGGCGAGCGCCACTTGTCATGATGGTTCTGTAAAGTTGCCTAAAAGTAAATCCGCTTTTAAAAAAAATATATGGTTTCTGAATAACCCTGTGTAGTGACAATACGGAACAAAACATATTTTTTTTTACATTTCCTACCATACCAACAAGCGGGTACATAGTCACATGTCGTACTTCGTATATTGTCAATGTATTGGTAATTAGATATGTTGTTAAAAGCAAGTACATTGCATTATACTGCCTGCCTCATTAGCACCATAAACCGTAACACACGATACTCACCCCTAACTTTTTTTGCATTAAGGGATAGTTTTCTATGAACAATAGCTGGTGTTACTAAGCGAAGGTATTTTGTATAGCCTTTTAGATTTAATTATAGAAATCTTTGACTTATGTTATTTGATTGGTTCTTAAGAAAATATTTTTGGCTCGATTGTAAGAACGCTTCCTACAAAGGTATAGGTTCAAACCCCCGGCATGTACCAATGAGAAATAGACTTTTCCTACATACATCATTTGTCATAGATTCACGGGTTCAAGCCTCAGCTTTACGCAGTGGAAGTTGGTGCGAGAGGAGTTAAAGCAAAATCTTTGCATCACTTACTGAAAGAATTGGACCTAAGCAGGTCTGCAGGAGATACATTTATGGAACGAGCTTCCAAGACGCCATTAACGGAATCATACAGTATTTGGTTGGGTAGGGAGAGAAGTAGAATGATGGATAGTGTAATAAGTGTAGTAAATGTCGTGCTGTGCCTGTAATTAGCGATGAAACGAGGAATAAGTAGAAGTAGACCTTGCCTGGTGTTCCTTGTGGGTATACGTAATAAAATTTTGCTCAATAACTCAATGCAATTAGTAATGCGAAAGTTGTAGTTAAAAGAGGCCCTGGCAGACCGAGACTCACATATCACGATTAGATAAATAAAACAATAGCTGAAGGTGCATTAAAAAGCCATCGAAACAAAAGGGCATGTATGAAGAGGTTGATGAATGTAGAAGAAGCGAAAGAGGTATGTAGTGATCGTGACAAGTGGCGCTTAATTGTCTCTGCCTGCAAGGGATTTGGCGTGAATATATGTATAAATGTAGTAACTCAGGAGAGTCCACAATCCCTCAACCAGGTAAGTTGTGTCTTCAATATTACGACGCGAAATGATAATACTGTACTTTCACATAATAGTCAATGTTAAAGTGTTCGTCTTTTTGTTAAGGCTATAGATGGTACTCATTTGGTGATAATTAGTTGGGAGTAATGAGAAAATAGAAGATACACCCCACACTTAACACTGCAGCACCTTCAATCGCTGATTTATCTAAGGGGTTCAAGTGATCGATGGTGACCACTTGAAAATTTATAAAAAAAGCATGGAAACTTATTATATGTTTTTTATAAGGTTTAGTATATAGTTATTTAATATTAAAAAAATATATTTATATACAAAAAAAAAAATACAAAATATAAAATTTAAACTATTGAAGTAAGTAATATATGATTTAAAAAAACTAATATTATTGTAAATAACATAAAAACTTTAACTTTTAAAACATATCAATTACTATTAATAAAAAATACTACTTAACAAATAAAAATACAACTAAAAACTAATATAAAATAAAATAAAGGAAAAACAAAATATTATAAATAATAAAATTGCTCCAAATCGCTGCCAATGGACAAAGTGCCAAGGATACTGGCAGCATTGCCACGTTGAATTATGAACAATAACGTGGAATGGTCAATGGAAGGATCAATTGGTCATTTAAATTGTTACCATTGACTCTATTATTTGTTTTCTGAATAATAATAGCAAAATATAAAAATAACTTAATAAAACTGCAATTAATTATATTACAATTGATTTAAATGACTAAAATTTGTACATGTGTAAAATCAAATATTTATATATTTATTTAAAACTTTATTGCAATTAAATATACAAAGGCGTGACATAATGTCGCTTGACATTCTCTGTCTGTCAGACCTTCGGGACAACGAGAACATTTATGTGAGGTAGGTGCAATATATAAATTAAAATTAAATATATTGAAAATATAAGTCTATAGAATAATATTTATTAATATAATTTGATACTAATACATATACACATACATATATAAACTACATAAACATAAATTAAAGTACTACGTACTATATGATAACCGATAATGTAGGAAATATTCTTTATTATAATTCTGCAAGATAGCTCAACACGAAACATTGTCCTACATTCATATTTTTTGAGAAAATAGTCTTCGAGCAGCAGCTTTTTATTTGAACTTAGTGTTGATCATCGAACCGGTGTACTCTGGAGTAGGATATGAACGAGTGCAGCTCGCGGGTCACAAATCAAATACTCGCTAACAGCTTCCCTGCTAGTGATGTCCTGATTTACGAATCGCTATATCGATAACTTACAATAGTTGTAACAATTTTTAATCCTATACAAATTAAATTCAGTTTCGTGTTTTTTTTAGACACAGATGATTTTAAAACACGCGTAAAAACACTTCCTCCACATTCCGCAACCAAACCACACAAATATATGCAACCACATACTTATCTCTATTTATCCATATACTCGTACATCTGTCGCATGTTAAAGATGTAAAATGCTCTGTTTATCCATTTGCCTATAACCTGCAGCTCTATGCTGATACTTAAGCGCAAACGTTATTAGTAGATTTCGTTATTTACGTCAGATGTTGCGTCATAATTACAAAATATTATTCAAATGTCAACTCTATAAGCGCTCGATCTTGACAGCGGCCGTGCAAATATCAACTTTAACAGTGTGATATATATATATAGTTAACGGATTCCATTATATAACGTTTGCGCCTAAGTCAAAGTCAAAGTCAAAATATCTTTATTCACGTAAACCTATTACAGGCATTTATGAAACGTCATTAATTTAATTATTTTGAATGATTCTACTCCTGCTAGTAGAAGACTAAGCAGCAAAGTGGTCCAATAAGTAAGCTGTTAGCAAAAGAGAAGCAGCTTAGCAAATTCCAGTGACCTGTTAATGTTTAATCTGACTGAAAAAGGAATCTGCAAGGAAAACTCAGCTATATCAGATTTACAAAATAAAACATATACAGAACTGCACCACAATGATCAATTAATAACCTTTTAAATTAAGTTATCAGTACCTATGAGAATACAATACCTGGTACAGCAGGAACCCACCAGGCAAGTCAGAATTAAGGTAGACTACATGCCTATGTGCAACCCGAAAGTCGACAAAACGCAAAAACCTCTGTTAATTTAAGAACAATAAATTGAACGTGTTCGGCAGAGGTCCCAGGCCCCCACAGCAGCACCCGATCACGGACATAACGCATGTGCCAGCCATCCCCCCGCTCAACCAGGCCCTTAGGGTGCGGACCGGGACCCGACACACGTGTCACCACTGCAATGACCTTCTAAGGAAGGGGCGACCACCGGACACGCCACACCATGAGAACCTGAACACTAAGAATGACTTTCGAGACACACACAAGCATAAACATAACAATTACTTCCTAAGTACCCAAATGTTGCCGTGCAATTCCGTTAACAAACTTATATATTAGTTAATAAAATAATAAATACATAATAGTAACTAAATGTTACATAAAAAATAATTATATTATAATAATAAGGTAATAAAAAAAAATATTACTGTATGACAATAAAAGTAACAGAATAGGGCTGCTGGTGTCCTTATAACGTGGCGTACCGCTTATCATCAGTTGGGCGCAGTGTTACAAGTCGTTCTCAGAATAAACGATTAAAAAATAATGTTAATAGTTTGACTATTATCGATAAGTAGTATTGATCTATAGTTGGTACATCACTATAGCTTCGTGACTGCTCGGTTGGTGGTAGACTAACAGGCCGCTGGACAAATGGGTTTGCTGTTTATATTACTATTTATACCTTTTTACTTATTTATTTATGCCACTTTACTTGTTATGACGCTTCCGGGGTAGCCAGAGAGGAGAATCACAAACAATTGGAACAACTAATCATTACAGCCCCTAGAACACAGCGTCCTAGACCTCCACTGCTGAAGATAGACCTTCCAAAACGTAACCTGGAGAATTTGGCCAACACTCGCCACGCTGGCCAGACGGCGTACATATTACCTACTGTACTTATTAAACTGTTTATAATGTTTTTGGAATAATTTACTATAAAACATAAGACAAGCTACTTATAAGATTACGAGTAGCATTTTAAATAATGGTTTATTCTATTTCTTATCTCAACGGTTGTATTATTATTTAGTATGTTTATAAAATATGTGGAAAATATTACTTTCTATTTTCATATCTCAACACCTTCAGTCAATTGTTTAAATTTCTCCCAATGCTTGGCTCATAGCCTAATGTCTTGCTTCATGCAAGTGTTAAATAAAAAAATACCACTTTAGTTCCGTCTCTAGTTATTTGTTCGTTTAGTCTAAACCCACCTTAATAAAGTTCTATCAGAAATGATAAATATCTCAATTGGTCGACTAATCTAGCAATTGATCATGGGAGTACGGTAACCTGCCGACCAGTCAGTCGCACGACAAATCGCCACCATTTATCACGGTCCATTGTTACTGATATTAACCCATCATTCTGGATTCGTATTGTTAGAGTGCTGTCCTTCAATATAAATGTCGCGGTTCGAATACCGGCAACTACCAATAAAAATATACTTTTCTTACATAGCATGTCATAGATTTTCAATTATTACTTGAAAGAACGCATATTAATTAAAAAAATAAGATTCGCAGCTCGAACCCTGACGCCAAATGAGAAATATTATATCATCAACACCAACGGCCCGTGACTCGGAGAGCACGTTAAGTCGTCGATCCCGGTTCTACTAATACCAACTTGTGAAATTGTTAATAAATTGTCATTAAAATGTCAAACCCTCGCCAACCCGTCTGGCCAGCGCGGCAGTTACGAGTGTTGGCCAAATTCTTCAGATATATCTTCTGGAAGGCCCATCTACAGTGGAGGTCTAGCACGCTGTGTCCTGTGAGGCTGTAATGAGGATGAAAACCAACGTATAGTTTTTTTTTTAATAAATTGATTTTCTAACAGTTCTGACCCTCACGACGCTGGAAACATCGACAAGTTTCCATTTGTCATGATGGCGGCAGTAATGCGAATTCGCTTTTTAAAAAAGTGCGTGGTTTCTGACCACGTCGTGATGATACTTCACATTAGGTGATTCAGAACTTCGTGGCTAATTTCTCCAGAAATATTATTGGTAAGCCTATATCTAGCAGTGGAGTTCTAGGACTCTGTGTTTCAGGTGCTTTAGTGATGTAATGAGAAGAAAACAAATTTCTAAGCATTTCATGGACTTACCGTGCGGGCGCCGCGCCGAGTCTTTCGTGACTGGGTAATAGATGAAAATAATGGTGTCTCAGGTATGCCAATGTCAATAGACTGGTTTTGTATATTTGTATGTTTCATCCATCGTTAATTTTGGTATAATAACAATAGTGCTTAAGCACTGCATATCGTAGATAAAGGAGCATTAAAAATTAAATTGTACACATTTAAATGAATTTTCCGTCAAAAGCTCGTCAATAAATTCTGACAGGTTATAAAAAACAATATTTTGGAAAAAGAGTTTTAATATTGTTTTAAATTCACTCGGTTTTAATATACATAGTTATATACTTAAGTAGTTTATTGTTTAGTGTAATATTATATTATATTTATTGTATAGTGTAATGTAGTTACAACGAAGGCTTCCTTTTTTATTTTATTGGGCAACTAGACGCTCATCATCCACCATTCTTATTCAGTAGAGACTTCAAGCGGTGTTATTTTATATATATCAAGCTTACAATATGAGTTGTCCTTGAAAGTAAAAGTTGGCATTTGACATCGTTACAAATAACACATACTTTCAACGAGAACAACAAATATGTGGTAGGCTGGTGGTAATTTTCCCACCCTGCCGGGCCGTGCCGATAAACCCAGTAAAGTGTATCCACACGTTTCGGGATCAGGCTCGAATTGCCAGCATACCCAGTCAAGCCGGCATAGTGTTAGGGACTGATGTCAGTTATGAGTGTCTGATTCCAGTTGCTAACATTCATGGTCCTCGCGCGTAACTTACTATCAGGTATTCGCAAGGTCACATATCGAGATAGTATTTATAAAAATCCTTCTCCTTCCCCTACACAACCAAATACTGTATGATTCCGTTAATGCCGGAATAAAATACTTGATTCTGCTGCTGCTCGTAAAATTAGTCTGCCTGTAGATACTCCGTCAAAAAAAAACTTATTAGAAAGTTATATTAAAGCATGTAAACGCCTATCGATAAACATTGTTTCAATTCCGTTTTATCTTACGACCAGGAATTGAAGCTGGTACCACCGAATGCAATTTACCATAACCGCTAGACCATGTAGAGTAGACACTCGGATGTATTATAATTAAATAATTTTGGGCCACATATCAAAATGTGATTGAATTTTGATTGATGGTCTTCATTTTAATATCCGACTGTTTCCATTCCATCGTACGAGACGAGGCGATATATTTTTATTGAACGACTTAAATATTAATTGTGTTTTTTTTAAAACCTTTTATTTTTAATAAAGAGAATAATTAAAGCTAAAGACTTTACTTCCAACCAAAAAAAAAAATACAAAACAAATATATTATGTATGAAAAAATAAAAACTGCCTCTGTGGTCTAGCGGTCCGGCCGGAAGTCCATGGAGTTAGACTGGGAGGTACGGGGTTCAATTTCAGGTCAGGACACAATAATATTTATTATTTTAAATAAATCTTTTTCTTTCTACACACCCTCTCTCACACACTCATAAATATTCAGATAACACACAGAAAGGTCAAGAATTGTCAAATATAATAATAGATTTAAACAAAAAAAGTAGAAAACAAAAACTAGCTTAAGCTTAAATAGCCTTAGTTGATTCATATTATAATTAACAGAGAAGTAAATAAAACACTTTTCACTAAAAATAAATATGTAAATATTGAGACTTACAAATAGTTTGTGTGGAACGACCGACCAGAGATATCGCCTTAAGATGACGTAACAAAGTTAGCTAAAAAATTGTTAGAGAGATATCTCTAATTACTGCTAATATCTTAAAGAAAGTTATGTAAAGGCAAAGAACAGAAATTCATATCGTCCAAATCCTAAAAATCGTTTTTTAATGTAACGTAACGAGTAACAACGGAAACAAACTCATTTTTAATACAAAATTAAAATTAAATAACATTTTTTTCTCATTATTCGAATTCAATTAAATATGAGTAATTAAGCAATTTATTATGTAAAGATTGGTCGAACTTACTTGCGATGGGGGGTCTCATTTGTTAGATAGTTAATTTCTATTAAGAGTACTTTATCAAATAAGTGTTTTTTGTTTATAAACCTTTTTTAGATTTTAAAAACAGCATGGGTCATGTATTAAGGATATTATTACACACATTTGTGACACATAATTATTTACGAATAATTATTGCTTCGTAGTTTTAAGTAAAACATAAATGTGTAAAAGTATATACATTCATACATTTAGTATCATCACGACCGTTTCCCATTCGGGGTGGTCAGAAACCACGCTTATAAAGAAGCGGATTGACAGGATTTACATTTAGCCAACTTTACTATAGGCCAATCATGACAAGTGGCAAGCTCGTTGATGTCTCCAGCGACCAAACTCGAGAAATATCACAAATTAACTAAATATGAATTAAATGTATTTATTCGCATTAATAAATATTTTTGTGTCCCGACCAGGAATCGAACTTGGGACCTCCGAGTCTAAATCCACAGAATTAACCGCGGAGGCAGTGGACATATCTTCACGCCAAATCCCTTGCGCGGCAGGCAGAGACAATTGAGCGCCACTTGTCACAATCACGACATACCTCTTTCGCTTCTTCAACATTCATCAACCTTTTCATACATGCTATTTTGTTTTGATGACTTTTTAATGTACCTTCAACTATTGTTTTATTTATTTGATCGTAATATTTGAGTCTTCGCCTCTTTTACCGACGACTTTCGTCTTATATCTGGTTCGTCAATCTCTCTTCACTCATCCTTGCCTGAACCATCGGATCATGACTTTCCTTATTTTTGTCCTTATGCTTTCTTTCATGCATACCTTTTTGCGTATTTCGTCACCTCGTTTCTACTGCATTACCTCTACTCTCATGCGATACCTACGCATATTCTGACATATCCACGTCTCGCTTTCATACATAGGTGTTGGTACCAACCATTGTATATGGCGAGTCGAGCGTTGTCACTGACATTTCGACTGGCGATCAGTGACCCCAGGGCACCTATGACACTATTTCCCGCGTTCACTCTTCTTTCAACATCACTATCATACTTCCCATTCGCAGTGTAAACACTTTTAAAAAAAAACTAAGTTGGTAATTTTTTTTAAGAACGATTTTTAAATTATTTTTTAAAGAATGACAAAGGGAATAAATGAAATGTAGCTCTAGCATGCACAAAGTTTGTTATCGAATCGAGTACATGGAAAAATCAAGGAATACTTGAGTATTGGTTTTTTGTGTGAGTTACTGAAAACCATATTTAAAATAGCTCGATCTTATCTTTTTGTACTGTACAATTATTTGGTGTGGTTTTTTAATGATAAAAGAAAGAGTTATGATGACATTAAGTAAAAGTGGTTTTCCGCTCTAATGAGGTGTTCAAAGATGACAAAAAATGATAAAATTAATGCTTAGCTCCACTCCTCTCTCCATTGTCTTGCGCGTGCGCATGCAGCGAGGGTCACCATGATCAACCCAAAATGACGGACTTTATCATATTACTCTGCTGATTTCCGTCAAATTACTTTTATTGCAAAAGATGTGCTTAATGTTTCAAGTAATTAAAAAAAATACTTCTTATTTCTTGCTTTTCGTTCGTTTTTTAGTCGTAGAGGTTGGCATTATTGGATATTTTTTAAATCGATGCACTTCGTTGCCAGATAAATGGCATCCGGGATACCGGGAGTATCGTATTATTAGGCAACGATGCGGACACGATACCAGGTCAGGTCCAGGTTAGGACTTTATCGCTGGTTTCGGGTTTATTCGGTTTGCTTTGATTTCATAATATAATAATAATAAAATTTGTTTATTGAATTACTAGATTCATAGTGTTAGTTAATAAGTTTGAGAAATTTTAATGTGTTCATATAATTTACTGTATTATAAAATTGAAATTAAAGAAATTTGGTACGTATCCATTTCGGTCATTCGCGGATGCGCGTTTTTTGTAAAAGGCGCAATGTTATATGGAGCTGTGAGAAAAGTTCGATAGTCATGTAATTACACTTAACAATATTATAATGTAAATTTATATTTAAAAAAAATTACAGCTTATTATATTAAACTCTTACTCTTACGTTAGACTAATATTTGATTCTATTGATAGAAACAAACAACTTTTCCTAAGAAACCGTCGAAAATGACAAAAAAAATGGCTTCTCCATACAAAGTGTTAATTTTAAAATAGCCAACTTGTACCCCGTATATATATTCTGTTTTCTAGAGTTGTGTCTTGTACTTTTTTAGAGAATTCGTATAGAATTTGATTGACTTTGAGAATTGCTACTTTAGTAGGTGCAATGTAGTCCTCTTTATTTTCTCAAATACGTGGTCACACTGCGATATTAAATTATCTGTACGCCATAGTTAATAAACTTCTACTTCATTAGGTTGTACACTTTCACACATAATTAACGCAAATTAAATACAATATGGTCAGTGTTTTACGTAAGTGAAACAATGAACATTTCGGTCAGGAGTCCGAAACACTATCCTTTAGCCCACAGGATTTACTCAGAACCCAAACGCTAATCCGCAGATAGAAGCATCTATGCCAAGATATAACTTGATATCGTATGATCCATACTAATATTATAAGTATAAAAAATATGTGACTGTATGTATGTATGTTATGTATGTATGTATGTTATGTATGTACGTTTGTCTCGCCTTTCGCCTATTACTAAACCGATTTTAAAAAGAGGACAACATTCATCTCGTATGGGGATTTCGGATAAATTGTACTATTAATAATACAATTCTTTATTGCACACAAAACACATTGCAAATAAAAAGATGAACATAGGCCAGCGTAATACCATGAAGGTATTCTCTACCAGCTAACCTTTGGGAGAGTGATAGATAGGAGAGTGACATTTATTGAGATAAAGTAACACAGAACCAATTAATAATATTGTTTTTTAAGTAAGAGTGTAAATAATAGATTTTTAAATATATTTAAATATAATAGTTGTGGTGTATTCGCAAGTATACGCATTTATAGATAGATAGATAGATATATTCAAGTAGAAAATAAGCTTTTATTTTATATATTTTAGGTGTGTAAAATGTTTGTGTTATCATCATGACAGCTCTAGAAGGTACTAAAGGACTTGATTGAAACGAAAACTACATATTTTATTTTCCAAATAACTTAATTGCACAGTAATATACATATAGTAAAAATAACATTAGTCTTATCAATAAAAGTATAGATACTACTGTTTACATTATTTTTATCTGTCACAGGACAAGTGGTACAAACATAGATGATATCATTTGCTAGAAGTGTTTCTTGGGATCACGAGACGGAAATAGGCTGTATGACGATATCATTTGACCACGACATGCAACCCCACGGCCATGTCTGCCTGTTTGATTAGTCTGCATGACTAAACTACTGGGACATTTTTTATTAAAACTTGGCAGGGGTTCATTGGAACCTATCAGTCATTACTATCACACGGGCAACGCCAGGTTAAACAGCTAGTTTAGAATAAGAATAAAATCTTAACATGTTGCAGAAATCATAAAAGTAGTCTGCCTTCTTGGTCTAGCGGTTAAGATCGTAGATTTAGAAGCGGAGATACCGGGTTCGATTGCTTAACAAAACACAAATATATTTAATTTATTTCGATCTAGTTTGTAAGAGTTGTCATGATGGGCATAGACTATAGCGTAAAGTCAGTTAAATGTAAATGTGTTTTTGCTACTCAAACAATAAAATTATTTAATAAATAATAAGCGGGACCTATAACATATGAAATCTAAGTGAGGTTGGTAATCTTAAAAGCGTGCTCATTAAGCCCCGCTACACAACGCAAAAGAGGTCAACATGACGACCATAAATACTATATTCAGATTAAGATAACATTTGTACAGGCCTTATTCTTGAAATAAATTTAATCTAACATTTTCAGCTCAGTTTGGAGAACGTACAACGTATCATACAGTGATAGTACGGTTGTAAGACACTTTCCTTAAAATCCTACGTAGGTTGGTTCAAACCCCTCCGGCATGTACCAATGAGAAATACACTTTTCTTACGTACATTTCTCATAGATTTACAACACCATTGTTCCCGTGCCTCGGAGAGCACGTTAAGCCGTCTGTCGCGGTTCCACTAATACGAACTTGTGAAATCGTTAAAAAAATGTCATTAAAAATTTACATCATATCCTATGAATGTGGTGTCATCCACTACCCGAATCACGATTATGTTTATACAACCCATAGTTTAATCAATGAGTTAACGAACAAAAGAATCAAAATTGCATGGCAATCTATAAATTTACTGTACTGGTGTCAAGTTTATCCTCTGTGGGAGTGGATAAGCATAGTATTTTTTTTATTTTTTTATAGTCCTTCCAGGACTTATTTCTGGAGTATTTGGCATACGTTTGCTTTGCCACACAGGTAAAACGGGTTGTCATTTGATGTCAATTTATTAACGTGTCCGCAAGTCAGTAGTGGAACCTCGAATAACGGCCTAAAGTGCTCTTCGGGGCACTGTGGTGTTGTAAATCTATGAAAAATCGTAAGAGAGTGTATTTTTCATTGGTTGGAGAGCGTTTTTACAATCTAGCCACAATCGATCTAGTAAATGTCGCCGCTTTTGGGTAGTTTGTCTGTATCGCCTACATTTTAAACGAATCGGTAACGTAACTTTTGTGTCAAGAATAGTCCCCTATGAGCTTAATAAACCGCTTACTGTTCCGATATCGCGAACAAAATCGAGCTTCAACTGTAAAAAAGTAAAAAAGGCAAACATAATCGAGCGTAATGCCGAGTGGCAGAGCGAAACAAAACTCCTGAGCCTCCATTTTAAAAATAAACAAAAAGCGCGGCTCTGTGTGTTGTAGTGGCCGCTTTATTAGGGTTGTCATTTAAAAAAAATAAAAACACTAAATTTTATTTTTCTCTCAGTTATTTTGTTTTGCTTAAATGATATTTATTTATTTTATACTATATATTATTACTCTCCTCAAAAATATTGTTAGGTAAATGTATTTATTTTGCCATTGTCGACTTAGTCAAATTATTTTAATTACATAGTCCATCCATTCAATGAGCATATCTGCAAAATTTTATTAAAATCGGTCAATTAATAAATGTAAATAATAAATAATAGGTGTAAAGGACAATCAAAGAGACAGACAGCTATATAGCCGTCGTCGTGACAGATATATACTCGTATTTAGTGTCGTGGTCAGACGATGTCCGTCCCAGGTTTTCGAGTAATATATTTACAAAATTTTATTAAAATTGCTTCAGTAAAACATACAGACAACCCTTCTTTCACATCTATTATTATCGTGGATTTTGCTTTCTCTTGCCACGTTGCTGATCAGGGAGGCTCTGATGTACATATTTAACAAACACCAAGGTGGTCATTCGATTGTTCCCTCTAAAGTTGTGTGGGTTGGACTAGCCAAAACACATTATTTTTTTCCCGCTCCATTTCCTTCCGCTACTTCCGCTGAGCGCATGCTAATGTTTTAACAGTTCCATAAGTACATATTAGTGGAACTGAGACCGACACACGGCTTAGCGTGCTCTTAGAGATTTACCTATAGATTGTATTAGGTACAAAATTGTATTCATGTTATTTTAAATTGTGCCAGCCCTACTGAAGAGATTAATACATTAAAAGAACCTAATAAATGTATATCATGTATAGAATGTATATCAGTGTAGTTACAATTATACAAGCAATCATCGCCGTTGTTAATAACATTTCTAGTGACATATCTTATAACTTGTCCGGTTGAATATAATTACTATTTATTCATTCATATTCATTCATCCGGACCAATTCTCTACTCGATACTCAACCTGTCAATTTGGACATTATCAATTTGGTTTTATTTAAACCAAAAACCTTCAACCTTTATAGTTTCGCAATTTGTAGCCAAACTCTGTTTATTTTGGCGCAAACGTTATATAAAGAAATCCTTTAACGAACGGACACTGTTATTGGTGTATAAGACGAGTACTATTACCTTCGCCCTTGACTTAGCCGTTGTGGCAAATGACATAACGTCGGCGACGAGTGCAAACTCTTGTCTAAAACAAAATTTTACGAGAGGAAAAATAAACTGCCCTGTTTTTTTTAGTATAGTCCTTGATTTCTGTTGTTTTATTTTCAATTAGCGTCTAGTGCTTTAAAAAACTCTCGCCAATCCGTCTGGCCATGTAGCGTGGCAGCGTGGCGAGCGTAGGCCAAATTTTCCATAATTTTTTGGAAGGCCCATCTCTAACAGTGGAGGTCTTGGACTCTGCGTTAAATGAAAAAAAAAAATTTGATGCGTATATAAAAAAATATGTATTTTTTGTTAAAAAATATAAATTAAGCAAACGATTGGCACCTTAAGTTTATGTATCAATTGGCACCTTGAGTTAGGTAAATTCATTGGCGCACTGCTAGTTGGGAAAATGAAAATAAAAATCTATCATGATTTGTGTTGTCACCAGTTACAAAAAAAAGAATTAGTAAGAATTACTAATATTTTCAATAAAATATCACAGTGCCAATCATTGTGGGGTGTCAGCAATACTATGGTTTACCTTATAACTACAAGGTTTTCACTCGACGATAAATATCATGTATTAGAGATGGCTGTATACGAATTAAATTTCCAATGCGTGAAGAAACTGTACTTATATAAAACAATATCGTAATGTTAATAAGTTAATCCGTTAACGAGATATCATCAAAAAAGCTATACATACAATATATAATATACATATGTAAATACATATATTACAGTTATTCTGCTATTCGAGCGGAGACAAATCCAACAAATGAAAACATTAAAAATAGGTCCAGCCGTCCTTATAAATGGTGTAACTGACCATCGTTTAAAATACTTTTTGTATTACCATTTAATGTTTGCGGTTAAAGAAACAGAATATGGCTGATGGACAGATTATAAAACATATGAGCCAGCTTTAATCGCATTTACGTAAGCTAAACTGCATTTCGCCGACAAAGATGCGTTACTTTGTAATCCAGTGTAATGATTAATGATGATTGAACGATATTTATATTTACTTTGTACGAAATACGGACAGAGGGTGATCAGGACTCGGCTTATCCTCTTTATCATCAAGGAACCTCTATGTCATAACCTCATAAATATCCCTTCTTCTCTAGTCTGCAACCGAACCACACCACAGGACAAAATATGCCCCCCATACCGTATTTGGAAACTCGGTCGCACGCTGAAGATGTGGAATGTGGAAGCATTAGTGTGTTGGGTATGGCCCTTCAATAAAACTAAGGTGGTGTGTGTGTGCTGTGGACAGTAACTCAACACCCCATTCCTATATCCCATTCTTAAACCTCCTATCACGTGGGCGCGGTGTCATATGTTCAGTATGAAATATATTTAATGTATTCCCAAAATAACAACCTCCTTGGGACTATTTCTGATGGGACTTCTCTAGAGGACATTTTTTATTTATATTTATTTATTAGTTTTAAATTATATTTAATTTTATTTTATGTATCAATTAAATTTGTTTGTTTTTATTGTGCAATAATAATAAATAGCAAAAACATTTATAACAATATTTCTCTATTTTATTTAAAATATTTAATGCACTTAAAAATAGTACAGAGGCGATCTATAATAATGCCAGGCATTGTTTACCAGCTGACTTTGGGAATCGAGTAAGGTGATGAGCGATGGTGGCTCGGTTGTAAGTACGCTTTCCTTAACATCCATAAGAGGTGGGTTCGAACCCCGGCACGTACCAATGAGAAATACACTTTTATTTTTAGCCTTTCTTAAAAGTACACTCGGATATGATTTTTAAAATTTATTTATTTTTTGTTTGTAAGGTCATACTTCAGAGATGGTCCTATATAATTGTTTTAAAAATAATTTATTATTTTATTAAGTACATTTGTCGTAGATTTACAACACCATCGTTTCCGTGCCTCGGAGAGTACGTTAAGCCGTCGGTCCCGGTTCCACTAATATAAAATTGTAGAATCGTTAATAAATTGACATTAAAAAAAAGTACATCAGACCCTCGCCAACCCGTCTGGCCAGTGAGGCGAGTGTAGGAAAAAGTACATCAGACCCTCGCCAACCCGTCTGGCCAGTGAGGCGAGTGTAGGAAAAAGTACATCAGACCCTCGCCAACCCGTCTGGCCAGTGAGGCGAGTGTAGGAAAAAGTACATCAGACCCTCGCCAACCCGTCTGGCCAGTGAGGCGAGTGTAGGAAAAAGTACATCAGACCCTCGCCAACCCGTCTGGCCAGTGAGGCGAGTGTAGGAAAAAGTACATCAGACCCTCGCCAACCCGTCTGGCCAGTGAGGCGAGTGTAGGAAAAAGTACATCAGACCCTCGCCAACCCGTCTGGCCAGTGAGGCGAGTGTAGGAAAAAGTACATCAGACCCTCGCCAACCCGTCTGGCCAGTGAGGCGAGTGTAGGAAAAAGTACATCAGACCCTCGCCAACCCGTCTGGCCAGTGAGGCGAGTGTAGGAAAAAGTACATCAGACCCTCGCCAACCCGTCTGGCCAGTGAGGCGAGTGTAGGAAAAATTCTCCAGAGATATGTTATGGAAGGCCCATCTCCAACAGTGAGGATCTAGGACGCCGTGTTCTAGGGGCTGTAATAAAAATTAAAATGATAGACAGGATGAAAATGATAAGAAATTTTAATCATACAGTTAATAAATTACTTATCTAATTGTAATATACGAGTACTACACATTATACCTGCACACATAAACATACATAAACTATACACACATACTCATATATGTACATACAAGTACATCATATACATTATAACTTAAATAAATACACAGTTATTTAAATAGTGTTTTGTTCTGTTTCTCCAGGAACGATGTGGTTAGGTAGCTTATTGCACTGGGGAGCCGAGATAGAGTAGAGGAATCATATCTGGTTGAGAAATGAGAAGGAATGGCTGTTGTGAAAGGAGATGAGCTATTTTACTAAAACAAATCCGCAGCCCAGCGGTTAAGTACGTGGATTTAGACGCAGAGGTACTGAGTTCGATTTCTGGTCGGGACACATTTTTTTTTTGTTTTTGAGTTTACTCGAATTAGGTATGCTAGACACATCGTCGAGCTTGCCACTTGTCGTGATGGGCCGGCAGTAAAGTTAGTACTACCTACCCCGGATGGTCGTGATGATATATTACTTCATGATAGATTACTTTTACTTTTTACGTCCTTGTTTTCATTAAACGTTCGAAATAAGTGAGAAAGTATTTTCCGCGTTTTAAGCTCACAGTGTGTTTGTTAGGTTCAGTGTGAACCCTACCGCTGTTCCCGCCCGCATCTGAGTTCCGATCGCGTGTGGACGCTTGCATGTCTCCACTTTCCTACAGAACTTTATATTATAATTAACCAATCGCAATATAATACTTTCGTATTTTCCAGCATTATTTATTAACATATTTATTAACCTTAATAAGGTATTAAATTTCAATCATTAGGCGAAGGCCACAAGTTCATTAAATACTGTCTTTTTTTAATCTGCATGCAAAGTTCCAAATATATCCAATCGTGTAACTGAATGTATTAAATGTCATATACGAGTATGTTATTCTATTAATAGAAACTAACAATATTTGAAACAACAACAAAAAAAAATTTATTATGACAGAGTTTTTTTTTTCGTAATGAAAATCATCATCCGTAATAGATTATTTATCGATTATTTTTTTTATAACTCCCTCCGTGGTCTAGCAGTCTGTGTCCGTGGATTTAGACTCAGAGGTACCGGGTTCGATTCCTGGTCGGGACACAAAAATATGTATTAATGTAAATAAATACATTTAATTAATATTGAATTTATTTGATATTTCTCGAGTTTGGTACGCTGGAGACATCGACGAGCTTGCCACTTGTCATGATTGGCGTATAGTAAAGTTGGCTAAATGTGAATCCGCTTATTTATAAGCGTGGTTCCTGATCATCCCGAAAGGGAAACGGTCGTGATGATACTTTAATATTTTTTTTATATTATTATTATTATTTATAGAATTATTATCTTGCCAAATAAAAACATATTTAAATATAGGTTTCGACTGTTTGTTGTCAAAACAAAATAAATCATTTCGCGGTTGAAGTAATTAAAATTAAGTATTCAATAGTTAGTGAGACCACCTATAGGATATCTAGTGAGTATATTAGAGTCCCGCCCTGACATAATGTCTTGCTAAATATAACCGAACCTATTACTATGTAAATTGAGCGAGCAGCCGTTTAATACCAACTGTAGACTAGACAGATTTAAGCTACACCCCTAAGGGCAGCCATAACTTTTCGTGAAACTGGTTCAATTTAAAAATAAACTATTCATTTCGCGAGGCTGTGGTGGGGTGTGACAAACCCCACGCGCTACTGGAACAGCTTATTGTTTATTAATTTATTATAAAAATATTTATTAATATAAAAATAGTATAAAATATTTATAACAGATAAAAAATATCCCTTAGCTTCTTGTCCGAAGTTGGCTGCGCCTAAGAGAAGACAAATTTCTAAGCATTCCATGGATTCACCGTGCGGGTGCCGGGTCCATCGTGTGTGGGTAGGAGATGAGAAGAATGGTGTCTCGGGCTTGCGACCGACAATAGGCTGGTTAAGAAAAAGAGGCCTCCTTTTTTTTTTATTTCGCGTCAATACGCTCACCATCCACCATTCTACTTCTCTCCCTACCCAACCAAATACTGTATGATTCCGTTAATGCCGTCTTGGAAGCTCGTTCCATAAATGTATTGACGGCAGACCTGCTTAGGCCCAATTATTTCAGTAAGTGATGCAAAGATTTAGTCATAGACAGTATCTTGGAAGGCACGAACTTGGCTATCAAGATCCTGTTTTGTACCAGGACAATCCAGCATGACAGCCAGATTTCCATCTTGAACCTTCCAGGTGGTTTCTTTTATGGGATGCTTAGACGTATCCTGATGGTCATGGACTCCTGGTTGAATTCACACTATCCGCAGTACTATATACGAGGGGCGTTCAAAATATTCTCGGTATTGATACGTTACAACCTCTTTTATATATATATTTGTTACTGGCCGCTAAGATTCATCCATTGACATTAAAAAAAAGTAAAATTGGAACCGAGATGTTCTTTTGTTTTTCTGCAATTGCCGAACAAACATGAACACCATGAGCGAATTAACAATTTTAACGAAATTAGAGCACCGATCCGTCATAAAATTCTTGACAAAACAGGGTAAAAATCAAAAAACCATAAAAGAGGAAATGGATTGTGTTTACCGTGAGTCTGCTCCTTCTTTATCTACTATTCAAAAATGGTCAAGCGAATTTAAGCGTGGAAGGGAGAGTATTGAAGATGACCCTAGACCTGGCCGGCCTGTAGTGGCTACCTCACAAGAAAATATTGATAAAGTGGAAAAACTTATATTGGAAGACGGCCGAGTGAAGGTAAAATCTATAGCTCAAGTAACCAATCTCTCTATTGGTACCGTACATGACATTATACATGACCATCTTAATATGTCAAAAGTAAGTGCAAGATGGGTTCCGCGAATGCTGACGCTTCTTCAAAAGGATATGCGTGTGGCTTGCTGTTCAGATTTTATCGACCTGTGTGGTGAAAATCCCGATGAGGTGCTGCAAAAAATAGTTACTGGAGATGAAACCTGGGTTCATCATTATGACCCAGAGAGCAAACAGGAGTCCATGCAGTGGCACATTAAGGGTTCAGCTCATCCCAAGAAGTTCAAGGTAATCCCGTCAGCTGGCAAGGTCATGGCCACAATATTTTGGGATTGTGAAGGAGTTTTGCTTATCGATTATAAAGAAAAAGGTGTAAATATCACAGGGCAGTACTACGCTAACGTTATACGTCAATTAAGAGATGCGATCAAAGAAAAGAGGCGAGGAAAGTTAACCAAAGGTGTTCTGCTTCTGCATGACAACGCCCCTGTCCATACTGCTCATATTGCCAAGGCAGCTATTGTTGAATGTGGGTTTGAAACTGTTACTCATCCACCCTATAGTCCGGACTTAGCCCCAAGCGACTTCTTTTTGTTTCCCAATCTTAAAAAGGATCTGCGTGGAAATAAATTTTCTGACGATGAAGCGTTGAAGACGGCCGTGGAGGAGCATTTTTACACCAAAGATAAAAAATATTTTTATGAGGGATTAAAAAAAATAATTGATCGATCTTATAAGTGTATGAACATAGGGGGGGAGTATATTGAAAAATAAAAATATCAAACTTTTCGTACTTGTTTGTTTTTATCCACATACCGAGAATATTTTGAACGCCCCTCGTATATAGTCTGCCCGAGGTATACGTAATTTTCCACAACTTCGAGAGTAGCGTTTCCTACGCAGATTAATGATACATTGTATATATATTTATAAATTTCATATTTCCTGGTTTGTATTTAGCCTTATTTTGAATAGTTCCTTATGATTTCTCGATTGTCCCGTAACATTCTGTAAGTAATAAAATGTATTTAAATAGGAATGTGAAATGTTTGTCCGCTTATACTTGTAGGATATTGTAGTTACTTGAATGCTAGAAATTTCGTATAAAATCGTGAGATACCAACGTGCGTGGGAGTCTCCGAGTCTCCCGCTGCGCTGTCATCTTATCACTATTCACCGAATCATTACCAATACCACATGATTATTGAGAAGTAATGCTTTCATAGGAAATTTCCTCCTCCTTGCGTCGTGTTTCCTCATTGATGAGGGTCGTGACCTCCCGATGAATTGGTGTGCGTCTTGATGATAGCACGCCACCCGTTCCTGTCTTCGGCGGCATGCACAGCATCATGGACGCTAGTGTTGGTGGTGAAGTGGATTTGGTTGGACCAGCGTACCGGACTACGGCCTCTCGGTCTCTTTCCTTCCACCTTGCCAGTAACAAAAAGTTTCTCCAGGTTATCCCTTCCTTTTCTGGCAATGTGTCCGAAGTACCGGAGTATTCGACGAAGGCATAGGCATCTAGGCCTAGTCCATATGTCTAGTTTAGGAAATTTCCACGACTTTACAAAAAGCTGGGTTTAATGCATTTAGTTCCCTCTCACTCGCACAATCCAATATTTTCAAAGATTGTCTAAGACTGAGTGTACTTTCGAGAATTGTCTATTAACTTTCTAAGAAATAAAATTACGGAATTTTAAATATTAGATAGAATTAAAAAATAGATATATCAATCATAGATTTGTTTTAGTAGAGCAAAATAATTATAAAAGGTTTTGCTATCTGTCTCTGTCTAAAATTAAGTATATAATGTATCATCGCGACCGTTTCACCGGAATCTGGTCAGAAACCACGCTTATAATAAGCGGATTCACATTTAGCCAACTTTAATATAGGTCCATCATGACAAGTGGAAATTTATTTAAATTAATAAATAGTATTGTGTCCCGACCAGGAATCGAACCCGGTAACGTTGAGTCTAAATCCACGGATGTCTAAACTTTGGTATATAAAAGACAAATTTCTAGGCATGCCATGGATTCACCGTGCGAGTGCTGGGTCCGTCGTGTGTGGGTAAGAGATGAGAAAAATGGTGTCTTAAGCTTGCGACCGACAATAGGCTGGTTAAAAAAGGAGGCCTACTTTTTTATTTTATTGTGTGATTATACGCTCACCATTTACAATACTACTCCTCTCCCTACCCTACCTAATACTCTATGATTCCGTTAATGCAATTAATGTAAGCCAATAATGGAAGCTCTTTCCATAAATGTATCTCCTGCAGACCTGCTTAGGCCCAATTCTTTCAGTAAGTGATGCAAAGATTTTCTGGAACTCCTCTCGCACGCAACTTCCACTGCGTAAAGCTGAGTCTTGAACCCGTTCCTGATCATTTCTTCTGTGAGATAATAATATTTTATCGACTTCATGTTGTGGTCTTTTGGTATTTTTGATTCTCACGGAACAGTAAGTTCAATAAGGATACCTTTTTTCAAGTTCCGAGAAAACACTAAGATGTCTGGCCTACATACATCTGGGATCCTATAATTATGTTCCAACGTATCCATGAAAATTTTTCAATCTGATGCGGCGCCAAGGATCGAGGTGGGAAAATATGTCCAAAGTGTCTGTAGTTTTATTTTCCATAAAGTTGATTTAGACTCTAGTTTTTACATAGTATTTACATAAATACATGTCGTATAAACTACGCGCCTCTCCCGACTATCGACTGATCGTATCGATTCGAATACTAATTAGGATGAATCGATGCGTTTGCATTCGAACCTGATTGCAAACATATTTTACCAGTTTAATCGATTTACTATACAAATAGTTGCAATACACCATATTCATTGATGCAAAATCCATTTCTTTGATTAACCCCGCGTTCGTTTTATAGCATTTGCAACATCTCGTAGCAACTTCATAAACCAGCGCGAAAAGTCGTTTTTGTTAAGATATACCATTTTTTTTTACAATGCTAACATTTCTTAAATAAAACGAGCTGTGAACCTACTTTTTGACAAGTATTTTCGTTCATGTTTTATCATACCATGGAATCCAACACACATGATATTATTATTGTCTTTGAATTTATTACATAAAATCGTTAACATTGATAATTTTAACAAATAAATCAATAACCCTCCTTTCAACACGGTACTGACATACGAAATTAGCATCAAATGTTAGAATTTACATTAAACGAACGATTTGGGCTAAAAAAAGTGGTATTTTCATGCTAACATTTCTTAAAACGAACGCGGCCTAAAATATTCAGGATTTCTTTCTAGAAAAAAAATTAAAAAAACATTGAAAATATGTAGATGTAGTCGAAATTCAGCGTTGTTCATTTAGAATAGGTAGGTACTACAATACACATAATTATACGAAGTTAGTCAAAAAAGATCCAATCCACATTAAGTTAATTTTAAATTCTAGGCCTTAATGGGTTGGAATATAGATGGATTAGTCCTACATTTAATACATTTAGAATATGTCAAAAACGATATTTTAATATGGATCGCTTTTGATATTTTGATATAAGATATATAATCCTAAGGACCTAATTAAAATACATAGTTAAATTACTGAAAAATTGTGGATTGGATCCTTTTTGAAAAACTATAGTACACGGCATTACGGCAAGCATCAAATAAAAATCAAATAATAATAGATAGAACTAAAACTATTAAAACAAAAAAAAAATAATATAAACTCCCGTTTAGAACACAGGAACATTTTTTTAATTTTATATTACACCTTATTACATGTTATATATTTATTAATTTACAAATAAGAAAGAAAGAAAAAACTTTAATTGTCACAAAAAACATCCTAAAACACAAGCAGTAAAAAAAATACAAAACAAGATATTACGACCGCTGGACATTTCTTAGGTTCTCTAGAAGACTATTGTCTAGTGAGTCAGTGTCAAACTAAAAGTCAATGAACTCAAACTTATATTTTTGTTATGCCTTGTTAATATTTCTTTATTATAGTATTCTTACAAATACTGCCTATCTTTCCGCTGTGTTTTATCAATATCAGGTTATGGTCCCGCAATAAATTCGAAAAAATGGAAAATTTCTCGACAAAATGTCAAATCGGAAATCTCGAAGGAAAAGAGAATTGGCCGACTTGGAAGTACAAAATATCCATATTGCTGCGAGGTACGATCGGTGCAATGGATGTTGTCGAAGGTAAATTAAAGAAACCAGCAGACTTGGCTGACGGAGCAGGTGACGCAGATGTCTCCGCATATAAATTGGATTTAGCCAATTTTATGAAGGCAGAGAGTTGTGCGCTGCTCCTAATAACTACAAACATGAGTGACGACACTCTCAAGAAGATCATGCGCTTCACGACATCGCGTGAGGTATGGCTGGAACTGCATAGATTGTTTGACGGAGTTTGCGAAGACAGAACTTACAACCTCTGTATGCAATTCTTCGGTTATAAGCAAGATTCTGCAGATGACATTGCAACTCATATGTCTAAACTGAAAAATATCTGGAACGAGTTGAATTAAGAGATTATCAAAGGCGGTAACGATGCGAAGGAACTTCCTGAACTTCTGTTGATCTGCAAGATACTCGATACCCTCGGTGAGCAGTATTTTTCATTCAGATCGAGTTGGCTGTTAACATCTAAAGAAGACAGAACTGTAGACAATCTGACAAGCCATTTATGTGCGTATGAGAGAGCTATTGCTTTCAAGGTTGGTGCACCAGTAGAGGAGGCTCTAATCACCAATACGCAATATCAAAACTCTAAGAGAAAGAATGACAGGAAAAAGTGTAACTATTGTTCTGAGAAGGGTCATCGTGTAAGACACTGCAAGAAGTGGATAGAAGATGGTAAACCTAAGAAGCAGAATAGTGCACAACCGTCATCAAATCAAAGAGTCAACATGACGTTGATGACAACTGAGTCATGTACCGTGACAGCTCATTTTGACAATGAAAATTGGTTTGTAGACAATGGAGCGACAAGCCATATTACGAACAGAAGTGACTTATACCAGAAGTACGAACATTTTGATATTACTCATACAGTGACTACCGCTAATGGAAACTGTATTAAGGCCGAAGGAAAAGGTTCTATTGAGTTGAAGTCGAATGTTGGAGGTAAGCTGGAGAAAATTACACTAACTGACGTATGGTACGTACCATCTTTACAGAAGAACCTCTTCTCTGTATTAGCTGCTCATGATAAGAATCCACAAAGCGAGTTTAAATCTACAACAAACACCTGTAATTTCAAAGTAAATGGAGAACTGAAAGTTGTTGGCAAGCGTAATCGTAATGGAGGACTTTACAGACTGAACGTGACAAATGTGTTACCTGCTGTACAAGTTAATGCGATGACGGCGACAAATATGATGCAGTTGTACCATGAGAGATTAGCACATCAAAATAAGAGGCATGTGAAGGCTGTAGTAGAAAGAGAACTTGGATTAAATTTACCCTTAGACAAGGAGCTTTGTGAAGGTTGCGTATATGGAAAGGCGCACAGATTAAAGTTTGGCATAAGAGAGAGAGCAACACGACCAGGTGAGCTGATTCACACAGACGTTTGTGGTCCATTTTCAAATTCTATTTTAAAATATTGTTACTATGTACTGTTTAAAGATGATTATTCTGGATACCGACATGTTTATTATTTAAAAAGCAAAAGCGAAGTTAAAGATAAATTGAAGCAGATGATTAATGAAACAAGAGTAGCTGGACACGTTATTAAAACTATTTTAAGCGACAATGGTGGCGAGTTTGATAATAATGATGTGAAGAATATTTTGAATGACAATGGAATAAGACAACGACTGACAATGCCATACACTCCTGAACAAAATGGGTGTAGTGAGCGAGAGAACAGGACTTTGGTTGAAACTGCTAGATGCATGATGCACGCACATGTAAAGTTACCGCAATGCTTGTGGGCGGAACTAGTAAATACTGCAGCTTACATTCTCAATAGAACGGGTGCGACAAAAGTACCAGGAAAGTCCCCCTATGAACTATGGTTTGGTAAAAAAGCTAGCATAAAACATTTACGCATTATTGGAAGCACATGCTATGCCCATGTCCCTAAGCAGAAAAGGAAGAAATTGGATAAAAAAGCTGTTAAGGGAGTGCTGATAGGCTACGATGACAATGATGGCTATCGTATTTGGCACGTAAATAAAAACGAACACAAGCTTATTCGCTCAAGAGATGTTATTTTTGATGAAAAAACTTTAGATCCAGATAAAGTAGAATCAGATATTATAGACGATGTAGTTATGACAGACACAAAACCAATGTCAGAATTTTACTGCAAAAGGTTTGTAGTGTCACCGGAGAATGCTACGCTTGAGTCTATAGATAGAAATAACATTAATACAGGAGGTATACAGCAAAATATTTTAGATGAATTTATACAAGAATCGATTGAATGTGAGGGAGATGACAATGACAATGATGTAAATGAGGATGACGTTGAGAATATTATACAACATGAAGAGGTAACAGATAATGAAAATGAGCCTGATGTTGATGATTCCAATGAAATGAGATATGATTTAAGAGACAGATCTACATTACGACGTCCTGTCAGATTTAATGATTATGTTATGTCCACCCTGCATGACGATACACTGTTGCCGATACCCACCACATTTAGAGAGGCAATGGGAAGTATAAATAAAGGACATTGGATAGTAGCTATGAGGAATGAGATGAAATCACTAGAAGAGAATGGTACTTACACCCTTCAGGCTCTACCTAAAGATAGAAAAGCTATCCCGTGCAAGTGGGTCTATAAAGTAAAAACAAATGCTGACGGCTCACTGGATAAGTATAAGGCAAGATTAGTCGCAAAAGGCTTTAAACAGAAGAAAGGGTTTGATTACCAAGAGACTTTTAGTCCTGTAGCTAGACTGGCGACTATACGGTCAATGTTGAGCGTCGCAGCTAGTGAAAGATTAATTTTAAAGCAATTCGACGTTTGCACTGCATTTCTATATGGCAAGTTGAATGAGGAGATTTACATGCAGCAACCAGATGGTTTTGAGGATGGTACTGCACGAGTATGTAAACTTCATAAGAGCTTGTATGGATTAAAACAGGCACCCCGGTGCTGGAATGAATGTTTTGCAGATATACTTTTAGAACTAGGTTTTACACAGAGTGATGCTGATGTTTGTTTATATACAAAATTTATAGATAATAAAAAGATTTTAGTAACATTATATGTCGATGATGGACTAGTGGCAGGGACAGATGCAAAGCTGGTAGATGATTTTTTAAAAGATTTACAATGTAAACTTAAAATTACTGCTAAGCCAGCTACATATTATTTAGGATTAGAAATACGTCAGCATAAAGACTTTTCTATTACTATTAATCAAGAAGCTTATGGAAGGAAAGTTCTTGAACGTTTTAGAATGAGTGATTGTAATCCTGTCGCCACACCCATTCAGAGGGAGAATGTTATTGAATCAGGGAAAGTGAATTCTTCAGATGAGAAATTCCCTTACAGAGAAGCAGTTGGAGCTTTAGCATACCTAATGGTTAGCACACGACCAGATATGGCCTTTGCAGTAGGAGTAGCTTCAAGGAATCTAGAACACCCTACTAAGGACGATTGGTTGAAGGTGAAGCGTATTATGCGATACATAAAAGGTACAATATCTCACGGTATTACATATAAAGCCAACTGTACTGCCAAAATTATTGATGGTTATAGCGATGCGGATCACGGAGGAGATCAGTCCACAGGGAGATCTACCACAGGTGTAGTCTGTTGTTACGCTGGAGGAGCAGTGTCGTGGCTCAGTCAACGACAGGCATCAGTTGCTATATCTACGACAGAAGCCGAGATTGTTGCAGCAAGTGAAGCAGCTAGAGAGCTTATTTGGCTTAAGCGAATCTATGACGATATGACGAGAGTGGATGATATTCCGTCACTAAAAGTAGACAATGAAGCAGCTATAAGACTTGCACATAATCCCGAATTTCATCGCCGGACAAAACATATACGAATAAAACATTTCTTTGTCAGAGAGTTGGTTCTGGATGGCAGCATTAGTGTCTTTAAGATAAGTTCTGCAAACCAACTTGCAGATATGTTGACCAAGGCCATTCCCGGGCCTGGCTTGAAAAAGCTTTGTGTTGAGGTAGGTCTTAGGGAACCTATTCAATGAGGGAAAGTATTACGACCGCTGGACATTTCTTAGGTTCTCTAGAAGACTATTGTCTAGTGAGTCAGTGTCAAACTAAAAGTCAATGAACTCAAACTTATATTTTTGTTATGCCTTGTTAATATTTCTTTATTATAGTATTCTTACAAATACTGCCTATCTTTCCGCTGTGTTTTATCAATATCACAAGATAGTCGTGACCAATAGTGAATCAGCGCAATAATAAATAAAATATTGTTCTGTAAATTAATTAATAAATAAATAATAATAATAAAGTTTAGTTACAGTCATTGAATGTTTGTAAACCTTACTAAGCACGTAGAAATCCACAATGTCAAATGCTTATGCGCAATTGTTAATATAATACATTAAACCTAACCTACCTAATAAGGACACTAACAATAACTGCAAATAAAAGGCGTTGTATTACTTTTAATTGACACTTTAATGCACTTCAAAATCATTTTTCCTGAAGGAGAAGTGTCGTTCCTTTTATCCAAACTTGTGTGGGGGAAAACGCGCGCTGCTCTCCGATTGGCTGACCCAACATCACGCGATTAGTGACAAGAAGCTTTCCGGACTTCTAGGAGTCGACCAGATGGAGCAGACAGTAGATTTGCATGTTAAATAATCATAGCATGAAGTCTAATCTTTACCATCAGTCGAGGTTTAAGAATTATTCGCATAGTGGTTTCGCGCCTAAAATTTGCCGCTTCCTTATTGGTTTTCAACTTAAGCAGTGCCATCTGTTGAGGCATATTGCTATTAAAACCATTAAGGCAAATATTTCTTATGCTTATTCAGCCTATTTTTAAGGCAATGATAATTTATGCCATTAAAAATCTAAGTCATCTTGAATTATTACAAAATTATTATTGCTATGCTTATCTATTTATGCTTATCTTCACACAATGCTAATCGCCGATTGGATCTTCTCAATAAACTCTACATAGAAGGTCTATGCGATGGCTGGGCAGCTCCCACTCTTCCAGGATGACCGTCTCCGTAAATGGTTTGACTTGGCTTTATTTCTGTATTCGACGACAGTCAAGCGCAGAGTGGGCTCGCGCAGGAGTCTCAAGAGCAACCACTGAGTAACTATATATATTGTTTTTTGTTTTTGTTTATTTATTCGAAGTTTTTCTTACAAGGACTTATAAATAACGTTGCTGTGCTAATGTCAGTATGACACTGTGTGACAGCAATTGTTAGCTCCCAGGGGAACATAATAAAACATGCAGCAAAAATACAAACATGTTTTGAATATTTTTTGAAAATAACACACCTAAATCTAAAAAACATTTATATAATAAAATCAAAACTTATAATTACCAAATATGCTAGGGAATGTACTGCATAGGTATTACAGTAAGTAAGTGTTAGTGTACTAATGTTTGTGTGATGTGAGTGAGTATGTATGTATGTGTAGTATTTAAGTGTATGGGGATTTGTTTGCGTATATTAGTCTGTGTGTGTATGTGTGTATTCATGTATCCGTCCATTATCATATAATTACCTTTAGTAAATCTTTGGTTTCATTGTATGTTAGATTATGTAACCAATCTCTTACCACTATTTTACATTTATCTGAAGTAATATAAATATAAATAATAATAAATATAATATAATATAAATATTTCCAGACAGGTCACACAGCGCCATCTAGTTTCCGTGGTAAGCGACGAGGCTTGTGTTTCGGAAACTAGATGGTTGATAAACTACATATTATACTTTTTTTTTGTAAATATATACATATTATACATATAAACACTCAGACCGAGACAAATTATACAATGAACATCGAACCCACGACCTCTCGAGTTCACGGCAACATTTGTTACCACTAGACCACGGAGGCGGTCATTAATGGAATATATGTTAAGTTTTGCATTAACAGTATAAGTAAATATATAATAAGAGCGCTAGGGAGTTTTAGGCTCCCGCTCGGTACCCTCGGTCGGTATGCTCCACAAAAACTGATGCGAGCTTAACTTGTCTACCGAAGTTTGATACGTAATAAAAGCTGTCAGCTTCCGGATTTGTGAGATGTTATCGCTCCGCTTCATGTCACGCCACCAAATGACATAGTAATTGGGCACCGTTTAAGATGACATTAGAAGATAGAGTTGATTGCGACCATCTCGATGATCATGTATTAAAAAAACTATGTGAAATATTTTTTTTTCTTTTGATTGGACTGTAAAATATATAAATGTCTCTTTTGAACTCAACTACGGCTACTACGAGCTCGTTAAGCCGTCGTTCCAAGTTCCAAATATACCAACTTGTGGAAACGTATAAAAATTGTCATTAAAAATTTCTTCAGACCCAAATCAACCCATCTAGCCAGCCTAGCGAGTTAAGGCCAAATACTCCAGAAGTTTTTGGAAGGCCGATCTCTAACAGAGGAGTTCTAGGCTCTGTGCTCTATTCCAGGGGCTGTGATGTTAATGATGATGGCAACTTAATACAGTATCAAAAAAATGTTTGAGTGTTGCAACTATCTAAACTATTATCAATAGGAAGACCAACAATACATAAATACACATTACATAACATACCGCGTGTAATTGTCAAAAGAGTAAATATCCGAGAGACGAAATAGAGAGAGAAAGAATTACGTAAGTTAACGTTCGCGCGATCGTCGACCTCTCGCTATTTGATTAGGCTCAGTATGAGTGGCGATATTTTTAGGATAACTTCTTTGCATCGTAACTTAAGATTTTATTACTGAATAATTAAAATTAAAATTGCGTACTTCTTCATTATTGTTTTAGATTATAATGTAAAAATAAAAAATAAAAATAACTAGCAAAACAAAATAATAAAGACTTTATAAGAAAAGGAAGTGAATAAATATAATATTATCTTCTGCATATTAGCATCTGCTGCTTCTGCCAAAAACTTTAATATTGCAGAATAAAAATATGACTTTGACTATCTCCTTGAGGTAGCCGATATCTGCTATTTGTTAACGTTTCGTTTACTTGCTGCATTACTTATTTAATTATACTCGTTCGAGTGTCATAATAGGTGAGAACAAAACTTTACACTTTGGCAATACTATAACCGCACAGAGGTGTCGGAATAATCTAGTGTATGAAATTACGTGTCGACTTGTGTTACACATTGGTGACAATATCATTAGCTAAGGCAAGCACGGACAATAATATTAATCTTTATTGGATTATTAAATCGAAAATCTTAGCTTTATAATCCTAAATAAATATTTCAAAAAAAACGATTTCAAAACTCTATGTACAAACTTAAACTAAAAAGTAAAAAATATAGTTTTATTAGGTATTTGTTTTTTTAATATTTTTTTATTAGGAAGTAAGTAATAAATTAAAATCCAAAAACTTTTGCTGTAGGCTGAAACCAAAACATTATCTGTGTATTTAACATTTATGTTGATTTTCACAAAATATTTTTAATGAAATTTATATGGGACCACCTCTGAAGTATGACTTACCAAAAAAAAAACATCAAAATCGTTTCATAATTAGCAGAATGATCGCGTAACAAAAAAACATACAGTCAGCAACACTGGTTGTGTTTGAAGACAAAAGTTTTCAACCAGTGCGTTTTTCCAGTAATGTCGTATGGAGCAGAGACGTGGACACTGACAGTCCTTGAACTGTGGATCAGATCCACAAGTCCAAGGTCGCTCAGCGAGCTATGGAGAGTGCTATGCTCGGGATTTCTCTAAAGAATAAAGTCAGAAACGCTAACATCCGTCAGAGAACCAAAGTCACCGACATAGCTTTCAAAATTAGGAAGCTGAAGTGACAAAGTGTGCAGAACCGATGAATGACGGAGCAGACGGGTTCTGAAGTAGAGACCATGTACCGAAATATGCAGATTGGGACGACCCGCCAGATGACCTGAGGAAGGTTGCTAGTGGGGGGGGATGTATGAGGGTGGCAGGATTTTCGTTTAAATAGCTCTCTTGGACTATATCCAGCAGTGGATAGACACTGATAAAGGTTGACGATTAGTGCAAATACCAAGTCAATCTATTCATTAAAAATATAAAAGATTTACAATATTCACAGGTCACTATAAGATGGTCTTAGGTTACCTAATTACGTAATAACCAGAATGTCCCTGACTGAACTGAAATTATTTGATCGTGATCCAATAAACGTTATTTTAATATATAATTTTGAATATATTGTTCATAGGAATTCGATCTCAATCTTGAGTCGCCTTGTTTAATATCGATCGAATTAATGTTAACACCATAAAGTTAAGCACCTGGTCTTCTTATCATGTAGCTATTAGTGCCTTCAGCTAGATGGACTAGTAATAGGAAAATAGACTAGCCTCATGTTATTAAATTCATGATTAAAACATAAACATTATAGCCATAAGGCATCCTGACTTCTTAGCACTTAATCATATACTTGTATCAGGTGGACATTATTCTTATCTATATGCACTATCGAATCGCTGCAGCTTTGCCTCACGCTGAGCGTGTTCTACAATCTACACGTGAGTGTTCTGAAGAGCTCCACAACCTTATCCTTTCTTCCTTCCTCGTACTTTACTATTACATTTAACTAAATATATATAGATATATAGAAAAAAGACAAGCTAACCCTTATAACACATATACCTACATATAGTTCATATTAAATTAAAATAACACACTCTTGTACAATATTATTATGTTTGTTTTTTTTTCTTTTCTATTCCGGAAACGAACCACACGCATATAATATAACTACTACTCCGGCTATCTATAGGAATAAACTGTCATTCTTGGCTGGCAACGACTCCGAAAATCATCATTTAATTAATTTTATTTATTTAAAAACTTTATTGCACTATGTAACAAAGGCGGACATAATGCCGCTAGGCATTCTCTGACAGCCAAACCTTTAGGACATTTAGACAGTATAGATGATTATCATCATCATCAGCCTGTATCTCTCCACTGCTGGATGTAGGCCTCCCCGAAGGCTCGCCACTTAACGCAATCCTTCGCTACCGTCATCCAACCCCCACCAGCGACCTTCTTTAGGTCATCTGTTCATCTGGCGGGGGGTCGTCCCACTCTGCGTCTTCCCGTACGTGGTCTCCACTCTAGAACCCGTTAGATACATAATTATTAATAATTTTGTTGATTGACAATTAAACATATAGTCGAATTGAGAACCTCCTCCTTTTTTATAGTCGGTTAAAAAGAAGAACAGTTCATAAATCTTCTTTAGGACTTCGCTTACTATCAAGCGGGCGCGCTCTTACATACTCAGTTTAAAAAACTTACCTTGTTCTAAACAAGGATCAAAATAAGTTTGTCCCTTTCATTATCAATGTGATAGTGACAGAAGAGAGATTTACTAGCCCTATAGGGGCTTTTATAGTAATATACGACATCAACTCTAATAGATTTGGTTATTTCTGTATATTGTAACGTTTACGGCTAATATACGAGAAACTGGCAAATGATTTAGCGAAACGTTTCTAAATAAATATCCTAAGGACCCTTAAAAATGCTCATAAAAGCGCTCTTGACGGTTTTTTTTTTTTAATTCCACTGCCTACGGCCCATGAACGTGTTTAGGTATAACCTATAATTTATCTGGTTTTAATGAACACTGCCTTACTAATATGGAACTCCGCTGACCGCTCTGCATGCGGCCTTATTCTCAATTCAAAAAACAATCGAAATACGAATTTTCTTTAAGTTGACATGAGCGATTCAAAAAGAAGAGCTACTGATACGATCCACTGATAACTGATATCAGTCCTTAAACTATGCCGGCTTGATAGTTTCCTTTTTACACTAGGTATTCAAGAGTTCCAGATATAGTGGCATCGTCCACGATTCAAATTGCCTCTTAAGGACATTAAGAGCATCTGTGAGGTAATAATAATAATAATAAAATTCTTTATTGTACATTAAAATATACAAAATAAAATTAAGTACATAGGCGAGCTTAATACCTTGTAGGTATTCTATAACAGCTAACCTTTGGGAGAACGACATAAGAAATTGTGGGGTGCAGAGTGAGGTACTTGTCGGAATACATCCCAAAGGTGATAGTATTCTACTCATGGTCTGATATGTGTGTAGTACACCAACAGTCTGATTGAAAAAACCGCTTTATCTTGTTCAATATTTCGAGTTTTTTTTTGCGCTGTTTTCGTGATGCTCTGAATGTTGTAACGACAAATAACAAAATTGACAAATTTTGAATCGTTTTCAAGAATAGTCGTTGTTTTTAAAGTATTCATAAGATGCTGGCGGCACCGAGCGCTACTATTGGTCCAATCGGAATAAACCTAAACTCTTGTTTGTGTTTAAAATTCTATTAAAATAACTTCGGATTGCGTCGTTAAAGTATTATTGAATACAAATATGATACACGCAATAATAAAATTCTAACAAGTGCTTTGGCATTCTCAGATCGATATATAGTTTTTAAACTTTTTTCAATCAGCCCCATATCCTCCTTCTCCTTGCGTCGTTTTCCTCAATGCTGAGGGTCGTGATCCCCTCCTCGGATCACTTTGTCCCTGACAATGCTACCTGGGTGTACTCACTTCGTGCTTTTAGGTGTGTACAATACTTTCGTTCGAACCCGGCATGTACCAATGATAAACACACTATTCTTACACACATTTGTCATAGGTTTACAGCACCACCGTTCCGTGCCTCGGAGAGCACTAATATAATATATGGAATCCCCTAGACCCTCGTCAACCCGCCAGGCCAGCGTAGTAAGTGTAGGCTAAAATCTCCCTCTGTATGTTCTGTCAGGCCCATTTCCAGCAGTGGATGTCTAGGACTCTGTGTTCCAGGAGCTGTAATAATGAGATGAAACATATAATAATTTTATAATTCTTATAATTGGGATGTCGTGGATTCCGAGCGAGGCAGTGAACTGGTTTGGGATGCCACATGTGACTTCCAGCCATACGAAACCCGGGGCCGCTGCAGAGTCAGCCGCGCATCTTAAACGGAACAAATACGCGAAGATCATAATAAATCACCACTTTATACCATTGGCAGTCGAAACGACGGTGGTCCGAGGAGATTCTGGCGTTCTCTAGTGAGCTTGGTGGTATAACTCCGCTTGGCAACGGTGACCCTTTAAGTAAAGAATATTTTGTTCAAAGGGTTAACCCTGTCCTTTATCGGGGGAACGCAGCAACAGTCCTCGGCACACTCCGTCCGTCGTCGGACGGTTATATATGTATAGTTTATTTATAATTTAGTGTTTTAATTTTTTCGAATAAACTTATCTGACGAATAATTGTGATAAAAAAATCTTGTATGTCCTTATAATATTTTCTAGTTGCAAGTAGAAAGTCCGGATGTGTAAAATGGACCGAGTGACCAAGATATTTTAATTATACCATACCAGAACAGCAGCGTGAAGATCATAAATCAAAACATCTCATTAGATTTTATGGTTCCGGTTTCATTCATATTAATCGTCTGATAATGACATAATGGCTATTAGACTATTGGCTGGTTTAACGTATGCCTATGAGGCACGTCATTGGCTGAAATAACTAAAGTGTGAAGCTACTGTTAAAAACACCGGTAATCCTCGTATTTTTAATATATTAATTTTAGTTTTTCCGCGACGCGCCTTATTTCAACCTATCTGTCAAAAGTGCCGTTCTCGACTTTTTTTGTCTCGGCCTAGATTTTGTAGTTTGCATCCATGTATTCGAATTTATCGAGACTTCATATTTTTAAACACTACCAACCAATGTGAAAATATTGGTCATGGATCTTTATGAAGAACAAGAAGTCAAATTTCTAAGCATTCCATGGATTTACCGTGCGGGTGCCGGGTCCATCGTGTGTGGAAAAGAGATATGAGAAGAATGGTGCCTCGGGCTTGCGACCGACGAAAGGCTAGTTTACAAAACGTTCCTTTTTTATTTTACTAGCTGACCCGGCGAACTTCGTACCGCCTAACCGTCATTGAATAACCTTAGTTAGCACGTATAAATCCACTGTCAAATGCTTACACGCAATGCTAATTGCCAATTTTGTTTTATATATAAAGATATACTTATTATGTAATATCTCAGAAACCTTCCCCGATGTTCACACAACATATTCCCAAAGTTTCATCCCGATCGGTCAAGTAGTTTTGCAATGCATAGGGAACACACACAGAGACATTCACCTTAATATATATATATATATATATAGATTGCACAACAAGACGCTCACAATCCACAATTGCTCCTCTCCCTACCCAACCAAATACTGTATGATTTCGTTGTTTAATGTTTGCTGTATTGGAAGCTCGTTCCATAAATGTATTGATGGCAGACCTGCTTAGGCCTAATTCTTTCAGTAACTGGTGCAAAGGTTTTGCTGGACTTCTACTCGCACCAATATCCACTGCTTTCTGCAATAGACCGTAATTTAAGCAAGAACGTACGATACATGAATAAAGCATATTGTTAAGACGGCATAATGTTAGGAGTTACGTCTGTCGCTCCCATTCTTTCTCCCACCTCTCGTATCGCTTACTATAAGGCTGCAGGGTCAAATGTCGTACTTAGTATAATAAATAAAATAACATTATTTGATTCTTGTTAATTGCAATTTCCAGTACTTCACCGTACAATATTGCTTTTTATAACCGGAACCGTAAAATTGAGTTAGACAAAAAAAGTAATTAATTTGTATTCGATCGGTGATCAGTGGCCGGTCACGGTAACAACTACTTTAATTAACTTTAGACACCGGAAAAATACCCATTGATTTCACATACCGTTCACTGAGAAAAATGGATATTTGATGATAAATTTTAGAATCTCCCAACATCAATTGTGCACGAATTACCTATACCGTATACTCGCCGTCATCCTGCCGGGGAAAACCTTGGAATGTTCCTACTCCCAACCCAGGCCCATCATCCAGGTCTGTCTATATCTATTTTAAAATCGTAATAATCTTATTATTTATTAATAATAAATTACAGAATTGGAATTTAATCATGTTATATAAAAAATCATACAGTCATTTTATATAGAAAGTCAAAGTCAAAATATTTTTATTCACATAGACCATTTATTTATATTGTAATAATATATATTTATATATTATTACAAGCATTTATGAAACGTCATTAATTTAATTATTTTAAATGATTCTACTCCTGCTAGTGGGAGACTAAGCAGCAAAGTGGTCCAATAAGTAAGCTGTTAGCAGAAGACCAGCAGCTTGGCAGATTCCAGTGACCTATTTATTTATTACATTAACATGTTTAATATGACTGAGAAAGGAATCTGTAAGGAAAACTCAGCTATATCAGATTTACAAAATAAAACATATACAGAACTGCACCACAACGATCAATTACAATAATCTTTTAAATTAAGCTATTAGATTACAATACCTGGTAAAGCGGTATCCTACCTCTCACGATATTATTAAGATAGACTACTTCTTCTTCTTACGGTGCCATCTCCTATCGGAGGTCGGCTATCATTAAGGCGATTTTGATTTTGTTGGCCGCTGTCCGGAACAAGGATCTGGTGCTCATCCCGAACCACTCCCTGAGGTTCTTGGGCCAGGAAGTGCGTCTTCTCCCCGGTCTTCTGGAGCCTTGTATCTTGCCTTGCATGACGAGCTGCAGCAAGCTATACTTTTTATTGCGCATGCAGTGTCCCAAATACTCCAACTTCTTCAATAGACTACATGCCCATGTGCAACCCGAAAGCCGACAAAACGCATAAACTTCTGCTAATTTAAGAACAATAAATTGATCGTGTTGAAAGATTAACGTTAAACACTGAGGGGAAGAGTACAAAAATGCTGTTAGCAGTAAGCTGTTAGCAGAAGACCAGCAGCTTGGCAGATTCCAGTGACCTATTTATTTATTACATTAACATGTTTAATATGACTGAGAAAGGAATCTGTAAGGAAAACTCAGCTATATCAGATTTACAAAATAAAACATATACAGAACTGCACCACAACGATCAATTACAATAATCTTTTAAATTAAGCTATTAGATTACAATACCTGGTAAAGCGGTATCCTACCTCTCACGATATTATTAAGATAGACTACTTCTTCTTCTTACGGTGCCATCTCCTATCGGAGGTCGGCTATCATTAAGGCGATTTTGATTTTGTTGGCCGCTGTCCGGAACAAGGATCTGGTGCTCATCCCGAACCACTCCCTGAGGTTCTTGGGCCAGGAAGTGCGTCTTCTCCCCGGTCTTCTGGAGCCTTGTATCTTGCCTTGCATGACGAGCTGCAGCAAGCTATACTTTTTATTGCGCATGCAGTGTCCCAAATACTCCAACTTCTTCAATAGACTACATGCCCATGTGCAACCCGAAAGCCGACAAAACGCATAAACTTCTGCTAATTTAAGAACAATAAATTGATCGTGTTGAAAGATTAACGTTAAACACTGAGGGGAAGAGTACAAAAATGCATTATATAACTTTTTCAAAATCTGATATCTATTCCAAAAGTGCGGGCAGATTTTCCCGCCACGGCTCCCTTAACGATACTATAAAAAGGGCTCTAGCCACCACCGAGGTTCCAGCTCTTCTAGAGCCTGTTGGAGTTATCCGAGATGATGGCAAGAGACCCGATGGTATGACGTTGGTCCCCTGGGAACGGGGACGTGCTCTAGTGTGGGACGCCACGTGCGTCGACACCCTTGCCGCGTCGCATCTCAGGGGGACAGCGCATAAAGCGGGAGCCGCGGCGGAAAATGCGGAGTCCAGCAAGCGGCGCAAGTATGTAAGTATATTAAAAGATTACATATTTGTGCCGTTTGCTGTAGAAACTCTGGGCCCATGGAGTCCAAGCGCAAAAAAGTTTTTAAAAGACATAACACCGCGTCTTGTTGTCTCCTCCGGTGACAAGAGGCCTGGCTCTTTCTTCGCCCAGAGAATTAGTATTGCAATTCAGCGGGGAAATGCAGCCAGCGTTCTTGCCACCATTCCACGCGGACGGGACTTATATCCCTATCCTTAATATTAATTTTATTTTATATGTTGTAAATATTTTTTAGTACAATTTTATTAGATTCAGAAACTAATTTTGAGATTTGCTGTTTTGCTTTTTCATTTGCCCATCTTTATTTAAGATCTTTGACCATCTGACTCATATCTTAAAGCCATCATTAAAATATTTAACTCTCCCCAACCATATCTCATGCAACTTGACTTTTTGTTTTTAAATTGACACTCGATGAGGCACCGACCAAAGAATAAATAAGTAAAAGAAACACAAATTTACCTTGTCAGAGATACCAACCGTTGTCTCATATCGGGACCCTTTGTTGAAAAGATTTGAACCTGTCTCGATTTTAATAGTTCCTGATAGTCGCTATGTAGTATATGTTATAAAATTATTTCAATAGTGTAGTTAAGCGGTTATCAAACTTTTTGGCGACGAAAGGCTTATAAAGAAGAGGGTTCACAATAAGCCAACTTTAAATAGGCCCATTATGACAAGTGGCAAGCTTGTCGATGTCTCTAACGTACCAAACTCGAAAATTAATAAATATGTCCCGACAAGGAATCGAACACGGTATCTTCGAATCTAAATCCACTGTCTTTACCGCTAGACCACGGAGACAGTTTCACATTTTCTAAATTAACTTTTTATTTTGTTGGCACCACTGTCTTTTCCATTTTTGTTTTTGTCTGTCGACCGACTGGCACGGGCAGAAAGTTCAGAGCCTAATTATAAATGAAAAAGGTTAGTATTGGCAGCTGTCATCGTAAACACGAGTTTATGATATTTTGTAACAAATATAATCGGTAAATATGAATTAATTTCACATTTATTCAAATTTTATGAATACGTTTCGGTATTTTTGGGTAAGTAACCATTTTAATTTAGTTTTTTTTTTTTTTTTAATAGATTATAATAATTGGTGTTAAATTCATGTTGTATTAATAGTAAGTAATGTATTTACTTACATGACTATTATCAAAAAAATCAATTAAAAATATATATCAGATTTTCGCAACAGTGTGCCTGCACAGTTTCTAACAACAAAATATTTTAAGTTCTGTATTCTTAGAAGCGACATATCTAAGAGTGATTATATAATTACGGAGCAATCTGGACGATGGTGTACGCAGCAATTATAATTACTGTTGTATTCAAAGAAAAAAGCTTCTAGATACAGTAAAATAAAATATAAATTAGAAACTTGAGGCCATAAAAGTAATCCAAAACTATCCAAGCATTAATAGTGCATATACTTGACCGCCTCCGTGGTCTAGTGGTAACAAACGTTGCCGTGAACTCAGGAGGTCGTGGGTTCGATTCCCGATTGTCTCGGTCTGGGTGTTTATATGTATAATATGTAGTTTATATGTATATTTACAAAAAAAAAAGTATAATATGTAGTATCAATCATATAGTTTCCGTAACACAAGCCTCGTAGCTTACTACGGAAATTAGATGGCGCTGTGTGACCTGTCTAGAAAAAAAAAACAAAAAAAAGAATATATATAGGGGGAGAGGGAAGGTCCAACCCGACGTGACGTTTGATGGTTAAGTTCTCCAGTACTCTAATGTGATAATGAGCCTAGCTAAATAACTTAGTATATACGAGTATAAAGACACAACACTTTTGTGGCTAAGATAAGTGGCAGACGCTAAGTCTCTAAATTGTAGACTTTTCTCTCAATTCAAGAATTTAAATAAAGCCATCGTACCGTACCACCACCGGAATGATTTTGATTCTAGAATATATTTCTGGCGAATTCGAGAGTCTCCAGCCATGCTGGCTTAACGGGTTGATGAGGGTCTAATGTCTGAAACCTTTCCTTTACAAAATCACCGTTCTCGTGAAAAGGAGAGCACATTAACCTTGGTTCCACTAATACCAACTTATGGAATCGTTAATAATTTGTCATTAAAATTGTTCCAACTCGTCTCGACAGAACATTGCGAGTATAGGCCAAGTTTTTCAGAAATAGACAAACATGTTTTTATTCCTTAAACCTATTACAGACATTTGTGACACGTCATTATTTAAATTATTATTGAATGATTCTACTCCTGCTTGTTGAAGAGTAAACAGAAAAGTCGTCCAAAGAGTAAGCTGTTAGCAGAAGACCAGCAGCTATTCTGGAAGGCCTTAGCAGTGATGGTCTAGGACTCGTGTTCTAGGAGCTGTAAAATCAAAGCATACTTTTATTTCTCAATCTTAGCCTTAAAGTTATAGACCAATGTGTGACTCTATCTAGGCTTATCAAGTCTAAGTAATATCATTAGACTTATTGAGGACGTGGTCAGGTGGATGCGGTTTTTCTAATCATATAATTATACATACAGTAACCATTGGCACAAATGCAGAATAAAATTTGCTGTACAGTCTTACCAAGCTTTGAATATTGCCAAATTCTAATAATATATTTATTCGAAGTAGATACAAAAATATTAAAATAAAATAAATTAAAAAACTAATTATAAATAAAACTTAACTAAAAATACCTATGAAATTAAAACTATTGTACAAAATAAACTAAGGGCTTACCACCAGGGAGGGTACCTAAAACGCTCGCATAGGATGCTAAGACATTTGTGTTCCCTCTTCACCGCCATACGTGCCTCAGTCCCAGTTCCAACTTGCCATTAGTATTCTGGAAGGCCCATCTTCAGCAGCGAAGATACGCTGTGTTCTAGGGGCTCTGAAGAATGTATCATAGGCGTATGAGTGGTGTAGTTGCCATGTTGGTACCTCACAGCTATCCATCAAAGTAATTACGCGGTAAATCTAATGAAATAATCGTATCACGTAGCGTTTGAGGTCGCCGCCAAACGTTACCATTCTAACTTGCGAGCATTTTAAATGAATCTAATTTACTTTTGTACTTGTTTCGGGTGACTCGTTTTATTTGTGACGGTTATTTTGTGGATTAGAGGACACTATTTTCATTGCACAATTATTTAAAGAGTCTTTTTCAATTTTGTTTTACGTGTGTGCTTAAAAAATAACTAAACAATCTTCTTCTTCTTAAGGTGCCATCTCTTTTTAATTTTGTTGGCCGCTGTCCGAAACAAGGATCGGATGCTCATCCCGAACCACCCCCTGAGCTTTTTGTGCCAAGTGCGTCTTCTCCCCGGTCTTCTGGAGCCTTGTATCTTGCCTTGATTTTTAAGTAGTTCCACGCCTTTGTTCATCCTCAGCTTGAGGGTCCATGATTCGACACCATACAGGAGAATGAAAAATATGTAGCATCGGATGATTCAGCATCTCGTAGTTTAAGATTGCCACTGCAGAGAAGGTGGCTTATTTTAACAAAGGCGCTTCTAGTTTTATGCTGCATTTTATTTCAGTACTGTGGTCTTCTCCTTCGTTTACAATGTTTATTTGTAAACAATCTTATTTACCAATTATAATAATAATGATTATTTCGATCGTAAGCTGACACGGCCCCCGTACACCCACGAATTTACATTTATTGACATAAATATTGTAATTATAATTCAATTTTTATGTATATTTAGATTGTAAGCTGACACAGCCTCTTTAGAGCTATGAATTAATTATTAACTTGACATGTGTAATTTATTTTAGTCTATAAGCTGACGAGGCCTTTTTACAGCCACGAATTTTAACTAACTAGTTTTAGCAAAAACTTGTTTATGGCAACAGTGTTTTAGTCGAAGATGATGGTATAGCTGATATGATTGGTTATTTTATAATCGAAATAATAGTAAACTATGGAGAAAAAATGTATTGACAATTGTTGTGACAACCAAAGGAAATAAATGATTTGATTTGATTTAATATAATATGTTTTACTTGTGAGATACATTGTGTTTTCATGCGATGGCCAAGTATTTAATTAAAATTTAAAAGATTTTTAATATTGATGTGGTCACTGTAAGATGTTGTTAAGGTAGCTAATTACTTATTAACTAAAGACAGAAGGTCCCTTAAGGAGGGACTCAATAAATTAACCGACTTGGTTTTACATGGATTTCATTTCTTTTTGTAGATAGTCCTATAATTACATCTATAATTCCATTATATTATACTACATATACAGGCACACTGACTAAATGTAACTTTGTAATCCTACCTATATATTAATGTGGGATTACAAAGTAATTTATGCAGTTGTTGTATCTAGAAAAGTGGACAGAAATTGCAAAATATTTTAGCTTTTCCTTGATTTATACACTAAACACTAATTGTATTCCAAATTTGAAGGTTCAGTCAGTCAGTGTGTGTGACAAAATTAAACAAACTTTCAATAGTTATAATTCTTAAACTACTGGTTCAATTTGAATGAAATTTTAAATATACCGTATTTATATAATGACTGCTTGGTTACTGAAAATTGAGGCATCTAGTTTTATCCACAACGGTATCCCACGGGGGTCGAAAATGGCCTGAACTGTTTCGATAAAAAGATGGTACGGTCGTGCCGCTCTTTTAATTCCTGTATAAATTTGTGTGCCAGAAATAGCGGAGTATTTGTGCTATATAAAAACTATATCCCTATTTACCATTTTCCATACAAATAAATATTATTTCATTTCATTTGTAAGCTCCGTTATGCTTGCACATTTCTAACAATAAAAAATGTTCTATCCATTACGTTTTCGCTTAGAGATACAGAATATGGCCGATGTAACTATTTATAGTCTCATCTCAATCACTTAAAAAATAATTAACCCTAGTAATGAAGGTCAGTCAAGGTCAAATGTAATAAAAATTGTGAAACTTTTCTACAAGTGTGAATTGGCCTTTTATGGCCTCACACAATTATGGAACCAATTTAAGAGGAATCTATAGTGTTTTATTGCGTTTTTTATATATTTAGATAAGGGTCCATATATACTGCACACCATAAACATTGGTTCTAAAGTATTTGGGTATTGAAAATCAAACCGACGAAATTAAATCGACGGACTTAAATGCGTTCTCATACAAATTTCTGTATTTAAATTAACAAATAAGGAAGACTAGACTAACCGCTAGACCGCCTCAGTGGATGGATTTTAACGCAGAGGTACCGGGTTTAATTCCCGGTCGGTTGTGATATTTTTCGAGTTTGGTACGATGGAGACATCAACGATCTTACTACTTGTCAAAATGGGCCTATAGTAAAGTTGTTAAGTGTGAATTTTTAAAAGCGTGGTTTCTGACTACTTCGAAAGGGATACGGTCGTGATGATATTTTACTTTACTTTTTAAATTCAGTTTCAGTTGATTCAGTCAGAAAACTTCACTTTAAACCATTTTTTTTTAAGTTGTTAAAAGCTAAATAAAATAACTCGTGTGCAAAGACTTCTCCTTTCTCTCCTCCAAGGTTTGGATGTTAGAGGATATCAAAAAAGTTTTTTTTTTAATTTATAAGCTCGAAGTCAAATTGGCTGTACCCCATTGTACATTAACTGGCCACTAATAACGCCTTAAGTTCCCACAAGTGGCCACATTTGGTCGTACTATTGTTCTTTATCACCCAGTTCTAATTACTATTACACTTGAGAGCAATGACAACGGGCTTTTCAAAAAAACGGACAGGATCTTTACATTAGTAAAACGGATAGAAAACTGGAGACACAAGTCCTTACTTTGGAAATGGGGGCGAGCATAACAGCGAGCTTGCTAACATAACACCAGACATAAACGTTCGGATCAAAGTAAAATGTCAAAGTCAAAATAATTTTATTTACGTATACAGGCATTTGTTACACGTCTATAATTCTATTATTTTGAATAATTCTACTCCTGCTAGTGGAAGACTAAGCAGCAAACTTCAGTGACCAGATTCCAGTGACCAGTTAATGCAATGATCAAATGGAGGCATAATAAAACAAGTAGAATTTGTCTATTGCACATGGTTGTCATAGAGACAATAACATCGTTTTTGGCAAAATTTCATTATCAAACGAATATTTCTTACTCACATTTGTTATAAATTTAAAACACCACCGCTCCCTTGCCTCAGAGAGCACTTTTAAGCCGTCCCGGTTCCATCAATATCAACTTGTGAAATCGTTAATCAATTGCATTAGACATTCGCCAACCAAAGCAATATGTTTTGAAAGACCCATTAGGCTGTGATGATTTTGATAATATGTATGTATTAGCACAGTTCTCCTGGTCTTTTTCACAGGTTTGGAATTTTTTCCGGCTACGGCAAAAAATGTGAACAGTTTATTCAGGCATTAAGTCTTTCGACGCTAACGGGGTGTTGTCTGTATTATTATCTTATTACAATTACTTTGACTTTTAATAATATTTAGTTTGTTCCGATTTCATTGCTCGCGAATGTATTTTCTTATCTATAGCAATAATTACAAACCTTAATAATGTTTCTTCATTGTTATTGTGTATCATTTTCTACGCAATTTGATTTAATTTGATAGTTTCATGTAAACTGTCTGTTAGGCTGGTATCATTTTTGTTTATGTCTCATCACTTTAGAGACTTACATTTTGTGTTCACCTTTCTTTAACCAGTAGACAAATTATGTGTCTTTAGGAGCAAATGTTATATAAATAATCATTTAACGAACGGACACCGGGGTTGGCGAGGGTCTGATGTCACAAGATCACAACAACGAGTTCACAAGTTGGTATGAGTGAAACTATAATGAAATCCGTTAACTATAATAATAATAATAATAAATAAATATTTCCAGACAGGTCACACAGCGCCATCTAGTTTCCGTGGTAAGCTACGAGGCTTGTGTTACGGAAACTAGATTGTTGATAAACTACATATTATACTCTTTTTTTGTAAATATATACATATTATACATATAAACACCCAGACCGAGACAAATTATACAATGTACAACTTGCCCCCGGTGGGAATCGAACCCACGACCTCCCGAGTTCACGGCAACGTTTGTTACCACTAGACCACGGAGGCGGTCATATCATGTCACTATATCTATATCATGCTATTAAAGTTGATATTAGCACGGCCGCTGTCAAGGTCGAGCGCTTATAGAGTTGAGAATTGAATAATATTTTGTAATTATGACGCAATCTCTGACGAAAATATCGAAATCCACTAATAACGTTTGCGACCAAGTGACAGACTAGGGCTGTTGCAAAGCATAGGAGTAGTGGTGTTGTATATATATGGTGTACGTAAGAAAGATATATTTCTCATTAGTAGGTACATGCCGGAGTTCGAACCGAGGATTTTAAGATTTTAAGAAAAGCTATGTTCTATTTTTTAATAAAATAAAAAAAATGAAAAAATTATTGACACCAATTTTTTACATCCTTATACATAAATTACCCTCTGTCCCCCCTACCTCGCCTGGACAACCTGTAGTATAGTTGGCTGACTATGAACTCGGAAGTATACAAAGTGTGGTTATTGACCACCCCGCAAGGGGATTTTAGTCGTGATGATACTTTAAAAGATAATAAACGTCGGTCTACTGCAAAGTAGCTACAACCTATTAAGAAATAAAACAAATGGGATCTGACTCATCTTAATGGCCGCTATCTTTGTCTGTGATCTACTTCTCAATAGTTTTCGATAATCATATTTCGATAACTCAACTGTTCAAAATGAATTCAAATTAATCAATTTTCAGACTATATCATACGGGTTGGCTAGTATCTGATGACAATATATTAACGATAATAATACTTTTTTATAGTCTAAAATGCATACCTAAATAATTTATGACCCACACTTATAATTTGTGGTTTAAAATAAGTAGATAAATAAGTGCCTACAATTTTTTTGATACCATAAAAATGTTACAAATTCCGTCATGGACGTATACCGATATTGAAATTATAGACAAATATTGTCTACCGTGGTCTTAAAGTATGTGGTTATATATATATTATTTTATGACACTACATTAATTCTTAAACACTCGACGTGATTAGAAGTATAGATAGATAGATAGATGAATTCTTTATTGCACTAAAAATAAAAAAAACATTCCAATGTACATAGGCGAGCATAATGTCTAGGCATTTTCTAACAGCTAACCTTTGGGAGAGTGAGAAGAGAGTGTGGGTGCATGTGTATAAGAATATTTAGAAACGATGATTTAAAATTACTAACTAAAATACTTATCAACTAAATAAACAATAAATATATATCATACAACAATAAAATACATATAGAAAAAAGTATTATTCAACAAGTATTATTCCGACTAAGCTTTTTTTTATGCCGGTTCAAGTATGAGCAATTTTATCCTTCATGACATGTGGCAAGCTCAATCTCTGTCGTACCAGAATCGAGAAAAGTCACAAATAAACAATTGATTTTGTTCTTGATATAAAATCGTTTATGAACTAAATTTAAGGCAAAAATAGTACTAGTTAACTCAGTTAGACAATTGCAGAGCACAATAAAGGTTAGTTGGTAGAAAATTTTCAAAATTTAAGTTAAATGTTAAGATACATTGTTCCTATTAATATTATTATTAAATTAGATTAAGTACAATATTTTATTTTATGTTTTTAAGACGTGGTTCATTTTTCTTTTTATTAAGCTTTTTGTATGTCTAAACTTAGAATTTAATTTAATTTCATTTCATTTTATATATTTTTTTATTATTCTTATATATATATATATATATATATATATATACCACTTGTATTTTGTGCATGTTGTGGCACCTAAAGGTGGTACATTTATCGTTGAATTTATGTCCTAGTTTTTAAGTAAGCAATAATGTAACCGACCACTGGTTGTCCTTAAATAAATAAATAAATAAAATGCATTATAGGTCATTAATGCATTATAGCACTTATTTTGGTATTGTATAATAAAGAATGTATTATTATTATTATTATACTGGGTGACTTGTATAGTCTAACGTTAAACTAATATGTGATTCTATTGATAGGAACAAACAACTAACAACTAAGAAACCATATGTCGGAAATGATATGTTTTGGCTTCTCCATAAAAATTGTCTATTTTAAAATTAACAGTGTGTATGAAGAACCTTTTTTTTGTTATTTTCGACATATGGTTTCTTAGGACAAGTTGTTTGTTTCTATCAATAGAATAACATATTAGGTTAACGTAAGACCATATAAAATCACACGGTATAGTATGCATTTTTAAGTCCAGCAAGAACGATTTTTTTTTATAGTTCCTGTTGTTGACAATGTCTTCGTGTTTGTCTACACAATGCGTAGCTCTCGATGATTTCTTGCCATCAATATCATCGACCTTCTATCTGAGACATCCATCAAGTTTTTGACGTGCTCCGAGATTGGGATCAAATCTATTTACTCTAAATTATTGGGTTTAACATTCTTAAGGTTTTTATTTTTGATCGATTTCTCTCATGAACATTTGATGGATTTCAATTATTTTGATGGTCCAACATAATACTTAAACTATTTAAATACCAAATACCTTCCTTTTACTAATTTCTAATCCAATTGTTTTGGTTTTTTTTATTGCCATATTATAAAATACGGTTGTATTGCACGAAAATGAAGTCCCTGAAATTGTAACGAAATTAAAAGTGGCGTCAAATATATTAGTTTTATTTTGAAGGTCAGCTGTCAGCTGGTACAATCAAAACCATTTTGGTACAACCCAGAAGTACCAGAATAGAAGGACCAGACATGAATCGTCGAAATGTTTACCGTAGAATAATGAAGATAATTTGTAGTAATAACATATATTATTTAAATTATTAAAAATGAAACAAAAAAAATTGAATTGCTGTTAAGCAACATTTCTAATTATTTGACAGGAGATGCATGTTCATCCTTATAAACTTATTACCTAGTACATATTTTTAAGTAACTTGTTATATCTAAACGCACTAACAGGCCCCTTTCTATCTTTGCAGACCTGTATGCCGTAACTGCGTGGTATCACCTACAGGATCGTCTCCACCGCCTCTTCAGGAGCAAACCACACCTCCACCCCCAGCTCCTCCATCCCCTAATCGACCATACCCGAACTCACCCCAACCATACTACCCTAGCAGAAGCGTACAGAGTCCATACGAATTCCCTCCTCATAACCATCCAGCTCAATCTCCCCAGTCTCCTGGGATGTCGGTTTCTCCCCACCTGGTACCCATTCCTCCAGGGGCTGGGAAGATCAGAGGGTTCCTGGAACAAGCTGAGAGACTGCTGGTAAAGCAGGACCCTCACCGCCACTCCCAGAGTGATGACGACTCGGGGTGTGCGCTGGAAGAGTATACCTGGGTGCCGCCAGGACTTAGACCTGAACAGGTTAGTTAGTTTTTATTTTGTGATTTTACAATCCCTTTCTATCACAGCCGCCTGCTAAATAAATTGCTTGATCCAAGATATTTGCCAAAATTGATATTTAATTTTAAAAAATCTGTATAATTAAAATTGCTGAAAGAAGTCTCGAGGCCGATTTAAATAAAAAGTAAAACCTCACAATTAAATTTTTGAAAAAAAAAAAATCTGTTTGGGTAAGAGTTGATTTTGAATTGTTAGTGTTGCTTATGAGTATTAAATGATAGAGAGTACATCAAAAGGCAAACTAAAGGAATGTCGTCATTTATAAAAAAAATATAATAAATTTGAGCATTTATCACTTTTTTTAAATTACTTATCACTTATAGTTTGGGATTTGGCCTTAAGTCCCACTTAAAAAAGTCGCCCTGCAGATATTACTAATAGATTTAGCATAGGTACAAAGCCTAGCCCACAGCCGAGAGACGAAATAGAGAGAGAGAGAATTACATAAGTCAACGTTTGCGCGATCGTCGACCTCTCACTACCTACTTGATTAGGCTCGGTATGAGTGGCGATATTTTTAGGAAAACTTCTCTGCACCGTAACTTAAGATTTTATTACTGAATAATTAAAGTATTTATTTATTAAATAACTTTGTTGTAATTTACAATCGGCGAACTTAATGCCTTAGCATTCTCTGACCGTTAGCCTAAATACGTAGTTCTTTATATTTATTCTATTTATTTTATAATATATAAAAATATTTGCTTTATAATAAATTTCACGTAGTATGTTTTTATGTAGTTTGATAACTTTACTCCACTTCAGTTTTGTGATCATGCTTATTTTGCTTAGTAGCCTTTTATAGGGAAAGCCGGAAAAGTGATTGATTTCATATTTTAATTATTAAATAAATAAATAAAAAGCGTTTATTCATTAAATAAGTGGTACATCATAGATAAAAAGAACTCTTTTACATTAGGTACACTATCAATTGTTGGTTTGATTCACTGATACCTATACCAGGTAACTGTCATACTGGTATCAGTGCCCTCCCCGTTATAGTAAAGACACTGTTTTAATGTAAGTTTAAAGATTAAGATTAAGCTTCCAATTCCAGAAGAGCAAAAGGTGGTTGCAATCAAAGTATCAAAACGTTAGAGGAACTGACTCAACTGGGTTGGAAGCAAAGTTTCATTACAATGTATTACATATAAAAAGATGCACAAGAAAAGTAACGATTATAATAAATTTATTTAAGTTAGGTCTATATTATATATATAAATAAATAAATAAAAATATAATAAATTTAAAATAATGTACTAGAATGTACTATATGTTTATAATAATTTAATATAATATAATATATAACATAATATAAAAATATAACATAATACAATATAATTATTTGTACTAGTTTCACTTTATTTGTCCACGATTAAAAGTTGTTCAGTCTGAAGATAATTTAGAGGTTGCAACCACTTCCAAGGAACTTCTATTGCATTAATCTTTAAAGCCAGTTTATTCTTTTTAAACTTCACGGTAGAGCGTTAAACAACGTATAAAGTAAACTTTATAATGATACATTAGATTTAATACTAATGACGATCGTGACCGGAATAGAACCCCCTATCATTGGCAAGACAAATGGATGTTTATCCCGACTCAATAACTCTACAGGAAGCTGAGGCCTAATGGTAAAATAATTTACTAGCTGGCCACCATCTACCACATGCCCAAAGAAGTATTTTTGATGGACATACCAACAATACAACCTTTTTTGCATTGGCCCCAAAGTGCAATAAATATTATATCGTAAATTGCATTTCCATATGTCGGAAATGTTCCGACATATGGAAATAATTAAATCCTTGTTTTTTGTAACGTTACCTACGACATGTCCTCTACTCACGGCCAATAATTTGTCTGTTCGTCTTGCCTACCGAGGCTATTTTAATAAAATTTGGTAGAAATGTTCCTTTTTGCCCAGGGATAGACATAATAATAATAATAAAATTCTTTATTGCACATAATTTACAAATGTAGTGTACATGGGCGAACTTAATGCCGAAGGCATTCTCTACCAGTTAACCTTTGTGGTGGTAAAAAGTGAGGTAATAGAGTGATTGAGATTGGAAATAATAATATTTTTTTTTTTTTTTTTTATACTAGCACGACATGTGACCTTGGGCCCACCTGATGGTAAGTGGCGCGCAAGGTCCATGAATGTTAGCAACTGAAGTCAGATACTCGTAACTGCCATCAGTCCCTAACACTATGCCGGCTTGACTAGATGCTTTTTCACACTTCGCTTGAAGGACTCCAAATTATAGGAAAGTGGAAACACAGAGGCTGGAAGAGCATTCCACATCTTTATCGTACGACAGATGTATGAGTCCCCAAATTTATATGTACGCGAAGGGATGGTGACTACGGTATGTGGGTGCATATTCTGACCTGTGCGTGTGGTTCGGTTGCGGAATGGAGAGGGAGGGATTAGGTTATAGAGTTCTTCGGAGCACTCACCATAGTATAGCCGGTAGAACACGCTCAGAGAAGCCACATCTCGGCGAAGCTGCAGGGATTCGAGAGTTCCAGATAATACAACAAATAGTATAGATACAACATGAATAAAGATATAAATAAATACTTATGAGATTAATTATTAAATTATATGTGAAATATACTTATATAATAATGCAAACAAATACTTATATAAAATAATAATATAATACAATAAGTACATAAATAAACAATTAAATAAACGTACACATATACAAAATTAACTATGTCAAAGCGTGATTTGGGTCATTTTGCAATTTAAGGAAATGACTGTAGACCAAGTTTTTAAAGATGGCGATAGAAGGAGCTTGTCTGATTACCAGCGGAAGCTTATTCCACTGGCGAGCAGCCGAAACAGTAAGAGAATTTGAATATCTGCTTGAAGAGTGTCGAGGGATAGAAAGTTGGTTGTTCTGAGAAGAGCGAAGAAGGCGACTGTGCGAATCGCACAGGAATTCGAAACGATCTTTTAGGTAAGGAGGAGTCATAGGGTTATTAAGGATGCCATACAAGAAGGTAAGGAGATGCAGATGTCTGCGAAATCGAATATTTAGCCACTTTAACTGTGTACGAAATTGGAAGACATAGTCTATATGAGGTTATTATCTGACAACGACATGTGATAGGCCACCATTAGTGTGTATTTTTTCGACTGCTGTGTTACACGGGCGTAGCCGGGTGAAACATTTCTAATTAATTACCAAAATTTATCGAACTCAAGGCTATAGCGTAATGCGATATACGCAACAAATAATACATAGTTGACATTAACTTTAATTAACAACTTCAATGTGTCGGGAAAATTCACAAATAAATGAATGATTTTGAATGGTGGTCTAAATTTTACTACATTAACTAATTTATGTTATAGTACTAATCCATATCTATACGTCTACGCCACACAAATCTTTTCATTACAAACTCTCCCTTATTTTCACATTCATAAGAGATATCGTTGCGTAATATTTTCCGGTAAATTACCCCGGTAAGCGTCAATTAGCCTTTAGCCCGGTAAATATTACCGCATATTACCGGGAGTCATTAGTATGTAATTTGTGCCTTCTCTATAGATCACTATGGGTGAGTTTTTTAAAAATATAACTATAACAACAGTATCGCAGAAACCACGTTTTGAAAAACGAGTTTCCGTTTCCAACTTTATTTGACTTATAATGACAAGTGGCAAGTCAATCTTAATCATCATTGTGTCCTTGATCTCCACTGTTGAAGATGTAGAAGATGCCTGACTGATGAAGAAAATGTATCTGGCGAGAGTCTGAATATTCGTAGAACCGGGACTGACGGCTTACAGTACTCTACGAGACGATATATTGTGAATCTATGACAGTAGGTAGTACTTGTGTCATTAGTACATTCCGATCGGCGGGGTTTGAACTGCGTCCTTTTGGATTTTGGGGTCTTGTAACCGAGACACAATCTCTTCTTCTACTAAAGTTGACAATTACTATTATTATTAAAATTTACAAAATTCACAAATAAATAAATTATTAGGCTAGTAGCCAAGCCGGCTGGTTGTGTTTCCTATTTTTCTGTATGCTGCGGAGACGTGGACCCTACGCGAAATGAATTAATGCTCTAGAGATGTGGACGGAGTTCCGAACCAAGAATTCCATACTAGAGAAAATAGGGAATAGACAACACCTTTCCCCGACTGTAATCACGCATTCTCACTTTCTTTCAACACGTGTCACGGGGCGTGGAGAAACATCCAACGAGCGCCTGGTAGTCCAGGTGAAAGTCGATGGCAAGAGTAGGTCTCCGATGAGATGGACCAATCAGGAGAAGGCTGCAATGCACTGCATCCCCTACATGAGTGCACCAGAAAATCTGCGGTCCGAGAGAAGTGGCGACGGCTTGTTAAGCGTGCCGCTAGCACTGAAATGGCGATTACGACCACTCTGAAGAGTGTAGCGACTAAGAAGAAGTAGCCAAATTGTAAGCGCAAACGAAAATAAATTAATCCTTTAACGAATCAAGAATGTCAACCGCTATTAAAGTTGATATTCATATAATATTTTAATGTAAGTTCGGCTAAGGTCGTGCATTCTAACGACAGTAAAGTACCTACTATCTTGTAAATTTAACGATTATGCTTAAATAAACAGACTATAATGGCCACAGGCTTCGATCTGAAAATCTGCGGCCGTATCGTTCCCTCACGTATCGTTCCTACAGTCTTCCTAATACTCTTAGATACTGGTTAAATTTACTCCAAGTTATTCTGCTAATCATATAACTTCCTAACCGACATCAGTCCCTACCACTATGCCGACCTATAAAGATGCTATTTCACACTTCGTTTGAAGGACTCCAGGTTATAGGAATGGGGAAATACACTGGCTGGGAGAGCATTCCACATCTTCAGCGTGCGACAGATGTAAGAGTCTCTAAATTTATAGGTAAGCGTAGGGATGTAGGCTACGGTATGTGGATGCATATTTTGGCCTGTGTGAGTGGTTCGGTTGCGGAATAGAGAAGAAGGAATATTGTGAAGCTCTTCAGAACACTTACCGTATAGATTGTAGAACACGCTCAGGGAGGCCACATCTCCCGAATTTCGATAGAATGGAGCTTCAATGAGCATTACAGAACATTAGCAGAGTTGAACCTCTGAAAAGATGGCTGATGGTTGTTGGGTGATGCTGACAGGAGAAATGGAAAGCAGAGCTCTCCCTATTTCTAACAGTTATCAATTTTGTTACTTTTAGGCACTTTATTGCATATGCTTTGAGTTGATCATTTATTTGCATAATTTTAATAACGTAATAACTTTTTTACACCGTAAAATATAATTTTAACGATCAAAACCCGATCGGCTTGGACAAAGCCACGTCCATATGCCGCGGGGCCAAATTGGGCAGTTTGGTCATTTCCCTTCCAAAATCATTTCTCGGAATACGACACCTGTCATTAAGGGAATAATAAAGCCCAAGTGTTGAGGCCTGGTCACACCAAATGCATTAGCAACTCTAAGGCCGCGCTCACATTGTAAGCGTTTTCGTCCAAAAATGTCGTACGAAAACGCACGAACGATCCCGATCTAGACCGATTATCAACTGCGTGGGAAATACGCTTTATTTATTTATTCACTTGAAACAAACTATAATTGTATTGCTCAATATTATATATTGTAGGTTTTGATACGTGGCGCCTCAGGTTGAGATCCCTATACCTTAGCATTTCATGGATTCACGGTGCGGGTGCTGATGTGCGGGAGAGAGGGGAAAATAATTTGTTTGCGACCGACTATGGTCTGGATTAAATAGAGGCTCCTCTTATTATTGCATCATCAACAAGACGCTCACCATCCACCATTCTCCCTACCCAACCAAATATTGTACGAGTATGATTCCGTAAATTCCGTTTCGGAAGATCGTTTATAAATGTACGAGTATTGACGGCAGATCTGCTTAGGCTGATTGTTTTCAGTGTGTGGTGCAAATATTTTGCTGGGAATCCTTTTGCACTAACATTCACTGCGTAAAGATGAATAAGTTTTAGTCTAAAATAACGCGGAAGTTTCAGGTATGCTGCTGCAAAGATATGGAACAACTTGCCACCACCACTGCACGACGTGCAGTCGGTGGTCGCTTTTAAAAACAAACTTAAAATATATTTTCACATCTCAACAATCATTGCAGCAGCACGCCTAATCAAGAAAACTAGGTCATAATAATTTGTAAACATTATTTATTTATTTTAAAAATTAGCCAAATTATATAGCCATAGTTTTATGTATATTATATTATTTATTTAAAAGACAAGTTTTTATTAATATTGCTTCTTTTTTAATTTTGATACAATAATCATTATTATATACGTTGTAGAATGTTTTTGGTAGTTTTATATTTATTTATTATGCTATTTATATTTAGGTATATCATTCAAATTCAAAATTTCTATTGTATAGATTGCTTATTCTAATTAAAGTTATATGTACATTCATGATGATACAATCTGCCAATATTATGGGCATACAATATGCTTATGTCAATAGATATTTATTTACAATATTTATTTGTATATAGTTTATATTTAATATTGTTCTTGTCAATTTATTGGAATACCTACAATTTAAATGTCAAAACTGTGAGGGATCAGCTGAAAATCAGCGCTGTGACCGAGTGTTGCAGCTTATTGCTGAGCTGATTCCTATTTGTCACTACACTATCTTGTTTGTTGTATTATTACTATTATTTTTTACTGCTTGTGTTTTTTTTGTGACAAATATACTTTTTTCTTTTTAAATAAATAAATTATGGGTCAGGAAAATCAACGTGTAAGCAAACTTACGTCAATTTTTTGATCTAGAGTTATCAATTTAACGTAAGCATAATAAATTAACGGCAAAATCCAAAAACAATATCAATCAGCCTAAGACAGGTGTGACACCATCAGACGTTCAGCTCAGTAAAGTTTTACTTCCGTTCTGTCAAATTGTAAATGTTTATATTTGTAGTTCCGTTACGTCGCACGTCATGGCGACGTCTATACCATTCCTATACTGCTTTCGATTCGATAACGAAGTTTGTGCCTGTTAGAGCTAACCTAGACGCGAGCTTAGGCTTTTATAGTGCCGTACGTCAGAACTCAGTGGTCACGTCAACGTCTACATTACGCAGCTGGTGTGGTCAAGCCTTTATGAATGACAAAAAAATTATAAAACCCTGTGGTTTATTCTGTAGTTTTTTTCTGATGATTCGAACATAACGACCACCGCGGCTTTTATCTCTAAAGGAGAATAATAAAACGTATCACCACGGCCGTAAACCTTTGTGGTCAGTAACCACGCGTTTTTAATCAAGACACTTTTCTTACGTATATCTTTCATACATTTACAATACCCCCGTTTCCAAATTCTGTTTAAATAAATTATCTTTTATTTAATTTGATTTTTTTAAAAGTTTTATTATAACTGGCTCCGTTTTAAAATAAACAAAATAAAATATAATCAGATTTTATTTGTCACAAAAATATAGGTATTAATTCAACGTAAAAATAAAACAATGACAGATAACAAAAAGTTCTATGCTTCAGAAAATGGTGTTGGAAGCCTCTTTTATTATACCGTAGTCGACAATTCGATTTGGTGTAACAGTAAAAACAATATGAGTTATTAAAAACAAAATAATATTTATTTATAAAAATATAACAAATTAAATAAAAATCTACTAAACTGAACTAAGAATTTGCTTCGAATTTGAATGAAAACGATACTCGAACGAGTTGAAAATCAAAATAAATTAAAAAAGCGCTCACAACGAAGTCGAATATGGTATACCTTCAAGGTTTAGGTACCCCTTTTTTACATAAAACCCTCCCTATATAACAATACTGTAAAATGTCGTCGTCCACTACCGAAATGTGAAGCATTTTGAAAGGTTTTCGACCAGTTTGTAAACAATGGAGAAACAAGGCTTTTGTTCAGATCAATCTAAAGTCTAGACGGACACTCCGATATATGGATATTTCAAAAGCTTTCAATTGTTTTCATGTTTGGAATGTGAATTATTCATTTTCCAAATCCAACAAGTGCCTATTTCAAATGCAAAACAAAACAGTACCCAAATAATTTAAGTACGAGTGTTTTCATTTTTTTTTCATTCATTACAGCCCCTAGAACACGCGTCCTAAACCTCCACTGCTGGAGCTGGGCCTTCCAGAACATATATTTGGAGAATTTGGCCTACACTCGCCACGCTGGCCAGACGGATTGGCGAGGATAAGATATCAATTTCTTATGACAAGACAATTTATTAACGATTCCACAAGTTGGTATTAGTGGAACCGGGACCGACGGCTTAACGTGCTCTCCTCACACGGGAACGGTAGTGTTGTAAATCTATGACTGCATTACTTAAGAAAAGTGTATTTCTCATTGGTACATGTCGGGTAGGTTTGAACCGACCTTTGTAGGATTTATGGAACGCGTTCTTACAACCGAGCCACCACCGTGCTGTGTGCCAGTACGAGTGTGCCTCCGTGTTATTTTTTTTTATACTTGCACGACATCTGACCTTGCGGCTACCTGATGGTAAGTGGCGTACGAGGTCCCAGAATGTTAGCAACTGAATTCAGACATTATAACTGATTGCAGCCCCTAATACTATGCTGGCTTGACTGGGCATGACGGCAATTCGAGCCTGATCTCGAAACGTGTGGATACACTTTACTGGGTTTATCGGCACGAACAGTGGGTACTTCCCCGCCCCGGCAGACTGGGGAAATTACTACCATCGTCCGTCTACCACCTATTTGTTGTTCTCTTTGAAAGTATGTGCCAATTGCAATGATGTCAAATGCCAATTTTTACTGTTAAGGAGTACTAATATTGTAAGCAGTATTTTTATAAAAACAACACCGCTTACATATAGCGCACAAGACTGACATCGGTTAAGTCCTTGGACTTAGATGCAGAGGTACCGGGTTAGATTACTGGTAGAAACACAATAATTTCTTAAGCAACTTGTCTTGGGGGCTATAGTAAAGTTGGCTAAATGTGAATTGTTATTGAAAAGAAAGCCCACTAAAAGCGATATTAATTGCTTGGTAACTTCCAGCCTTTCAGCTAGCAATAACCAATTGGAAGCTGGGTTACGGAAGTACAGAAATCCGCGGGGTGCAATATATTTTTTTGCTTGGCTGCGCGGGGATGACTGGAATGATAATGACAATCTTTTACAATTTAACTTTTAACCACTTTTCTAATTTTTACTTAGACTTATTCATTATTATTGCACCATGTACAAGGGGCGGACTTAATGCTACGTCCTAGAATGTCTAGTTCTCTGACAGCCAACCTTTAGGACAAGATCGGTGCAGCACATAATAATAGATATGTTAAATATTTAAATAATTAGGTTCTAGATAAAATGATACTACATACAATATACATATACACACATACATACACATACTACATACAAATAGTACTTACATACTTTGTAGGTAGCTGTTGTAATACTAGTAGACTATTTTTTTTTTATAATTTTGTTTTACGCTTGCCGAATTTCAACGGGCAGATTGCGAATGAATTTGAATTGAAGCCAGAGTGGTGAGAACGGAATTGTGAGACGAACGAAGATTAAGAAGATAAATTATGAATTGAGGAGAGATTAACGAATTTGTCCTTGAGGTCTTTCAGTGTCGCAGGCTAACTAAAGTTAAAAAACGATTACGCACACGGTGTGGTCAAAAACCACGGTTTTTTTTTTTAATCGGGTATACATTTAGCCAAATTTACTATGACTACTAGTCGTTTTTCCATGTAAGAGATATTATTAAATTAATAGTTATATGAAAAACGATATATCAGGGTATTAACAGCGCTTAGTTCTATCGTCTGGAACAGAGAGATATTAAAACCATCTAGTTTATTATGAGCTTACCAGATATGTTTTATGTTCCTGCTTTATCCTGAAATTGTTGTCATTATTTTCCTATATTTTTATACACTCCCCACAGCTGATGGCGGGTCTGATATAATAATTAATATATACACTAAGCTCGACAAAGTCATGTAACTAAATAAATATTTAAACTGTTATAGTATACTTGATTATAGTTTGTTCAAATGAAAATCTAAATGTTTTTTGGTACATATTTTTTCAAGGTCTTAAAATTAAGGCGAGCATGCAAAAACGTTTCGTACCACATGTGGTGTACGAATTTTAATCAATTCTACAGTGAACTTTTAAGGGATTCGCACCCGGTATCTCCGCGTCTAAATCCACGGACTTAACCGCAACGGAGGCAGGTATTTTTTTAGTTGAGTACTATCTGAGATAGTCCCAAGGAGTCTGTATAGCCAGGGCGAAATAATTCTTCCTGTTTTCTGGCAGGCGCCTGGCTGAGGGTCCACATGGTCCCATTGTCTCGACTCCAAACCTGTGCGAGGTTGGAATATTTACACAGCTTGACGTATTCAGCAGAAACCTAAGCACTACCCGCACCTGACGAGGGGTTGCTGGATGCGTGATAGAGCTAATGTATCTCACACACGTGGTACACGAGGTACCGGGTTCGATTCCTGGGACACTTTAATTTATTTGTTATATTTTCCAAGTTTCGTACGCTATTGACATGGAGAAGCTTGCCACTTATCATGTTGGGCCTGTAGTAAAGTTGGCTAAATGTGAATCCACATTTTAGTAAGAAATTAAAAGCATGGTTTCTGACCACTCCGGAAGGTCATGATGTTACTTTACTTTTTTTACTTTAAAGAAATACCTACTTCAAGTAAAAAAATAAATAAATAAAAAAATAAAAAGCCCGTTAGGTACGAGTATATCCGCAAAGCGACGTGTACTATAATTGCAGTAGTAAGCAGGAATGCGTGGGAATGAATGACATATCATTATGCCCTCACTTGTCTACCAGGGTAGCTAATAGCAGGGAACAGCTTCATACGAGTGTCATTGCTAATATATTATTACGTTAACTTGGAAAAAAAAGGCAAAGCATTTAAACTCGCTTCACGATTACATAAACCAGCATATTTTCCACCTATAAATAAAACATAGATTTTGCAAAAACAAACGGGTATATTAATAAAGATAAAGTGAATATTATAAATATGTAAGAAGCGTTGTCTGAGTGTCTGTCTCGCCTTCATTACTGAACCGATTTTGATAAGTTTTGTCAGAATAGGTAAGAGGTAAGTCTTGTGTCAATCGGTGTTATTTTCATATAAATATCACTATGGCAAGCTTACAATATTAGTTCTCCTTGGAAGTAAAAATTGGTATTTAACATCATTGCAATACACACATACTTTCAACGAGAACAACAAATAGGTGGTAGGCGGACTAATGGTGGTAAATTAGCCAGTCTGATGGGGAAGGGAGGTATCCACCGTTCGTGCCGATAAACACAGTAAAGTGTATCACGTTTCAGGACCAGGCTCGAATTGCCGTCATGCCCAGTCAAACCAGCAAAGTGTCAGTGACTGATGTCAGTCATGGGTGTCTGATTGCAGTTGCTAACATTAATGTACCTTGCACGCCACTTAGCATCAACTGGGCGCAAGGTCACATAACGTGCTAGTACAAAAAAAACTGCTTCTTGCCCCATCTTATTATTATAAAAGAATAATCCCCAATTAATATGTAAAGTTTGCGTATTTGTGTCTAAAAGTCTAAATTGTGTATTTGCAGGTCCATCTCTACTTCTCTGTGATCCCGGAAGACAAGGTCCCATATGTGAACAGCGTAGGAGAGAGACATCGGCTCAAACAGTTACTTCAACAACTACCCCCACAAGATAATGAGGTAATGTCCACCTTTTTATGACATTTTTTATATCTAGTAAAACACGCTTATAGAGTTCGCCTGCGAGTTTTTCAGAGATTGTGGCATCTTCCACAATGCCGTCAGCTCCCCTGTTGAGAGCATCTGTAAGGTACTTAGCGAAACCAACCCAAAGATGAGAACAGTATTCCACGTATGATCTGGATCTGTGCAAAGCACTACTAATTACTTTGTGCTCATTGGAAGCGACAAAAGATTTTTAAAATATGGACCTTAAAATTAATAAACTAACCCTCGGGGTGTTTGTCCGTCCCAAGAGAATGTACAAAGACACACACACCATCACCACACACTCGTATGCTTACAGGTGAACTCGAAAAACTTATCTGTGTTTCTGTTCGCTCTCTTTCTTTCTTAACACCCAAAGATATCAAATAAAATGTAGCAGACACTGGTTGTGATTTTAATATAATTATAACTTATCTAATCTATGTACTAATTAGGTGTAACAGCATTCACCAAGAACAAAGAAGAAATTGCAAACGTTTAAAACTAAAATTGACAAAAGTTACATAATATAACAAATTTATGACTTTTAAAATATATATATATTTTTAATAGAACTATTTATTTATTTAAAACTTTATTGACTCTGTACAAGGGGCGGGCTTAATGCCGCTAGACATTCTCTGACAGCCTTTGGGACAATAAAAACGAGGAGTAGGTGCGAAGACGTATTTAAGACTGATTATTATTAAATAATAACTATATCTATTAATAATATATATACTACATACTAATAGTACATACATATATACATAACTATACTACATACAACATCCACTTATACGTTGGGAGCTGTTTAAGTAATGTGAGTATACCAATCTTTTGAATATTATTCTGTTGGATGCTTTCCGAATATTGACCGGCAAAGTGTTCCAAAGATTTACTGATGAGAGAATATCTTTGGAACACTGTATAACTTTAAAAAAATAACATTTATTTGGTTTCTTAGAAACGAAAAGAAAACACTTGTTAAATTAATTATAAGTTTCTCGTTTATTGATGGTTTGAAATGTGTGAGAACATTTTTTCTGAATACATTGTAACTAAGAAAGATGTCTATATCATTATTGGCACTGCAGAGACTACTGTAAGTGTTGCACATTTCATCACTGTAGCACGCAGTTTGGTGTATTGTCTGTAAAATAACAAAATCAATTCGAAACTGCACATTGAACACGATCATGACTAATTTAATATCTTTGTTGACACCTAAGTATCGGTTATATATATATATATATTATTTGGCCAAAGTATAGACTCGTTTATATTTATATTACCTTTTTAAAGCTTATTATAAAGTATCCTGTCAAATCTTAAGATAGGTACTTTGTTATAACTAATTATAAGGCAATTTTTGTAAAGTATATAAATTATTATCATTAATATTTGTATATGAAATTTCATATTGTAGTTGTAAATTAATATTGTATTTTTCTTTCATATTTGTTGTTTATTTGCTAACCTTACCCCTTACGTTTCATTGTCCCGAAAGTTGATTGGAAAAGAGTGCCTGTAGGCATTATGTCCGCCTTTTGTTTATATAGCAATACATTTTTTTAAATAAAAAGAAATAATCATTTACTTCATAGGTTAGATAACTTTAGTTTTATCGCAATATGGGTCCCATATGTCGAGCCAAAAAGGCCCAGTGTATGACCACTAACATTACCTGTTAAGCTAATTTCTTTTGTTTAATAAACGAATTTATTATTTTATTATATATTACCTACCATTTTATCATATCATATGTTGTGTGAAAATAAATAAATAAAATAATGACTGAGAAATACCTATAATGGGTTACGTAAATAAATATATTGTTAGTTTGACTTTGAAATAATATTAACAAGGGTGTCTGAATGTATTTCCAGGTGCGATACTGCCATTCGTTGTCGGATGAGGAGAGGAAGGAGCTCCGGCTGTTCAGCGCTCAGAGGAAGCGGGACGCGCTCGGCAGGGGACAGGCCAGGCAGCTGCACAACGCTACGCCATGCGATGGGGTAAGCGTGTTCACATGTTACTTTATTAAACTGCACTTGAACCTTTACGTTTACTGGTTTACAGCTAACAATTTGCTTCTTAATGCTGAAAAAACTACATGTCGTAATCGTAGATTTGATCTTTTATCGATCACCGAGTGAGTTATAACTCCATTACTATTGTGATAAAAAAACTGTCTTCTAACAAAGAACTATGACCAAACAGAATACCTTTTTTTTGTAAAAAATCCTACCTTTCTTGTAGGATATTTTTATTGTGAAACCCTAGTAATACGTCTTTGGCCTTGAGAAAATGGGTCCGTGGGGGCTAAGTGCTAAGAACCCATTTAAAGAACTGTCTAAGCGGCTGGGTAATGCTGTACTCCTATATGACAAGAGGCTTGGCAGTTTTTTTCGCGCATCAAATCACCATCGCTGTGCAGCGGGGGAATGCTGCAAGTGTTCTTGTCACACTGCCACATGATCAGGTCATGGGTGAATATTTAAACATATAGTTTAGTTTTTATTATTTTATTAGCTTAATATATGATTAATAAATACATATATCTGTCTCCAGGAAGATGATTTATATTATTTTGAGTTAACAAACCCGATTACAATATTGAATTGTACTAACACATTAATAATACAGTAAACTTTTACGAATCGCACCAACAAGAACATCGAGACTAGTCGGATATAACCCTGCTAAATACAAAACAATATATTTCTACGTAAAACATGTATTGTAATTCGTTTATACTGTTTCTATATTACTTCTTAAACAAATCTATAATTATTCGAAGTAAGATACACAAATACAAACAATAAATATAAATTAAAAGCTACCTAAATAAATAAAATTAAAAATAAACGAAACAAAACCATAAATTAAATAAACTAAAAGATAAACCTGATTAATATAAAAACTAAATACTTACAAATATCTTGATTATATACATTATTGATTATAATATAATATGATCTCCAGTAACAAGTATATTTGATTAATAAACATTTTGAATTGGTATTTCTTAAAATTTATTAGCACGACGCAATGGATTCGACATTGGTTAAAGCTGTCAACAGCGAGAGTAACAACTGCCCCGCTACTCTCCTAGTTAATTTCTTCAACGTACATTTGAAATACGTAAGTATTTAAATAAATACTTGTTATTCATGGCAGGCTGTGAGGTCATACTTATTATGTCGAAGCACGTAGACTGGGGTAGGCAGGCAGGTATGGGTATATTCATCGCTGGAAATACCCTGGGAATTTAACAACCATTTTATAGACGATCAAATTATTATGCTTTAAATAAATATTGTTTTAAAAAACGTCCTAAAAACATGATTTTAAAACCTTGTCAAAAATATGTAAGAAGTATGTATGTGTGTATGAATGTTTGTCTTGCCTTCATGCCAATATTACTGAACCGATTTTAACAAAAAAATATTAAAAAAAAAAAATATCCATGTAGCCACGCGTAGATATAAATTTGGTGACTCTTATGATGTAGACGGATGTGACGCTAAAGATGTGGAATGCTCTCCCAGCCAGTGTGTTTCTCCAATTCTATAACCTGGAGTCCTTCGAAGTGTGACAAAACATCTTAATAGGCCGAACCTCTTGAACCTCACGTACTGCTTACCATTAGGTGGCGGCGATGTCACATATCGTACTCAGTATAAAAAAACAACGTTCTCGTGCCTTGGAGAGCACGTTAAGTCGGTCCCGGTTCCACTAATACCAACTTGTGAAATTGTTAATAAATTGTCATTAAAAATTATTATTATGCAGACCTTTGTCAAGCCATCTGGCCAGCGGCAGCGTGGCGAATGTAGGCGAACTTTTCCAGAAATGTCCAACAGCGGAGGTGTAGGACTCTCGTGTTCTCGTGGTGATAAATGTAATTTTCCGAGAGTGTTATTATAATTAAATGTCTCAAATAGAGCGCAACCAGTATCCATTACAATAGTGTCAGGCTGTCAGGCTGTCAGGTTATACGCTCTTCGCAGTTTCTTGTTCTGCTACAGAACTTTCACATTTGGTATAAAGTAACATTTTAATTAGCCATGTCTGTGGCCCCCCGGCGTGTTAGAGACTTGGGATACCTGCCATGAACAAGGTGTGCCACTTTTACATTTTAATTTATTTATTCGTTTACAACTTTGAACTTATATGAAAGAAAAATACGTGTGGCACTCGGGGACTGCCGCGGTATAACTATTGCATAGCATTTTTTATCAACTTATGCAATTAAAATTATTTTATTTATCCAGTATTTTTTTTTATATTAGTTCAAGTTTTTATATTACTCGTGGACGCGGTGAAAAAGCACGCTGTCGCACCTAGCATTACTCGTAGCATGTCTAAAAGAGACAGAATCAGTTATGAGCATTTAGCAGCTAGTCTACACGCATACGTCTAGTCGCACGCACACAAACACCGTGCCGAAGTCTGCCGAACTGAAACGAAGTTAGACGATGCACGGCTTTCAACGCCGCACCGCTGTGCCGGTCGGAGTGGGGGTGTTAGGTTTATTTTCGTTACGGAATTTCTTGATTCGTTTGCCGCGCTCAAAGCCCGCGATAAAAGCTATGCAATAGCTTAATAACCTTCTCGTAAGACACAAGTTACATTTTTTTTGTAAAAAAATATTTATAGTGTATAAGTAATTTGTGACTTTTGGCAAATTAGTGGAGTAAATGAAAACAAAAAAGGGGCTCAACTATACAAATTCGAAATACATATAATACAATACATTTCGGAATTACTCCAAACTTTTTGCAAAATCTTATGCCTTAAATATGAAAGTCCACTAAATATATACATTAGATAGAATTTACTATTAAATGTATATATTATTGTGGTATATATAATTCATGATATTTAAATTTTCAACAATTATTACAATTCAATTATAAGATAAATGATTTTATTAGTGACAAAAATGCCTGGTAGATGTGCAAATGTATATTATTAATATATTTTGGACACCTTTTACTGTTGGTGTATGTTTATATTTAGGTCAATTCAATTGTATTGTAATAAATTTAATATAATTTATTTAAATAATTATAACAATGTAATGTGACAATACAAAAGAGCCCGAGAAGGCCAAATTGTAATAAATGATTTGACTTTGACATGGTAGGTATGTATGATTGGCGACATGTAACTTCATCGATACATTATTCTCACACTCACTCATAAATTCACATAACACACAGAGAGGTTACACGAAATTCCTAAAATACCCACCAACAGCTTTATTGTACTCTTTTTTTTAATTTGTTTGTACTTGGTTAAGCTTTACAATGTGTGAATAAATTGTATTAGCTTGTTTTGTGTAACCTGGGAGAGAACTGACTCCTGTCATTCAGAATTATCTACGGCAGGTTCTTTTCTAAATCTAAATTTTGAGTGTAAAAAACACATTTGTTAAATAGTGTCAATAAACGATTTTTATAGGTATTTATAATAATAAAACTTTGCAATGAGTACCTACTTATTAATTGCCAATTTGTTTCACATCATTAGCATTCGTCAAATTTCAGCTACACTCGTAACTATTAATGTGTCAGCTACTATAAATGTTCATACTTCCAAACTGACAGTTTCTCTAATTCCTTTACTTTATCAGAAGTATTTTAATAAAGAATTAAATAAACTATATTACAACAAAATCTAAAATAATAATAATAATACATAGAAAATAAAAATTAAATATTTACAAAAAAAATTGCACCTCCAAATCGTTGTCTTGTGCCCAATACACTAGCAGCATTTTCCCTTTGAATTGTCACCAGAGATGTCAATGAGCCTTGGAACAATTTCTTTATAAAATGCTTTCAGTTCCGATCCCCACAGATCCATTTTTAAGTAAAATATAATTATTATTTTATATTTTGTAATAAAAAAAACATAAAACATAACACAGTCTTTGTAGCGTTATGAACCAAAAATAAAAATAAAGACATTTTTTTAAAACTCTATCACACGGATGCGGTGCGGGTTTAAGGTAGGTAATCAACACATTGCTTTCCCCCATTAATAAGAGACGGAGATAAATTATTGTGTGTCACCGAAGGGGAGAGAGACACTGACAACTTATTTAATCTTACCTTAATGCTTTTTTGTTATAAAAAACTTGTGTTGTATTAAAAATTATAAAAAATATACCTTGTGAAGTTAGGTTTAGATCAAACGAGCGAACATTCAATATCTATATCAAATTATTGGTGTGTGAATAAAGACAGAATATTCTTTCTTTGTTCTTTGCTCGCAAATATTCTATGATAATATTCCAAGAATGTTCGCTAGCTTGGTGTGCGAGCGTTAGAACAGTAGCTCTAGCGTTCTTGCACATTCGGACGTGCTCGCTTCACAAAGTGGTTTCTTCAAAGCGTTCTGGTTGCCAAATGAGCATGGAGCATCCGTATCATCACCGTATCCCGCGACACTTTTAGCAGGTATAGGGGCTGATGTCGACCGTCACTAATACCAACTTGTGGAATCGTTAATAAATTGTCATTAATAATTAACATGAGACCTTCGCCAACTCATCTGGCCAGCGTGTGTTGGCCAAATTCTCCTGAAATTTCCATCCCATATTTAACATGATGATGAAGAAACAACCTCCAGTTCTAATGTTCTTTCTGATAAGACTAGATGTACTCAAATTAGATGTGGCTTGAGTGTTATTAAATAGTTTTTCCAATATAGAAGTTGATAAAGTTGCCATGATTTAGGGTTGTTCTTGTAATGAAGCTTGTCGCCGACAGATGGCGCTGAGTTGTTTATGAGCCAGATTTATTGGCCAAGGGTGGCGACGCGTGCCAAACTTTGTACCTCTCAGAACACGAAAATGATATTGCAAAGATATGAAAGATACATTTAAATACATATTAATAATATTACTACCATCATTATAAAGCCACCATCTTATATTAGTTAGTTATTAGGAGGGTTTCACGGTTTTGCTTCCATCTCAGATTGTCAAAACAATCCGTAATTAGATTTTCTAGAAACTTGATAGACTACATTATACACGTTAATCCCTCTATTTAAATGCGTGCCGTTTGCATAGATAATGCTGTTTCGCAATGGGAGCCCTTAAGCCTTAGTAATTCAGTGTAGACTGGAGTTAGTGGTTAACATTGTTCAGCAAGATTTACGAAACGATTAGCCCAAACGACACGTCAGGCCGGCATTGTCTTCATGCATTACCTGTCCAATGTATTTATGGCACTACAATTTACTTGTATTTATGTAAACCTACATTACTGTATCATTTTATATGTAAGTAAATGATAATAAAAATAAATCTGCAGACTGGGAAGGCAGTTAATATGACAATAAGTAAGGTAAATCGTCAGCAATTGGCCACCTAAGTACTTGCAACAATCCTATCTATATATATAAAGATGAATGTCTGTGTGTGTGTTCCCTATGCATTTCAAAACTACTTGACCGATCGGGATAAAACTTTAGGAATATATTGTGTGAACATCGGGGAAGGTTTCTGACATATTAGATAGCATAATAAGTAAATCTTAATATATAAAACAAAGTCGGGTTTGTTAGAACACTTATAACTCGAGAGCGGCTGGACAGATTTTAACGGTTTTTGATTTGTTGAATAACTATAAATAAAATTTGAAAATTGAAGAAAAAATAAAATAGAAGAAATTAATTAATTTAGTTCAACTAATAAGTAACACGATATTCATTGACTGTCACGTGGTACGAAGTTCGCCGGGTCAGCCGGTTATGTATGTATCCCTTTCAGCACGTTAAATACTAAGCGTGCGTTATTACAAAAAGACAACTAGAGCGGTCTCCAAATTTTGTTTTGTCGCTTCGACCTCGATAGTTTGTGCACTCATCTAGACACTTCATTACAGCCCCTAGAACACAGCGTCCTAGACCTCCACTGCTGGAGATGGGCCTTCCAGAACATATATCTGGAGAATTTAGCCTACACTCGCTACGCTGGCCAGACGGCTAGTAACTATATTTTATTAAATTGTAAGGACTAGTAAGGAAAAAAACATGCATAAGTAGATTTTTATTATTAGCACAGTGGGGGTTTTGTGGAATTCTGAATTTTGGGGAATAATTTCACATTTTTTAAAAGATTTTTTAGACCACACCTCAAAATTATTAATAATCCTTTCAATATCTATAATATTTTTTGTCGAGCTGAAAGGGATACGAAAGTGAAAATATATTATAAATGTCCGTAATTTTATTTTCTAAAAAGTTCTCATTTCTAAAAAGTACACAAAATTAATGAAAATATTGGATTGTGGTCAGCAAAATTTTTTTATTTTATACTTAATATATTAAGTAATATACAAACAGTATAAAATAATTACAATATAAATTAAAACTACTTAAAAGTAAAAATTAAAATAAATATAAACTAAACTTAATAAAAAATAAACTATAAGTAAAAAATGTCCTCTAGAGACGACCCAGCAAAAGTTTTAAATTGTTTTAATATTTTTATTGTAAACCAAAAAGGAAATGTATGTGTGAAAATATGTACTTTCTCCTCTCAAAACATCATAAACACCATAATATGAATATTTACTGCAAAGATAATTGTATTTGTTCGTCTAGACACAAAGCAAGCCTTTCTCCAACATATATAATAACGGCATCTGGCTTTGAGGGGGGCGGCCAGAGCGAAGCCAAGCGGGGATGATTTAACATGAGTGTAGATGATTTATGGAACGGGGAAAAGTGCGGAAAATATAAAATTCTAAATTCTATAGGTTCTAGCGATGCCTCCGTGGTGTATCGGTTAACTTTATTAAGTAAATAGTTTCAAAGTCAAAGTCTATAGATAAAGCATGATTAAATTAAATAAAAAAAAATATATTAAAATATTAAATATTGTGGGAACATTCTAGAATTTTGCTTAAGCAAGAACCTAATTATAAAAAAGTTCCTGGTCATAGATGGCGCTGCTATAGTTGCACACAACTTTAATCTAAAAATCATAGTAAATAGACAAATACATAAAAGTATTAGTATTAATGGTACTCCGGATGCAGATCCCGGGTGCTGATGCTGTCCGCAATGCTGCTGTCAATTGTATAGGGCTACATAACATCTCACTCACTGTTAAGGTACACTTTCCTGTAGGTAGGGCAGCCAAGAATTATTTAATTTAATCTTTAATTTTTAATTTAATATTGGATATCTCTAATTTTATTTCTTTTTTGTTAAATTTCTTCTGTTGTATTTCTTCTTTCCTTTTCTTTGATACCTAAGTATCAGTAATAAAGTATGTTTCCTAATTTGGCCAATGTATGCACTCAATTATATACTAACCTTTATGTTCTGCTATGTGCTGTGGAAATGAATGAATAAATAAATCATGATCATGAGATATATTTTTTTAAACTGTGTTTTTAAACTATTAGACGGAAGTCTTGCTAGTGGACGTTAAAATAACTAATAAATATAATAATTATATTACAGACATACCACCCTCTATATTTTTTTTATTGTATACTCTTTGTCCAAAAGGCTTTTTCCATTATGTTTTCAGTCTCAAGACTGTAGAAATATGAGTTAGCTATCTATAGTTTAATTGAGATAGGTAAAAACCGCTAGAGTTGTGTCGTAAATGGTACTCGAGCAAAGAGGCCGATTAAACTTCTATATTATTGTACGTTTCCATTGCACTTACACAAGCAAACAGAACTATTTATTTATATATTTACGCCATCAAAAACGTAACTTGTAAAAAAATCAAGTCTCGCAACTCAGTTTTTGTACCGTAAAAAAATGTGAGTCGGTTAATTTATTTATTCCCTACTTAAGGGACCTTCTGTCTTAAGTTATTCCATAATTAGCTAACCTAACTTATAGTGACCATCAATATTAAAAATATTTTTTATTTTTTAATAAATAGATTGGCAATCGCACTAAATAATTTAATATAATATACATTATGAGATACATTGTGTTTTCTAGCGATGACCAAGTCAATCAATTTCTTTAATTGAATAAATGATTTTTGAATTATACCGTGTTTATTCAAATTCAAATTCATATATTTCTTTATAACAATAGGTATTTTATAGGATGTTACAATGGTTATAAATTGGGTACACTATGTTTAGCCCATCGGCGTATGAAGATTAAATAATGAAGTATAGTAGACATATATAGTAAACTAAAGAAAGCTAAAATAATTGAATTTAAATGACAAATAGGATTAATTTATTAATGCTAAGGTAAGAAATTAATGTTGTTCATTCAATCTTCTAGAAAATCTTGCACAGAGTGGTAGCATTATACAATGCCTGCTTGGTTACTGACAATTCAGGTATCTAGTTTTATCCACAACGAGATCGCAAAATCGCCTGACGATACGACCCCAGCTTGAAGGGCCACCGCAAAAGGTCGCATGCCCGAATCACCACGCATATAAATAAGCTGTTTCATATTTGGCCAACTTTACTATAGGCCAATCATGACAAGTGGCAAGCACGTCGCTGTCTCTAGCGTATTAAACTCGAGAAATATCACAAATAAATTAAATATTAACCCGGTACCTCTTACTGTCGGTACTTTTGCGATTTAAACTATTATATTAAAATGTATCAGTAATTAAATTTCTTCTCTCGCCGCTGTATGTGTAGGCCAAGCGTGTGATCAATATTTTGTTATACCCCACGTGATTGGTAGTTAGCTTGTCACTTTTGTTATTTCAGCCACGTGGCTATAGGCATACGTTAAACATGTCAAAAGTTAATCAAAGTTTCTGCAACTGGCCGCTAATATTAAACAATTTGTATTCGCGTCATTAATGTTGACGACTGGCTAACATTTTAAAACAGAATTGTTGATTCGTTGTCGCGGAAACGAAATGTTGCTTTTAGTTTTACTGATAATAAATTTAATCAATTTAAATCAATTCTGATATTTTATCAAAATATAATACCTACTCTTAACACTTTAAAGGCACGCACTTTGAAACAAAACCTCGGATTATATGTTTTACGTGCTAAAATATCAGAGTACTAGATCCCTTCACAATGGGGCGGCTGAAAATCGGCGCTATGTCCTATCCCTAAGTTGTAGCGGACGCCGAGCTGATCGCCTTTTTGTCGCTATACATGTGTAGGCTTAGTATTTTTCATACTTTTTCCTATTTTTTAAATGTTTAATTTTTAATTTAGGATAATTATCCTATGTGTATGGTTTGGCGACAAATAAATATATTATTTTTTTCTTTTTAAATCTCACACGTTTTTGTCGTCCAGAACAATGGGAACGCGTACCTCCTCAGTAGTAATGCAAAGAGAAAATCAAAGAGTGCTGAGTGACAATTAGGGGGTAGAAAGAATTTCCAGTACATTAACCCCTAATTGGTTCGAAGGGGGGGTGTGGTCGCGAAGGGGTGCAACAATTTCATAATTTAACGCCTATCTGATTTCTACAGCCTTCTCTTAGTTTGATATTTATTATAGTAGTAAAGTATCATCACGACCGTTTCCCTTACGGCGTGTTCAGAAACCACGCTTATAAATAAGTGAATTCACATTTAGCCAACTTTACTATAGGCCAATCATGACAAGTGGATATTTATTATACTATTATCATTTTCGCCAATTATTAGTAAAAACTATTTTTCTGTCACCATCATAGACACATACATATCTTCACGATCCCTTGCGGGGTAGGCAGAGACAATTGAGCGCAACTTGTCACGATCACGACATAACTCTTTCGCTTCGTCGACATTCATCAACCTCTTCATACATGCCACTTTGTTTCGAACACTTTTTAATGCACCTTCAGCCATTGTTTTATGTATTGAATCGTGATATGTGAGAATCGATCTGCTAGAGCCTCTTTTACCCAACTTTTGCATTATACGAGATCTGCTTTGTCAGTTTCTCTTCGCTCATCCTTCCAACATGCCCAAACCATCGTAGCATGCATTTCCTTTTTTTTGTCCCTGTGCTTTTTTTCATATCTACCCATATTTCGTCGTTACGTATGCGGTATTATTGCGGTATTATATGCGTCGCATTTCCACTAATACAAACTTGTGAAATCGCTATTAAATTGTCATTAAAATTGACACCAGACCCTCGCCAGCCCATCTGGCCCTCGTGGCGAGTGTAGGCCAAATTCTCCAGGTATATGTTCTGGAAGGCCCATCTCCATTAGTGGAAGGCTAGAAGTCTGTGTTCTAGAGGCGGTAATGTTGATACATAGCTTTTTCGCTTCGTCGACTTTCATCAACGGTTTCATACATGCCCTTCTGTTTCGTAGGCTCTTTAACCTAGGTATTACTTAAAAACTGACAACTTGAAACGAAGTTACAAAAGTATGTTGTCAAGCCGACATAGTGGTAGGGACTGTAACTCTAGTACGTACAAACTCCGTTATTAAACCGAGAAAATTATATTAAGCTTAAGATAGCGCGCCATGTTATGCGAATATCGGAACTACAATTTGACACTTCGGATGTACATATGATCATTTACAGTTAGACAGTTTAAAAGTAAAACTTTTACGTAACAAAGGTCTTCCGTGGTAGAGCCAAGATGTTGGCCATCAGTGACTGATGTCAGTTGCTTTCAGGCTTACTTGTCAGAAGGGCGCAGTATTTAAAAAAAAAATGTCAATAACTTAAACACATTTTTGTCAAAGATTTTTTATACCAATATTGCACTAAGTTAAGTCTAGCCGTTCGTTGATTTTTATATATTTTTTTTAATATTCTGTGTGTCTGGCTGAAGCTGGTCCCAAGGGAGGGGAAGGGGAGAGTCACGAAGGTAACTTCACTGAATTCTGATTTCTCAAGTTTAAACTCACTTTAGTGAAGTGCTGTTGTTCGATATAACATCGATATCGACGAATCTGAAATCGAAATGTCTTAATTCAACTCGAATGCGGTTAATATTTTTATATAATATTTTTGTCGTTTTTTAGACTTTATTGGACGAAGTACACAGGCGGACTTAATGCCCGTAGACATTTTCTGTTTATCCAAACCTGACCTAGTGAAAGTACTACTAACAACCAGTTACAGAAGGGCTGAATCTTTAGACATGTTTAACGTATGCTTATGGGGCTAACTATTGGCTAAAATAACCAAGGTGCAAAGCTAACTACCAATCACGTATTATTTATCAAAATATTGATCATAGATTATTTTGAACATGCTGTCTGGTAGTTTTAAGCGGTATTTAAATTTTCATGTATTATGACTGCTTAATTTAAAGTACCTATTAAAACTAATCTAAGTACAAAACTCCATCAAATAAGCTTCTCTAAGTTTTCTAAGCTTGATTTGTTTGATACGAAGCCTACATTTTCTCGCAGCGACTTGACCAGATTGTTTTTTACTACTAGTACCATATATACTTTAGCTGTGTACCCTTAGCTATTTGTTATTATCTCGTTTTAGTAGGTTTTTTTTGTCGACAAATTCCTAAGCATTCCATGAATTCACCGTGCAGGTCTATCTCGAATGAGATGAAAATAATAGTGTCTCGGGCTTGCGACCGACCAAAGGCTAGTTTTATATTGCGCAACAAGACGCTCACCATCCTGCTTCTCTCACTACTCAATCAAATACTGTATGATTCCGTTAACCATCGTATTAAGTCTGTAATCCAGTTGCGGTAACTTGACCCTTGATTGACCCTTTATAATAGTTTTTCCAATTTTGTTATTATTTGTCAGTTATCCTTTTATTAATAAATAAATAGATCTAGTAGTTTTAGCTTACTTTACTTTGACAGCTATAATTTACGATATTGTGTTACGATAAACTTTTTGTACATCACTATATTCTGACGCTAAACTTAAATGAGTTAGACCGCACTTTCCAACTTGTATATTTCACTTTATTTTCACATTTTCATGAAATAGTTTTTTAAAATTCAACCTCTGTTGAGAGCGTTACTATGTAGGTAGCGGGTTCTTGTCTGAGTACTTGAAATTTTAGCTTTTATCACTATTTAGTAGTTTAGCGCAACATTTTTTTAGTAAGGCAATATTGCTATAATTTTTGTTTGAGACAAATTATATCTTTGGCAATTTCAATTTTCTGTAATAAAAAATACCTTTAAATTATACAAGAAAACCGTCTTACCAGCCCTAAAAAGGAATATTTTTAACCTTTTTGATGAGACGTGAAAATTTTACTTAAAATTAACGTAAATGAGGTTTGGTGCAATTAAACTTAAAGCAATTCACGAAATACCAAAAAGGTTTTGACTTTTGAATAGCCTCTATTGCGTAACTCATCCACAAGCAGGAGTAGATAATTTAAAATAATTTAAACAAAAAAAAAAAAAATTGTATTTATGTCTCGCCTTCACGCATTCATTACTGAACTGATTTCAATTAAATTTGGCAGTAATGTTCCTTGGGACCCTTTGGACCACTAATATAACTACGGCCATTTATCTGTCAGTATTTTTGTCTAGAGTTTACGTCCATACTACTAGAGCGATTTTAATAAAATTTGGCTAAGATATTCCTTGATATCCAGGGGATAGGATATGACCACATCATCTGACAACGACATGTGACTATATTTATTTATTTAAAGCTTTATTGCACGTTATACAAGGGGCGGACTTAATGCCGCTAGACATTATCTGACAGCCAACCTTAGGGACAATGTGGACCATTTCAAATGTAAGGCAGGTGCAAATATTTATATATAAATAAATAAATCTATATAAATACAATTATATTACTAAAATAAATTTATTAAGAAGTTAAATTATTTATATAATAAAAATAGTAAAGTATTTATTTAAAAATTTAGACTCAACATATAAATCTATCACTCTCTCAGAGGTAAGTTGTTAGAGAATGATATTAAGTACATTATTTTATTTTGTGTGCAATAAAGAATTTTATTTATTTATTTTTTATTTATTTATTTATTAGGGTCGCCAACAGTGACAGCAACAAAAGATACATCGATTTTTACTTACAACTAAGACAGAATACAGATGCTGCACCAATTACAGGCAACCACCACATGCTATTATACTGTATCCATTAATTGGGCCTTTGAGTAGCGAAAACAAAAACACAATACAATTACAGCAACAACTAAGTAAATCTAAGCAAAAAAAAAAACAAAAGAACATGATACAATCAAGAAACACAATTCCAAGGATCAAAATTGGTTAAACAGCAGTTCAGTTTACAGTCCCAGCCAGGATCCGCTGCAGTGACAATACATTGTGCTTAAAAACATGCAAAGAATTAGCAAATATGTCTAGACTGTCATTATTTTTTCGTGAAAATATGTTGTTTTATTATTATTATTATTGAGATACGCAATAACCCCGTTGTTCAGTAAAATAACTCTTAAGGTTCAATTTAGCGAAGATGCAGTTTTTGTTGTAATTATGACTCGCCCCTGGAGAAGGCCATTCCTACTAATTGCTTTGGCCAAACTTTTGTCAGAAATCCCCAAAAGACGATTTTTACTTCGGGGAATAAATATTCGATGTGAAAAGTTTATTTTTAATTCGGCTCCAACTTCTTTACTAATTAAGATTTTTTATTTAATTTCGCATTTACTTATGAATTTACAGGATTTTTATATACGGAGTGACTTTGTATGGCTAATTTACTATTTTAAAATGAGAATGCCCATTTTTCTTAGAGAAATGGGCCCAATCAAATGTTCTCGTGTCATAATGATTTCTTTTTTATTTGATAGTTAATATTATGGGTTTTCTTAATCTGTAATTGATTTTATTTATTTTTTATTTGATAGTTAATATTATGGGTTTTCTTAATCTGTAATTGATTTTATTTATTTTTTATTTGATAGTTAATATTATGGGTTTTCTTAATCTGTAATTGATTTTATTTATTTTTTATTTGATAGTTAATATTATGGGTTTTCTTAATCTGTAATTGATTTTATTTATTTTTTATTTGATAGTTAATATTATGGGTTTTCTTAATCTGTAATTGATTTTATTTATTTTTTATTTGATAGTTAATATTATGGGTTTTCTTAATCTGTAATTGATTTTATTTATTTTTTATTTGATAGTTAATATTATGGGTTTTCTTAATCTGTAATTGATTTTATTTATTTTTTATTTGATAGTTAATATTATGGGTTTTCTTAATCTGTAATTGATTTTATTTATTTTTTATTTGATAGTTAATATTATGGGTTTTCTTAATCTGTAATTGATTTTATTTATTTTTTATTTGATAGTTAATATTATGGGTTTTCATAATCTGTAATTGATTTTATTTATTTTACCCTAGCATAACGACAATTGATAAAAACTTTTTTCACGTTAATAATTCAATAATTTCGATCCAGCCGATATAAGTAAGAGAATTATGTACACTTTGAAATCCTGTGTTTAATCTATAATAAAGTAGCTGATCATAATAAAGTACCTAATCGTAGCGATCTTATTCAATAGGTACATAAATCCTAACCTATTGACTATTTAATCAAATTATATTTTAATGCTAAGGTAAAACAAATGTTTATATTAAGTATAAAAAAATAACAGAAAATAATTATGATTATTCAAAAATCAAAATCAAATTATTTATTTCCTTAGGTTATCTTGTAACAACTTGGATATTGTCAGCACTAAAATAATATAAAACAAAAATATAAACATACATAAGTTAGGTAATCATGGTTGGGACCGTAACGGGTAAACAATCCAAATTTATGTGTGTTATAATAGCATTATTATCATAAGCAGGGTAATTGTAACTTAATAACTACTTAATATAAGATCGTGGCTGTAAATAGGCCGTGTCAACTAAATTGAATTATATTTATTATTTATATAAAAGTTGTTTGTTTCTATCAATAGAATAACACATTAGTTTAACGTGAGGCCATACAAAGTCACCCCGTATATAGGTTTACGAGTGTGTCGGCATATTGTCAGTGAAACAACAAAATCAATTTAAAAGTGCACGACAAACACGACCATAACAGACAATGCCAAGGCAAAATCTTAGACTAACTAATTCTGAGACGATTGTCCTAGCTTTAATCCTCATACTGTTTTGGCTTCATCCCCCGTCAGTTACATAGACTATTTGTAGAAACTTACGATTAATTTAGTAAAAAAAAACCTACACAGGATTTTCGTTTTTGTACAGAAATCGAACCCGGTAGTTCAGCTTCTTAACCTGTCGTAACTGCTAGGCACAGGGTTAGTGTAATGAATAAAAACTGCAGTATTAGAGGCCGTCTATTAATACTCTCCCTCAATTCATTAGCAGACGCCAAGCACGTCGCATCCATTTATTGGCTCAAGAAAATGGCTTCATCTGCCGACAACATTCTTAGGGTTGAGAAAATAATAACATTATCTATTATATTTCTTTCTTAATTGAATTAATTAAGGAGAAGCGATGTAGTGTATATGTGTGGCGCGGTGGTGGCTTGGTTGTAAGAACGCGTTCCTTAAATCCTACAAACCCCCCAGGCATGTACCAATGAGAAATACACTTTTTTTTTCGCGGGTAGATGTTAAAAGTGAAACACCTATAAAAATTTGCTCCGTATTTAAATATTAAATTTAGTTGCTTATCATATATCTGTATAAGTAAATAGTAAGCAGGAATAGTGATAGTGAATTATTTCTTTTGTCATCAATATAGTAAATAATTTTATATCATTTTCGATCTAATGAAATAGTTGTTGACATTGCTTCCTACCATTGGCACTATAGTTTTTCAACAATGGCCCCTACAAAGTCAGACCATACTAGTGAATCCCTTACAGCTATAGCTAGCTTTGAACAAAAACTGGATGAATGCATGAAGGATTTTGGTGAGCGGCTCCGATGTGTCTCGGCTACACAGATTGCAGTACCGGCTTCCTTGGAGCAGCTGGCTACAGACTTCCAGAATTTCAGATCAGTGATGTTTCAGGCGGTTGAGATTCTCCGCGCTCAGGTTTCAGCTGTTGCAAGTGTTGTAGATGATATGGAAAACCGAAGCCGGCGTCGATTTTTGTTGTTTAGAGGTATTCCCGAGGCTGCAGGTGAAAATGTGTCAAGCACAGTCTGCTCTGTTATTTCTAAAGGCATGAAGGATGTTAAGGTGGAGGTCTCAGATATAGAGTTCTGCTACAGATTAGGCAAGAAAGTTGTGGGAATGTCCGAGACACGGCCCCGCCCTATATTGGTAAAGTTCCGTGACTACAACACCCGTAATGACATCTGGAGGTCTAAGAAGCAGCTCAAAGGGACCGACATCTCTCTTGCAGAGTTCTTGACTCCACAAAGAAGAATGCTTCTTACAGAGGCCCGAGCAGCTTATGGTGTGTACAGATGCTGGTCCCAGGACTGCAACATTTACATTAAGTTGCCAGATGACACCAAACAACGCTTGACTTCCGCAGCACAACTTAAAGAATTTATGTGTAAACATCCACCTAAGGATACCTCAGAACCAGCCTCAGCTGAGACAAGGCGCCGACCTGTGAGAAAACAAAGACCGCGAGTTTAAATGGGTCCTATAGGTACTCGGAAATCCCTACTGGCACAAATGTTATTCCAAGTTTCTATAATAAATAAAACACAATAAGTACTTATTTAAATGTATTATATGCACATTTTCTTTGGGTTTTTAACAAATTGTATCAGGCAAACACTAAATAACTTCTGTTGATCTTCTATTATATTCACTGGTCCATTGTGCTATGCAGCATAATTCAAGTTGTGATATAGATGGTCAATAATTTCCAGTTTCTCGGTGATCAACGTGAGGGAAGCTTAGGTTGCACATATTTGTAGAAAATGCACTCAGTTGTAGCATGTGGTGAAAGACTGTATGTTCCAATTTATATTATGATTGAATTATTTGTTCTTGTAGGAAACACAATCTATTATAATAATCCTTTATTTGTAATCATAGCATTCTTTCTTTCTCCACGTTAGTTTCTTTATCTGATTATCTGTTATTAGTGCTTCATACACTACACAGATCAGCTTATAGCTTCATAATATAAGTCTGTCAGTCACGGATAAATGATAGATCAGTTGACAGTCAGTCAGTCAGTATGACATATTATAGTCATTGAAAAAAAAAAAAAAAAAAAACAAAGTTTAACGTCCCGTTCGGCCATAAAATAAATATTGTTCCATTGTATTTAAAACTTATGAATGGAGTGTAAAATCGTGCGTATTATTTTTTGATCTATTTCTTAAATTAAGTACCTAATAAAAAAATAAAAAAATAAAAATGTTAACCCAGAACTATGGAGTAAATATTGCCTAATAGATGGATTCCGCTAGGTTACGGATTCTTTATTTGTTTTTTTTTTCATTTTGTTCCTAAAACTTCTTATGATTTCTCTTTTGCATTGTTTATCATAGTGTATTTTTTATTTTTATTTGTCTGATTGTAATACCAGCTCACCGGAAATGGAGAAGCAATTAAAATTAAAACTATATATTTGTGAAAATATAATTATTATCATATTTTATTACATATATTTATTGTATTATTGTATCTATATATATTATTTACTGTTTTTATATATAACTTATTGTTAATAGTACTACATACTTATAGATATGTCTGATTCGGATGAATACCACTCCCTAAACTCTAGCACAAGTTCGAATTACAGCTTCCATGATGTTCTGTCTTCATCCGATTCCGACCACGTTCTGCTAGGAGATCGACTACACGAAACCTTTTCCCCATTCTCAAAGAATTTGAATATCTGTCATATTAATGCCCAAAGTATCCCCGCCCATCATGATGAACTTCTTACTTCTTTCAGCAGCCACAATGTCCATATCTGTCTCATATCAGAATCATTCCTAAAACCCTCTCTTCCAAGTACACTGTACCATCTCCCTGGATTTACACTGTTGAGAAATGACCGCATTGGAAAAGGTGGCGGTGGTGTGGCCATCTACATTCGGGACAGTTTTGGGTACAAGGTTGTAGCACAATCTCCCTCTCCATATAATGCTACAGCAGAATTTTTATTAATTGAGCTTAGCCTTGGCTCAATAAGGTGCCTCGTTGGAGTTGTGTATGCCCCGCCATCGTTAAACTACTTTGGTATGTTCGAAAACCTGCTCGAAACTTACATCCCATCCTATGAGCATTGTATAATTATGGGCGATTTCAATACATGTTTATTAAAAAAAGATATGCGATCGAAGAAATTAGAAAACCTAGTCAAGTCGGTAAATATGAAAATTCTCCCTTTAAATCCTACCCATTACACTCATAATTACCCAGATTCACTCCTAGACCTAATTCTTACCTCCAACCCTAATCGTATTGCTACCCATGGTCAGTGTGCTGCGCCTGGGTTCTCTAAACATGATCTCGTTTACGCTTCCTATAAAATCAAACTTGCAAAAATTAAACCTAAGTTAATACTGCAGCGTAATTTTGCGAGAATGGATCGGGAGGCATTGGAAAAAGATGCTAGGGAAATTAACTGGGCCAGCTTGACTCTTTTGGAGACTGTGGATGAGCAAATAGCTCAGTTTAACAACCTCATTACCAATCTTTACGATCGTCATGCGCCTATTTGTCAAATCCGGATTAAACATGCACCAGCTCCCTGGCTCGATGACAAAATCCGAAAAGCCATGAAACTAAGGGACCATCTAAAACGTATACATAAAAGATCACCCACTGATGTTAACTGGGATAAATACAAACAAGCAAGAAATCGCGTCAGTCAGCTCTGCAGGAATGCAAAACGTCAATACTTCCACAAAACAGTCAAAGAATGTGCTCCACAAAATATTTGGAAAGCTCTACGATCTCTTGGGATCGGGAAAACACGCCAAAATATAGCTCCATCTATTGACATAAACTGTCTAAATAAACATTTTTCTACTCCACCTATTAGTATAGACCCTACCTTAAAATCTAAAACTATATCCCAAATATCATCCCCTGTAAACGCAAACAGTAATTTCAACTTTCAGCCAGTGACTGCAGCTCAAATTAACAAAATATTACTTTCCCTTCACACAAAAGCGGTCGGTCATGATGGCATTGGCCGTAACATGCTGATGCCTATCATCCACATAATTTTACCCTTCATAACACATATTATAAACTCTTCTCTGTCCACGGGCACATTCCCTTCTCAATGGAAAAAGGCTTACGTCTTGCCTACTCCCAAAAAGGCTTCACCTTCACTACTCACAGATTTTCGACCCATATCTATCCTTCCCTTTCTCTCCAAGATTCTGGAACGTGTTGTTCATTATCAATTCACTCATTTCATAAATAGTCAAAATCTGTTTAATCACTTTCAGTCGGGTTTTCGTCCCGCACATAGCACAACCTCCGCTCTTCTTAAAATAACAGATGACATTCGTTCTGCAATTGATAGTCGGAAACTTACTCTTTTAACTCTTCTTGACTTTAGCAACGCCTTTAACTGTGTTGACCACGAGATCCTTATGGCTGTATTACGTACCTTAAACATTTCTAACACGGTTAACATGTGGTTCTACAGCTACTTGGGTGATCGTGAGCAGCGCATCAGAGTTGATGACACGTTTTCTGATTGGTGCTCTACAATAGTAGGCGTACCACAAGGTGGTGTCCTGTCACCCTTGTTGTTCTCGGTATTCATAAACAAGGCTTCAGAAGTAATACGCTGCAATTACCACCTTTATGCGGACGATCTGCAACTTTACGCTCACTTTGACAAGGAAGAGGGGGCGACTGCTGTAGCCCAAATGAACCAAGACTTGGATGCAATCCGTGAGTGGTCTTATAGGTTTGGCTTGTTAGTAAATCCCAAAAAAACGCAAGTGATGATCATTGGCAGTAGGGAAATACATAATAAGATAGAGTTGGCTACACTTCCATTTGTCAGATTCAGCGGCATCGACATCCCATACTGCCACACTGTAAGGAATCTTGGACTGCTAATAAGCCAAGACCTTTCTTGGGATGACCAAGTTAATGAGATCAGTAGGCGGGTGTTTGCATCTATGCATACCTTAAAAAGGGCTCAATTCTTCCTGCCATTCTCGACAAAGCTAGCGCTAGCTAACACCCTGTTGCTACCCATTATTGACTATGCCGATGTCTGCTATCCTGATCTCACAGAAGAGCTACTGAATAAACTAGATCGACTTCTCAACTTATGCATACGCTATTTATTTGGCCTGCGTAAGTATGATCATGTCTCCCAATTTCGTATTCAGCTAAAGTGGCTTAATATTCGTTTTCGCAGACATCAGCATATCCTAACCACTCTCTTCGGCATCCTTAACAACCCTCTCTCGCCACCATACCTAAAAGAACGCTTTAAGTTTCTCTTCTCAACTCATGATCGCGAATTGCGATCTGTGCAGAACAACCTCCTCTCTATTCCTATCCACTCCTCGACCAGATATTCAAATTCTTTTACTGTTACTGCAGCATCACTCTGGAACTCCCTTCCTCTTTCCCTTCGCACTCTTCAAACTGCAGGCTCCTTCAAAAATAATTTATACTCTCACTTTTTATCTATACAAAATATTCGTAGTTGACCTCATTCCTATTCCGTATTGAAAAAAAAAAAAAAAAAAAAAAAAAAAAAAAAACTAAGTGTATGTATTCTATGTAAATATTACCCTTTCAGTAAGTATTATGTGTAGTGTATTGTATGTGTGTATCATGTATGTATAGTATGTATTGTTGTTTATGTAGTTTATTATACCAGTATTATAATAATAATAGTAAGTATTAGTATAAATTAATATTTTATAGTATCTCTCATTATCTATCATTTATATATTTTTTGGCACTCTGCCTGTAATTGGTTACTTTTCACAAAGGTTAGCTGGTAGAAGATGCCTTAAGGCATAAAGCTCGCCTATGCGCTTAGTTTTAAGTTATTTAACTTTGTGCAATAAAGAATTTTTATTATTATTATTATTATTATTTTCTTACGTACTGCAGTCATAGGTTTACAAAACCACCGTTCCCGTGCCTCGGAGAGAACGTTAAGCCTTCGGTCCCGGTTCGACTAATACTAACTTGTCGAATCGTTAATAAATTGTCATAAAAAATTGACATCATATCCTCGCCTAGCCGTCTGGTCAGCTTGGCGAGTGTAGGCCAAATTCTCCAGATATATGTTCTGGAAGGCCCATCTCCAGCAGTGGAGGTCTGGGACGCTGTGTTCTAGGGGCTGTAATGATGATGAATGATGATGTAGTGTATCGGTTGTATAAATGATCGTTGCTAATCAGCTTTAAATTGTTATAGATCCTAAATGATCAATGAAATACCGCCCGGTCTTCAAAACGCTTTATAATATTACGCGTTTTCACTCTGTAATAAAACGCATTTAATATTTTCCCTATGAAAGTGAATTGTCACCGCAAGAGAAAAGTAAATAAAATGGGAAGATGTGTTTATTTCGCATCAGTTCGTGTCGTGTTTGAGTGTTGTAATAATGCCGTTCAATGTTACAAAAATTACTGCCGTACCCAGAGTCGTAAGTTATTATTGTAATTTTTTGTTTTTCTAATATAGTCAACAATCAGCATTGCACAGATTTTTATCAGTACAGTAATGAGATGCATTAGATCATGCAATACCCATCACAATAACCACATATTCATATTTAAAGTATCATCACGACCGTTCCAGGGTGGTTAGAAACCACGCTTATAAAGAAGCGGATTCACATTTAGGCTTCTTTCATCATCATCATCATCATAACAGCCCCTAGAACACAGCGTCCTAGACCTCCACTGCTGGAGATGGGCCTTCCAGAACATATATCTGGAGAATTTGGCCTACACTCGCCACGCTGGCCAGACGGCTTGGCCTACTTTACTATAGGCCAATACAAGTGGCAAATCTCATCGATGTCTCTAGCTAGATGTCAAACTTGAAAAATATTACATATAAATTAAATACAAAATAAAATTAAAACAATAATAAATATAAACTAATAAATGAAATAAGTAAAATACTACAAATTGAAGCAAAGACAAAAGCTGTTGAAAAATTATAAGTAATTTAATTAGTTCATCATCATCATCATCATTAGCCTGTCTTGTCTTTCCACTGCTGGATGTCGGTATCGCCATTTCACTCGATCTTTTGCCACCCTCATCCAGCCCCCACCAGCGACCTTTTTCAGGTCATCCGTCCATCTGGCGGGGGGTCTTCACACTCTGTGTTTTTCTGTACGTGTTTTGCAATTTAATTACTTAGTTAATTTAATAATTGTCAATTAAGTCTAAAATCTAAGCAATTAACAAATTACAAAACAATCTAAATCATGATTTTTTAATTTGATAAATCTGTGCCAATCGTACGACGTAAGTATAACAAAAAAAAACGTTTGATATCAATTATTTAACAAACTAATTGTATTTTTTTGCTATTCCAGATTTACTTATTAGTTAGTGCTCATAATTTCCTTGTATTTTTTTCAAACTTCCCATATACCTAATAATAAAATCCAAGTTTCAGCTAAGGAGAAACCAACGAAGTAGGTTTCAAATCATTCCTAGTGTTTCTTAAATCAACAGCTTGCAGTAATACCTTTATACATTTTTTGGGCTAAAATTGTAACAATAATTGTTAAAATTAATTATTGTCTGCAAAAAGTGCACATCATTTTACAAATTGGTATTGAAATTCGTCCACTCGATGTTGAACCCTCGAAGCTGGCGTAGAATTACAAACAGTTTTTTTTTTCAAATTTTATGTATATATAAAAATACGTGTGCTGCCATCTATTGTAGTCAATCGAAACTAGGTAGTCAGGTTAGCGCTCTACATAGTTCCGCTACTAAAAACTAGATGGTGTTGCTAATTGACTAAATAGTTCCTCTAGTCACCACCGGATAGAAAGGGCGTTGCCTATCTATTAATATTAGTAAGTAGCTTTTATCGCTAGATGGCGCCACACGTTTTGAAATTTGGTACAAAATTTGAGATGGCGCCACAGGTCTCAAAAATACCACAAATTAAGCAAACAAAAGTATCAAAGATAGTTTTTATTGTTATTTTCATTCCGAAAAGGTGTGAAAATCGTTCATATCACTTGTTTATGGCGTTAATGCAATGGTTTGTTGTTTTTTCTCTTTTTTTTTCGTTTAGCTTATTCGTGGGAACCGTACTGCCGGTCGGTACGCTAATTCGAGGCGGCAAGGATTACGTGCGTCGTAAAATACGTTTTATTGACGGCGAGACGTTGCATCACGTCCGAGATCATAGTTTTACTACTTCATCCTCTCGGCTCACTTAATTAGTCCTAATGTAGTTTTATGAAAACTATTAATCTAACAACTGATACACTTTACACTTGTGAATTCTTTCTTTATACATTCCTTTGATTCTTTTCAAATTTATGGGTACACACTACCTTATGATATACGTGTAAGCCTCAGTTGCACCAAAATAAAGTATCTGTAATTGTGCCTAACTATTAAAGTTAAAAATAGCTTTCAATTTTGACAGATTAATTTTGAAGTGTAACCGTCAGCTGATCGACACCATTTTTAACTTTAATCGATTTTACAAATGAAGACAAAGTTTACTGATCGTCTGTATAATATAATATTCAAAATGGCTACGGCCGGTTACAGAAACAATGATTAAGATAATCCATGATCAGCATTTTGATATACACACCTCGTTGTTGCATATTGTTTAGTTATTATCCTTAAGAGCCGATAGGTACCTACACTTCGGTTCGTCAAATTTTCATTTTTATTATTTGATACCTATTAATATTAAATCAATATAAAATAAAAATGACTGAAATAGCTGGATGTTGTTAACAAGGAACAGTCTGCTAATAAGGGGACAACAAGCTTAATTCTAATAGTGGATAGCAGCTGTAAAGGGGCATTGTCTTATTTACCTACACTAAATAAAGCTAAATATTAAATGTCTAATTATTAAAATTATTATGTTAATCCTATAATATACTTTATACTAGTTAGCTTGTCACTTTAGCTGATTTCAGCCAATGACATGCGTCTTACCCTGTGTTCGACTGGTCGCTTAAAGCGTTTTTTTTTTACTTTATTTCGTTTTGACAGTCGTTGAACTTGGTGATTGATGCTGGTAGTGGTTTTCAATATAGGCAAAATTGGGTAACGAAAAGCGAACTTTCCTTTGTTTTCAAGTCAAACACAGCATTAACCATAGGTACGTTTAAGAACGTCAAAGGATAAGCAGCGCTTCTGCAACTGGTCGCTAGATACGTCTTCATTTGTTATAACTTTAATGGTCCTCATTCATTCAAAAATGAATTCCTGTGGGAACGAAAAAAAGCAATTTTCGCTTTAAAAATACAATAAGAATTACACACTACATAGTTTTTGTCTATTTACGTACAAAAGTTTCAAAGACAATTGTATAGCACCCAAATATTATTGATAGTAGTGGACCGTGGGAAGCGAACCCCTAGCCCTTTGTGTCGAAGACAGGTTGTATTGTTCGAAAGGATAATAAATAGTTCATTCAGTAACTTTTAGTCAACCTGCCATCGGAAGACATTGTCTGCCTTTATCGAAGGTTGTAAAGAGGCGTTAAGGACTAATTACCTTGGCCCAAAAAAAAAACCGGACATAAGTATTCACACAAAAAACAACTAAAATTTATAAGAGTTCTTCGCGCCATTTTGCGTGGACATGTCAAGTGCAAGTTTTTGTTTTGTAAAATAATTTGCTGTGGATATTATTGGTCAAAAATGGTGTTGTTTTGTTTAATAATGTGCTACAATGTGAATAATTATGGAAAACGATAAATTGGACTTTAAATATGGGGCACAAGTTGCAGTTAATTTTTTGCGGTTTTCCCGCGCTGTGGACTTCCATATTTTACCCGACGTGTTTAGGCTATAATGCCACGAGTGACTCCAAGTAAAGCATCAAATTCTGCAGCATCTGGAATTTGATGATCCCCAATTCGGTTATGAACTCTGTTATGAACATATACGAGTATTATGCAAATAAATTACGTGTTTAGGGCTGATGTATTCTGTACAATGTCCTTTAAAGACAATTAAAAAAATATATATATATAATTTATAAGGGATTGGACATATACCACGGACACCGCGCGGCCCCCGTGAAACAGTACGAGACGTCTCGTGCCGCCGGGAGTTAATGTTTCGCAGTCGCACGTGTTAGTTAAAAAACACATGTTTTTAGCGCCTCATATTTCTTAAAATGACCTCCATCATTTATTTATTCGAACCCTGTGTTTGAATTTGACGCTTTAAAAAAAAATCTTAGGGTATAATGTATGGAGTCATCCAATATTTTATTTGATTCGGTTTTTTCTTCATTCGTCGTCTTATCAAAACAAGAAAACAATAGGTCTTTCGCGGATCATATCTTGACAAAAACTGCAAGTTTGAGTAGAAGTTGGTTGCTGCCAAGCCGGCGCGACGCACCGTCCCGTAACCGTAGCGCCGTACTAATGTGTCTGTACCCTTAGGCTGTCTCCACACAATGGCACCAATGCTATTCGTCCAACGTTTAGTTCAAGAAGTGGTGCCAACGTTGGCATGTTTATTGGATTGGTCTAATGTCGGTTTTATCAAAGGAATCTGCGCCAACGAGCGCGATTTGTAATTATTACATTTAATTTACAAAACCACTGTTTTCGAGCCTCGTAGAGCACGTTAAGCCGTCGGTCCAGGTTCTACTGATACCAATTAGTGGAATAGTTCATAAATTGTCATTAAAAAATAACATGAAACCCTCGCCAACCCAGCGTGTAGAGTGTAGGCCAAATTCTCCAGAATACATTCCGGAAGGCCCATATCCATATGGAGGTCTTGGACGCTGTGTTCTAGGGGCAGTGATGATGATGGGCGCTAGGTTACATGCCGTGTTGGTGCTAGAAAAGCTACCTACCTATAAAACCACAGTGTTTATGAAGATATGGCTTGGTCATTTTGTTAGCAAATTATAAAGATAAGTGTAGTGAATTCCTTATTAGGGGCCCCTTTATCGTGGGAACTCCAAACACTGATTAAGCTTCGCAAACTCACTGCACACGTCAACTCACACCTTTACTGACTAATCATACTTCACATATTTTTCATTATTTACATAAAAAATACTATCATCACGATCTTAATACCTTGTGGAGTGGTCAGAAAAATCCTCTAGTGTGTCAAATCCGACACTTACACAAACAACTTGCTGGCTTCAATTCGATTAGCGCGGAAAGTTCTCTCTCACAGAATAGGTTAAAGACGGTCCTGCAGCTGTATTTTATTACCTAAGCGCAAACGTTATATAATGGAATCCTACATATATCCGTTATATAATATAATGTTCGCTATAAACTCAAAAACTACTGCACCGATTTTCATGCTGTTTTCACTAATGGATAGAGTGGTTCTCGAGGAAGGTTCTAGTATATAATTTGTTAAATCTTGTATACATTAACGATATTTGTTGGAGATTTCGGAAAAAAAATGCCGTCTCGGAGCTTTTAACGAAAGCTCTTTGAATTATAACAAAATAAAGTATGGTGGAATTGTGTAACTGGTATAGGTCTATAGGAAGACCGCGATGGAATATGTCTATCTCTTAAGGATAAAATGGGCAATTATAAAGCGATTTACACAAATATCATTTTAAATACGTTAGTTAGCGAGTATTTCATAAAGATAATGTTTTCCCTTTACACCATACACATGAATGAGGAGTATACTATATATATACTACCTTAGGAGATATAGTATACTATATATACTACCTTAGGAGATATAGCAAAATCAAAATAATGCTCAACGAAATTAATTTCATGTCGCCATTTACACGGACAAAGCCGGGTAAAACAGCGAGTTATAAATTATAACACTATTAGAGCTGAGGATTGTATAATACATTGCATAACGATCTAATAACATTTGCGCTTATCTTATAGTAATGGAATACAACAGCTGGTAGGTACATATTTTTCTACAATAGCCAAAGTCAGATTCCCAACAATGTATGTATCTTTGCATCACTTATTGAAAGAATTGGGCCTAAGCAGGTCTGCAGGAGATACATTTATGAAACGAGTTTCCAAGACGGCATTAACGGAATCATACAGTATTTGGTTGGGTAGGGAGAGAAGTAGATTGGTGGATGGTGAGCGTATTATCGCGCAATAAAATAAAAAAAGGGAGGCATCCTTTTCTTAAACCAGCCTATCTATTGTCGGTCGCAAGCCCGAGACACCATTCTTCTCATCTCTTACCCACACACGATGGACCCGGCACCCGCACGGTGAATCCATGGAATGCTTAGAAATTTGTCTTCTCTCTTGTGCTACTTTTAAAAAGTCAACTAGGTATGTCTTCTTATCTTATCGGAGACGAAAAATTCCATTGCATTTACTAGGTACCTTTCATTCATCCATTGTAATCTTTGGAAAAAAGTATATTTCAACATACAAGTATGTAAGTATGTAAAAAAAAAGTTTAATAGGTGGTAGGCGGACTGATGGTAGTAATTTCCCCAGTCTGCCGGGGCGGGGAAGTATCCACCGTTCGTGCCGATAAACCCTGTAGAGTGTATCCACATGTGTTGGGATCAGGCCCAAATTGCCGCCATGCCCAGTCAAGCCGGCATAGTGTTAGGGACTGATGTCAGTCGTGTCTAAATTCAGTTGCTAACATTCATGGACCTTGCAGGCGATCTACTATCAAGTGGGCGCAAGGTCACATGTCGTGCTAGTATAAAAAATAATACTGAAAAATTTGAACCAGTTTTGTCCGCCCTCATTTCCTCCGCAACAGACTACCTACTATTAGGTACACAATGTAAAATAAAAATATAAAAAAAAAAAATCTTTTTCTATAATCTTAATCTCCTCAACTTGACATAAATATATTATTTAATTAGTATTTATTTTATTATATTTATTATTTGTATTTATTATATTAGTAGATTATGATCATATTTACATTTTATCTATTTATCTAATCCTATATGAAATGAAATAATTTATTTGTCAGAAACATGGTAGGTACAGGGATGTAAATTATTATAAGTAATTATATCACATGCTTCGCTATTTCTAGCATACAAATATTTATTTAGTCACATGACTTTGTCGAGCTTAGTGTCTAGGTATTCTTTTGTCGAATAAAAACATTTATTAACCAGCATTTGTTTGACTCTTAATTTGAACAGTTTTAGTGGCAGCTCTCTTATAGTAACTGGAAACTTATTAAATATCTTTGTTGCCATTGTATAACAATTTCGGCTATATTGAGTACTTTTATGAGCTGGAATAATTATTCTACTAGGATAACGCGTATAGTTTTTTTTTCCCTTATTTTTATTTTTAAATATATAATATTATTTTTCTGATTCTGTATTATTTAGTAATATTCATTCTGTCACTCTCCTAAAAGTTAGCTGGTAGAGAATACCTTCATGGTGTTATGCTCGCTTTATATTTTATATTATGTGTACAATAAAGGATTTTATTATTATTGCAGAGAAGGTGGCTCATTTTAACAACTATTCTGCTTATTTAGAAAAAAAGATAAAATAAAAAAAATAATAAAAAAATCGGAACCTCATGGGTTTTGTTTTGCTTTTGTTAGCATATTTTAATATATAAAAAGTAAATTTCATTCAGATAATAGATCATAGAAGCTCTTCTACGTACTTTTGAGTAGGTATATTGTATTTTTTTAATGTTTAATTTTTGCGTCTATTATTTTGTGAAGAAATATATTTAACTTTATTGGTATAAGTTATGTTCATATTGATTTAGATAAAGCTGCGTGTGCACGGGCAGGTGTTTGATGGGAGGGAGAAATCGTCCCGTGAGGTCGCGACAATGGACTTTTTATAGACCTACCCTCTTTTGATTAAGGCTAAGGTTTTTTACGGAAGTTATACTTGGGGGGTGACGGAGGAGTTTTTTAATAAACTCATGGTTGCCACCAGAGACATTAACACCGGTATTAATAAAATTGCCTTGAATAACACTTTACTTATACCTATGTAAGTATATGGTTTTGTCTCTTCTTTTAGCAAGAAAAAATAATATGTGTAAAAGAGACAAAACCTTTACTAAAGTGTTCTTTAACGACCCTATAAGTTATTATGAATAGGGCCTTAAATATATAACAAGACGGGGCAAGAATACAAAAGGTTTGATAATTTAAGACAATTATAAAGTCAAAATATCTTTATTCACGTAAACCTATTACAGGCATTTATAAAAACGTCATTAATTTAATTATTTTGAATGATTCTACTCCTGCTAGTAGAAGATTAAGCAGCAAAGTGGTCCAATAAGTAAGCTGTTAGCAGAAGACCAGCAGCTTAGCAAATTCCAGTGACCTGTTAATGTTTAATCTGACTGAGAAAGGAATCTGCAAGGAAAACTCAGCTATATCAGATTTACAAAATAAAACATATACAGAACTGCACCACAACGATCAATTAATAACCTTTTAAATTAAGTTATTAGTACCAATGAGAATACAATACCTGGTACAGCAGTAACCCATCAGGCAAGTCAAAATTAAGGTAGACTACATGCCTATGTGCAACCCGAAAGTCGACAAAATATCTTATATATCTTAGACTACAGACAGAATTAGTCTATGACAGTGTAAAAAGTAAAAGTAAAGTATCATCACGACCCAATTCCTTATTGGGGTGTTTAGAAACCACGTTTATAAAGAAGCAAATTTACATTTAGCCAGCTTTACTTTAGGCCAATCATGACAATTACCAAACTCGGGAAAAATCACAAATAAATAAAAATTAATTTCATTTATTTATTTATATTAATAAACATTATTGTGTCCCGATCAAGAATCGAACCAGTATGACAGTGTATTGCCGATTATGACTTTTTAATTGATTTTGTTGTTTCACTGACAATATGCCGATCTACATGCTACAGAACTGTAAAACACGTTCTACGATAAGAGAAGTACAACAATGAAGATGCAATAAAACTTAATGTAACTAATATATTTGATCTTGTAACATATTTTATTTTCCAAATAACCTAATTGCAAGTATCGTAACTGCTATTTACATTTTTTTTATCGATGTACAGAGCACAAGTAGTACAAAAAGTACCTAGCTCAAAATAAAATTACCTTTAACACGTAAAGATGAACAACAAGCGACCTTAGGGGTTCATCAGCATTAATTAATTTGAGGGAGAATTTACATTCCCAGAATGAGATGAAAGGGTTTTGGAAGGGAGATAGATATATTTCATTTCAAATGCAGACATTTCTCATCGTGTTTATATGCTGTGTATTGTAAACATTGGCCAGGCTACAGTGCACACGCCCAGATATAGTGCTACAGAAAAATCATTGTCAACTCTAAATATTTATGAAATAATATTGCGCTGTGCCTTTATAAGTAATAATAGTAAAGTATCATCACGACCGTTTCCCTTTCGGGGTGTTCAGGAACCACGCTTATAAATAAGCGGATTCACATTTAGCCAACTTTACTATAGGCCAATCATGACAAGTGGCAAGCTCGTTGATGTCTCCAGCGTACCAAACTCGAGAAATATCACAAATACATTAAATATTAATTAAATATACATTAATTATTACTTTGTGTCCTGACCAGGAATCGAACCCGGTACCTCCGAGTCTAAAATCAACGGACTTAACCGCTAGACCACGGAGGCAGTAATAATAATATTATTGCACACAAAATATAAAATAATGTACATAGGAGAGCATAATACCGTATGGTATTCTCTACCAGCTGATCTTTGGGAGAGTGAGAAATTATTATAATGGGTGCAGAGTAAGAAATAGAATAATAATAATAATAGTTTAAATCAATCATAAATATACCGTAGTAAGTATAAATAACATACCAATATATAAATATGTCATACGATATAATAAATACTTAAATACTAATATAATAATAATCTATGTCAAGATGTGGAAATTAGATGTCATTTTATTTTTGTAGAAAGTATGTAATTAATAAATGTTTGAATATATTTAAAGACGGAGCCTGACTACCTGACAAAGGTAGCCTGTTGGCGAGCTACAGGAACAGTAAGATAATAAGTACAAATTTCTAAGCGATCTATGGATTCACTGTGCTGGTTCCGGTTCCGTCTTCTACACTGACAGTAGAAGCATAGAATTCGAAACGTTGATATTTGTCAAAGAACCAAAGTTACTGATTTAGCTTCCAAAAATTATCAAGCTGAAGTGGCAATGAGCACGGAAACATCTGCCGTAGAACCAGATGTAAACTGATTCTAGAGTAGAGACCGCGTACGGTACGACGATTAGTAGGAAGACCCCCCGCCAGATGGATGGATGACCTAAAGAAGGTCGCTGGAGGGGGTTAGATGAGGGTTGCAAAAGATCACGTACAGTGGCAAGGCCTACATCCAGCAGTGGAGAGCTGATGATGATGGTTAAGTAGATTTAGCATTATTTATACTATACCTATTTTATATTCAGTCATTGTCTGAAAACAAAAAACGTTTTATTATTATTATTACAGCGTTGTCTAAATTTAGTCGTTTTTAATATTGGATTTAACAACTCAATTATGTATTAGGTTTTGTTTCTTGCACTGTTATGCAGCGTGTGGATAGTACCTCGCGTCTGATAGCTGACCATGTTTAGGTAACTTCTCGTTTTAGGTAAATATTTCCCATAATAGAGGACCAGGGTCAATGACCCCCAAACTAAACACCGCCGCCACTCAAACAAAAATAATAAAGGACTTTTGACCTATTAGAGATATTTTGGGAACCAGGATCATAGGTCAAGAGCGGTGGTAACTGTTAGAACGCTTTTCTTGAAAAATAGAAAAGGTCGCGGTTCGAATCTTAGCATGTAAGTCGATACCAATGATAAATACTCTATTAATTAATACCATAAGCAAAGTATTCAAAGTCAAATATCTTTATTCACGTACCTACCTATAATTACTTCAACGCAAAATAATTTAAATAATGCCGTGTATCATGCCTGCACATATTGCCTGTTTATTATTTTAATTATTTTGTATGATTCTCCTCGCCAACCCGTCTGGACAGCGTGGCGAGTGTAGGCCAAATTCTCCAGATATATGGAAGGCCCATCTCCAACAGTGGGGGTCTAGGACGCTGTGTTCTAGGGGCTGTAATGAGAAAATGTAATGTATGATTCTACTCCTGCTAGTAGAAGACTAAGCAGCAAAATGGTCCAAAGAGTAAGCTGTTAGCAGAAGACCAGCTTAGTAGATTCCAATAACCTGTTAACGTTTAATCCGACTGAGAAAGGAATCTGCAATGAAAACGCAGCTACAAACAAATACAGAATTACAAAAAAAAAAAATGTATTAGATACAAGTTCGGCCGGTTGCAGAAAGGCTGATTAAATCTACGATCAACCTTTTTTATATACTTCTCACTTTAGTTATTTTAGCAATACGTTAAACACAAGTTTCAAAAGATAATGAGCCTTTCTGCAACCGGCCGGTAGTTTGTTATTAAATAATTTTGCCGAAAACGATAAATTTCTTTACCATTATTTGAGGAGAGCGCACAGCAGATTTAGGGATCAAATTTAAACTGTTTATATGAGCTTTAAGTGGACATATTAGTTGAGTTTTTGTCCAAAAAACATTATTTGTTTTTTCTTAATATTGGTATAAAACTTTTAAGTAAAATAGTTAGCTTTTAGGGTATCCAAAAATAAGAAATTATTTAGCCTTTTTCTTAAACGATGTGTTTTTTATTGCTTCGCAGTTTTTGTCTGTGAACGGTGGTACCCCGTCTATGAATCAGTTTATAGCAAATCTGAATTAAATGCTTTGGGTGAGTGCTCAGAAAAACTCTTATCCATTTCTAACACTTGTATCTAACTGCAAGACTAGCGGTTGAGGTTGTGGATTTAGATGCGGATGTTCCGGGTTGGATTCCTGGTCGGAACACGATAGTTTAATTTTAAAAAAATATAAAATTGCTTTTGTTTATTTATACTACAAAAATCTACAGCATCACAGGGTACCACTTTAATAATAATAATAAATTGTTTATTATCAAGCAATTGATGGCCTATAGATAATTACAACTAAAATACATATAAAAATAACATTAACTTATCAAAAATAATAATATTAATTAATCTAAAGCTTTCGTCGTCTTCTTGTGGTCATAGAAGTACTGCGACCATTTGTACGAGAAGCTTCAGTGGACGGCGCTGCTGGCGTCCCTGCTGGGGGTGGCAGAGAGGGAGTAGGTGCTGCGTGAAGCAATCCCACGAATCTATTTGCGGTACACAACACCGAGTGGCCAAAATTCCTTCTTCAGGAATATTTTGAGGTGCTCTGACCGCACACAAATCCTAAAGGCCTTGAATCCCGTGTACTCGCAATGGGAAGGTAACTCGTCGAAAGCAGCGACAGAGTCGATCTCCCGCGGTCCCGTATGTGTCCGAGAACAACTTGGGATGATGTTACCAAGCCGCGATACATAGATATAGGATGTCGATATTATAACATAAATTGGGCTAATGTTGCATTTAGACTAGGTATGTTAACAAAAATAAAAAGACTTACATAGCAAGTAGGAATTGCAATTGATGGATCCCTCATCCAGCAATTCAGCCGAAACAAGATAAAATCCTTACTTACTTTTTCCACCTTCCACCTCCACTGCTGGTATTGAGCTTTTCAGAACATATGTAGTTTAAATCTATGACAAATGCACGTCATAAAAATGAATTTCACATTGGTATATTACGGTGTCCAAACCGCGACCTTTTTGGATTCGAAAAGCGTTTCAACAACACGACCACCACCGCACAAAAGGGTTTCAACAACACGACCACCACCGCACAAAAGGGTTTCAACAACACGACCACCACCGCACAAAAGGGTTTCAACAACACGACCACCACCGCACAAAAGGGTTTCAACAACACGACCACCACCGCACAAAAGGGTTTCAACAACACGACCACCACCGCACAAAAGCGTTTCAACACCACGACCACCACCGCACAAAAGGGTTTCAACAACACGACCACCACCGCACAAAAGGGTTTCAACACCACGACCACCACCGCACAAAAGGGTTTCAACAACACGACCACCACCGCACAAAAGGGTTTCAACACCACGACCACCACCGCACAAAAGGGTTTCAACAACACGACCACCACCGCACAAAAGGGTTTCAACACCACGACCACCACCGCACAAAAGGGTTTCAACAACACGACCACCACCGCACAAAAGGGTTTCAACAACACGACCACCACCGCACAAAAGGGTTTCAACAACACGACCACCACCGCACAAAAGGGTTTCAACAACACGACCACCACCGCACAAAAGGGTTTCAACAACACGACCACCACCGCACAAAAGGGTTTCAACAACACGACCACCACCGCACAAAAGCGTTTCAACACCACGACCACCACCGCACAAAAGGGTTTCAACAACACGACCACCACCGCACAAAAGGGTTTCAACACCACGACCACCACCGCACAAAAGAGTTTCAACAACACGACCACCACCGCACAAAAGGGTTTCAACACCACGACCACCACCGCACAAAAGGGTTTCAACAACACGACCACCACCGCACAAAAGGGTTTCAACACCACGACCACCACCGCACAAAAGGGTTTCAACACCACGACCACCACCGCACAAAAGGGTTTCAACAACACGACCACCACCGCACAAAAGGGTTTCAACACCACGACCACCACCGCACAAAAGGGTTTCAACACCACGACCACCACCGCACAAAAGGGTTTCAACAACACGACCACCACCGCACAAAAGGGTTTCAACACCACGACCACCACCGCACAAAAGGGTTTCAACAACACGACCACCACCGCACAAAAGGGTTTCAACAACACGACCACCACCGCACAAAAGGGTTTCAACACCACGACCACCACCGCACAAAAGGGTTTCAACAACACGACCACCACCGCACAAAAGGGGTGAATGAACCGACCTATATTTATAATAATTTAATAACATTACTAAATCCAATATTACTTACTTAAATGTATCCAAAATAAAAGTGCAATTGATGCATATAATTTGTATATTCAACAGATGTGCACTCATAATAGGGTTGACACTGAAATGTCATATAAACGGTACATTTTATTTATTTTTTTTAAATCGTATAAAGCACATCTGACTGAGACTAACGTAAAACATATAATATAGGTACTCAAAAGGCATACAGCGTGTCCAGTGCAATTAAAAAAATGTGTACTTAAGTATTATAATTTTGTATTTTTACTAACACTAGATTTTATAAGATTTTTTAATTTTATCAACCCCCCCCCAGCATGTACCAATAAGAAATACACTTTTCTTACGTACATATTTACAACATTACGGTTCCCGTGCCTCGGAGAGCACGTTAAGCCGACAGTCCGGGTTCCATTAAATGCCAACCCGTCTGGCCAGCGTGGCGAGTGAAGGCCACATTCTCCAGATATATGTCCTGGAAGGCCCATCTCCAGCAGAGGAGGTCTAGGCGCTGTGCTCTAGGGGCTGTAATATAATTATAATTTAATTTCGAGTTTGGTACGCTAGAGACATCGACGAGCTTGCCACTTGTCATGATGGGTCGGCAGTAAAGTTGTCTAAATCTGAACCGCTTCTTCAAAATCGTTGTTTCTGACCACCACGAAAGGGATAGTGATGATACTTTTTACTATTACTAACACATCTATGGATTTCATTATATATGAACAATTTCATTCAGTTTTGTTCTGAAGCTATTCGTGAAGCTATTTTTTAATTATTTTTTTGTATAATTAAATATATTTAAAATAAATATTTTTGTTTATAAAAAAAGGTTTTATTCTTTGTGAACTGCCAAATAGTACTATCTCAACTTTTAGGAAAAATACATTTAAAGTATGCGTACATTGTTCTTTGCGGGGCGTAATGAATCATAAATTAAAATGGTAACTCAATAATAAATAATGTTTATAACCGGCATCTAAAAAGTACGGGTTTTTTATTTCTACTTAAAAGTCTATATAAAAAAAATATTTTTTATGTTTTGAATTGTTAGCAATATTTGGTAAAAACAACTCATCAAATTGTTTTTATATTTTTTATTATTATTTATCAAAACGCCAAGGTCCAAAGTTATTGCTATACCTAATTGTCTAATCCATAATCCATATCCACATAAAAAACCACCGCATACAATACAACAATAAAAAGTGTAAAACCTGGCACCGTTTCTTATAACTTTTTTAGGCAACAATTAATTAGAAACCTCAAATGGATATAAAAATTAATTACCATTGACAACCCTGGCGCGTATTCATCTATTTAACCTTAAAATGAGCAAGCGGCACTTTTTCTACGCCACCGTCTAATATTATACTTATGTTTCGACTTTTTTCTCCCTACTTATCTCCCCGCGTATTGAAGAAAAAGTTTTTTTTTTCTATCCACCATATGGTGCGAACGCGTGCGCGCTGCACATTGCGCCCGATTTTTTTCGCATCCGATTTTAAAGTTCAAAATTCAAATAGGAAAGGTGGATTCGAATCTGAGTTTAGATTTTGACCCTTTAAATTTTAACAACAGTTTGACCCACTAGAAAAAAACAATCTGACCATCAAGTTCATTAAAAACTTATAAATTAAACCTCTAAATAACCTTTAAATGATATTTATTGCGCAACAAGACGCTCAAGATACACTATTCCCTACCCAACCAAATACTGTATGATTCCGCTAATGCCTTCTTGGCAGCTCGTTCGATAAATATATTGACGGCAGACCTGCTTAGGCCTGCAATTCTTTCAGTAAGTGGTGCAAAGATTTTACTGGTATTTCTCTCGCATCAACTACCACTGCGTAAAGCTGAGTCTTGAATCTATTCCTGATCATTTCTTCTGTGAGATCATAATGTTTATTCGACTTTATGTTGGAATATTTTATTTAAATCTTCACAAACAAATACATAAAGTCCGAAAAGTAAATTATAATTATGTTGTATTTAAAAACTATATTCATCATCTCATAAAAGTTATCTCATAAAAATTGCAAAGTTGACAGAGCCTACCTTATTTATTATATTTTTTCTAGTTAGACCTTTAGTTAAAGTGCAACACATACTCGTACATAGGTTAATGAATAAACTTTAGGGTCAGAAACATGATGATATAGATTTCTCCCTCCAACACGTAGACCCGGGTGCACGCTAAATCCATAAATTGTCAGGAAATAATTTAAAAAAGATTTGGCTACTATTTTGTCAATGGTCAAACGGGTACGGGTCAAAGTTTCTCCATCCAAACGACTTTATGACTCGTAAGGACAACGTATGTGCCGATATGTGTGTTTTTGTGTTGTTTTTTGTTTCTTTATTGGCTCAGCGTCTGCTGTTTCCCATTGTCTCCCTGGAGGTTTTTGCTTGAATTAGATTTTTTCTATAATTTTACTTTGATAAAGTTTTTTGTACTGCCCCGCTGCCGCGTGATGGCAACATTTGTATGTACAGGGGGGTAACGATAAGTGATCTATTTTTTACTGTACTTTAAAAGATGCATTTTTTACTTATATTAAAACCTAACATTAAGTTTTCTAGCTTACATTAAATCGATTATTTTTGAACAGAAAATATCGTAAATAATTATTTGCGTTGTCGTCAGCTAAAACTATTTTATAGTTGTAGGGATAAGTTTAATCAAAATATAAGAAAAGCATTGGATCGTAGCTGGATTAATTTCCAGACTTAATAGAGAATTGGATCTTTGAAATAAAAAGAGAAGTAACAAATAAATATAAATAGTTCATTTCATCGTCATCGCAGCCCCTGAACGCAAAGTTTTAGAACTTCACTGATAGAGATGGGCCTTCCAGAAAATTCTGGAGAAATTGGATTTCACTCGCCACGCTGGCCAGACGGGTTGACGAGGTTCTGATGCCACTTTCCTAATGACAATTTATTAACGATTCCACAAGTTGGTATAAGTGAACCGGGACCGACGGCCTAAAGTGCTCTCCGAGGCACGGGAACGGTGATGTGGTAAAAAAAGTCAAGTAAGAAAAGTCTATTTCTCATTGGTACATGCCGGGGTTCGAACCGACTAATTAAGGTATTTTTTTTAAGGAAAACGTTCTTACAACTGAGCCACCACCGCTCTAGGATACAATATATAATAATAATAATACATTATTTATTTCAGAATTAATTCCATAATTGTTAGTAACATTTTAACTTAGAACTATGTTAGTAGGTATATTTACACATTAATTAAAATAAAATTAAAAACAAACAGCAAAAATAATAATAATAATAATACGTACTTAATTTAATTTATATAAATTCACCGCACACTACAACGACCTCAAAAATCATGGCCGCCGGCGACATCAAATTCAAATTCAAAATCGTTTATTTGCTTTAAATGTGGTACATACAGTAATCAGTAGAACTGCCTCCGTGGTCTAGCGGTTAAGTCCGTGGATTAAGACTCGGAGGTACCGGGTTCGATTCCTGGTCGGGACACAAAAATATTTATTAATGTAAATAAATACATTTAATTAATATTTAATTTATTTGTGATATTTCTTGAGTTTGGTACGCTGGAGACATCGACGAGCTCGCCACTTGTCATGATTGGCGTATAGTAAAGTTGGCTAAATGTGAATCCGCTTATAAGCGTGGTTTCTGACCACCCCGAAAGGGAAACGGTCGTGATGATACTTTACTTTACTTTTACATACAGTAATATGGTTAGTAAGTTGGCTCTGCACATTAAGCCATTGTTGTGGCATGCAAAAATTGTTTAATTTAAATATATTATTATCTAGTAAGTCTAGTCATCATTACATAATTAAATTTAGGTCAATTACATATAATAATTTCATGTAGATAATAACAAACAAAAAATAAAATATATCATCATAAATATTTGTAGCGATTTATACTACGCAAATGCAAATATGTTACATAATAAATCTAGATTGTTTGTTACGAAGTATGTTAATTGGTTGTTTTTATAAAAGTTTGAACTTATGTCAACATATGCAATGTAATTAATACAATGATACAGAAACATAACCGGATACCAATAAGTAAGAAACATATTACTGTATAAAGGTGGCTCGGTTACAAAATCCTAAAAAGTTTCAAACAACGGCATGTATTAAAGAGGATTAATGACACATTTCGGACATTTGTCATACAACACCACCGTTGCCGTGAGGAGGAGAGTACGTTAAGACGTCGGTCCCGGTTCCACTAATATCAACTTGCAGAATTGTCATTAAAATTGACATCAGACCCTTGCCAACCCGTATTCTACTGTATTTCAGTGTAGGTCTAGGAGCTGTTGTGATGATTATTTCTCCAACTCCAAGGAATCTTGAAATATGTATGTCTTGTAAGATATACTTGAAAGGATGTTTTTTTTAAAGCATGTGTCGCTGTTGAGTTGTTGTTAATGCGAGTGTGTTGGGTTCGGTTTAGTATTAATTTATGGCCACCAATAAAATTGGGGTGATGATTATATTTAAGCCGCTAAAACATTAACAATGAAACGTTGACTTATATTATTATATTTATGAATAAAAAGTAAAGTATCATCACGACCACCTAGCCCTTGCGGAGTGGTCAGAAACCACGTTTTTTTATATAGTTTTTATTGAAGCGGATTCATATTTACTAGTGTACCAAACTCGAGAGATCACAAATGAATCAAATAATTAATTGCGTCGTCGACCAGAAATCAAGTATACATCAGTCAGTCGTTTGACATAGAACCCAACTTATGAAATTTTTATCGTTATAATCGACACTATCAGCTAGTAATAATAATAATACAGGATGTTTTTAATTACATATTTCGTTAGGCAACCCATCAACGTTGCTTTTGTTAGCGTATTTTATGATATTTCCCTGCTGCAGGGAAACTTGCTGATTTTAAAGAAAAGGTACTTCACATATCGATTTAATTATTTTTTAACATATAGTAGACATTCTGATTTTTTGTTCTAAGTGATTTTAAAAATGACATCGGGCAAGCAGCGGCCCTCATTAGCGATACGCTGATCTACCCTACTTTTGAAGTATCACACTTTCGAGCACATCGATGGAAATGTAGGCGATGGATTGGCGGATGTTGTAGGTGTTCCAGGGTACGGGTTACACAGTCGGAAAGGTGGAAATGGGCGTCATCACTGAAAAACACGAGAGCTTCGTGTGGCAAGTCGTGTCACATGCAGTTTGGCGAGAAACAAAATCGCGTTTAGTCAACATTTCTTTCGGATAACTGAACGGTGAAGATCGCTCTTAGACGTATCTCAGATTATACCCTATGCCACTATATAGGGCATCGATTGATTTCAATAAAAAGCACATATTCGTACAATTTATTATAGTTTTCCATAACCAATAGTCCAGATACATAATGCATGGGTTTGTATTGCGTAAGGGGGCATGATAAATGTTGGCATTACCATAATCTTAGAAACCAAAGTCTCGGCTCAGCAGGTTCTTGTATTTTCATGAGCTTTTTCATAAAAAAACTAAAGCTTTTGTCAGTTTTCGTGCAACGTCATCATCGCCTATACATTTTCTTGTTATCAATTAGGGATGAAAAAGGCAAAGCAATTCAATTCTTAATTAATCGGTTAATAACTTACCGTTCCGTGGGAATCAAATATTCCAAAGACACAACATGAAGTCGAATAAATATTATGATCTCACATAAGAAATGATCAGGAACGGGTTCAAGACTCAGCTTTATGCAGTGGAAGTTGGTGCGAGAGGAGTTCCAGCAATATCCTTTCATCACTTACTGAAAAAATGTTTAAACTCACATGAACTTCAAATGAATTCAAACCAGCCTATTGTCGGTCGCATGCCCGAGACACCATTCTTCTCATCTCTTTTCCATACACGATGGACCCGGCACCCGCACAGTGAATCCATGGAATGCTTAGAAATTTGTCTTCCTCTCATTCCTTAGCAACAATGAAAAAAAAACGTTTATTTTATTAATTGCTGTCTATATTCCTTTTACCTTAAATATAAAACATTTTTTTAAATCTGGTCATCATCACAGCCCCTACAAATGGACTCCTAGACTTCCATTGTTGGAGATGAGCTTTTCAGAATTTTCTGAAGATTTTTGCCTACACCCGTCATGCGCTGGCCAGACAGATTGACGAGGGTCTGATTTTTATAACAATTTATTAACGATTCCACAAGTTGGTATTAGTGGAACCGGGACCGAACGGCTTAACGTACTCTCCGAGGCACGGAAACGGTGATGTTGTAAATCTTGTCATAGAACGTAAGAAAAAAATTAATCTTCTATTGGTACATGCCGGGGTTCGAACCAACCTTTATAACTATAATAAACTTTCATATTTAAGTAGGTAAAAACTTTCATTTTATAAACTGAGAATAAATCCTTGGCAACCCGTCTGGCCAGGCCTGCCGAGGTAGACCAAATTCTCCAAAAATATGTTTTGGAAGAGTCATGTCCAGCAGTCTAGGACTCTGTCATATATGATACAATGTGCTGTGATTCATTAATGAAAACTAAAAAAAAATGTACATTAATATTTGTTTCAACTACTCGTATAACCGAGTAAACATAGCTCGTAGTCCTAATAGCATTTTAATTAAATTACACATAATATATTTGTGAAAAAAGTCATTGACCCGTCTATCTATTACTGTAACAGAAGGCTAAGTAAAGTTGGCAACTTTTCCCGAAGGCTGTAGGAGGCTCCAAATTATAAAAATAACTGACTTCATAAAGAAAGCACATTTCCTATTGTTTTAGTGATGTCACTGTGAACTTATCGATAAGGGATCTTACATTAATAACATGAAAAAATAAATTGACAAAGTTAAATAACAAAAACTTGTATATAGTATTTACTAAAACAAATATATAGTATGTATTACCATCACGACCGTTTCCCTTTGGGGGTGATCAGAAACGACGCTTATAAAGAAGCTGACTTTCCATCTTTACTATAGGCCAACCATGACAAGTGGCAAATTCGTTGTCTTTAGCGTACCAAACTCGGGAAATATCACAAGGAAAATAATTATTAATTAAATTTATTTGTTTTATTTATTTAAATTAATAAATATTATTGTGTCCAGACCAGGACTCGAACCCAGTATCTCCGAGTATCTAGGCAGTTATGATTGAATGACAAAGTTCATTCATTAATTTATTAAAGCCTTTTAAACGTCCTAGACCTTCATAGTTGGCACTCGCCACGCTGGCCAGACGGGTTGGCGAGGGTTGTTATTATTTGTTAATGATTCCACAAGTTGGTTACCGGGACTGACGGCTTAACATGCTCACTGAGGCATGACAACAATGGTGTTGTAAATGTATGACAAATGTACGTAAGAAAAGTGTATTTCTCATTGGTACATGCCGGACGTTTGAACCTACCTTTCTAGGATTTCAATGAAAGCGTTCCACGGCTCTAGAAAGTTAATAGACTACAATTGTCAGAATTACACTTAGCCTTGAAAAGTCTTAGAAAATATTGGATTGTTTGATTGGAGCGGATTTTGTTCCCCTAGCGAAAAAACTAATTTGTGCTTTATTTTGTTATAAGTTATCGATATGTTTGATGTCACATCTCTACTTTGACTTGAGTGGTGAAACGACGTCCTTGGACGATTCCCAAGAAACAAGATCAAGGAACGCTTCACGATGTACATACAGTATTGTGACCCTCAACATTATGGCGTAACAAGAAAATAAATGTACGATTGCCGTCATGCCTTCATAAAAAAATATATTTTAGAAATTCTTATTATTATTTGTTTTGCGTGTTTAAGGAGCGGACTTAAATTTAATGCCGCTAGACATTATCTAACAGCCAACCTTGAGACAATAATAAATAAATAAATATTTCCAGACAGGTCACACAGCGCCATCTAATTTCCGTGGTAAGCTACGAGGCTTGTGTTACGGAAACTAGATGGTTGATAAACTACATATTATACTTTTTTTTTGTAAATATATACATATTGTACATATAAACACCCAGGCCGAGACAAATTATACAATGTACAACTTGCCCGCGGTGGGAATCGAACCCACGACCTCCCGAGTTCCTTGCACTGGCAACATTTCCCCTCTGTATTAATGTACCTAATTTACCTATTGTCACGTCAATGAGCCTTAGAACAATTTATTTATATAATAGAATAATATATATTCATGAAACACGTTATCCTGCCTGCCTGTCTGTCTGGTGGTGGGCGTTGCAAGTCAGTTTTTAACAACCGTTTTTTGTTTCGCTACGATAGACTATCGTTAATTTATTGTCAAATATTTGTACCATATTTATTGCAAATAAAGATTTTTATTTGATAAAGAAGACACAACTTTGCTATGATGTAAGGAATTATTGACATTAAAAAGCATGCTCCATATGAGGAAGCAATAAAAATGATTCCTTTAAGAATGTCAAGTATTCTTTGGTCCATTTGAATCGTCTGAGCCCAGTGTGCAAGTATTTGCGACACGTCTAGACGCCGCACAGTGGGGCAAAAAGACGAAACAACTTACCGGGTCAAGTTATTTGTGTAACATTGTAATGCCCCTCTGTGCAGGCGCCATGCTAACGAAGGTCTCAGCACTTCAGTAAGCGTTATGTTATAGAAAACAATTACAAATGGTGCTCGTTATATTATCGCAATGTATGTAAAGTTTAACATACTTTCAAGAGCGACCTTCACCGATTGGTTATCTGAATTAAATCTACTTTATATAATAAAATACGGCTCTGTGGTCTAGCGGTTAAGTCCGTGGATTTAGACTCGGAGGTACCGGGTTTGATTCCTGGTCGGGACACAAAAATATTGATTAATGTAAATATCGCAAGCACGAGACACCGTTCTTCTCATCTCTTACACACACGCACAATGGATTTTTGTCTTCCTTTTTTGATCAAATACAAACATCCTGTGTTATTAACACTAGCTGATAGTGTCGCTTATAAGGATCAAATTTTGGGAAGTAATGTCAAACGTCAAACTTAAGAAAACTGCAGAAATCGAACTTTATTGTGAAAATTTACGGGTCAGGTTGTTATTTTCAAAATTACGAGATAATGCAATTTTATTCTTTATCAATATCGGTTCAAAAACTCTTATCAGCATTTTTCGAAATACCTCACAGTAGCCATCCCCGCCCACTTGAAAAATCATTCTTTGTAGCCTTGAACATATTTCTTTTGGTAACCCATCGTTGCCTCACTTCTTAGCGTATTTTGTTATACTATAAAAAGTACCATCATCATTACGACCGTATCCCTTGCGGGGTGATCAAAAACCACACTTTTGTAAGAAGCGAGTTCACATTTAGGCCCTTCATTACAAGTGGCAAGCTCGTCGATGTCGAACCAGTACTCGAGAATTGTCACAAATAAATTGAATATATATTTTTTGTGTTCTCGGCCAGGGATCGAACCATATACACATATATATAACTATTATATATATACATAACTATTCAGTGAAGGTCGCTTTTCTACCGATCTTGTACTATGAATAAGAATGAATTATGATTTAAATAAGTCTAGAATTTTCCTACACACATTATACATTCTTCACGCATTATTATTTTATTAAATTTAATTTTAAAGAAAAAAAAACAGAAAGTTCTAAAATCGAAAGTTTGACATTAAAAAATGGCTTCATAAAGCAATTATCGTAATACTGCTAAAACAAACTAGACACCTCGCGTTTGTTTTTAATGTTATTGGCAATCAAGTGTAGGCGAATCCATAATCCAAATTATAGTCTACATACTAGCTGTGGCTCCTTGCTTTATCTGCAGCCGAATTCATCATACATCACTTAACATAATTTATAACATTTTCCTTTTCAGGTTCACATACATTTAGTTTTTATATAACTATGTACTAAAACAGAAACGTAAGGTAGGAGACAACCGAAACGTACTTGTCTATTATATATAGGTATTTGTAATAATAATTATTGTTATTTATTTATACAGTAGAAACTAGTTACAATAATAAATACAATAGTGAACTGCCTCCGTGGTCTAGCGGTTAAGTCCGTGGATTTAGACTCGGAAGTACCGGGTTCGATTCCTGATCGGGACACAAAATATTTATTAATGTAAATAAACACATTTAATTATCATTTAATTTATTTGTGATATTTCTCGAGTTTGGTACGCTGGAGACATCGACGAGCTTGCCACTTGTCATGATTGGCCTATAGTAAAGTTGGCTAAATGTGAATCGGCTTATTTATAAGCGTGGTTTCTGACCACCCCGAAAGGGAAACGGTCGTGATGATACTTTACTTTTACAATAGTGAAATATTTAGATATTAAATTACTTGATGTGTACAAAATTGACACGATATATTATCAATACGTACGTTGGAGCCCAAACCAGGAATTTTCGTCTTGTGTCTTGGGCTCCAGCTGCACTAGCTACCCTAGTATTCTACAGTTATTTATTTCACCTGAATTTTACAAAGGATTATAATTATTATTTAAGTTACAAATACTACATAGTTACATAAAAACTAAACTTGGGTGAACCTGAAAAGGTAATTGTTATCAATTTATTAATTTAATTTAATCAGTCAGTGTTAAACGCAATTAGAGTTCATCATCAACACATCAACACAGGCTCTAGAACACAGATTCCTAGACCTTCACTATTTCTGGAGAATTGGGCCTACAGTCGTGACTCCGCTCAGACGGGTTGGCGAGGGTCGGATATCATTTTTGAATGACAATTTATTAGGGATTCCACAAGTTTTGTTTTAGTAAAACGAACGACGACTTAACCACCGCATGCCCAGCTCCATTAGAGTTGATAATCGCGTAAAATTTCGCTAAAACTAATTGCACTACGTTCATAATTTATTTGCTGGGCAGTCTTTCAGGCTCTATCGTCCTGATCTATTTTCGCGCGAGTGTCGATGTGGAGAAACCGTCGAGCGTCTCGGATACCACGGATTTTTTGGGCTCGAAATGCTGGTCGCTTTTCGCGTCACGATCCTAGAACCCTCTGGGATTGCGCGGAACGATGGCCGGATAGGCCGTGGAACCTTGGCAAGTTACTGGTGTGGGATGCGACAAGTAAGACACATTAGCCCCATCTCACATCCAGGCGACCACGTCAAGCTCAAGCTGTGCAAATACGTAGTACAGGTTACGAATTTGTATCGTTTGGGGTAGAGAGGATGGGCCCGTGGGGTCCCTTAGTCAAGCGTCTTGCCAAGGAGTTGTCCAAACGGCTAACAGAAATGTCTGGAGAAAGGAAAGCTGGCAACCGTTTCGTATACAGAGGGGAAATGTTGCCAGTCTCTTAGGAACTATCCCTGACTATTTAATAGTTATTATGTTTATATTTAATTTAATTTTTACTATTGTTAACTCGTTTTTATTTATTTATTTTTGGGTTTTCTATTTATATAGTCGATGTAAATATGTTGACTAAATAAACATTGTACTGTAAAATTTTAACCTAAAAGTAATAATTCCTTCGACCTATCTTTTTCCTTTATATGTACTCGTATGTACATATAATGGTGGCGATTATAATTATAAATAGGCTTCGGCCGCAGGATAGGATATTACAATTTTCACTTTTACCATTCATGATTTTTTTAAGAATGAATTCTCAGACGTGGGCGACGCTTTGTGCTATTGTTGGGGTTCTGACATGCACTTATATATGAATACTGGGCATTTGATCATCATCAAAGAGCCCTAGAATACAGAGTCCCAACCTCTACTGCTGAAGTCTGAAAAACTGGAGGATTGATGATGAAACGAGTGATGTAAAAGCTCAAATTACTAGGCTGAGATTAATTTGCTAATACATTGGCCAAACTATTAATGGAGTCTAAACGGCTGACGGAAAAGTCTGGAAAGCTGGCAATTATTTCTGCCAACGTATTAGCCTCGCTATACAGAGGGGAAATGTTGTCAGTCTTCTTGATACTCTCTTTGATAGGATACTGGATGCTAACGACGTGTTCTTGATGAAACAAATTCTATAACAACAATAAAATTGTAACAATAAACAACAACATGAAATAAAAATGGTGTCATCGCAATATTTAAATGGTTCATAGGTTATGTAATCGTATTAAATGTAGTAATATTATAGTAAACTGCGTCCGTGGTCTAGCGGTTAAGTCCGTGGACTTAGACTCGGAGGTACCGGGTTCGATTCCTGGTCGGGACACATAAATATGTATTAATGTAAATAAATACATTTAATTAATATTTAATTTATTTGTGATATTTCTCGAGTTTAGTACGCTGGAGACATCGACGAGCTTGCCACTTGTCATGATTGGCCGGCAGTAAAGTTGGCTAAATGTGAATCCGCTTATTTATAAGCGTGGTTTCTGACCATCCCGAAAGGAAAACGGTCGTGATGATGATACTTTATATGTATTATTAGTATTTAATATATCATAGTTATTAGTATGTATTTTAGTAATAGACTTAGAGTATATAGACTTATTTATCATTTTTATAATGTTTACTATAAGTTGGTACTAAATAATTTACATTTGAAATGGTCCACATTGTCCCTAAGGTTGGCTGTCAGATAATGTCTAGCGGCATTATCCGCTTGTATAACGTGCAATTAAGTTTTAAAGAAATGAAACTATATTATATGTACACATAAAGATTGGTAAATGTGGTTAGATATAACTCAGATGCAAAATGCTTCAAAATGTAAAATGTATTGTTATTATTGTTTTTTGTTTTGCCTCTTATAATAATAATAAAATTTGTTTATTGAATTACTAGATTCATAGTGTTAGTAACAGAAAACCTTATAAAAATATGTTAGTACTAACCTAATAATAACCCAAGTTTTATTCACATTTATCTAAGGCCAACTCCCCGCACATGCACGCAGCAACGAGACATGTACGGAGAGTTAAGGCGACCATTCTAAGGATACTGTTGGCGCTGTCTCGCACCCGACCAACCCTTATATATCGTTCAATTTAGTCTCTAAGATTTGGCTGTCAGAAAATATTTTCGGGCATTAAGTCCGCCTTTTTACTTTGTGCAATAAAGTTCTTTAAATAAATACATATCTGAATACTATGCACCGAACTGAGCTGAAATAAAAAAAAAAACAACATATTTTTTTTGTTTCCCAGTGTTATCGGTCCATAATATTAAGTCTAAGTCAACGTTCTGCTGGCTCTATAGAAATTGACTATTTTTATTCAGCTTTCTGCTGTTTCATCCTTTATTCTGTTATATTTAGCCTTTTTATTATAGAAAAGATAAAAATATCTTAATTTTGGTGAATGGTTTGACGTATGCGGTGTCGACTGGTGCCAATGAAGCAACAAGGCTTGTGTATTTGTGTTTTTAATTTAGTGATTCATTTATTTTCACGCCATTATATTTTTCTTTGACATTCGTCTGTTCACAATATGGAACATTTAAAATATCGCGATATTTTCTAATATGAGTACCACCAAGAACAGCTCGAAGGATTAATGATGTGGATAGGGAAGCTACTGTAAAATAAAACCCGGTACGTTTTTGGTTTCAACGTTTTCGTTCTGGTAATTTTGACCTCCAGAACAAACCTCGTTGACAAAAGATATAAAGGTGATCGTGGAAGCAGATCCATTGCAAACTACGTTAGAATTAGCAGCAGGCAGTGTAAGTGACAAATAATTTTGACCTAATATTTCTACTGCTTTTTTTTCTGTTTCTTTACACCTTTCTATCTTTTGGCCAATGTATAGACTGAATAAAATAAAAAGCTGATTGTAATTTTATTTCCTAGAAAGTTAATAGATTACATTTCTCAAAAATTCACTCAGAGTTGAAAAACCTTTTAAATTGTTTTGGAGAGTGCGAGCGAGAGAGACGTAAACATCTTAAGTTATTAGGTTAATAATAATGCGTTACCCTAATTAGTCATGTATCTAAAACTAGCATAAACTATGCATTATTTATAAACAAAACAAAAGTGTAATTGTATTGGCCAAGTATGTTATTACGGACCTTGGTAGTCACGTGGCAGACCTGCGCGTGCGCCACTCGCAGCTGCCCAATATCGCATCTGTCCTAACTGTTCCCACACACTTACCGTAAACCTATGTCGGTCTCTAGCCCGATCTTCTCTTCTTCAACTGACTATGAGCTGGCTTAAAAAGGAGAAAATATATTTTTATTGCGCAGTAAAACCCTCACTATTCACCATTCTGTATGATTCCGTTAATACGTTAATGTATCTCCTGCAGACCTGCTTAGGCCCAATTATTTTAGTAAGTGGTCCAAAATGATTTATAAGATATTATTTATAAGATGTACATAATTTATAAAGTATAAATAAATTATTTGTGAAACCTTTAATAGTTCTTAGGGAATTTACTGTTTAATATCTATATACAATAGTCAACTGTTGGTTTTCCAAAATTAATAATAAAAAAATAAAATAAAATAAAACAAATATCTAACTCAGATCATAAAGTGAGGTAAACTATCCTCCAGTATTTGTAAAACCCTGCAATCCGAACGAAGAGTACCTGTGTTCCAGGAAGCAGTATTCATTGTATGCGGAATGAGTGTGATTCAATATATTTATATTATTATATATGAAACTATGATGGAATAAATAGATATTGAATGAACTTAAAGGAATAGTAAAAATAATTTTCATATTAAATAAATTAAATGTGGTACTTATATAAAATAAGATAAAAAAACAAAGATTTTGCTGAAATTCCTCGACCTGGAATCAGACACTAGTGACTGACATCAGTCCCTAACACCGGCTTAACTACATGCTTTTTCACACTTCACTTGAACTACCCCAGGTAAGTTAGGAAAGTGGAAACACAGAGACTGGAAGAGCATTCCAAATTTTTATCGTGCGACATGTGTGAGTCCCCAAATGTATACTCACGCGTAGGGATAGTGACTATAGTATGTGGGTATATATTCTGACCTGTGCGTGTAGTTTGGTTGCGGAGAGGAATGGATTAGGTTATAGAGATTCGAGAGAAAACGAAACTGATCTATATCGTTAAAGTCTATTAGTTCGTAGTCCCACCTGATTGGTCGATTCGTATGTCTCCAATTTTTAGACTGCGTTCTGTATTGAAGACGTTTTTCTTTATACGAGTATATCAATATCTCCCACCAACTACCACGCTAAGTCTTGAAGCAGTTCTTGATCTACTGTAATCTATAAGAAAAGTGTATTTCTTGTAGGCATATACCGCAATTTTTAGATAGAAGGAAAGCGCTCCAATATCTTCCCCATGACTCACTATGAAGTCTTTATTGTATTAAAACCTAAATTTATACCTACTGTAAAGGAATGTGGTGGTTATTACTAATTCTAACTTTATAGGAAATTGCACGCCAATAGGCGTTATTACCGAAATCATCAGGTGAATGTTGAGATGAAAAAAAAGTAAGCAGAGAGGCGCGTGCGTGGAATTAAAAATAAAATGTGGCCACGCAGATGTTAGTAACTTGATCCTTGGCCCCGAAATATTAAACAATTTGGCCTTTATTACTCTAAAATAAGGGCTAAAATTCTGTAGTAATGTAACCATCCCTTACTGCTTAATGATATAGTTTTTTTTTTCTTGTAAAGGACATGTGCGCTATGCCAAAAGGCCAGATGGTTCGAGACGTTTTGATCCTGTGCCTCCACATTAGACGACATAGCTACCTATTCCGATAAGATATTACACTGCTGTGTAACGCTTTCCTTAAATTTATACAAAGGTCGGTTCGAACCCCGGCATGTACCAATGAGAAATACAGATACATTTGTTATAGATTTAATAATTTGTAGAATCTTAAAAAAATATTCATCAAAAAAATATATCAGACCCTCGCCAACCCGTCTGGCCAACGCACGTCGCCAAATTCTCTAGCTATATATATGGCTAAAAAGTAAAGTAAAGTATTATCACGACCGTTTCCTTTCCGGGGTGGTCAGAAACCACGCTTATAAAGAAGCGTATTCACATTTAGCCAACTTGACTATAGTCCTATCATGACAAGTTGCAAGCTCGTCGATGTCTCTAGCGTACCAAACACGAAAAATATCGAAATAAAATTAAATGTTAATTTAATTTATTTATTTAATTTCATAAATATTATTGTGTCCCGTCCAGGAATCGAACCCGGTAGAAATATGGCTAGACGGGATTATAACGCGGTTATAGTTACATGTCGTACTTAGTAAAAATAAAAATATGCAGAGAGGCTGTGTTGCCAGCTATCATTAACGTACTATTTACAGAGGCTGGCAATAATTGCGACAAATGTTGAAGCCGGTTGCTGACAGCTGTCCAATCTGACACATGTCCACTTGACATTTACGTGTTTATAAATAACTGTCAAGTGCTGCAACTAGACTTTTAATGATTTTGTTTTATATACTAGCACGACATGTGACATTACGCCCACCTGATGGTCAGTGGCGCACGAGAACCATGAATGTTAGCAAAACTGGAATCAGACACTCATGACTGACATCAGAGTATTACTCTAACACTATGCTGGCTTGACTGGGCATGACGGCAATTCAAACCTGATCCCGAAACGTGTGGCTACACTTTACTTGGTTTATTGGCACGAACGGTGGATACATCTCCGTCCCAGCAGACTGGGTAATTTACCACCATCTGCATCAGTCCGACAACCACCTATTTGTTGTTCACATTGAAAGTATGTGCCATTTGCAAGGGTGTCAAATGCCAATTTTTACTTTCAAGGAAAACTAATATTGTAAGCTTGCCATGGTGATATTTATATAATAACACCGCTTGAAACAAGGCTTACTGAAATTAGCTTTGAATGAAAAGTAAAGTATTCCTATCCTCAACCCAGGCACATTCATCTTCCGGGCCTGGACGACCCCACACTGTATGCACACAATCGTATAATTACAGACCTAATGGTAGACGCCGGCCATCTTGAAGTTTGCAAATTTTTGAACGCACGTCAAATTTGAATTTCGAACATTACGTAAAGCTATTGTTTGGCACGCGACCGTCTTGGATGCGTTCATCACTGGATCAAAATTGGTTGGACGAATCATTTATTACTTATTTATTTACAGATTCAACAGCGCTTAAAAATAAACCTGCTACAAAAAATCTTAACTAAAGCCAATTAATGAAAACTGAACCTAAATGGAAAAGGAAAATATGACAAGAATAAACTAGAACATTAAATACTCACAAATAAGAAAAAATATTTCATATAAAATAAAATAAAACATTTATTCATTCACCTGTTTAGATTATTGTAAATGACTTTATTCTTCCGTATTAACGTTTTAGCCATGTTCTACTCTGATACATCTAACTAATCACCGGAGGCAGTATCAAGACAACTCTTATCCCGGACTGACTTTGCAAATCCACTTCGCTTGCTAATATACGAATACTGCTATACTCGTGTATATAGTATAATTTTGCTTCTGCCTCTCATTCATTTATTTTGTTTTAGGTAAATAATCATTAACCTTTTGGTTTTCACTTATTTGTTATTATTGTTATTTTTCCTTTACTTTTGCTAGTCACAGTTCAATTGCACTATTAATTTAAATCTAATTATATTTATAATAATATTTTACTCTTATTTCTGTTTTAATTGTATTGTCTAAATAATATAAAATCTCTTTGGCTTGTGTTCCACTATTGCTACTTTGTTTATATGTTTAATATAATAAGCTGTGATTTTTTAAAATAAATAAATGAATAATTATTATAATAATAAATAGTGAGCGATACACAAAAGTAAAATTAATATACAGTAATACCCCGGACTTACGCGGTAGGTGGGTTTGAGCGATTGCCGCGTAAGTCGGGGTTTAACTTTGGATATAAATACATATAAAGTACGAGTATGTTTAATCAGGACCAGAGTTTAAAGATTTTTTTTTTTTTTTTTTCCAATTTTATTTATGGTTATGTATTCGGGATGGAGACAATTCCAACAAATCAAAAACCGTGAAAATCTGTCCAGCCGTTCTCGAGTTATAAGTGTTCTAACAAACTCGACTTTGTTTTATATATTAAGATTTACTTATTATGCAATCTAATATCTCATAAACCTTCCCTGATGTTCACACAACATATTCCCAAAGTTTCATCCCGATCGGTCAAGTAGTTTTGCAATGCATAGGGAACACACACAGACATTCACCTTTATATATATAGACAGATAAACAGATTCAAGAAGTAAAAAATAAATTCTATATTTTATCCAGAATTAGTTCATCCAAGACTCAGCATTACTTTAACATTGGCGAGTTAAAATTTTGGATAATAAGTTAAATGGTGTTAAATTACAGCAACTCGCAACTCGCAGGTGAGCGAGAGGGATCATTATGCGCGGTAGAAGCGAGAGAGATCACTTTGGGCATCTCATATAACTCGCAATGGGGTAATTAGGTTCCATCGTTGTTGCCAATGTTAAACAACATTGTATACTGTTTTGAGTCGAAAACTAAAGTAAAAAAATATTTAAGTTGATTTATTTTATAGGTGAGAATGAGTCTGTATCTTAATTCACGTAAACCTATTATAGGCATTTGTTACACGCCATTATTTATATTATGTTGAATGATTCTACTCCTGCTAGTGGCGAAGTGATCCAAAGAGTAAGCCGTTAGCAGAAGACGAGCAGCTTAGTAGATTCCAGTGACCTGTTAATGTTTAATCTGACTGAAAAAGGAATTTGCATGGAAAACTCAGCTATTAAAGATTAACATTTAAAAAAGAAACATAGAATTACACAACAACAATAAATAAATATTTCGTATATTTGGACGCGGATGTACCGGGTTCGATTCCTGGTCTCATAATAATTTAATTGTGATATTTCTCAAGTTGGTGCGTTAGAGTCATCGATGAGCTTGACACTTGATAATGGGTCAAAAGTAAACTTGTTAAATAAATATTTAAATATAAATAAATAAATATTTCCAGACAGGTCACACAGCGCCATCTAATTTCCGTGGTAAGCTACGAGGCTTGTGTTACGGAAACTAGATGGTTGATAAACTACATATTATACTTTTTTTTTTGTAAATACATAAGTACATATTATACATATAAACACCCAGACCGAGACAAATTATACAATGTACAACTTGCCCCTGGTGGGAATCGAACCCACGACCTCCCGAGTTCACGGCAACGTTTGTTACCACTAGTCCACGGAGGCGGTCAATACGTTTCTTTCAAAGTGTGCTTTTTGACCACCGGATAAAGTGATACGGTCGTGATGGTACTAGCTTAGAATCGCGGTTGTTGAGGAGTGGAAGAACTTAATAAAAATCCCATTTTTACCTGTGTCTAGGACTCTGTGTTCTAAGGGGTGTGATGATTTGTTTTTATATTAAGTGAAACTAAGTGAATGTGCGTAAGTGGTCAAGTAGTCTATCTTTATTCTGATTTACCTTGTGGGTACCGCTGTACCAGGTATTGTAATCTCATAGGTACTCATAGCTAAATTTAAAATGTTATTAATTAATCGTTGTTGTGTAATTCTGTATATGTTTTATTTTCTGATATAGCTGAATTTTTCTTGCAGTTTCCTTTCTCAGTCAGATTAAACATTAACAGGTCACTGGAATAAGCGGCTGGTCTTCTGCTAACAGCTTACTCTTTGGACCACTTCGCTGCTTAGTCTTTTACTCACTAGTTGGAATATTATAAAGGTTTTTGAACTGCGAAAGTTGAAAGAAAGCGCCTCGGCCGTCGTCGCCGGCGCAGGGGTCGAATTGCAATGTTGTGCAGCAAGAAAATTACCCACGTGCCTAAACTTATATACTCCTATATATGTATATTGGGGTTCCGTATATTTTTTATTAGCAATGACTTTATTGCATTACTTCGCACAGACACGCTAAGTCAAAGTCTATAAAATATGTTTATACACGTAAACCTATTGAAACGTGAAATTAAATTATTTTCAATGATTCTACGCCTTCTAGCTAACTAAGCAGCAAAGTGGTCCAAATTCCAGTGGTCCAATTTCTCGCCAAGCCGTCTGGCCAGCAGCGTGGCGAGTGTAGGAGTCTACTCTGTGCTCTAGGGGCCAGACGGGTTGGCGATGGTCTAATGTTTATTTTTTAAGTCAATTTTTGTAACGATTCCACAAGTTGGTATGAAGATTGGAATGGTAGTGAAGAGTGGTGAATAAAAAAGAATAAAGAATGATGACTCGGGCTTGCGACCGACCATAAGACGCTCACCATTCACCATTCTGCTCCTCTCCTACCAAACCAAATACTGTATGATTCCGTTAATGCCGTCTTTGTAGCCCATTCCATAAATGTATCTCCATCTGACCTGATTAGACCCAATTCTTTCACTAAGTGTTGCAAAGATTTTGCTAGAATTCCTCTCGCATCAACTCTGACATTATGTAGGTATGTCAGCTAGTGAAATGATGCAGGATAATTACCTTTTTTATTTTTCAAAATTATAGCTTTAAACATATGTTGTTAGGCCATTCTCATCACTGTTAATTTGTTAATAAAAAAATAGATTTCTAGGGCCAATAGTAAAGTTGACTAAATGTGAATCCGCTTTTTTTATCTATTGTATCTGTCTTTAAATTCTTGTTATCGGCGTCTTTATAGTTTTATTATTTATTATTTCCTATACATGTATTTTAGCTGTAAACCTGCCTAAATAAATACTACAAAAGTAGGTACTATTATATTATAATCAAACCTGCTACTTACAATAAACTAAACATCATACAGTTAGATGTGCCAGGTGATGTTTCTGGCGAGTTGCCGGCGGGTCCCAAAAAGCTTGAAGAAGTCATTGCCCTCGAAGACCATCTGGCGCGCGTGCTGTATTTTTTGCACCCCCAACCCCTCTACCCAAACACCGCTAAGTACTGCCGTAATTATATCCGTGATAGATTATATTTAGATTATGCCCGCTTTATAAGTTTTTTAGTTTTTTTTATTGGGGCTAATTTTTTCAAGTTTGACAAGTTAGTTTTGAATATATTTTTTGAGCTTCTTTTTGGTCTTCTGCTAACAATTTACTCATTGGACCACTTTGCTTCTTAGTCTTCCACTAGCAGGAGTATAATCATTTTAAAAATTACGTATCACAAATGCCTGTATTAGGTTTATGTCATTGAGGTTCGATTCCCCTCCCTTACGTTGTATAAAGCATCTTTTGTCTCTTCAACTAATTTGTCTCTCATATCAAGTCAAATAAATATTTATATTTGTGGAATATAATATAATAAATATTCAGATGCAAGCTCCGTTTTCCGTAGAAACAGTTGTCTGCCTATTTTTTTTTTCGAAGGATAAAAACATTAACTAAATAAAACAGAAAAACAAAAATAAATTGTAAATTGTAAATAGAAAAAAATATAAACTATACTAATTAAATTGAACCTAAAAAAACTAACCTAAAATAAAATAAAAATTTGATACTCACAAAAAATGTAAAATGTGCCTGGCTTGCCTCGCCACGCCAGATCATTCTCCAGAAATATGTTCTGAGAGGCCTATCGCCAGCAGTAGAGGAGTATGATGATGACTTGCCTTCATTTTTGGTCGCATGGTAACTTGTCATGATTAGCATGATAAATAAAACGTATTTTTTTAATATAACAATATACAAATTTCATGCCGGTATTGTGGGGTAAAGTGGTCATAAATCTGAAACTTCACGACCGTAAAAAGATCGGCGCCGAACCTATTTAGATTAACCCCCGACGCAAGATTACATCGATTACAGTTCAAATTCACATACATACACGTCACGCGATCAAATACTAACAAAATCCTAACTTATTCTAACTCGACCGAGGAAATTCGTCCGATTAATTGTGTGCTGGGAGGGCATTCCATATCCTCAGCGTGCGACAGATGTAAGAGTTTCCAAATGGTACGCAGTTTTCAGTGGCTGATAAAAATTGTTTTTATTATTGAGTTTCACGTCCCGTTTTTCACCAATTGCACAGTTTTCAGTCAGATTTGGGACAAATAAAAGAAACCTTGGCGAATTTCCGGACAAATAAGTATAAAAAAGGTTAAATCATAACTTTATAAGAAAATTACTAATAAAAATCGAAATATTCAATTAACACGCGATTTGTGTAATTATTTCAAGGCCTCATTTGGTATTTCATGTTATTTTCACATTTTTACCCAATTTACAATAATTCTAATGTCCATAAAGTACTTTCTTGAGATTATTAAACTAAAATAACCTCAGTATTACGTCAAAACATAACTTAACTATTACATTCAAAGTCAAACTCAAAATATCTTTATTCACGTAAACCTATTACAGGCATTTATGAAACGTCATTAATTTAATTATTTTGAATGATTCTACTCCTGCAAGTACAACACTAAGCAGCAAAGTGGTCCAATAAGTAAGCTGTTAGCAGAAGACCAGCAGCTTAGCAAATTCCAGTGACCTGTTAATGTTTAATCTGACTGAGAAAGGAATCTGCAAGAAAAACTCAGCTATATCAGATTTACAAAATAAAACATATACAAAACTGCACCACAACGATCAATTAATAACCTTTTAAATTTAGTTATCAGTACCAATGAGAATACAATACCTGGTACAGCAGTAACCCACCAGGCAAGTCAGAATTAAGGTAGACTACATGCCTATGTGCAACCCGAAAGTCGACAAAACGCAAAAACCTCATATCATACATTAGCCTTATATCAAAGTAGGTACCTTACTGTACTGTTATCTTACATTTATAGTTATATTAGTAATACATATTTAAAGATAGATTTAAGAAGGTGAAACTCTCCTGCAGGCCTCTCGCTCGCACAATTCAATTTCTCAAAGATTTTTCATGTCTGATAAGATAAAAAAGACGACGATGATAAAAGACCCGATGGATTGACTTTGGTGCCGTGCGCTATTGGTTGAGCATTGGTGTGGGACACTACTTGTGTCGACACATGTCCAGGGCACATCTGTCAGAGCTGGGGCCGCTGCTGACTCGGCTGAAAAGGCCAAATGTCGCAAAAATGAGTCGAGCTAATGACTACGTATGTGTGCCTTTTGGTCTTGAGACAATGGGACCGTGGGGGCCAAGCGCTAAGAAGTTCTTTAAAGAACTGTCTAAGCGGCTGGTTAACGCTGTATGTGGCAAGAGGGCTGGCAGTTTTTTCGCGCATCAAATCAGCATCGCTGTGCAGCGGGGGAATGCTGCGAGTGTTCTTGGCACACTGCCACATGAGCAAGTCATGGGTGAATATTTTCATATTAGTTTTATTTAGTTTATATATTTTTATTATTACATCTTCTCAATTAAACTTTTAGATAAAAGATATTTATTTGCGTAAATGCTAGTCTAATTTACAGGTCTAAAAGTACTAAGCACTAACTTAACGTAATAACATTTGCCAAGTAAATTTAACATTAATATAAAATTTTAACAAAACACAAAACAAGTCCCAAAACACATACTTGTAGGTATTCATACAATATGTCAGCTTAAAGTTTAGGTATTACAATAATTGACAAAATATTATTTAAAATTATAAAACATCTTCTCTTTTAACCAAATTATTAATTGATTTTTAAAAACATTGTTTTAATTTATTATAAGTTCATATGAACATAATTAGGCATTTTTTTATTTTGAGAAATGAAGGCTATCTACTTTCTAGGAAATAAAATTACAGACATTTTATTTATTTATTTATTATTTAAGGTACACTAACAGGTTACAATTAATACATATCAAGCACAAATTTACAATAATTCATAAGGTCGGAATTGCAACCCAAGGGCAGTGTACACGGCATGCTATACAGCTACTTCGATGATTAGAGTCAACTGTGTTTTTCAGTTTTAAAAATTTTAGGTTTCATCCATTTCATCATTATCAATATTATTAATACTATATTATCTATTATTAATACTACATTATCAATATTATTAATTATTAATACTGTGAAGCGTTTGATTGTGAATCCAAAGTGGTGAAAAGGACTTTAAAACAGTGTAATAAAAGTGCTTCAATAAATACTTGTGCTATCATCTAGGCATTTGACTATCAGGTCAATAATTATATTCTCAAACGGTTGCCGTTTTCGGAGAATTATAGAAAGTGGCATTTTACCATCAAGGAGCGACACTATTTTGATAATTAGGTTATAATAACAATAATAAATGAGAACTATAGTAAATAAATCCAGTCTATAAGAAATTCAGTGCATGTTACTTACATAAAACCCGTTAGAAAAATCTACAAAATTTACCTACTGCCAAAGATTCCAAGACTGGATACTTATCCATTTCAACAGGAGGTTCACATTTAATACACTTTTAAGGAAACAAGCGAGGTATATTGGAATATAAGTGGTTTGAAGCGTACCATTTAAAAAAAAAAAGACACGCTTTTGGGATTAAAGAGCATACTATGTGCGGCCGGCTGGCTGCCATATTTGTTGTTTACAAACTAAAGTGCTCCTATTGGTCGACGTGAATATACGTTCCAATTCACGACATTGCATTCATTTTTGAAAACATAAGTAATTAATAGACAACGGGTGCGTTCTTTATCGCCCCCAGGAAAGATAAAAATGAATAACAAAGTTACCAAAACGACTGTTTATAAAACAAGATCAGAAGTGATGAAAAATAAAGATAAAATAATTTCCGAATATGAATTGGAACTGGAAGAGTTAAAACAAAGTGTAAAGACATATGAATTATTAATCTGCGACCTTCATCAAAAAATTATTACAAAGGATAATCTGGTGAAAATGTTAACTAAAGAACAGGAAGAAAACAGCGAAGAATTTGAGAAGCTATGTAAAGAAAATACGAAGCTAAAAAAGCTAGTATCAGAAAAAGATTCGGAAATTATTGATATTCAAAACACTTTAATTAACACGACAGAAATAAATAATACTCTGTCAGAAGAAAATAATGAGATGGGACACGAGACAATTGCATTGATAACCCCATTGAAAACTAAGCTCAATGAAATGCAACAGGAAAATACTTCTCTTCATAATAAACTTATACAAATGATAACAGAAAATCAGCAATACAAAGCAGGACTAGATAAACATAATACACAGATCTTAGAAACGAAGAAAAAAGATAATTCAAAAAATTCAAATATATATATAAACAAAAAACTACATAGAAAAATTAATATACAGAATAAAAAAATAAAAAAGATTGAAAAGAAATGCAGAATATTAAGAAGCTATCATAAGAAACACATAAATAAAAAAGTTAATATCAGTTTGTGTGAGAAAAGAGAAAAACCATTGGAAGATATTAGGATTGCGGAAAAAGAGTTAGAAATAGATAACCTATTAAAAACAACGAAATCAAGAATGACTAGTTCACTAAACATTAAAATAATTGGAGACAAATACATTAAAGGAATGGGAATTAAACTACAAAACATTTTAGGGAAAAGTTTCAACGTGTGCAACCATGTTTATAACGAATCCCCGCTACAGACAATTGTACAATCAGTACAGGAAATTATTAATAATACCCAGGAGCCCAGCGTAGTAGCAATAGTCATCAAAAACTTCAAGGAATATGATATTTCTATGTACTATAATTATATTAAGGACTTGGTTAGTAGTCTAAAGTCCAGACCAATAAAGTTTATATTTTCTAATATTCCCTATAAAGTAACTCCTAAATCGTCAAGAATAAATAAAGAAATAGAAACAATAAACATAAAACTTAACTGCCTAACTATCTCAAATAAGGATGTGTTCATTTTAAATAACAGCAATATAAATATAAATACTATACATAGTAAAGAGTACAGTAATATCATAAAGTATTACATTGAAGCTTTTTGTAAAAACAGTATTGGCAATCCTCGAATAAATAATAATAATGATGCTGCTACTGATAAAAAATATACTGCACTAAGTGGTAATAATGGAACAGACAATAAAATTTTTCAGATAGTTACAGTTTCAAGCCTAATAAAATAACACAGAAAATTGGCATAACAAATTTCAAAATGAATACAAGGACAAGGAAAAACATCTGCAATAGTAATAATGAACATCAAGTAATCATAGGACATCAAAACGTTCAAGGTTTACCTAATAAATTACTAGACTTAAACATTTTATTGGAAAATACCAATTGTGATATATTTTGTATTACAGAATCTTGGCTGGATAGTGAGGCTGTTGGTATGTACGGTATGGAAAACTTTTAGCATAATAAGTAGTAGTCACAGAACAAAATTCAAACGAGGTGGTACACTAATTTATGTTCGCAATTCTATAAAGGCAAGGAACAGATCTGATATAGTGCGTTTATCAATAGATAAGGAGTTTGAAGTAAGTTGTGTGGAGCTGGATGACTTTATAGTTCTGGCAGTATACAGATCACCATCTACAAAATTAGGCATTTTTACAGATAAACTGGATGAGTGTTTATCGAAACTCACCAATAAAAATGATAAAATAATAGTACTTTGTGGTGACTTTAATATTGAATTTTCGCTAGAAATAGGCGGTCCCCACGATCTTAAAGATTTAACCGACTCTTACTTATTAAATCAGCAAATATTTAATTATACAAGGGTAACCACACATTCTTCTTCTTGTTTAGACAATATTTTTACAGATGGCAGTGTAATGGAATCAAACGTAGTATGTGGAATAAAGTCTGATCACATGGCCCAACAGCTTTGCATAGAATCTCCAAATAACATTATTATTTTTAGTTATTAGTTAGGACACTATTAAGAGGATTAATATTAATTCTGACAATGCCTCTATACAGCTGCAATAAATACTTTTTATAGTAGTCTAGTTATATTTAAGTAGGTATATAGATTTGACATAATAATTTTAATAATTAGACATTTAATATTTAGCTTTATTTAGTGTAGGTAAATAAGACAATGCCCCTTTACAGCTGCTATCCACTATTAGAATTAAGCTTGTTATTCTCAGGCACTATGCCCTTATTAGCAGACTGTTCCTTGCTAACAACAGCCAGCTATTTCAGCCATTTTTATGTATATTGACTTAATATTAAATAAGAAAAATTTAAATTTGACGAATCCAAGTGTTCCTATAGGCTCCTAAGGATAATAAATAAACAATATACAATATACAATACGAGAATAAATATGTTATTATTAATGTCAATTTATGTTGAAAGTTACATTTTGAACATATGTTTATTTTAATATGCCAAAGTTTAGACAGAGCTAATCAATCTCCTCTATTTTACTAAAACAAATATGTAAAGACAAATTTCTAAGCATTCGATGGATTCACCGTGCGCTCCGTGGGAAAGAGAGATGAGAAGAATGGTGTCTCGGGCTTGCGACCGACCATAGGCTGCTTACAATGGCCTCCTAGTTTATTTAATTGCGCAACAAAACTCTTACCATCCACCTAATATATCTCCAAGATGTTAGTAGTTTTATTTCCTAGTAAGTACATAATATATTTTTTCAAATGAACACTGAGACTTAAGAAATCTATAAAAATATTGGATTGTGCGAGCGAGATGCAAAAGCGTTAAATCCTCATAAGAAAAAAACAATTTTAACTAACTTTAAATATGTACGATATACAAAATAAATATTTACCTAATGTATCTACTTAATAGAATAGTTTAAAGTAAGAAACAGCCCCAATTCGAACAGTATTATAAATAGTTGTATAAAGGCCAACTCATAAAAGGTAGGCACTCGAAAACCCAATAACAACTTGAACTAAATCACAAAAACAAACATCTCATAATGTTTGGGACACATTCATTACTGCCGCCGCCATTCGCCCATTTACGGAAGTAAAAGCTGTTACAGTTTTTCTGCACGAATTTGTCTCAAAGGCCCACGTGTCGCGATGTACGAAAATAGAGCGGCACGAGAAGTGCTCCCTGCGACACACCTGCCCGCGACAGACGCTGCCAGCCTTGCAGGAAGAGGGTACCTATTCAATGTATATTTAGTTTCGACACAATACAAAGAGCAAGCAGTCACTCAACTATGTTCAAAGTCATATACTAGTATAGTCACAGGGTCTGGATAAATCGATAAACAACAGATCAACGACACTTACCATTATTTTTAAAAAATATGTCTTATTTTCGTGATGAATTAGAATCTGAAAAATACGCTTTAATTTTACTTGTGAAGATAAAAGCTTTTTCTTTGAGCTGCGTAAAATAAGCCCTATAACTATTTTTTATTAAATGTCTTTAACATAAGCAAACGTCAGTAAACGTAATGGTCAGAAACAACGCTTTAAAAAAAACAGATTGATATTTAGCCAACTTTCACTATGCCCATCGTGACAAGTGGAAAGCTCATTGATATCTCTAGCATATCAAACTTGAGATACAATATGAACGTGGTTTAAAAAACAATAAATAAATTTAATTTTATTCGTGGTCTAGCGGTTAAGTATGTGGATTTAGACACGGAGGTACCCGGTTCAATTCCTGGTCGGGATAAAATAACTTATTTAATTGGTCTTTAGTATTTCTTGAGTTTGGTACGCTAGAGACATCGACGAGATTAATACTTGTCTAGTTAAAGTTGGCTAAATGTGAATTTGCTTATTTAAAAGCGTGGTTTTTGACCACGCCGAAAGGGATACGGTGGTGATGATATATTTTTTTAAATAATACACAAATATATGTAGGTTAAATCTATGCTTTTAATTTATCCACAAGCTCTATGAATAATAATATGAGCTAAGTTTCGTGATATTGATCTACTGTATATTTATACTGTGTATGATCTCTCCCTTCGAACTTATGATTAAACAGACGATAGCGGCAAGGTGTGTGTATTAATATTGGATTTGGTTCAGAGGTAGAACGCGGTCTTTGTTCCGTTATGCACCCGTCGGGTATCCTTCGCGATTTCTACAGACAATTACATTTTTTGCCTTTGATCGGCACACGTGTTCGATTTGATTTCGTTACCGTATGCTCTGTTGAATCTGCCCTTGTTGACGTGCGGTCATCTCAAGGTGGATCACCAAACAATTATTCACACAAAGGCACGTCTGGGCTGAGCTTTAGGGCCTGGCCACACAATCTTACATGTAAACCATGACATTATTCATTAGGTACTTATTATTGTACATATTAAATAAAATAATTATATAAATCGTTAAATCATCATACTCAGACATTTTGTAATCATTCTTATCGCTTTCATCCGATAAATTATCATCCTCAGACATTCATTCTTATCGCTTTTATCCGATAAATCATCATCCTCAGACATTTTGTAGTCATTCTTATTGCTTTCATCCGACAAATCATCATCTTTAGACATTTTGTAGTCATTCTTATCGCTTTCATCCGACAAATCATCATCTTTAGACATTTTGTAGTCATTCTTATCGCTTTTATCCGACAAACATAGACATAAACTTTACATAGATATGCAGCAGCAGCAACCCAAACAGCAGTACACTATGCGGCCAGTTCTATCCATTGCCGTCGTGCTATTTACATTGCCGCCGGGAGCAACATGTTATACAGATTTTGTATGATCTTGTTCTCAGATGTGCGAAGACGGCCATAACTCCTTGTCTCATAATAGCATCGAATGTATTTACTCTGGCTTCAAAGAACATGCCAGAAGCGCTGCATGATCGCCTTAGACCGAAGAGCTGTCTAAAGCAGTTGTTGTACTGAACACGAATGCCATTATGAGACTTTTGTGTATATTTTGTCCACAGCTGACATGTGTAAAATGTATGACAAAAGGTGTTAAAAAGTGTCAGCTTAACCTATATATATAATATGTTGCCTACAATGGACAATGACTAAATCATCCTTTCCACACGAGGTCAGAATATGGCCAAGATACAAGATAGATTAGTCTTTCAAAACGTGGTTTCTAAACACCTTAAAAGGATTACGGTTGTGATGATTCTTTAATTTTTAATTCTAACATTATGTTTGTTGTCTGTTTCAGGTATGTTTAAATTCTTCTTCAGATTATATAAAAGTAAGTTTGGTGCAATTATTTTGATCCTGATCATACTGATTATGACATTACATCATGTACGTAAGTATTTATATTTTACGGTTGAAAACAGCTGTAATAAATAAAGACCAGTTGATAAGAATCATTCGCAATCTTCATCATAACCCATTAATTTAAAACAATCAACTATTTAATAATTAGCATAATTAAAATCGTTCCACGTCACATTATAATGGGGAGAAAACCCACAAACTTCATAATTAATTTAATAAGCATTTTCACAAAAAAGTTATTACTAAAGACCGTTATCGTCCATCGACTCAAATCAGAAGGGTTGAAGGTTGTTGCCCTAAACCAAATGAAATTGTTACCAAAACCTTATTTAGGCTCAAATAGAGTTGAATATTAAATAGTTATGTTTTATCGCGGTTTTTCACGAAGGCTTTTTACACTCCTTGCCAGGGCAGTAAACACAGCTAGTAACTTTGTAGATTAGTCGAGTAAAAAACTGTTGAAAATTTTGATTATGTACAAATAAACATTTGCAAACTATATAATAAACTATGTAAGGAAATAATATATATAGAATATTTTTTTAAAAATATGGTAAAATCCATATTAACCCTCTACAGTTATGTATGTGGTAGTCTCCTAGACACCGTGTTTCAGTTTTTAGTACGTACTGTAACCTGCCTTTGCGGTCACAAGGATTATCCAACGCCTGTGCGGTTGGATGTAGTTGCTTTTATTACGAAGAAAATGCACGCACTAAACTTATTTATCTTTTATATTTTCTTCTTAAATTACATATTTATAAAAACTACACACTTTACTCCGCGGGACGCTTTTATGCGATTGACTCTAACTGGTATTCTGTTTGTAATCCAAATACTAAAAATCAAAAAAAAATAAAAATAGAATCTAAAAATAGATCTCTATTCATAACGGCCGGCGGTAAAAGATCAGCAAAAACTCTGCGTCAATTTAATTGCACTAATAAATCTAAAAATGTTACTATTCGTCTACTTTGCTACTGCACTGCCTTCGTCCCGCTTACTGCCCTGACCCAGTGTGGTATAGCCGTAAGGTCCGCGTTCATATTGTATTGATTGGCCAGATTTTTCTTTTTGGTTGCGTGTGTTAAGGCCTTTGCTATGGAGACATGCCAACTTGGTTGTAAAGCCGACATCGGATCAACCTATAGGGTTTGCATTGATTTTTTTTGCCCTACATACTATACGAGTACTTACATACTGTGGCTTTAAAAACTTACAAGTTTATAGTACTTTGTTAGATAAACGTTAATTAATATAAATTAAATATAATTACAATCTACTTGAATAATCAATATAAACGAGACCTAATAAAGGAAATCCTATCAGGATATAGTGGTAAAAGTATATTATTAAAAAAATATACTCGTACTTAAATATTTAATTTACGATTTTCTGGTTTGATTCCTGGCCGGGACACAATAATTTATTTAATTGATTTGTGATGTTTCTGGTCTGTCTGGTACGCTAGAAACATCGACGACCTTACCACTTGTCATGATGGGCCTATAAAAATATTGGATAAATGTGAATTCTTTAAAAAGTGTGGTTTCTAACCACCCCAATCATGAGGGATAGGGTCGTGATGATGATGATGAATTTAAGTATATAAATATTATAATATAAGGCAAATAAGTTTAGGTTAGACAACTCGATTTTCTTTTAATTGTTATTTTTACAACATACTTATATGAAAAAAGTAAAGTATCATTACAACCGTTTCCCTTTCGGGGTGGTCAGGAACCACGCTTATAAATAAGCGGATTCACATTTAGCCAACTTTACTATAGGCCAACCATGCATGACAAGTGGTAAGCTCGTCGATGTCTCCAGCGTACCAAACTCGGGAAATATCACAAATAAATTAAATATTATTTAAATGTATTTATTTATATTAAAAAATATTTTTGTGTCCCGACCAGGAATCGAACCCGGTACCTCCGAGTCTAAATCCACAGACTTCACCGCTAGACCACGGAGGCAGTTACTATATGAAAACTAAATGTATACCTGTGTAAACCTTGTAAAGGCAAATTTTTACCATTTCGTTGTCAATTATGTTAAGTGCTGTAAGGTTTAAAATAAATATATGAGATAAATTAAAACAAAATAAAAAAAAACTACTTACAAAACCTAATTTAAATATAAATTGGATCCGCGCGGCATGGTGGCAAGAACGCTGGCCGCATTTCATCGCTATGCTGATTCTCTGGGCGAGGAAAGAACCAGCCCTCTTGTCACCAAAGCAGACAATTAGACGAGAGGTGATGTTTTTAAAAATGTTTTAGCGTTTGGACCCCACGGGCCAAAAGTCTTTACAGCAAACGGTACAAACAGGTAATCTTTGATTGTAGATACGTAATTGCGCCGCTTCCAAGACTCTGCGGTTTCAGCTGCGGCTCCCGCTTTTAGCTTTGTTCCCCTGAGGTGTGACAAAGCCAAAGTGTCGACACAAGTGGCATCAAATACTAAAGGGATCAGCGTCATACCATCAGGTCTCTTGCCATCATCTAATAATATATAATATATACATACATATTTACACGTCAGATCCCATGTGGGGTATACAGAGACAATCAAGCGCAACTTGTTAAAATTTTTATGTCAAAGGATTTTTGACTCATATAAAATCTTTTTTTCTATTATACTAGCACGACACTTGCGCCCACCTGATGGTAAGTGACGCGCGAAGTCTATGAGTGTTAGCAACTGGAATCAGACACTCATGACTGACATCATAGTCACTAACACTATGTCGGCTTGACTAAGCATGACGGCAATTCGAGCTTAATCCCGAAACGTGTGGATACACTTTACTGGGTTTATCGGCATACTTCCCCGCCTCGGCAGACTGGAAAAATTATCACCATCATTACCACCTATTAAAAGTCAAAGTCAAAATATCTTTATTCACGTAAACCTATTACACGCATTTATGAAACGATATTAATTTAATTCTTTTGAATGATTCTACTCCTGCTAGTAGAAGACTAAGCAGCAAAGTGGTCCAATAAGTAAGCTGTTAGCAGAAGACTAATTTAATATATTTATATTATTGTTTAATCTAACTGAGAAAGAAATCTGTAAGGAAAACTCAGCTAGTAATCTCTCATAGGTACACGTCGGGGTTTAAAACACAAACTCTTTCGATTTTAAGGAATGCGTTTAAAGTTATAACATCCCGACCACCACCAGGTTTAGTAGAAGTGTCGATATTGATGCACATCTGCGTGTCTGTAACGTGAACTGAAGAGGGGATGATCCGTGACGGACTCACGCGGCTGACCGCGACAGGTGAAGCACGAGCTACCAATCTGTCTGAGGTACACCAACTGACGAGGTCAAATATAAGATAGGGTCCAGCATCGAGTACATTTTTATACAAAATGTTTATTACATTTTTTTTACCTAGCTTTTATAAATAACATTTTTTTTTAAATGTCTAGTGATGCATGTAGTGTTGCCAAATCTTGGTGATCTTGGTGAATAGAATACTATTCTTGCAAGACTCTTGCTGAGTAATTTTTGTCCTCATTTTGCTAAAAAAAGGTCATATTATTTTTACTTATTATTTATGAATATTTAATTGGTAACTAAATATCAAACCCTTACAGTTACAACCTCTGTATACATTTATGGATACGTTTTCATCCACAAAATATATTAATGATTGCACCTACCATCTATACTGTCTAATATATTGTATATATTAGACTTCAATACATAATACTGTATATATTGAAGTCTAATATTTTTCTATTAGTTTCGATAGCACCTGCCTTATCTTGTCGTAACTGCTTTAGTTGTCCCAAAGGTTTGACCAGTATAGAATGTCTAGCGGCATTAGGTCCGCCTTTGTACTTTGTGCAATAAAGTTTATAATAAATAAATAAATGTTCGCGATGGCAAAAACTTTTATGTAAAGAAATTGTCAAAAATACCGGAACGGTGGTGCTTCACATAGATCAGTGGCCATTATTTACCCTCAGAAATGTCATAATCAGCTGTCCGCCAAGAACTGTGACAAAAAATAGCGTGACAGTTAAATAGTAAAGTATTTTGCGGAAAATATGCGAGTTTTTTTAAAAACAGTTGTCATTTTGACATTTAGTTTAATCTGAGGAATAAAGTAGTTCAACTCGCGTGACAGGATGTCAAAATAACCGTGCGAATAGTTGCTTAATACTTCATAGTTAAGTACCTCACAGATGTCCTGCAGAGGCGGGCGATTCAGATAGTGGACGACACTATAAAGCTCTCGAATCGCTGCAGCTTCGCCGAGATGTGGCCTCCCTGAGCGTGTTCTACAAGCTATACGACTAGAGTGCTGGGAAGAGCTTCACAACCTTATCCCGTCTTCTCTGTTCTGCAACCGAGCCACTATTGCTAAGCGTACATATTTTTGAGACTTTTGCATCTGTCGTGCTCGTGATAACTAAGCACATGCTGGGAAAAGTCTAATCACGTTTCAAACACCTTAGAATTAAAGGACTGTCTACCATAAAAGTCTGACCAAGATTTCTTAACATTAAGTTTCCTTCCGTCTTGAAAAAAATATAGTAGCGGTTTCTTATCTTTTATTAGAAATTCTTAGAATTTCACGTAATGGGTGGCAGATCTTTGTTTGCAAAATAAAGATTTAAATACAGTAAAATCCTTTTATGAGGCGTCTACTCGTAATTCCGAAAATTCTATTGCAACTTCAATTCTTTTTAATAAACGGATATTTTAAGAAGTTAGAAAACCTTTTTTTTTCTAATAAGTTCAGAGCTTTAATAATCGAGACTTTTATTCTGATTTAAAATAGCGTGTTTACGTTTTGCTTAGACTCTGCTCAAACTTCCACTTTTGTTCCATCAATGATGTGGATCAAAGCTTGAAGGGCCCAACCAAAACCCGTCCACATGCCAGACTCACTGTGGGGCCTATCTCACTTCACTTTTGGTCCTGTGTGCCTTACAGCTAAGTCGTGAATCGTGGCTACAAGTGAAAGCACACGCGTAGGAAAACAAGCAAATGTAAACCAATTGCAGTTTTAAGGACGAAGAATTTATTTAAAACTTTATTGCACGAAGTACAAAGGCGGACTGAATGCCCATAGACATTTTTTGACAGCCAAACCTTGGGGACAAATTTGAACTATTATAGGTGCAATGAAAGAAATATACTAAAAAATTGGAAGAAAAATTAACAGCTTAATTATACACTTACATATTATACTGTTATATATACTATAATATCAATATACTAAATACTAATACATACATATATACACTAACTAATATTGTGAGGAGCTTTTCAGGTAGTGTAGATATACGAGTTTTTTTAAACAAAGATCTGGTAGTTGCTTGTCTTATGTTTACAGGAAGATCATTCCATAAATTTGTGGCGACAACGATAAAAGAATTTGTAACAAATCCGGAATGATGAGAGGGGACTGAAAGAAGTGACTTAAGAGAGGAGCGAAGAAATTTATCGTGGAAAGATGAGAGATAGGCAAAATTGTCCTTGACGTATCTCGGTGTCGCAGGCTCGTTTAAAACCGAAAAAAGCATACAAAAAACTCTGAGATGCCTTCAGACTTTTCCGTCAGCCGTTTGTACTTTACGCAGACGCTTTGAGGGTCCTGGTCTTATTCTCTTGATCCCAACGCAGTAAACTTAAAGACCTTACAGTTGTGGATCGTAATCAAGAAATCAATGTTTATTTAACAAAAATAGTCTCTCTATACCTAATGGGTGGATGTGGTCAGGTACGAGGTAATCGTTCAACATCAAATAGGCACCATTACCACTGATAGTACCACTGAATAATGAAATGTAACGTTTACTGAATTATGCTGAAATGCAGCGGTCTCGAAGACGGTCCTAATAATAATTTCACAATAATTGTTTAGAATTTTTGTTTCTCGTACGTTGAGAGTAGGCCCCTGCTGCTTAGTGTGGACTGCAAAGGAAGTATTTACGGTTTTTGTCTGTTATCCCATTATGTGAGGGTGCAAAATTGGCGGTATTTTGAACACTCAATCAGTAATCCTTTCTCTATTTGAGAGATTAGTGTTATTTAAAATTCGGTTAGGCCCGCATCACACCAAAGATACGCGCGCCCATTGGACGTCACAACTATTTTCGCCACAAAAAACAAACGAATCGTGTAGCGCGAAATAATTTCATACCAGTATCCATAGTTGTCGTGCTTGCATACGAATTTGGAGATTCTTACATCTGTCGCACGCTGAAGATGTGGAATTCTCCTCCTGTCAGTGTGTTTCCTCATTCTTCAATCGAAGTGTGAAATAGCATTTTGTTAGGCCAGCATAGTGGTAGAGATTGATGTCGGTCGTCAGTGGCATTTTTTTTTATACTAGCACGACATGTGACCTTGGGCCTACCTGATGGTAAGTGGTAAGTAAGACACTCATAACTGCCATCAGTCCCCAACACTATGCCGGCTTGACTAGATGCTTTTTCACACTTCGCTTGAAGGACTCCAAGTTATAGGAAAGTGGAAACACAGAGGCTGGAAGAGCATTCCACATTTTTATCGTACGACACATGTATGAGTCCCCAAATTGATACGTACGCGAAGGGATAGTGACTACGGTATGTGGGTGCATATTCTGACCTGTGCGTGTGGTTCGGTTACGGTTTCTGTCAATGTAACAGCTTCGCTACACAGAGAAGAAATATTGCCAGTCTTTTAGGACATTTTATATATTCATAGTTTAGGTTTATTAAACTACCAAAATTGAATAAAATTATTATTTTAGGTAGTTTGTTCTTGCAATGTTACAATGTTTTCTAGAATAAATTAAATTTAATTTTGATAGTTTGTTATTAAAAAAAAACATTTTATTTAATGTCGCAACACATAATTTTAGATTTAAAAAAAAACTATTGCTTAGTAACTAAAAGTCATTAAAAAAAAGGTATTTAGGTAATAAATTTTATCGAAATAAGTAATTTAGTAATTTCACCTTACAATAAATAACTTGTCAAGGTCAAATTATAAAGTACTGGAGAACTAGTAGGTAATGTTATTTTCTGAACATTATTTTATATAGCCTAGGAGACGACATCTTTAAATCAGCAGTTTAATATGCATTTTTGTAGTTTTTTTGTGCAAAATAAACTGCGTCGGTTATTTAAGGTGGAAATTATATTATTATTATTAAATAATAATATCGTTGTCTTTTAATCGAATAAATATTTAATTAAAAATCAACGTTATTTATTTCCTAGAAAACATGGTAACATTGCAAGATATGGCATGCAAATATTGGGCAATTACAGCATGAGAAAAGTCAAGTAGTAAAATAGAAGTAGAAGCTACACTTACACTTTAGCATTAGTTATTGCTTAGATATTATTGATTTGTAAAAAAACTATTTTTTATTAAATAATTTTACAGACCTTTTTTGAAACGGTTAAACGTTAAAATATAAATAAAATTAATACTTCGAATACCGACATAAATTATACGGACTTTAAAATATAATAAACACGGACGGAATATAAAAAACACGGACGGGCCGCTGGCTGCATTTCCTTGCTGAGTTGCAATACTGATTCATTGGGCGAAGAAAAAACCACCCCTCTTGTCACCAGAGGAGATGATAAGACGTAGTGTATGTCTTTTAAAATATGTTTGCGCTTGGATTCCATGGGCCCACAGTTTTTACAGAATACGGCAGAAATATGTAGTCTTTTAATATGAATACATATTTGCGCCGGTAGCCAGACTCCACATATATTTCTTATTATATAAATAAATATTATTTTCGCTCTTAGGACTAACTATTATTTCTATCGTTATTAACATTTACAAAACTTCATTAACAAAAATTGGTATAGTTATATGCAATAAGCAATGAATTGCTTGTAGCTGTCAATCAGTTATAAAAATTGCCCTACTTGATACAGGAAGCTTTAACTTGTAAATCTTTAGCTCAATGTTGAAATATTGCTTTATTTTAAATTAGAATTATGTATTTATTTGTTTAAGTACTTTTTTTATGTTGTTGCTTATTACCTAATGTTTTATTTTATTTTCATTATGGCTAACAATGAAAATGCTTTATGATGTCATTTTTTTTAAATACATAATTATGTAAAGGCTGTAAATTTTCCCAAGAATAAATAAATAACCGATAAAAGGTGAATTAAACATGTAATAAACATAGTAAATATAATGTAGGTGACCTCCTAGACTATAGTAATTAAGCTAGGGCCTAGGCACGCACGGGGGTACTAACTGCGCCCTGACACACCTCAAAATACTTTCTGACCTTAATTATATAAAATAATATTAGCTAAGTAGGTACTTTGGACGCTGTTGATAACACTAATTTTTATTTTATTTTTACAATATAACATTTTTACGGATTTAACAAGGTATACTACTGTTCGCCCACCGTCTACGAAGATGCAGCCAAATTGTCTTTCAGTGCAAACGTTTTGGAAACGAATTTAGACAAAATAACTCAACAATAACAGCAGCTACCTTGTGGACCCATCTCATCAGCTATACTATAATTTTCAACTAAAACCATTGTTGCCATAAAGTTTATGCTTTTTATTTAAAACTAGGTACTTAAAATTAATTCGTGGCTGTAAAAAGGCCGTGTCGGCTTATAAACTAAAATAAATTACCAATGTCTAGTAAATAATTAATTCGTGGCTGACACAGGCTCTAAAGAAGCTGTGTCAGCTTACAATATAAAAATAGTATTATGACTACAATATTTAGGTCAATAAATATACATTCGTGGCTGTAAGGGGGCCGTATAAGATATATTATATATTTATTTAATAGATTTTATGAAACAGACTACATAGATATGTCTATACATACACATATTGCGACAACAAGATATCGATAACTTTTGACAGCTCTAAGCCCAAAGCAAGACCTAGATAGACCAAGACTTGGCCATTTATCAAGACTTGGGTTAGTGTTCATAGACAGCAAGACCAAGATTGGGTAAAATTAAATACGCGTTTAGCATTATCTATTAACTTGCCAATCATTGTAGAGGTATAATAAAAAAATAAACTTAGGTCGAAGCATAAATCACGGTAATTTGTTAGGAATCCGGCTAATATTGAGTTTTTGCCCAAAACTTGAGTCTGTCGGCGTGTTTTGGCTAAATTATCCGCGAGCTCCCAATTTGTTTATTAGGCTTTTCTTAAGGCATCTTAATCATTCTGTTTACATCCTCCGGTTTCTGGTTTTAGACTAGGAGACGAATCCGGGTTTAATTTTTGTTTTAATATAATCTACTTCTCTTTAAAAATAACTACATTGACATGAATATTGAATAGTTATGCTGTATCAACAAAGTAATAATATAATTGTTTGCCAAAGGTATGGACAGAGATGCCTTATAAAAGATTCTGCAGAGTACTGCATGCGTGGCTAGTTAAGGAATGTTTCTATACTTTGAAGGAATACTATATGTATTTTAAGCAACACAAAGGTTTTTGTGAAGTAAAGTTACTAAAGAAGCAATGCTGAGTTTTTAGTAACTTTACTTCTATAACAGTTGTTGTAAATTTTTGCATGCTTATGGCGAAATATGTGACCCATTTAATATTAATAAGACCTAATATTGTTTGTTACCATGTTTCCTGCAAATAAATATTTCATTTCATTTCATTTAATGATATCATATATATATATATATATATATATATATATATATATATATATATATATATATATAGTTAATGGATTCCATTATATAACGTTTGCGCTTGAGTAACAGAATATGCTAAATAATAATAATAATAATATTTCCAGACAGGTAACACAGCGCCATCTAATTTCGGTGGTAAGCTACGAGGCTTGTGTTACGGAAACTAGATGGTTGATAAACTACATATTATACTTTTTTTTTTTTTTTTAAATATATACATATTATACATATAAACACCCAGACCGAGACAAATTATACAATGTACAACTTGCCCCCTGTGGGAATCGAACCCACGACCTCCCGAGTTCACGGCAACGTTTGTTACCACTAGGCCACGGAGGCGGTTATGTAGTTAAGCGGTTATCAAACACGTTTGGCGACGGAACCCTTGGGCTTGTTTTTATTTACTTCTTTTAGTTTTATAATTCAAGTTTTTTTTTTAAGCAGGCGGGTTTTTTTTGTGTTATTAATTAGGTTTTAATCTTATTGCCATTGCTTTATTTTTGCAATAGAAATATTTAAATGATGTGATTGTATTATACGTTAAGTTAATTTTTCTCACGTTACCCACAGTTAAAGAATGATTAAAATAATTCATGCTTAACATTTTATTATATGCCACATGATCGTTTAGTTTGTCACCTTGTTGGTTTAGAGTTAGTTTAGGAGTTTATCCAATCACGTGCCTTACACGTTTGTCGACTTTCGGCGTGCACATAGGCATGTAGTCTATCTTAATTCTGACTTGCCTGGTGGGTTACTAATGTACCAGGTATTGTAATCTCATAGGTACTGATAACTAAATTTAAAAAGGTTATTAATTGATCGATGTGGTGCAGTTCTGTATATGTTTTATTTTGTAAATCTGATATAGCTGAGTTTTCCTAGCAGATTCCTTTCTCAGTCAGATTTAACATTAACAGGTCACTGGAATCTGCTAAGCTGCTGGTCTTCTGCTAACAGGTTACTTATTGACCGGACCGCCTCTGTGGTCTAGTGGTAACAAACGTTGCCGTGAACTCGGGAGGTCGTGGGTTCGATTCCCACCGGGGGCAAGTTGTATTATTATTATAGAAATAGGAAAACACACTGGCTGGGAAAGCACTCCACATCTTCATCGTGTGACATATGTTAGAGTCTTCCATTTTATATATACGCATAGGGATAGTGGCTGTGTAATGTGTATGAGGATGCATATTTTGGCCCGTGCGTGTAGTTCGGTTGCGGAATAGAGAAAAACAGATAAGGTTGTGGAGCTCTTCAGAACACTGACTGTGGGATCTCGGACTATAATTACAGAATGTTATGGTAAAGAAGCCGCCAGTATCAAATGTAAATCACGTGAACTGATCGGCTCATTATCCTCATTATACCAAACCTTGGAGCACACAACCTACCTTAATATTTTGGCTGGAAAATAAACCTACATAGGTATATGTTTTAATCTGAAAATTTCTTTTAACTTTAAAACAAGTTTTTTATTATTATTGTTTTTATACTAGCACAACATGTGACCTTGGGCACACCTGATGGTAAGTGGGGCGAAGTTACATGAATGTTGGCAACTGAAGTCAGACACTCATGACTGATATCAGTCCCTAGCACTATGCCGGCTTGAATAGATGCTTTTTCACACTTCGCTTGAAGGACTCCAAGTTATGGAAAGTGGAAACAAAGAGGCTGGAAGAGCATTCCACATCTTTATTGTGCGACAGATGTATGAGTCCCCAAATTTATAGGGACGCGAAGGGATGGTGACTACGGTATGTGGGTGCATATTCTGACCTGTGCGTGTGGTTCGGTTGCGGAATGGAGAGGGAGGGATTAGGTTATAGAGTTCTTCGGAGCACTCACCATAATATAGCCGGTAGAACACATCTCAGCCAAGCTGCAGGGATTCGAGAGTTCCAAATATAGTTATTTATTTAAGATTAGGCGGTAGACGAAGAACAAGAATCTCTAGTTTAAGCTAACACTTTTAGCATGCAATGTTAGCGCGGCTAACATATGTTTTAGAATATAGACAGCTATTAACTCTTTTAAGGCATGGTAGTGTTATGATGAGTATATCTCAAAATAATCTTAAGAAATAATAGACATCTCAAACACAAAATAAAGTATTATTTAAGTGTCATATTTGGCCTACACTAGACACTCTCTGGCCATACGGATTTAATTAATTGTTAATTTAAACAAAGACACAGAATATTACACCAGACATTTACAATCTAAACTAATTGGTGAGTTTAATGCACAATAATGTGTGCCGAACAAAATTATGTTTAATTTTATTGTCAAAGCACCCGCAGCTTGCGCAAAAACAAGGGTACAAAATCTATCAGAAACGGCTAATTTTGACACTTTGCTTTCTGTCTCTGAGCGTTCTGTTTCTCCGATTTTACGTGTAACAAATCTACGTGAGCAGTGGAGGCCTATATCCAGCAATGGAGAGATACAGATGATGATGTTCTTAAAACAGGGTCACCACTTAACTTAACTTTGGTTAATATTGGCTTACGATGATGTAGAGACACTTGAAGCAAGTGATGGTAGTAATTTATGGTGCACCTCTGTCGGGGGCGCCTGCGCAGATGGGGGGGACAGATACGACGGGTCACTCCTTCGATTAAGCTATCGATCGCCCACACTGATTGCGCAGGGTTGACACACAGTTTTAAATAATAATTCTTTTAAATTCAATAACTATATATGTATGTATATTTATTCAAATCTTTATTATACGGACTATGACAGGGATAGTCAAACTAGTGCTGAAAAACAAAGTTCTGACGCTCAACTAACAATTTTATTAATGTGAACCGTGAAGTTTTTTTTTATGTATAGCTACTCTCTACACTCTTTATAGTTAGTTATATATTACTAGCTCCCCATGTTTTTCGTTTCCAATCTTACAACTATATTAATAGCAATCAAAAATAAAAAAATATGAAATTTCAGTATAATTTAAAAAAAAGTATCAATCCGTATGTGGTTTAATCCATTATAAGGATTATAGAAATTATTTTATACTTTCAAGTACGTTATAAAAACGTAGTATAGTAAAATATATATAAATATATTATTATTATTTTTTACATTGTCATTCACTTCTGAGCTATTATTCAATTTCAAATCTACATCCAACAACATTTTATTATTTATATCCATACTGCTAGTCTTCTGCAAACAGCTCACTGTTTGGATCACTATGCTGCTTAGTCTTCCACTAACAGGAGTACAATCATTAAAAATAATTTCAATAATGACGTGTATATAAAATAAGTTTACATGATAAAGATATTTTGACTTTGACAAAATTCCACCCGGAAGACATACAAGCAAGCGAGTCAATAAAAACATTCTTAAAATGTGTGAATTGGCAACCCTATTTTTAAGAGTTTGAGCACTATCCTAAAATCGTGTTAAGATAAGACCGGTATGTGACCCGCGAATCCAAGGGGTACCGATGTGCCGGTGGGCTCTCTCATAATACTTGTTTTGCCCCATTTTTTCAAATTTGGTTCGTTTATTTTGAACGCCTTTAAAACACAATCAGTGTAGTGGATTCTTGGAACAGAACGCGGGTCGAGACGAGAAGGAATTTGGATGCGGTGCTATCTCATGCTTTTTAGTGTGCACACAACATGGCGCGGTGATGGCTAGGTTGTAAGAACATTTTTCTTAATATCCTACAAATGTCGGTTGAAACCCCATGTACCAATGAGAAATACACTTTTCTTACATACATTTGTCTTTGATTTACAACACCGGCCAGACGGCTTGGCGAGGATATGATGTCAATTTTTAATGACAATTTATTAACGATTCCACAAGTTAGTGGAAGCGGGACCGACGGCTTAACGTGCTCTCCGAGGCACGGGAACGGTGGTTTTGTAAATCTATGACAAATGTACGTAAGAAAAGTGTATTTCTCATTGGTACATGCCGGGGGGGTTTGAACCGACCTTTGTAGGATTTAAGGAACGCGTTCTTACAACCGAGCCACCACTGCTTGTTACGTTAGGTATGTATGCATTAAAATACCGCATCCATGTCTTCGTACGTGCAAGTTCCTAAGGAATTCTTGTATCTACATTTAATAGTTGGTATAATCACATCATGAATTGATTAATTTCTTCAGTGGCTCATTAATGATGATTCTAGGACCATTTGCTAAACCTGGTTTCGGAACAATTCGTTTTTTTGTGTTTAGTGAGTTAGGCAAGCCATATCCTAGTAGTATGGTGTTATTTTTGAGCACTGTGTTAAAGTATGATATGAGTCGGCCTCCCCCAAGGCTCGCCACTTCACACGATATGCTGCCACCCTCATCCAACCCCCACCAGCAACCTTTCTCAGGTTATCCGTCCATCTAGCGGGGGGTCGACCCACTCTGTGTCTTCCCGTACGTGGTCTCCACTCTAGAACCTGTCTACTCCATCGTTCATCGGTTCTACGACAGACATGTCCAGCCCATTGTCACTTCAGCTTACTAATTTTGAAGGCTATATAACGGTAACTTTATAAAGGTAACTTTGGTTCTCCGACGGATTTCTTCGTTTCGGATTCTTGCATTGTACTCGTATAAAAGTATTTTACAGAGTCTTCAACCAGTGCTTCCTCCCCACAATGTCGTTGGAGCAGAGACGTCGACACTCACAGTGAGTCTTCAACCAGTGCTTCCTCCCCACAATGTCGTTGGAGCAGAGACGTCGACACTCACAGTGAGTCTTCAACCAGTGCTTCCTCCCCACAATGTCGTTGGAGCAGAGACGTCGACACTCACAGTGAGTCTTCAACCAGTGCTTCCTCCCCACAATGTCGTTGGAGCAGAGACGTCGACACTCACAGTGAGTCTTCAACCAGTGCTTCCTCCCCACAATGTCGTTGGAGCAGAGACGTCGACACTCACAGTGAGTCTTCAACCAGTGCTTCCTCCCCACAATGTCGTTGGAGCAGAGACGTCGACACTCACAGTGAGTCTTCAACCAGTGCTTCCTCCCCACAATGTCGTTGGAGCAGAGACGTCGACACTCACAGTGAGTCTTCAACCAGTGCTTCCTCCCCACAATGTCGTTGGAGCAGAGACGTCGACACTCACAGTGAGTCTTCAACCAGTGCTTCCTCCCCACAATGTCGTTGGAGCAGAGACGTCGACACTCACAGTGAGTCTTCAACCAGTGCTTCCTCCCCACAATGTCGTTGGAGCAGAGACGTCGACACTCACAGTGAGTCTTCAACCAGTGCTTCCTCCCCACAATGTCGTTGGAGCAGAGACGTCGACACTCACAGTGAGTCTTCAACCAGTGCTTCCTCCCCACAATGTCGTTGGAGCAGAGACGTCGACACTCACAGTGAGTCTTCAACCAGTGCTTCCTCCCCACAATGTCGTTGGAGCAGAGACGTCGACACTCACAGTGAGTCTTCAACCAGTGCTTCCTCCCCACAATGTCGTTGGAGCAGAGACGTCGACACTCACAGTGAGTCTTCAACCAGTGCTTCCTCCCCACAATGTCGTTGGAGCAGAGACGTCGACACTCACAGTGAGTCTTCAACCAGTGCTTCCTCCCCACAATGTCGTTGGAGCAGAGACGTCGACACTCACAGTGAGTCTTCAACCAGTGCTTCCTCCCCACAATGTCGTTGGAGCAGAGACGTCGACACTCACAGTGAGTCTTCAACCAGTGCTTCCTCCCCACAATGTCGTTGGAGCAGAGACGTCGACACTCACAGTGAGTCTTCAACCAGTGCTTCCTCCCCACAATGTCGTTGGAGCAGAGACGTCGACACTCACAGTGAGTCTTCAACCAGTGCTTCCTCCCCACAATGTCGTTGGAGCAGAGACGTCGACACTCACAGTGAGTCTTCAACCAGTGCTTCCTCCCCACAATGTCGTTGGAGCAGAGACGTCGACACTCACAGTGAGTCTTCAACCAGTGCTTCCTCCCCACAATGTCGTTGGAGCAGAGACGTCGACACTCACAGTGAGTCTTCAACCAGTGCTTCCTCCCCACAATGTCGTTGGAGCAGAGACGTCGACACTCACAGTGAGTCTTCAACCAGTGCTTCCTCCCCACAATGTCGTTGGAGCAGAGACGTCGACACTCACAGTGAGTCTTCAACCAGTGCTTCCTCCCCACAATGTCGTTGGAGCAGAGACGTCGACACTCACAGTGAGTCTTCAACCAGTGCTTCCTCCCCACAATGTCGTTGGAGCAGAGACGTCGACACTCACAGTGAGTCTTCAACCAGTGCTTCCTCCCCACAATGTCGTTGGAGCAGAGACGTCGACACTCACAGTGAGTCTTCAACCAGTGCTTCCTCCCCACAATGTCGTTGGAGCAGAGACGTCGACACTCACAGTGAGTCTTCAACCAGTGCTTCCTCCCCACAATGTCGTTGGAGCAGAGACGTCGACACTCACAGTGAGTCTTCAACCAGTGCTTCCTCCCCACAATGTCGTTGGAGCAGAGACGTCGACACTCACAGTGAGTCTTCAACCAGTGCTTCCTCCCCACAATGTCGTTGGAGCAGAGACGTCGACACTCACAGTGAGTCTTCAACCAGTGCTTCCTCCCCACAATGTCGTTGGAGCAGAGACGTCGACACTCACAGTGAGTCTTCAACCAGTGCTTCCTCCCCACAATGTCGTTGGAGCAGAGACGTCGACACTCACAGTGAGTCTTCAACCAGTGCTTCCTCCCCACAATGTCGTTGGAGCAGAGACGTCGACACTCACAGTGAGTCTTCAACCAGTGCTTCCTCCCCACAATGTCGTTGGAGCAGAGACGTCGACACTCACAGTGAGTCTTCAACCAGTGCTTCCTCCCCACAATGTCGTTGGAGCAGAGACGTCGACACTCACAGTGAGTCTTCAACCAGTGCTTCCTCCCCACAATGTCGTTGGAGCAGAGACGTCGACACTCACAGTGAGTCTTCAACCAGTGCTTCCTCCCCACAATGTCGTTGGAGCAGAGACGTCGACACTCACAGTGAGTCTTCAACCAGTGCTTCCTCCCCACAATGTCGTTGGAGCAGAGACGTCGACACTCACAGTGAGTCTTCAACCAGTGCTTCCTCCCCACAATGTCGTTGGAGCAGAGACGTCGACACTCACAGTGAGTCTTCAACCAGTGCTTCCTCCCCACAATGTCGTTGGAGCAGAGACGTCGACACTCACAGTGAGTCTTCAACCAGTGCTTCCTCCCCACAATGTCGTTGGAGCAGAGACGTCGACACTCACAGTGAGTCTTCAACCAGTGCTTCCTCCCCACAATGTCGTTGGAGCAGAGACGTCGACACTCACAGTGAGTCTTCAACCAGTGCTTCCTCCCCACAATGTCGTTGGAGCAGAGACGTCGACACTCACAGTGAGTCTTCAACCAGTGCTTCCTCCCCACAATGTCGTTGGAGCAGAGACGTCGACACTCACAGTGAGTCTTCAACCAGTGCTTCCTCCCCACAATGTCGTTGGAGCAGAGACGTCGACACTCACAGTGAGTCTTCAACCAGTGCTTCCTCCCCACAATGTCGTTGGAGCAGAGACGTCGACACTCACAGTGAGTCTTCAACCAGTGCTTCCTCCCCACAATGTCGTTGGAGCAGAGACGTCGACACTCACAGTGAGTCTTCAACCAGTGCTTCCTCCCCACAATGTCGTTGGAGCAGAGACGTCGACACTCACAGTGAGTCTTCAACCAGTGCTTCCTCCCCACAATGTCGTTGGAGCAGAGACGTCGACACTCACAGTGAGTCTTCAACCAGTGCTTCCTCCCCACAATGTCGTTGGAGCAGAGACGTCGACACTCACAGTGAGTCTTCAACCAGTGCTTCCTCCCCACAATGTCGTTGGAGCAGAGACGTCGACACTCACAGTGAGTCTTCAACCAGTGCTTCCTCCCCACAATGTCGTTGGAGCAGAGACGTCGACACTCACAGTGAGTCTTCAACCAGTGCTTCCTCCCCACAATGTCGTTGGAGCAGAGACGTCGACACTCACAGTGAGTCTTCAACCAGTGCTTCCTCCCCACAATGTCGTTGGAGCAGAGACGTCGACACTCACAGTGAGTCTTCAACCAGTGCTTCCTCCCCACAATGTCGTTGGAGCAGAGACGTCGACACTCACAGTGAGTCTTCAACCAGTGCTTCCTCCCCACAATGTCGTTGGAGCAGAGACGTCGACACTCACAGTGAGTCTTCAACCAGTGCTTCCTCCCCACAATGTCGTTGGAGCAGAGACGTCGACACTCACAGTGAGTCTTCAACCAGTGCTTCCTCCCCACAATGTCGTTGGAGCAGAGACGTCGACACTCACAGTGAGTCTTCAACCAGTGCTTCCTCCCCACAATGTCGTTGGAGCAGAGACGTCGACACTCACAGTGAGTCTTCAACCAGTGCTTCCTCCCCACAATGTCGTTGGAGCAGAGACGTCGACACTCACAGTGAGTCTTCAACCAGTGCTTCCTCCCCACAATGTCGTTGGAGCAGAGACGTCGACACTCACAGTGAGTCTTCAACCAGTGCTTCCTCCCCACAATGTCGTTGGAGCAGAGACGTCGACACTCACAGTGAGTCTTCAACCAGTGCTTCCTCCCCACAATGTCGTTGGAGCAGAGACGTCGACACTCACAGTGAGTCTTCAACCAGTGCTTCCTCCCCACAATGTCGTTGGAGCAGAGACGTCGACACTCACAGTGAGTCTTCAACCAGTGCTTCCTCCCCACAATGTCGTTGGAGCAGAGACGTCGACACTCACAGTGAGTCTTCAACCAGTGCTTCCTCCCCACAATGTCGTTGGAGCAGAGACGTCGACACTCACAGTGAGTCTTCAACCAGTGCTTCCTCCCCACAATGTCGTTGGAGCAGAGACGTCGACACTCACAGTGAGTCTTCAACCAGTGCTTCCTCCCCACAATGTCGTTGGAGCAGAGACGTCGACACTCACAGTGAGTCTTCAACCAGTGCTTCCTCCCCACAATGTCGTTGGAGCAGAGACGTCGACACTCACAGTGAGTCTTCAACCAGTGCTTCCTCCCCACAATGTCGTTGGAGCAGAGACGTCGACACTCACAGTGAGTCTTCAACCAGTGCTTCCTCCCCACAATGTCGTTGGAGCAGAGACGTCGACACTCACAGTGAGTCTTCAACCAGTGCTTCCTCCCCACAATGTCGTTGGAGCAGAGACGTCGACACTCACAGTGAGTCTTCAACCAGTGCTTCCTCCCCACAATGTCGTTGGAGCAGAGACGTCGACACTCACAGTGAGTCTTCAACCAGTGCTTCCTCCCCACAATGTCGTTGGAGCAGAGACGTCGACACTCACAGTGAGTCTTCAACCAGTGCTTCCTCCCCACAATGTCGTTGGAGCAGAGACGTCGACACTCACAGTGAGTCTTCAACCAGTGCTTCCTCCCCACAATGTCGTTGGAGCAGAGACGTCGACACTCACAGTGAGTCTTCAACCAGTGCTTCCTCCCCACAATGTCGTTGGAGCAGAGACGTCGACACTCACAGTGAGTCTTCAACCAGTGCTTCCTCCCCACAATGTCGTTGGAGCAGAGACGTCGACACTCACAGTGAGTCTTCAACCAGTGCTTCCTCCCCACAATGTCGTTGGAGCAGAGACGTCGACACTCACAGTGAGTCTTCAACCAGTGCTTCCTCCCCACAATGTCGTTGGAGCAGAGACGTCGACACTCACAGTGAGTCTTCAACCAGTGCTTCCTCCCCACAATGTCGTTGGAGCAGAGACGTCGACACTCACAGTGAGTCTTCAACCAGTGCTTCCTCCCCACAATGTCGTTGGAGCAGAGACGTCGACACTCACAGTGAGTCTTCAACCAGTGCTTCCTCCCCACAATGTCGTTGGAGCAGAGACGTCGACACTCACAGTGAGTCTTCAACCAGTGCTTCCTCCCCACAATGTCGTTGGAGCAGAGACGTCGACACTCACAGTGAGTCTTCAACCAGTGCTTCCTCCCCACAATGTCGTTGGAGCAGAGACGTCGACACTCACAGTGAGTCTTCAACCAGTGCTTCCTCCCCACAATGTCGTTGGAGCAGAGACGTCGACACTCACAGTGAGTCTTCAACCAGTGCTTCCTCCCCACAATGTCGTTGGAGCAGAGACGTCGACACTCACAGTGAGTCTTCAACCAGTGCTTCCTCCCCACAATGTCGTTGGAGCAGAGACGTCGACACTCACAGTGAGTCTTCAACCAGTGCTTCCTCCCCACAATGTCGTTGGAGCAGAGACGTCGACACTCACAGTGAGTCTTCAACCAGTGCTTCCTCCCCACAATGTCGTTGGAGCAGAGACGTCGACACTCACAGTGAGTCTTCAACCAGTGCTTCCTCCCCACAATGTCGTTGGAGCAGAGACGTCGACACTCACAGTGAGTCTTCAACCAGTGCTTCCTCCCCACAATGTCGTTGGAGCAGAGACGTCGACACTCACAGTGAGTCTTCAACCAGTGCTTCCTCCCCACAATGTCGTTGGAGCAGAGACGTCGACACTCACAGTGAGTCTTCAACCAGTGCTTCCTCCCCACAATGTCGTTGGAGCAGAGACGTCGACACTCACAGTGAGTCTTCAACCAGTGCTTCCTCCCCACAATGTCGTTGGAGCAGAGACGTCGACACTCACAGTGAGTCTTCAACCAGTGCTTCCTCCCCACAATGTCGTTGGAGCAGAGACGTCGACACTCACAGTGAGTCTTCAACCAGTGCTTCCTCCCCACAATGTCGTTGGAGCAGAGACGTCGACACTCACAGTGAGTCTTCAACCAGTGCTTCCTCCCCACAATGTCGTTGGAGCAGAGACGTCGACACTCACAGTGAGTCTTCAACCAGTGCTTCCTCCCCACAATGTCGTTGGAGCAGAGACGTCGACACTCACAGTGAGTCTTCAACCAGTGCTTCCTCCCCACAATGTCGTTGGAGCAGAGACGTCGACACTCACAGTGAGTCTTCAACCAGTGCTTCCTCCCCACAATGTCGTTGGAGCAGAGACGTCGACACTCACAGTGAGTCTTCAACCAGTGCTTCCTCCCCACAATGTCGTTGGAGCAGAGACGTCGACACTCACAGTGAGTCTTCAACCAGTGCTTCCTCCCCACAATGTCGTTGGAGCAGAGACGTCGACACTCACAGTGAGTCTTCAACCAGTGCTTCCTCCCCACAATGTCGTTGGAGCAGAGACGTCGACACTCACAGTGAGTCTTCAACCAGTGCTTCCTCCCCACAATGTCGTTGGAGCAGAGACGTCGACACTCACAGTGAGTCTTCAACCAGTGCTTCCTCCCCACAATGTCGTTGGAGCAGAGACGTCGACACTCACAGTGAGTCTTCAACCAGTGCTTCCTCCCCACAATGTCGTTGGAGCAGAGACGTCGACACTCACAGTGAGTCTTCAACCAGTGCTTCCTCCCCACAATGTCGTTGGAGCAGAGACGTCGACACTCACAGTGAGTCTTCAACCAGTGCTTCCTCCCCACAATGTCGTTGGAGCAGAGACGTCGACACTCACAGTGAGTCTTCAACCAGTGCTTCCTCCCCACAATGTCGTTGGAGCAGAGACGTCGACACTCACAGTGAGTCTTCAACCAGTGCTTCCTCCCCACAATGTCGTTGGAGCAGAGACGTCGACACTCACAGTGAGTCTTCAACCAGTGCTTCCTCCCCACAATGTCGTTGGAGCAGAGACGTCGACACTCACAGTGAGTCTTCAACCAGTGCTTCCTCCCCACAATGTCGTTGGAGCAGAGACGTCGACACTCACAGTGAGTCTTCAACCAGTGCTTCCTCCCCACAATGTCGTTGGAGCAGAGACGTCGACACTCACAGTGAGTCTTCAACCAGTGCTTCCTCCCCACAATGTCGTTGGAGCAGAGACGTCGACACTCACAGTGAGTCTTCAACCAGTGCTTCCTCCCCACAATGTCGTTGGAGCAGAGACGTCGACACTCACAGTGAGTCTTCAACCAGTGCTTCCTCCCCACAATGTCGTTGGAGCAGAGACGTCGACACTCACAGTGAGTCTTCAACCAGTGCTTCCTCCCCACAATGTCGTTGGAGCAGAGACGTCGACACTCACAGTGAGTCTTCAACCAGTGCTTCCTCCCCACAATGTCGTTGGAGCAGAGACGTCGACACTCACAGTGAGTCTTCAACCAGTGCTTCCTCCCCACAATGTCGTTGGAGCAGAGACGTCGACACTCACAGTGAGTCTTCAACCAGTGCTTCCTCCCCACAATGTCGTTGGAGCAGAGACGTCGACACTCACAGTGAGTCTTCAACCAGTGCTTCCTCCCCACAATGTCGTTGGAGCAGAGACGTCGACACTCACAGTGAGTCTTCAACCAGTGCTTCCTCCCCACAATGTCGTTGGAGCAGAGACGTCGACACTCACAGTGAGTCTTCAACCAGTGCTTCCTCCCCACAATGTCGTTGGAGCAGAGACGTCGACACTCACAGTGAGTCTTCAACCAGTGCTTCCTCCCCACAATGTCGTTGGAGCAGAGACGTCGACACTCACAGTGAGTCTTCAACCAGTGCTTCCTCCCCACAATGTCGTTGGAGCAGAGACGTCGACACTCACAGTGAGTCTTCAACCAGTGCTTCCTCCCCACAATGTCGTTGGAGCAGAGACGTCGACACTCACAGTGAGTCTTCAACCAGTGCTTCCTCCCCACAATGTCGTTGGAGCAGAGACGTCGACACTCACAGTGAGTCTTCAACCAGTGCTTCCTCCCCACAATGTCGTTGGAGCAGAGACGTCGACACTCACAGTGAGTCTTCAACCAGTGCTTCCTCCCCACAATGTCGTTGGAGCAGAGACGTCGACACTCACAGTGAGTCTTCAACCAGTGCTTCCTCCCCACAATGTCGTTGGAGCAGAGACGTCGACACTCACAGTGAGTCTTCAACCAGTGCTTCCTCCCCACAATGTCGTTGGAGCAGAGACGTCGACACTCACAGTGAGTCTTCAACCAGTGCTTCCTCCCCACAATGTCGTTGGAGCAGAGACGTCGACACTCACAGTGAGTCTTCAACCAGTGCTTCCTCCCCACAATGTCGTTGGAGCAGAGACGTCGACACTCACAGTGAGTCTTCAACCAGTGCTTCCTCCCCACAATGTCGTTGGAGCAGAGACGTCGACACTCACAGTGAGTCTTCAACCAGTGCTTCCTCCCCACAATGTCGTTGGAGCAGTGACGTCGACACTCACAGTGAGTCTTCAACCAGTGCTTCCTCCCCACAATGTCGTTGGAGCAGAGACGTCGACACTCACAGTGAGTCTTCAACCAGTGCTTCCTCCCCACAATGTCGTTGGAGCAGAGACGTCGACACTCACAGTGAGTCTTCAACCAGTGCTTCCTCCCCACAATGTCGTTGGAGCAGAGACGTCGACACTCACAGTGAGTCTTCAACCAGTGCTTCCTCCCCACAATGTCGTTGGAGCAGAGACGTCGACACTCACAGTGAGTCTTCAACCAGTGCTTCCTCCCCACAATGTCGTTGGAGCAGAGACGTCGACACTCACAGTGAGTCTTCAACCAGTGCTTCCTCCCCACAATGTCGTTGGAGCAGAGACGTCGACACTCACAGTGAGTCTTCAACCAGTGCTTCCTCCCCACAATGTCGTTGGAGCAGAGACGTCGACACTCACAGTGAGTCTTCAACCAGTGCTTCCTCCCCACAATGTCGTTGGAGCAGAGACGTCGACACTCACAGTGAGTCTTCAACCAGTGCTTCCTCCCCACAATGTCGTTGGAGCAGAGACGTCGACACTCACAGTGAGTCTTCAACCAGTGCTTCCTCCCCACAATGTCGTTGGAGCAGAGACGTCGACACTCACAGTGAGTCTTCAACCAGTGCTTCCTCCCCACAATGTCGTTGGAGCAGAGACGTCGACACTCACAGTGAGTCTTCAACCAGTGCTTCCTCCCTACAATGTCGTTGGAGCAGAGACGTCGACACTCACAGTGAGTCTTCAACCAGTGCTTCCTCCCCACAATGTCGTTGGAGCAGAGACGTCGACACTCACAGTGAGTCTTCAACCAGTGCTTCCTCCCCTCAATGTCGTTGGAGCAGAGACGTCGACACTCACAGTGAGTCTTCAACCAGTGCTTCCTCCCCACAATGTCGTTGGAGCAGAGACGTCGACACTCACAGTGAGTCTTCAACCAGTGCTTCCTCCCCACAATGTCGTTGGAGCAGAGACGTCGACACTCACAGTGAGTCTTCAACCAGTGCTTCCTCCCCACAATGTCGTTGGAGCAGAGACGTCGACACTCACAGTGAGTCTTCAACCAGTGCTTCCTCCCCACAATGTCGTTGGAGCAGAGACGTCGACACTCACAGTGAGTCTTCAACCAGTGCTTCCTCCCCACAATGTCGTTGGAGCAGAGACGTCGACACTCACAGTGAGTCTTCAACCAGTGCTTCCTTCCCACAATGTCGTTGGAGCAGAGACGTCGACACTCACAGTGAGTCTTCAACCAGTGCTTCCTCCCCACAATGTCGTTGGAGCAGAGACGTCGACACTCACAGTGAGTCTTCAACCAGTGCTTCCTCCCCACAATGTCGTTGGAGCAGAGACGTCGACACTCACAGTGGGTCTGAACCACAAATTCAAGGTAGCTCAGCGAGCTATAGAGACAGCTATGCTCGGTATTTCTCTGATAAGTCCGTTTGAAATCAGTCGGAGCACCAAAGTTACCGACATAGCCTTCAAAATCTGTTGGTGATCCTAATTAAATAAATAAATAAAATTAGTAAGCTGAAGGGGCAATGGGCTGGACACGTCTGTCGCAGAAGCGATGAACACATTAGTAGACGGTTTCTAGAGTGGAGACCACGTATGGGAAGACGCAGTGTGGGACGATCCCCCGCTAGATGGGCGGATGATTTGAAGAAGGTAACTGGTGAGGGTGAGGATGAGGGTGGCAGAAGATCGTGTGAAGTGGCTCCCCTTGGAGGAAGGCCTATATGCAGCAGTGGAGATACACAGGCTGATGATGATGATACCCAGTCGGCGCGAGGTCACATGTGCTTAGAACCAAATCTAAAGAGATAATAGGTATCCCAGTGATGAAGGGTGACGACAATATGACGCAGGTGATGAGTAAGCGCCGCACGTCGTCACAGGACGCGCCTCGTCTCAATACATTTACATATATATCCGTTATAATCTACGGAAACAATTATAACAATACAATACTACTAAATCACTGGATTAACAAAATAACATAAAATATATTTATTCACGTAAACCTCTTACCTTTAAATCCGGCGTATACCAATGAGAAATACACTTTTCTATTTATTTATTTATTCGTGGGAAAATTTACAGCCTTTACAATATTATGTATACAAAAAATATCTAATTTACAACACCACTGTTCCGTTGCCTTGGAGAGCACGTTAAGCCGTCAAATAGTTATCAGATCCTAGATGTCAACGTGCGCGTGTAGGCCTGGAATTCTGGAAGGCCCAGCAGTGGAGGTTTAGAACTATGTGCTATAGGAATAAATCATTTGGGTCACATCATTATGTTATATTATTTTGAATAATAATACTCTTAAAAAAATAGATATGTGTATCGATTCGCAATCGGATCAAATGCTATTGTATCGATTAATAAAGTTAAGTCGATCATGGCGCTTGGGAGTGGACGTTCTACTGGATTCTTAGCAAAAATCAAGCGGTTGGTATTCCGTTGTATCGATGCACATAAGTATCGGGATCGGGTCGAAGAAGAAGAAGGTCCGATTTTTGCTATTGAAGAGAATCGAGTAGAACGTCCACTCTCAAACGCCAGAATCGACTTAACTAAATTAACCTTTCATTTACGGTTTGAGCTGTGCTGGATAGATAGTCAATGTGAGAATATTAAATGCATATAATATAGGAAGGGAAAAGCCTGGGAGAGCTTGCGACAGACTTAAGCGTTATTAGTATTCCAGTGATGTTTGATCCATGGATGAGTGCTTGTCATCCAGACCTCACCTGCAGACGACAATATGAGTCACTGTTTGTAATCACATTATTATGACGTAGGCAAGGGAAGCACTGGTCTCTGTTTTTTTTTAATCAGTAATTTTGTAAAACAACGGTGGTGGCTCGGTTGTAAGGACGGGTTCCTTAATATTAAACGTCGCTATTTACCAATATCAAATACATTTATGGAATTATTCCAAGACGGAATATTTGGTTGAGTAGGGAGTGGAGCTGAATGGTGGATGGTGAGAGTCTTCTTGCGCAATAAAAAAGCATATAGTCGTCGCAAGCCCGAGACACCATTCTTCTCCACTCTCTTTATCATACACGATGGACCCGGCACCCGCACGGTGAAACCATGGAATGCTGAGAAATTTGTCTTCTTCTTCTTTTCTTACATGCGTTTAATTTACAGCACACCGTTCCCGTGCCTCCAAAAGCACGATAATTTCCGGTTTCACTAATACTTACTTGTGGAATCGTTAATAAATTGTCAATGAAATTGATATCAGACCCTCGCCAACTTGTCTGGCCAGCGTGGCGAGTCAAGGCCAAATCCTCCAGAAATACATATGTTCTGGAAGACCCATCATTAGTGGTGGTATAGGACTCTTTGTTCTAAGGATTGTAATGATGATGTTGATTTAAATAAATACCTACAGCATTTGATATGACACATCGTAAACAAGAAGGAGACGTTATTACGGATTTGAAAAATTATCTTTTTTCGCACAATACGAGGTCCGTGATAGACAAACATAACGCTATATCAAATGCCGCCTACTGTAAAAGACATTGTCGGTTTTTCATAAAAGCGAAAGTACATCACACTCTGTGTTTTTAATCAAGTTTTTAAAATAATCGTAGGTTTTTTCTCGTTTTTTATTAAAATTTGTCTAGTAATAGGCATGCTGCTGTGGGGGTCTGGGACCTCTGCTGTCTTCAATTTATTGTTCTTAAATTATCGGAGGTTTTGCGTTTTGACGGCTTTCAGGTTGCACACGGGCATGTAGCCTATTTTAATTCAGGCTTACCTGGTACCGCAATGGGCGTGATTTCTTATAAGCATCTAGCCAAATAAATAAACATAAATTAATTTTATTTTTTTATATAAATTCCTATAATATACATAAGCTATTTTAAAGGTAACTTTCGAGGGTCTTCATCAACACGGTTAATGACGTTACAATAAGTTATTTTTCTTAACTTTTATCGACAAAAGTAGATATTTAGTAGAGACGTAAACAAAATTCCCGCTGCCCTCTCCTGGGTACCGCTCTACCAGGTATTCCCGCTGCCCTCTCCTGGGTACCGCTCTACCAGGTATTCCCGCTGCCCTCTCTTGGGTACCGCTCTACCAGGTATTTTTTTTAATAGCTGAATTTAAAAGGTTATGCAGATTCCTTTCTCAGTCAGATTAAACATTAACAGGCCACTGGAATCTTCTGCTTTGCTGCTTAGTCTTCAACATGTCATAAATACCTGTAAGAAGTTTACGTGTAGAAAGATATTTTGACTCTGACTTTGAAGGCGGGGCAAAAACAGACATAGCGTCATTCTCTCGCATTTGTATTAAGTTATTTAGTTACTTTTTAAAATAACAAAAATACATAATCCTATTGAAATTGAGAGTTAAATTGAAATGTTTTGGTTTTACACCTTTAGTTATAGAGTTGTTATAAAGTGAACTTTGAGTACCAACCATAGGGTTTATAATTGTTTGTACTGATTGTGATAAAATCGATCGAGATAAATATTATGGACCCAACAATGATCCTTGTTTGGTCCGCTAAGTGGAAATTAAGGCAGATCTTTAAATGACAATTTAAGCCTTCATATTTCAAGACTCACTTATTTTTTTCCCCAAAGACCAATTCCGTCCCACTGCACTTGGGGCATTGTCACGCTTTAACGTTTCAATTTATTTGAAACAACTAATTTGTTGTTTGTTCTCTTCTCCCGATGGATGATGAATGAGGTGATAGGGAAGGCAAAGGGTCTAGCCCATACAGCCAAGTCTGACGTAATATATCTTTCTTTTTTAAGAGTTAATCATCAAATTCCAGATGCTGCAGAATTTGATGCTTTTCTTATTATAGCTCAAACACGTCGGGTAAAATATGGGAGTTCACAGCGCGGGAAAACCGCATAAAATAAACTACAACTTGTGCCCCATATTCAAAGTACAATTTATCGTTTTTCATAACTATTCACATTGTAGAACATTATTAAACAAAACAACACCACTTTTTTGACCAACAATATTCACAGTAAATTAATTTACAAAACAAAAACTTGCACTTGACATGCCCACGCAAAATGGCGCGAAGAACTCTCGACACAACTAAATTAAACTATTTCCGTAAAATTAAATAGAATAGCGTCCAAGTAGAGGAGATGCGTCGTTCTTTTGTCACATTAGACGTGACATTAAATAGAATAGCGTCCAAGTAGAGGAGATGCGTCGTTCTCTTGTCACATTAGACGTGACATTAAATAGAGTAGCGTCCAAGTAGAGGAGATGCGTCGTTCTCTTGTCACATTAGACGTGACATTAAATAGAATAGCGTCCAAGTAGAGGAGATGCGTCGTTCTCTTGTCACATTAGACGTGACATTAAATAGAGTAGCGTCCAAGTAGAGGAGATGCGTCGTTCTCTTGTCACATTAGACGTGACATTAAATAGAATAGCGTCCAAGTAGAGGAGATGCGTCGTTCTCTTGTCACATTAGACGTGACATTAAATAGAGTAGCGTCCAAGTAGAGGAGATGCGTCGTTCTCTTGTCACATTAGACGTGACATTAAATAGAATAACGTCCAAGTAGAGGAGATGCGTCGTTCTCTTGTCACATTAGACGTGACATTAAATAGAATAGCGTCCAAGTAGAGGAGATGCGTCGTTCTCTTGTCACATTAGACGTGACATTAAATAAAACTACAATAATTAAGGTGAGATATAAAAATTAAGTAATGACAAAGAAAATAAGAGCTTCTATTATTTGACAGGGGACGGTCGTATTGATTTCAATTTAAAGATGAAGTAATTATTATTGACAACAGTCGTTGTAGCGAAAAGGGACGAGAATAAATTCTGACAGTTGTTTTCTTAAAAATGGTGTGAGGCAAAGGAGCCGAAAACGTTCATCCTTGGCAACTGTCGATTTTTATCGTTTCATCCTGAAAAACTTCGCAATATTTATGTGTGGGATGCTGCAGGCATGCGCGCTGACGGCCAAGAAGCCCAAGTACTCAAATCCAGCTGCAACATACTTGGAGTTTAAATATGCTCGGATCTGAACCATTGAAACTACATTGACAGCATCACCAAAACATCGTCCAAAATGCTTACATATGCTGTAGAGGCAGGCGATTCGGATAGTGGACGACATTACCGTGTCTAAAACTCTCGAATCACTGCAGCTTCGCCGAAAGGTGGCTTCCCAGAGCGTGTTTTACAAGATATACTACGGTGAGTGTTCTGAAGAGTCCCACAACCTTATCTCTTCTTCTCCATGCCGCAACCGAAACACACGCGCAGGCTGAAAAAGGCAACAGCGCCTTATTTTTTTTCATTTCCAATATTATAAGTAAATGTTCAGGACAATTTAAAAAATATATAATATATGTTTTTCATAAGGATGAAACATTATTTTATACTTTTAAGTCTGTTTTAAAAACATTTTATTTTATTATTTAAAAGATTTAAAGTATAATATTAATAAAATGAAAAATAAACAAATTATGTAAATAATTAAGCTCCCAAAAAACCGTATAAGCTTCTCAGATAAGCACAGTGGATCGAAACACGAAGTTATCGCGGACAAAAAAGATTGAACAAATTTTATAATTTTCTTATCAAAAAGCAGCTCCTCGGCAGGTGAACAGCTTTGTTGATATTGGTTTATCAAGTCTACTGGATTCGCTTTCAGGGGAAGTGCCGTTTCGTCACATACACGATCCGTCACAGTGACACAATGAAACTTCTGACTTTTATACGTTTCATTGTAAACGATAGAATGACAAATTAGAATTGCGACGACTTATGGTGATAAAAGAACAAATATTCAACTTTATGGTTATGATGCGAAATATCACCGATAACTTTTAGTGACCAATGTAAAAAAATATACCAATAGTTGTGACGAAAGTGGACAGTGGTAGTAACCGATGCACCGATAATGCAACCTGCAGTGTAAATTGGGACAAACATTTGATAAAGAACACGCGCCCAAAACATGGGGCCCCTTTTTTTTATAACTGCAAATATTAGTCACTGAGCTGTGTTGCACCAATCAAATTAGCGACATTGGAAATCTTATAGTCAAGCGAGTTTTAGAGGCACTCTTAGAACTCTGCTGTTAATTTGTTTACCATTCCACAAGTTGGAAACAGAAGCGACGGCTAAATGTTCTTTCCGACAATGTTGTTGTCTATGACAAATTTAGTGTAAGAAAACCTAGTTTTATTTGACCGTTTTGAATTTTAAAGAAAGCGTTTTTTTAATTGTGCCATCACAGCTATAATGTTGAAATAAAATTAAATAATGAAATACAATCTAAAGGAATAATAACTAATTGGAACATTATCAGAGAAGATAATTATCTACCAGTGTCTTAGAGTTAGCTACCTACTGCCAGTCGTGTGCTTTGCTTCTAGCTTAACAATCTCCAGACATGATAATTAGTTTAAATTACATGCATTAAATTAGCCGTCTGGCCAGCGTGGCGAGTGTAGGCCAAATTCTCCAGATATATGTTCTGGAAGGCCCATCTCAAGCAGTCTAGACGCTGTGTTCTTGGGGCTGTAATGATAATGATAGATTAATTAAATTTAACATTCTTATACTTTGACCTAACGGCAAAATTAAGAATAAATAAAGTCAAAGATAAAAAAAGATCCACAAACTATAAAACCTGAAGATCGCTTCTACGAGTATATTAGCTGTAACCACGAAACCAAGATTTAAGATTTGGTGCAATTCAGCCCAAGAAATATGTAGATAAACATTCAGTTTTTTAAGTAGAGATTAAGGAGTTTTTGGAAGGTATTGTTATCAGAAGGGTGGTTTTTTGTCTATTTCTTATATTATAATATTTGTCCACGTGCCAGGATAGTAGCCTATGTTGTTTAATAAGCAGCTGCCGTTTGATCATCTAGCTTTATCTACTGTCTAAACAAAAATAACACAAAAAAAACAATCAAAAACTTTGTTTACCGTTCTGTAAATAATACTTTTCAGGTATACCTAAAACTCAAATCAGTTTAAATGTAATAAAAACAACAAAAATGTCGGGAGACAGGTCTCTAAGGTAAATCGCGTAAAGACTTGTTATTTATTTAAAAAAAACTATATGATTATGCTCGAGCATACAAGCACATCGACTTTAATCGAATAAATGGTAAAAATCCCTATTGTGAACTTTTAAATAGAGATTCGTAAATATCTTAACATAAAAAATCATTGAACCTTGTGAAATTTTCAACCTTGATACCTGACTAGTCCATAATTAAGGAGCCTTGAAAAAACCTTGAGCTTTATGACAGATTATTCAAATTAACCGTGACTAATTAACACTGTCAAAATCACGACAATTAACACAATTAACAAACTGTCAATTGTCGGGACCGTAGAAGGCGGACCGAATTTAACGGTACATACTCGTATTAGCAAGATTCCCAACTCCCCACTAGGACATGCAATTGCTTATACTGATCAAATATATCTTCATTTGTTTTGTGTCAGGTTAAATTTAATTTAAAAACTATTACATGCACCAATGCTACCTGACGCCACATTCCGTTTTATTTTTAATTGGGATATACATATAAAGGAATCCTTTAACGAACCGTCAATATCTATTAAACTTTATTTTCGTATAATATTTTGTACATTTTACTAACGATACAACTCACATTATATAAAGGCCAATAAGTCTATATTTATTTATTTATACATTTATTATTTACTCATTAAAGCTTAATAAAAAAACAGATTCTCTGCAAGACTACGCTTGGGCTCACTGATATCAAATCAAATCAAATCAAATCAAATCATTTATTTTCTTTGGTTGTCCCAAATAACACTTGGATATTGTCAATACATTTTTTCACCATAGTTTATTATCATGTAGAATATAAAATAACCAGCAGCTACTATGGGTGGACCCACCATATCAGCTATACCATCATCTTCGACTAAAACACTGTTGCCATAAACAAGTTTTTGCTTAAAACTAGGTAGTTAAAATTAATTCGTGGCTGTAAAAAGGCCGTGTCAGCTTATAGACTAAAATAAATTACACATGTCAGGTTAATAAATTAATTCGTAGCTCTAAAGAGGCTGTGTCAGCTTACAATCTAAATATACATAAAAATTGTATTAAACTACAATATTTATGTCAATAAACGAAAATTATTAAAATTGATAAATCTAATAGACATACATACATACATATCTTCACGCCAAATCCCTTGCGGGGTAGGCAGAGACAATTGAGCGCCACTTGTCACGATCACGACATACCTCTTTCGCTTCTTCGACATTCATCAACCTCTTCATACATGCCCTCTTGTTTCGATGGCTTTTTAATTCACCTTCAGCTAATGTTTTATTTATTTGATCATGATGGGCAAGTCTTGGTCTGCCAGGGCCTCTTTTACCCACAACTTTCGCATTATATATCTGGTTCGTCAATCTCTCTTCGCTCATCCTTTCGACATGCCCGAACCATCGGAGCATGCCTTTCTTTCTTTAATCTAATAGGAAGGTAAATAAGTATAACATTCCATACACAAAACTTAACTAAACGAAATCTACACATAAATACATTCTTATACATTATAGAGTTGCACACTGTAAACTGCTATTAATATTTTTATAATTATTTCATTTAAAGATTGTGCAATGGCAAACTTAGGAGAGGCCAACATGCACATGCTGATGATAATAAAGACACAAATACTAATTTACACATCACATACCTAAAATATTATGCATACAAAAAATAAGATCACAAATTTATAAAAAGTAAGAAAAGAAGCTTTTATTTTGGTTTACACCTTTTGTAGTGGTGAATGTTAAAACTGTCCTATAATATGTCACTATTAGAAGATAATCAGTTGAAAATGTCACTTTAATGAATTGACGCTGTCCAAGTTAGGACTAGAGATGGGAAACGTTACTTAAAAGTATTTTTTAATTAGATATCGATAAATAGTATAAAAACCTACAACAACCGGAACCTTCTCCGTTATTTGTGATTTAAAACTTTTATTTATTAAGTATTTAAAAAAAGACTATAGTATAGTCTACATTAACTACAAATTACTTATTGAAGTATGTACAAAGGTGTGCTTAGACTTAAAAAAAATATAATTTCAGAGATAAATAATGTCGCTAGACATTATCTGTTCATAAAAAAAAACAGTATAAATATTTGAAACCCTTAATTCTGATCGAAGTGATTATGCTTTAAGATATAAATAGTAGGTAAGTTTGATAATTTATAAGGGCAAATATTAACAATGAATCACACAAAGTTAAATCAATCAAAAAGTGTCAGAAAACATAATACAACAAGTTTGTTACAACTTATTTAACCAAATAGAATACAATACATGCAAAAAGAAATTACCTCGCTCAAATGGAGCCCAATCCATTAAGAACATTTTATTTCGCCCTAACAATTAAATATCGATATTTCTTATTCAAACACACAAAAGAAGTCCCTAGGAAAGTTTCGGCCCTTGATGGACGATCATGGCAAAGCATAAACAAGGGATAGAGAGATCTTATAGGGATGTCATGTATTTTATGCATTTTTAGTTATCGATATCGATAATTTATCGACTTAATTTGATTATTTTTTAATTGACTACACCGCGTATATTTATTCTTTATTCAAATGCTCGTACTAATCCTTATAAATATCAACTTATCTAACACCATGATTTTATTTTAGTAATTCAACTCTTGACCTATATCATAACATAAAATAATACTTTCTGGACAAGTTAACGGTAAAACATGTTTATCTGAGTATTAGCCATTAGGCCGGATTAAGAGTAAAACGGGAGAAGTTATTAAAAGCAATCCCACAAATCAAATCCAAAAATCTTATTTTTGTCAACAAATTGTCGTTTAATTTAAAATAACTTTAATGTGTGTTCATTTAGGACGTTTATTTATGTACGTATATGATACTCGTATTGGATATAGTAAGTACTGTATGTATGTAATTAATTTGTGTTTTATATAGTAATAAACAATTTAAACTATATATTTTCTTCGTAATCTTCTGCACCCGCTTATTACATATCTCAGTCACAAAGAATAGTTGGTTGAAAATGCATTTACAGCATTAAGTTCGCGTACATAGGCAGGTACATACCAACACTTGTTTTGGTTTTGTAAAATAAATAATAATTAATTATAGATTACCTTAAGAAACTTTTATATTAAAATATCGATGTTTTTGTGTTATTTAAAAATTGGTACATCCCTAAGTCGGTCGCCGAAAGACCCCCAATTATCTCCTCACGCGCCTGCCGTATACAAATCTTTTGTCCAGCCCCGGACAGCGGTGGACCCTCTGGGCAACAAAAAATACTAGCGGCGCTTGAAACAAACTTAATTGGACCAATTAATGGTACGATTGACGTCACACAATTACTATATCATTCCTATGTATTAGTCGCTAGAACATGTACTCTCTCTCGCTCACATTCTTCAACATTAAAAAAATCAAATAGGTACTTTTAAGAAAAAGTAGTAATAGAGCTTTCTAGAAAATAAAATTACATACATTTTAGTGATACTATACTCTATGCAAGCCCATCTCGATGCTTTGCGCTGCATCAGACTGTAAAATTCTCAGGGAATTCTGAATTTCAAATGAACTAGCTATACTTATAGGACAGACATCTTAGTGTTTCAACTCTAAACAACTTTTTTTATTAAACCACGGGTATCTAATATTCCAAAAGACCACAACATGAAGTCGAACAACTAAATCTCAAAGAAGAAATGATTAGAAACATATTTAATACTCATTTACTTTACCCAGTGGATGTTGGTGTGAATGAAATTCCAGCAAAGTCTTTCCACCACTTACTGAAAGAATTGTACCTAAGTAGGTCTGCTGTCAATACATTTATGGAACTTCCAAGAAGGCATTAACGGAATCATACTGTATTTGGTTGGGTTGGGAGAGGAGCAGAATGGTGGATGGTGACCCGGCACCCGATCCGTGAATCCATGGAATGTTTAGAAATGTTGCCATTTTTCTCCATCAAAAATTATAACAAAAGTGAAAATATGAGTGTGTCTAAAATGAAGGTAATTGTATTTCCTATATCGGACCGGAGATCGATCCTAAAACTTCAAGAAGTTAACGTCTCTATAATAAATCTGATTTAAGAATAACAATGTCATCTCTGAAGTGAATATTTAGCGAACACAAAGTACTCGCCGCAATTGTTTTTATTTTTGGATCTCAGTAGTCGTATAAAGACATAAATCAAGATCGCTTGAGACCACACAACGATCCAAAGACAGTTGTCAAATACAGGCAAATCTACACCAAACTCTACTGAACCTTAACCCAATGCATTAAAGTACAAGAAACAATAGCAAGCATCGACCACAACTAATCTGCTTAAATGTACCAGAAACGTAAAAAACAACATTCGTATGCCTACATTACACATGCCTTGTTAGGAATCGAGTCAAAGGCCTGATAATAGACGCTGCTAAGACGATTCGTCGTAATCTTTAACGTGCACCGAATTCTTCCAACGTTATATAAAGGGATACTTTAACTATCAGAAACTGACAATAATAATAATAATTTATTTTCCATATAAGAGTTACAATGTATGTCCAGTCTAGGTTAATTTTTGCAATATCAACGGCAAAGAAGTACTGACTAGTAAATATTTTTTCGTATTTAGTTTGATAGGAGAGACGTTAAGGAACAATATCTTGCGGTCCCCACACTAGGTCAGTAGTCCTGCCAGCCTGTCCCCACACAGTATCATAATGTTTAATTAATAAGTTTAAAAAAAAAACATGTATATATTATGTCAAGTGTTATTAGAATTGATTTAAAATACACGTCATAGGTCGGTGCTATTTGCTACATCAGCAAATATACTATACAATAAATTACCAGAATCTATTAAACAAGAAGTTAATACTTTTGAAAGTAATGAAAAGTATATATTACTAGAAAAATGTTACTACAAATTATATAAATTTATGAGAGACAAACTATAAATATTTATTTGAAGTAGATACAAAAATATTAAAATAAAATAGATTAAAAAACTAATTATAAATAAAACTAAACTAAAAATACCTATGAAATTAAAACAATATACTATTACATATAAGTTATTATGTTCAATCTTTCTTCGAAGTTCTATTCTTTTGTTTTTAATTATTACCTTAAAAAATATATTACATTTAACCAACATTATATTATATGTTAAATATATATTTATGTTGTACGAATGGTTTTACGAATTATTGTAAAACTCTTCAACATTAGGATGTAAACTTGCTATGATGTATGATGTCATCACTATCTATCTGGCCAGGTATTCGACTATTATATTGTTTTGTACGTATATTTGTTTTCTTTTATTTTATATTGTTTTTGTACAATTAGTTAGTTTGAAAATTATTATGTGTTGTTAATATCTACATTACATATCATATATGTAATTGCACTATGCTGCAAAATTCTTTTGGACAACAAATGAACTTTTATGAATTTGAATTTGTAATCCTTCTCTCGTCACACTCATTACTGGCGAGACGGGTTGGTGAGGATCTAGTGTCAATTTGGATGACAATTTATTCCACAAGTTGGTATTAGTATGACAAAACAAATGTTCGTAAGATACGTTATTAGTTACCGAATTCTCATTGAGTGACCAGCCAGCCCAAAGATTCGACCTTTTCACCTGGTAGAATTAAAAACTAGAATTTCAATCTTAATATAAAAATATTTGTTCAAAATTGTTTATCCGAAAAGCAAATAGCTTGATTGATTTTATACCTGAATAGCATGAATAAATAAACGATCAACATAATTTATTAAACAAAACAGACTTAGTTAATAAAGTATTCATTAAATCAATTACTAGCAAACTGTGTGTACAATTATTGAGAAGAGTGCGTCAAAAATACAAATAAACAATTTAGATAGCGCATCTTTCTAAACATAAATGGGTCGTTACACTATATTAATTCCCAAATCGATGTTTGAATTTTGATGAGTTTTTTGTGTGACCAGAGAGGTCGGTCCTTGTTCGCAGGTTGTCGCGCGATTATGATAATCAACTTATAGAATATTCATCGAGAAACAACCCTCTGTTCTCTTTTTGTTTTATTTGACGAACCACAACGCATTTGGATGTCACTAACATTCGAGTTCATTTGACTCGACATCTTTTCTCTTCCGTAATGTGTGATTCTAAAATACGTCTTAAAAGGAAGACTTAACTACTTATATTCCCAACGATAATTTGGTTAACCTGACGTTGGTTAAGTGTGCTATAATGCAATAATATATTAATTTTAGATTATATTACAAAAAGATATAATAGTCGTAAATCAATGTAAGTCTAACGTTAAACTGAGCCAGATGAATTACGGTATAAAGTCTCTCCCGCAGACTTCCCCTCGGCGACTGAACCTCGAACATTTGAATTGAATAGTTATTCAATTATCCCTAACAAAAGGCATACAAAACACCGGGTAAACAAATCCAAAACAGGGGAATAAAATTGTTAAGTGGCGGTCCAAAGAGTACACCTTGACGTACTCCACATATCTCACCAATTTCCTCTTATGTTTAAATTGCATGCGTATTTTCTCATGACTGTTTTGGATTGAGGTTTGTTAAATTGTGTGTTTAAAAGCAGCAGTGTAGATGTATTCAGACTTATGATAGGCTTTGACGAATGCTTATTGGAGAGCTGAGTAGAAGGGTTCACCCTTCCAGACGGGGCCGTTATCCAAGGTGAAGGTTAGTCTCGTGCGGGGTTGCTATGGCACTAGGTCCCCTGTAGACTCCGATTACTAATCAACGGTATTCATACTTGTTTTTAAGTAGAACGTAGTAAACTTTTGAGAATTGTAAGACATTTTCCTGATACAAAAACAATCTTTTATTGGGAATAATATCGGAACCATCATCCTAATGTACTTGTTTACGTAATGTTTAACACTTTATAAAGTAAGAAGGTCATTTTAATTTTAGTTATGGGCTCTGAAGATGTTTAATGCCGGAGCTAAATAACCTACCTCAAGTAAAAAGTGAAAAATTAATACTTGAAATAACGTATAATTCTTAAATTAAACAAAAATTAGCACGTTTAATTTGTACATTGACTCTCATACCCACCTTGAAGTTATAAATAGAATACTATCCTAATACTACCTACTAATATCATAAACTTAACATAAAGTAATGATGCATATATGAATAGATGTTTGTTTTGTTATGCAAAAACTACTGAACGTGAAACTTACGTTTAGACCACATGTGACCCATTATCTGTCTGTCAGTTTACATCGCATTCACGCCTAAACTACTAAACCGATTTCACTAAAATCTGGTAGTAATGTTCCTTGGAACGTTGGACGGACATAGACTATGTATATCACGTCATTGTCTGATCACGACATAAGACCCCACAGCCACTTGAAGATTTATTTTACTGACCTCTATATTACAAAGCCTCGTGAAACAGATTAGTCTGTAGTATATATATAATATTCATAGATAATTCCTGCTTTTACTTTCAAGTTTATTGAAAAGTTTTATAAGACAAACAGTCTCCCACGTCGAGTCTCGTTCAGCTATAATTTTTAACAACGTATTTATTGTACTTTACCGACAAAATAATCTTCTAAACTCGACATTCCTCACACACTGTATATGACTGTTCAAAAAAATGTGGCCCATAGACACCTTTACATTCTAAAGGGTCCTGTAGGTTACAACAACAATTACCTTTTAACGTCTCAGTAGCTATTGCAAATTTATTTCCTTTTCTAGTACTTGATTTACATTTAAGAAATACAAGAAAAGATTTCACTGTTATTCAAACACCATTCTCTAAACAATCTTCGTCATCCTAAACCAGGATTGAAATACCTATTATCGCCTTTGCTCAACATCAATGTGACAGTGACAAAATAGACCTTACTGGCACTGGTTTAAAAAAACTTTTACTGTTATTTTTTAACTCGCCTACACGTCTGGTCAGCATGCAATGTGGCAAGGGTAGACTAAATTCTCTAGGAGTAATAAAAGGGTTATATTCAGGAAAAAACTTCTAGAACTATGTTCTAGGGACCCCGGTAATATTTAAAGCCATACTCTTTTATATTAGCTATCATTATCATCAGCCTATGCCTCTTTACTGTTGTATATAGACTTCCCCCATGGCTTGTTATTTCACACGATCTTCTGTCACCATCCAACCCCCACCAGCTAACTTTTTAGGTCATCCGTCAATCTGGCGGAGGTTCGTTTCACTCAGCGTCTCCTACGTGGTCTCCATTTGACCTGTGTTCCTCATCGGGTTTGTTACAAAAGTGTCCGGCCTATAACCACTTCAGCTTCCTAATCTTGAAAGCTATTATTTGGTTTTCTGACGGATGTCAACCTTTCAGACTTTATCCATCAAATAAAAACCAAGCATAGCTTGTTTGAACTTTTGAACTGTGGTCTTAGCACTGCCAGTGTCTACGTTTCCATTCCGTACGACATTACTAGCTGAACGCACGCATATAAGCTATAACCTAGATTAACAGAAGAATGTTTACGCCCAGAAAACTAGCTTTAATTATATGCGTCGTTGCCGCAGGACCCCTGAAGTCATACCTACCAATCTTGTACCAACTACCCGATGAATAATAAGCTCATATTAAAAAAAACATTTCAATGGCCGAGACACAATTATAAGGACATGTAGACAAACTATTATATTAATACAATACCTCTCCCTTCTCCCGCGTATTTCGTTTCCCCTCGAAGTTTGTCGTATTTTTTGTCATTTTTGTTGTATGGAGACATAAGATTGTTGAGATTTGAGGTTTTTCGGTTAATATAAAGATATTTTATAGTAGTTGCTGTTTTTATATTCTCTTTAGAGCTAATATTTAATGAAATGAAATATGTATTTGCAAAACGTTTGCGTGCAATCCTAACCCTTACAGTTCCATATGGTTTTTGAGATTTGCTCTTGAGGTATTTATTGTTACAGGCTTGTTAAGTATAGAAAATAGTAAGCAGAGAATTCGGAGATTCCAACGACAGCGAATTGGTAGCCACTTTAACATAGTTCCCTACTTAGCTACTACTTACTTGTAGGTGACAATAATAAAGCTCAATTAACGTTATTCTTACTACTGTAGGCCCATTTGTTTTAAGGTTACTTATTTTATCATTCTAATTATATTTCTCATTTAGTTTCTATAAAACCTTATTCAGTACTATAGGAACTTCAAAGTATCCAAGGTTAAGGTTAAAACCTTCGCATGCAGCAAAAAGTATATCGGCATCCAAACAAAAGTAGAAAATTTCGGTTGTTACAAAAAGTCGTATTTCAAATATTTTAATGGAATCTGTAATTGGAACACGCCCATAATCCTTTTCGCTTGAAGTTTTAGAATGTTAAGAATTCAGTTATAATCTCACCACAGGCTTATCATCAGGAAAAGACATTCTTACTTCAGAGATCTGTTAAGCGTTGCTTACATATAGAATTATCGCTGTAAGTTTTACCTAAGAACCACGTCAATTAATCTCAGGCCAAGAAAATTCTGAGATTTAATCATAAATTTAATAATAAAATCCTAAGGTCGAAGGTTTTTTTTATTCTAGTATGACACCTTGCGCCCTCCTGATGCTAAGAGGCTCACGAGGTCCATGAATGCTAGCAACTGGCAGACACTCATGACTGACATCTGCCCCTAACACTATGCCGGTTTGACTGAGCATGACGGCAATTCGAACCTAATCCCGAAAGGTGTGGCTACACTTTACTGGGTTTAGCGCACGAACGGTATATACCTAACCAAATACTGTACAAACGTCTTGGAAACTCGTTCCATAACAGGCATGTACTGAGGGCAGGCCCAATTCTTTCAGTAAGTCATCAGAGTCTCTAGAACGCAAAGTCCTAGAACTGTTGGAGATGGGCCTTCCACAAAAAATCTGGAGAATTTGGCCTACACTCGTCACGCTGGCCAGACGGGTTGGCGAGGTTCTGATGTCACTTTTCTAATGACTATAAACGATCCACAAGTTGGTATAAGTGGAACCGGGACCGACGGCTTAACGTGCTCTCCGAGGCACAAGTTGTAAATAAATGACAAATGTACATTGGTACATGCCGGGGTTCGAACCGACAATTTAGCCTTTTTTTTTTGAGGAAAGCGTTCTTACAATCGAGCCTCCACCGCCCTTAACTCTTTCAGGTTGCGGTGCAAATATTTAGCTGGAATTTCTCTCGCAATATTTTTCCTTAGTTCAAATCCAACAACAAATAGGTGGTAGGCGGACTTAACTTGCTCAGTCTGCCGGGGCGGGGAAGTATTCATGGCATACGATCAGGACATAGTTGTTATTAGTTTATTGCATGAAGTGATAGTTTGTAGATGCTTTCATCGTTCATAATATGTATTATTCCAACACTACTAGTGAAAACTTGTAAATGACTTTCTGTTTCTATTTTTGTATCTATACTTGTGAATTAAATGTCAATAGTTTTCCTTAATAAATAAATATATAAATAGTGCTAGGGACTGATCTCAGTGATGAGTCATGATTCCAGTTGCTAACATTCATGGACCTTGGGCGTCACTTACCATCAGGTGGGAGCAAGGTCACATGTCGTGCTAGTATGAAAAATATATTTAAAAATGGGATGCTAAGATGCGGGTTTGTGTAGAGCGCCTCTGCTGACGGTTGGGGACCTTTAGACATATTGTATCCCAATCTTATACTATCATACCAGTGTACCTTATTCCTCAATAAACGCATTTATTATTTTTATTATTATAAGAAATGTGTCTTACCGCCTCGACTCGAAAAGCACGTTAAGCCGTCGCCAAGTTGTTCCCGGTTCGACTAATGTCACCCCTAACTTGTTTAAAGGTTAATAAATTGTCAAGAATGTATTACATTAGCCTCCTCGCCAACCCGCTGACCATGTTGGCTAAATCTTTCAAAAAATGTTCTAGAATGCCCATCTTCAGTGACCTCCATCTAAGGGCTGTCAAGATGAAAAAAAAAGTTTAAAAAACTCTAGTAAGATAATTCGTGACAAAGTTAAACCAAAAGTTATTTAATTATATTTTAACTGGTGTTGCCATCAACAAAAACACCGCTGATAGAGTCGTCGAGATTTGGATGAAAAAACTTAAATCGATGTATCGATAACCGTAGAAGGTAACTTTACAACGCTTACCTACTCAGAATCTGCGGTTAAGTCCGTTTTAATTTAGATTTAGAAATTTAGACCCGAAGGTACCGGGTTCGATTATTGGACGGAAAACATTAATTTATTTGTGATTTTTCTCGAGTTTCGTAGAAGACATCGACGATCTTGCTACTTGTCATGATGGGCCTATTGTAAAGTTCGCTAAATGTGAATCCGCTTCACTAAAAAAATAAAGCGTGGAAATGTTGCCAGTCTCCTTGGGACTATCTCGGATGGGACGTCTCTAGAGGACATTTTTTATTTATAGTTTAGTTTATTTTTTATTTTATTATTTAGGTAGCTTTCAATGTATATAAATTTACTTCGTGTATACAAAATATATAAGCGTAACGGCAAGATAAACACACATCCAAAGTTTCACATTTAAGATTTTATATTATAGATATATAGATAATGCACCCTGTTTGTATTTTAGACCTTAGCAAAAGTAACTCTATACATTTGTCAAACCGAGCCAGTTTATGTTCTACGTCGCTCGTGCAGCATCAGTTTAGTTATTTTTTTTTTTAAATATCTGGAATGGGTTCGATTTGACGCGGTGAGCTAGTTCCCACACATCGACTCATAGTCCTGCCTACTGTTTATTTAATTAATAATTCTAATTTCATTGAAGCATCATTTAATTATTAGTAGTAAATAATAGTTAACTTGGTGCAACAAAAATTTGAAATAAATAAAAAAATATATATCATGCATCGCAAATTAAAAGTTTAATTAATTTATTCATTATATTTAAATAATAAATTAATGTTAAAAATTTTATTAATATTAATAATAATTTTCCTAACACTCCTCTGTAGCTAAAGATATGGTTAAATTCTGACTTTCAACGAATAATTTTGCACAATGCAAATTTGAAATTAAATCCTTTCAATACCATTAAACAAGTAAGTTTGGTAATGCATTGAACTAGTATTAAACATGTTGACAAGTGCACTGAATGATTCAATGTAGAGTTCAGTCAGATAAAATACATTATTATTATTATTAAATCTATAATAATGCATTAAACATTTAAAATCATGAGCTGTACAATGTTGACAGGCGATATTGCCCTTTCAACCGTATTGATTTTCTATTTTGAACCGTCTTATATCGCCTTAAAGCAAACAGCATGAAGAAAACAATTGATAAGGGTTGTATTTGTGTAGAAAAACCGATCGATAACTTGGTGGACGTGAATTTGTTTTTAAAAGATGCACAATGGTATCGGCCAGTTCTGTTTGTTGTTCCTCTAAGAAAATTCAAACAGATCGGCAAAAGCTTTCTCGGAACGCGCCGGACAAACGTGACGATGCTTCGATTCGGTTTCGACAAACATAGGCCAGGAGCTAGCGACATGTAAACGTGACTTATTACTATACTAGGTAAATGACTTGTATTATACTACTAAACAAAAAAAGTACTAGAACCCTTTGTAACACCGGCTAAAGTTGACTTTCTACATATGAAAACTTTTTCCATGTTGAGAAAATTAGGGCATAGACAATTACATTATTGTTAGTTAGGTATATCAGTTATACGACTCTGTAAAAATCTAAAACTTAATGAAAAAGAAAATTGAAGTTGCTTTTGCTAAGTAAGTACTAACTACTAACAGTAGATTAATGATGAATAACTTTGTGTTATGACAATTATAGTGTAAAACTAACTGTAAAAAAGAGTGTACTATTCGCCTATGCAGTTTGTTGGCGAATAATTTAAAACATTGTACAAAGGTTAAGTTTTTATCTGAATAAACGATTTAATAATATTGATTTGTTCGTTACATACTCGTACATACACCTATAAATTCGTATAGGCATAATTAAATTTAAAAAAAACAAATAACTTTTCCCAAAACAATGAAATTTTAAATTTATGTTGTCACTTTAAAGGGTACATATAAACATTGTACATTATGAAAAAACAATGGTACATAGCAGTAGTTCAAAATAGACACATCCATAAAGCGACCAATTTATGCACACTTGTTGTAACTACTAGGTAAGCATAGCCGTATAAATACATTCGAGCATAAATACACAAATTGATTTAGCGGTTAAGGCCGAGCTCTTTTTCTAGTCGGGACACTATAATTTATTACTTTATTTGTGATATTTCTTGAAATTGATACGCTAGAGACATCGATGAGCTTGCCATTTGTCATGATGGGCCTAAAGTCTTCCTCCTTGCGTCGTGTTTCCTCACTGCTGATAATTGTGACCTTCCGAAGAAGTATGTCTTGATGATAGCACACTAGCTGTATTCGGCTGCATACACAGCATCATAGATTTATGGTGGTGGAGAAAATTCTCTTCGGAGGAGGGCTTGGGCCTCTCTTAACTTCCACCTTCCCAGTAACAAAATGTTTTTGCATGTTATCACCTCATTTTCTGGCAATGTGCCGAAGAATTAGCTGGAGTATTTGACAAGGACATATGGTGGATAAGATAGTCGATATGTTTAATCACGTTAGTCTAATGCCAGTCCACGAGATCCTCAGCATTGTAACACGACATATCAAAAGCATCGATACGCTTCGATCGGTGTTCCTTATAGTCCACGTGCCTATAGTAAAGTAGGCCTAATGTGAATCCGCTTTTAAAAGTTTGGTTTCTGACTACCCCCAAAGTGGTGGTGTTCTTTTTTTTACATACATAAATAGTTAGATACAAGTTATTACAAAGCGCTTAAAATAATTGACTGCAGCAGCTGACTTAATAAGTCCGTCGTCTCCTAGCCTACAATCCCGCTACCCGGGGGGCGGCACGTATAGTAAAAAAAAATCTACGTTCACACCACTTTAGTAGTGAAGTTTTTGTGGACCAGAACATTGCACTGTACAAAACCATACAACACGACCTACCTGTCGTAGCGACTGTTTTACAATAGAGCTGTGGTCGACTTGTTAAAACTCTGGCCTCCAATCTAGTGCAGGTTCTCCCCGGGGTATGGACTTATTATTACACTTACACGAGCTTGATAGTGTAAGGCGGGGCCTAGTTGAACAATAAATTACTTAATTGACATAGAGCTCATGAACTAAAATTCCAAATTGCTTGCTATCCATTCGTAGCTCATAGGTGAGGTAAGTTGAACAATGGTATGGGGTAATTTAAGCAGTTAGGAATTCTAGCCAAAAATATTATTTTAATACTGAGTACTACATTTGACACCAGCCTCTGAATAGCCGACATCAGTCCCTATACCATTATGCCGGCCTATTAATGATACTTTTTCACACTTCGTTTGAAGGACTCCTGGTTATAGGAATGGGAAAACACACTGGCTGGTAGAGCATCCCACATCTTCAGCAGGTTAGCTGTTAGAAAATGAAGGAAAAAACATTAAGCTCGCCTATGTACATTAGAATGTGTTTATTTTTTTGTTCAATAAAGAATTTATCTATCTATCTATCTACGACTGATGTAAGAATATATATGAATTACTTGTAGAATGCTTGTAAAACCATACATTACCTTAAAAATACGAATAAAAGTGACAGCCTTTGTAAAATTTACCGAAAAGTAGCATCATGACCGTAATTCCTAGCGGGGTTTTCAGAAACCATACTCTTTTTTACAGAGACCAACTTTACTAAGGCCAATCATGACAAGTGGCAAGCTATCGATGTCTCACCGTACCAGACTGACAGACAGAAGTGTCACTAGTATTACATATTATTACAGCCTCTAGACACAGCGTCCTAGACCTCCACTGTTGGAGATGAGCCTTCCAGAACATATATCTGCAGTATTTGGCCTACACTCGCCACGCTGGCCAGACGGCTCCCGGGTTTGTTTCGGTATACAATAATTCATTTGTGATATTTCTCGAGTATGCTAGAGACATCGACGAGCTTGCCACTCGTCATGAGAGCCTAAAGTAAAGTTGGCTAAATGTAAATCCATTAATTTTCTGACCAACAAGCTACGGTCGTGATGATACTTTTTATTATTATAATTATATAATATCAATTAAAAAACAGTACCTTGTCTCGCATTAATTAATTTGGAAATCACATAAGCGCACATGGTACTTATCGTGGACAGCGTAAAGATAAAACCACTATCAGGTGTGCACAAAGTCACATGTCGTGCTCAATATCGAAATGAATAAAAAACCTAATCTCTCCCAAATCATCATCAAACCCGGAGGCACAATTCCAAATCCATTAAGTATCTAAATTGATATATTTTTTACTGTCAAATTGACATTCAAGTTGCCGACAAGGAGTCAACTTTGTACCATTTATCCCGCCCTTAACAACATGCCAAGATGCCGACCATAATGATCAAATCCATTGACTTTACATCGAATAGACAACAAGAACATAAATCGGAAATGTCTGCAAAACTACGAAACGCATGATTAATATAATCAACTTTGGAAGAGCAAAGAGCGATGCGACGGGAGACTGAATGCTGGAGCCTTGTTATAAAAAGTAAAAGTATCATCACGACTGTTTCCCTTTCGGGGTGGTCAGAAACCACGCTTATAAAGAAGCAGATTCACATTTAGCCAACTTTAATATAGGCCAATCATGACAAGGGGCAAGCTCGTCAATGTCTCCAGCGTACCAAACTCGAGAAATATCACAAATAAATTTAATATTAATTAAATGTATTTATTTATATTAATAAATATTTTTGTGTCCCGACCAGGAATCGAACCTCCGAGTCTAAATCCACGGACTTAATCGCTAGACCACGGAGGCAGTTAATACACTAATAATTAAAACACTTAATACCTATAAATTAAACTAAATCGTTTTTTTTTAAATATAAATAATTAAAAAATGCCTCTAAAAACTTTCATCAGTTCCAAAATTGACAGCTTCGACATTTCTCCGTCAGCCAAATAATTGGACAATTCCTTGGCCAGGCGCTTAGCTGAGGGTCGCCATGGTCCCATCTTCTCGACCCCAAACGGCGCAAACACGTAACCTGTACCGAGATTGGCATATTTGGGCGCATTAAGGTTTTCATCAGAAATCGCCGAACTCCCAACGCTGGACGAGGTCGCCTGGATGTGGGATGGTGCCAATATGTCACACATGGCGCATGCAATAACAGAGGCTTGCCAAGTTTTCCCCTCACAGGGTTCTAAGCTTGCTGGTACTCTAGCAGTGACAAGAGTCCTTCTAATGATGATTTCGTTAAGAGCCGCGTGACAAAGAATGTGTTTTTATTAGGAAAACAATTCAATTCAATATGACAACTTGAGACTAGTGTGGACTAACTATAATTACATCTTTAGACTATAGCAAATTCGTGTCTTAGTTTAATAAAAAAAACCATTCTATCTACGTCTGGGTGAGTCGGCTTGTTAAAGCGATGAGTAGCGGCGGTCATCAAACAAATCGGTCCAGTAATTACAGGGTAGAGACTAAATTGGGGTGATTTTGTGTAAATTATTGCACAAATATTGAAGTAGTGTGATTGTGGGGAGACCACCTGCGAGCTGGTCACGGATAGACAAAAACTTGTGTATTTTATAGACTACCAGGGATAAATTTTGTTTTTTAAACCTATTAATAATACTAATAAAGTTGCAAAGCATTGGAAAATGTTGTTGCGTACCTACTTTTTATATTTCATGTCTAAATAACTGTATTTATTTGCAATAAATACAGTACAGTGGTCATACAACCTTAGTTCCAACTCACATATATTTAAAACCCCAAGGCATGTACTATTGGTAGAAATACACTTTTCTTACGTACATTTGTCATAGATTTACAACACCACCGTTCCCGTGCCTCGGAGAGCACGTTTAACCGTCGCGTTGGTTCCGGTTCCACCAAATACCAACTTGTGGAACCGTTTATAAATTGTCATTAAAAGTTGATATCAGATCCTCGCCAACCCGCCTGGCCAGCGTGGCGAGTGTAGGCAAAATTCTCCAGATATATTTTCTAGAAGGCCTATCTCCAGAGGTCTAGGACACTGTGTTCTAGGGGCTGTCATGATGATAATGATTAGACCATGCATAGCTAAGAACAGAGGACATAGGTAGTTTTTTTATTATATCATATGTGGACGACATATGACATCGCGCTTACCTAACGGTAAGCAGTACGCGAGGTTTAAGAATGGAGCAACTGTTGCCAACCTCAGACGACGGCCATCAGTCCTTACCACTATGCCGGCCTATTAAGATTTGTTTTCACACTTCGTTTGAAGGACTCCAGGTTATAGAAATGGGGATGCATACTGGCTGGGAGAGTATTCCATATCTTCAGCGCGCGACAAATGTAAGAGTCTTCAAATTTATATGTACGCGTTGTTGCGAAGTTAAGAATAGAAGGAATTGATGTCCGGAGTATTTTTTTATAATGGTTGGTTTCTTTGAGAAATCTAGCGGCCTTAGTATGTTTATATAACTTTGAAATTGTGGATTATTATTTCGTCATCACGACCGTATCCCTTGCAGGGTGGTCAGAAACCACGCTTATAAAGAAGCGGATTCACATTTAGCCAACTTTACTATAGGCCAATCATGACATATTTGTCATGATTGCTATTGCAAGCTCGTCGATGTCTCCATCGTACCAAACACGAGAAACAAATAAATTAAATATTAATTATCGGAGCCCGGACTGTCCACACGCACCAGTGTCGATGCGGAGAATCAGTCGATCATCTCGGACACCACGGGCTTTCTTGTGCTAAAAGTGCTGGCCGCATTTCTCGTCACGCTCTTGTCAAAGGCTCTTGTCAATGCTACACACACCGCCATCTTTAAACCATCTGGGATTGTGCGGAGAGACCCGACGGAATGACTGTTGGGCCGTGGAATCTTGGCAGGTCTCTGGTGTGGGATACGACGTATGTAGACACATTAGCTCCATCTCACATCCAGGCGACCTCGTCAGGCGCGAGGAGAGCGGCGTTTTCTGCGGAGAACCTTAAATTACACAAATACGCCAACCTTGGTAACGGTTACGAATTTGCAACGTTTGAGGTCGAGACGATGGGCCCATAGGGATCTTTAGTAAGGCGCCTGGCCAAGGAGTTGTCAAAGCGACTGACAGAAAGGTCTGGAGACAGGAAGGCTAGCAATTATTTCTGCCAACGTATTAGCCTCGCTATACAGAGGGGAAATGTTGCCAGTCTCCGTGGGACTATCTCGGATGGGACGACTCTAGAGGACATTTTTTATTTATAGTTTATTTATTTAAATCTTTATTGCACAAAGTACAAAGGCGGACTTAATGCCGCTAGGCATTCTATGACAGTCAAACCTTCGGGACAACAAGAGCAATTAAACAGTGAAAGGTAGGTGCAATTACAGGCTTAATTAGACAATATAATGACATATATAAAATAATACATACTTACATAAACATACAAATAAATAATATTTACATATCTACATACTAATACTACATGCAAATACATACATATAAACTACACATATAAACAATAATAATATACATACATATAAAATAATAATAATTTAGTTTATTTGTTTATAATAATTTACTTAAAATATTAATTAAATTTATTTATTTACAATAATAAATATTATTGTGTATAGTGCATAAAAATGACGCGAATATTACCTTTAATAGAAGTTTTTAGTTGACTGAGTTCGTTCGTTTGACAATTAAATTACCTTTTAATACTTTGCGCCTATATAAACTTTAGCTGCTGATTTTTAAACCTACAACAAAGTTGTTGGGATCGATTTTGGCTCTCAGCCAGTCTCCGGGCGACATCTTTATTACAAGTTCTTCCAGAATTACGAGTAAAGTTACGCAAACTACGTTATGACCTAACTTGGAACATAAATTCTTTTTAAAATCTACTAGTTGTAGAGCTATTGTGTCACTCATCTGAAAATAATTTTTGACAAATACGAACAAACCAGTACAAAAGATAAGACAAATTTCTAAGTATTCCATGGGTCAAAGAGTACCTACCAAGGGTTTAAAGCTGCTTCGGGATTCACCAAGTAGTTTTAATGCATTCTCACATTAACATTATAGTTATTCTCAAGGTCAGGGTGATTGGTTACCAAAACATGTGTTGCACAGAGGGTGCACATTTGTTCACAGTAAGAAATATTCTGGAGGTGGGAATAATTTTAATTCATCATTACAGCCCCTAGAACACAGCGTCCCAGACCTCCACTGCTGGAGATGGGCCTTCCAGAACATATATCTGGAGAATTTGGCCTACACTCGCCACGCTGACCAGACGGCTTGGCGAGGATATGATGTCAATTTTTAATGATAATTTATTAACGATTCGACAAGTTAGTATTGGTCGAACCGGGACCGAAGGCTTAACGTTCTCTCCGAGGCACGGGAACGGTGGTTTTGTAAACCTATGACTGCAGTACGTAAGAAAAGTGTATTTCTCATTGGTACATGCCGGGGGGGTTTGTAGGATTTAAGGAACGCGTTCTTACAACCGAGCCTGGTGGCTTCGCGCCTATATTATAATTTTAATTGCTTCAACTTTATTGTTTATTATTGTTCTTATGTTGTCTGTCTCTGTCCTATCTCTTTGAATAAGTAAATAAACTAATTGGGATAAGAGGAACTAGTCACACAAAAAACTCTCGTTCACCCGAACACTAGCGTAGCCAGGTGGATGGTAGGATACTTAAAGTGCCATATATACATAATATAGGTATAGCTCCTATATAGGAATAGTATTATATCCGATTTATTCAATTTTTTTATCCGCAACCAATCTGCGCGCGAAAATTTAATTCGATATTTCTAACCGTCGAAACCAAAGTCGAAAGCGCCAGAATTAGGCCCCAGATACTAAAAGTTACACAATACATTTAAAATTATTTTTTTACTTAGGTTGTATAATTCGCTTGTAAATAACAATGGCCGACATGTTGTGTGAATTGAACAAATTGATTGAAATAATGAATGAATGAATGAACATAAAATTTAGTAGCACCTACCGTCTACTAGGCGGCGCCACTTTCTATGTGAACCGATTTTTTTCAATTGCTTGTTCTAAGTTTCCACCCCCTGCCATGGATTCACCGTGCGGGTGTTGGGTCCAACGCGTGTGAGAAAGAAAGTGTCTCGGGCTTGCCACCAACCAAGAGTTCCTTTTAATATTTTACTGCGAAACTTTATTGATGAAAAAATAAATCGTCTATAAAAAGTTAACTATAATTGACTAATAGTCATAATTAATATTTTAACCTGCAATTTGATCATAGCTTCTTTTCTATTCTATTTTTATTAAATAAATATAATATCTGTGTGGTGGCTCGGTTGTAAGAACACGTTTCTTAAATCCTACGAAGTCGGTTCAAACCCCCCGACATGTACCAATGAGAAATACACTTTTCTTACGTACATTTGTCATCGATTTAATACACCACCGTTCCCGTGCCCAGAGAGCACGTTAAGCCGTCTGTCCCGGTTCCACTAATACCATCTTGTGGAATCGTTAACAAATTGTCATAAAAAATTGAAAACATATCCTGGCCGGCGTGGCGAGTGTAGCCCAAATTCTCCAGTTCTGGAAGGCCTATCTCCAGCAGTGGAGGTCTAGGACGCTGTGTTCTAGGGGCTGTAATGAATGAATGAATAGTTGGAAAGTATAGTTCGTAAACCATATTTTTGAAGACAGTCAACGAATTAGAGACAATTTAGAACTATCTGAGGGACTGCTTCAAATTTTGGTATTAATTTTTCCGAAGTTTACATTAATCAAATGAGTATAGAAAATAACAGTACGCAGACCACCTCGGTCCCATTGACGGATGACAATATGTTTCTCCGAAGCCCGTACGTGCCGGGTCCCGAAATAACTTGTGCCAAAATTTACCCGCGTTTTTTCACAAAGCCTCAGCCGATTTCATTGACGCCTTCGGTATGCAGTGAATCATGGCCAAGGTGTTATATAAACACATTTTTTCTAATATTCCTTACCTGTTTGTTCACAATTATAACCCTACAATCACATATACTAATGGATAAATATGGTTTAGTGACCGGCAGATAAAAAGAGCGCTGTGTGCAAAGCAAATTTACGCATTCAGTCATGGACAAAAGTATACTCGTATACTCATATATTTTTTTAAATAATGCAATTATTAGAAAAGGCGGTGGAGGCATGGTTGTAAGAACGCTTTCTTTAAAAAAAAAATGATGTAATGATGAGGTATGTTTGATCCCCGGCATGTACCAATGAGAATTACACTTTTCTTATGTACATTAAATAAATAATAATAAATATTTCCAGACAGGTCACACAGCGCCATCTAGTTTCCGTGGTAAGCTATAAGGCTTGTTACGGAAACTAGATGGTTGATAAACTACATATTATACTTTTTTTTTTGTAAATATATACATATTATACATATAAACACCCAGACCGAGACAAATTATACAATGTACCAACTTGCCCCCGGTGGAATCGAACCCACGACCTCCCGAGTTCACGGCAACGTTTGTTACCACTAGACCACGGAGGCGGTCGTTTGTCATTTATTTACAACACCACCGTTCCCGTGCTTTGGAGAGCACGTTAAGCCGTCGGTCCCGGTTCCACTTATACCAACTTGTGGAATCGTTCATAAATTGTCATTAGAAAAGTGACATCAGAACCTTGCCAACCCGCCTGGCCAGCGTGGCGAGTGTAGGCTAAATTCTCTGGAATTTTATGGAAAGCCCATCTCTAACAGTGGAGTCCTAGGACTTCTAGGGGCTGTGATGTGATGATGACATTTTATTATAAAAAAATAAATTGAAGTGGTGGTTCTAAGACCGCTTTCTTTAAAATCCTAAAAAAATAACGGGTCTACAGTCCCCTACTGTAGACCCGTTTCTAAAAATATTTAGTAGTTTTCAAATTCAATGCTTTGCACATGTAAATAATACCTTTGCAACACTGGCCAAGTGTAATAATTTTATATATTTTATTACATAGTGGCTTTATCAGTCGGGACCCATTAAAAAACGAGACCGGCTCAAATCTTCCCAACAATGTGTCACGACTGTTAACGTCGCTATGAATCAAAAAAAAAATTTTTAATGGTATTGTTAAACGGTTATTAGACTTTTTGGCGACGGAACCCTTGGGCATGTTTCCTTTTGGTTTTTATTTATTTCTTTTTACACAGTCGGGTTTATTTTTATTTTTTATTTACCTAAAAATTTATTTTTTTATGTTAATAAAATAAAAGTTCCTCGCGCCATTTTGCACGGACATGTCAAGTCCAAGTTTTTCGTTTTGTAAATTAGTTTACTGTGGATATTGTTAGTCAAAAGTGGTGTTGTTTTGTTTAATAATGTGCTACATTGTGAATAATTATGGAAAACGATAAATTTGACTCTAATCTGACACGAGTATATGGAGCAGAAGTAATTCTTTACTTTTTGCGCTTTTCCCGCGCTGTGAACTCCAGAAGGGTATACCTTCGTGTTTGGGCGATATTGACGTGAATTACTCCATGAAAAGCATCAAATTCTGCAACACTTGGAATTTGATGATCCCCAACTCGGTTATGAACTCTGTTATGAACATATATTATGTAAACAAATTACGTGTTTAGGGCTGATGTATTCTGTACAATGTTCTTAAAGACACTTAAAAAAAAACTTCGAAAAATCGTTTAGAAGTATGTGAGTATTTTTGACTACAGCAATAATAAGAGCGGCTTTTTCTTTGACCCATAACAACCTACAGCAGCAAATCGTACCTATTATGAATCTGGTCTTTACATATACATCTATGTAATACGTTTTTGTAAGTATGAATGAATGACGGCGTGTCGTAGTGCCTGTATATGGAGCCGACTCATGCGGTGACTGACAATGAGTGGTCATGTTCGGAAGCCATCCGACCTTGGAGGTCCTTCACCGACATACCAAGGTCGCCGGTTTGATTCCTAAAGCCTAGTAATAAAACTAGCTACGAGTAAGTTCAATAAAAGCTACCTAAATAATAAAATTAAAAATAAACTAAACTATACCTAAAAGATCGTTTCCAATTTCTGTGTGATACACACAGTTGTTCTCTTCGCCCTTCCTTTAACAATTAAAAGTCCCGCCACATTCGTCCAGCAGATGTTCAGATTCTTATAAATATAAATATAATAATAAGATTTTAACATTGTAAATAATGTTTAACAAAATGTGTGTGCCAGGAATGGCTTAATGTGCAGAACTAACTTACTATTAATATTAACTATTACCATGTTCTATGCAAATAAATAATTTCAATTCATTTCATACAGTATCAGCAGCCAGTGGAACCGACTCCCTCTTCATATTCGTAAAGCACCATCACTTATGTTATAAAAATTTGCTCACTAAACATTTATTTATTTATAAGTTCTCCAACAAAATCAACAATATTTCAATTTTTAAGTACATGCATACATAATTAACAGAGTAAATGTGATTTTAATTAAAGGAGAAGACGGCCTGCTCATAATTACCATTGAGTATAAATTTAAAACTAGGCATGCAATAGATATTATACATTACATAAACAAATTATTTACCTACCTAACAGTTAAATCTATAAATTAAATTATAATTAATAAAACTAATACCTACCTAATTACCTAAATAAATGTTACAAATATTATAATACTGAAAAAAAAAACAGTTTTAAGAAATAATTACAAACAAAATTACTAAAAGCTAAAATTAACAAAAACTACCGATTTTGTTTGTTTTTAATGCCTTTTTAAATTTAACATTTTCACAAAAAGCAAGACGAGTCTACATAACTTGACTAAATCGGTGTATTATTGTATGTATATTTATATATATATATATATAATTATAGTATGTAACCAGTATATGTATGTGTTATCTATGTATTTATCTTATAGATTTAATATCGTTCTTTTTTTTTAGTTATAAGGTTTTAACTCGATAAATCTTTTTATCTCAAATATTAGCGGTCATGCACCTTACAATCCCTGCTCACATCTCCCAAAGGTTAGCTGTTAGAAAATGTTTTTACACATTAAGCTCGCCTATGTACTGTAAAATGTATTATTTTCTGTGCAATAAAGAATTTATCTATCTATCTATAACTAAAAAATGTCCTCTAGAGACGTCCCATCCGAGATAGTCCCAAGGAGACTGGCAACATTTACCCTCTGTATAGCGAGGCTAATACGTTGGCAGAAATTATTGCCAGCCTTCCTGTCTTCAGACCTTTCAACCGCTTTGAATTTTATTGAACGCAAGGACGTTATATATAACAAGATAAGGGAAGAAGCCTAATCAGTATGACAATTAAAGCTAGGACAATACAAAAATAAGTTATGTTCTTGTTCGATGGGCATTTTCAAATTGTTTTATTATTTCCCAGGCAACGAACAATATGACGACCTGCATACTTAAGTCTAGTGTAACGTAACCTGCAAACCTGTAGACCAAACACCGACTGGGCTCACTATTTTCCTCGTAGAAGCTCGTCGACCGTTTTCAAATAGCGCCTTACTTTGTAATTTGCAGCTGATAATATTACTATATAATATAATAATAATAAAAATGTTTATTTCTCTCATAAAATACATATGTAGGTACATTAAAAATATCAACAGTTACAATATGGTACATACATACCTATTAGATATTGTACCCAAAACCAAAATGTATATTTTAAACAAATTAAATTACCGAGCATGAGAGCTGGTGCCTGAACGAGGTACCTAGAAGATACCTGTATCTCAGGTCACCAGTTAACACCACTCGGACTAGCAAGTATTTACATTGATAATAAATAAAGAGTTATCTTATTTATCTTTAATCAATAGCGGATTTTATGTGTAATACAAAGAACTTTAAAATCAAGTCACTTTTATTTTCTTGAATCTAGTACTCCCCGTGAAGTCCCGATCTAGAATGCCCGCTTATTTCCTGCCAATCGCTATCCTTCCGTTAGTTCCAGTTTTTGCCGCGCGGCGTGATTTCGTGTTGCCCGTATTAAAAAAATATGTAGCATCTACTCGAATGAATTTGTCTGATTTTCAAAACTGTCAATTGTAAAATAATTAGATTATGTTTGAATTGTTATTACTATTTTAGAATAGCTATCACTAGAGAACAAAAGCAAGAAAGATGGACTAAAGAAACAAAGTATCAGGACTACAAATGCGAAATATCATGAAGAGATATTAAAGTCCTCAAAACTGTAAACACTTTAAAAATAAAAGAAAAAGGACATGTGACAATAATAATATAATATAACAATTAATTCGATGTAAAAAATACAGTAACATAAAAAGAGTATACACGGGTTTCTATTTTATGGCGCTAACATTACATATGTTAACACAAATCTAATAATAAATCATTTTAAGCGAAGTTTTATAGGCCTATAATATATATATATATATATATATATATATATGGTTATAACTGTAAATTTTATGAACTTTACGCCAGTGCTTGATATAGGCTTATCAGCAATGCGCTTCGAGCCTATTCAAATTCAAATTATTTATTTCTATTTATCAAATTAAAATTTAAATCATAATAATATGAATATCATAATATTATTTATAATAACAATAAGAACTTAATTCGTGGCTGTAAGGAAGCTGTATCAATTTACACTCTAAATAATAATATTAGTAATGAAAAATAAAATGAAAATAAGTAAAAATCGTAAAAAAAAATAATCATAATAAAACAATATATGAAAATAAAAATTTCATACCTACCTATAGGCATAGATATTAAATTTAAGATGGAGCGGACATTAGAAGTTAATTTCATACAAAATGTTTGTTACATTATTTGTTACGCCATATTTGTTCGTCTTCTCTTTTTGAAGAAGAACGTGTTTTACACATCCCTAGCATATAGGTCGCCACATTGTTAGTAAAACAGCAAAATCAATTTGAAAATGCATGTCGAAAACGACCATAATTATCAATGCACTGTCATAGACTAACTAATTCTGAGACGATAAGACCCATCTTATAATTAAATTATTTGCTAATACTCGTAGATATAAAAAAATTACATTAATAAAACTCAAAGATGGTTTTTCGTAGAACAAAATTTAAATTGTCTCATCTACATATATGTTTCTATGTTTGGGTTATTGTATATACTTTGATTTATCTAATAATACTATTGTCTTTTGTCTACAGTGCGAAGAGTCGATGTCCAGCGGAGACATGGCCGTGTCAGCCGCGAGAGCTGGACCTTCCTCTCGCTGGCACCCGGCATGCTTCCTCTGCCACACGTGCCGCGAGCTGCTGGTGGACCTGGTGTACTTCTGGAGGGACGGCCGTCTCTACTGCGGCAGACACCACGCAGAGACCCTTAAGCCAAGATGCTCGGCGTGCGATGAGGTATGTACTAGCTAGTGTATTTTATTAAATTGCCTACTTCCACTCCCACATCAGCTGGTGGACCTGGTGTACTTCTGAACCGACGGTCGTCTCTACTGCGGCAGATACCACGTAGAGATCTTTAACCCACGATGCTAGTGTATGGTATTGTGTTGCCTATTTCCTCTGCTACATCTGCTGGTGGACTTAGTGAACGGACGGTCGTTTCGACTCCTGTGGCAAAAACCACGTAGGTAAGTAAGGTATGTACTGGCTAGTGGATGTTATTGGGTTGCGTGATTACTCTGCCACATCTGCTGCGAGCTGTTGGATGGAGGAAAGATTCTACCCTCCTCCGAGTTTAAATATTTCAATTTTTCTGTGTTATGTATTTTATCAAATCAAATCAAATGTTGCGGATATGTTAATAACATATCACGATACTACGAGGTGCTGTCAGAAAATATTACAACTCCTCATTAAAGAAAATATATTAGCTTAGAACTAAAAAAATACGTTTGAAATTGTATATCCAATCGTAAATTCAACAAGAAAACCAGTGCAGTGTGATGATGTTAATACTAAAGTGATTGCAGAAAAGTGTATGCAAAACGAATATATCATTTATGTCAAAGTTTGAGATTTAGATCTGTTATTACATGGTCGAAGGGTCTGCTGCAATTATAAGGCAGCTGCCAGCGACTTCATATGCAGTTTACGAAATATTTCTTAAAACCCTAGTTCAAAAAAAAGTAAATGTTGGATTGTCAGCACACACTTTAGAATAGTCTAAGATACGTCTAAGATCGATCGTTAACGAGGGTTATCCACATAAAATCCACTTTTTATTTAATTAAATATGCTAACAAAAGCAACGGTCATGAGTTGTCTAACTGATTGTATACTACCCACAGAACATAAGTAACACAGAAATATGTAATACATTTTTTTTTAATGTATTAAATAATAACGTTCTCTATTATTACACTAGCTCATAGTGTCGCTTATAACGATTAAATTTGGGAAGTAATGTCAAACGTCCAACTTAAAGACACAGGAATCGAAACCTTGTGTCAAAATTTTCGACTCCGATTCCCGGCTAACATATTAGTTTTATTCAAAAAAAACAATAATGCAGTTTTATTCATTATCAAAGTCGGTCCAGAAACTCCTTTCAGCATTTTTCGATATACGCCGTAGTTTAGACAGCTAAAACTTGAAAAAAAAACAGCCTTGTACTTAATATTGTATATATTTAAAGACAGAGACTGGAAGAGCATTCCACATCATCGTGCGACAGATGTATGAGTCCCTTAATGTATACTACACAAAGTCAAAATCCAAATATCTTTATTCACGTAAACCTATTACAGGCATTTGTGACACGTCATAATTTAAATTATTTAGAATGATTCTACTCCTGTTAGTGGAAGACTAAGCAGCGAAGTAATCCAAGGAGTAAGCTGTTAGCAGAAGACTAACAGCTTAGCAAATTCCAGTGACCTGTTAATGTTTAATCTGACTGAGAAAGGAATCTGCAAAGAAAACTCAGCTATAGCAGATTGACAAATGAAACAAATACAGAATTACACAACAACAATAAATAAATAACTTTCAAATTCACCTGAGTAGGTACCTATGAGATAACAATACCTGGTACAGTGGTACCCTACCAGGTATGTTAGAATTAGGACTTGCCTGTGTGCAACCCGAAAAAAATACGTTCAATATATGCGTGAAGAGACAAAAATAAAATCATTTATATCCTTAATCCGAATTTACATATGTATGTTTTTATTTCATTAAACTTACTTCGTGCTGTTTCATTACACGTGGCAGTGTCTTATCTCTGTTACCCTTCAGTTCCACCCCCAATCCACTTCATCGGCTATCCACTCCATCGTCACTTCCCACTTCCACCACATTATGCTACTGATGTTATCTTATTTCCGGTATTATAAGCCCGGATATTGGCAAATCGGTTCGCTCGGAACTAAAAAGAAAGTAAAATATCATCACGACCGTATCCCTTTCGCGGTGGGCAGAAGCCACGCTTTTAATGACACGGATTCACGGACATTTACAATACAAAATACAGTCCTAGAACTCCACTATTAGAGTTTTTTATTTTATTTTTTATACTAGCACGACATGTGACCTTGCGCTCACCTGAAGGTTCATGAATGTTATCAACTGGAATCAGACAATCCTAAATGGAATCAGTCCCTAACTCTATGCCGGCTTGACTGGGTAAATGATTATTATTAGTTGGCATCATCACGACCGTACATTACTTTTTGTTTTAATAAAACGGATTCACATTTAGCCAACTTTACTAAAGGCCAATCATGACAAGTGGCAAGCTCGTCGATTTCTCCAGCGTACCAAACTCGAGAAATATCACAAATAAATTAAATAATTTATTGCGTCCTGATCATGAATATATTTAGAGATTATTCTGTAAAATGGCATTTAAAGAAACTTAAAAGATAAACGAAGTAGTATTTCGCACAGACCAAAATATGCATCCACATGCCATACCCACTATCCCTACGCGTACTCATAAATTTGGAGACTCTTACATCTGTCGCACGCTGAAGATGTGGAATGCTCTCCCAGCCAGTGTGTTTCCCCACTCCTATAACCTGAAGTCCTTCAAGCGAAGAGTGAAAAAGCATATTGACAGGCCGGCATAATGGTATAGGGACTGATGTCGACTGTTCAGAGGCTGGCTTCAGTTGCTCCCGTTCTTGGACCTAGAGTGAGCCACTACCAGATACTAAAAAAAAGATACATAGGCATGTAGTCTACCTTAATTCTGACTTGCCTGGTGGGTTACTGCTGTACCAGGTATTGTATCATTGGTACTGATAACTAAATTTAAAAGGTTATTAATTGATCGTTGTGGTGCAGTTTTGTATATGTTTTATTTTGTAAATCTGATATAGCTGAGTTTTCCTTGCAGATTCCTTTCTCAGTCAGATTAGACATTAACAGGTCACTGGAATTTGCTAAGCTGCTGGTCTTTTGCTAACAGCTTACTTATTGGACCACTTTGCTGCTTAGTCTTCTACTAGCAGGAGTAGAATCATTCAAAATAATTAAATTAATGTCGTTTCATAAATGCCTGTAATAGGTTTACATGAATAAAGATATTTTGACTTTGACTTTGAAATGCTAAAGCAACAGGTTACAAAAAAGAAAAATTGTTTATCGCTTCTCGTTCGTAATACCTAAAGAGATTAGAGAAGTATACTTAGCCATCATGACAAGTAACTCAATTATTTCAAAAAGAACATTCATCTAGAACTTAGAATTCTAAACTGCCAGTCTAGAGTAACAGTTGGAGATGGGCCTTTCAGATATTTGTTACGGGTTGGCGAGGGTCTGTTGTCAATGTTAAATAATAAATAATAATATAAATTTAACCTAATAGTATACCTAATTATCTCATCGATCTAAAGCTATGTATATCTTCCCTTTGTTTCCTATTATTTCTATATAATGATTTTCACTCACTAATATCATAATAATCCTATGCTACTTGTATAGCTATTTGTAAATATTTTAATTTTATTATAATTTTTATTTTACTAATGTTTAATATTTTTAATTTTTTATTTGTATTTTTTTTTGGTATTTAACCCACTGTTTTGGAGGAATGAACTGTATAAATAATATAAAATCTATCTGGCTTAAGATCTAATAATTTATAATATTGTAATTTTTATGTCCAAGTTATAAGCTGTGATTTTTCTGAAAATAAATATTTTTTTTAGCGTTTTGTTTAGGGTGATCTCGTGTTGTAAATGTATGACAAATGTACGAAAGAAAAGTGTATTTCTCATTGGTACATGCCGGAATTTGAACTGAATTTTGTAGGATTTTAAGGAAGCCTTCCTACAACCGAGCCACCACCGCTCCTTTACAGCATTAATAAAGTATAACTCTATTGGATCCCTCTCGCTCGCACAACCCAACTTTTTCAAAGATTATTCATGATGCATTTGATAAATGTAGTCTATCAACTTACTACGGAATGTCCAACCCATCTCCAACAGTGGCAGTCAGAACTCTGTGTTCTAGGGGCTGTAATGAATGTTCTTTTTGAAATAATTGAGTCACTTGTCATGATGGACCTAAGTATACTTGTTTAATGTCTGACCATCTCTTTAAGGATTACAGTCGTGATGATGTGTAAAGGTGCCATAAAAGCATTTATCAAAATCACAGCCACTAGACCTTCATTGCAAAAGATGGTTATTTTATAACAATTATGAAGAATTTGGCCAACTCTCGCCACACTACAATAAACACTATTTTCTGAAGAGATGGATAAAATAGAAAACCTTTATTATCATAAATACGTTTTTAAAAAAGCTAATGACAAAAAAATGGGGATACAGTTTAATGTAACCTAGTAACGAAATTCGCGCATGATTCCTATATGAGGCAAGTTTTACTGAGCCACAACGGCTCGGTTACTGAACAACTCTTGCCAGTCTCAAGGTCAAATCATTGTGGTAAAAGCTGTCGAGATTTTCTTACTGATTGTGACGGTTTTTGGCATCGGAAAAACAAAATAAATGTTATATAACGGAGGACAAGGTCACCTGTCGTGCCTGTATAAATACAATGCCTAATGGTGCATAGTGTGCCATTTAACTGAAGTACCACCATTCCGTATCACTATGCTGGAGTATATAATGTCAAGGAGAGAGTTCGAGTATATCAGCAATGCAGTAAACAGAATGCAGACACGTCCAGTTTGGGAATATTATGCATATAATTAAAAACCACCTATGTTATATTTTAATATATTTTTAGATTTCATTATTACTAGTAGTAACTGTCCAACAACAATAACTTATTAATTATTCCTATTCCACAGCTCATAATATTATTGCTAGAATAAAATCGCACAGGAATAATAAGTTCTTAATAAAATTAAATGTTAGTTGTGACGCACGATCATTCTATTCCGCCTTGCCCTTAACTTATTAAAAAAAATGCATTAGGCGTGTGCAATTGGGCTCGTTACCGACTGATCAGAGCGACTCTGCTGCAATACCGCTTACATCAAGGAAGTAATCTCTGTGGAGACAGAGGTCTTTTAATAAATTAAGCCTATACAATACTGGATTTATCTCGTTCAATATATTTTTATGTCAATAAATTATTTTTATTAAATTAAATTTCTAAATATTAGTCATATATTTAGAAATTTTGCGTTTAAATTTAAGAGTAGGTACATAATTGGTAGTTAGCTTGTCACTTTGTTATTTTGGCCAATCACGTCCCTTACAACCTTTTATTAAAAAGTGAAAAAGATACAGGCATCATCATAATTTAATTGATTCTAAAGCATAGATATTGCTATCTATGTCTGTAAAAAATAGAAAAACTGATTTCAGTAACATGGTAATTGTTAATTTTTCGTAACTATTAACATTGTTTTAAATAAATAAATGTAAAACAACATGTTTAAATGTTTATAATACTTTGTGTATATTATTTATTTTAAAAATTAGCCAAACTATATAACTATATTTTTATGTATAATATTTATTTATTAATGCTTCTTTTTTATGTAATTAGTTTGTTTTGATACAATAATCATTATTATATTCGTTGTACTATATTTTTTGTAGTTTTATATTTATTATGTTATTTATATTTAGGTATATTTTTCTGTTTAAAATGTCTTATTGTGAGGGATCAGCTGGAAATCAGTGCTGTGACCGAGTGTTGCAGCTTATTGCTGAGCTGATTCCCTATTTGTCACCACATTATTTTATTTGTTGTATTATTATTATTATTTTTTACTGTTTCTGTTTTTTTGTAACAAATAAACTTTTTTGTTTCTTTCTTTCTTTCTAAACTGTAATATCAGAACCAATGTAATATGGAACCGACACCGCGAACCAGATGTTTACGCCATACTTTGATGCCGCGGCATCAAATTCATAGCTACCTACGCTCATTGTGACTACACCCCGAAATTGAAATTTAACAACAATTTAAAAAAGTCCACCTTACGTAAAACATGTTAAAATCAATCCCGCTGCTAGCTAGTTTAGTTAGACAATTGTTTTAGCGCACTGTTATCAACTTGCGACACGTTTTTATTTATTTAGGAAAAGTTACAGCTAATTTATACATTATATATGTATAAAATAATAATAAAAAGTCACTGACAGATTTTATAGAAACCTAAAAATAAAATAAAATAAACTAACAAAAATAAGAATTAAAACAAGAATTACCTCCGAATACATAAGAATAATAAATTACAATAACCACATCAATAAAAAAATATGGATTAACTATATTACTTTTATTTCAATGTATATACTCGTTTCTTTTTTAAAACCATAAAATTTGCATGTAAAAATTGGTTTATATAACTTAAAATAAATAAATTTGAAAATTTAATTCTAGGACTTACGATGTTTTTGTGTTAGTTCCTCAAGGCCAGACTTAGCACGGTCGTATCATCACGCGAGGTTACCTCTAGCATGCTATATTTCTAATGATGTAAACTGATAGAGCCTAAATTTATGAACCACAATTTTTACGGATTCTTTAAAATAAATATCTTAATCCAAATTCTCCAAAAATATTATTTGGAATGCTTTTATTATTAATAATAATAATAAATATTTATTACACAAAGTTAAATAATTAAATGCACAGGCGAGCTTTATGTCGTAATGCATCTTCTACCAACTTACCTATATATATATATATATATAGATATTCGTATAGATTACCATGAACCCAATACTTACAATGATAAAAAACCCAATATAACCAATTACGCATACTTCAAAGTCAAAATATCTTTATTCACGTAATCAGGCATTATAATAATGGTAAATTACAGGCATTTGTGACACGTCATAATTTAAATTAATTCGAATGATTCTACTCCTATTAGTGAAAGACTAAGCAGCGAAGTGGTCCAAAGAGTAAGCGGTTAGCAGAAGACCAGCAGCTTAGCAGATTCCAGTGACCTGTTAATGTTTAATCTGACTCAGAAAGGAATCTGCTAGGAAAACTCAACGCAACTATTGTGCTACGACACGCTCTGCAAATATCTTTCCCCAACCAAATACTGTGTGGTTTTGCTAACGCCATCTTGGAAGCTCTGACGGCAGAAAATAATATACCGTAGCAATAACTTGGACCCGGGTTCGGTTCCCGTGGCAAGTCGCGTGATAACTTATCTATATATCTTGTGCCCGTGAGAATACAGACCGTTTTAATTAACTAATAAGTAATTAAAGTCATATCAAAGAGTCGCAAATTCGAGTCCCAGCATGTAGCAATAACTAATAATAATAATATCTTTATTCAGTAAAGTTACAAGATATGAAAACAATAACATATTTCATTATGCATTATGGTACAGGAAAACAGACATTTGCAGCCAAACTAAGCCCATATGTATAGGTCTGTCCGTCGGCAGTCAACGCCCTTTTAAATAAATTATTACTTTTCATTACAAAATAAAAACGAAACAAAATGTACACAAAAAGAAAAATAAAATAAAAATTGTGTGATTGAGATCCTCTTTTTGTGTATGATGTAAGTGTGTGTGTGTAAATTTTACATACTTTGTTATTATCATATTCCTATTTTACTATTGACAATAATTCCTCCGTTATATTATAGTCAAGAGACTGTAGCCATTGTGTGACATTCTTTCTACATATCACTTTAGTGCATTAATATATGGCTACCTCTTTATTAATTTTATTATATAAATATGGACCCAGAAAACAGAAAAATCTGCTAGTAAAAACTTTGCGAAAAGCTTGAGAGCTTCCACACACAAGATCATTCCTTCGTTTACTAAAAACTTCAGGACTAAGAATACACGGTATAGATCCCGGCATCAGCATGTTTTTTTTTACAATTTTACTGAGCAACCGAGACCGGCTTAATAAGAGGGTTTAACTATCCCTCTCGCTCGCACAATCCGATATTTTTATAAGTCTTAAAATACACTCTTATGAAAAATGTAGTCTTATTTTTAAAGCGCCTGCGAGGTCGCATGTCATAGACAATAATAAACAATTATGTAGGCGTCGCTCGTGATATTATATTTGGCAGTCTATTATTATTATTATTTTATTTTTTTATTATTTTTTAAGCATAATTTTATAACATATAAAAATTAAATTATATATAAACTACAAAAAAAACAATGCCCTGGGGTCACTGATCGGCAGTCGAAATGTCAGTGACAAAGCTCGGCTCGCCATACACAATGCCATGTTGGTACCAACACTGATGTATGGAAGCGAGACGTGGATACGTCAGAATACGCATGAGAGTAGGGTTAATGCAGTAGAAATGCGGTCGTTGCGGCGGATATGTGGCGTCACTTTGGCGGACCGCATACGTAACGTCGAAATACGGAAAAGGGTTGGTATGAAGGAAAGCATAGGGACAAAAATAAGGAAAGGCATGCTACGATGGTTCGGGCATGTTGAAAAGATGAGCGATGAAAGATTGACGAACCAGATATATAATGCGAAAGTTGTAGGTAAAAGAGGCCCTGGCAGACCGAGACTCACATATCACGATCAAATAAATAAAACACTGACTGAAGGTGCATTAAAAAGTCTTCGTAACCAAAGGGCATGTATGAAGAGGTTAATGAATGTCGACGAAGCGAAAGAGGTATGTCGTGATCGTGTCAAATGGCGCTCAATTGTCTCTGCCTACCCCGCAAGGGATCTGGCGTGAAGATATGTATGTATGTATGTAAAAAAAACCATTAGGTACTTACAAAATTGTATTTCAAAATTTTGTTGTTTTCGCGCGGTATGGTGGCAAGAAAGCTGGCCGCATTTCCTCGCTCTTGTTGCAGACAATTAGATGAGGGGTGATAGTTATTTATCATTATTATTAGTAAGTAGGTATTTAATTGTAAGATTTATTTATTTAATTTAATACAGAAATTTAAGATAATATTTTTATTGTTTCATTAGCAACATTTCTAGGTCGTCAGTAGTTTTCACTCTAGAACGTTACTATTGTCAATATTCTAAGCTAGAACCCATTTGCCCCATATCGTTTGTCGGTTTTGCGGCAGATGTCGTCGGCCAATTGCCACTCGTTGTCGAACTTTGGACGTCTGGTCCTAATTAAAAATAGGTGATACAGTAAGAAAAGTTCATCGCTCTGTTTGGAGTGTGTTCTGACCTCGGCCAGACAATGGCTCCCACGATGCCGGCCATTCATTAAACACAACGGTACCCTATTTGGAGCAAAGAAAATTCATTAATACTGCTCGCTTATTATATTTAAGACATTTAAACTGATTAGGCTTTGATATGGAAATACCAATTAATTACTGACATACTACATTGAGAGCATCAACAAAACAGCGTCAAAAAATCTCGGAATACTAACAAGGTGAAGCGGTTTTCCCGTCTTCAATCAGACTGTTACAATGCACAAAGTACAGATCAGATCATGCGTGGAATACTGTTATCAATTCATGGTCCGTGCCATCCCATATCCTATGCACGGCTATATCCTGGAGTACTTGGGTGCCTGTCGGGGCGCGTTGTGCTGCATATCTTAATATGTGTAAGTTGTATCTTTTTAAACTTTCGCGCACACTCATAATAGATTTTTATAATTTTAACGGCTCTTTACGCGATTTACCTTAGAGACATATTTCTCCCGACGTTTCAGCCAAGTTGCATTGGCCGTGGTCACGGGTCGACTGAAGCTATGCGGTGTAGTCTCGTACATACTGGGCGGCAGATGTAAACCTACCCACTTATCACTTTTAAAAGTTTTTAGAAATCACGACACACGACACTTCAATATCCTTGGCGACACCGGGCTGTTTTTCCCGGCGTCGAAACCTATTGATTACTGGATGCTGTGTACACACCATTCTCCAAAGTAGCAAAACACGTACGCACCCCAAAAGATGTCATTCCTTTTCAAACGCCTGGCGTATATAAAGTGGACTGCAGCTGTGGGAGTTCATATATTGGCCAAACTAAGCGCACAATAGCCGAAAGGTCAAGGAACATATAGCAGCTGTAAAAAACTGCCAATTAAACAAGTCAGCAATAGCAGAACACCTAATGGATAGTGGCACAAACCATTGGATTGAGCTGCATGACCCAAAGATACTTTCTACCGATCGTCACTATTACCCTAGAATAGTACGTGAAGCGATAGAAATAAACACAAAAATTTCAATCGAGAGGGGGGTTATAAGCTATCTTCATCGTGGAATCCAGCGATGAATAAACGTATTTCTTTCTTTCTTTCTTCTCACCTTTGCAATGGTTCCGCCAAGTACCTCACATTATTTATTGTTGTGGGCGATCACAACCGAGAGACGAAATAGAGAGAGAAATAATTACGTAAGTCAACGTTTGCACGATCGTCGATCTCTCGCTACCTACTTGATTAGGCTCAGTATGAGTGGCAATATTTTTAGGAAAACTTCTCTGCACCGTAACTTAAAATTTTATTACTAAATAATTAAAATAAAAAATACCTAGTTCTTTATTTTTATTCTAGATTATAATATAAATATATTTGCTCTGTAATAAATTCCACGTAGTATAAAACGTTGATTTCATTCGCATAACCAATCGGTGAAGGTCGCTCATAGAGTCAACCTAATGAAAAGTTTATACTTCTCAAGTAATAACACTTTATTATTAACTAGTTGATGTAACAGCATTCCTATGACACGTATGACACCTGTATATTGAAGTACGGGGCACACCCAATTACATCGTCGTCGTTCTAATTATTATTTTTTAAATCCAAATTAATCGAACATTTTAGGACATCAACATAATTCCACATATAACATTAAAAACTAAGACAAGTGATATACGAGTATGATACAAATAAAAAGTGATAAAATTTATAAGGTATAAATATTTAATAATGGTAAAATTCACTGTATTAAATTAATAATTCCTAAATTTAAATAGAACAGATAAAAATATTAAAATTACTTTCACACTAAGATTATAGTGCATGCATGTTTGTCTAAGTATAAGAGTGAGTGTATGTGTGTATGTGTATGAGAGTTTAAATGTGTGTGTGTGAGTGATAATATAGGTGAATTTATCCATACATTTTTAAAATACTGTTTTAAGTAATTGATGTTTAAATTACCAATACAAGAATATTAAATGAGCTCAGGTCGCATCCCATAGCACACCAGCCTCAGTGACTTCATTCCTCGGGCCCTTGTGTCTGTGGGTTCGCCAGCCATATTAGAACCCAGTGGCATCCCATAGCACGCCAGCCTCAGTGACTTCATTCCTCAGGCCCTTGTGTCTGTGGGTTCGCCAGCCATATTAGAACCCAGTGGCATCCCATAGCACGCCAGCCTCAGTGACTTCATTCCTCGGGCCCTTGTGTCTGTGGGTTCGCCAGCCATATTAGAACCCAGTGGCATCCCATAGCACGCCAGCCTCAGTGACTTCATTCCTCGGGCCCTTGTGTCTGTGGGTCGCCAGCCATATTAGAACCCAGTGGCATGCCATAGCACGCCAGCCTCAGTGACTTCATTCCTCGGGCCCTTGTGTCTGTGGGTTCGCCAGCCATATTAGAACCCAGTGGCATCCCATAGCACGCCAGCCTCAGTGACTTCATTCCTCGGGCCCTTGTGTCTGTGGGTTCGCCAGCCATATTAGAACCCAGTGGCATGGGATGACGCTGGTACCAAGAAGGATTTGTCTTTAGTCTGGGATGCCACCTGTGAGGACACCCTGGCGCCTTCCCACCTGTCCTTGAGGTGCATTACAAGCAGAGAACCTCAAACGGCGGAAATACACCCAGCTATCCTTAGTACTTTATAATAATAATAATAATAAACGTTTATTTACTTAAAAAACCACTGGTGCTCAAACAAAGTTAATCTGAATCTCAGGCACCAGTTCCACTACACAAATAAGTATAATATATAATTTAATACATATAGAATTTTAGCTTTTTTTCCATTTAGTTTATAGTTTTTGTTACTTTTTACTATTAGCAATAACAAATTGAGTTATGTACCTACTATTTTACTATTTGTAACAATTCTTCTGCTTCATCGTGGTTTAATTTATTTAACCAAGAACTTAAAATAATTTTACATTTATTATAGTTCAGAGAATTTACATGAATAACTTTGCCTATTGGTAGTGATTTAGAGCAAGTTTTTTATTTATTATATATTTTTTATTTTCTTATTTTATTGTTTTAAATTTTAGTTGTTTTTTTCATGTCAAAGTCAAAATATCTTTATTCACGTAAACCTATTACAGGCATTTATGAAACGTCATTAATTTAATTATTGTGAATGATTCTACTCCTGCTAGTAGAAGACTAAGCAGCAAAGTGGTCTGTTAATGTTTAATCTGATCATGATTAAGTAGTTTATATTATATTTTATAATTATTAATAATAAATTGTAATATTTATTATTAATAATAAATTGTAATATTTCTACGAATAAAGTATTTAAACCATTATGTTAAATCTAAACAATATTAAATAACATCTAGAACGTATTATCACGACCGTATACCTTTCGGGGTGTTCAGAAACCACGATGAATCGGATTCACATTTAGCCAACTTTACTGCTGGCCCATCATGACAAGTGGTTAGCTCGTAAGTCTAGCGTACTAAATTGGAGAAATACCACAAATTAATTTAATAAATTATTGTGACTATAAATAAAAGATTCCACTATGTTGACGTTTTTGTTAAGGAAACAGAATATGGACATAAAATAGATTATACAGAAAGAAAAAGTAATTTTAAATTGAAAACCTTAAACACAGCAATCAAAGAAATTAAAAGGGCTGTAAAACTGAAGATTGGGATCTAAAACAAGTCAGAGATGTCAAAATAAAGTAATTAGGGCGCATTCACACCGTACTTCGTGGAGCGCGATATTACTATAATAATATCGCAGCCATTTGCATGCTTACACCGGCGGATTATCCACAATTCACCCACTCTTTAAAACAAAACAAAAAACAAAACAACGAAAACTTGAGAAAGTTCGTCTCCTTTTAGAAAAAACAAGTTCTTTAACGATGTTTAATTGTCGCTACACCCTTTGATCAAATGAACTAGATCAAATGAACTAGATCAAATGAACTAGATCAAATGAACTAGATCAAATAAACTAGTTCATTTGAACTAGTTCAAATGAACTGGATCAAATTAACTAGATCAAATGAACTAGATCAAATGTACTAGATCAAATGAACTAGATCAAATGAACTAGATCAAATGAACTAGATCAAATGAACTAGATCAAATGAACTAGATCAAATGAACTAGACCAAATGAACTAGATCAAATGAACTTATCAAAGGTTCAATACATTTGTTTATTGTACCTAAAGAATGGCCCAAATCAGTTTTCAATTAACTTAAAATAAGTGACGGCGAATCTAACAGCGTTCGTAAACTAACGCCGTGTAAGGTTTTAACACCGAGTAGTGACACTGGCCGTTTGAAAATGTTTCGGGACAAGTATCATAAGTTAATAAACATGTTAGCTAATAATCTGTGAAATACGCAACAAAACTCTAAATTTAATATAAACTATACTAATATTGTCATTCTTCTGAGATACTAATAACATACCAAATATGTCTTTAGTAGAGATAATATTTTAAGAGTTGACAGTGACATTATGTTCGTAAATCGTAAGTGAATGTTGGTGTCGAGGAACTACACTGACGACGTCAGAACTTTACGCGGAGTTACAAAAACGAACGCGCCTCAGGCAGACAGATAAATGGCCAAAAAAATTTAATCAACATCGGTCCAGTAATACAGGCGTGAAGGACGGACAAACAGATATCCATACTTTTTTCACATTTTTTTATTTATTTAAAACTTTTTGCACTATACATATACAAAGGCGGACCGCGCGCCGCTAGACATTACTTATTAATACATTTTTTTATGTTAACATTTCCGTTTTTTTTATTCAAACGCTTCATAATAACATCAAATGTCATTTTTTTTTTGCAATGGAACGGTTCCCGCTAAAAATGTTAGCATTTTATGCTAGCGCCCCGCTGGTACATTCTAATTCAATTCAATTCGTTTATTTTGAAAGTAGGCATAGGACAAAAAGAGATGTATTCTGCACTTTTACACGTAAATTTTTACATTATTGATATAAAAAATAATAAATAAAATAAAATGGTTACCAGTACATGGTAACCATCATCTGGGAAGAGAAACAATCAAATATTAAAAATAACAAATTTATAAATACAGAATAACGCTTAACATTATAACTGCTGTAGATAGGCAATGTCACACTATAAGCTAAGACAAGAACGAAACTATGTATATGGAACGCAGATTAAAAATGTTGTTTTTTTATTGTGCTAGTTTTAAAGAGTGGTAACTTAGGTCAACTGTGATAATGAGATAGATAGGGGGTTCTCAGGGAAGTCTAATTGAAATCACATGCGATCTGAAATAGCGTTTTTGCACATTTAAATCAAAACTACAGCGACATTTAGTAGTTTTTTTAATTTAACATTGTGTCTGCAAGATATTAGGTTTAAAATTTATATTTAGCAGCGCACTGGAAAATAATTCTCTCGTACTTACATTGAAATTTTTAAACTTGGATTAAATTTTTCAACATTATTTTTTTTGTTTCTTTTCTCTCTCGGTGTATGATGGATAAGATGACCCTTTCTATCCCATACAGCCAAGTCTGACGTTATAAGGTCAATATCAAATTCCAGATGTTTTAGAATTTGATGCTTTTCTTGGAAGTCACTCGCGCTATTATAGCCCAAACACGTGTCTGGTTCACAGCGCGGGTATACGGCAAAAAACAAACTGTAACTTGTGTCCTATATATAAAGTGAAATTTATAGTTTTCCATAATCATTCACATTGTAGCACATTATTAAACAAAACAACACCACTTTTGACTAACAATATCCACAATTAACTAATTTACAAAACAAAAACTTGCACTTGACATGTCTATTTTTATATAGGGAACCTTGGACAAAGTGTTACCATCAAATACTTTTTCTAACCTTTACGTTTTGATATTGCAGCCAATGACGTGCCTTATTATAGAATAATAAACGTGCGGTAACTTAACAATCCTTTCGGGAACAATAGAAATACTTTCCTAAAGTCTCCATAGATTGGTTAAAATTGAGTTAAGTTTAATCGTATCTGAGATAGATTTCTGACCACCCCGGAAGGGAAACGGTCGTGATGATGATAAAAAATTGTCCCAAGGGTCTTTTTGGAACTATTTAAAATTTACCAGCAAGACCACGGGACGACGACGCAAAGTGGGACGATCCTGCTAGATGAACGGATTACCTAAAAAAAAGTCGCTGGTGGGGGTTGGATGAAGGTTGCAAAGACCGCGTGCATGGCGAGCCTTGGCCTATATCCTGGAGTGGAGAGACACAGGCTGATGATGATTTTGATGAAACTGGCAAATGCTGTATAATTTCTTTTTTAATCTAAGATAATGTTTTTTTTGTCCACAGATAATCCTTGCCGACGAGTGCACAGAGGCTGAAGGTCGAGCATGGCACATGAAGCACTTCGCCTGTGCCGACTGTAGCAAGCAACTCGGAGGCCAGCGGTACATCATGAGGGAATCTCGCCCTTACTGTCTACCCTGCTTCGACTCCTGCTTCGCCGAGTACTGCGATGCCTGTGGAGAACCCGTAGGAGTCGACCAGGGACAAATGTCGCATGAAGGTCAACACTGGCACGCTACAGAACGCTGCTTTGCCTGTCACACATGCCGCGCGACGCTCTTAGGTCGTCCATTCCTCCCAAGAAAAGGGGCTATATTTTGCTCTATAGCGTGTTCTAAAGGCGAACCTCCAACTCCTTCTGACTCATCAGGCCCTGGACCAAGACCCCTTAGAGGACAGAGGGTGAAACGTTCCTCGTCTCCCCGCGCTTCGTCTCCTCAAACAAATCCAGACGCAGATTCTGAGCCAAGTTGTTCTCTAGCTCCGGACGCGCTCAACCCTCCTCTAGCTTGCCTTAGCCTGGACCACGCTTTAGCAGACTTACGATTGGAACCCATAGAGGTTCAAACTCCTAGTGAATCTGTAGAGCAAAGTGTTGAAGAATGGAGACCGCCGCCACCTATAGACGCGCAAGCATTGGTTACTCCAGGGCACTCCTCTTCAATGCCTGAGCTGACTTTAGTAGATGGGAAAACGTCTCCAAAGAAGCGATCGGGTAGGACGGTGAGGTTCTGCGGGGATGAGAATCCAGGGTTTGAGCCGGATGAAAGAGATGAGAGAGATGAAAGAAGCGAGAGGGAAGATAAGATGCGGCGTTGTGGTAAAGAAGATGATGCTAGCAGTTACTGCAGCACGTGTTCCTCTTCCTCTTCTTCAGCTGAGTCGTATTCTTTGCCAACAAGAAGAGCATACGGTGGTGTGAGGATATCGTACGTTCCTGACGACGCAGTGGCCTGCGCCAGAAGAGACAGACAGAGGAAGAACGCGCAGCAAGATAAAAACTGCATCATTTCATGATCCTGGCTTTACATCCCCTCCTTCCAACTGACACCTCCGATCAGAAAGACTGACTCTTAGAATATATTGTACAAGTTATATCTAAAACATCTAGTAGCTTGCGAGCTAAATTCTGTTTCTTTAAGAGTAAAACGGAATCATTTCATGAACAGACACTGCTATAAGTAGCTCGGTTATGTCTGTGTAATTATAAAGAATAAATATATTTTTTGTCATTTTAACGGTTGCGATTAACGAAACAGAATAAGGTAACCTATTACACTTGTATAATGTACAGGTAGTATAAACTAATGAATTTTAATTGTATACGTTTTATGTCTTCCTAAATAACCACACACAGCAGCACACCAGATGCGAAAATACGTAAGGCGTCCCAAGAATTGTAACAGCGGCGGTCTTAGCCATTGCTGCGAGGCTTCGGGAGGTAAGATCTTAGTTAATGATGATTAACTAAGGTGCATGAAAAATTTTCTACTTGGGTCGAGAACGAGTGCGCGAGGCCACCCGCAAGAGCAACACGGGGACGTTCTGCTTGCCACCTCCAAAGGCCACCCCTATTAGTCTTAATTTACGTCTAAGAACGATTTTCATCGGTCGGTTATCCGAAATCCACTTTTTATATGAAACGGTGATGGTCAAAGACAAACCTACAGGTAGGTATTTATGAAACGTCATTAATTAAATGATTTTGAAAGATTCTACTCCAGCTAGTGAAAGACTAAGCAGCAAAATGGTCCAAAGAGTAAGCTGTTAGCAGAAGACCAGCAGCTTAGCAGATTCCAGTGACCTGATAATGTTTAATCTGACTGAGAAAGGAATCTGTAAGAAAGATTCACAAAATAAAATGAATTTATCGAACCGACACATAAGTCAAAATTGCCAGAATTAGAGCTATTATCGTAAGTCTATACGCAAGCTATGGAGAGAGCTATGCTTGGTATTTCTCTGATGGATAGAATTCGAAACGTTGATATTCGTCAGAGAACCAAAGTTACTGACATAGCTTTTAAAATTAGCAAGCCGAAGTGGCAATGGGCCGTACACATCTACCGAGAATCGACGAACGATGGGGCCAACGGGTTCTAGAGTGGAGATCACGTATGGGAAGATGCTGAGCGAGACAACCCCCCGCCAGATGGACGGATGACCTGAAAAAGGTCGCTGGTGGGGGTTGGATAAGCCTTGGTGGAGAGATACATGCTGATGATAATGAATATCTTTGCTACGTGATGATTTAATGTTTCGTCGCCTTTGCCAAATACCGCACATGTCGTATTAAATCAATTCTCCAGGTGATCATGACATGTCACTAATCATATTGTGACGTCTCGCCTCCGTTCAAAGGGCCGGATAAAGGGTTATGTGACAGAACCTTGTAATTTACCCTAATGTGTTTAAATTTGGTTTGTATAACGCAGCCGGTGTAATCTCATGCCATCTGCCGATTCTCTTTCATGCCAAATTTTAATCGACGTTTTATTAAATAAGTATCTTGCACACAATAAATGCCACCGTAGCCTAGTGGATACGGCCGTAAATTTAGACGTGTATACCTTACCCGAATGGGGTTCTATTCCTAAATAATTTATTATTGTAAATTGTCCAGTCTGGTACATTAGAGACATCAGATTCTACTTTTCGAGTTGGCTAAATAAATAAATAAATCGTGGTTTTTGACCACACAAGGTATTCCATTAAATACACTTTGGCGCTTTAAAGAGATTGTTTATTGTAAAATGCCAGTCATTATTGCCCTAATTTAAGTAAATTTTGTACGTTAAATTACATATTAGTTTATTAATTTATTTGTATGTATGCATGTCATTATAATATTATTTAAAAAATACAAAATAACTGGGTATCAATTAGAACTCATTTCAGACTTTTTAGAAAGTAGATTAATTTTCAGCTCATTTCACATTTGGTTATTTGCAAAGACATATTTATTTTTTGTAGTTATAAGGCACGTGGTTAGCTAAAATAACAAAGTGACAAGCTAACCAATCACGTGGCGTATGTTAAACATGGATTATTTAGTTCACCCTTTTGACGCCGACGTTTAATCTGCTAACGGCCAGTAGCAGAAAATATGATTAAAATAATCTATGATCAATATTATGATATACGCCACGAGATTGGTAGGTCGCTTGTCACTTTGATTATTTTGGGCAATGATGCGCCTCATAGATTAAAGATGTAAAATCTGTTGTTGCTAAATTTGACATTGATCTATAATTGTTATTAAAAACACGAACTCTTTATTTTTTATTAATAGCTTATTAAAGTGGTTGAGACAGTCATTCATCTTGTCAGTGACAGATTTCAGTTGCTACGACGCTCATCTGTTTAGTGGGCTTTTACTTGTACATGTCGTACTAGTATGAAATGTATTATTAAATACCCAACGGGATGAGGCGGAGTACAATCGTGTTTGCTATTGTATTTACTAACGTTCGTCCGTTGACAGCTGACGATTCGTCTTAAAAGCTAGGTTGAGCACATTCGTCCACGCCACGTTAAACTGTCAATAGTGAAGTAAAAAAACTTCTAATAGTGCTCCCTAGTACTTATTTATTGACATTTCAGACAGACGTAATCGTTCTTAAATCTTATAGGTGGTAGGCGGACTGATGTTGGTAATTTCCCCAGTCTGCCGGGGCGGGGAAGCATTCGCCGTTCATGCCGATAAACCCAACCCAACAACCCGAATTGCCGAATTGACCAGTCAAGCCGGCATATGTTAGGGACTAATGTCAGTCATGAGTGTCTGATTCCAAGTTGCTAACATTCATAGACCTCGCGCGCCACTTATCATCAGGTGGGCGCAAGGTCACAAGTCGTACTAGTATTAAAATACCATTCGTTCATGGACGATTGTGCACTCCGCCTCACCCCGCTGTCATTCTTAAACGTTTAAACTACGTTATCGAATCGTGATTGACAATTATAGGATATTAGACAGTGCCATGAGGCGCGACGTAATGAAACTACAAATTGCCAGCTGGGCAGTTTAGTTTATATTGTTTTATTCGATAACGAAGTTTGTTCGTGCTAGAGCTACAGTTCTTACATATTAATATATTGTAATATCTTATAAGTATTATCATATCTGTCATTTTAATGAAATTAATAAATAAATACATATCCCGTTTTTACATTAAATTAACTAATATTATTTAAACTTAATAATGAAGTATTTTATATATTAAATTTGAGTACAAACAAAATCATGTTATTTTATAGGTAACTAAATTAGTTTTAATTTAATTTGTGTGTTCAAATTATTGTAAATAATTAATTTAGATATTGTAGCGGTAACATATGCCTTAAATGTAAAAAATACTCATCTAAAATCTGAAACATGTTTTTGTACAAAATATACATTAAAAAGTAGTTTGTAAGCATTTGATAAGTTATTTTGGAATAAAATTATTATGAAACACAAGAATAGTGATGTTTTTTTATTTATTACCTTTAATCAACTCTTTAGTAACTATCTCTGCTTAAGTGGATGTCGATTCCTATTTTAGTATTTAAGAGGAACTTATTTTTTTTTTTAATTGTCTTTAAAGGACATTGTACAGAATACATCAGTCCTAAACACGTAATTTATTTGCATAATATATGTTCATAACAGAGTTCATAACCGAGTTGGGGATCATCAAATTCCAGATGCTGCAGAATATGATGCTTTACTTGGAGTCACTCGCGGCATTATAGCCCAAACACGTCGGGTAAAATATGGGAGTCCACAGCGCGGGAAAACCGCAAAAAATAAACTGCAACTTGTGCCCTATATTTAAAGTCCAATTTATCATTTTCCATAATTATTCACATTGCAGCACATTATTAAACAAAACAACACCACTTTTGACCAATAATATCCACAGTAAATTAATTTACAAAACAAAAACTTGCACTTGACATGTCCACGCAAAATGGCGCGAAGAACTCTTTCAAGAGGAACTTAAATCTTAAAATCCTCGCCAGTGTGGCGAGATGGCTCCAACAGTGCAGGTCTAGAGCCTTGCGTTCTAAGGCCTGTGATTATGATGAAATCTTAAAGAAGTGGTGAATTACTGGCCCTAAATAACATTTATTAATTATTTCATTTTAATTTACCAGTTTTTTTTTTAATCAATAAAATACGTTAACTAAAGTGGCAGTGATGTGTTGCCTAACGAAATAGGTTTATTATAATTAAATAAAAATATTCTGTTAGTCGCAAACGTTATTAGTGGTTTTCTTTATTTTAGTCAGATGTTGCGTCATAATTACAAAATATTATTCAATTCTCAATTCTATAAGCGCTCGACCCCGACAGCGGCCGTGCAAATATCAACTTTATTAGCGTGATATATATAGTTAACGGATTCCATTTTATAACGTTTGCGACTACCGAATAGGGCTACTACTACTACTAGCTCATAGTGACCGGTGTGAAGTTAGCAGCCAAATCTCAGCAGCCAAATATAACTGACCGATTTAAGAAGTCATTTTATTTTTGTAAAGAAATACGCAAATATATCATGTAAATAATACTATCAAGACAAAAAAACACATGTAGGGTATCCAGCGACGTAGCATTAGCAAGATTTTTGGATATATATATTTTTTTTTTATATCAGTCCGCCTACCACCGCTATAATCAAGAGTTACGGAAAAGATCTTGTTTGATAGTAGAATATTTAACATTTAAGGCTCTTGTCACTGCTGGATTACTCGCATTTCTAGAACCTTCTGGGATTTCGCGAACCGATGGCAAGTGACCCGACGACATGACCGTTGGGCCGTGGAAACTTTGCAGGTCTCTGGTGTGCGACATGTTAGCCCCATCTCACATCCAGGCAACCTCGTCCAGCGCGGGGAGTGCGGCGGTTTCTACTGAGAATCTGAACCTGCTCAAATACGCCAACCTTGATACACGTTACGAGTTTTCGCCGTTTGGGGTCGCATCTTCCAACGTATTAGCCTCGCTATACAGAGGGGAAATGTTACCAAGTTTCCACCGCCCAACGGTCATGTAGTCGGGTCTCTTGCCATCGATCCGCGCAAACCCAGAGGGTTCTAGGACCGCGGGTGACAAAAGCCCTTCGGATGATGTCGTTCAGAGCAGCGACGAGGAATGCGGCCAACATTTCTAGCGCAAGAAAGCCCATGGTGTCCACGGGCTCTCCACACCGTCGCTGGTGTTGGTGGACAGTCCGGGACTTATAATTTACATTTTGTTTGCTATAAGGTATATATTTTTCAAACGACGCGACGCGGGACTTCTAATCCTTGTAATAAATAGTCGACGGTTAACCATTTTGGTTGAGAAATTTAAACATAAAATGTGGCTAGACAGCCTGCTTGCCAACAGAACGGCTATTATTTTAACTTATTTCGGCGTAGCATGGACATAGTATACTCGACATATATATTCAAGACACATCGTTACGCAGTGGAAGGTGGTGCGAGAGGAATTCCCATTTATTGAATAAAATGGGCCTATTCTTCTTATCTTTCTTTCCTACACACGATAGACCTGGCAGGCGCACGGTAAATCCATGAATAATTTATCTTCTCTCTATCCTAAAGTTATATATAATCCTCAGCAGTGTAACTCTGTGTTTTATAATGATGATGAAGTCCAAGGACAAAAGGGAGAAATTTACTATTTATATTTGTATATTTATTTCCTTAACGCCGTCTTAGAAGCTCGTTTCATAAATGTAATATTTTTGTATTCTCGACCACTAATCGAACCCAGCACCTTAGCCAAGCACGCTCTATCGATCTCAGCCTTACAACCGATCAAATTTTAATTATATTGTGGTCCAGTCCTAAATATATGTCTTTGGTTGTAACTGTTGAAATTGGGGATAAATAGGGGTTGATCTGAAAATCTCTGAAAGAAAATAACTTTTATGTGCGCATTAGTCGGCTATAGATGACATTTGTCAAAAATAATGGACGCACGATCAATGGCCTATTGTTATATTGTTCAAACTTAGTTTATTTTCTACGGAATGAAAAACAACTATCTTAAATATCTTATTATTACAAGATTCGTAGTAGAGCGACCTTCACTGATCTGTTATCCGAATCAAATCCACTTTTTGTATTCTAAAATACGCTAACAAAAGCAATGGTTGCTAACGAATTATGATTATATTGTTATGCGTAATGTAAGAACACAACGTCCTAGACCTCCACTGCTGGAGATGGGCCTTTCAAAACATATCTGCAGAATTTAGCCTACACTCGCCGCGCCTGGCCAGACGGTTTGGCGACGATCTGATGTCAATTTTAAATGATAATTTATTAACGATTCCACAAATTGGTATGAGTAGAACGTGTTCTCCGCGGCACGGGAATGGTGGTGTTAAAAATGACAAATGTACGTAAAAAACTGTATTTCTTATTGGTACCTACATGCCAGGGTTTGAACCTACCTCTGTAGGATTTAAAGAAAGCGTTCTTACAACCGAGCCACCACCGCTCCTAAAGCTACCTAAATAATAAAATTTAAAATAAACTAAACTATAAAAAATGTTCCCCAGAGACGTCCCATCCGAGAAAATCCCAAGGAGACTGGCAACATTTCCCCTCTGTGTAGAGAGGCTAATACGCTGACAGAAATAATTTTCAGCTTTCTCCAGACCTTTCCGTCAGTCGCTTTGACAACTCCTTGGCCAGGCGCCTTACTGAAGATCCCCATGGGCCCATCGTCTCGACCCTAAACGGCGGAAAATTCGTAACCGGTACCAAGGTTGGCGAATTTGCGCAACATGAGGCTCTCACGCACATAAGAAGATCTAATTTAAATTTTAATGACATTTTATTAACGATTCCACAAGTTGGTACTAGATGGTAACGGGACCGATGGTAACGTACTCTCCGAAGCACCCGATGGTGTTGGTAATCTATGACAATGTACAAAGGAAAGGATTTCTCATTGGTTCATCGTCCTTACAACCGAGCCATCACCGCTCAAAAAAATATCTTAAAGGTCCCTAAATTGCTACATGTGTGATGGTGATTCAACCAGATAAGATAGAGCTGACCTCACGAAGGAAAATGGTACGGAAATTAGTAATTTTTATTCAAATGTTGCAGGAACACTTGAAAATGAATCATGCGCAGACGGATGGACTTCTTCCAAATGATTTACAACATTGTTTAATAGTCGCTGACGAAGCAGACTGGACTGAGCACTTATTTTCGGCAAAATTTGTTCTTGGGCAATAGTATAAAAGCCATGTTCGACCTGGGTTTACATCCAAGCCCCTAAAACCCAGAGTCCTAAGACATCCACTGTCAGGAATAGGTCTTTCGGAATTTTCTGCCCTAAACTCGCCACGCTCTGGCCAGGCGGATTGGAGAAGATACTAATTACTTATACTGTGGAATGAACTGCCAGTATAAATCCGACAAGCATCCAACCGAAAAATGTTTTAAAAAATAGTGTGATCGCATTATTTAAAAGGTTCATATGTTATGTAATCGTATATATGTATTATTACTATTTAATATATCATAGTTATTAGTTTGATTAATAAAATTATAATATAATATAATGAGTTTTCAAAGTCAAAGTCAAAATATATTTATTCTCGTAAATCTATTACAGGAATTTATGAAACGTCATTAATTAAACTATTCTACTCCTGCTAGTAGAAGACTAAGCAGCAAAGTGGTCCAAAGAGCACTATTAGCAGAAGACCAGCAGCTTAGCAGATTCCAGTGACCTGTTAATGTTTAATCTGACTGAGAAAAGAATCAGCAAGTCAAACTCAGCTATATCAGATTTACAAAATAAAAAATATACAGAACGATCAATGAATAACCTTATAAATTTAGCTGTGATTACATTACCTGGTACAGCGGTACCCCACCCAGTCACGTCAGAATTAAGATTTGAATTAACCATGTGAATGTGTCGTAATAAATTTAATATCTTTTTTTTTTATGTATTTTGTCAATATGTTATTACCTATAAGTTGTTACCCCAAATAAAATTCGGAAAAACAGTACCTTAAGAGCAATGACGCAATTTCCTTGGAGGAATCGAACCTTGTCCCCTTGATGTTCGCCACTGGTACCGTATCTGGGTTAAACCGTATTCAGATAGAATAATCGCTGGCGCCACAATTTAGCAATTTGTGTCCCCCTGCGGCCCTCGACATGTATACGACTATATTAATGTTCAAAAAATGTTGTCCTATTCATTCAATTTAATTTAATATATATTTTATATTAAATATACTAAAAACTAAACTTTTAAAACATATAAATTACTATTAATAAAAAAAACTAGTTAATAATTAAAAATACAACTAAGAACTAAAACAAAAATTAAATAAAATAATGGAAAAACAAAATAAAATAAAAATATAAAAAATATATTGATCCAATTCGCTCTACCAATAGGAAAAATGCCAAGGATACTGGCAGCAATGCCACGTTGAATGACAATGCTGATCCTTTGGCCCAAATATTGCCCAGCCCTCTTGTCTCCCGAGGTGTAACGTATAAATTTGGAGACTCATACATATATCGCACGATAAAGATGTGGAATGATCTTCCAGCCTACAGTTTCCACTTTCCTATAACTAGTCAAGCCGGCTATGCATTGGGGACTGAAGTCATAAATGTCTAATTCCAGTTCCTAACATTAATGGACCTTGCGCGCCACTTACCATCAGGTGGATGCAGGGTCACATGTCATGCTAGTATATATTTTAAAAAATGTGTAAAATTAGGTATAAAGTAACCTGAACTACAGGGGCCAGTCAATAGCAATGGATCTTAAATGTCGGAAACTCATGTTATATCTGTCTATGTCCGAGGGTCATTATTGTATGATTGTAGGATTGTGTCACCAATTGCCATTTGTCACTTAGCATTATGATATCCTCTTGACAGTAAACATGTTTGTTTCAAACGTGTATCTAAAGGACGACTAAAGTTGGCAAGTATGATGAATGTAAAAACAAAGCAAAGAAACGGTTTATCGATCACAGCCGTGTTCAACTCTGCCGCGCTATTGAAAACTGCATAACCTTTACCTGGATGGGTGTTAAGTCTGTGGATTTCGAATCGGAGGTACCGGGTTCCAATCATCATCATCAGCCTGTGTCTCTCCACTTCACACGATCGTGGTCTCCACTCCATCGTTCATCGATTCTGCGACAGACGTGTTCAGCCCAGTTCCACAACACAATAATTTATTTAATCTAGAGACACGGCGCTAGCTAGCTTAAAAAAAAGCGTGGATTCTGACCTCCCGGAAAGTCGTGATACGGGCGTGATAATACTTTGTTTTAACAACCTTTGACGACCCCAGGAATATATCCGAAAAACGTATTTTTTATATACAGATACGGTAGATTCGGTAAGTGGAACAAGACTGGCGCGAGCCACTAACATCAGTCTGTACCACTATGCCGGCCTAAACAACATGGGAAAACACACTGGCTGCGAGAACATTCCACATCTTTTTTTTATACTAGCACGACATGTGACCTTGCGCCCTGATGGTAAGCGGCACGCATGGTTCATGAATGTTAGCAACTGGAATCATACATTAGTCCCTAACACTATGCCGGCTTGACTAGATGCCTTTTCACATTTCGCTTGAAGGACTCCAGGTCATCTACGGCGTGCGACAGTCTTACTTATGTGTACGCGAAGGGATAGTGGCTACGGTATGGAGTGCATATTTTGGCCTGTGCGTGTGGTTCGGTTGCCTGTTGTTCGTTGTGCGAACCGATACTGATGAAAGTTGTCTAAATGTGAATTCGCTTCATGCTTCATTATAAGTCATACGGTCGTAATGATACTCTCTATCGCATGATTGATGATTATGATTACAGCCCCTAGAACACAGCGTCCTAGATCTCCACTGTTGGAGATGGGCCTTCCAGAACATATATCTGGAGAATTTGGCCTACACTCGCCACGCTGGCCAGACGGCTTGGCAAGGATGTGATGTCAATTTTTAATGACAATTTATTAACGATTCCACAAGTTGGTATTAGTCGAACTGGGACCGACGGCTTAACGTGCTCTCCTAGGCACGGGAACGATGGTGTTGTAAACCATGATAAATGTACGTAAGAAAAGTGTATTTCTCATTGGTACATGCCGGGTAGGTTTGAACCGACCTTTGTAGGATTTAGGGAACGCGTTCTTACAACCGAGCCACCATCGTGCCTCGCTAAAGTAGATATAATTTATTCGAAAGAAGTAAGGAATCATTATTTTAAAAAGACTATATTATTAAATAAACTAAAAACAAAACTTTTAAGACATATAATTACTATTAATAAAAAAACTACCTAATAATAAAAAATCAACTAAAAGAAAAAGAAAATAAAACAAAATTAAATATAAATGTTTACTAAATAAAAAAATCGCTGCTAATGGGCAAAGTGCCAAGGATACTAGCAGTATTGCCACGTTGACTGGCAATGCTGATCCTTTGGCCCAAATATTGCCCAGTCCTCTTGTCTCCCGAGGTATTGACTAGCTGTTTTGACAACTCCTTGAAAATTTCATGTATACTTGGTCCCCACGGCCCGAGAGTTTCAACTCCAAACAGCGCAAAAACACATCTCTCAATAAGCTGGGTGCATTTCCACCGTTTGAGGTTCTCTGCTTGTGAAGCAGTGCCTGGGTCCTTAGAGGTCAACAATAGGTGAGAAGGCGCCAGGGTGTCCACAAAAGTGGCTACCGGCAAACCTGTTAATAACTAAAAAAAATAACTTACTGCATTTTTTAATAGCACGGCAGCTGTAGTCATATATCGTGTTACACATCGTATCGATCGCCGACCGAATCAACGGTCACATACAATATATACGCGTATCATCATTGTCTTATCATATCCACTGTCAAGTGTCATAAAAACCTTGTAAGTTAGTTCTTAACTCAACAACAACTCAAGTTTGTGCAGTCGTATAAATATACTTAATATAAATAATTGCAAGAGACCCGACGGAATGACTGGTGGGCCGTGCAAGAGACCCGACGGAATGACTGTTGGGCCGTGCAAGAGACCCGACGGAATGACTGTTGGGCCGTGCAAGAGACCCGACGGAATGACTGTTGGGCCGTGCAAGAGACCCGACGGAATGACTGTTGGGCCGTGGAAACTTGGCAGGTCTCTGGTGTGGGATGCGACGTGGGTAGACACATTAGCTCCATCTCACATACAGGCGACCTCGTCAGGTGCGGGGAGAGCGGCTTTTGGGGAGAACCTCAAATTGCGCAAATATGCCAACCTTGGTTCCGGTTACGAGTTTGCGCCGTTTGGGGTCGAGACGATGGGCCCATGGAGACCGTCAGCGAGGCGCTTGGCCAAGGAGTTGTCAAAGCGGCTGACAGAAAGGTCTGGAGACAGGAAGGCTGGCAATTATTTCTGCCAACGTATTAGCCTCGCTATACAGAGGGGAAATGTTGCCAGTCTCCTTGGGACTATCTCGGATGGGACGTCTCCAGAGGACATTTTATATTTATAGTTTAGTTTATTTTTAATTTTATTATTTAGGTAGCTTTTATATTGTAATTCTTTTATATTGGTTGTATATTACTTCGAATAAATTTATTTTAAAAAATAAAAAAATATAAATAATTGGTGTTATCATGTTTAAAGATCTGTATGTTTCCTGAATTAATAAAAATAAAATTAAATTAAAGTAGGATCACGACCGTAATCCCTAGAGGAGTGATCAGAACCCACGCTTTTTCAAATAGCCAAATTTACTATAGGCCAATCATGAAATGACAGTGGCAAGATCGTCGATGTGTCCAGACTTGAGAAATATTCAAAAACAAAAAGAAAACGCGTTTCGGCCAGGGACTTAAAATGTATAACAGGCCAACTATGAAATGTTAGTGAAAAGCTCGAAATCTCTAGCGTATCAGACTCGAGAAATATCAAATATAAAATTAATAAATAATTGTGTTCCGACTAGATAATAAACCCTAAATCCACGGACTTAACCGCTAGACCCTCCGTAGTCATAAATGTCTTCTATGCATAAGTTCTACCTATTTTGTGACGTAGAACTACGCAATCCACAAGGCCGTAATGACCAAATGACTCAATCATTGACCGACCACGTCACAAATGTTTTGACAGATAAAAGCGGGGGAAACTCGATTCCGTTTACGAGCGAAAAGTTAAATTAGTCATCTTGGCAAGGCAAGGAATTCTTACCTTGCATCCTATTGAACTTATTAAAAACTATTTTAAATATTCATAACATTGACCGTGATATATGAACTGGGCATAATAGATTAATGAGAATAGATAAATTTACACTCAAGTTTTAAATTCTTTATTATCATCAGCCTCTGTCATTCAGTAAACCTCCACCAGATTTGTCACTGCACGCGGTCTTTAACAACCTTTATCCAACACCTGCCAGTAACTTCTCTCGTTCATTCTCGGTCTCGGTCATCCGTCTCACTCTCGGAGACCCGTACCCGGTCCATGCATCGTCCCGTACATGGCCTCCGCTCTAGTTAAAACTATGTCAGTATCTTTAGTTCTCTGTCGAACATTAACGTTATTATATGCATAAAAGAAAAACTAAGCATAGCACTTCGCACAGCTCGCTGAGCTTTCTTAAGCTTTTTTTTATTTTTATTGTAGCACGACATGTGACCTTGCGCCGACCTGAGCAACCTGAGTAAGTGGCGCGCATGGTCCATGAATGTTAGCAACTGGAATCAGACATCAGTCCCTAACACTATGCCGGCTTGACTAAATGCCTTTTTACAATTCGCTTGAAGGTTATAGGAAAGTGGGAACACAGAGGCTGGAAGAGCATTCCATATCTTTATTGTGCGACAAATGTATGAGTCCCCAAATTTATACGTACGTGAAAGGATAGTGACTACGGTATGTGGGCGCATAATCTGACCTGTGTGTGGTTCGGTTGCGGAATGGAGAGGAAGGAATTAGGTTATAGAGCTAGGTTGCACCATGCGAAGTTTTGAAGATATGAATTACAACTGTTTATTAACACAAACAAGTTATGTAGTTGTTTTTTTTCCTTTGGTTTGCTTGTTTCAACTTTGATATAGTCAGCACTAATAAAATCGATAATAATGGTAGGATCGTAACAGGTAATAATTCATATTTATATATGTTAGGCGTAACATTACTGACATAAGTTAGAAACTATTTAAATAAGATAGTGGCTGTAAAGAGGCGGGGTCAACTAAGTATAAATTCGTAGCTGTAATAGCCGTGTCAGTTAAAGATGTTTATTTCTTTTCTTATTATTTTCGCGTCCGATTGTTTATTTAAACTGTTTAAATTTTTTCTAAAGAAATAAAGTTACAATCATTAGACATTTTATTTTTCATACTCTAATTTTAAAAAGAGATTTACATACCTACTCTACAATTTGCAGTAAAAAATTGTCTGGTCCTTACATTAAAGTCAAAAGTTGAGTAATATGTAGGACAGAATAAATTTATTGGAATTTTCATAAAGGAATATTTTAGTGCGTCAAATGCAGACTTCTCGGATTTCCTGTTAAAGTTTATTTTATTCTTAGAACTACAATTCAATTCTGTTCACATTAAATCACTAATTAAATATACCTACTTACTTTTTTTATTACCTACGACGATAACCCAAAAAACAGTCTCTTTTATTAATACATTTTTTTTTTATACTGGCCATACCATGCATTGTTACCGTAATATGCTGATGTTTTGTTTGTTTCTTGATATTTGTTCTGTCTGTTCTGGATTTTATTTTTTATATATTTGTGATTGTTATATTATTTTATTATTATTTCTTTAATTAAATGAAATTATTATTTATATTTTAAATTTTCATTGCTTTATTATTATTATTATTATTGATTTACTACCTTATTCTTTGACATACCATTTTTTTTTTTATTATTATTTTCCTTTTGAAATGAAAATAATGAAAATGAAATAATTTTATTGAAATGACAATGTCATGGCTAAATCACAATAAGCATGCTGTGTACACTGCTTTTGGATTGCAATCTAGAACTTAAGAAATTGCTGTAAAGTGTGAACTGATTGTGATTGTGATCTGTTTGTGTACCCATAGTAAATAAATAAATAAATACACTCGTTACGTACCTACGTATCGCTTGACATAGGTTAGCGATAGGTCAGGTCTACGAATGGGACTGACACAGGCCAATGACAGCCAATATCAGCATTTGTGACACGTACTGATGACAGGTCCAAGAACGGGAGCAACTAACGCCAGCCTCAGACAACCGACAACATCTACTATTATGCCGGCCTATCAAAAAAATGGTTATAGGAATAGAGAGACACTATTTGGGCGAGCATTCCACATATTTTGCCCGCGACAGATGTAGTCGTAAGAGTCTCCAGATTTATATGTATGCATGTTTGCGTCTGGTTCGATTGCGGAATAGAGAAGAAGGGATAAGGTTGTGGAACTCTGAACACTCACCGTAGAATAGCTTGCAGAACTGCTGCAGCAGCAATTCAAAAGTTTTAGACACTATCTTATTCCTGCAAGTAGAAGACTTCTTTATGGCTTTTTTAATTTTGTTGGCCGCTTGGAACAGTTGGTCTTCTGCTAACAGCTTACTCTTTCGACCTCTTTGCCGCTTAGTCTTCCACTAGCAGGAGTGGAATCATTTTAAATTATTTAAATAATGACGTATCACAAGTGCCTGTAATAGATTTACGTAACAAAAGATCCTGGAGTCCTTCATGTGAAGTGTGCAATAGAACAGCATCCAGTCTAGCCGGCATAGTGTTAGGGACTTTTCGTTGCTCACATTCATGGGCCTAGCACGCCGTTTAGCATTAGGTGAAACTTCAGAAAAGCCTACACACCGATTATACTACATATACTACACACTTTCTTGGAAACCTAATAAAAAAACCTACAAATAAATTCACAGGGTTGCTCACGATGACGTAACCGTTTGTAAACCTACAAGCAAAAATGTATCAATGGTTCATTCATGTTCGGAAATAAAGGATTTCTGTATCTATTGTGGTGACAATGGCAGTAATTGTTTATTACTAACAATTTGCTTGGGGGTGCGAAGAAGACCACCGGCTATCACACTGACATAGACGTATAATTTTGAGACCTGCTTTTTTATCTTTTCTTAAGCAAACGTAATATAAAATAATTATTGAACAAATGAAATCGATGTAAACCGCTATTAAAGTTGATATTTGTAAAATATTTTGAATTTTGTTTACTTTCTTTATTTACTTTTACATACATACATACATATCTTTACGCCAGATCCCTTGCGGGGTAGGCAGAGACAATTAAGCGCCACTTGTCACGATCACGACATATCCCTTTCACTTCGTCGACATTCATAAACCTCTTCATACATGCCCTTTTGTTACGAAAGCTTTTTATTGCACCTTCGGCCAGTGTTTTACTTATTTGATCATGATATGTTATGTCTAGGTTTGCCAGGGCCTCTATCCCTCTTTCATTTCTGTGACTAGTGATTGGAGTTGTTGTTCGGACGATGCCATAAGCATAGCATCATCTCAATAAAGCAATAATCATAAAGCTATCTGCATAAAAAATAACTTTTAGTTATATTATTATCATTGTTTTGGCTAAACATTAAAATTCACGCTCAGCGAGCTATGGAGTGAGCTATGCTCGGTAATACTCTGATGGATAGAGACCGAAATGTTGACATCCGTCCGAAAACCTAAGATAAATAGCCTTCAAAATTAGTAAGTTAAAGTGACAAGTAAGTTGGAGTGGATTCCACGTACAGGAAGACGCAGAGTGGGATGATTGACGAATGACCTGAAAAAGGTCGCTGGTGGGGGCTGACAGTGGAGAGACATAGGCTGATGATGGTGATGAAGCACTAAATTTAATTTAATAAAGTAACTGGCTTCGAAGATACTGGCATGCTGCTTTTAGGAGCCAGACCGAAACTATATACTAATATGTGGCTCTTTTATCAATATTTTTCTATTACTATTATTAATTTTGACCTAAACGCAACAATAACAACAATAAATTATTATACAATTCTGAACTCTCGACTAAGTGCATGAAGACCATTGCGGTCACAAAATAAGCAAAACAACTAGAAGTGGGATGTGGGCATAGCACATGTGCGAGACGCTTGCGTTTTTCGAAATCCTCCTTTTAGAGGCACATTTTGTTCAGTTGTGTTCCACTCTCATAAGCCACAGTGTACGTTATTCATTTGCTTGTAAATAAATTGGATAAAACTTCGTAAATATGCCTATATTTTAATCAAAACTAATTGTGCCGTATTGCAAAAACGATGAGCCGATATTATATATATATATATATATATATTATATATATATTGTTTTAATCAAAACTAATTGTTTGGCGACATCGCTTTTCATACATTTAGTGCGCTTTGCCAGTTCTTCTTGTTTTAGTTATTCTGTGATTACGGTAGACGTCCGTTGTAATTTGCAGTGCTGAATAGAATGTCACTAAAACAGAACTGCATAATATTATTGTGATTTATCTGACTAGCATCTACTGATGATTTGCCCAACTTCGAAACTAATATAATTTAACCGGTCTATTTTATATAGGACTTTGGTACCAGTCATATTCTCACGTCTTGCTCAATCGGGTTGGAGTTTTTTTTTACATTTATTCCAATGAAAACTTACTAAGAATGTATCATTGACAATTGGCGCTGACAACCTTGTTACCTATACCACATAATTAGGTATAACTTTGTGTACCTACAAAAATAGTTGCTAATTAGGTACATTTTGTATGGCCGTTTTGTTGGCTTAGTTGGTCATTGTTGATTATTTTGTTTACGACCACAAGTATAATTACGACCGTATCCCTGCCGTGGTGGTTAGAAACCATGCGATTGAAGAGGTAGATTCAGCTTGTCGATGTCTCTAGCGTACTTGTACCAAACTCAAGATATATCACAAATAAAAAAATAAAAAAATCGCGGTACATCAGGAATGGACTCTGTACCTCTTCGTTTAAATCCACGTACTTGACCACTAGACCACGGAGGCAGTATTTGGTTAAACTATATTTTTTTAACTATCTTTAGATTACCTGAATCATTACAAAACCTTCCCATTGAGTCCCAAACACGTGCAAACACTAAAAGTATCATAAACCATTAAGCAACAGTTTTAATGTGTAAACTATACAATGTAATCTGCAAGCGCCACCTGTGACCAACCTGTAGGGTTTAGAACCCGGAACCAAAGACGTATATCCAAATGTTAGCCAACGTTGCGGCCCTAAATTGATAAATATTCTGTACGACTTTATTTCAACGGATTTCACTTTATTTGTCAAATGTTGAATGACGCAAAAATAGTGTATATTTTAATGAAGTATAAAGGCAATCCTATACATTTTTTTTATTGTGTTATTCTTGTAATCAATCTGTAATTTATTTTCGAATAAGTATTTACTGACTTGAGTAATCTTAAAAAAATATTGTTTTGTGCAAGCGAGAGGTAAACGCTCTTATATATTCGTAGTTTTGGCAATAAACCTTTACAAATTTTAATCACGGAATTTAACTCCAACCCCACATGTTAAAGTTAAATAGTTATATTAAGTTGGTTATTAAATAACGCCAATGTTCGCGAACCTCCGAAGACCGAGGCTCGACAAATAAAACAATAAGTAACGGGTCGTAGATTTATTGTATATTCAGTTGAGGACACTTCCACACATTTAAGAGTGTAGGTAATCTAGCTAATGCTTATCTCGTGTAGCAGCCGGGCATGAAGAAGTGACGCTCGGCTGGTGGGGAGTTGGGCGACGGACGAGATGAGTAACCGGAAGCCCGCGGATCTTCTAACCCAAAACTCGTTCCCCAATTAGGGGATTACGGTCGCTTGGTGATTTTAATGCACAATGTGTTCTTGAACAAATTTTTTTATTATTTTTATTATCGGAGCACCCGCAAAAAGAACTTGCTCAGAAAAAGTTTCAATTTAATAGGCTCGTTATAAAAGCAAAATATTACATTTTGTGTTAGCCTCACTATATTATTTGTCTTGTCCTTCTAAATTTGTCTCTATATGTGTTTGTTGTACCTAAGGTTTAAAAACCGGAACACGTGTTTAAGAACAAAAGAATAAAATCTACTTTTTGGAAACACTACGAAGGGATTTATAACTTATTTTATTGCAACTGATAAGAGATTTCAAAGAAAATTGGCGATTTAAAGGTGTTAATATTCGTGGAGGCACAACACCTGGAGTTAACCTTTGAGCGGGCGCTTTTTTTTACAGCATTAATTTTACATATTGATATTTAACTAGTCACGAACGAATAGCCACGATCTAGTATTAGGATTTTTAACATTAAAGTTGATATTTATAAATTATTATTGTTAAATTGTAAGCTGACTCGGCCTTTTTACAGCCACGAATTTATAATTAAGTTGACACGGCCTATTTACAGCCACGATCTAATATTGAGTAGTTATTGAGTTACAATTTCCTTGTTTATGGCAATAATGTTATTCTCGCAAGACTCTCTAGGTTTACAATTATTTTTTTATCGATAACTGTTTTGTGTCTAAGATATAGATAACCATTTCAAATTTCAAATAAATCAGACCAGTAGTTCTCGAGATACTAGTTCGCGGACTGACACTAAAGTATTTTTTTTACTTTAGAAACTAATATATGTTTGTAATATAGGTTTTTAGAAACTAATAAAGCTAAAATAGAAGCGGTTTTTAAAATAATAAAAAATCATATTTACGAATTCGGTAGAGTGACGGTTTTTAAAATAATAAAAAATCATATACACGACCTCGGTAGTGTGACGGTTTTTAAAATAATAAAAAATTATATTCACGACCTCGGTAGTGTGACGGTTTTTAAAATAATAAAAAATCATATTCACGACCTCGGTAGTGTGACGGTTTTTAAAATAATAAAAAATCATATTCACGACCTCGGTAGTGTGACGGTTTTTAAAATAATAAAAAAACATATTCACGACCTCGGTAGTGTGACGGTTTTTAAAATAATAAAAAATCATATTCACGACCTCGGTAGTGTGACGGTTTTTAAAATGACTAATTTTAAATTACTAATGCTAAGTGAGTCGCGTATAAAAACCGCCCAAAAATATTTATTAATAGACCATAACAAGGGGTGGCAACCCTTTAGGTATCACCCTCAAATAATTAATCACTTAAATGTGTAATAACTTAATCACATAATCACCCCCTGTTCGCGATCGAGGCGTGATGGCGTCACAGAAGGGTGCTTGCATAAATATTTGTTAGCTGGTAAACTTAAAAGTTGCCTCGGGGAAGTACCACCGTTCGTAGACAAAGGCATTTTAGCGGGCTGTATTGATTTAACGCAAAATAACAATTTAACACATGAAGAGTGCCAAAAGAACAATATCGCAGTGGATAACTTATTTTAAAACCAACGATATCCAGCCACTGGTTACACGCACTGCCTTCTGCAAACCTCGGCGCACTGTTTTGTATCGCCGTTGGTCTTCGGTTGGGGGCACCATTATGTCTCCTACATCAATGTCCGTATCGAAGGTCAACCGTCTTGGAGTTCATAGGCAATCCTGCTCCAAAAGTTTTTCCCGCCACGGCTCCCTGAATGATACTATTAGAAGTGCCGTATTGGTGCCGTTTGCTGAAGAAACTCTAGGTCCATGGAGCCCAAGGGCCAAAAAGTTTTTAAAAGACATAATACCTTATCTTAGCGTCTCCTCCGGTGACAAGAGGGCTGGCTCTTTCTTCGCTCAAAGAATCAGTATTGAAATTCAGCGGGGAAATGGAGCCAGACCAAATTCTCCAGATATATGTTCTGGAAGGCCCATCTCCAACAGTGAAGGTCTAGGACGCTGTGTTCTAGGGGCTGTAATGAAAAAAAATATGAAAAGAATAAATACTTTTTGGAATAAATGATATTGAATCCCTTCATCAGAATTATTTCAGATTTATATTTTTTTACATTATTTTATTCGGCATTATTTTAAGAAAATCCGCATTTGTGTCCTAGAATTTAATGTTATTATGCATTTCATAACTCGGACACATAAAAAAGTAATAAATTTAAATATATTTAAAAAAAGATCAGGTCAGTCGCCAGCCTAAGCTATGAACAAATCAATTTGAGAGTCAGCTGCTTTTAAAGCACATACCGTGACATACACCTGTACTACACCTCTGAGGGGTAAACAGAGTATATCCTAACTCCTCGCACTCCCACCCCAGCTCCTGTGCTACAAAGAGATAGCAAATACTTTGGCTAATTTTGATTAATTGTGTGAAATTGTGAACAGGTCAGCTTAATAGATAGTGCATTACATAATTTTGTGTTTATTTTTCTAATGACACGATTCTGACAGAATGAATAAATTATTCAACCACAAACCGTCATTAAGGTTGTTAATATTTGCTTAGACACGTAATTAACTAAGTAATGTCGCTAACCTATAACAAAATATTTAAGGCTTAGTTCTTATTCGACGAAACATCAGATTTGCCTGCGAGTTGCACCAACGTTATTTGACAACAGTATCTCGCCATTTACCCCAGGTTAGTCTAGATTTAAAAATGAAATAGAACTAACCTGTTATCGTCACAGCCCCTAAAACACAAGAGTCCTACACCTCCTGGACTGACTGTTGAAGGCCTATCGCCATCCAGAATACATTTGGAGATTTCGGCTTTCACTCGCCATGCTGACCAGAGCGTTGAATTCTAATAACAATTTATTAACGATTCCACAAGTTGGTATTAGTGGAACCGGGACCGACGGCTTAACGTGCTCTCTGAAGTCGTTTTTTTTTTTTTTTTTTAAACTTTATTGCAATGTACAAAAGGCGGAGCTTAATGCCGTTAGGTATTCTCTGACAGTCTACCTGGGGACAAGAGAGATATCAAATAAAATATGAGACGGTGCAAAAATAACAGTTAAAAGAAACAGTTATTGCTTTAACTAATACTTAACCTAATATCAAATACTTACTCGTATATCTACTACTTAATATACACCATATATAAACCTACATATACCCATATATACATACATATATATATATATATAGGTATAGTCGTAACTACGTTGTCTAAATAATATAAAATCTCTTCGGCTTGTGTTCCACTATTTTTACTTTATTTATATGTTTAATATAATAACTGTGGTTTTTTTTTAAATAAATACATAATGATTAGAATAAACTAAAAAAACAGATTAAAATAGATATGTTTATTGGGACTTAATACATTAAATAAGACTGGCAAAATTTCCCGACTGTATAGCGAGGCTAATACGTTGGCAGAAATAATTGCCAGCCTTCCTGTCTCAAGACCTTTCCTTTGGGACTTAATTAAAGAAAAATATTTCTCATTGGTACAATCCGGGGTTCCAACCGGGCTACCCGTACCAGACTTATGATATGCTCTGAATTAAAAAAACTAAATTTATTATCTTTGTTAATTATTTTGTGTAATATGATATGATAAACGAGTGTTTTAATAATTACAATAAAGAAGCTAATCAATGTGTAATTTTGTGTGGTTTTGCGGTTAATTCAGGAAAACACTAACACTAATTAATCATTGAAATATACAATGAAATGATTATTATCAACATCAACTCATTACACATAAGCTACCGGTCTTCTGCTAACATTACTCTTGGAACTTAAGGCTGGTAGCTGAAGCCTTCCTCAGTGGTATTACTTGACTTCACTCAGATAGTCGCCTTCCTATTATTTATCAGTACATATTCGAATGAATATAATTAAAACTACATAAAAGTAAAAATTAAAATAAATGTAAACTAAACCTAATACAAAATAAACTGTTAGTAAAAAATGTCCTCTAGAGACGACCCTTCAGGGATAGTCCCAAGAAGACAAGTACCTCACAGATGCTCTCAATGTCCTACAGAGGCAAGCTGTTCGAATTGTGGACGATGCCACTATATCTGGAACTCTCGAATCCCTGCAGCTTCGCCGAGATGTGGCTTCTCTGAGCGTGTTGATCTATACTATGGTTTTACTATGGTGAATGCTCTGAAGAACTCTATAACCTAATCCCTCCCTCTCCATTCCGCAACCGAACCACACGCACAAGTCAGAAGCAACGATGTTCCTCCACGCGCTGCGCACCACCTCCAGCAGCGACGCCGGCACCGTCCACTAAAGCTTCTCGTACTCCTCGGAAGGTGGTCACAGTAGTTATTTATTATTATTTATTTTATATGTATTTTAGTTGTAAGGTATTTATCTATGGGCCATCTGTTGCCTGATAATAAACAATTTATAATTATTATTAGAAAGGAAGGTAAGTAGTAAAATGATGACTCACATAAATATGTAATCTTTTAATATACTTAAATACGTGCGCCGCTTGTTAGACTCCGCCTTTTCCGCCGCGGCTCCCGCTTTATGCGCTGTCCCCTTGAGATGCGACGCGGTGAGGGTATCGACGCACGTGGCGTTCCTCACCAGAGCACGTCCTCGTTCCCAGGGGACCAACATCATACCATCGGGTCTCTTGCCATCATCTCGGGTAACTCCAACAGGCTCTAGAAGAGCTGAAACCTCGATGGTGGCTAGAGCTCTTTTAATAATAATAATAAATAATAATAGTAATATTAAATAAATAATTAAGTAAATAAATAAATAATTATGGTGGTGCATATTTTAGGCTATGCGTGTAGTTCTTCGAGTAGGATCTGACCTATGAATAAGTACCTACCCGGTGTGCTCCGACCCTAAATCGTTGCGAAGACAAAAATAAAGTACTGTTGGCATTGCTATAATACTTTGATGTATATTTGTCAACCAAAACACCGTCATACAACCGATTACGGAGACATTATGAGTCTGAAACTTGGAGTTACATACGCAAGTAATGAGTACATATTGGTCAAATTAAATATTGACATACAAATATGTAGTTAAAAAAAATACTATTTGGATTAAAGTGAAAAAGTTATACAAAACCGACTATTATATAAACGATATTTTAATGGTCTATTTTATTAATAATAATAATAAATATTTCCAGACAGGTCACACAGCGCCATCTAATTTCCGTGGTAAGCTACGAGGTTTGTGTTACGGAAACTAGATGGTTGAAAAACTACATATTATACTTTTTTTTTTTTTGTAAATATATACATATAAACCGAAATTATACAATGTACAACTTGTCCCGGTTAATTTTTAGTTTGTACTTTTCTTTGTTTTTATTATTGTTATATATCTTATCCAATAATATGTGATGTAGGGAAGGATCTGGAGAGTTGCGTCATATCTAAGTCACTTACCTGTTCACCTGAGAGCTGTAGTCAGCATCTTAAATCTTACAAACGCACTTTAAAAATTCTACAAATTAATATTAGAAGTATTAATTGTAACTTTGACGAACTTAAAATATTATTAACTAGAATCGTTGAAAGATGTGACATTATTGTGTTATCGGAATGTTGGCTGAGCAAGGTACAAGAAGTACCTATACTGGATGGTTATGCGACCTTCCAATCAAAGTTTACTAATCAAAATGATGGCTTAGTGATATATGTAAGATCAGAAATTAAATGTAAAGTTGTAGAACCTCATTTTGCAAATGCTAACTGCATGATTGTTGAATGCGATAAGAACATTGCAATTATAGCATTGTATCGTTCACCGTCTCATCAAAAAATTGATAACTTTTTGGCAAGCCTGGATGGTACACTAAAAAAATATTCGGCGTTTAACACAGTTACGGTTGTAGGAGATATTAACATTAATATTATGCCTAATAGTAACAGTCCACATTCTGATGAGTACTTAAACATTGGTGCCTCACATGGATTTCTACCTGCGCATTTTCTACCAACCCGTGACACTACTTGCCTAGACCATGTTATCCTGAAGACTAACAAGAAATCTATTACTCTAGTACTGGATGCATATATCACTGACCATGCCCCGGTACTTTTTTGCTTTGAATCAGCTTGTAGGACACAAAATCTTAAAACTATAGCCAACAAGATAAACTATCCATTAGTCGAGGCTGAACTAAATAATATTGATTTCTCTGAAATGTTTAACTTTACTGATGCTAACATTGCAGCAAATTTTTTAGTGACTAAAATATCTGAAACTCTTAAAAAGCATACTGAAACTGTTAAAATATCGCGTAAAAATAGAACAATTAAACCTTGGATTACACCAGGGTTATTAAAGTGCATCAGACATAGAGACAGACTACATAAACAATCAAAAAAATATCCAAACAATATGATATTAAGAGTAACCTACTGTCGATATCGAAATTTCTGTAACAAACTACTTAAAAAACTAAAACAAACATTTGAACAAGAGGAACTACAAAAAGCTAAAAATAATCCTAAACAAACGTGGAAGGTAATTAAAAGTATAGCAGGACTGGGAAATGTAACTCATCCCTGCAATGAACTAATAAATACTCAGGGGGACCCAAAGATTTCGATCAATTCGGTAAACAAATTTTTTGTAAATGTAGGCCAAAAATTGGCTGCGAGTATGCTACGAAACCAGACTACTGGCCTAGGTGTTAACTTATCGAATAAAGTATTAAATAATTCTATGGGTTTGTTGGAGGTTGATGATGGAGAATTAGATAAAATAATAACAGGGATGCGCAGTGACTGTGCAGTTGGCTGGGATGGAATTCCTGCCAAGATCTTAAAGATGGCTCGTCACGCATTAATACCGCCGCTTAAGTATCTAGTCAATCTGTGTCTGACTACAGGCGTTTTTCCGGTCGCTTTTAAAAGAGCGCTTGTACATCCAATACATAAGGGTGGGGACAGAGACAGTGTTAATAATTATAGGCCAATATCAGTGCTCACAACCCTTTCCAAAATATTGGAGAAGGTGTTGAATAACAGACTTAAAGATTTTTTAGACAAGTATAACATACTGGCAGACAACCAATATGGCTTCAGAAGTGGCAGATCTACAGAAGATGCAGTTCTAAAACTCACTGATGACATTGTTGGTTGCCTAAACAAACGAAATAAAGCTATTGGGGTGTTTTTGGATTTGTCTAAGGCATTTGACACTGTCTCTGTTCCTATTCTCCTGCGTAAAATGGAAAGAATTGGAGTGAGGGGCATTGTCTTGGATATATTTTGCAGTTACTTGAAAGAACGTAGCCAGTGCGTTAAGATTGACAGCCTTACTAGTGATGACGAGGTGTTATCTTATGGTGTCCCACAGGGTAGTGTATTAGGACCTACCCTGTTTCTAATCTACATCGACGACCTATGCCGCCTAAACCTACCGAATTCCAAAATATTTACGTACGCAGACGATACGGCACTCATTGTACAGGGAAGAGATTGGAAAAGTGCACACAAGCACACTGAGGATGCTCTCCGTGATGTCATGTCATGGCTGTCCACTAACATTCTTACCCTAAATATTGAGAAGACTAAATATGTTGCATTTTCTGTTTCTGGGGCGTCACAGCCCGCATTTGATTGTTTTGATGTTAAGGCTCATACATGCTGTAAAACCAATAATGATGTGTGTGATTGCCTACCGATTACCCGTACTTCAAGTATTAAGTATTTGGGAGTCATAATTGATGAAACACTAAGCTGGCATCAACACCTGAATAGTCTAGTGTCGCGAGCTAGGAAACTCATATTTGTGTTTAAGAGGTTACGAGCATCTGCTAACATCGACACGCTCAGGACGGTTTATTATGCGCTGGCACAGTCAATCCTATCGTACTGTATTACGTCATGGGGTGGTACTTATGTAACGGCTATGCTTAGACTCGAGAGGGCGCAGAGAGCAATCTTGAAGGTGATGATGAAAAAACCATATAGATTTCCTACAACCCTGGTATATCAAGAGAGCAAAGTCCTTACTGTGAGGCAGCTATTTATTCTTCAAACCATATTAAGAACACACGCTGTCTTACCATATAATGAAATCAACAACCATGTGCGAGCCAGGGATCGAGTATGTGACACTAAATGCTGTAGGGTTGCGTTGGCCCAAAGGCATTATATCACTTTAAGTAGCCGGTTATATAATAGGTTAAATAAAAAGCTTAATATTTATCCCCAAACCTCCAGAACGTGCAAGGTACTCGTTAGGAACTGGCTTCAGGAACTAACTTATGAGGATACTGAAAACCTGTTTAAAATCGTAAAATAATATTATAAGATATAGGTTGTTGCTAACACATGCATACTTATATACATTCATTCAAACCCACGTACACCAACACACACACACACACCAACACACACACACTAACCATACACACAAACAATTATTTAAGTCTTGCCTACAGCAAATATAAATAAATATTGTCTAGAGTAAAATTAAATGTTGTAAGTACTAATTCCTACAATGACATCTGAAGCACCGTCCACCGACTATTTCAGATGTCACAGCTAAACTGTTTTTGTAACTAACGATTTATTTTATGCCCTAACCTATGTAAAAACTGAATTGTAATGTATTTTTATTTTGCAATAAAGATTTTATTATTTTGCAATAAAGATTTTTATTATAAAGATCTTACTGTAACCAGTTGACAGGCACGTGGCTCTTGTTTTTACCCGAATCGAATGCGACGCAAATAAGTATTTTATTTATTTAAAAAGTATCATCACGACCCTTTTTGGAAGAAACCACGCTTACGAATATTCGCATTCACATTTAGCCAACTTATAGGCCAATCATGACAAGTGGCAAGCTCGTCGATGTCTCCAGCGTACCAAACTCGAGAAATATCACAAATAAATTAAATATTAATTAAATGTATTTTTATTTACATTAATAAATATTTTTGTGTCCCGACCAGGAATCGAACCCGGTACATCCAAGTCTAAATCCACGGATTTGACCGCTAGACCACGGAGGCAGTTTTTTTATTTAAGTAGTTTGTAATTATTATTTGAATAAATAAACCATGAACATTTCCAATGTAAATAATTTACATTGACTATAGTGTAGGCACTCGTAAGTATGTTGACCCATATATTCGGAGGTAGACTTATAACGCCCAGTGAATTATTGCAACCTTACTACGTAACGACACCAGTAGCCCTATTGTGTTACTCAGTCGTCGTCAAACGTCTTTAGTGGATTTCGTTATTTACGTCAGAGATTGCGTCATAATGGGGTGTATCAAGCAAAGCTTTTTGTAGATGTCGCTAGCGGCAATGGTACCTTGTGTTACACCTCAACCGCATCATTTTTTAAATGTTTTTGGAGTTTTTCATTTTTATCACAGAAAAATGAATTTTAAATTAACGTTACATACCTTAATCGACTAATTAAGATTAACAACTTATTTAAAAAAAAAAAGGTTTTATTAATAGAACGGCAATTTTGAGATCGCCATATCTCACAATGCTCACTTCGGCATAACATCCAGAAAATAATAAATTTCGTAGTAAAAATACAAGTTTTCTATGCCACTGTTAGTTATATTAGGTACCATCTATCATGCGCCATCTATCGTGATAAAAAGTAAGTGATACACCCCATTGCAAAATATGTATTAATAAATTCTCAATTCTTTATTATTATTTATTTTAAAACTTTATTGCACTTAAGTTTTGACATTGAATAAAGTTCTGGATCGCAAAACCCTATCAACTGAGACGTCTAGACGAATTATGTTTGGTTGTAAATATGTCAATATCAAGTTATATATTCATATTATATATTTCAATTACTACAATTCATCAGAACACACCTTGTTAAAACTGTAACATGCCCTCCGCAAAAGCGATTGCTTTCGTAATTCGTTCCAGCAAATGGGACGAGTCTATGGCTTCTGCGACGACTAGTGGGTACTAGCGTACTTAATTATATTTAACAACTGGGGGCAGACGATAAGTCTATTAACTAAATGTCAGGAAACTAAGATCAGCTATCTGGCGATGACATTTAGGTGACTTCTTATAGTTACGTAGTAAGTGTACCGGAAGTTTGTGTGTCATGCGCACGCGTCGGTTTGCGCGGGAAGACGTGGTCGCCATTACTGCCAATTGGCGGAGAGCGCGATCTAAGTAGGAAGCCAACCATTTACCTCACCAACACGGATGACAAACACACCTAGCTTTTTGGATCATAAAATCATACATCGTCGCTCAGCAAAATATATCGCGCAAGTGATTTTGACTTATTTTACAGGGGATTGAACGATCAAAACAGTACGATTATAATTGAATTTAAGAATCCATGGATTTGTCCAAACGACGGAGAAATCTGGAGACAGAAAGGCTGGCAATTACTTCTGCCAACATATTAGCCTCGCTATACAGAGCGGAAATGTTGCCAGCCTTCTTGGTACTATCTCTGATGGGAGTCTATAGAGGACATTTTTTATTTATACAAAGTTTAATCTTTTATTAGGTTTGGTTCATAGTTATTTTATAAAGTTTGTAATTATTATTTGAATAAATAAATCCTTAGAATTATATTAATAAAGTAGGTCGTTTAATATCACATAAAAAAAAAGGAATCGGAGTCCTTCGCGCCATTTTGCGCGGACATGTTAAGTGCAAGTTTTTGTTTTGTAAATTACTTTAATAATTATAGTGTTAGTCAAAAGTAGTGTTGTTTTGTTTAATAATGTGAATAATTTATTTTTTGCGGTTTTTACGCGCTGTGAACTCCCATATTCGACCGCCTCCGTGGTCTAGTGGTAACAAACGTTGCCGTGAACTCGGGAGGTCGTGGGTTCGATTACCACCAGGGGCAAGTTGTACATTGTATAATTTGTCTTGGTCTGGGTGTTTATACACACATCAAAAAAGTCTAGGGATCAAGCATGTTTATGCGGATTTGTTGTGATTGAGATGTGGCTTTGTAATAAATTTATGATTTTATAAATTTATATGGATCCTTTTTGGTGCATTTCATAATTTAAAACAGGAACTGTCAATCAAATTCGAGTAAAAGATGAAAATCAGCTGTCAATATTTTCCCTATAAAAACATAAGACGCATTGAAGACATTATTAGTGCTACTGTTTCCCTACTACTGATTAAAACCAACGTTATTATGGAGCGGCGACGTCATTTAAGCAGGGAAGAAATGATCAGAGCCGTGGGAATGATAGAAGCTGGTTCCCGGCAACGTACTGTGGCTTTAGCTCTGAATACAAGTCAGAGTGTTATCAGTCGACTTTGGACACGTTACCGAACCACTGGTACCGTGGCTGAGCGCCATGGAGGACGGTATCGCTGCACCACACGGAGACAAGACCGATACATTCAAATCACAGCTCGAAGAACTCCAACAATAACCGCCATGATGTTAGCCGTGAGCCTTCATCGCTCTTCAGGGAACTTAATTAGCGACCAAACAGTCAGAAACCGCTTGCATGAAGTGAACCTTCATTCCCGAAGACCGCTACGGGTACCACCTATAGCAATGCACAATCGTAGGACTCGATATCAATGGGCTCTTGAACACAGAAATTGGACAGAAGAACAATGGCGTTTCGTGTGCTTTTCTGATGAGTCTCGTTTTGGTATGAGGCCGGATACAAGACGTATACGACACTGGAGAACCCCTGGACGCCAACAGCGATTAAAATCCTGCCAGGAAGTCCATCCTTATAGTGGTGGAACCATCATGGTATGGGCGGGTATTTCGATCGGCGGAAGAACTGAGTTGATTTGGATCAGAGGCAACCTCAACGCTCAAATTTATGCTGAGACGGTTGTATCAGACGTCATCGTTCCTCTACAAGTGCATATCGGTCCCTTATTTCAGTTAATGCATGATAATGCACGACCGCACACCGCAAGAGTTGTAAGACAGACTCTCGCCGCAGCTAACATCAATGTCCTGCCCTGGCCTGCTCAGTCGCCAGACTTGAACCCGATTGAGCATGCATGGGATATTCTTCAGAGAAGAGCTCTGCCGAATATGGAGGGTATCCAGTCGCAAGAAGAATTTTTTTTGTTGTTGAAACGAACATGGGCGGCCATTCCACAGCGTGATTTGGATGAACTCATTTTGAGTATGCCAAACCGATGTTCTTGTGTTGTTAGTGTTCGCGGTAGAAACACGGATTATTAATTGTTTAAGTTACCCAATAAAATTAAAAAAAAAACTGTTATTTCAGTCTTTTTTTCGAACTTTAATGTTAGTGGTTCAAATGTCAAAAATCCCTTTATTAGGAAAATGGCAATTTTTTTTACTAATGCAAAGGTGACTTGGTTTATCGTTACTGTAGACAAACGAAAACATTTTATTTGATCAATCCTTAAAGAAAATTTTAATGAATATCAATCAGGAGAAAAGTTATTGCAAAAATATATGTTGATCCCTAGACACTTTTGATGTGTGTATGTATAATATGTATATATTTACAAAAAAAATAAAATATAATATGTAGTTTATCAACCATCTAGTTTCCGTAACACAAGCCTAGTAGCTTACCACGGAAATTAGATGGCGCTGTGTGACCTGTCTGGAAATATTTATATTTATTTATTGTACCCGACGTGTTTCGGCTATAATGCCGAGAGTAACTCCAAGAAAAGCATCAAATTCTGCAACATCTGGAATTTGATGATAACCTCATTAACTTATAAGAAAGAAAGATATATTACGTCAGACTTGGCTGTATGGGCTAGACCCTTTGCCTTCCCTATCACCTCATTCATCCATCGGGAGAAGAGAACACAACACAAAAAAGAATTCTTATGATCAAATTAGTAATAGGTGTTGAACATAATTATAATGCATATAATTAATACAAAAATATTATATAGAGGACCTATCATTAATAACTTTCTTATTAATTTATTTGAAAATATATTTACTATATATGAAATAATAATTACAAATTATAATATTACTTATTTTTTAAATATTTTTTTATGAGCTGCCTCAATATTATGACGTCTAACTTAGTTAAGTTATAACATACATTGTTTTCAACATATTATTAACACGTATCTGGTTTTTTTTAAATTTTTGTGTAGTATCAATTTCAGCAAGCGGTCCCAATGAGCGAGGCGAGTGACTATGATGCCGCGGCATCAAAGCATGGCCGTAAACATTTTGTTTGCTGCTTCGGTTCTAGTTCACTGTTTAGATAACGTTGATTAAGAATTTGGCTAGGTACAGCTTTTTGACAATTTAGTCAAACAAGAAGAAACAATCAACTCACTTACCTGTAGATGATTCATATCTAATTATTATGTAAAACATAATTTTAGCAAAACATCTGTTTCGAGGCACATTCCTCAAGATTGCTTGTGTAAAAAATTAGGTCTAAGACACACTACTATTGTATCAAATCAACAACAGTTTTATAAGTTAACGATGTGTTATATTATCACGTTAGGCGCGACCTAAAAAATTAATTACAAAAAATTAAAAATTAGTATAGTAGTAAAGTATAATTACGACCGTATCCCTTGCGAGGTTGTTCCGATCACTCTTTTGTATGGAGCGAGTTGACATTTAGCCAACTATGCTATGCAAGCTCGACCTAGCATACCTACCAGAGGACATAAATCCCACATTGTAATTCTGTGTTCTCGGTCGGTGTCACGAGGCTTTACCCTTTTGCATCCCTCTCGCTCGCACAATCTAATATTTTCAAAGTGTACTTTTTGATAAATATAGTCTAGGAAATAAAATTACTGACATTTTGGACATATTTTAATTTTTTTTATTTACTAGTCCTCGACGTCTAAGGATCCGCGGGGTGAGGCGGAGTGCACAATCGTCCAAAAACCAATCGTCTAAGATTTGCCTCACCCTCCAGGCGCTGAGAATCTGAAACAGCGGAAATACACCCAGCTTATCGGAACAAAAATTAGTATATAAAAAAAAAAATGTTTTTTGCGCCCTTTGAAGTTGAAAGTCTCGGGCCGTGGGAACCAGGTATATAGGAAATTTTCAAGTTGTCAAAACAGTTCGTCAACACCTCAGGAGACAAGAGGGATGGGCAATATTTAGGCCAAAGGTTCAGCAGAACTTCCTTGGCACTTTGCTCATTGGTAGTGATTTGCAGCAAATTTATTTCTTTATAATATTTTAATTTTATTTTGATTTGGTTTTTAGTTACCTATTTAATTGTATTTTTTTATTTAGAAAATAAGTGAGTATTACGTAATATTTTTAAAAGTAAAATATGTAATTAAGAATAGAAAGAAAATAGTTACTGTTTTTAGTCAACAGACTTATTTTGTGGTGGTCATCTTATTACTAAAGGTTTGCCATCTGGAGCTTATCTTTGTAATAAATGCTTTTTTCTCGTCATTAGCGCAGGTAGTGAGTATTGTGCCTTACAAACAGATATACAGGTGGCACCGACAATCGGCAAAGGCGCAAACAGATTGGAGAAATAATTCCGTTGCTCCTTTACAACATTTTTTGTAGACTTTTGTAGTTCTGCACGTGTGGCCTGGATCAGGATTTAGAATACAGAGTACACGCGACGACTCTAGAAGATCAAAATGACTGGCTAACTTTGGGCGATGTCTGTATCCCTCCAGCGCTAAAATAGTGCTGGACCAGAGTAATAAAGGAGGGAAAAAGCCATGGAAAAGTGTGTACAACTTTTTTTTGTGGTACTGCCAAACACATACTCGTAGGGCGCGTTACTCTTTAAGAAAAGGGCTTTTACTCGTGCCGTACAAAGTCCTTGATATATCCGTTAAGTATTTCTATTGCAATACTAACTACCACACCGAAATACCTCAAGGACAAATTTACCTATCTCTTCTCAATTCTTGACAGATCTCTTCGTTCGTCACACAGTTCTGTTCTATCTATCCCTTCTCATCACTCTAGCTTTCAGTCTAACTCATTCGCAGTAGTGGCCACAAATCTCTGGAACAGTTTACCTGTTGACATTCGCCAAGCACCCAGCAAACCGTTATTTAAAAAGCTGGTTTACTTTCATTACCTAAAGAGCTCCTCACAACGTATATAAGTATGTATGTATGTGTATTTATTTTAGTATCTATGGTATGTAAGATTAAATTAATTTATTCAGTAACGTTTCTTACAATCGTTTGCACCTAGCCTCATGACTGTAATGTTCTGTATTGCCCCAAAGGTTGGCTGCTAGAGAATGTCTAGCGGCATTAAGCCCGCCCTTAGTACATAGTGCTATAAAGTTTTAAATAAATAAATAACTACAAATTTAATTTCTACCACATTTGTAAAGGAAAGTACGAAAATCCGAAAAAAAAAAACAATAACTTGAAGTCGAACTAATATTATGATCTCACAGAAATCACAGGAACGGATTCAAGACACCGCTTTACGCAGTAAAAGTTTGTGCCAGAGGAATTAGAGAGGAGATGAGAACACAAAAAACAACAACAATAAAACATTAACTTTTTGAAAAGAGTAACTGAGAGAAAGTATCATCACGACCGTTTCCCTTTCGGGGTTGTCAGAAACCACGCTTATAAATAAGCGGATTCACATTTAGCCAACTTTACTATAGGCCAATCATGACCAGTGGCAAGCTCGTCGATGTCTCCAGCGTACCAAACTTGAGAAAAATCACAAATAAATTAAATGTATTTATATACATTAATTAATATATTTGTGTCCCGAACAGGAATCGTACCTCCGAGTCTAAATCCACGGACTTAACCGCTAGGCCACGGAGGCAGTTAAGTAGCTGAGAATAAAGTAAAATAAAGATATATAGCAAATATATATACATAACTGCAATATTTACAATATACATTGTAGAATTACTTAATTTGTCGTTAGAATGAGACCTTAGTCATGGAATAAGCCAATGAAGTAACAATGCTAGAGTCTGACGTCACCAGTCGGTTGGTCCTGCCGACTGCTGCCCACGCCGCGAGCTGCCCCGGTTAGGATTCCTTTTCGGTACCATCTTCTGTGAATGACCCCACTTTTTGTATCAAAATATTGTTTTTATGACAATATTTGGTATTGTAGTAAGTATATAAAATAAACTTTGGATTTAGTTAATTCAGATAAACTTTTTTATTTATCTCAGAGACATGTCTATCACTTTAATAACATATATATTAATAACATATGTCTAGCGGCTAAGTTTCAATTAAGACTCGGAGGTACCTGTTTCGATTCCTGGTCGGGACACAATAATCTTTATTAATTTAAATAAATAAACTTAATTAATACTAAAGTTTTATTCAAAGGAATTAAGGTACAATGATTTAAAAAAATAAAATATTAATAAACTAAAAACTTACATTTTAAAACATAAATGACTATTAATAAAAATAAACCTAATTAATAAATAAAAATACAACTAAAAACTAAAATGAAGAAAATAATATATATATTTTTTTATAAATAAAAAACTTGCTCCAAATCGCTGTCAATGGGCAAAGTACCAAGGATGCTGGCAGCATTGCCACGTTGAATGGCAATGCTGATCCTTTGGCCCAAATATTGCCCAGCCCTTTTGTCTCCCGAGGTGTTGACGAGCTGTTTTGACAACGCCTTGAAAATTTCAGTCCCCACGGCCCGAGAGTTTCAACTCCAAACGGCGCAAAAACACATCTCCCAATAAGCTGAGTGTATTTCCGCCGCTTGAGGTTCTCTGCTTGTAATGCAGCAGCGCCTGGGTCCTTCGAGGTCAAGGACAAGTGGGAAGGCGCCAGGGTGTCAACACAGGTGGCATCCCACACTAAAGGCAAACCTATCCTCAATGGAACCAACGTCATTCCATCGGGCCGCTTGCCATCGTCGCGGGCCATGCCACTGGGTTCTAATATGGCTGGCGAACCCACAGACACAAGGGCCCAACGAATGACGTCATTGAGGCATTAAATTAATAGGTAATTTATTTGTGATATTTCTCGAGTTTGGTACGCAAGAGATATCGACGAGCTTGCCACTTGTCATGATTGGCCTATAGTAAAGTTGGCAAAATGTCAATCCGTTTCTTTATAAGCGTGGTTTCTGACCACCCCGAAAGGGAAACGGTCGTGATGATACTTTACCTTTTTGATATATTAAATGTGTTGTCATTTATATAAGTATTAGATTTAAGTATAATTTTTAATTATTTTCTTTTCTTGAAACACAATATACTCTTCTTTTTTTTTAATAAATATTTTCAGCAACACAGCGCCATCTAATTTCCGTGGTAAGCTACGAGGCTTGTGTTACGGAAACTGAATGGTTGATAAACTACATATTATACATTTTTTTTTTGTAAATATATACATATTATACATATAAACACCCAGACCGAGACAAATTATACAATGTACAACTTGCCCCCGGTGGGAATCGAACCCACGACCTCCCAAGTTTACGGCAACGTGTGTTACCACTAGACCACGGAGGGGATTAAGGTTAAGTGAGTGAGAACGTGTAGCGACATTACGTCCTTATTAGAGCAAAATTTTTAATAAATATAAATAATCAATTAGGATTCGAACCCGGAAAATCGTCACAAATGTAATCAAAATAGTTTTTAATAGTGTAGTCCACACGTGTTCTCACAGTGGCGGCCCAATTATTATTAAATTAAGAAGAGTTATCTTCCGCGGGCTTCCAACAATGGCGGCGGCTCCCACGATCTTCACATTCCTACATTTAATAGAAATTTAAGACTTCGCAATACAACTGAATATCCACCAAACATATGCGAGGAAACTGCCTACAGCAGAACATACCGCTCAGCGGCCAGACTCTGTAAATTTTGACGTAATATAGTATCATCATCATCATCCCAGCCCCTAGAACAAAGCGTTCTAGAAGGGTCATCCGGAATATGTATAATAATAATAAATATTTCCAGACAGGTCAAACAGCGCCATCTAGTTTCCGTGGTAAGCTACGAGGCTTGTGTTACGGAAACTAGATGGTTGATAAACTACATATTTTACTTTTTTTTTTAATATATACATATGAGTATTTATGTAGTCTATGTATTCATACTATTTATGTAGTTTATTGGTTAGAATTGCACCCCACATATTTATACTGTCTCACTCTCCCAAAGGTTAGCTGGCAGAAAAAGCCGAAATGGCTTTAAGTTCGCCTTTGTACATACTTTTAAGTAAAGTGCAATAAAGTATTTAATAAATAAATATTATACATATAAACACCCAGACCGAGACAAATTATACAATGTACAACTTGCCCCCGGTGGGAATCGAATCCACGACCTCCCGAGTTCACGGCAACGTTTGTTACCACTAGACCACGGAGGCGGTCATATGGAAGGGATAGCGGTCTGTATGCCTAGTGTGACAGTGAAGTTTCGTAAACGCAACTATAGTAGTAGAGTTTTTTACTAAATTTTCGATGTTCATTGCCTGTTATTATAGCCAAACTTGCAATAACACGCCATGTAAAATAAAAAAACGTAACCACAGCAGTTACGGTTTCCGAAACTTGCATTTTACACTAAGCACACTGATGTCAATTTATTCACGATTTAACAAGTTGGCCTGCCTTAGTGCAACCGGGACCAACGGCATACGTGCTCTACGAGACACGGTTGTAAATCAATGACAAATGTACTCAAGAAAATGTCCACGTAAGCTATGAAGTAATACAATCAATGAAGTATGTTCGCTATAAACGTTCATTTTCCTACAATTTTTGGTGAAAAAACAGCATAAACCGACAGACATTTAGACTATTACATATTAGAACGATTAAGAAATTTTATATAATAAAACAAATGTTGACTTTTCCGAATATGATCTGTTAAATTTAACTACATGTCATCATAGATTTACAACACAATATGCCTCGGAGAGCACGTTAAGCCGTCGGTCCCGGTTCCACTAATACCAACTTGTGGAATCGTTAATGAATTGTCATAAAAAAATGACATCATATCCTCGCCAACCCGTCTGGCCACCGTGGTGAGTGTTGGCCAAATTCTCCAGATATGATCTGGAAGGCCTATCTTCAGCAGTGGAGGTCTAGGACTCTGTGTTCTAGGGACTGAATTGAAAAAAAAAACGAAAAAAAAAAAATAGCTACGAATTTGTGCCGTTTGGGGCCGAGATGATGGGCCCATGGAGTTGTCAAAGCGGCTGACGGAAAGGTCTGGAGACAGTAAGGCTGGCAATTATATCTGCCAACCTATTAGGGGAATATAGAATATTGGGACTCGGATAGAACGTCTCTAAATTATTTTTTTACTTATAGTTTAGTTTATTTTTAATTTTATTATTAAGGTTGATTTTAATTTATATTTAATAAATTTTAATTTTAATATGAATTAAAATTATTTAACTACAATGCAATGCTGATAGCCTTGGCAGCGATTTGGAGCAATATTTTTATATATAATATTTTTATTTTGTTCTTCCATTGTTTTATTTTATTTTTGCTTTAGTTTTTAGTTATATTTTTAATTATTAAGTAGTTTTAATTATAAGTAGTAATTTATATATTTTAAAAGTTTAAGATTTTAGTTGATTGAATATATATATTTTTAAATGATTGTACATACGTTACTTCCTTTGTTATTCTTTAACTAAATGACTTATTTTAAGAATGCTATGTTAAATCATTGGTTCGACAAAGTTTCAGTGTTTTATCCTATATTTTAATTATAAGATAAAACTAATTGTATTTCTTTGCTTTATATATATATTACAACTACCTCCTTAGCTTTACCTATTTTTTTATTTACTTTTAAAGATTCCTAAATGAGATATGTTATCATAAAAATTAAACGATAGCTTTTGTTGATTTTAGTTTTTGTTTATTTTAATTTTCATAAATTTACAACACCACCGTTCCCGTGTGGAGGAGAACACGTTAAGCCATTCGGTCCCGGTTGCACTAATACCAACTTGTGAAATCGTGAATAAATTGTCATTTTTTTTTTTTTTTTTTTTAATTTATTGTTTTCAAGATACACAAAAATACATCAACAATATTATATAGCCGTCCACAAAAACCTTTAAGGTTTATCTGGGTACGGCGAGTCACTCACAATGTGAGTGACAACATCAAACCGTGAAGCTAACTCGTCTGGCCAATGTGGCGAGTGTAGCCCAAACTCTTCAGATATATATTCTGGATGGCCACGTCCAATAATACCAACTTGTAGAATCGTTAATAAATTGTCATTAAAAATTGACATCCAACCCGTCTGGTCACCGTTGCGAGTGTTGGCGAAATTCTCCAGTTCAGATTTAGCCAACTTTACTATAGGCCGAACATGGCAACTAGTCGATGTCTATGGCTTCTTTAAATGTTACAAATCCTTACAGCCCCTAAAACAAAACCTTCACTGTTGGAACATACATACATATATACTCGCCACGCGCACGCCAGACGAGTTGGCGAGAGTAAAAGAACGCGGAGCCAGTCTTGTTGCCTAATTAATTAATTCTGTTGAATAATCGTTAGTATTTTTTTGTAGAAAATAAATTAATGATGTCAATATTGTTTGTTGCATGTATGAGGCAGGTGGATGGCATGCGATACATTTTTTTAGGAGAAACTGGATCTTAGTGGGCTATGGCAATACTCGGCCATAGACTAAAAAAGTCACAGATGGGACATTAAAAACAAAATGTTTGTCGAAGCCTTAAAATCTTGGATCTCTATATAATCAGAATTATGCGCTTCTAATGATTTAATAAAACAAATAACATGCATACAAACCTTAAGCTGCCCAAATACGCAAACCTACGAATTTGCGCCGTTCGGGGTAGAGACAATGGGCCCATGGGGACACTCAGCCAAGCGCCTGGCCAAGGAGTTGTCCAAACGGCTAACGGAAAAGTCTGGAGACAGGAAAGCTGGCAATTATTTCTGCCAACGTATTAGACTCGCTATACAGAGGGGAAATGTTGCCAGTCTCCTTGGGACTAACCCTGAAGGGTCGTCTCTAGAGGACATTTTTTACTAGGTTTAGTGAACCAACAACAATAATATGTCTTTAATTACTATACATAATAATAATATTATTAACACGAAAGTCATCCACTAGCATTATAATAATAACGAGTCACATCACAGCCCCTAGGACACAGAGTCCTAGACGTCCACTGTTAGAGATGGGCCTTCCAAAAATTTCTAGAGAATAAGGCCTAGACTTACGGCGCGCGATGGCTTAATGGGTTGGCAAGGGTCTGATGGTCAATTTATTAACGATTCCATAAGTTAGTATTAGTTGAACCAGTACCGAGACGGCTTAACGTACACAAGAAAAGTGTATGTCTCATTGGTACAATGGTTCGGGGTATCCGACCTTGTTAAGATATTTTGTAAGCTGACATGGCCTTTTTACAGCCACGAATTTAATATTAAGTATCTAGCTGTAAGTAAAAACAAATTCCTCGTTTATGGCAACAATGTTTTAGTTATAATTATTGTATTGATGTTAGGTTCGGTCCAGCCATGTACAATGGTAATATTTTTTATTTGTTTTTTTTTTATTATTTATTGGCTTGTATGTATTGACAATATCCAAGTGTTACGTGCTAACCATACGGAAATAAATTATTTTGATTTGATTGATTTGATTTAAGGAAAGCGTTCTTACAACCGAGCCACCACCAACACAAAAAGTATGTATTGAATAAAGATATTATTGTCTTTGCCTCTGAGAGGCAAGGAACCTGTCGTAGTCTATATTGTGCGCACACGCAATCCCTGGGCATCTGTCGCAGGAAGCCCGCGGCTCCGTTCGACTGGAACACAGGCTTCCTCCAGCACGCGCCAACAGCTGATCTACTCTTTACAATTTTTATTCGTTTATTTATTAAGAGGTCATATTTTATCTTTCAAAGGACATCATTAATCTTGTATGTGGATTTGGGCTAAATTGTATATCTACAGTCACATATGATTTTTAGATAAATTATTCTAACACGATTAATTAATTTATTTATTTATTTACAAACACGTAAACCTAACATAACAGCCTCAGCCGATTCGTTAGTAAGTGTTCTTCACATATGGTTAATACAATAAATATCCAAAAAATACCTAAATAATTTGCAGTAACAATAATAATTAATCAATCGAGCTGTTCGAATTGTGGACGATGCCACTATATCTGGAACTCTCGAATCCCTGCAGCTTCGCCAAGATGTAGCTTCTCTGAGCGTCTTCTACCGGCTATACTATGGTGAGTGCTCTGAAGAGCTCTATAACCTAATTCCTTCCTCTCCATTCCGCAACCGAACCACACGCACAAGTCAGAATATGCACCCACATACCGTAGTTACTATCCCTTCGCGTACCTATAAATTTGGTGACTCATACATCTGTCGCACAATAAAGATGTGGAATGCTCTTCCAGCCTCTGTGTTTCCACTTTCCTATAACCTGGAGTCCTTCAAGCGAAGTGTGAAAAGGCATCTAGTCAAGCCGGCATAGTGTTAGGGACTGATGTTGGATATAAGGGTCTGATTCCAGTTGCTAACATTCATGGACCCTGCGCGCCACTTACCATCAGGTGGGCGCAGGGTCACATGTAGTGCTAGTATTAAAAAAAAAAAAAAAAAAAAAAAAATCTTCACTATATCCTAAAAAAGTTTTTGTCACCTTTTAAACTCAGTCTCCGTGCAAGCAAATAAGTCAAACAAGGGAAACTTCAGTGATAATGCCTAGTGATTTTAGCAACGGCGAATTAATGTTGGCTAATTGTGGTTCCTGACCACCCCGAAAGGGATACGGTCTTGAAGATACTACTATACCTTTATCACAGAGTGACGTAAACTAACCTCTAGTATTGGTAGACCCTGAAACCCGAATGAAGAGTACCTCTGTGTTCCAGGAAGCAGTATTCATTGTGTGCGGAATGAGTATGATTCGATATATTTATATAGGTAGGTACCTAAGAAACTATGATGGAATAAATAGATATTGAATGAACTTTAAGGAATATGTGAATATGTGTAATATAATATTTATGTGTTATCGTTCATAGTTTTTTTATATTTTTTTATTTTGGTTTTAATATTTGACTTTTTTTTTTAAATGTTTTATGTACCTACTTTAGAAAAAAAAGTCCTTTTGTTTTTTTACAATATTTATTCATTTAGATTTTTATCATTTATTTGATGGTTTTTGTTTTAGAAATTGTTTCTAACTTTTTGTATGTTTTTATTCCTTATTTTATGTGTAGTTTTAGGTAGTTTGATCGCATATATGTATATTGTTCAATGTTGTGTGCACTGCTCCAGAATTACAATCTGATTCTTTAATTGTAAATTGTCAATGATTTTAATTTGTTTGTCGCATTCAAAATGTTGACATTTTTCGAGAAGATGGAATGCATCAGTTAAGAGCTCGGCCTCTCTATCAACAGAAACAAAACAGAACGTTTTGTGGTAGACCGGTCTAACACACTAGAACTCAACGGTGAATACCAGAAAATATATGCCGCTGAGACATGGAACATAAAGAGCGCCGACCGAAAACGTATCGATGCTTTGAGATATGGTGTTGGAGAAAAATGCTGAAAATCTCGTGGACTGAGCATAATCATCTAGACATATCCACCATATGTGTTCGTCAGATACTCCAATACTTCGGACACATTGTCAAAAAAGAAGGACATACCTGGAAAAACTTTTTGTGCAAGGTGGAAGGAAAGATACCGGGAGACCGAAGTCCGGTACGCTGGTTCTATCAAATTCCCTCCACGACCAACACTAGTCCATGATGCTGTGCATGCCGCCGAAGACAAGACATAAAACACGACGCAAGGAGGAGGTTGAACCATAATAAATAAATATAGGTAAAAACAACAATGCATGTCAGTCAAATAGTTAAACAAAACAGCGCCAAGTATAAATAAATGTATTTAAAGCAAGTGAAAGGTGTTAAAGGCAAAAAGTGGGTGTACATTAACGTTTACAGCTGTTAAGACCGCAAACCTGCCAGTTTTGCCATTTTAAACAAATTATAGACGCCTAATTAGCATTGACTAATGTTAAATACCCCAGCGTATTTGTTGCAATGTACTCTTTTATCAATAACTCAATAACACTAACTTCGGTTCACATTGAAAGTGGCGCGGCCTAGTAGACGATAGGTGGTACTAAATTTAATATTCAATTCAATTCGTTTATTTTGCAAGTAGGCATAGGACAAAAAGATATGTATTCTGCACTTTTACACGTCAATTTTTACAACATTGGTATAAAACGATACAATTCTACAATACATATTGGTAAATCTGGAGCAGCACATGACAACCATCATTTGGAAAGAGAAACAATAAAATTATAAATACAGAATAACGCTTAACATTATAGCCGCTGTATAAAGGCACTGTCATACCAAACCAGACTATAACTAAATACAAATTGTGTAATAAATGAATATCCCTTATTACTTATTAGCTGCCGTACCCTCTGTACAAATTGACAATACAATTGTCAAACTACGAGACGTATTAAAATGCTATAATATATATTCATTCTATATTAGTTCAATCAATTTGGTCAATTCGTTAAACGTGTTGGCCATTGTTTTCATCAAGCGAACTATAGAATCTTAGTAAAAAAATATAATTTATATGTATTGTGTAACTTTTAGTACCTGTCTGTATATCGTATGGTAAACTAGTAACAAAATACACAATATTTATAAATTTTCCGCATAAAATAAACTGCGACTTGTGCCCCATATTTAAAGTCCAATTTAATTATACACATTAATAAACAAAACAACACCACTTTTGACTAACAATATCCGAGAGTCCTTCGCGCCATTTTGCGCGGACATGTCAAGTGCAAGTTTTTGTTTTGTAAATTAATTTACTGTGGATATCATCTATCCATTATCAAGATTAGAATCTTATCTAATCTCGATTTGATAAAATGCAAGATAAACTTTTTCTCACATTTATTTAAGATTTTGCGAGCTTTTATTATAGATGCGGTCATTATAGATGCGGTCATTATAGATGCGGTCATTATAGATTAGTATTTATCAACAACATTTTTGTATTTCCCTGTGTAAAGCGAAAAAAGGTGACAAATAATATATACAGTTGTATGGACAACAAACGACCTTAACTGCATAGCATAGTGATGAATCATGGATGGCTTTGAACACATTTTGTATTCAAATAACAATTATTAATCAATGAATAAAACTTCATATGCTAATTAGCCACCTCACAGATATCCCACGATCATTCACGAGACCAATTAGAGCAAAAAAATAGCCACAAAAGTTATAATTTAATTGTTTTCTATCAAAATTAATTCAATTAAATGTATGAATGAAAACATAAAATGTTGTTTATGGCGTAGACACGACGTCTGACGGCCCACGGGCTTGCCTTCCTCTTATAGACTCACAAACGCAACCTGTGCCATTACTTTTAAAACAATGTTATCATAGAAAGGCTTAGATTTTGAGTTCAAATCACGTCAGGGTCACCAATTTATGAAACACTTTAATCGTTCTATATTGATGATTTATTTCGTTATTATTAATTGCTTAAATAAGCACATTATTGTTATCTATTCATGGATCTAAATACATTATCCATCTCCTACTCCTAACATTAATTCTACATTTATAAATTGATAGGATTACCTTTTTTATTTACAACTAGCTGTGTATCCCGGCGTTCTTCAGTTGGTCGTAGGTTCACATGTCATATTTAGACGTTGATTACATCCTATCTCTTTTCTGTATTGTCCTAAAGGTTGGCTGCTAGAGAATGCCTAGCGGCATTAAGCCCATCCTTTGTACATAGTGCAATAAAGTTTTAAATAAATAATTAAATATTATTAGGATTATTACGTGGCCAAAAGGATGCCATATAAGCACATTCTAGGCAAAGTCCGAGCACGCTTCATGGATTTTTGTAAGTGCAAGTATTTTTTTATATGATTAGTTTAGTGACGAGTTGGCAGTCGTCGACTTACCGTGGGTATGCCGGTCACGGTAATGTATAATTAAAAACACAATTACTTCACATTGACCCTTGCTTATATACAACACAACTTATAGTCTGTGAACACATCAATTATGCTGATCGCACGTCACTTGTCCTAAAAGAATAGAATTTTATAACAATTACAAATGTTCCTTAAGAAAAGTATATTTCTCATTGGTACATGCCGGGACTGGAACCGCGAACTTTTGGAATTAAAGGTAAGCGTTCTTACAACCGATCCACTAATGCACTTGTACCTATTACATTTTATTGATTTATCAAGTGGGCTCACTAAATAAAAATACATTTTATAGACATTGCTAAAACTATATATAAAATTTAAAGCATATGGGCACAGTATTAAGAATATACTCCTATCTTGAAAACAAACATTCACGTACAACGTAAAGACAAAGTACCTACTTACAACAGAGGCGAGCTGTTCGAATTGTGGACGATGCCACTATATCTGGAACTCTCGAATCCCTGCAGCTTCGCCGAGATGTAGCTTCTCTGAGCGTGTTCTACCGGCTATACTATGGTGAGTGCTCTGAAGAGCTCTATAACCTAATTCCTTCCTCTCCATTCCGCAACCGAACCACACGCACAGGTCAGAATATGCACCCACATACCGTAGTCACTATCCCTTTGCGTACCTATAAATTTGGTGACTCATACATCTGTCGCACAATAAAGATGTGGAATGCTCTTCCAGCTTCTGTGTTTCCAGTTTCCTATAACCTGGAGTCCTTCAAGCGAAGTGTGAAAAGGTATCTAGTCAAGCCGGCATAGTGATGTCGGACATAAGGGTCTGATTCCAGTTGCTAATAGTCATGGACCCTGCGCGCCACTTACCATCAGGTGGGCTAAGGGTCACATGTCATGCTAGTATTAAAAAAAAAAAAAAAAAATATTTAAAAAAACCTAATTTTTAATAAAACTGAAAAAAAAAATTAAAAAACATAAATTACTAAGACAAAGTTATTTTTTTCTACAATAATAATCAAATTAAAACTAATAAAGAAAAAATAAAATACATACTAGATAAATACCTATACAGATGTTAAATTATATAACTTGATTTCAATGTCGAAAGTCTTTGGTTACATACTCGTACATTGTTCCCAGCATTTTTTTCGTTCATTCTACCCCCTAGAATACAGAGTCCACTAAACAACGTAGTCCACTGCTTAAAGTGTACCTATTCTCCAGGCGTATTTCTGGTCAATATGACGATCTAAACGCTTTAGAAGTGTAAAACAAAACGAAGAAGAACCATAAATGTTAGCAAATGGAATCAGACACTTATGCTTATTTTTTATTTATTTTATTTAAAAACTTCATTGTCAATCTATACAAAAAGCGAACGTAATGCCGCAAGACATTCTCTCCCCGTTAACCTTTGGGACATTTAAATACGAGTACGGTGCAAATAGAGAATTAAAATTAAACATGACTTATGACTAACATCAGCCCCTAACACTATGTACTTGACTAGATACTTTTTAACATTTCGCTTGAAGGACTCCAGGTTATAGGAAAGTGGAAACACAAGAGCTGGAAGAGCAGTCCACATTTTTATTGTGCTACAGATGTATGAGTCCCCAAATTTATACGTACGCTCAATAGTGACTACGGTATGTGGAAGCATATTCTGATATTGTGCGTGTGGTTCGGTTGCGGAATGGAGAGGAAGGAATTAGGTTATAGAGCTCTTCACAGCACTCACCATACTATAGCCGGTAAAACACGCTCAGAAAAGCCATATCTCGGCGAAGCTGCAGGAATTCGAAAGTTCCAGATATAGTGGCATCGTCCACAATTCAACCAGCTCGCCTCTGGAGGACATTGAGAGCATCTGTGATGCCAGCTCTAAAATAAGCGTCTCAAGAAATGTCTTTATAAATCTGCCGTCGTTACACAAAAGTTTATGTTTCTTTCCAAATATTTCATTCAGTTTCCCAAAATCGATAAGCATTCTTTTTTTAATCCGTGACCAAAATCCTTTTCTATATTTAGGAATGTTCCGTACCATGTCCAGTAACGCGTTCTATTAACTCCGGTGCTGATATTCTCTACTTACTACTAACTTAGTCCATGTTTGAGATCGATAAGCGATAATTATATATTTATTTAAAACTTTACCCCCGTATACAATGGGCTGACAGCCAGTCGACGATAGACGACTTAGCAAAATATTACGATGTTTTGATTATATAAAATTATATTAAATAAAAATTATAAAATATGTGCTCTTATAAAAAATACTGTCACTTTTGACATCTGGTCTAATCGCTAACTTTTTAAGACTAAAAAGGAAGTCTTTGTACTTTGTTCAGTTAAGTTTAAATAAATTATAATAATAATAATAAAAAAACACGTACCTACTTTTTAAACTCCGTTTATTCAAATAATTTTATTGAGTATATTTTCCTAAAAGTTATGATAGAGCGAATTGCCAGCCTTATTAAGACTTATGTATTCCTTACGATATCTTTAAAATACACAAAAAAGAATGATTAGAATGAATAAAAAGTATTAAGGTCTCGAGGTAGTCGTTATCGATAGCTGTAGAGAATGTGTGTACCGCGTTATTCCTGGCGCTGGGAGCCAGTTTTGGGGAAATGTCAACAAACCACGCCTGGGGCCAACTTCTGTTCCTTTAGACGAAACGTTAATAAATATGAATAAATTATTTAACTAATGCAAACTGTCAGTATTTAGTCTAATATTTAATTAAATTTATTAATAAAATGTTTAATTTATTTGTGATATTTCTCGAGTTTGGTACGCTGGAGACATCGACGAGCTTGCCACTTGTCATGATTGGTCTATAGTAAAGTTGGCTAAATGTGAATCCGTTTATTTATAAGCGTGGTTTCTGACCACCCCGAAAGGGAAACGGTCGTGATGATACTTTACTTTATACTGATGATACTTTGATTTAAAAGATATATATTTTTTTTGTTTTAGTGTTTTTTTAGTTTATATTAGTTTTTAATAATAATAATAATTTGCAATGTTGATTCGAATAAGGATCGGAACTCGTATATGGATTGAATCCGAAATAAATGAATTATTATTATTAATAATTTTGGAAAACCAACAGTTGACAATATTATAATAAATATTATACAGTAAATTCACTAAGAACTATTAAAGTTTTTCACATATAAATTTAAAATTAGGCAATACAGAGCAAGAGAAGAAAAAGTCACTGCATTACCATTATTAGGATAATAAGGTCGCTCTTTTACGTACAATAACGATAAAAATGAAAGTTTTAAATAAAGGATTTTGTCAATTTAACGGTTGCGGTTAAAAAAAGAGAATAGGGCCACTGGAGAGCCATTGAGACCGGGAGCATTCATCAAGCGACCACTACTCGCACATCAATGAAATCATTTTAGGTACCTGTCACATGCAGGCAACAAAGAAAATGGCGTAGAAACCTAAGTTTATTTCAGTAAATAAATTAAGTATAAGCTTTATTCATACCATATACTTAGTCAGTTTTAAGTTCGGCCTTTAGCCTTGTTCCAAGCGGTGTTATTTTTATATAAATATCACCATGGCAAGCTTACAATATTAGTTCTCCTTGAAAGTTGGCAGAGAATGTTAGGCATATCATGGACTTCTTCAGACACGTGTCGCGGCGTGGAGACACATTCATTGAGCGCTTGGTAGTTCAGGGAAAAGTAGATGGCATAAGCAGCATTGGATCACCCCCTACATAAGTGCGCCAGAAAGCGTGCCACTGGCACTCGATGACCACGACCACTCTGCCAAGAGTGTAGCGACTAAGAAGAGCCCTATTCACGTTTGTCTAAACTTTTTTGCTGAATTTATCAAATTAGAATCTTGCCTCACTTTTCTATGCCACAGAATTTTCTTGCATAAGTATGTCTAAATATGGGATCTATAGTAGTTTTAAATGTATTAGACTAGTATTTTTGAGTCATACGAACTAAATATAGGCTGTATATATAGGCACAGCCCAGTTCGCAATCCATTTTCACCTACGCAATATTATATGCGTGATTTAACGCACACGTGTTTCGCAAAATTGTGCAACTATCCGATATTTTTTACTATCCTAGATAAGGTGATTCAATTGATTTGCTTTAGGCAAATAAATCAAATCAGATAGAGCGGGCCAATTTGCAGTTCCGTTATGCCGCAACTCATGGCGCGCCGTCTAAAATCCCCATACTTCATGTTCTCGATTCGATTAAAGTTGTGCGTGCTAGAGCTACAGAAAACAAGTTGTTGATATCTTTTTATACGCCACGTGATTAGTAGCTTATCACTTGATTATTTCAGCCAATGAAGTGCCTCGTAGACATCATTGCAAATGGCACATACTTTCAACGAGAACAACAAATAGGTAATAGACGGACTGATGGTGGTAATTTGTCCAGTCTGTCGGGGCGGGGAAGTATCCACATGTTTCGAGATCAGGCTCGAATTGCTGCCATACCCAGTCAAGCCGACATAGTGTTTGATTGCAGTTGCTAACATTTATGGACCTTGCGCGCCAATTACCATCAGGCGGCCGCAAATTTTTTTTTCATTACAGCCCCTAGAACACATTGTCCTAGACCTCTACTGTTAGAGATGGGCCTACCAGAGAATACATCTGGAGAATTTGGCTTACACTCGCCACGCTGGCCAGACGGGTTGGCGAGGATCTAATGTCAATTTATTAACGATTCCACAAGTTGGTATTAGTGGAACCGGGACCGACGATTTAACGTCTCCGAGGCACGGAAACGGTGGTGTTGTAAATTTATGACAAATGTACGTAAGTGTTTTCCTCATTGGGGGGTTTGAACCCACGTCCAATCCAAGTCCACCGCAAGGTAAAAATAAGTGTATTTTTTTTCTTTTTAAATAATCAACAACCGCCTTAAGACTTGAAATTTCACTGCTGTATGGGGAAACACGACCTCGGCATCAGTCTTGGATAATAATAATAAATATGGCCTCGCCCTATCATATATATGTTATGTTTATGTATTAATGTAATGTATTTAAGTATAATGTGTGTTTATGTAACAATTACTTACTTTTATGGTATTTATTGGAATAAAAATATTTTCTTGATATCATTTCACTATCCTCGATTTAATGAAGAAATCTCAATTGTCCCAACGGTCAACGGTCAGAGAATGCCTTCATTATGTTAGCCGATTGTAAATTACAATAGTTTTTAAATAAAAATAAATAAATAAATATCAGGTAAGGTGTTGAAGAGGAAATAAAATTCATTTTTTTAAGTATTTCAGTTTCTTATAATTTTCTTTTAACAAATGATCAATAGAAAACTGTATATTCAACATGTCTTAACATTATACCTCAGTTGATTAGCTATGTAGGTATCATCAATACTTTGGAATGTTCAACAAACAGTGACAGAGTCATATCAGAGGGGGCTATAGGTACCATCGAACAAATACACGCTTTACCATACTTTTTTGACGTCCAAACTAAAGATAAACTAGTTAATTCCAAAGGGATTCACTAATGCAGGATATTTTCATATACCTACGTCACGTTTAAATGTAACTATTTGTAAAATAACATATGTCGATGGCCGCAATGTAAGAAAAAGCCATACTTCTGTAAAGAATTACTATTTATTGGTTAAATTTAATATTTGCATCGCTTGTTTTCCAATCAACACAAGTCCAAAATTTAGATTAATAAAAAATGTGTAACTTTGGACCATTTTGAGTGTTAATTTCATAATGCACTTTCGATTTAATTAATTATATAGTTTTTTTTATTTCTTGTAAAATAATACACTGACTTTTGTTGTTTGTACAACAAGCGATTAAGTTAATGAATTATACGAGTAGGTATTAGGTAAGTAATATCATGATCAATTGGCATTGATATTTTTGAATTTTATATTTTAAATTGTGCTTTCGGCCGTCACTTTAAAAAGTCGTTCAACTTATATTTCTTCGATGGTGCGATTAACAATTTGTCTTACAGAAGTAACAAATTATCTAGTATGAATAATGAAGTACAGAACAAAATAGTTTTTGCTGTAAAAAACAAGTGGCAAGCAAGCTTTTGACAATTACCTTTCCTAATCTTATTTAGATTGCGTACTAAAGTTTAAAATATTCTTCAGCATAGATATTCATCCCAAAAAGAGACAGACTTATAGCTTTTAAAAATGCTAGAGCAAGAAGCAATTCTGACAGTATAAATTTTGGAAAGGAATATTAAATTAATTTGGTGTACAATCAGCATATGGATTATTTTCATGTGTTACCATTTTTCGTTGTAATTCTGACACATATTTATTTATCAAGTAATGGCCTCCAGTTTAGTTTTAATCCGACCTAAGTTTAGGCGAGTCCAGTGCTGGATGCCAATGCTGTGTTGGCTTAAAAACTATTCATACAAGGCTAATACTAAGCCAGCATTGAGTTTACGTCTATCAATTACCACCTCATATTGGCATATTACTCTGAACATAATGACCCGAAAAAATTAACATTTGACATTTATTTTCGTATTATGGCTTTAGTATAATTATTTTTCAGGCTATTTTTTAATGCGCGTACATTTTGCTAACTATAGTTCTAACGAAAAAAATATTTACTTCATTATAATTATGCATTACTTCGCACTATACTGCTGTGGATGATTCAAGCATAACCCCTCCAGCATGGGTTAATGATGACGATGAACTTATGCAATATTTGACAGTTACCTACGATTTTTACAACCTATCAATAGGATCGCCAAGACAAGGTGATTCACAGACGATATATATATATAAACTTTTGCCACACAACGATTGGGATTATTACCTCTATATAAGGATTAGGATTACGTTTTTTTTAATACGGTTTTTTTTTATATATGATTTTGCATATGGATTACTTACGGCGAAACCCAATATCGTATTTTCCTTACTAGAGATAGAATTTCGATGTTTGTTGTATGGGACAAAACTTCAAATTCTATCTCTAGTTATATATAGTCATCTAGTTAATTATAGATAACCAATATGGGTTCGGCCTTTCGCCATTTTCCTAACCAAAAGTTTTTTACATCATTTTAATAAAAATAAATATTATAAAAAAAAACTCATTTTTGATTGGTTCTGTACAATAATTTTAACTTTAGCAACTTCTAATGTGTGAGTAATTAGAACAATGATTTAGCCCCCCTCCAGGCTTGAACTGACCAAACCATTCCCCAACTTAATACCATACGATTTCAATCCTAAATTAAATTTGAATTCACAAGAAATTTTAACTTAAAACAATATAAAACAATAATCTTCTTGTAAATTCAATTCAAATAAAGCTTGTCTACATTCAAACGGTAAATGGGTATTTTTACTAATATTTTTGGGTAAAATTTTCATTCAAATCTCTATTTACATTTAAAACTATTATTCAGTTAATATTACAATAATTATATACCATACAATATACACATAAATACATCAAATGCAGCTCAAATTAAAAACCTACTAACAAGTTAGGAAATTGATCAGTTACAAAAATAACGTCATTTTGAAAGTATACAAGTAGAGATAACACACAAATAATATGAGGCATCAATGCAAGTGGCCACACTTTTAAATTTTATTCATAATAATCTAATCCTGGGTTTAATCAGTTTGCGATGCACATTAATGTTTAGTATTTTGATTTTGGCAATTTAAATTTTACAAGATTAGTTGCTAGGTTTTTATATTGGACGGCCGCATAGATCTCACATATATAACATTTTACCCAAAAATATTAGGAAATAAGATTATTACCAACTTACAGTAGGAATCTGTTTTGAATAAATTTGTCCATACCCAAACTATAACTTTTATAATACAATAAAATTCTGTATGTAAACAGTCAAATGTCATGAACCGAGATTCAAGTATATTCAGATCAACATGGTTTTAATATTATTCTAATGTTCCTAAATTAAGAAATTTATCACAATGTAAAATATTCTACAATTTTATTGAATAATTCTTACATGACTTGAGATTCATCAACCCTAGCGATGATCCATGTAAATGACATAATAAAAAATAAATTTTCTAGCAGTGTTTCTGAGGTGTTTGGTGGACTCTGTCACTGTGCTCCCAGCCGGAGACAACTAATACATGATTTCAGCTCACAGCACAATTTATATTTTGCTATTTTTTTGTCTTCCCCACACCGCCCCGGAGGTGACAATAATATTAACAAAATTCTATAAACAATAATAAAGAGTCGGGGTCACCCCCGGAGCGGTCCGGGCAAGCCGGCGCCACCATCCAATGTAGCCTAAAGGGAGATTCCGGACTCGCTGCTCCTCCAACTTTAACTATAAAGCAGTCAATAAATAAACAATTATAAATATCTAATAAATACCTACGGGAGCTATATTTACAGAAAGCCTTGGGGATAAGGACACATACTCAGCCTTGCGATGGGGCCGCACTCAATAATACTGGTCCGCACTATGTACACTCTTACACTAGATATCACAGCCGGCCACCAACGTGACGGGCGGCTTGCGGCGGCGCAGGCGCACCCACGCGCCCAGGCATACCACCAGCGCCAGGAACACGGCCACGGCCGCGCCGCCCGCGATGCCGGCCGTCTCCATGAGCAGCTGGCGCGAGCTCAGCACGTACGAGTCGTCCAGGTCCTTGTACTCGCAGCGCTGCCCCACAAACCCGGCGCGGCACTCGCAGTTGTAGATGGCCGAGTCCGAGATGACCACGGTGAAGCAGGCGCCGCCGTTGAGGCAGTAGAACTGCTGGTACTGTGGCTCGCACGGGAACGTGGGGAAGGACACGTTGAGCCGCGGGGACGGCGTGGGCCGCGCCGGTCTGCCGGGCCGCGCCGGCCGCTTGGAGATGGAGCTGGAGCACGCGCCCGCCATGGCCGCCAGCGACCACCACACCACACACGCTACCAACGATCGCATTGTCCCGCCGACGATTTTGACATTGGACGGTGACGGCCGCTCAATCCGAGAGGCGACATGACCGCTTTCGAATTTCGAACCCTTTGCTCGCGCCCGCGTCGGCCGTCCGCCGAGACATGTTTCCTGTGTTAACTTTTTTTACGTCGCTCGACGATCACTCGCTCATAACGAAGGCACGGTTTCTATAGCGCGCGGCCGAGATATCGGATCGATTCCTCGGCGGACATGTCGTAGGAGAATTGAAGAAACTGTAGCGAAACTTGTAAGTCCGAGAGCACTAAGAATCGCAGAGCACAACACACAATGTCCCGTTCGAAGCGATGTACACAAAATGGTGCCGAGCGAGCGGACCGCACTCGTCGAGTTGTCTATGCGCGACTGACGGAGGGCGTCTACTGCATCCGCCATCTGCCGACAATGAATGGCGCTGAACTCGGTGTAGGGGCCGCGCGTGTGTGCTCGCCGCACACCGAAGCTCGGCCGAGCTGTGTGGATGGTGGAAAATGGCACACATACGTCTCATACAAATCTGTGTGTATTTTTTTCCCTTTTGTATAGCGTTTATGAACGAGCATTATTAAAATCACGCACACACAGCAGTGGCCCGCCCGACTGGTTGCGGAAGGAATGCAAGTAGTGTAAAGGGATTATTAAATTCTAGGTAACTGTGTATTATAAAGACGATATTCTTATTCGTAAGGTACTAATAGAAATAAGGTGGTCAGCTATGGGACACCTAGATCGCTAGGAGTGTAGGTAGAATGTAGGTATCTAATTATTCAATCATGACTCACTTGATTTACAGGGTTTGTGCAATACTTACACAGAGTGCAATAATATTTAATCTATAGGATAGATTTAAGATAGTTAAACCTACATATTTGTCGTAATGAAACTAGAAACCCCTAATAGATACCTACGATTACCGACCAAGGTTTTCTTACCCCTGTTTTTTTCTGTTCTGTGTTAGTATTTTAAATTCTATTTTTCTATTTTTAATTAATACGAGTAGTAGGTAATTTATGTTTTAAAATTTTAGTTATTTATTAATAATTTAGTTTGTTTTTAAATCATTGTACCTTACTTCCTTCGAATAAACTTAATTATATGTCCCATAAGTATCTCATCTTGTATTATGTTTCTTGTATCTCATATTCTATTGACCGAAGATCTTACTGTTACAGTCATATTCTGAGCCGTTTTTTTTCAGCTTACCTCCAGAATCAATGTAGGTATCTTCAGAGGTTTAATGAAAGTTTATATACGTTTAATTAATCCTAGTTTAACAAACTATTTAAATAGATTTTTTTCTCTTTTTGCGGCATTTTATAAAAAAGTTTTTCTTCACATTGATTGTCGGGATATGTCTCATATAATGAAGGCCTAGCACGCGCAATAGACAAAGTTTCTCTTACATTTTTTTATACATTTTTCAAAAGGATTCTTTATCCATTACACATACACGCGTGCTAAGCCTGCCGAATGCAAAATTAAATCTCTACTATACTTAATTATTTAATCTTTATACGCCCATGGGCAAAACATAGTGTACCCAATTTATAACCATTGTACCATCGTAATAAAATACCTATCGTTATAAAGAAATACGAGTATATGAATTTGAATTAAACACAGAAAGCATACTACCCTTTAAATTTGTCTAATAATAATGATTCATTGTAGTTTTCTGATATTTATTAGATTATAATTATAATAAATAAAAGTTAGCCCATTACAAATAAATAATAAGATTAACTTAGTTTGTTTTGAAAATTATATATAATAAAAGCAAGATCAAAACGTCTGTGACAGCTCACTGACATCGTCATCTTGGTTCAGAATTTACATATTTATATTAATATTTATGATAATTATATGTTACCTTTAAAAATACATTTGTTTTTAAATTATGACATTTGTTAATTATTTAAACGTATTTAAAAAATACATAATTAACGCAGATTAATTGAGAAGATTTGACAATCGACATAATGATTTTTATTCAGTTTACGAACGTACTAAGTTGTAAGCGGTGTTTGTATAAATAAATAAATGCTGAAATAGTAAAAAAACGCTATAAAAACAATTAGTTTTCATGATTTTTATACTTTAAATTTATGTGTAAATAGCCACTTAATATGAATAAGGGTGAATCGTCAAAATCTTCCAAATCGAGTTCAAACCTTAGCACATCTTCGACTCTACAATGCAAAGATTTGCACGAATATTTAAAAACCCGGCCTCCTCATTTTTTAGAGACTTTATATAATTACCCTACAATATGCCTCGCTGTGTACCGGTAAGTAATTTTATATTACTTTAAAATAGGTTAGAAAGTTTATGGGGAATAGGTTATGTTGTGAACAACCAAAGTTTAGTTTGTACACGTCTGGCGTAGGTTCTTTTTCTCAGGGTTCTCTATATATTCGACATTGTTATTTTAAATTAAACTTGTGTTTAGTTTCATGATAATACAATGTACCTATAATAAATTAAAACAATAAATTTTGTATCATAATAGTAACACTCATGCTACTGCTAGAGTACCCGTGACCCTAGAACCCTCTGGGATTGTGCAGAGCGATGGCATGAGACCTGACGACATGCCTATTGGGCCATGGAAACTTGAGAAGTCACTGTTGTGTGATGCAACATGTATAGACATATTATTCCCATCCCACATCTAGATGTGGGATGTACGGAGGTTTCTGCTAAACCACATTTTGTATAAATAAGCCAACTTCGGTACAAGTTAAGAATTTGTGGTTGTTTGTTTCGGGTCGAGATCATGGGCCCATGGTGACCCTCAGCCAAGCATCTGGCCAAAAAGTTATTCAAACAACTGATAGGAAAGTCTGCAGACAGGAAGGCTGACAATTATTTCTGCCAACGTATTAGTATTACTTTACTTTTTTAGTTCAATTTACAAAAGTAAAATATCATCATGACCATATCTTTTGCGGGGTAGTCAGTTACCATGCTTATTTAGTTTAGAAGTGGTTTTACTTTATGGAAAATTTACTATAAATAAGCCCATCATGACTAGTGGCAAGCTCGTCGATGTCTAGCATACCAGACTCGAGAAATACCACACAAAAATTTAATAAATTTAATAAATTTTTGTGGCCTGGTGGTGGCTCTGTTATAAGAATGCTTTTCTTGAAAAAAAAAAATATATATCCTAAAAGGCTGGTTCAAACCCTATCATGTTTCAATGAGAAATACACTTTTCTTAAGTGCATTTGTTATTTATTTACAACACAACTGTTTCCTGTGCCTTGGAGAACATGTAAAGCCGTTGGTCGCAGTTCTACTAATACCAACTTGTGGAAATGTTAATAAATTGTCATTAAAAATAATAGCAGAAGCTCGCCAACCCGTCTGGCCAGTGTGTAGGCCAAATTCTCCAGAATTTTCTGGACTGTGGAGGTCTAGGACTCTGTGTTTTAGGTGCTGTGATGATGACCCGACCAGGAAACAAACTGTTTACTGTAACTGGTACTACTCTGTGTCTAAATTTGTGGTTATAACCACTAGACCACAGAGGTAGTTTGATTTAGCTGCTGGGAACTAGGTTTGATTACTAGTTAGAGAGTTCTTTGTAAAGTTGAATTACTAATAAAACATATTTCGTTTTTTAGAGAATTGCCGGAGTTGGCGCGTCACTTTGTGATTCGCTTGTTATTTGTGGAACAACCGGTCCCTCAAGCTGTGGTCTCTTCCTGGGTCTCACAGGCTTACGCTAAGTATGAACTTGAAATATTTATCCATAGCATTAGATATTGTTTGTCCTGCTGGGTCAAAATAATAACAATAATATAATAAGTATTAATTGCATACATGCATGGTAACAGGCATGTTGTTGTCTATCATGTTTATTTATTTCCTAGAAAAAAACTAATCAACTACAAAAATCTTTTAAAATATTAATTGCCGTTTTGTATACCTTTTTTTTTCCAATAACATAATTAGGGCAGTTATTAAGGTAAATGCTGAGATTATAACTAGACTACAACCAAGTGAATTTAAAACAAAATTAAAACTCTTTTTCCTAAATAATCCTTCTTATAATCTGTCAGAATTTATTTTTTATATAAGTGGCAAGCTTGCCAAAGTCTTAGGTGTACCAAACTCAAGAAATATCATAAATAAATTAAATATTAATTAAACTTGTTTAAATTAATAAATATTGTGTCCCGACCAGGAATCAAATGTTAGCTCTGAGTTTAAATCCACGGACTTAACTGCTAGACCGCAGAGGCCAATTGCTATATAGGTGAAATATACAAATGATATTTGTTGTTATATTTCATGATAAATATTACTTAAAAACACCTGATATGATGGTCCTGCAACGGTTAATGAGCACCAACCTTTAATGCGCTAGTAATAATTTGTATCATACTCCCATTTTGGCCGAGCACTCAAAACTCGTTTCGCCTGCACCTAACAGTACATTAATCTTCTATTTGTGTTATAAACTTATTTCCAGAGAACAACACAAGGCGGGTGAGTCTCTGTCAGAGCTGTCAGTGTGGCAGGAGGCTCCCATCCCGGGGGGACTACCGGGCTGGATCCTGGCACAGTCCTTCAAGAAGAACCTCAAGGTGGCCCTGCTGGGGGGGTAAGGGATTTCGCTATCATTTCATAACATTACAACTAGAACACAAATTCCTAAACCTCACTGCTGAAGACCAGCCTTTCAAAACTACCTTAATCGACTCAGTAAAAACATAATTTGGGTGAAATTGGACTTGAATTTTCACAAACAATTTATGTTAAAGAAAAGTACTTCTTGACTTGTGATCATAGTAAAATTGCACACATTATCATCATGCAGGTTTAAAAAATAAACAATATAACCTGAGTATTAACACAAAAAAAAAAACAAATGTTTAAGATAGGATCATGATCACAGCCCCTAGAACACGAAGTCCAAGACCTCCACCGTTGGAGATGGGCCTACCAGAAAATTCAAGAGAATTTGGCACTCGCCACGCTGGCCAGACGGGTTGGCGAAGTTCTGATGTCACTTTTCTAATGACAATTTATTAACGATTCCACAAGTCGGTATAAGTGGAACCGGGACCGACGAATTAACGCGTTCTCCAAGGTATGCTAAGGGTGGTGTTGTAAATAAATGACAAATGTGTAACAAAATTGTATTTCACATTGATACATGCCAAGGTTCGAACCGACTATAGTTTTTTTTTTAAGGAAAGCTTTCTTACAACCGAGCCACCACCGCCTAAAAGATGATTAATAGACTCCAATAATGGCCGCTCTAATAAGCAAATATTTTTCAGCGGTCGTCCCTGGAGTCAGTCCTCATCCCTAGAGCCAGATGGGAAGGCTCGGAGTGTAGAGTTTCTGGATCAGTATGCAGCAGAGAGGTGGCAATGTGTTCTCCAGTACATGGTGGGGGCCGCACAGGCCGAGGGGATCAGCGGGGATGCGGTCAGGATACTGCTGCAGGCTGGACTCATGACCAGGTAGGTTTAGAGAGAGGAAATTGAATAAAATGTGTTATTTTATTTTATATTACAAAGATAGACAATGGTTTCTGTGTATTTCTAGATTTTACTAAAGCTATTGACAGACGACTGAATCCCTAAATGTTTTATATAGATTAGAAGAAAGATAAGTTTTTTTTACACTGTTTTTAACGCCTTATAATAGTTAATGTACTGCAATAAGTCTTGTAAATGACCATTATCCATACAACTTTGGAGTACCTCAAGGTGGAGTTTTAGGACCTTTACTTTTATGTCTATAAACTGCTATACATTTTATTGGAGAGATGATTATGTTGTTTGAAGTATTTTATGATTTAATCTTTTGTATATATCTGCAGAGACGCAGAAGATGGTTCGGCCGTCATCACGCGATCTGGTTTCCAGTTTCTACTCATGAGCACTGCGAAACAGGTATCATTGCTTAACTAACAATTATAAACAATTGATATTATTTTTAGGACTAATAATGTATGCTGCAAAAAATTATTTTGAATAAAGAAAAAAAAATTTGGCTTTGAGGTGGTTTTAAAATAAGAGGTATATAAATTTAATTATTATTTTTTACATCAATATTGTAAATATTGAGATTTCCATAACAAGTTCTATTGAGACATCTCTCGTGTTTCATTTTTGGTGTTTTAGACGATTTTTGTGTAGGTATGGGTGTTCCTTCAGCACTACCTGCAGACGGCCGAGCGCCGCAGTCTGTCTGCTGCAGATTGTCTCGCCTTCCTCTATCAGCTCAGCTTCAGTACCCTCGGAAAGGTCAGGCATCATCACGATCGACCCATTTGCTTCTTTCTTTGTTCTTGCGTTTAAGTAATATTAATTTGTATATTTCTTTAGGATTACAGCACTGAGGGAATGAGTAACAACATGCTGGTTTTTCTCCAACATTTGCGTGAGTTTGGACTCGTCTACCAAAGAAAAGTAAGTTTTAAGAAATATCCGTTTTATCTGCCTCCGTGGTCTAACGGCTAAGTCCGTGGATTTAGACGCGGAGGTACCGGCTTCAATTCCTAGTTGGGACACAATAATTTGTGATATTGCTCGAGTTTGGTACGTGTCGCCGGCAGTAAAGTTTGCTGAATGCGAATCCGCTTCTTTAAAGCTTGGATTCTAACGGTTGTGATGATAATGAATCCTTAACAGATTAGAATCATTAAAAAATATCTATATAACTTTACTTAAATGTAATCATTTGAATGAAACATAAACATCCTACACACTAGAGAGAAGACAAAATTTAATACCTAACATTCCATGGATTCACTGTACGGATGCCAGGTCCATCGTGGAGATAAAGGAGAAGAATAGTGTCCCGGGTTTGCGACCTACTATAGGTTGGTTTACAAAAGTGGCCACTTTTTATAGCACAACAAGACACTCTCCATCTCCCTTCCCAACCAAATGTATGATTCTGTTAATCCCGTCTTGGAGCTCGTTCCATAAATGTATTGACGGCAGACCTGCTTAGGCCCAATTCTTTCAGTAAGTGGTGCAAAGGTCTCTTGCACAAAGGTCTCTTGCACAAAACTTCCTTAAAGCGTAAAGCTGAGTCTTTAATCTATTCCTGATCATTTCTTCTGTGAGATCATAATATTTGTTGAGAAAGTAATAGACATTATATATAGATTGTATATTTCTGAGATTAAAGATGACAAGAAAGAAAAAGAACCGGAATGTCTTTTAAACATAATATAAATCTTATTAGTTGACTAAAATAAAAAAAAATGTTTTATCAGAGTACCTAAAATCACACTGGTTTTCGTATTAAAATATTCATAATTATTCATAATTTTAGAACGTTACCTTAAAAACATTAGTCCGCGTCAGTGACGTCACATAAGAATACGAAGCTGTGTTCAAATTGAAAGCAAAGCGCGCTTTTTCATATAGAATTTTGCTTAAAGTGAATGAAAATGCTACTCGAACTACTTTCAAAGCTAAATAAAGTATAAAAAGCGCGCGTTTTTAAGTCGAACACGGGATATTATTTACTATTACGTGACGTCATCCGGCAGCCATTTGCAACTGCAGCGATTCCGAGCGAATATTCAAACCCGATATTTAAAAATAGATTTTAATACGATTTTGAATAATAAATAAAAAAACAAGACAAATTTCTAAGCATTCCATGGATTCACCGTGCGGATGCCGGGTCCATCGTGTGTGGGTAAGATATGAGAAGAATGGTGTCTCGGGCTTGCAAACGACAATAGGCTGGTTTAAGAAAAGGAGGCCTCCCTTTTTTATTTTATTGCGCGATAATACGCTCACCATCGACCATTCTACTTCTCTCCCTACCCAACCAAATACTGTATGATTCCGTTAAAGTCTTTCTAGGAATCCGTAAGTAAAGATTTAGTAAGTATAACTTAAAAAATGACAAGTAGCGTATTTTCCGTTGTAGCGTAAAGCCGGTCGTTTTTACCCGACTCGACTCGCAGTTTCCGTAGCTTCGGTCCGAGACAGTTCCTCGGAGTCCCCCCAAGCCGGACACCTGCTGCTGGAGACCAACTACCGACTGTATGCCTACACACAGTCCAGCCTGCAGGTCGCACTGCTCGGACTCTTCACAGACCTCATCTACAGGTACGTACAGACTGATTTCATTGTGCAATCAATATACATAGACTTTCGACCCTAAAGGATATAATGTAACACCTGTTTTATTTTTTAATTGATCTTCATTGATTTTAAATATTAAAAAAAAAACGTCAATGTGCGCTTTTAGCAATGTCTATATACTATGTCCATTATTTTTCTAAACTGTAATGCAAAAATTTGCTTTGTGTGTCTACTTAATAAATAACTAAATAAAATATAGTCCAGTTAATATAGAGAAAAATAGTTCTAGGTTTGCAATAATTCGTATAGAGCTAATTTAAGCTTTTTTAAAAAAATCTGAATCAGAAAAAAATATTGTTTAAAACTATAAACTGGAACAAGTGGAACAAGCTCCCGCTGACCATCAGACAAGCTCCCTCATCTTTAAACAATTACTCACCACCTTTCTTCTAAATATGCAGATTAGTGTCTCCTAGTTCATTATATTAATCACTCATGTTTGTATTTTATGCCGATCATTATTATTATTATTTTTCTAAATCAACTGTTACTTTAACCATCTGTGTACTAATTTAACTTAATTATAATATATATAGATATGTAGGTATTTATGTATATATTTATTCAGTATATTATGTAATATTAGTATGTAAGTCTATTATAATAAATTGCACCCTTCGTTGTTACCTCTCCACACTCCCAAAGGTTGGTTGTTAGAAAATGCTTAGTCATTAAGCCCGCCTATGTACAATATTTATTTAGTGCAATAAAGAATTTTTAAATGGAATTGAATTGAATAAACTTATTTGGACTCCTGAAATTGTGATAGGATCCAAACAAGGACGACGCATGAAAGTAAGGGCAAGCATTATTTCCTGACGTCAGATTATTTTCTCTAATTTCTCTGCACTTTCCTCTTTCTGTTTTCTTCTATCTTATGTTTAGTGTGAACCGCAGGCCCTTTAAGTAAATATTTTTTTTATTTATTTATTATCTGACTATGTTATTTGCGTTGTGATGCTGTGCAGATGAGCAGGCAGATCTCAAATAATAACTACAACTTTATTCCATAAAAATGTGTTATTAAAAAATTCCATGTGTCTAGTTTCACTATTCAAATATGTACCTTAAAATTTAAACATGTCAGTTGGGCCGACTTCAGCGCCCTCCTATTGTATTGAGCGCCATCTTGTGAGTTCGCTATGAAGGTGTGCAATTGAATACTTTACTCCATGATTCCCAATAATATCGCTAGATGGCGTTGTCCTTAACAGTTGTGTTTGAATAATGAATGTCTGCCAGGTTCCCCAACATGGTGGTGGGAGTGCTGACCCGCGAGTCTGTCCGCCAAGCTCTCCGGGGAGGAATCACGGCGGACCAGATTATATCTTACCTCCAACAACACTCACACCCACAGGTCAGTCTGTTAACATCATCATCTCACACTCTACATCGCACCTACCTAATATATCCGACCATATGTCATGTTATAAAACTAAATATTCAAGTCAAAAATTTCAATCCTAATAACCAAATACTGTATGATTCTTTAATACCGTCTTGAAAGCTCTTTTCATAAATGCATCTCCCGCAGACCTGCTTAGCTAATTCTTTCAGTAAGTGATGCAAAGATTTAGCTGGAACTCCTCTCGCACCAACATCCACTGCGTAAAGCTGAGTCTCGAACCCGTTCCTGATCATCAACTTGAAACTTGAGATCACCTAAATTGTTTTTTATTGTAGATGTTGAAAACCGACTCTGGTGGTATCAGATCGTCTTCCGTTCTTCCCCCAACCGTGGTGGACCAGATCCGTCTCTGGGAGTCTGAGAGGAACCGGTTTACATACACCGAGGGAGTCGTCTACAACCAGTTCCTCTCACAGGTACATCAACATCATCACACCATCCTCTGCTCTACCATCCATCCATAGTAATATCATAAATGTCAAAGAAGTTTTGTCAGTCATAAATTAATGTACCAAAATTGTCAGAAATGTTTTTTTGAATCCAGGGACGCCCATAGCCTTTAAGATGTTATTATCTGACCACGACATGTGACCACACGGCTGTTTAATTCGTTTTCATGCTCTCATCATTTCATAAAGTCAAAGTCAAAATATCATTATTCACATAAACCTATTACAGGCATTTATGTAACGTCATTAATTTAATTCTTTTAAATGATTCTACTCCTGCTAGTAGAAGACTAAGCAGCAAAGTGGTCCAATAAGTAAGCTGTTAGCAGAAGACCAGCAGCTTAGCAGATGCCAGTGACCTGTTAATGTTTAATCTGACTGAGAAAGGAATCTGCAAGGAAAACTCAGCTATATCAGATTTACAAAATAAAACATATACAGAACTGCACCACAACGATCATTAATAATCTTTTAAATTTAGTTATCAGTACAAGATGCAAAAGTATTGTGCGAGCGAGAGGGATGCAAAAGTATTGTGCGAGCGAGAGGGATGCAAAAACATTGAACCCTCTAAGAAATTCATATTGAAAGTAAATCATAAACAATATTTAATCTATTTTCAGGCAGATTTCGCTGTCCTTCGTGACCACGCAAAGAACACCGGAGTCCTGACTTGGCAAAGTGACCGACTGAGAACTATGGTGGTGACCAGACATGGACATGATGATGTCAAGAAGTTCTGGAAGAAGTACTCCAAATCTTCCTAACATCGCCTTTAGAAAAACTTATGTTGTTGATGACTGATCATGTCAGTTGTTGATGACTAATGTCAGACGTTTATGACAGATCATGCGCCAGTTATTGGCGACTAATCATGTCAGTTGGTGATGACTGATAATGATGTATGTTGTTGATAACAGATTATGTTTAGGAACTAATGAATGATCATGTCAGTTGTTGATGTACCCACATATTCTGTATTGTTTTAGCTGTAAGTTACCCAAATAAAATAAAGACTGACTTCGATCGATATATTTTATTATATAATATAATTATTCAGTGTCAGTAAATTGTTTGTTTAATAAAAGTGGGTAAATAAACCTTTTGTATATATTGTAAATAAAAAACCTTTATCAATTTCATCTTTTTTTATTTAAAAATAACCAAACTTATATCAAACATATCGTTAGAGAAAGATTAAAAACTCATTAAGTGACATATTGACCAACAAGATTTTTCTAGTCGACGGCTACCCCTGCGGCTTAAAGACTATTCGGATAGGAAATCTGCCACTGGAATAATCTGAACTTTGAGCATTTTTATGTAAGAACTCTCACCCCCTTGTAAGACAAAAATAGACATGGTCGACCCGTCCCCTCTCTAAATTGTCTTACGTAATGTCGACATTCATTAAACCTCTACATACATGCCCTTTTGTTACGAAGACTTTTTAATACACTTTTGATCGTGATGCGAGAGTCTCGGTCTGCCAGGGCCTCTTTCAATTCCTATATCATCCGACTTCCTAATATCTGTCACTGCCAAGGACTATTCACTTCCATACATTGCACTTTTCTAAATCAACTGTTACTTTAACCATGTGTGTACTAATTTAACATAATTATAATATATATACATATGTAGGTATTTATGTATATATTTATTCAGTATATGTAATATTAGTATGTAAGTCTATTATAATAAATAGCACCCTTCGTTGTTACCTCTCCACACCGAAGGTTGGTTGTTAGAAAATGCTTAGACATTAAGCCCACCTATGTACAATATTTTTTAGTGCAATAAACAAATTTTAAATTGAATTGTTCCCCGCATTGGGAAATATCGAGGGTTGCCATTATTTTTTTTAGTGTTACGAATAATATTTCTACGTATTTAATTAATTTTGTTGTTTATATTTGTTATTTCATGGATATTATTAAATATTTAAATTATTAAGATTGTTATGTAGTTCTTTAAAATCTCTACGCTAAAATAATTTACTAAAATAGTAAAGTTTTTTTAAAATATACTGGTAACCCTAAATTGTCAAAACCAAAACGAAACAAAATGGACTCTTGGCTCTTGCGAAGCTGATTCGTTATTTATTGTCCGTTTACGGGAACCGAAAGTTCAATTTATGTTCTTAAATTGTGCAACGTAAATCGAGATATCTGTGATCAAAAAATATAATAGTACTCCAAATGTATATTTAAATGTTGTTTGTTTTTGATGGAGTTTTGTGAAAAGTTTACATTTTAATAAATCGAGAATAATAGTTACCTATGTGAAAGTCGTTAGAACTCCAACAAATAAATAAATTAAAAATATTACTTATGTTTATTATTGTTACAAGATTTTGGTTACAATACCTATTCCGTCATTTTTAATAATTGACTATAATTTTTTTTTCGATTAAATTTGTACTTTTGTTGTGTTTTTTTTTCATGTAACTATCGAAATTATTAAGGATGCTCTAATTAACAAAAAAAAATATATATATATATTTAATTTGCCGCCAATGCTAGTTCGGTGGGAACCCGTAGTAGCGCTGCTAAAACTGGCACATTTTTCTTCTATGGAGTAACGCTTCTTCTTGTATCGGTCCTCGGTCTCTGCCAACATGAAGTGATGTGAAGCGAAGTGAAGTTAGCCGGTGACAGCGAGTGGCGGAGGTTTGACGGGAGCCAGCGCAGAGTACAGTTGTGTGATGGCGGTCTGAACCACCTTCTGGACAGACGGCTCCGGACACTCCACCTCCTGATGGATACAGTTATTAGTACAGGATACATCAAGCCCATCATTCATCATCACCGCTCCTAGACCTCCACTGCTGGAGATGGGCCTTCCATCACCGCTCCTAGACCTCCACTGCTGGAGATGGGCCTTCCATCACCGCTCCTAGACCTCCACTGCTGGAGATGGGCCTTCCATCACCGCTCCTAGACCTCCACTGCTGGAGATGGGCCTTCCATCACATATATTGGTTGATGGTTGGCGAGGAAATCATCATCAATCCTATACACGTCATTTATTCATGAGTTGAGGGGATATTGCTTTATTGGAAAGCCATTTTGGATAAAATAGTTGATAACTGCCTCTGTGGTCTAACGGTTAAGTCCGCGGATTTAGACTCGGAGGTGCCGGGTTCGATTCCTGGTCGGGTCATAATTATATTTATTAATTTAAATAGGTAAATAAATATGCATAACAGTTTGTTGGCGAATAGTACACTCTTTTTTTACACTATAGTAAAGTAAAGTATCATCACGACCGTTTCCCTTTCGGGGTGGTCAGAAACCACGCTTATAAATAAGCGGATTCACATTTAGCCAACTATACTGCCGGCCAATCATGACAAGTGGCAAGCTCGTCGATGTCTCCAGCGTACCAAAGGAGAGAAATGTCACAAATAAATTAAATAATAATTAAATGTATTTATCTATATTAATAAATATTTTTGTGTCCCGACCAGCAATCGAACCCGGTACCTCCGAGTCTAAATCCACGGACTTAACCGCTAGACCACGGAGACAGTTTTTACACTATATTTTTAAAACACAAAGTTATTTAACATTAAATCGCATTACTGTTGTATTTACTTAGCAAAAGCAACTTTAATTTTCCTTTAAATTCTTTTTTTTGTCATTTTTACACAGTCATCAATGGGCATAATATTATTAAATATAATGGGAGTTTTTTAGTTCTTTTACCATAATAGTTGTTATACCGGTATTCATTGTATCTTGTCTTTTGTGAGAATCTAGTATCATAACCACATCCAGTATATACATTTTTGTAGGCACTACCTTCAAATTGCTCCAGGGCTATTAAAAAGTTCACTTTATCATGCACTGCCAGGGCCTCTTTCACCCACAACTTTCGCATTATATATTCTTCGCTCATCCTTTCAACATGCCCATCGTAACATGCCTTTTCTTTATTTTCGTCTCTATGCTTTCCTTTATACCAACCCTTTTCCGTATTTCGATGTTACGTATGCGGTCCGCCAAAGTGACACCGCATATCCGACGCAACGACCTCTGGCTTCCATACATCAGAGTTGCACAGCTTGGCACTGTGTATGGCGAGCCGAGCTTTGTCTAACAGTTTTATCTTCTACTAAACCCCAGCCTCACCAAGTTCTGCAGATCGATGTGCGCGAGTTGTCCCCCCACGGTGACGTCGAGTCTCTCTCCTCGGAACATTTTGGGCACCGAGTCCTCCCCGAACATCTCCTGCAGCATCTCGATCACACATTCCTAGAATAGCAGATTCGGGGTCAAGGACAGATCTAATGATGTGTTGCGGCCTCACTGGTAGCAGGTTCAATTGGAAACGTTTGCGACTGACGTCACGAGCTACGGTCCGATGACGATCAAGTTGCTATAACCAGTTGCAAAGTGTCAACCACACCGACTCATGCCTCGCATGATTTTAATAGTTTCAGTGAATATTAGTATAACTAAAGGCATTAAAGGAATCATACAGTATTTGGTTGGGTAGGGAGAGAAGTAGAATGGTGGATGGTGAGCGTATTATCGCGTAATAAAATAAAAAAGTTTTAAAGTTAGTTAGAAACCAGCCTATTGTCGGTCATCTCTTACCCACACACGATGGACCCGGCACCCACACGGTGAATCCATGGAATGCTTAGAAATTTGTCTGGTGAATAAACTAAAAAAATAAGCTTTGGGTTTAATCGAGTTGGATGGCGATCACACAGGTGGGTTGCTGTGGGGTGCGTCCCGTTTTCCATATGAGAAGGTCATTAACTCTTAAACCATCTGATTCTGTGTTCTTCATTTATATTTTATTATTTTTTAGCACAATTATCAATAATATGAGCTGAGGCCCTCGCGCAGGTGTGATCAGATAGTCATTACAATTTAAAGAGATAGTTTAGATAGATATATTAATAAAGGAAATCTTAATTGACGTAAAAAAAAGTATGTATGTCCTTAGGGTTGTAGTGCCTTGGGGTCACGGTGATTCGAGCATGCGACCTTCGTACCGTCAGGCGATAAAGAAAGAAACCAACTTCTTCTATTTTTGTGCTATATAAATGCTTATCTATATCCTAAATTAAAGTCTAAAAATAAAATAGTTACAAGCAATTTTTGATTGGAAAAAAGTTTTTTTTAAGTTCCCAATTTGTTCTTTACGCCAATTAAGATTTTCAAAGGAGATCAACAAAGATTTATGCATAGCTTTGTGTAGTCATAGTAATACAACACCAGCATTGATGTATATAGATGGGCCTATTCAATACAAAACGTGCCACTTGCTACGTGTACCTACCAACTTTGGGGGGCAATTCTCAAGCAAGGATAATGTCACATGAGATATTAAACATACAAAAAGATTAGTTTCACTCGATATAAAGATTAATATTAGGCGCTCTCGACGCTTGCTGGCTCGTGGCTGTTGGTGCAGCTACATGACTTCGATTGGTTTTGCGGAGACGTTTTCAATATTAGTGAGGGCCTATCTATATACATCGATGAACACCAGATAGTTCAGCAGAAAGCTGTAATAAATGGGGACATTGAGGATAATTAACGGACGTTGGTGAACACTGAGAAATAATAGAGGATATTAGGGGACATCGGGGGGTACAACATTACCTTGAAATGCATTCTGTCGAGTTTGGGAGCTCGCGGCAGGAGGGATGGAGCGGGCAACGAGGAGGCAGACAAGATGGCGGCCGACACTGCGTCCGCGTACATGTCAGACACTGGAGCTGCTTGCCACTGGAAATAAATAATTACTTATGTCAAATGAAATGAACGAACCAAATTTGCTTGTAAAATACATTTGTTCACAACTACAAAATAATAAATTAAATTATTGAAGAAATAAAACAAACAATAATAGAAAATAATTACATACAAAACAAAACATTAACAATAATAAAACAAGACGACACTAAAAAGAAAAAAGATAATAATAAAGAAAATAACATTGTAAAATAACCTTTTTATATAAAATCAGTCATACATTCTGTCGTAGTACTCCTTTACACTTTAGACGGATTCGATTCCTGCTGGATATTTAATTTATTTGTGATATTTCTCTCCTTTGGTACGCTGGAGACATCGACGAGCTTGCCACTTGTCATGATTGGCCGGCAGTAAAGTTTGGCTAAATGTGAATCTGCTTTTATATAAGCGTGGTTTCTGGCCACCCCGAAAGGGAAACGGTCGTGATGATACTGATAATCCTTTAAATTACAAAAGAAAATATTTTAGTGAATCAGATCATCGAACAAATCTATTTGGCTGTCAATAGAATTTTCATTTGACAACACTGGTTGGTAGAAGAGCCGATTGGTGATGGTCGAGTAAAATTGTTGTAGTTACTGGCAATATCACAATTGTATTCAATTTATATTTCATAAGTACTTAGTGTCATAGTACTCAAGTACTATATGTCAATCTTGTTTAAAATAGACTTTCAATAAAACCATAACCTGTAAAAACGAGATACTTCAGAATTCGGATTGCAGGGAGGGTGGCGTGTTGTTACAGGTTATGTCGGGATATATTATCAAGATGATGTGATTGATGAATGAACGTAATGGATACATTTAAACATCATTATTGGATTCCAGATGAACTAGCTGTATCAGCCTATAGGCCAGACTTCTTAGTGTTTTTGGCACCTGCAACCGGAATCCATGGAATGCTAAGAAATTTGTATTCTTCAATGGTGAGATCGATACAGTTGTATAGTATCCACCTGGAGTCGGTGAGGAAGTTGATGGTGCCGGCCACTTCTTATGGTGTTACCTCGATGGTGATGATGTTGTTCTCGATGGTGAGGTCGATACAGTTGTATAGTTTCCACCTGGAGTCGGTGAGGAAGTTAATGGTGCCGGCCACTTGCATGAGTACGTGCCGGAGGAGAGGCAGACTGCCCGAGTACTGGACAGACTGACGTTGAGTCACCACTGACTGACTTAGCTCAGTGTATTCTGTAAATAATAAAAACTATGAAATTCTGAAAAAAATATATATTACAAGATAATGTGTGTACATCCATCCGTTATACATAAGTATTGGCTAATGCTGGCTTTACGAGGGGATCAATAAGATATCCAATGTTTATTTATTTAAATTCTTTAATGCACTTAAAAAAATAATACAGTGGCGAGCTATACTCCTAGTATGTTGGGAGTGAAGTAAATTTGTTTGTGATTATAAAATAATAATAATTTACATAATATGCTGAGGTACTCGTACATGCCGGGGTTCGAACCACGAACTTTTTGGATTTTAAGAAGGTGTTTACAACCGGAGCGCCATCGTTTTGTTATAATATTTGGTAATACTTTTTAGGTAAATTTATTTTGTGCCTTAGTTGTGTTGGTGACTAATATAGTTATGTCATTGAGTAATGATGTGGTGGTTATATACTGACGGTTGAGATCGTCTGGTGCGAGTATGTGGTAGTTGAAGTTCCTCTTGACCAGCACTCCGGAGAGCGTGCGCCCCTCCTCCGCCGGCTCCAGGGCCAGGGACCCCATTACCTGCACACAAACTCACCATTAAAGGACAAACTGCTCATTTATCATTCGAAATCACAACCCACAGTATGCTGTCAGATTTAAAAACTGTCATTTTCATTTTATTCGCCTCTTTGTTAGAGTAAATCCTATCGATACCGAGAGTAAAACTCACTTGTGTCAGTTTATCTTGAATCATCATCATCATCTCTGCTGTCTCTCCACTGCTGGATGTAGGCCTCCCCCAAGGCTCGCCACTTCACACGATCTTCTGCCACCCTCATCCATCCCCCACCAGCGACCTTCCTCAGGTCATCTGTCCATCTAGCGGGGGGTCTCCCACTCTGTGTCTTCCAGTACGTGGTCTCCACTCCAGAACCCGTCTACTCCTTTTTTCATGGGTTCATCGGCATATGTGTCCGGTCCATTGCCACTTCAGCTTGCTAATTTTAAAAGCTATATCGGTAACTTTGGTACTTTGACGGATGTCAACGTTTCTGACTTTATCTTTTAGTGAAATCCCAAGCATAGAGATCTTGAATAGAGATATAACTTAGTAATTAAAAAGCGTTATCCTAGTAGAATAATTATTCCAGCGCATAAAAGTACCCAATATAGCCAAAATCGTTATGCAAATCTAAAATTTGCGAAGGGAGAGAGATTTTCTGGCGTCTACTTTACCTGAATTTTATAATATTTTGACCACATAGCTAGAAGAGGTATCGAAAATCTGCGAAAAATCTGGTCTAGTCAGGTGACTGACTTAAACATCCCAGTACACCTGAGTTACTATAGGGTAGCTGCCACTATAACTGTTTAAATTAAGAGTCAAACAAATGCTGGTTAATAAATATTTTATGCGACAAAACACTAAGCTCGACAAAAGTCATGTGACTAAACTAAATACTTGTATGCTAGAAATAGCGAAGCATGTGATATGATTACATAGGTATAACAATTTACATACCTGTACCTGCAGATGTTTCTGACAAATAATTTATTTTATTTTGGATTGTTTCTAAATTTTGACGATAACTTAATTTTATATGGGTTATCTTTTTTAATGAATTTATTAAACCCCATAAACAAAAAAAAAACATTTAATTATTGACATTTAATATAAAGTCAATTCAATGAATTCCCGAGTGAGTATCTGTAACATGTGACTCTGACCTTGGCGGTCTTGTCTCCCCTGAAGGTGAGTGACAGTATCTGCGTGTTCCTGGGAGTGTAGATCTGCAGTTTCCCGTGGTGTTCCCTCTGCAAGGCCGCCTTAAGGCGTGACATCTCGTTCTGTTCCCCGTGGACCAGCACCTGGAAATTATCACAATTTATTTATTGACCGCAGAACGCACCCTGGAGGTTAATTTTGTCCTTAGCTATGGTGCATTATCGGAAGTTGAGCTTCACATAATAATAATAATGAACGTTTATTTCAACTTTTACCATTCAAAAATTAAAACATGACAATATTTCGACCAGTTGCAAAAAAATCCAATGGAATTCTAAAGGAGTGTGAACTGCGATCCCTGAACGAGGCTGTGCCTGGGTCGCGGGGATCAATGTGGGTACATGTTTATATGATTCTATTTTACAACTAATGAAATATAAACTTACATCTAATAATAATAACTAACATTAAGGGTTAGACAACCCTCTTAAGAAACTGTTTAGCATCAGAATACCACCAAGAACTAACCAAGTTGTTAATTTTGGTTTTGGCTTCCCGGACATTCAACATTATTTTGTTGGATATGCGGCCATACCCCCTGTCAAGGTTATTACATAGTTTTTATGATATTTGGCATCCTTTGAACCCAGGTTTAGGTTTGACTTCTACATCTTGAAGACATCTCAAACTCTATCTGTCAGGAAAATCGAAGACCTTTATCATCAACATAACCGTCACAGCTTCTAGAACACAGAGTTCCAGACCTTCACTGTTAAAGATGGGCATTCCAGAAATTTCGTGAGAATTTGCCCTACACACAATTCATTAACGGATCCACAAGTTGGTATTAGTGGAACCGAGTCGACGGCCTGACGTGCGCTGCGAGACAAGGGGATGGTGGTGTTGTAAATCTATTACAAATGCTCAAACCGACCTTTTTAAGGATTTTAAGAAAAGCGTTCTTACAATCGAGCCACCACCGCTCAACAAATATCTGAAGAAGAGAAGACAAATTTCTAAGCATTCCATGGATTCACCGTGCGGGTGCCGAGTCCATCGTGTGTGGGTGGGTAAGAGATGAGAAGAATTGCGCGATAATACGCTCACCATCCACCATTCTACTCCTCTCCCTCCCCAACCAAATACTGTATGACTCCGTTACTGCCGTCTTGGAAGCTCGTTTCATAAATGTATCTCCCGCAGACCTGCTTAGGCCCAATTCTTTCAGTAAGTGATGCAAAGATTTTGCTGGAACTTCTCTCGCACCAATTTCCACTGCGTAAAACTGAGTTTTGAACCCGTTCCTGATCATTTCTTCTATGAGATCATAATATTTATTCGACTTCATGTTGTGGTCTTTTGGATTATTTGATTCCCACGGAATTGTTAGTTCAATAAGGATAACTTTTTTCAAGTTCCGAGAAAACACTAAGATGTCTGGCCTATAGGCTGATACAGCTAGTTCATCTGGGATCCTATAATGATGTTCAAATGTATCCATAAGAATTCCCCACGTAACCATGCGCAGGAAGGTAATACATATGTTGAGGAGCTGGATGGAAGCCTTACCACGTGTGGCGGCTTCAGGATGTTGATGAACTCCGATGTTTGCTGGTAGTCAGTGTGGGCAGAGAAGGAGATATAGTTGACGGACATCTTCAAAGGCAGTTTCTGTCCAGACATTGTGCTGATCTCGTCGGGCTCTGACAGAACCGTCTTCGCCAGGGTTCCTTCCACACAATACCCTGGAAAAAATCATTCAAATGTAATGACAAAAACATCGGGTTTGATAGATATCTTCACTAATGGAGGTCTATAACGTGACGAGGGGCTATAATGATGATGATAGGAATTTTGTTATAATATGATCTGAACGACAGATGACTTAAAGAAGTGATTGGATTAGGATAGCCAGAGATGTGATAGCGAAACTTGGAAGAGCGCTAGAAGTGGAAAAGAACTGCTGATGACTGTGAATATGAATTATTATTTAATTCAATTCAAAAATTCTTTATTGCACTAAAATTGTACATAGGCGGGCTTAATGACTAAGCATTTTCTAACAACCAACCTTTGGGAGTGTGGAGAGGTAACAACGAAGGGTGCAATTTATTATAATAGACTTACATACTAATATTACATATACTAAATAAATATATACATTAATACCTACATATTACGAACATTATATGTGGAAGGTTCGCGCAAATTATAGATCATAATATAAGGGAGAAATTAAAATACTACTAAAACTACTTACTAGTAAATAATATTAATATACTAAACACTAATATACTTATAATACTTAATATATACATATATACAATCTATACATACTTACAGTTGTTGGGATCTATTTAAGAAGTGTGTGAAAACCATCCTTTTAAACAATGTTCTATTTGGCGCCTGTCGGATATCTAAGAGTAGGTTGTTCCACAGATTTGCGGCAACAATTATATTATATAATATTATAATAAAGTTAAATTAGTACACACATGGTTAAAGTAACAATTGATTTAGAAAAATAATAATAATAATGATAAGCATAAAATACATAAGATAAGTGATTAATATAATGAACTAGGAGACACTGTTCTGCTTATTTAGAAGAAAGGTCGAATTGTTTAAAGATGTGAACGGAGGGAGCTTGTCTGATGGTTAGTGGGAGCTTGTTCCACTGGCGAGCAACAAACACGGTGAAAGAATCTGAATATCTGCTGGAAGTGTGGGGGGGGGATTTTAAGTTGTCACAAATAACCCGTTTAAATTTTAAATAGTTTGACTTGACCTTCCTAGGCGACGGTACTTTGAACTTCAGTGAACAGTAAAAATATAACAAATGATGAGAGACTGACCAGCTATGATGACTCCGTTCTTGGGGTCGGTGCACCAGGACTCGAACAGTTCCCGGGAGAGTCCGGACTGCATCATTCCGGGAGACGCCATGATCACGCACGGGCCGATGTCGTCAAAGTGGTCGATACCCTACAACAGACATACTCAAAGTGTACTTTGCTAAACCCCTGTGACTGTCCAACAAAAATACTAGTCATTATAAATAATAATTATTATTATAATAAAAATAAAAAAATGATTGTAAAAGAGAGAAATAAATAAAGTACACAAAATAGTAGTTTTTGAAACTGATGCATAATAAGGGGCATTATACACGACTGTTTTTTAATAGTATCACACGAGTGTTTTAATACCTAGTTATGTGCAGTTTCATACACTAATTTATCTATTTATTTTATTTTATTATGGTAACAAACAGTCATAATACAATTTATATAACAAACAATATACATATAATTAGACCTGGCGTACCAAAACTGTGAAACAGAACTATACTTATTACATTTTCAAAATACAATTAAACCATAAAAGAAAGTAAAAATCACATTTAAGTCTATTCTATCGAATACTTAACTCTAATTATCTACTCTACATTGGGATTGAACCTACTAAATAAAAGATAAAAGGTAAAAGAATAAGAAAAATCACACGAAATGCTATACAACAAAACGTATTGAATGGCGCCATTTTTTTATTTTTTTAAATGACCATGGTACAGAATACATGTCCTAAACAATAAAATGGCGCCAAAACCTAGCTTATGACCGCGCACGCGCTATGGCGGGCGCTGCCATAGACAAGTAAAAATTGGAATCAAAACTTTTTTGTAATGGAAACTTTGCCTTAAAAAAAATAAGTGTTCTATAATATGTCTGATTCTATTTTTAAATTTCAGCTGTATGTTTATAAAGTATGTCAATATAAATTCGTTTTGAAGTTTGTAAGGGGAGTTCTTCGCGCCATTTTGCGTGGACATGTCAAGTGCAAGTTTTTGTTTTGTAAATTAATTTGCTGTGGATATTATTGGTCAAAAGTGGTGTAGTTTTGTTTAATAATGTGCTGCAATGTGAATAATTATGGAAAACGACAAATTGGACTTTAAATATGGGGCACAAGTTGCAGTTTATTTTTGCGGTTTTCCCGCGCTGTGGACTCCCATATTTTACCCGACGTGTTTGGGCTATAATGCCGCGAGTGACTCCAAGTAAAGCATCAAATTCTGCAGCATCTGGAATTTAATGATCCCCAACTCGGTTATAAACTCTGTTATGAACATATATTATGCAAATAAATTACGTGTTTAGGACTGATGTATTCTGTACAATGTCCTTTAAAGACAAAAAAAAAAAATAGAAGTTTGTAATTCGCATTTTACGATATGAGAGTAGATAAAAGTTAATTATATAACAGCACTTGACAGTTATTACTCTGAAAATTATAAAACCCAAACCAAACATAACACTAGGTCTGTGTCTCAGGATATATTGTTGCAACCCACAGCTGTTAACTACTATGGAGAGAGAACATCACAATACATGATTCCTAAACTCTGGAATGAGCTGCACTGGTTGGCAGAGAAACCTGAGTTGACTAAGCCAGTTGTTAAAAAATACCTAAGTTTGTCATTGACCTGTAATATAATACATATGGTTGGTTAGTAACAAGCGACCTTTTTCGCCAACAAACCTTAATGGTTTGGCGATATATATATTATTTGTATTTAAATTTAAGTTTATTTACTTGATATTCTAATTTTATTTAAAATAAAATGTTTCAGACAGGTCACACAGCGCCATCTAATTTCCGTGGTAAGCGGTGAGCTTGTGTTACGGAAACTAGATGGTTGATAAACTACATATTATACTTTTTTTTTGTAAATATATACATATTATACATATAAACACCCAGACCGAGACAAATTATACAATGTACAACTTGCCCCCGGTGGGAATCGAACCCACGACCTCCCGAGTTCACGGCAACGTTTGTTACCACTAGACCACGGAGGCGCTATTATATTTAGATTGTAAGGTGACGCGGCCAATTTACAGCCACGAATATTAATTAACATTAATGCTATTAGAATATAAGATGACACGGCCAATTTACAGCCACGAATATTAATTAACATTAATGCTATTAGAATATAAGATGACACGGCCAATTTACAGCCACGAATATTAATTAACATTAATGCTATTAGAATATAAGATGACACGGCCAATTTACAGCTATGAATTTATGTTTAATTGACATATCATTATTATTATTTAGATTATAAGATGACACGTCTATTTTTATTATTATTATTTTATAAATTTATTAATTATCTGACATATGTATATAATTTCTGTACATCATAATTATTAAGTATTTAGAATGTAAACTGACACGGCCTCTTTACAGCCACGATCTTATTTAAGTAGTTTCTAAGTTAGTTAGTTTTACTTGCTTGTAGCAATAATTAATGTTGTGCCTAACATACATAAATATGAATGGACTTTGATTAGTACTTATGTTTTAATAATTGTATTGATTTTATTAGTTCTGACTGTATCCAAGTTGTTTTAAGCGAACCAAAGGAAATAAACTATTTTGATTTATGTAGTAATGTTGTTCAAATAACTTAAGGACGTTATTTGAACATCCTGCCTTATAGGTCAAAATCAAAATCACGGAAAAGCTTAACAAATCTACTGCAGGTCCTCCAGATGCACGAGTATGAATTCCAACGATAGATTACGTGTTTGTGTGTGTGTTGTGTGTGATAGTAAGCCAAAGGTCGTGTTGAGACGCTGCGTTCAATGTTACTATTGGCTATCTTAACTTAACTGCCTCCGTGGTCTAGCTGTTGTGGATTAAGACTTGGAGGTACCGGGTTCGATTCCTGGTCGGGACACAAACATATTTATTAATGTAAATAAAATACATTTAAAAAATATTTATCTCCTTTGGTACGCTGAAGACATCGACGAGCTTGCCACTTGTCATGATTGGCCTATAATAAAGTTGGCTAAATGTGAATCCGCTTCAATATATGCGTGGTTTCTGATCACCCCGGAAGGGATACGATCGTGATGATACTTCATTCATTCTTAGTGTTCAGGTTCTCATGGTGTGGCGTGTCCGGTGGTCGCCCCTTCCTTAGAAGGTCATTGCAGTGGTGGCACGTGTGTCGGGTCCCGGTCCGCACCCTAAGGGCCTGGTTGAGCGGGGGGATGGCTGGCACATGCGTTGTGTCCGTGATCGGGTGCTGCTGTGGGGACCTGGGACCTCTGCCGAACACGTTCAATTTATTGTTCTTAAATTAACAGAGTTTTTTGCGTCTTGTCGACTTTCGTGTTGCACATAGGCATGTAGTCTACCTTAATTCTGACTTGCCTGGTGGGTTACTAATGTACCAAGTATTGTATTCTCATAGGTACTGATAACTAAATTTAAAAGGTTATTAATTGATCGTTGTGGTTCAGTTCTGTATATGTTTTATTTTGTATATCTGATATAGCTGAGTTTTCCTTGCAGATTCCTTTCTCAGTCAGATTAAACATTAACAGGTCACTGGAATCTGCTAAGCTGCTGGTCTTCTGCTAACAGCTTACTTATTGGACCACTTTGCTGCTTAGTCTTCTACTAGCAGGAGTAGAATCATTCAAAATAATTAAATTAATGACGTTTCATAAATGCCTTTAATAGGTTTACGTGAATAAAGATATTTTGACTTTGATTTTGACTTTTTTTTATTGCCATAAGCAAGGTAATTGTAACTTAATAAATACTTAATATAATGATTAGCGGCGATCTTCCTAGAAATGTAAAATGACTTGCTATCAGACTAATTAAATATTAAGATAAAATAAGACTATAACAAAAATGTGCACCTGTTTTGATTATTGGTAGTTTATCGACACAACGAAGTCGAGTCTGAGATAAAGATATCTACGCATTTCTTTTTGGCTACTCGGTAAGTAAACATTGTGTTATTTAACTAAATAATATTAATTAATATTTTAAGAATATTTTAAAATACAACATTGATCAGAATATCACGAGCATAATCCCTTGCGGGGTCAGAACCAAAGTATAGTGTAGTATATAATGGGAAAAAGCATTTGTTCACCCGATCACTAGCATAGCCAGATGGATGGTAGAATACTTAATATTGATTTGGCAAATCGTTACTATTTTGTGCCGTTTGCCGTAGAGACGATGGGCCTGGTCGGGACACAAAAATATTTATTAATATAAATAAATACATTTAATTAATATTTAATTTATTTGTGATATTTCTCGAGTTTGGTACGCTGGAGACATCGACGAGTTTGCCACTTGTCATGATTGACCTATAGTAAAGTTGGCTAAATGTAAATCCGCTTATTTATAAGCGTGGTTTCTGACCACCCCGAAAGGGAAACGGTCGTGATGATGATGATGTTGTATAGTTTGCTTGTTGACAACAATGGCCGACATGTTCAATGAATCGATTGAATTAATGAATGAACATTTAATTTAGTACCAACTATCGTCTACTAGACGGCGCCACTTTCTATGTGAAATGAAATTTATGAATGGGCCTTCCAAAAATATCTGGAGAGTTTGGCCTACACTAACCACGCTAGACTGGGCCAGACGGGTTGGCAAAGAATCACAACTTATTTAATAATGTAACAACTTAATTAAACATTTTAATGGTATCTAGATCAAGGCAAACAACTGTACACCCATTGGCATAACTAAATTTTAAAACAGGTATGACACGGAAGACACTGAAAGATCTATTAATAAAATGGTTAGAAGACCACCGGGAGCTGGTGGTGGTGCTATTTTGTCTACCGGCCAGCTTCATCTTTGACCTGCTGCTGAGGATACGGCATCGAATACAAAGGAAACTGTTCAGCAGTCCAGGACATCATGATCAGAGAGTACAACGTATTCAGGATAGGGTAACAATTTTCATAATAATCCTCAACTATCCGACGTGAAAAAATGTGACTTATGAAAAGTCATGACAATTTAAAAGTCATGCGAATAATTATTTTTAACTGCCTCCATGGTCTAGCGGTTAAGTCCGTGGATTTAGACTCGGAGGTACCGGGTTCGATTCCTGGTCGTGACACAATAATAATTCCTAATGTAAATAAATACATTTAACTATTATTAAAATGTATTTGTGATATTCCTCGAGTTTGGTACGTTGGAGACGAGCTTGCAACTTGTCATGATTGGCCTATAGTAAAGTTGGCTAAACGTGCATCCGCTTATTTATAACCGTGGTTTCTGACCACCCCGAAAGGGAAACGTTCGTGATAATACTTTACTGTTTGTTTTCAACAGTTCTTATCTTAATTCTGAGCGACAGTAGCTAAAAAACAATCCTTTTTACAGGTAAAATCATGGAACAAACTGCCAAAACCAAATCGTGGACTCCTCTGCACAGCTCGACCTAACTGGCTGTCACTCTCCACGACATTTTTCCAAAAGCACCTTCATCACCGAGTACCCATACCTCTGTACGATATTCTACGGCTAGACGTGATGCAAATGACCGTCAGAGTAGAACCCATGGTCACTATTGGAGAAATTACAGACTATTTAATACCCAAAGGTTACTCCTTGGCAGTTACTATTGAGCTGGTTGATGCAACGCTAGGAGGTGGGGTATTTAATTATTTTTTCACTGTCTAAAATTAGGTATATGAAAAACTATATAACGACACTGAAGGGACTGTGCATTTTATGTGTAGAGTTCTCGTTAAATGGAGAGAAGACAAATGAGATTTGGAAGACAAGCTAAGCCAACCAAAGCCAATTGATTTCCACGCTTTAGGGAGTTTGTCGTTAAATCGAGTGACGTTACATAAAGTTTACACTGTATATCCAGGGTGTCCGTTGTTGTGTTTTGTTTCCTGGAGGGTTGATGCATTTCTGGGGATTGCTTTTGGGCTTGAGGAATCTTTCGAGGTGTTCAATTCAATTAATTATTTCCATATGGTTCACTATCTCGTGAAACAATCACTTGTTCCAAATCATTAGGCGGCAACCCATGTTATATTTTATAAATATTCGTTTGCCAATTAATCCATACGAATCAGCTATAAGTTTTTTTTAAAACGTTTTAGCTTACTGAGTTTCCAACATTTTAACATAACTAATCAGTATTTTTGGAAGGCAACCAACAGTGGAAGTTTAGAACTCTGAGATAATTATAATTGGGGGATAAGAGTAATTAATTATAAAGTTTTACAATTTAAAAACACTCGCTATACATAGATTCATAAGAAATGTACCTCTTAAAGGCGTAAATTATAGTCTTGTAATATCTTCAGGTCTAGCCATGGGGACAGGAATGTCAACACACTCACACAAGGTAGGTCTTTACCATGAAACAATTCGGAGCTATGAAGTTGTTCTGAGTGATGGATCTCTGGTCACAGCCACGGCTACTAATGAACACAAAGATCTATACAAAACCCTACCGTGGTCTCACGGCAGTCTAGGATTCCTAGCCGCTCTAACACTACAAATAGTTCCTATAAAACCTTATATAAAAATGACTTACACACCAGTTGAAGGTAAAAAGAGATATTGCGATCTAATAAGAGATTTATCAGGTGCTAATAATGTGGGAAACGAACCAGATTACATCGAAGCTACAATATTTAGCGGAGAAGAAGCAGTCGTCATGACTGGAGATTATTCTAACTATAATCCAGAAGTTAAAGTGAATAAAGTATCGAAGTGGTATAAACCGTGGTTTTATAAACATGTACAAAGCTTTCTAACCAAAGGGAAAGCTACAGAATTGATTCCATTAAAGGATTATTTATTAAGACATAATAGAGCTATATTTTGGGTTGTAGAAGATATGATATCGTTTGGTAATAATGTAGTGTTTAGATTTTTATTCGGTTGGTTGCTACCGCCTAAGCCGGCGTTTTTAAAATTCACCACAACGCCCGGTGTTGCGTGTTCGTGGATGAAATTGTGATTTAGAATCTCGTGTCGTTTATTATTATTAGCTCAGCCAGCCTCCAAGCTAGGGGAAACCTAAACCTGCTAAAATCAAGAGTTGGAAACCACACTATAACTGGTACAGAAAAGAAAGGTTACTCACATGTGCTCGTCCGGGTTAGGAAATTAGGAAACACTGAATCTAGGCTTCACAGTAAGTTCACTAGGTCCATCAGACCGGCCGGCTGTTTTTCTATATAACCCACTATTTGCACTTTAAGTAATTTGTTTTATATAAGGTCTATAGTCACATGCTAGGGCGACGTGTGTGCTGCTACCACCGATTGGTCATCGACTGCTTGGGTCGACGGTTTGATCGCAACTGTCAGACGAATAGACAGTTTCTCTTTGTGTGAAGATTTTTTATATAGGAAACGGAAAGGAAGGATGGTACCAAGCCATAACATTTCCCCCCACTTGAAATCTGCTAGGGATTTCACAAGGTAATCCTCTTCCTGGAAGCTAGGCCAAGAAAATAACAGTGTGTTTGGATAAACATATAGACGCTATGTTGACCTAACATGAATCCAAACCCAAAAGACTTAAGGTTAAGTAAATTTAATAAGAGTTGCCTAGGCTAACATGAGTAACAGACTTGAAAACTTAGCTATGCTAGGAGCTAGAAGTAATCAAGTTAACCTGAGTTGAAACCTAAGACTAATAACGTATAAAACTAGACGTACTTAAGTTAACCTGAGTTGAAACCTAAGACTAATAACGTATAAAACTAGAAGTAATTAAACTAACCTAAGTTGAAACTTAAGGCACAAAACGTATAGAACTAGAAGTACTTAAGTTAACCTAAGTTGAAACTTAAGACACAAAACGTATAGAACTAAAAATACTTAAGTTATCCCAAGTTGAAGCCTAAGACCCAGAACGTATAAAACCATAAGTACATAAGCTAACCTGAGTTGAAACCTAAGACCCAGAACGTATAGAACTAGAAGTACTAAAGTTAACCTGAGTTGAAACTTAAGACCTAGAACGTATAGAACCATAAGTACCTAAGCTAACCTGAGTTGAAACCTAAGACCCAGAACGTATAGAACTAGAAGTACTAAAGTTAACCTGAGTTGAAACTTAAGACCTAGAACGTATAGAACCATAAGTACCTAAGCTAACCTGAGTTGAAACCTAAGACCCAGAACGTATAGAACTAGAAGTACTAAAGTTAACCTGAGTTGAAACTTAAGACCTAGAACGTATAGAACCATAAGTACCTAAGCTAACCTGAGTTGAAACCTAAGACCCAGAACGTATAGAGCTAGAAGTACTAAAGTTAACCTGAGTTGAAACCTAAGACCTAGAACGTATAGAACTAGAAGTACTAAAGTTAACCTGAGTTGAAACTTAGGATTGAGAACCTAAAACTAGTAAAATTAAATTAAAATTAGTATTTATTAAATAATAAGTTTACACTAGAATTTGGGATGTCCGGTCCCCCCACTCGCAAGTGACCGGACGGCTCAAAAAATGTAGAATAAATTTTTATTTGAATTGTTCGATAGCCAGGTCGATTATTAAAATTTATTTTTAACAATAAATTTTATTGAGTTTTGTTGAGTTTTTATAAGTTTCGACAAGTGTATTCAACATTGTCAAATGTTTATACGTATTTTCCTCGTAGTAGTCATTGTATTGATTATGATTATAAGTCTTAAGATACGTCACTATTGAATTTTGTAATATCGTAAGTGATGTGAAGCAATGTAGGGGTGTAGTGATGAAATCGTTTCCTCTTCTCTCATTGTCTGTATAAGAGACGAAGGAAGAGGTATTTGATATTGCTACTACCTCTTTGGGCTCAGGTTCCTTGCATGTCGGCCAGAGTGCCGACTCGCAGGTGAGCCGATTTGAGCTTGACCACTTACGTCGACAGCAAATAAGTTGTCTAGGGCCAGAACTAAAATAGTTGGCTGGACGTGTGACTGTCGATACGTGCGTACTCTGTGATAGTGAAACCGTGTCTGTGGCTTGGACAGTGCTAAGGTCCACACATGTCTTAAGTTTGTATAATTTAATCTTAGTTAATTTTGACGGTACTACTACTCGCGACTGTTTTAATAATTTATTATGCTTGGTAATAATTAATGATTGGTATTTCGCAAAAGTGTGATAGTCTGAATCACGTAGCGTGGAGTTGTGCTTCTTGAGAATAGACTGCTTATAGTCCTGGTTTTCAGAACAGGATTCAACCTTTGCTGCAGCTATATTAGATTTCGGCGGTTGTTCGACTTCCTCGCGGTGTTGGGCGACCGTGCCTAAGGCACAAATAGAAGATCCGAAGGAAGCGATGCTGGAAGGTTGTAGACAGCTCGGGTCAACCTTTCCAGTTAGTACCCAACCGAAGACGCTGTGTAGGGCGGCAGGCATGCCGGGCCCTAGGGACACTCGCTGGCCGTCGTAGATGTCGTGGAAAAGTTCAGCTCCCAGCAGGAGATCCACCTCAGACGGCTTATCAAAGTTGTCGTCGGCCAGAGCCATATGACGGAAATGATGACGAACCGAGGCAGGCACGGCGACAGAAGGTATAGTGGAAGTGACTGCGTCCATCACGATCGGGCTGATATCGAACTGCGGCTCGGTGGAGTCTCGAGGCTGAATAGTACAAGCAGTGACACCTCTGACGTGGTTCACTGTGTTCTGGCCGAGACCGGACACCGTGAGGTCGCAGCGACGCACGGTAAGACCGAGGCGGCGAGCACACGCGGTCGTCAAGAAGCAATCTTGCGCTCCGCTGTCAATAAGGGCACGCACGAGCTGCGGCGGACCGGAAGCGGCGCGCGCCAGCAGCGTGCAGGTGCCGAGCAACACGAGAGCACGGCCGTGCCCTACGTTAGCACTAGTGCTCGTGTGGCTGCCGGTAGTTAGTCCAGAAGTGCTAGGTTCTGGATCAGCAGGTGGACAATCAGCAGGTTGACAGGCAGTAAGTGGACAATCCGCTGGAGAATTGTTGTTGATATGTAGAAGAGTATGATGCCGTGCTCCACAGATAAAACAACCCGTCTGAGATAAACAGCTGTTCGCATCGTGGCCGGGACGCATACAATTTACGCACAGGCATTTATCAGAAATTAAACTTAACCGAAATGAGGAGCTAAAAGTTTGAAATTTTGGACATTTATAAATGCTGTGCGCAAGATTGCAGCACGGACATGCAAAGTTTAACTTTGGACCACCTCTTGTGGTTGTCGTATTATAGTTTTTACTCGATTTAGTAAAACGCGGCTCGTTCGATTTAACAGTAGGTTTTGGGGCTAGTGTACAAGTTTTGTGTTCGCTGGTTTCCAAAATCTTAACGTAATCTTGAAGAAACGACAGCAAGTCTTTAAACGTAGGTATCGGCTTGTTATTGTGTATTTCGAACCTCTTACGAGTATCGGAGTCTAGGGCTCGCCCTGCTAGGTGAAATAATATAAACTCGCCTAAATCAGGAATGTTGACATTTTGAAGTGCGTTTACAGATTCATAAAGTGTGTTAGTTAGATGTGAAAGTTGTTCAAATGAAGATGATTTTAAAGGAGTAAAGTTTAATATTTTTTCTAAATAATTTGCCGCTAAAATTCTTTTATTTTCAAATCTGTCTATTAAAACGTTGAAAGCTATTTCATAATTTTGTGACGTCACCGGTAAGCCTTTTACCAGCGTTAACGCGGTGCCCGTAAGACACGAAATAAGATAGTGGTACTTTTCAACGTCTGAGATTGTTTGATTATTATGTACTAAGGCGACAAATGTATCGTAGAAAGTTTGCCAATTTTCGAGTTGGCTGTCGAACTTCGGTAGGTCAAGTTTTGGCAAACGAGCACGTGACGAGGAATGAGGAGTGGTGCCGTCACCGGCCGGCCCGCTCGGTGAGGCACGCTCAATGCTGTCGGCGACGGCGACCACCTCATAGTAAATCTCATCGAATGCTAAAATAGCTTGAAAGTCGATGGCAGTATCGGGTTTCTCTTTTAGTTTGGCTACATTGATTTTTTGAGTTAACTCTAAATAGTCTGTTCGAATATCCTCGATACGCCTATATCTGGCCTTAAAACTTTTTAATTTACCCCTGTCTTCGATGTCCTTGGACAGATCATATAGAATTTGTAATGTCCTAAATGTGTACTCCCGCTGAGTGGTAAGAAGTTTATAGTTATCCATAATAAATACGTATATGTAGGTAGTCTGAAATAAATTCGATGCTTATTCATTCAGCGCCAAACCTACACGAAACATCTGATAACTTGTTTTGTTATATCGATGTATAAATACGTAAGTATGTATAGTTTTTACATCCGTATAGATTTCGAACGAAAAAAATTCAAACAAAAGAACTCAGAGAATGCTAGGTCTATCGGAACTACACAAAAGTACATCTTAGCTAGGTACGAGTAAACATAAATGTTTGGACAATTATGTTCTAAGAATTTGTAACACTCTTTTGTAACTATGAAACTGTACATACCTACCTAGTACCTCCCCAGTGTACTGTAATGTTGAATGCTTGGTCAACAGATAAAATTATGAAAAAGTTATTGACTAATAATTTTTATATTTGTAATAAAATTGTTATAAATAAAGACAAACTTTATTTGATATTATAAATTACTTTAAAATATAACAAAATTAACTTTTATTGAATGCTAGGTCAAATAAATATTTACGTTGAATGCTAGGCCAACTATTTATTGTTTTATCGCTTTATTTGACTACATATACGAATATAGAAATAAACCTAAAAATCCTGGATTTATGTTGAATGCTAGGTCAACAATTTTAACCCTATAACAAATACCTATTGTTAATGTTTATCCGAACACTACGACACAAAATTAAACCACAATTTGCTAATGTAAAAACTAAATTTTAATAGATTTTTACATTAATTATATTTTTGACTGTATTATGTTATGCTCTAATTAACTAAACCTTTAAAGATTTTTATTTAAATACGATATTTACCTTAAAAAATAGATTAATTTGCATAACACTCCATAGGTAATCCGGCTCGAAGGACCACTAAAACGAATGTTGCGTGTTCGTGGATGAAATTGTGATTTAGAATCTCGTGTCGTTTATTATTATTAGCTCAGCCAGCCTCCAAGCTAGGGGAAACCTAAACCTGCTAAAATCAAGAGTTGGAAACCACACTATAACTGGTACAGAAAAGAAAGGTTACTCACATGTGCTCGTCCGGGTTAGGAAATTAGGAAACACTGAATCTAGGCTTCACAGTAAGTTCACTAGGTCCATCAGACCGGCCGGCTGTTTTTCTATATAACCCACTATTTGCACTTTAAGTAATTTGTTTTATATAAGGTCTATAGTCACATGCTAGGGCGACGTGTGTGCTGCTACCACCGATTGGTCATCGACTGCTTGGGTCGACGGTTTGATCGCAACTGTCAGACGAATAGACAGTTTCTCTTTGTGTGAAGATTTTTTATATAGGAAACGGAAAGGAAGGATGGTACCAAGCCATAACACCCGGTATAAGAGCCTATACATTTACTAAACAAGTGTTTCAAGACATTGTGTTGCCGCTACAAGAATTAGAAAAGCAGATAGATGTGGCGAGTGAACTGTTTGATAAGTTTCCCTTATTGGTGTATCCATGTAAGATCATTGATCATGGACCCAATGCCGGTCAACTGAGACGACCCAACAAGAAGTACTTAGTTAACGGAACTAATTACGCAATGTATAATGATTTAGGTGTGTATGGAGTGCCTGGGAAAGTAAAAGATAAAAAGGCATATAATCCGGTGTACGCAATGAGAAAAATGGAAGAGTTTACAAGAAATGTGGGGGGTTTTTCATTCCTCTATGCAGATATATTTATGACAAGTCAAGAATTTGGGAAAATGTTTGATTTAAGTTTGTATGAAGTAGTAAGAAAGAAGTACGGAGCAGAAGGCGCTTTCCCTCACTTGTATGATAAAGTTAAACCAGAAATAGATGTGTTTCAAATTGGTGAAGATAATAAAATTAAATAAATAGTTGTTCTTCATTTAATCCTCTAGGTTAACAATCCCATTATCTGCAGCTATACGATCTACAAAATAAACTTTTCTGAATAGTTTTTTTAAATAATTTTAACGGGTCTTTACGCGATTTACCTTAGAGACATATTTCTCCCGACGTTTCAGCCAAGTTGCATTGGCCGTGGTCACGGGTCGACTGAAGCTATGCGGTGTAGTCTCGTACATACTGGGCGGCAGATGTAAACCTACCCACTTATCACTTTTAAAAGTTTTTAGAAATCACGACACACGACACTTACAATATCCTTGGCGACACCGGGCGATTTTTCCCGGCGTCGAAACCTATTGATTACTGGATTCCACGATGAAGATAGCTTATAACCCCCCTCTCGATTGAAATTTTTGTGTTTCTTTATTTCGATCGCTTCACGTACTATTCTAGGGTAATAGTGCCGATCGGTGGAAAGTATCTTTGGGTCATGCAGCTCAATCCAATGGTTTGTGCCACTATCCATTAGGTGTTCTGCTATTGCTGACTTGTTTAATTGGCAGTTTTTTACAGCTGCTATATGTTCCTTGACCCTCTCAGCTATTGTGCGCTTAGTTTGGCCAATATATGAACTCCCACAGCTGCAGTCCACTTTATACACGCCAGGCGTTTGGAAAGGAATGACATCCTTTGGGGTGCGTACGTGTTTTGCTACTTTGGAGAATGGGGTGTACACAGCATTGATAGATAACTTTTTGAAAGCTGTACCAATTTTATCCGTTACTCCTTTCACATATGGTAAGAACGCGGGCAGCCGATTGACCTGTGGATATCTCTCCTTGTTTTTCTGTCGCAGCAACCTCGGACCCACACCATATCCATTGCGTTTTAGCACTGTTTTAACATGTGACAATTCCTGTTCCAAATGTTTTGGGTCACAGAGATCATAAGCCCTGTTGATCAATGAGGTCACAACAGATCTCAGGTGGCATGGATAATGATGTGAAGAGGCGTGTAGATATCGGTCTGTGTGCGTTGGTTTTCGATATACAGTGTGAGCCAGCGAGCCATCAGGTCTCACCATCACTTTTACATCCAAAAAAGCTAACTGCCTATCTTTCTCCATTTCATATGTGAATTTTATTGTGGAGTGAAGAGAGTTTAGATAGTTTAGGAATTCCTTTACTTCCGGTTTGTTTCCCTTGATGACACAAAACACGTCGTCCACATATCTCTTCCAGATCTTTATACAAGAGATATCATGTTGAAAAATAATGTTTTCAAGGTGCTCCATCCAAATATTGGCTAAAAATGGGGCCACTGGACTGCCCATGGCAACACCATCTATTTGGAGGTAATATTGGCCTCGGAAGAGAAAATAATTTCCATCCAAACAATCTTTGAGAAGGTCAGCATAAAATTTGGGCATCTGCAAGTCTAGTAGTTTTTCCTTGACGATATCTAGGCACTCGTTCGTCAAGGAAAAACTACTAGACTTGCAGATTTTCCTTGACGATATCTAGGCACTCGTTCGTCAAAGAAAACTACTAGACTTGCAGTTTTTCCTTGACGATATCTAGGCACTCGTTCGTCAAGGAAAAACTACTAGACTTGCAGATGCCCAAATTTTATGCTGACCTTCTCAAAGATTGTTTGGATGGAAATTATTTTCTCTTCCGAGGCCAATATTACCTCCAAATAGATGGTGTTGCCATGGGCAGTCCAGTGGCCCCATTTTTAGCCAATATTTGGATGGAGCACCTTGAAAACATTATTTTTCAACATGATATCTCTTGTATAAAGATCTGGAAGAGATATGTGGACGACGTGTTTTGTGTCATCAAGGGAAACAAACCGGAAGTAGAGGAATTCCTAAACTATCTAAACTCTCTTCACTCCACAATAAAATTCACATATGAAATGGAGAAAGATAGGCAGTTAGCTTTTTTGGATGTAAAAGTGATGGTGAGACCTGATGGCTCGCTGGCTCACACTGTATATCGAAAACCAACGCACACAGACCGATATCTACACGCCTCTTCACATCATTATCCATGCCACCTGAGATCTGTTGTGACCTCATTGATCAACAGGGCTTATGATCTCTGTGACCCAAAACATTTGGAACAGGAATTGTCACATGTTAAAACAGTGCTAAAACGCAATGGATATGGTGTGGGTCCGAGGTTGCTGCGACAGAAAAACAAGGAGAGATATCCACAGGTCAATCGGCTGCCCGCGTTCTTACCATATGTGAAAGGAGTAACGGATAAAATTGGTACAGCTTTCAAAAAGTTATCTATCAATGCTGTGTACACCCCATTCTCCAAAGTAGCAAAACACGTACGCACCCCAAAGGATGTCATTCCTTTCCAAACGCCTGGCGTGTATAAAGTGGACTGCAGCTGTGGGAGTTCATATATTGGCCAAACTAAGCGCACAATAGCTGAGAGGGTCAAGGAACATATAGCAGCTGTAAAAAACTGCCAATTAAACAAGTCAGCAATAGCAGAACACCTAATGGATAGTGGCACAAACCATTGGATTGAGCTGCATGACCCAAAGATACTTTCCACCGATCGGCACTATTACCCTAGAATAGTACGTGAAGCGATCGAAATAAAGAAACACAAAAATTTCAATCGAGAGGGGGGTTATAAGCTATCTTCATCGTGGAATCCAGTAATCAATAGGTTTCGACGCCGGGAAAAATCGCCCGGTGTCGCCAAGGATATTGTAAGTGTCGTGTGTCGTGATTTCTAAAAACTTTTAAAAGTGATAAGTGGGTAGGTTTACATCTGCCGCCCAGTATGTACGAGACTACACCGCATAGCTTCAGTCGACCCGTGACCACGGCCAATGCAACTTGGCTGAAACGTCGGGAGAAATATGTCTCTAAGGTAAATCGCGTAAAGACCCGTTAAAATTATTTAAAAAAACTTTTCTGAAGTATTCAGTATTCTATATTTTTTCTTAAATGGACATTAACCAACTTTAGGAAAAGATTAGCTCAGTAGTGCCTTATACTTCGTTATACCACCAATTAATATTATTATTATTTAACTTTTTTATGTATACATCTTACAAGTACACCATTCCTGTCTGTTTATAATTTGCTAGAAAGTACTGGTAAACCTATAAACTTGTTAGTTCCTGTGGAATCAATCGGATCACAAAAATAATTATTATTAATAAAGGCCATTTTAACTTCGCATACCTTAAGATTGGAGATATGCCTGAAGACGAAGGGATTGTTGATGGCAATCTGTCTTCGGATTCGGTCGTTCATGGCATTTATATAAGTTTGGTACACCGCCATACATTTCTTGGCGAGAGACGACGCGTAGTAGATGGGAATGTCCTGTAGTTCTGGATGAAGCGACCAGTACTCGTCTGGAAAGATAACATCTTTTGGAGAGCTGTGATTGATTAAGGATGATGACTGATGAGCTGATGAGAATAATAATAACAAAAAAAATACTTTACTGCACGAAGTTAAGCAACCTTTAATAAGGCAATCTTTATGCCGTATCTTTGTGCCTTCTTCAGCTAAGCTATGGGAAAGGATAATGGTGCCCAAAAGAACGTTAACAATTAGCGATAAGCTCATCTATTACTTTATTATTTGGAAAAATTACGCCAAAGAGTGTATTTCAAATATTTTTGTTTGATTTCTAAAGCTTTACGTGCTACGCTCACACCTCTACAATTTTCTGCTTCAGAGTATTCGCGACATTAATTGTAGCTGGGAATTCTATTATGACGAGATAGGCTTTTGTGAAACAGTGATTCTTTACATTGCTTGTGCTTAGCTTTACTTTGCTTGATTACTCACGATCAAAACTGGTGCTAGTAGTGTTATTGTTCGCTATACTAACAACATAACCTCATATAAACAAATTTAAAGGAGGATAACTTTTTTCTCCCAAGTTTTCGAACTTCGATGTAATTAACAATTTTATTATATGTATTTTCCTCTATAGGACTGGATAAGTTCCATTTCGGTACGCAGTTTCTAAGTCACGTGGCCATTTAAACTCATTATAGGTAGATCGCCAACGATAGTTTGTTGAGGAAGTAAAAATATAGCTGATGAAAGTATGAGAGGCGATACGGGTAATAGCTAATAAAGGAAAGAAGCCGTTAAAGGAAGTAAGCTGATAAGTGAGATAGATGCAGTAGTGATGGCTGATGAGGGTAATGGATAACAAGGGGATTTGCGGATGTAGATGTATGAATGTGATAATGTCTGATGGTATACCTAGTATGAGCAGCAGTTCCTGAGCCCTCCCGAGCGCGAACACCGGGATGAGACACCTCCCCGCGCGCTTCACGATGTCGCTGACCAGAGAGGTGAACCGAGACTCTCTCTCCTCGCGCTTCTCGTGAATGTGGGTCCCGTAGGTCGACTCCTACAGACCACACGGGTTAATCAATCTTTAATTGCAGGCATTAACAAATATATTCGCGAGGACCTACGAGTGTCAACTGAGACTCGCATCACACCCAAACGTGCTCGCCTCAGACCTGAGAGGATCTGGCAGTGTCACACACCGCAGGCTATAATGAAAAAGTGTCCCTGGCCTTTTGGCGTCACGTTCAGCAGAGCCTGAGGTTCCCCTCCAATACTGACATGAATACAGATAGCAATATCAAACAAAAGAGTGGTCCCGTACATGCAGATTGCCACGAATGCAGTACTTAAACACTAAACCATGAAACCAGAGCATTGACGTTGTTCCAATTGATGGATCTCTAGTCAAAGTAATGACTACTAATGAAACACCCATATACAAAACCCTACCGTGGTCTCACAGCATTCTAAGATTCATTACACACTGCTTAAATGGAGCCTTCCAAAATACCAACTCTCAAACGATAATAATGGATTCTGTCATTTACGTCAGACCTCGAGTCAAATTCCATTTATAATGTTTGGGCTTAAGTAATGTAATACGGCTGCAGTATAGTATTTCAGGGTAAAAGGTAAAGTTCACGCCCGCATCCTTTTTGGGGCGTTTATAAACCACGCTCTTTAAAGAAGCGGATTTCCATTTAGCCAACTTCACCATAGGCCCATCATGACAAGTGACAAGCTCGTCGATGTCTCTAGCGTACCAAACTCGAGAAATAATTAGAGGCGCCTTTTATAATGTACGAATATTAGCACAATTTTAAATAGAAACAGAATGGAAAAAAAATTAAAAGTAAACTATAAATGTGACTAACTGTAACCTAATTGTGAAAAATGGTAATAGTTAATTTAAGTATAAAGGATTTTTTCTATTCCATAATTATAGCGCCTAGAAGTCAAACTATTTTCAATTTACCGTAATAAGTACATCTGGATGCACCGTGGGTATCTCAGCTGCCATCAGATGCCGATCCTCTTGACGAGAGAAATCTCCTGTATACAAAACCTGAAAAGTACAGAGTAAATAGAAGTGGTCACAAATGTGATCCTTGAGGAGTACCATATATAACATATAAACACACAAGGATTCATTAATTAAGCAAACATATAAAATTAGGGCTAAATAAAGCTTTTTGTATTTTCTTAAGAGTGTTTGCACAATACAAATTTTTAAAGATTATTCAAGTCTTTCAAGAAATGTAGTCTATTAACTTTATAGGAAATAAAATTACGGACATTTTAGTTTACTTTTGAGAATTATAGTCATGCAAGTGAGAGGTAAGCACAAGCTTTATTGTCTTAAAGGATTTTTTTAACAATTTGTACTTTGTCGATTAAAAAGTTTAGGTATGTAAGTCAATCTAAAATGCACACAGATATACCCGTGATCTAGCAGTTAATCTATATTCGATTCGTGGTCGGGATACCTTTGTTACGCTACTTTATTTTATTATTTGGTAAGATGACAATCTACGAGTATTTACAGCGGCTATAATAGAGAAGACAAATTTCTAAGCACTCCATAGATTCACCATGCGGGTGCTGGGTCCTTTGTGTGTGGGTAAGAATGGTGTCTCAGGCTTGCGACCGACAACAGGCTGTTTCCAAGGAAGCCTCCTTTTTTAATTTATTGCTGAACAAGACGCTCACCATCCACCATTCTGCTCCTCTGTCTATCCAACCAAAATCTCCGTTCATGCCATCTTGGAAGCTCTTTCCATTAATGTATCTTCTGCAGACCTGCTTAGGCCGAATTCTTTTAGTAAGTGCTGCAAAGATTTTGCTGGAATTCCTCTCGCACCAACTTCTACTACGTAAAGCTGAGTCTTGAACCCATTCCTGATGATTTCTTCTGTGAGATCAAAATATTTATTCGACTTCATGATGTGGTCTTTTGGTATATTTGGTTCCCACAGAACGGTAAGTTTAACAAGTTATCAAGTTCCGAAAAAGATGTCTGGCCTATAGGCCGATAGAGCAAGTTTGTGTTGGATCCTATAATGATTAAATAAAAATGAGAATTTTCCAGTCTGATGCGACGCCAAGGATCGAGGCTTGCATTTAGTGTTCGTACTTTGTTAGTTCTTTTGACGGTAGTCTTTGGACCGATTCTACTAAGAAGTTTGGGGGAGTCCACCCGCCCATTCAGAATGTTAATCAGTTATATGGTGATACAAAGACTTACTGCTTCACAGATAACACCAAGGTCATGACGGCGCGAGTAATGGTAGATTGGTAGAGAGCTGTGAAATCATATTGCTTAATATTATAATAATTATACTTATTGTAAGTTTGACCAGAAAAAGTGTTAAGAACTTTTTTTTTTCTATGTCAATAAGTGAATTAAATAATTTATACATAATGCAGTAATACTCGTATATTAAAATAAATATTATCAAGAGATGTCCATGCCTACCTTGACTCCAGCTATTTGTATCATGAACATGGCTGCCCCCAGTACATGTCCAGCATTGTATGCCCAGAACTTAACCCCTCGGACATCCTTTTCTTCATGGAAGTTGATGGTCTCAATGCGGTCCATGGACCCCTCCAGATCTGATTCTGTATACAGCATCTGCTCTGTAGATATGTTGCTAAGAACACATGAACAATACATTTTAGTCTTCATCATCATTACTAAATAAAACTATGTCATGTGTACTTCCGACTAAACTATTTAAAATCCAACAGAAGACAAAGTTTATTACTACTGTCATACATACCTGACTTTGATGTAATCTGAGACGAGCCACCTGTAGATGGCCTTGGTGGCGTGTGTCATGAACACTCGGCCCTTGAATGAGGTCTTGGTTAGGAACCACGGGAGGGCGCCACTGTGGTCCAAGTGGAAACTACAACAATATTTATTATTAGTAGTTTTTTCAATTTCTAAAAAGTTTCTTTCATGGCCAACCTCAGGTCAAAAATTCCGATATGGTTAATATTTTCAAATGCAATTACAGTTTAAGAGGGTTTGAGAGGTTGCATAGCCCAATATAATGCTGCAGCATTCGTTTACTTTTAACTTCTAAGCACGCCTCACACACACACACTTATATTCACTCACGCACACAATAATTACATTCCATACTTGTTTTCACTGGATCTATGTTGTTACCCAATATCTAGTTTAGTATTTTTATTTTTATTGCAATTTTTATGTTTTATGTTTAAGTTAGTTATAGTTTATTATTATTATTTTCTTTTCTTAATATTTGTTTAAATTTAAATTCATTAACATAACTTTTAAGTAAATAGTAGAACCTATGTTGGCTGAGGCAATTTTAATCTGTTTTTTTTTATTGATCTGGGAATATAGCTGTAAGGTTTATCATATAATAAATAAATAAATAATCAGGAACGGGTTCAGCTTTATGCAGTGGAAGGTGGTATGAGAGGAGTTCCAGCAAAATCTTTGAAACACTTACTGCAAGAATTGGGCCTAAGCAGATCTCTCTCTTCTTCTATATTTCTTTTATGCCTTGTTCAGCTTAAAAGCAAAGTTTGCTTTTTTACCGAATATTGCTTAAATTGTATGAAAACCGTAGAGCAACGCCAAGTCGAACAACTTTCAAAGCGAAAACACGAAATCGTTATAAATGTTATTATTTTTTTTTTCTAAAATTAGGTATATGAAAGTGAAAAAAATACCAAAATGTCCTTAATTTTATTTCCTAGTTGATAAATACATTTCTTAAAAGCACGCTCAGACATTAAAAATATTTGAAAGTAATAGATGTGCAAGCTTGAAGGATGCAAAAATGTTAAGCCCTCGTAAACAAAAAAAACAAAGTTATATGTTTAGATATTAAAAGTAAAGTATCATCACAACCATATCCCTTGTGAAAGTAGATAAAATTAATTATATTAGTTCAATACAAAAATGTAAATATTACTGACTGTGATATGAGCAGTAGATCCACTTCATCTGCCTCAATGAGGTCCACAAAGGGCAGAGCGTCCATCCCTGATAGACCCGGGTGAATACCACAGTCTAACTGAAAACACACAACTTGTGAAAAAAATCAACAAATAGGTATTAATATATCTAGCCCTTAAAGGCAGAACAGAAGCTCGAAAACTCCAAAAACTAGTATTTTATTTTCTCCTTGTAACTGTAATGTACATATTTGTCATAGATGTACTCGTACCAACACCACCATTCCCATGAGGAGAAGAGCATGTTAAGCCATTGGTCCATGTTCCACTAATGATCATCACACCCCCTAGAACACACTCACGCACAATGGTCCAATAGAGACTAAGTGCGGAAAAGCCACCATATTCACAATCACAGGGTTTTAGACTTCCAATGTTGAAGATGGATTTCTGGAAAATTTCGCCTACGCCCGCCACACTGGCAAGATGGGCTGGCAATAGTCTGTGTCAATTTTTATGTTATGTGATGGTTAGAGACAAGATGAAAGTGCACTGGTGTGGACATAGCTATTTATAATAGTAAAGTAAAAAAACTTACTAGATAAAACTTCTATAGGTTAACATTTATTTGAAAAAAATATTTACAAAATATATAATAAAATAAATATTAATACTAAGAATAGTAGAATAGAGGAAATAAGTGCCGTCCTCATGGAATGGTGGCAAAAATGCTGGCTGCATTTTCATGTTATGTGATGGTTATAATGTATTTATAATATAATCATACCATAATCTTCTTTCCTTTGAACTCCAGCATGATACATGATCTTCCAACCTCTTGGCCAGCACCTCTGGGATAAGATATTTCAATGAAAAAGATTTCAGAGATGTGTAACTCAGGAGTGAATTATAAAAAAAAAAAACACTTTCAAATAAGATGTATAAATTGGTAACTCCCACATTATCTCAAAACACCTTAAATAAATCCAATTTGCTGTCTAATCTACTGTTTCAATCTGCTGTAAATCATCATAATGTACTGTAAGTGTTTAAACCGTTACATCTGAAGTTTATTTTAGATTGATTGAAACTTAAAAATATAGTAGAGGCGAAATTTGCAACTTAAGTTCAATCCTTACTCAAACTAGAGAGCATCATAAATAAAAGATGCTGAGCGTGTAAGAGATATTTGGATTACTGAGACTGATCATATACCGAGACTGGCTTTAAAGATTTATAAGAGTAATTGAATTGTGTTTTTCTTTAAAAATATTTATTTTGTTAATTTAGTTTTATTACTTAGGTCAAATTAAACACCCATTAGATGAAAATTATGGTGGTAAATAAAACAACTTACAAAGGTCTAATGGTAAGTTGATCGCTTTCCTCTAAAGGCACTGTGTCTGTGCCTTTCCGCGGATTTGTCGTCATGATTTATAACTTTAAAATCCAATGCTGAAATTATTATATTACTGTAACTCCTATTTATATATATAAATAAACAAAACAAAATGCTCGACCGGCTGGCTGGGGTTGACAGTTATTAATTGTCAAAAAAGTGTGGTTATAAAATGGTTTTAATTTTATTAGGCACTGGAGGAAAGTTTTCGAATCTCTTTGTCAGTAATACTAGTGTTGCCAGCAATGTAATCTGGCTAAAAAATAATTTTCCAAAGCCATTGTTTGTTTCCCACCCACTTCTAAAAAACAAAAGTCAAAACATGTTCGTTCTATGATGGCCGTTCTCGCTGTGTTATTTTAATTATAATTATTTAAATAATGGCTCAAGTTCCTCTACCGAAAGCTCCACCGCCACATCCCAAATTGCCTGAGAATTGTCAATTCATATTAGAGTAAGTAGACGCCTGAATTTGCTACAAAAACCTTTAAAATAAGAACACTAAAGAATTAATTTTTGTTCTGCAGCTTATTGTCTGAAGAATCGATAAATACTCAACCATTGGACTTGATCTGTAAAAAAGTAGAAAATCACTTTGCAGAATGGGATCAGTTGAACAGTAAGTACTTTTTAAAATAATAACCTGTAAAATTAATTTATTTGAACTTAAATACCTCGCGCGGTTATTATCATATGAGATTATGGTGGTCCCTTTTAACCTGCACGTATAGTATTGATGCCAACTTTAAGCCTTTATTCTAGGTACAGTCCTCAGAAGGTATAACTTGTGTACAGTTTCTGGTAAACTACATTACCTGCTTGTTTTTTTGGGCACCTTATTGCAACTATGCTAAGAATTAGGCGTATTTTTCTTGTATAATCTAGCTCTGACAATACTTATATATTTTCTTTTCATAAATCACAAATAGCCTATTAATTAATAATAATAATACCGTAAGATTGAGTTGTCCTGTGTGTATTTTGTCCAATGTTTATTTTTTTTTGTTCTAGTATGTCTTTTGTTGGAAGAACTGATCTCAGATGGAGATTTGTCTATCCCGGGCCAGAGGATTATTGCTCTCGCCATATTGTTTGAACTGAATAGGTAATAATATATAACTATTATAGTTTTAGTCTGGAATCCATTTGTAATAACAAAGCCTCCCCAACCCATCTGGCTAGCAAGAGTATTCCAAATTCTTCAGAAATATATATAATAAAGCTTCATTTTGAGCAGTGTTGGGCTGAGTGTGTGTGTAGTGTGTTTTATGGACAGATTGTTTGTGTTTTCAGAACAGATTCAGTTTGTTTTCAGAACAGATTCAGTTTGTTTTCAGAACACATTTAGTGTGTATTCAGAACAGTATCAGTGTGTTTTCTGAACATATTGAGTGTGTATTCAGAACTGATTCAGTGTGTATTCAGAACAGATTCCGTGTGTATTATTACTTTACTGCTGGCTCATGACAATCAATTGATCATCAATGTTTCTAGCATACCAGATGAGAGAAATATCACAAATAAATTATTGTGTTCCCACCAGGAATCAAACCTCTACTTCTGTGTCTAAATTTACGGTAAACTGCTAGACTATGGAGGTAGTCTATTTGTATGGTATGATGATACATCATGGCCATAACCTTTTTGGGGTAGTCAGAAACTACACTTTAAAAAAAGTTTATTGCTTAGTAATTATGCTAAATGCTAAAATACAGCTAAATGCTCATTTCTCCTCGGCTCCAGTTCTGGACAATCTCACTAAATCCAAAACCATTGCTGAGATTGCGGAGGTTTCTATGCCTGCCATTGTTGAGCCGTTCGTCTTTGCAGAGGTGTCTAAGGATGAGGTCTTTAAGACGATTAATTCAATAACTTCAAAATCAACAGGATGTGACTCCATTAGTCGTGTTATGATCGTTACAATTATTGACCTTCTCCTACCTATTATCACACATATAATTAATGTATCCCTTACCTCTGGCCAATTTCCTTCCCAATGGCGAAAAGCTTTTATTATCCCACTGCCCAAGATTTCATCACCTACACTGCCATCCCACTTCCGTCCCATTTCTATATTACCTTTCTTATCTAAAGTCCTTGAGTCCGTCGTTCATCAACAATTATCCTATTTCCTTTATTCTAATGATCTCCTTAATCCCTTTCAGTCTGGCTTTCGTCCCGGTCATAGCACAACATCAGCTTTACTTAAAGTAACTGAAGATATCCGATGTGGCATGGAAGATTCCAAGGTTACAGTCCTTGTACTGATCGACTTCACAAATGCTTTTAACACAGTAGATCCTGATTTACTTGTCTCTATCTTGTCTCGTCTAAAGATCTCACCTGCAGCCCTCGAATGGTTCTCTGGTTATCTCCACGGTCGTCAGCAGAGGGTTCAAGCTGATCAGATGTCGTCGGGGTGGTGTGACCTGGCTACTGGTATCCCGCAAGGTGGCATCCTCTCTCCATTACTGTTTTCTGTATTTATCAATGCTATCACCTTGTCCCTTCACTGTCACTACCACCTGTATGCTGATGATTTGCAGCTTTATGTGCAGACTGACATCACCACACTTAGTAGTGCAATAGCTTGGCTTAACTCAGATCTTTGTAACATACACTCCTGGTCATCACGTTTTGGGGTCGTTGTCAACCCGAACAAATGTCAAGCAATTATAATAGGGAGTGCTAGGCTCTTAAGAAAGGTTGACTTAATAAATATTGACCCTGTTCGATTTGACAACATCCCAATTCCATTTAGTCGCGATGTAAAGAATCTGGGTGTACACCTAGATTCTAATCTTAGCTGGACAACTCAAGTCTCCAACACGAGTCGTAAATTATTTGCTTCACTGCACTCTCTCAATAAATTCAAACATTTTCTGCCGTTAAAAGCTAAAATTACCCTAGCGCAAAGCCTTCTCCTTCCCCTTCTCGACTATGGTGACGTGTGTAGTGTCGATATATCAGAGGTGTTGCTCAATAAGATGGACAGGTTACTCAACTCCTGTATCAGGTTTATCTTCGGCCTTCGCAAATATGACCACATCTCTGAGTATCGAACAAAATTAAAGTGGCTACCAATTCGCTGTCACAGGAATCTTCGAATTCTCTGTTTACTATTTTCTATACTTAACGAGCCTGTGACACCGAAATACCTCAAGAGTAAATTTGCCTATCTCTCTTCATTCCATGATAAGTCTCTTCGCTCTTCTCATAACTCTATTCTCTCCATTCCCTCTCACCATACTGGATTTATGGCCAACTCATTTGCTGTTGTCGCCGCAAATCTGTGGAATGAACTACCGGTAGAAATCCGACAAGCATCCAACCGAAAAATGTTTAAAAAAATGGTGTCATCGTATTATTTAAATGGTTCATAAGTTATTTAATGGTATCATATGTAGTATATGTATTATTAGTATTTAATATATCATAGTTATTAGTATGTATTTAGTAGTATCATTGTATTTCCATATATATAGATTTATTTATTATTATTATAAATATTTGCACCTACCTTACATTTGAAATGGTCCCCATTGTCCCTAAGGTTGGCTGTCAGATAATGTCTAGCGGCATTAAGTCCGCCCCTTGTATAACGTGCAATAAAGTTTTAAATAAATAAATAAATAATTATCCATCAGAACCATAAGAAAGTTTACACATAAATGTAGTGGATTCACATTTACTTTACTATAGGTAAATCATGACAAGTGGCAAGCTCGTTGATGTCTCTAGCGTACCAAACTGGAATAATGTCACAAATAATTTATTATGTCCCGACCAGAAATCAAACCCTGTACCTTTGGGTCTAAATAAATGGACTTAACGGAGGCAGTTGTAAGTGTAATATTATTAATTATTATGTTTCAGCCATGAATACAATAATTCATTTAATATTGTATTCCAAGATCTGCTGAAGAAAGATGATCTCTGTCCTCAGGAGAGGTTGTTCATCGGGATCCTTCATGGACTTGTTAATATTAATGCTAAAGAGGTAAATAACATCAAAATCTCTTTTTCTATAAACCTAGACCTTCACTGTAGGAGAGGGGCCTTCCAGAACATATATCTGGAGAATTTGGCCTACACTCGCCACGCTAGCCAGACAGGATAATATGTCAATTTTTTATGACAAGTTGGTATTAGTGGAACCAGGACCAACAGCTTAACATGCTCTCCGAAGCATGGGACTGTGGTGTTGTAAATCTATGACAAATGAATGTAAGAAAAGTATATTTCTCGGTGTTACATGGGGGAGCGGTTTGAACCAACCTTTGTAGGATATAAAGGAAAGCATTGTTACAACCGAGTGACCACCGTATGACATAATTATAAATTATAATACATAAAATTAAATACAATGTATGCATCTGTAAAGGGGCCTTGTCAAACTTAAATTTAATTATTTATTTCTTTGAGTATTAAAATTTAAAATAAATATAATTAAATTCGTAAATTTAAACTGCTGTAAAAGAGCATTGTCAAAAATAATCTACGAAATAGAATTAAAATTGTTACAGTAGTAAAGATGTGAAGACAAATCTAGCAGCCAGACAAATACACATTTATTTTTAAAAGACCACAATATGAATTCAAACAAATTTGATGATCTCACAGAAGAAATGATCAGGAACGGGGTCAAGACTTAGATTTACGAGTGAAAGTTGATGAGAGAGGAGTTCCAGCAAAATTTTTGCACCATTTATTGAAAGCATTAACAGAATCATAGTTTTTGCTTGGGTGGGAAGAGGGGTGAAATGGATGATGATGGTGACCGTCTTGTTACTCAATAGAATACAAAAAGGAGGCCTTTTGTAACCCAGCCTACTTATGCTTTAAATTATGTCTTTTCTCTTCTGGGATCAAAATTATTGTAACCGAAGGAAATGCATTCTGTGTCTCTATCCCAGAGGGTTCTCTAGGATCGTGGGTAGAGCCCTTTGGATGTTATTAGGAACTGCTAATGTTCATATTATTAAATGTATTTTGATTTGATGTGTATATAGGTGTTGAAGAAGACAGCGGGACAGGTGATGAGACTGGAGGTGCCCCCGCAGCAGCTGGAGTTTGACTTCTCCCGACTTGGGGGAGTGCGAAGAAGGAGGGATGGAGTCTCCCCACTTGTACTTATGCAGACCTAGTGAGTGCAAAACTGTAGTATAAAGAATGCGAAAAATGGCTTTTTGCACTGATATTTCTTTTAAATCCATCATCAGGTAATGGTAAAAATTTCATGATACCACATCCTGATATTGACTATACAATAATTTTTAAATTCATTGAATGATAAAAAATGTTATGCGTGAATGAACAACTTGAAAAATATGACCAGTTTCAATGGTATTTGCTATATCATTACAGTCCCTAACATGAGAGTCGTAGAACCTCATTGGCCAGACAAGTTGGCAAGAGATTGCAATATCCACAAAGATATAATGTTGATACCTATTAGGAGCACCTGGGTTGCTGATGCATATCAATTGTACTTTGAGTTCTACCAAATTGAGATTTTTCAGAAAGAACATTGTAAGCACCAAAAATAATAAAACATAGAAATAAATTTTAAAAGAATCCTTTAAAAAATGGAAAACAATACAATGTTATTCTTGAAAAGGCTCAAGTTCATGGGCCAAGCCAGGTCAAATAGCTACGTAAAAATAATGTCTATCAACAATGTAAGATGAGTTTAATTGCAGTTGCTCAGAGCCAGGTGGTTCAGAATTGGGTCGTCTGTTGGCCGAGCTGGCCGACTGTCAGTACCTCGCTCTTCACTCCGGGCTGAGACCTTCCGGACCTTCTCCTGCACCACCCGCCCTACCACATGAGGTAAGGGGACTGGAACACATTAAGACAGACTGGGGACTGTCAGGAACACAACAAGACAGACTGGGGACTGTCAGGAACACAACAAGACAGACTGGGGACTGTCAGGAACACAAGGAGGCAGACTGGGAACTGTCCAAAACATATGAGACGGACTGGGACTGTCAGGAAACAAGTAGAAGGGCTGTGGACTGTCAGGAATCAAGAGTGTAAGCTGGAGACTGTCAGTAAACAAAGGGATGTGCTGGGGACTGTCAGAAAACAAAGGGATGTGCTGGGGACTGTCAGAAAACAAGGAGAAGAGCTAGAGACTGTCACTGTTTGTTAAAACAAGCGGCGGACAATGTCTGGAACAAGATCGAAATCATTTTGAATGTTGTATTCTTCTGCATATTACTTCTACAACTTAATCTGGATATGTCCCTGATGCATTTTTTTACTTCTTCATACAAACTGTTAATTTTAAAATAGCCAATTTGTATGGAGAAGCCAAAAAGAAATCGCCACATCCATGACATATGGTTTCTTAGGAAAAGTTGTTTGTTTCTATCAATAGATAATATATTAGTCTAACGTAAGACCATATAAAGTCATAGGTATTTACTATGAATGTAAAAATAGCTATTTTGTTTATAATAGTAGCAGAATTAATTAATTCATTATAATATTCTTAAAAAAGAATGTTTTGGCTTATAACTTTTGTCCATAGGTTTCGGTTTAGTCCTTTTTATGTAAATAGAAATAAAATATGAATTTCAGTGGGCTTTCTGATAAACCATATTTGATTAATATACGTACTTGGACCAAGGTCATTGAAAAAATGACCTATCTTTGTGTTTTTTTTATTTCAGGTAGTATGGAAGTACTTGGAGAACCGAGGCACCTACACGCCTTTTTACGACAACAACTCTGAAGGTCTTAAAATCCCGCCAAAACCCGTGGAGGAACCGAAACTCCCAGATTCTGTATCCCCCAAGGCAGAGGAGAGTAAACCCAAGCCAGAGACAAGCGAGGCCAAGGAACTCAGTCAGTTGGCTCTCAAAAACGCACTTACTGTGCCTCAACAACAGAAACTGCTGAGTCTATTGGATCAGAACCCCAATATTGTCTATGACATTGATATCACCCCGTTTCAGGTTAGTTTTCTAAAATAATTATTTTATATTTTACTTGTATAGTAATAATCCTTTAGCTTTCTGTGAGATCACATGTTGTGCCAAGATGATGCCATATACTCAATGGCAATTAGGAATGTTATAGATTTCTGGTATTCTTGGTGACAAATACACCCCGTATGTTCAACGACGGGTCATATTATAGCTAGGCAGTGCTAACTAATTGAATTATTTTTGTTACATTCCAGTTGCCAGAGCTGGTAGAGAACAACCCAATGGTGGCCATTTCTGTGCTGCTGAAGCTGATCCAGTCGCAACATATCACCGAGTACTTCAGTGTGCTCGTCAACATGGAACTCTCTCTGCACAGCATGGAGGTGGTCAATAGGTGAGTCACTCAATTTAGGTGCATTCCATGGATTCACAAAAAAGTTTTTTTATTTGCGTCAGAAACTCAAATACGAAGAGTCATCCGGTTGCCTTAGCTTTATGATTGCACTACCTGGTAATAAAAAGCATTCGCAATAAAACCGGTGACGTCATTCGCTGTGAAAACCGCGTCCTTGTTTTTGGTTATTCGGCGTCATCGAAAACTCAAAACGTTTGGAAAAGCTACAATGGAGAGAAAGGGATTAGGTTATAGAGCTCTTCAGAGCACTCACCATAGTAGATACTATAGCTTACAGCACCAAGTCGAACACGTCCTTAATGTGACATGAAGATTAAAAATTTATTAAAATAAAAATACTTTCCAATAATTAAAAAATGTTTAATTTCAGACTAACAACATCCGTAGAGTTGCCGGTGGAATTTGTCCATCTGTACATCTCCAACTGTATCTCCACCTGCGAGAACATCCGAGACAAGTATGTCCAGAACAGACTGGTGAGGCTTGTCTGCGTGTTCCTGCAGTCACTCATCAGAAACAAGATCATTAACGTCAAGGTAACTACACTGTACAGGTCTTAGGTTCTCTATCCGACACTGACATCATGTAAATTTTTAAAGAAATTATTAACGATTCCATTACTTGGTATTGAGTGGTAGTAGCTCTTTTGGATGTCATTTAGGCTGTTTTGTAGCGTTCCACTGAGCACTTGTTTGAGGCAAGAATCGCTGTATTGTCAGTAATTGTAGCTACAGTTACGCCCGGGCTTTGTAGAAGATCTGAGGTGAACAAAGTATACAACACCGGGGCGAGTACTCAGCCCTGGGGCACTCCCGTTTGTTTGTTATGGAATACTGAAGTACAGTCACAAGAAGCCCGGCATGTACCAATAAGAAATGCTTTTCTTATGTTCATTTGTCATAGATTATCAATACCACCGTTCCTGTGCTTTGGAGAGCTGTCGGTCCCGGTTCCACTGAGACCAAGTTGTGGAATCGTTAATAATGCACACATGGTGGTACACTGGTAGCATTCCTCCACAATCAAATAAAATACTTAGTTTTTGAGAGAAAAATTGCCAGTATAGTATTTATTTATTACAAAATCCACAGCTCATTACAGAAATAAATACATAGGTATACCTTATAAGTAACACACTGACCATACATGGCTTTACTTTATATAAATAGTACTTATTGTTGGAAATAAAACTAAACTAAATTAACTAGAAGTCTAACTAAACTAAGCAAGTCGCAAAGAATACAAACAAAACATAAGCCAATATTCATAATAATAATATGCGTGTATACAACAATAAAGTCACTCGTAACAGGACAAAATAAAGTAAAGAATGATGGATGAATGAAGAATGTGTTGTGTTAGTGTACCTATGTGTCGTGCTACGTCACATCTTCCTATCGAACATACCACAGTGTTTGATGACAAAAGTTTTCAACCAGTGCGTTCTTCCAGTAATGTCAGCTATGCTCGTGATTTCTTTAAAAGATAAAGTCAGAAACGTTGACATTCGTCAAAGAACCAAAGTTACCAACATAGCTTTTAAAATTAGCAAGCTGAGATGGCAATGGGCCGGACACATATACTGCAGAACTGATGAACGATGGAGTAGACGGGTTCTGGAGTGGAGACCACGTACTGGAAGACGCAGAGTGGGAGACCCCCCGCCAGATGGACAGATGACCTGAGGAAGGTCGCTGGTGGGGGATGGATGAGGGTGGCAGAAGATCGTGTGAAGTGGCCTCCCGCCTATATCCAGCAGTGGAGACAGGCTGATAATGATGATTCAATATATCAATTAAACAACTTTCTAACTGTACTTCACAGCTACTATATATAAAATATATCTATTTCGTGGCTATAAAAAGTCCATTATAATAGTTATTTTATTATTCACAGGAATTGTTTATTGAGGTGGAGGCGTTTTGCGTGGAGTTTAGTAGGATCCGGGAAGCCGCGGCGTTGTTCAGGTTACTCAAACAGCTCGACGCCAGCGAACCGCAAACATCCAAGGAGACTTCCTAAACACATCAGCATGGCCTTTATTAATTGGGTTTAATGCTTGTTCTTGCCTCTCGCTCGGACAATCCAATAATTTCAGTCTGAGTGTACTTTTGAAATATGTCTTTTATCAACTTTCTAGGAAAATATTTTTTAAACTATGTCTTCTATCAACTTTCTAGGAAAAGAACTTTTGAAATATGTCTTCTATCAACTTTCTAGGAAAAGAACTTTTGAACTATGTCTTCTATCAACTTTCTAGGAAAAGAACTTTTGAAATATGTCTTCTATCAACTTTCTAGGAAAAGAACTTTTGAACTATGTTTTCTATCAACTTTCTAGGAAAAGAACTTTTGAACTATGTCTTCTATCAACTTTCTAGGAAAAGAACTTTTGAAATATGTCTTCTATCAACTTTCTAGGAAAAGAACTTTTGAAATATGTCTCCTATCAACTTTCTAGGAAAAAAACTTATTTTTAGACAGATAAATATAGCACAAATTATTTTATTTCCTAGAAGGTTAGTAGACTACATTTTTTTAAAGTACCCTCAAACTTGAATATTTTTTTAATATGCTGTTATGTGCGAGCGAGCGGGCAGCACAAACGGTAAACTAAGGATTTCATAATATATAATTTTTGTGTAAAAATATGTCCACTATTAAGTTATTATTCTTGTAAGTTACGTGTACATCTATTAATAACAGTAATTAACATAATATCTTGTCAGCTAATCACAACACTTACTGAGTTGTACCGAAACGGTCTGTAATTGTGACTGCTGACTTGCAAAATTAATCTATGTATAAATTTTGTTGCATCCCATCCTTAAAGAGGTTTGTTGCTTTCTCGCTCACACACCAACATTTTCTAAGATAAAGGATGTCTCAGAATGTTTTTCATTTTTGATATATTTTTTTATAAAAGACATCAGAATTAATTCTAATACGGTTTATTTGTTACTAAATAAAAGATTAATTATTAAATTATATTTGTAAATACCAACCAATTGCAAATTAATAAATATTGTGTACATCCGTGGATTTAGACTCGGAGGTACCGGGTTCGATTCCTGGACGGGACACAAAAATATTTATTATTGTATATAAATACATTGGAACTTGAAGAATATTTGAATGTGCGAGCGAGAATGTTGCACCCCAGTGCTTAACAAACAACCCTCTTAGCACAAGTCACTAAGCTTTTCGGTGTATTATTCCCATATAATTATTACAACTTACTAATTCCTAATTATTAAAAAGTCATTTAAATTTAATCTCTGTAGGTTAAAATGATTTTAGAATATTAGATTTAATCAAACTATTAAATTTTAATATATTAAAACTCTTAGGTAAAATATTATGTAATTTAGAGGTATAATTACTTAATAAATTTAACTGTTTACAAGTAACTTTATTTATAGGCAATATTATTGGCTGAGAATTAACGCGTGCTTAAACCTTCCCATTCAACAACAATAATAAAAACGGTAGTTCTGTGATGCTAAGGCAAAATCCGATATGTAGAGCCTTCATGAACATCATTTTGGACAATTTGGCCTATACTCGTCGCGCTGGCCACACGGGTTATTAACGATTCTACAAGTTGGTATTAGTGGAACCGGAATGTTGTAAATCTATGACAAATGTACGTAGGATATCACTCGTCTCATTGATATCACTTCATGAATAACAGAGTTGTAAATATGTGGAACAAAATACCAGAAGACATATTAAAGTCCTCAACTGTAAACACTTTTAAAAACGAACTGGACAAGTGGCTAGTGACAATCGAAATAGACTATGGTGGTAACTGACAATTTAATAAACTTTACACCACTGCTTTATTTAGGCATATCAGCAATGCGCTGCGAGCCTATCAATCAATAATAATAATAGATGCTGGGGTTCGAACCGCGAACCTTTTTAGATTGGAAAGTGTTCTAACAACCGGCAACCACCGCTCTAGAATGTAAAGATTATTCAATTGAAATGTAATTGCATCGAAACTGTTAAAAAAGAATATGACAAAAACCATTATTCTAAAATATAGTACATATTTGATATATTAATAAAATTAAAATACATGGCATATAAATATGTAGATATCTCGGCCTTCGACGCCTTCCTACATATATCCCCTTCTGCTCTAGCACCACAGAGTTATCAGTATAAGTTTTAGCCAAAAACTACTTAAATAAAATGTAGGTCAGAAAAGACGATGAATTGGCATAAACTTTAAATTAAATCATAGGTCAGGAAAGACAATGAGTTGGCATAAACTTCAAATTAAATCATAGGTCAGGAAAGACAATGAGTTGGCATAAACTTCAAATTAAATCATAGGTCAGGAAAGACAATGAGTTGGCATAAACTAGCAAATTAAATCATAGGTCAGGAAAGACGATGAGTTGGCATAAAATAGCAAATTAAATCATAGGTCAGGAAAGACAATGAGTTGGCATAAACTAGCAAATTAAATCATAGGTCAGGAAAGACGATGAGTTGGCATAAAATAGCAAATTAAATCATAGGTCAGGAAAGACAATGAGTTGGCATAAAATAGCAAATTAAATCATAGGTCAGGAAAGACAATGAGTTGGCATAAAATAGCAAATTAAATCATAGGTCAGGAAAGACAATGAGTTGGCATAAACTAGCAAATTAAATCATAGGTCAGGAAAGACAATGAGTTAGCATAAAATAGCAAATTAAATCATAGGTCAGGAAAGACAATGAGTTGGCATAAAATAGCAAATTAAATCATAGGTCAGGAAAGACAATGAGTTGGCATAAACTAGCAAATTAAATCATAGGTCAGGAAAGACAATGAGTTGGCATAAAATAGCAAATTGAATCATAGGTTAGGAAAGACAATGAGTTGGCATAAACTAGCAAATTAAATCATAGGTCAGGAAAGACAATGAGTTGGCATAAAATAGCAAATTGAATCATAGGTTAGGAAAGACAATGAGTTGGCATAAACTAGCAAATTAAATCATAGGTCAGGAAAGACAATGAGTTGGCATAAAATAGCAAATTAAATCATAGGTCAGGAAAGACAATGAGTTGGCATAAACTAGCAAATTAAATCATAGGTCAGGAAAGACAATGAGTTGGCATAAAATAGCAAATTGAATCATAGGTTAGGAAAGACAATGAGTTGGCATAAAATAGCAAATTAAATCATAGGTCAGGAAAGACAATGAGTTGGCATAAAATAGCAAATTGAATCATAGGTTAGGAAAGACAATGAGTTGGCATAAAATAGCAAATTAAATCATAGGTCAGGAAAGACAATGAGTTGGCATAAAATAGCAAATTAAATCATAGGTCAGGAAAGACAAAGAGTTGGCATAAAATAGCAAATTAAATCATAGGTCAGGAAAGACAATGAGTTGGCATAAAATAGCAAATTAAATCATAGGTCAGGAAAGACAATGAGTTGGCATAAAATAGCAAATTAAATCATAGGTCAGGAAAGACAATGAGTTGGCATAAAATAGCAAATTAAATCATAGGTCAGGAAAGACAATCAGTTGGCATAATATAACGATTCCTGTAGCTCTATTCTGTTACTTAAGCGCCAACGTTATATAGTGGAATCCCTTAAATAACGGAACTGTCAGTGTAATTCGCTATTAAAATTGGTATTCTCGCATAAAGGTTTCCCCTACTGGTGACAGCAAAATAACGATGCGTTCATTTAAAAAATAACTTATATACCTATTTCTTCTAGTATTTGCCATATTTTTGATTTATAAATATATAATCTTAGTTTAATTAATATAAATGTTGTTAAATTTAATATAAATTCGCGGCGACAATTTAAGTATTTAGTTCACGTTTTCCCAATGATTTTGAAGTTGCAACCCCATGGGTGAGCTTTGAAATAGTGGAAAACGCTATTTTTGACGTTTAACAGAATTCACTATTTGACAATCTAACGTATGCGACTAATAACAGAATAGGGCTGGTCTAAAATAACGTAAGCACATATGCATACTGGGCAATGTCCAAGCACGCTTCATAGGTCTCAGCCTTAGTGTTATTTTTTTTTTCATTCAATTCTAATTAACTTGAATAGTTTTATATATGTATATTATATTGTCGTGTCGAATCTAAAACTGCGTGTTCACACTATTGAATAATGACTATTCGACAGTAAATTCTAAGTTTACGTCGTCCTAATTGAACGATTTGATTGATTGACGTTTATTATCCAATTAAAATGCTATTAGGACTGTCAATTATCAATTTACTCGCAGCTATGTTTATTTATGATTAATAAAGGAATTTCATTAGTTATTTTTTTTTTTTAATAATTTTTATATTCTTTTTTAGCTAAAAAAATGATTTATTTATGATTTGAACCTTTAATAATAAACAAATCAAATGAACGTGTAGTTTAAAATGCGATGCTGACGGTATCGACGACGCTACCTAGTCATGCTATGTTTGACTTGATAGCAAAGCGCTCAACATTTTTAAACCATAGAGCAACGTCAAGTCGAACGATTTTCAAAGCGAAATAAAGTGAAAAAAGCACTCAAAGCGTCAATTCAAACATAGGATCAGTATTCACCCCGTGATTGACTTGCTGTAAGCGCTTTAAGCAAAATTAACTTTAAAAAACCGTTTTACTTTGCTTTCAAGTCAAACACGCCATTAATGGAAAGGAGTTTGTTACGTCTCGCTTTCATACATAAGTGTTGGTAGCAACATGCTATGGGGTGTATCAGGCAAAGCTTTTTGTAGATGTCACTAGCGGCAATGGTACCTTATTTTACACCTGTATAGCATCATTTTAAAATGTTTTCGTGGTTTTATATGTTGTATAACAGAAAAGTGTATTTTAAATTAACATTACCTACCTTAAAAGACGAATTAAAGAACGCACACCCCGTCTTTAAAAAGAAAAAATGTTTATTGATAGAGCGGCAATTTTAAGATCACCATATCTTTGATTTCGCTTAGAAATCTCGATTTGTACACTTAAAAGCTGCCTACTTCGGCATAATATACAAAAAATAATTAAAATCGTATTAAAAATACAAGTTTTCTATGCAACTGACAGTTATGTTAGGTACCATCTATCATGCGCCATCTATCGTGATAAAAAGTTAGTGATACACCCCATTGTGTATGGCGAGCCCAGCTTCGACTGACAGTTTTGTTCCATGGAATGATTAGAAATTTGCCTTAGATTTGTTTTAGTAAAAAATTAAGGAAAATCGTTATTCAGCTGTGGTTCATAATGGCTTTCCATCGTCATCGTCAAGGTCGTATTTATCGTGCTCTCTCAATAAGCTTCAGTACCATTTCACACTAAATTATAGAGTTCCAAATTAATGAAAAAAAACACATGGTTACAGATTCGAGTATGGTCTCAGTTTTTATAGACAACTCACATGTTTCACCAGTGACGGCATGCAACATTTTATACAACTATTATAAAAAATAAATTACAAATTTAGTAACATTGGCACAAGTGTTATAAATCATAAATAATAATTGGTCCAGTAGGTTTCAATGTCAAATATAATTCATTAAATAATTATTCTAGATGTCAATTGTATTGCGTAATTAATAGTCAGTTACATAATTTCCTTTTCTATCATTTAAGAAGTCATTTACGGAGTAATAACACCGTTCATTTATCCACTTTCGGAGTATTTTTTCAAACCGTCGTCGAATGGATATGAAAGTGTCACTAATTAATCCTCGTTCCGAATCCCGCGCTTAGAATGAATATGATACTGATAGTCGCTCTGAATCAAATATCACGATTTGGATTCTCAGAGCGTGATATCAATTCGGAACGGTCTAAACCACATCTTTATTTATTTATTCAAAGAGAAAGAACAGGGACAGGCAGTATAAAAACAATTAAGAAACGATACAATAGGGGCCATTAGAATTATACCCCCCACCAAAATATTTCCCACTGTGGACAATTTATTCATACCATAATAGTTTTTTTTAAATGTATAGAAGATAAATTGCGGATTCCACATCTTTGAGTATGAATACTAACAAACACACCTCTCTCGGATTCTTCAGCTTTATAAGTGTAACGTTTAATATTTTGAACTTTTTTTGGTCTTCTAAAATAACGTGTTACAGACATTTTTTATTTACTTTTTACTTAAATATTGATTATAGATTTGTTTTAGAAGTAATATATAAACAGTATAAACAAATTACAATAATTAAAAATTAAATCTAATATTAAATAAACTTGAAAATTTCGCGTGACATAATGACAAACAACTGACAGCGCTCAAAGCGATCTACCTCGATGTCGTGACCATTCTGAGCGCAAGGAATGATGTCATTTGTGACGTCACAAAGCTTTGGCATAACAGTTTATGCACGTCTCGGAACGGCTTTAAGCGTACTTAGGTTACTATTATCGTGTACGAAACGACAGGTTAATACGATAATTGGTTGACACTACGGGTGCCGTCGTATTGTGATTGTTCTTCTGGTGGAAATACATTATGCACCATATCTGTAACAATATTATTGAAACTCTAAATTATTTTGTTATTGTTTCATTTTGTGAAGTTGTTATTATTTGTATAGATACCCTATGGTAGGTATACTAAATATTTACTTCTGTGAATAAATACATTAGTAATATCATTTTATTTTTTATTTTTCTTGCATTTACATTTTATAGTACGTGATACGATAGTACAGTTCTGAAAATGCCGGGAAACCCCGGGATTTCTGTAGCCTAAAGAACCGGGACGACCAAATCTCGTCCCGGGACTTAGTTCAAACCTACTTAAATTAGAAATTTAATTTACTCACTCAAATATCGTAAAAGGTTTGTTACCAAGGTTATATTTAAAACGAGATATCCTCCCGGCGGTTTCAACTTTTCCCGCGATACAAAACACTCCTATTCTGTTACTTAAGCGCAAACGTTATTAGTGGATTTCGTTATTTACGTGAGAGGTTGCGTCATAAGTGCTCGACCTTGACAGCGGCCGTGCAAATATCAACTTTAATGGCGTTATATATATATAGTTAACGGATTCCACTATATAACTTTTGCGCTTAAGTAACACAATAGGGCCACTGATACTCCCGAGTTAATGTAGTTTTTTAATGAATGATATATTTTTTAAATCGGTCCAGTAGTTTGATTGCTTATATATATATATACAATATTCCTCTTTATAAAATAGTGTAGATAAACCATTAAAGTTATAAAATTCAAAAACGTCTGTTTTTTTAATAGTAAATGGTTCTGTTTTAGTTGATTTTAATAAATATATATTTTTTTATTAATATAATATAGTTTTTATTGCCGCCTCGTCAAATTACAATTCAATAGATATAATTACAATAATAAAAATATAAAGAGCAGCTGTAAGGGCCGGTAACTGAATCCTTCCTTAGTGGAATTTGGTCTCTTAAATACAGATTTATATACAAACGCGGCAATTTAAGTGTGCGAATGCCACTAAGGAAGGATTCAGTCACCGCCCTAAATTGGCATTTTCATATTTTATACTATTATCATACCAAAACCTAAAGTATTAATAATAAAAATAAACTAATTTCAAAAACATTTTATTTAACCTAATTCTAAATATCTATATAAAAAATATTATACATACATTAAAAACATACAACTTTATAATTTTAAAAAGTCCGTGCAAATATCAACTTTAATAGTGTGATATATTTAACGAATTCCATTATATAACGTTTGCGCTTCAAAGTCAAAGTCAAAATATCTTTATTCACGTAAACCTATTACAGGCATTTATGAAACGTCATTAATTTAATTATTTTGAATGATTCTACTCCTGCTAGTAGAAGACTAAGCAGCAAAGTGGTCCAATAAGTAAGCTGTTAGCAGAAGACCAGCAGCTTAGCAAATTCCAGTGACCTGTGAAAGGAATCTACAGGGAAAACTCAACTACCTATATCAGATTTACAAAATAAAACATATACAGAACTGCACCACAACGATCAATTAATAACCTTTTAAATTTAGTTATCAGTACCTATGAGAATACAATACCTGGTACAGCAGTAACCCACCAGGCAAGTCAGAATTAAGGTAGACTACATGTCTATGTGCAACCCGAAAGTCGACAAAACGACAAAAAATTGAACGTGTTCGGCAGAGGTCCGCCCCCACAGCAGCTTAAGTAAGGGTATTAAGTATAGGTAGTAATAATAGGACTGCTGACGCTTTAGATATTGTTAGTAAAAAGTGGTGTTGTTTCGTTTAATAATGTGATTCAATTCATTTATTTACCACAACGCTGGTTTGGTGTCGGTAACAAAAAATATTGGTTTTAAAAGCGGTTTTAAATTCTTGAATAATAATGTTTTTCTGCATACAGCAAAATTATAAATTTATTAATTAATGGAACGGATTTTTCGCGATTTTGTACACGATAAAACTTCCTAAGATTTGTGATTATTGGCATAATTAGTTCAATATAAGAGTGACGTCCTTCGCGCCATTTTGCGTGATCATGTCAAGTGCAATTCTTGTTTTGTAAATTAATTTACTGTAGATATTATTAGTCAAAAGTGGTGTTGTTTTGTTTAATAATGTTCTACAATGTGAATAGTTATGGAAATATGGGGCACAAGTTGCAGTTTATTTTTAGGTGATAGGGAAGGTAAAGGGTCTAGCTAGCCCATACAACCAAGTCAGACGTAATATATCTTTTATTTAATGAGGAACAACACCACTTAAGTAATTTACAAAACAAAAACTTGACGGACGATGGGAAGGCAAAGGGTTTCGCCCATACAGCCAAATCTGACGTAAAATAAGAAATCTACCGAAGACGATGGCTGTATGGGCTCTCCTTTTTGCCTTCTCATAAAGGGAAAATTGTACAAAAAAAAAAAAAAACAAAACAAAAAAGCATGGAGGAGTGCTCGTCCATGTTTTTATTGGAAATATCGCCTTATTGCTGTAAAATACATTAAAAATGACTACTTTGTTCGATAGTGACAATGATGATAATGAAATTTCATTTAAAACCGAGAACGAATATGCAAAGAAATATGATACGTGGCGAGAAAAGGAAGAACTTCATAAGTGTAAGTTAACTTATATTTTATCCATTTAACCCTTAAGCAAAACTATTGTACGGTATTTAATAATAAAATCCTAATTATGAGGAAGATTTCAAACTATATTATATAACTTGTAAAAATATAAATAATAAAATATCCTCTTAATACATCCCATTGTCCCAAATAATTTCAGCCATTTTTCGTCAGCAGCTTGAACAACAACTACTTGTCCAGGTTTGTCTGAGAGGTTTTTATTAATATTTTTCATTTGTATAGTGGAGCAGAAGTATGGTGAGAACCCCGAAGACCCTCAGACCTCTGACTCCGACAGTGAGGATGAGAGTGATGAGCCCTTGGAGGTATCCGAGGAGGCAGAGAGACAGTTTCTCAAGACTTTGTCCCTGCTCAAGAAAAAAGACCCTCGGATTTACAACCCGGACTTTAAATTTTTTGAGAATGCCTCTGAGGATCCAGCTGAAGTAGAAGTTAAACAAGGTAGGTCTACAGATGGACTAGTACAAAAGCATACCATTATTAAGTAACTGCTACTGCTTTATTTATAAAATCTTTATTGCACAATAACTTAAAAGTAATGTACAAGGGTGAACTTAATGCCGTCGGCATTTTATAACGGCTAACCTTTGGGAGTGTGGTAGAGGATTACGGGTTGCATTATTATAAATATACAATACATAATAATCATTACACATACAAAATTACAAGTACATAGTACAATACATAGTACTGTTTACACAAAATAAAAATAGTATTATAGATATAGGTACTAAGAAGAGCTATGTTGTTTGTTATGTTGAGAAAATGAGCAATAAGTAGATTTTTAAATATATTAATAGACGGCGCCTGTCTGTTAACCAGAGGAAGTTTGTTCCACTCTCCAGCAGTGGAAACTGTGAAAGAATCTAAATATCTGCTGGAAGAATTGGTATGGTTTTTGATCTGATTGTTATTAGCAGAGCGAAGAGGAAGATTATGGCTGTCTCTAAGGAACTGGAAACGAGTCTTAAGGTATAAAGGAGTTTGGGGATTGTAAAGAATGCTGAAAAGTGAAGTCAAGAGATATGCAGATCTGCGGAAGTGGACTTTAATTGAATACATTATTGAGAAAAATGGTTATACTTATGCAAGCCGAACATGAAACAAATGTATAAATTGAGCAGACAATCAAGTTTATTCAGTAGTGATATCAAGCATTGCTAGTAAAAACATGCTTATTTTGAGTGTGCTCAAAATTTGAGTAATTAGTTTGCTATCCTTACCATAATAATACTGTAAGTATATGTAAATGAATGTCTGTTAATTATGGTACGTCTACGTATGTATGTTTGTCTCGCATATTTGGCATAATTGTTCCTTGTGTTAGAATTTGTTACTTTGCATTTCACGTTTCACTAAGTTACCTTACAGATGCTCTCAATGTCCTGTAGAGACATGTGAATATGGTATGCAATTGAATTGCTGCAGCTTGCCTGACATCAAATAATCTTTATTTTCAATCGGTTATACATGAGTTTTAATCAGGGGCCTGAACAAGGGTCTCTGGGACGCCTGGATCTCTGGACATGTGGCCTACATTGGTAGATTCTTGTCTATTCCGCAACAAAATATGCACCTCCATACCATAGCCACTATCCCTTCACATACATATATGTAAATTTGGAGACTCTTACATCTGTTGCATGTTGAAGATGTAGAATGTCCTCCCAGCCAATATGTTTCCTGACTCCTATAACCTGGAGTCCTTCATGAAAAGTGTCTTATTAGGCCGGCATAGGATGTTGGTTCTCAGTGGCTGAAGTCAGTTGCCCCCATTCTTGAACCTCATAGATTATCATCAGATAGCTGCTCTGTGTCAAATGTGTTTTAAAAACAAATTAATTTGACAACTGTAAATTTTTCCTTTACAGAAGATCCAGTAAAGAGTAAGAAGCAGGCAGTAAGTTTGGCCGCCGCATTTGCTGATAGTGATGATGATGATGATGGAGGGGAGATATTCACAGTCCAAGAGAAGGCTATCAAACCAGAACAGAAGGTAACCAACATTATAATATTTGTAAAATACATCGACTGCGAAAAAAATGATATTGAATTAAAAACTGAAAAGAAAAAAAAACGCCTAAGGGTTCCGCCTCTAAGATGATTGATAGCTGCCTAACTACACCATTAAAATATTTTTGTATACATAGCTACTTTAACTGTCATGGTGGGTCATGACAGTTAAGTTAAGTAAAGTTTTATTATGGGTTTTTAATGGGTCAAAAACCATGACAGGTCCAAATCTTCTCAATAATACATTTAAATTTCAAATGATAATGGTTGCTAACCAACTTTAAATCATTATATTATTATTATTAATTAATAGGCGAGCAGCGCATTGCTGATATGAATATGGTAACTAAATAAAATGGGTTGTCAGAAACCACGCTTATAAGCGGATTCACATTTAGCCAACTTTACTCGGCCTCTGTGGTCTAGCGGTTAAGTCCGTGGATTTTGGGACACAAAAATATTTATTAATGTAAATAAGTACATTTAATTTGTTTGTGATATTACTCGAGTTTGGTAGTCTGGAGACATCGACGAGCTTGCCACTTGTCATGATTGGCCTATAGTAAAGATGGCTAAATGTGAATCCACTTATCAAACCCGGTAACTTGGAGTCTATAGCTACGGACTTAACCGCTAGACCACGGAGGCATGGTAACTAAATGGTCACTCTAAATGAAAAACAATAAGAAAAACCTCAACGTGATTTTCAAATACCTATTCTCTGATACTTTATTTACTCATTGACTTTAATTTTTTTCCACAATATGGCGTATGGTTTTCGCCTTAATAAAATTTGATTAATGTCATATCTTCAGTGACACAAATGCGTGATGAAGACAAATCGATTGACGTGAGAATCATTCAAATGGGCCAATGCACACATACATAGGAAGAAACATTCATAAATTTTTTTATTTTATTTATTACAGCCCCTATAACACAGAGTTGCACACACAACACTGCACTGTTGGAGATGGGTCTTCGAGAACATTTCTGGAGAATTTGGCCTATGCATGCCAGTAACAGTGCCCAGCACTAAAAGTGAAAAGTGCATGAATCACAGCAGGTGATGACCCGCTGAGATCATGCCGAGGAAAACGAGGAAATTTCCCCATCCCCAACCCAGACCAATTAGATACCTATACCAATTATTATGCCTTTTAAAAATTTACAGAAAGTGATTTTCTTGTAGGAAGACAGTTTAAAACAATACCTGACAGGACAGACTCCAGAAGAGGAGAACCAGGAGGAGCTGGCCGCCCTGCGTGCCCTTTGGTCCGCCCCCACTCTGGACCAGGGAGAGACCTTCCTCCGAGACTACATCCTCAATAAACAGTGAGTATAGGTTTTTAAATGATTACAATATTGGAAAGAATAGTTTATGTCCAAACTTATGCCGCGAAACAGGTCTTTAGCGTTAATCAGCACGGATTTATTGATGGAAGATCGAAAGTTTCTAATTTAATTATATCCAACGATGCAAAGTGTTCTTAAGATATATTTGTTTTAGAACTCTGCAGTTGAACCTATCATACAATCGGCGATGTATTAGGCTTTTCCAACACTGTAGCTTCGGGGACAGAACATCAAGTGGACTCTGACCCGCAAATACCTGGGCTGCATCATTAACAGGATGTTAACAATGGGTGAAATGGCCTGCCACGCCGTCAATCAGGCAAAGGCGCACCGAGCCATGTTACGTCCTGTTATGAATTCCAGATTGTCGCTCAGGTTGAAGGTCCGGATCTACAAGATGTTCATCCGTTCTACTTACCTTCGCTGCGCCAGACTGGCACCACCTTCTGGCCAAGACCAATAGGGACAAGATCCAAAGTCAGCAGAACATATCGCTCAGAGTGGTCTCCCGAGCACCATGGTTCGTGCGTAATTCCGTCATAGCTCGAGATCTGGAGATGCCTACTATTGAAGAGTTTGTCGTCGGCCTGACTAGACGTATGTTCACTTGAAGCATCTCCAGAATATCGCTCACTTCTTGGAGAAGTGCTCTTGGAGGAGAACTGAAGTAGCCGAACCCAGATCCCCTGGGCTCGTGAGCCATACGGGCGCTGTTATACCAGTAACGGTGCCCAGCACTGAAGGTGCATGAATTACCAGCGGGTGATTACTCGCTGAGATCCTGCCGGGGAGAACAGGGAAATATTCCCAACCCAGGCCCATTAAACATCCGTGCCTGGACGACCCCACTGTCTGTCTGTCTGATGTATTAAGCACCATATTTTGCCACTTCATGTACGCAGGGACATTTCAGACGTTACATACCTGATTAACATTCTGAATAGGCGGGTGGACTCCCCCCAACTTCTTAGTAGGATCGGTCTAAAGACTACCGGCCTAAGAACTAGGAGCACGTTCGTTTTGTGTGTCTCTATGTGCTTTACCAACTACAGACAAAGTTCATTCTTTTGGAGGTCATGTAACTACTTTAATAGTACCAGTTCAGAGCTTGATTTATTTACTGTGAAGCCATCGATTGCTTGTAGCTACTTGACCAGATCTTTCTATACCAACCATATGCCTTAGCATTGTATGTGTTTGTGGCCCTTTTTTCTTTATGTGTCTATTAGTAATGAATAAATAAATAAATAAACAATTAAGGAAATAGAAAAATGCCATAGTAAAAATTAAATGTTTTTGTAGTAAAACACCAGCCTATATCCAGCAGTGGAGAGACACAGGCTGATGAAGATGATGGCTCTTGGTCTGGTTCGTTCGGTCTAAGCTCATATTCATTCAAATTCAAAGCATTTATTCTCATAGTTAAAATATCTTTATTCACATAAACCTATTACAGGCATTTATGAAACATCATTAATTAAATAATTTTAAATGATTCTGCTACCTTGACCCCTCGGAGGGTACCAGTCGCACCTCAGTCTCGGTCTTTGTGCTTCGGTGACGTCACACCGCGTGTGCTTATTTATCGGTGCTGCAGAAGTGTCTTCTGCGTATCCACGCGCGTGTATTTATCGGTCAGAACTGTTACTTGGATTATTAGTGCAAAATTCTTGGCACCACCACCTGGTCTTCTTCTGGAATCCTGGGGATTACTCCACTGAGACATTGTCGGTTGCCCCCTTTTTTCGTACTTCTGGCTCGTCATCAAACCCTCTAACCATATACAGTCCAATCGTCTACCAACCCCGAGAGGGAGTTGAAAATTTTCCCCACAACAATTTACAATTATCCTCAAACAATAATGTTTCCTCGTACAGATATCTAGAAGAATCTGAAGTACCGAGCGGTTTAGATGCAGAGGCGTTGGCTGAAGATGAAGCTCGAGTGGAGGAGCAGGGACAGTTCGAGAGAGCATACAACTTCCGCTTCGAGGAACCGGACCAGGAGTTTGTGAGTAATATATGCCAGAATGTCCATATATGTCAGCACTAAGTCTAACATAAATGTAAGACTGTGGATTTATACGATAGTAATTTATCTCTGTTTTTATTTGAGTTTAGTGAACTAGAGACATCGACGAGCTTGCCACTTGCCATGATAGCCCTATAGTAAAGTTGGACAAATGTGAACCCGCTTTAAAGGGATACGGTCATGATAATACTTTATTTAATGTACTTTTTGGGAAAAACATCAGTCTTAAACAAGATATTTATAATATATGTGTAAGTGATATGGATGATAAGTGATCTGGAATCATATTCCAAGTGTTATAGAATTTTATACTTTTTCGCAAACACGTCGGGTATATGGGAGTTTAAAGCACGGGAAAACCGCACAAATTTTGCCCTAATTACTGTCCAATTGTGTTTTCAGTTAGAGCGAGTCCAAAATAAGACGTTTCGTAAGAAAAGCTTGTGAGACTCTAGTGTTTGTTGTTAATTTATTTATTTATTAAGGTACAAAAACAGTTAACAGACAAAACAATTAACAAAATACAGTTCTATAAATAAATAGTAAGTTTGCCAACCTAACATTTGTACACAGCATGCTGTAAACAATATCAAGAATGAAATACAGAAAGACATTAATATCTAAATTTAAACATAAAAATAACAATTTGGCATACATATCTTATATTAACTACTATCTCGAGAACAACTTGTCTGATTTACTTGAAATTTAACATGGTTATAGATCTTGTGGACCAACATGTAAGACAGTCACGACGCAGTTACAATTCGAAATAGTACAAAAAAATATTTATTAATATTTTAGCAAAATTGGGGGAAAATGTCTGCACAAGAGTTTTGTGACAGTCTTGTTCAAGACCAAGACTTAGATTATGCAATACTACTCTCCAATTCATTGTTTACAATAATTATTGATATTGTAGCAAATTATTAAACAAAATAACTTTTGGCTATCAATATCCATTGTAAAATAATTTAAGAAATAAAAAAGTGTCACGTGACATGTCCGTGTTAAAGGCGAGATTTCGTTCGGCTTCTCAATTAATCTTCTTAAATAATGAAAAAGAAAGAGAAAAACTTATAGCTGTCAAAAGTGTTAGAGGAAGCAGGAAGTTAAATTAGTGTGTATTATTTTCAGTTAAAACGCTACCCTCGTACAATGAACAGTGTCCGTCCCAAAGACGACAGACGCGCTCAGAAACGTGCCGAAGTTCGCACTCGAAAGGAAGAGGATAAAAAAAGGAAAATGGACGAAATCGCCCGACTCAAGGCTCTCAAGTCCAAGGAAATACGAGAAAAAATCGACAAAATCAAGCAAGTCACCGGGAACCAGGAACTAGCCTTTAAGGTAAATCATAGTTATTTCATCATCAGCCTGTGTCTCTCCACTGCACGCCGCCATTTGCCACCCTCAACCAATCCCCACCAACGAACTTCTCTTTTCAGAGGGTTTTGTATCCCTCAGGCTCGCACAATCCAATATTTTCAAAGATTTTCCAAGTCAAGCACACTCAACTTTGAAATGTTATTAAGCATTGTATCCATCTTAATTTCTTTGTATTTTATTTAGGAAAGTGACATAGAGGGAGATTTTGATCCTTCGGAGCACGATCGTCAGATGAAGGCCATATTCGACGAGCAGTACTATGGGGATGTAGATGAAGAAAAGCCAGTCTTCCCAGATCTTGATGAAGAACTAGAAATTGGTAACATTTTTTAAACTACACAATCATCATCTCAGCCTCTAGAACACAAAGACTAGACCTCCACTGCTGGAAATGTAACTTCCAGAACATAGAGGGAGAATTTTAATTTGTTAACGATTCTACAAGTTGGTGTTATAGTCGGATCTGTTATCCAAATGAAATTAACCTTTTATATAGTAAATAAAATATGTTAAATATAATATGTGCAATGGTGACAGGTTACCCAATAAAATATAGTCAATGGTGACGTGTTGCCCAACGAAAGATGGTGAATGGTGACGTTTTGCCCAACGAAAGATGGTCAATGGTGACGAGTTGCCCAACGAAAGATGGTCAATGGTGACGGGTTGCCCAACAAAAGATTGTCAATGGTGACGGGTTGCCCAACAAAAGATTGTCAATGGTGACGGGTTGCCCAACAAAAGATGGTCAATGGTGATGGGTTGCCCAACAAAAGATTGTCAATGGTGACGGGTTGCCCAACAAAAGATGGTCAATGGTGATGGGTTGCCCAACAAAAGATGGTCAATGGTGACGGGTTGCCCAACAAAAGATTGTCAATGGTGACGGGTTGCCCAACAAAAGATTGTCAATGGTGACGGGTTGCCCAACAAAAGATGGTCAATGGTGATGGGTTGCCCAACAAAAGATGGTCAATGGTGACGGGTTGCCCAACAAAAGATTGTCAATGGTGACGGGTTGCCCAACAAAAGATGGTCAATGGTGATGGGTTGCCCAACAAAAGATGGTCAATGGTGACGGGTTGCCCAACAAAAGATGGTCAATGGTGACGGGTTGCCCAACAAAAGATGGTCAATGGTGACGGGTTGCCCAACGAAAGATGGTATAATGTTATTTTTTTATTAAGATGAAGTAAACACCTCCTATCAACAATTAGTTCGGCAACCCATCACAATTGCTTTTATCATATTTAATTATATAAGAGGTTTTAACAGATTGGTGAAGGATCTATTCAATTCTTCTCCTTATAAGAATGGTTGCGTTATAAATCTATAACGTCAGTATCTTTTTGATACTAGCATGACATGTGACCTTGCACCCAATGCGTGGTGCGCAATGTCTATGAATGTTGGCAACTGGAATCAGACACTCATGACTGATATCAATCCCTAACACTATGCTGGCTTAAATGAGCATGAGGGCAATTTGAGCCTGATCCCGGAACGTGTGGATACACTTTGGGTTTATCGGCACAAACGGTGGATACTTTCCTTGCCCGGCAGACTGGGCAAATTACCACCAGCAGTCCGCCTACCATTTGTTGTTCATGTTGAAAGTATGTGCCATTTGCAATGATGTTAAATGAGAACTAATATTGTAAGCTTGTCATAACGGGGTGTAACTAACTGGTTTATTGTTATTTTAGAAAACTGGGAAAATTATGAAGAAGAGTGCGCGGCGGAAGTGACGCAGGACGAGCCACACTGTGAAGACGACGGCTTTAATGTATGTTATACTCAATTATATCATCTACATTACATATAACCCCGTCATGTACCAATCATAAATGAACATCACCGTTCTCGTGAGGGGAGAGATTATTAAGCCGTCCCGGGTCAGTTCTAATTCCACCAATACGAACTTGTGTAATCGTTGATAAACTGTAACTGAAATTGCCATCAGTCCATTAACCCATCTGATGGTAACACAGTGTTGCGAGTAGTACAATTTCTTTCCCTATATGTTCTGGAATACCTAATACTAGCAGTTGTTCTGGGTTTAACTGCTTCCGTGGTCTGGCGGTTAAATCCGTGGATTTAGACTCAGAGGTACTGGGTTCGATTCCTGGTCGGACACAAAAATATTTATTAATGTATTGTAAATACATTTAATTTATTTGTGTTAATTCTCTCCTTTGGTACGCTGGAGACATCGCCGAGCTTGCCACTTGTCTTGATTGGCCTATAGTAAAGTTGGCTAAATGTGAATCCGCTTCTTTATAAGCGTGGTTTCTGACCACCCCGAAAGGGAAACGGTAGTTCTGATACTTTACATTATACTTTTTTTTTCTGCGGTCTATGATAATTTACAGTAATAGGAAATATCAGCTATTTTCCTCGATCTAGCGCCACAGATTTTGTCGAAATAAGCTGTAAGGTATGAAGGAAAGCATAGAGACAAAAATATGGAAATGCATGCTCCGATGGGCATCTTGCAAGATAAACAAACTTGATACATAATGCGAAAGTTGTGGGTAAAAGTGCAGACCAACGGCCAAATAAATAAAACACCGGCTGAAGGTGCAGTAAAGAGCCTTTGAAGCAAAAGGGTATGTATGAAGAGGTTGATGAATGACGAAGAAGTGAAAGTGGTATGTCGTGATCGTGACAAGTGGCGCTCAATTGTCTCTGCCTACCCCGCAAGGGATTCGGCGTGAAGATATGTATATATGTACATAGTCTACATAGTCTACAATATATGTTTGCCCAGATACCTCCATTATTTATTGTAAACTGATCCTGTTGCCGGCTAAGTATTGCTTAAGAGAGTGTAATGTTTCCGCTTCCCTCCCGCTCGCACAATACAGCATTTTTAAAGATTATTCAAGTCTGAGGGTACTTAATTATATTAACTTAAAAGGCGGACCTAATTCTTACTTGGTCAAAGAGACATTACGAACATGGTATGTGGGAGGTAGATGCAAATATTTAAACAGGAAAATAGATCATTAAAATTCTACTAAATATAATACTAATATAATACATAAATATATTATATAATAATACTAAATTCAAATAATAATAATAATACATACAATATTACTTACATTTGATATATATTATATATACATATATATATCACCATGTGGGTGTCGGGTCCATTGTGTGTGTGTGAGAAGAATTGTGTCTCGGGCTTGCGACCGACAATAGGCTGGTTTAAAATGCCCACCATCCACAATTCTGCTCCTCTCCCTACCCAAGCTCGTTCCATGAATGTGTCTTCTGCAGATCTGCTGAGGCCCAATTCTTTCAGTAAGTGATGCTAAGATTTTGCTGGAACTCCTCTCGCACCAACTTCCACTGTGCGTAAAGTTGATACTTGAATTGATACGTTCCTGATCATTTTTTCTGTGAGATCATAATATTTGTTCGACTTCATGTTGAAAATGTTGCAGTGAGCGGTGTTAAAAACATTGACTTTGACAGATGGATGCAGATTACGACCCTAAATCAGCTCGGACAGCGCTCATGAACGAGATACAGGAAACTTTGGGAAAGAAGAGACGCAACAGAAAAAGGAAGTCCAAGTTGGCACAACTTTTGGCTACAGAAAAACCCACATTTATACCTGGAGGTAAGTCTGTCATACTATATTATTCCTTAACTTTATTTAGACAGGAAAAGAAGAAATGGCGATGTACATACATAATATCGCTGGAGTATCATTTTTATTTTACAGCAGACAAAATATATATTTCATAGCCTGCATAAAAAAATATCTTGAATTTTAAAACTGAAAGTAAATTAATTAAACCATTCCTAAGGGTTCCGTCGCCAAAAAGTTTGATAACCTCTTAACTACACCAATAATTTTATATATTTTTTAACAGTCATTAAGAACAGAGTCTGTTTCAAATCTTCCCAACAATACGTTTTTTAAAGATAATCCGTAAAAAAAGCCTTTGCTTGTATGTTTGGCAGCTAATTATTTATTATTATAATTTTTTTGCCTTGAGGTTGGCGAGTGTAGACCATATTTTCTATGTTTTCGGGACTGTAATTGTGATTTTGTTGTATTTAGGAGAGAAGACATACCGAGAATACATGGACGAATACTACAAATTGGAGTGTGAAGATGTGATCGCTGGAGATCTTCCCACAAGATTCAAGTATCGAGAAGTAGTGCCCAATAGTTTCGGACTCACTATCGAAGAGGTCAGTATAGGTTTAACCAAACCTCCACTATTGAAATTGGGCGTTTTATAAATTTCTGTAGAATTTTGTCTAGACTCACCGTGCAGTCCAGATAGGTTAGCTAGGGTTTGCTGTCAATTTAAGTGTCACTTTATTAACAATTCGACAAGTTGGTATTCATGGGGCCGATGGCATAACATGCTCTTCGAGACATGGGAACGATGGTGTATGATTTCAGTGCATATGTGTTATTTCTCATTGGTAAATACCGGGGTTTGAACCATGACCTTTTCGGATTGAAGGAAAGCGAAAAGAACCTGACCGTGTTGTAATTAAATTGCTTGAGACAGTCTTTTGGATACCTTTCAGACTGCAGACTGGATTAATGACAATGTATATTGTGTATATAAAATTTTCAGATCCTGTTAGCTGATGACCGGGAACTGAACCGCTGGGCCTCTCTGAAGAAGACTGTCAAGTACCGGCCTGAGCATGTGGAGAGGAATGAAGTCACCACCTACACTCAGAAGGCAGCCGACCTCGGTCTCAAGAGGACCATCCTGCCCAGTCTCTTCAAGGACATACCAAAGTCAGTCATACATACACCAAATAAACTATACTCTGAGTTTTCTACCACCATTCCTATGTCAGTATCAGTATCATCGGTGGTCAGAAACCACGCCTTGTAAGGAGCGAGTTCACGTTTAGCCAACTCGTCGATGTCACTAGCGTACCACCAAACTCACTAATTAATTATTTAGTATTAACCAGGAATCAAACACGATACCTCTGAGTCTAAATCCACGGACTTAACCGCTAGACCACGTAGGCAGTTATTATTTCTATGATAGCTGTTAAATTACATAGACTATGTAGCCTTCTCTGCGAACTATTTACTTTAAAAATTGGGTGTTGGACAGGGAAAGGAGAAAAATGGTTTATTTCCTCTCTCTACCACAATGTTCCGGGCTTCCGGATAGTAAATTCATGCAATACTAAGAAATTTGTTGCCTCTCTAATTTTATTTTATTGTATTATTTTACAGAGAGCCCGAGTTAGTTGTACGACCTGACACCGAGAAGAAAAAAAAGAAGAAGAACAAGACTCGCGCAAATGATAATGAACAGACAGAACAGAACGCGCAAGATAAAGAACTAGGCGAAAGTAGCAGCAAAAAGAAGAAGAAGAAAGATAAGCATAATGAAGTGATCGCAGAAGATAATCAACAGGGCATATCGCAAGATGGCGATCATGATGCTACACCAAATGATACTAAACAAAATAAAAAGAAGAATTATAAAGATAATATAAATAACGAAGATTCTTCTACTAGTGAAGTTGTAGAACAAAAAGTTAGTAAAAAGAAACGGAAGGATAAAAATAAAATTAATAAAGATACCATAACAAATAATGACGAATTAAACAAAAAACATAATAATAGATCTATTAACAATAATCCCGAATCTAACAAAAGGAAAAAGATAAATAAAAACAATGTCACTGTCGAAAACACACCTAAAAAACAAAATGGCGGTGTACCTAGCGAACAAAATAAATTGAAAAGAAAACTAGATACACAAAATAATGATGAACCACACAAAAAGAGAAAAAGGAATAAGAAACATAAAAATAACAAGTCTCAAGGAGCAACCTCCGACAATCCCTTGGGAAAGCTATCTGATGAAAGATTGAAGGCGTTCGGATTGAATCCGAAGAAATACCGCAGTTTCCTAAAATATAAAACATTTTAGTTTTAGTGATTGTACAAAATATGTAAATATTTTAATAACCTCGGTTTTTATGTTACTTTATTATACATTCATTATGTTTTAAATGTGATTTTTATTTGATACCTACCTATCTGGAGTACGAATTTTGACATTACAAGATACGTCAAAATAACCGTGAAGAAAAGTTACATTCTCCGTCTACTGTGTGATTATCATTTATGTATAACTTTTTGGTCCTATGTGTGAATCTTGTATGCTCTTATCTAGATATGTCACGGATTATAGATATGTGCAACTAACATAATACCCTGTGTTAGACTTGATGCTTTAAGCGCTTTTTATTCGCTTCGAAAATCATTCGACTATACAAGAACTTTGTACAACACACTTGTATGACACGACGACTTTCAAAGCGACCCGATGACAAAATAAAAAAAAAAAACCTGGGTTATATTGGTGTCTACCGATTGGGGCAGGCTGCCTGGTTCCAGGCCTCGGGATCTTGGCTCCTCCTCCTTCGCCATGCATACTGAATTATTTTTTTCTCGTCATGCATAAAGGGAGGCGGAGCGGTCGAGGTCCGGTGGGGTGGCGCTAGGGTGATGGCCTCGACCCGGGGGCCAGGGCTATGGTCCTGGGAGCCATAACATGTTTCGCCTATCAACTCACAATGTATGTTGTCTGTATACTGTGCCGTTTACTACCTCAATGTGCTGTGTTGTGACGTATTATACTAACCAAACCGTTTTCTGTTTTAGTATAAACCACAGAATTCCTTAACTCTGTGGTATAAACCCTTTCTTATTTTTTTAAATTAATCTATACAAACGTGATGTTGGCACAAATGCCTTAGTGGCGATTGCCATTACTAGTTTTACTAGTTCTCAAAAAAAGAAGAAGAAGAAAGACCCAATGACATGTCAAACACGGGGATAGAGTCGGGACCAGTCGGGACACAGGGATATAAGATCGAAAAAGTCCATAGAAAATTCCGACGGCAATAGCGCCGCTATCGGCAACCCAGGCAACTAATTTCGGCCGCCAATTTAAAAATTATTTCATAAAATATATTTTAGTATAAGAGATTTATTGAGTACATATTTAGTTTTCATCAGATATATAGGTACTGAATTAAATTTAACTTTAAAGGAATATTATGTAAGAATCGCTGAATAAAATAAAATATTTCATAATAATAATATGTGATTCTTTCTATTGATAGAAACAAATATTTTTTCTTACGATACCATGTCAAAGTATTTTCAAATAGAAAGAAAATATTTTTTTTGTTACCTAAAAATATGTGTCACTTCCGACATGGTTTCTTTCCGAAAGTTTATTTATATTAATAGAATCACATATTATTAGTCTAGAGTAAGAGCATACAAAGTCACCCCTTTATTTTCTCTTTTTTTTTATGAAATTTGTATTTAATAAAATTTGAGACTCCTCTTATTTTCCAGTTAATTCCTCGTAATTTAGAAAGTACACATTTCAGTCCACTAAAAAAAGTTACTCCCTCCATCACTTTCATTTTTTTTCATAGAAATTTAATTTTATTCCGATACTTGATCGGTGAAGGAAAATCGTCCTTAGTACGGTTCTTGTACTGTCTAATATTATAAATGTGGATCGGAACGGAACTTCATGCCTATATAAAATAACAGATTATAATGATCATCATCTCAACCACGACATGTGACCCCACTGCTATTTATCTGTTTGTATATTCTCACGATAAGGACGATATATGACGTCATCATAAAAGTGTGACATGTGATCCTACTGCCATGTGAAGGTTTATGCTTATCGATCGTCGCTATGAGATAACAAGATGCAAGTTTAAAATATAAGCCATTTCCAGCTATAATTTTTTTTTTCATTCTTTATGAACTTCTATGTTGCAAGACCTTTTTTATTTAGTTATTGGTCACATTATTTAGATATTATCTTGTCTATTCCTCCATTTTGACGTTTCTTTTTCTTTCTTTCGGCGGGCCGTGTCAACGGGCAAGGTGATTGTTTTCCTCATTTATAATATTTTATTCTAATAAATCCGTATAAATAAGTGCATGTATTAAATCAAATACGTAAGTGTAATCTTCTTCCTGTATTTTAATCTCATTAAATGTCGCGATGTTTATGATTTTGATGGGTATTTTCAACATAACCTTATTCTGCCTTGGCTCACCATTACTAGAAAATAATTATTGTATTCTATGTAAATTTTACAAGGCTATATAAAATAATGTGGCATTTGATTTACAAGCGTTCTCCAACCTCATGTAGCGCATGGTATAGGTTTGGATGCTTGCAACTGGCTGCAGTAACAACTAACAACCTTTTCGTACATATTGGACTTAAGGAATTCTATTCATGATAGGGATTAATTATTGATCATTACCCTTTCTCTCTTATCTCATCTTTAGCACATAGTGCAGTGTAGGACTGTTTTAAATATGCTGTCAGTCCTCTGCATGGCTTACATGTTTTGCATAAGCAGGTTGTTACCAATACATTTATGAAATTGGTTTTCAAGACAACATTAGCAGTTTGGTTGTGTAGAGAGAGGATCATAATGGTGTATGGTGAGCATCTTATTTCACAGTAAAAAGGTGGCCCGTTTTTAAAACATCTCATAGTCAGTTGCAAGCTAGAGACACCATTATTTTCGTCTCTCTCTCACATATTGCAAATAAGTTTGTTTTCTTTATGTATGATACTTATTGTAAGATAATTTTGGCAGCTCGCCAATATGGTAAACAACCGTGTGCCGTCGGTCTTCTCCAAGACTTATGTGACTCCCCGTCGTCCGTTCGAGAAGGCTCGTTTGGACCAGGAGTTAAAGATCATTGGGGAGTATGGATTAAGGAACAAACGTGAGGTGTGGAGAGTCAAGTACACTCTTGCTCGCATCCGGAAAGCTGCCCGGGAGCTGCTCACTCTGGAAGAAAAGGATCCTAAGAGGCTGTTCGAAGGTATGATACAGTAAAATAGCAATTATATTAATAAAATACTGCATGGAGAGAAGCAAAAATAGTGTTGGCATCACCGCCAAGATACTTAATCCACAATCTTGCTCCTATGATCTACCAGTCTTTTTCAAAGTGGGCGATAACATCCCCTTGTGGGCGCTGAACTGAGGTTTAAGGGGGTGACATTATATTAAAAAATTTACTGAAATTAAATTCGAAAACCATTCTTCTTATCTCTTCCCCACACATGATGGACCCGGCACCCGCACGGTGAATCCATGAAATGCTTAGAAGTTTGTCTTTTGGCTGTAAAGATGCCATGTCTGCTTATAGACTAAAATAAATTACACATGTAAGTTAATAATTAATACTAATAAGGCTGTGTCAGCTTACCACTTGTCATTCTTGTCATTATAGGCCTAAAGTAAAACCTCTATTGTGACAATACTTATGTTGAAATACCTACTGTTTGTTTAAACATTTGCATGGTTAATCTATGGATAGTTGATTGTCACATGTTTTTTTCTTTCTCTAAAAAGTTAAAGAATCATTACAACCATATCCCTCCGAGGGTTGACACACTTTTTTTTAATGAAGTAGATACACATTTGTGTGTTTTTAATGTAAATCCATGTCCAAACCAATAAACGAAATTTGTTATATTTGAGAATTTTAATAGCATTGAATAAATCAATGTCTGGCAACTTTATAATCTCAATTCCTTCTGCTTCTCATCTTCATTCATGCTGTTACAATGATGATAGATAACTGGCAACCTCTTGTCAGAACACATATTGTTGACAATTCAGACCTGACAATTCTTTCTCCCATATATTCTCTCTAACACAATTTCACCAAAAAATTAACAAATTAATACACAATTTCAGGTAATGCACTTCTTCGTCGTCTGGTGAGGATAGGAGTGCTGGAAGAGAAGCAGATGAAGCTGGATTACGTGCTCGGGTTAAAGATTGAGGACTTCCTGGAGAGAAGACTGCAGACCCAGGTCTTCAAGGCCGGACTCGCCAAGTCCATCCATCACGCCAGAATCCTCATCCGACAGAGACATATCCGGTTAGTATACAATGACGAATATTTTAGCTTTTTGTATTCTCAACTTAAAATAAAAGAAATTTAAAATATTTTTTATTGAAAGTAAATACTATAACAATTTGAAATAAAATTTGAACATAATTTTGTACCCATTTTCACAAGATTTCTGATGTATAATACTAAATATACAATGACTGCAGGTAACTTGGAGCCCGCTGGTCGTTGGGTATTGACTATTTTCCTAAGACCACTTGAATTACAACCTCGGTTGTATTTAATGTCTTGAAATTTGTATGATGACTCTGTGCATCACCAGGTAATGTATATTTTGATTATTTGGTAAAAGACTGCCCTGTGGTCTAACCATTAAGGCTATAGATTTTACGAGGTATTGAGTATAATTCTATAAGCTTCCAATACGAGCTTCGAAGACGGCATTAATGGAATCATACAGTATTTGGTTAGGTAGGGAGAGGAGGTGGATGATGAGCGTATTGTCGCGCAATAAAATAGAAAAGGGAGTCCTCCTTTTCTTAAAAAAAATCTTCTCACCTCTTACGCACACACGATGGACCCGGCACCCGCACGGTTAATCCATGGAATGCTTAGAAATTTGTCTTCCCTTCTTCCAAAATTTATACATAAATATGATTTACCTGCCTCCGTGGTCTAGCGGTTAAGTCCAAGGATTTAGACTCTGCCCGGTACCTGCGTTCAATTCCTGGTCGGGATACAAGGTTATTTGTAATAATTCTCGAGTTTGGTACACTAAAGACATCGACGAGCTTGCCACATGTCATTATGGGCCTATAGTAAAGTTGGCTAAATGGGATACGGTCGTGATGATACTTTACTTTAAAAAAAAACTATTTTGTCAGTAATAGGTACCTAAACTGAGTACCTAACGAATTATCGGAAGCACACTATACACTTTTACTTGTTATAGATGTTCTCAGAATAGAAGGAAAATAAAAACATATGTCACTTAATGATTTTAACCTTTTAACCGACAATTTGTTTGTGAAATTTCGCTACAGTAGAGACATCAACAAGTTTGCCAATTAAATTTACGATAGTTTTCGGCTAAAATAATTAGTTTGCTTAGGTTTGGCTAAAACTTTGGAAGGAAAACTATATAGCTTGGAATTCCTGTAGTTTAATTTGGTATTTGTGGTATTTGTTTCAGCGTCCGCAAGCAAGTTGTGAACATCCCGTCGTTCATCGTGCGCCTCGACTCCGGGAAGCACATCGACTTCTCCCTGAAGTCTCCGTTCGGCGGCGGCAGGCCGGGCCGCGTCAAGAGGAAGAACCTGCGCAAGGGACAGGGAGGCGGCGCCGCACAGGACGAGGAAGAGGATTAGACAAATAAACATATATAACTACAAAACTTCTTTCATTTATCATATCTGGATCCTTATATCACGCTCCTAGTCTGGTAGCCGAGTTATTAAAAAAAAAACTGCGTGCCTCGTACCACTATACTCGGTACGCGTAGCGATAACCGACACTCGTTTGCGATAATGGTGTATCACTAACTTTTTATCACGATAGATGGCGCATGATAGTTGGTACCTTATATAACTGTCAGTTGCATAGAAAACTTGTATTTTTATTACGAAATTTATTATTTTCTGGATATTATGTCGAAGTGAGCAGCTTTTAAGTGTACAAATCGATATTTCCAAGCGAAATCAAAGATATGGTGATCTCAAAACTGCCGTTCTATTAATTCGACCTTTTTTCTTTTTAAAGACTGTTCGCTTTCTTAATTCGTATTTTAAGGTAGGTAACGTTAATTTAAAATACTTTTTTCTGTTATAAAAATGGAAAAAACATTTTAAAATGATGCGTCAAAGGTGTGAACAAGGTACTAGTGCCGCTAGCGACATCTAAAAAAGCTTTGCCTGATACACCCCATTAAGCAACAGTCACTATTGCAAGATTTAATTTATCAACTCTTGGCGAACAGACCAACTTCACAAGAAAAACGTCATTGGGTAATCGTGACATGTAAAGGAAGTTAGTGACGTCAGTTTTCACGCCGTATAGGTGATAAAAAAAAAACGATTTTGATCTATCCCGTGTTCGACTTGGCGTTGTAAGCGCTTATTTCGCTTTACGTATCTTCCTGTGGATCCGATGTTTTTTCTCCGGGTAGTGCAACTAAAGCAAATTATCCGTAAGTACTACCTAGTCAAAAAAATTACAGACTATCTTTTTTTTCTTTTTATATTACTATCGTGATCTTTTTAAATTGTACAGATATCTTATAATTTGCAAAGAGAAGAAAGACTGAATACCGCTTTGTGCCGTAGGTACTCGTACATAATCAAAATCTCAAAACATTTGAAAAATCTCGAACGCCTGTTCAAAGCGAAATTAGGTAAAAAAACGCTCACAGAGCCAAGTCGAACATTGGATTAAAGATGCATATGAATAATTAAGAAAATTACGGTTACGAAGTTTATACTCTCCCTATGATGTTGTTTACCAGATTGGGAATTAAAAAAATACAATATTGCAATTAAAATTCTTATTATATATAACAAACAATATATTTAGATACCAACCTTCCTAGTTTATTTATCTTATCACTTTAACATTAAATAATAAAAATACTGCTATGAATGCATGAGCATTACTAGGCTGGGTTGCACCAAAATAAATTATCTGTAATTGTTACAATCAATGTTAAAGTTAAAATGGTGTCGTGTGCATCAGTTTTATTTTGAAGGTTTGTCATAAGACGATCGACGCCATTATTAACTTTAATTGTTACAATTACAGAGTTTGTTTTGGTACAATTCAGCCTTAAAGAAGTTCAAAATTAACGTAACAAAATATTAGTCAGTAATATTAGTATTTACATTTCGAAACCTATTTACTATTTAGTGACAAATAGTTGTTTCGTTAGACTTATTTTACTACTATACTATTAACTTTACCTTTTATCAAACCAGGTATATTAATCAAAGGATTATTTATTCAAACAGCAAACATAATAAGGCTGAAATGTATGAATCGTGCTTGGATTTTGTCTACCACATCATCAGAGCCCCTACGGCACAGAGTCCTAGTTTCTGGAGAATTTGACCTACACATTTTTGACGTGACAACGTCTTATAAATTGGTTTGCCGGGTGACACTTCAAGAAACTGCGTTACGCTCCGCTCACGTTATGCGCTCACAATGAGAGCGAGTGAGAGGCACGCGTCCCTTCCACTCGGGCATGGTTAGCCCGCCTAAGAGCGAGAGAGACAGACATAAAAAGTGAAAGACATTGACTTGACATTTTCTAGACACATTACAGCAGAAACACTTCCTTTCATTTCATATTTCTCCTATCATCGCCCTATCCTCAACAAAATCACTGAGATAGGAACAAGTTAAGTTGTAGTAAACGCTGTTTCATTGTACGCAAATGTATTGCAAGTTATTGTATGTATATTTGTATATATTAAATATAATTCTTTGTATAAATAAATGTTTTTTTTAACTATGATTTGGTCAATTTGGTATTTTGTAGTTTATCTGCTATATCGTTAGTGTTGGAGTTAGCGTTGTTGACCTGCTGGAGACACAGATCCAGTATCCTGTCAAGTCCTCGAGCCGTCTTCTCAGCAGAATATATATTGGTATCAGGAACGTGGACAAACAAGGTCCGAGTAGAGTCCACGCTTAAAGATGTGTAGTAAATGTATTCACAAAGATATCTGTAACAAAACGGATTGCAATGTTAATACCAGCATTACACGTGAATACCAGAAATAAAAGATATACCAAAACTGGGGATTGCCCAAAGCAAGGCCGACACTTGAGATCAGACGAATTATAGCCCAATTATCATCAATCAGCTTTCTAGGAAATAAAATTACTGTAATTTTGGATATTTACTAGCTGACCCGGCAAACGTTGTTTTTAAATTATTTTTAGGGAATTTCTAGTGTAGAAAAAAAAACTAACGTATTGTAAGTGTGTAAGGATGTGGTATATGAGTGAAAGAGGCATGGAGCGCTGTGAGCGATGAGCGAATATAAAAATAACAAAACACCAAACATTCTTTATTTTATTTATTATATTTATTCCTTAAAATTATATATATCGTGAGAGAAATAGGAGACCGGCTTCGGTCTCATCCCTACTCCGTGCTGTTTACTGGGAAGTGACACCGGTATAGTCTGGCAAAAGCGCGGAAAATTTAAAAAATCTAGCACTGGTAACACTAATTATAGCAGGAATAAACTGTCTTGATACTAATGTTACCATGTGATAAGTTTCAATTAAATGTTAGGCTCCACTGGCGGGGATAACTTACCAAGTGACAATTGATCAGTTATCGGGCGGGATGGAAAATGATTAAATTACTAAAATGACTATTAAAAAATAGGGGTTGGTGATAGAAGGGTGAACATTTAGGGTTGTATGTATTTTTTAATGACACATTATAAAAAAAAAAAATTTAGGGGTGGACAACCCTTATTACTTAGGGGTATGAAAAATAGATAGTAGCCGATTTTCATACCTACTGAGCATGCATAAAAAATTTGATAAAAATCGGTCAAACCGTTTCGGAGGAGTATGGTAACTAACATTGTGACACGAGAATTTTATATTTAAGATTTATTCATTTTGGAAAACCAATAGTAGACAATTTCAAATAGATAAAAAAACATTAAAACTATTAAGAGCGTTTAGCGCTTATGCTTCCCTCTCGCTCGCACAATACAGAATTTTTAAAGATTATTTATTCAATTCGGATTCAGATTACTTTTTTTTTGGAAACAAAATTACGGACTTTATAAACATATTTCCACTTTGTACCTAAATTTAGACATTTATAACGATTTTACTAAAACAAATCTATGAAGAAAACATTTTTTTCAAAATTAGGGAAAAAAGTATCAGGAGACTAATGTCTTGGTATTGGTCTTGCTAACATATCGATGGTCTTGCTCTTGGTCATGCAAAAAAGCAAAACTTCTCTTGTACTCGATGTACATTTATTTCTCATTCATCATCAATCTACACGAATACGGATTCGTCTTAACTGCGCCACCAAATTAAACCAGCTTGTAATCGGCGGACTGGCTTCCCTTGAGACCCGCGGGAATATATTTACGGCAAGTTGCAGAAAGGCTGATTATCTTTGAATACGTTTAACATATGCTTATGGCATTGGCCGTGGTGTATATCAAAATATTGCTCAGAGATTATTTTAATTATCCTTTCTGCTACTGGCCGTTAATGTCTAGGTTTGGGCAAATCAAACTAACCTGGGGGTAGAAACGTAAATTTCGGTTCTCATAGAAAGTGGCGCCGTAGTAGACGAAAGGTGATACTAAATTTAATGTTCTTCATTCATTAATTAATACAATCAGTGTGTTCAATGGGGTGTATCAGGCAAAGCTTTTTCTAGATGTCGCTAGCGGCACTGGTACCTTGTTTACAGCTATGACGGATCATTTTTTAAATGTTTTTGTAGTTTTTTTTTATAACAGAATAATGAATTTTAAATTACCGTTATCTACCTTAAAACACGAATTAGGAAAGCGAACACGGTCTTTAAAAAGAAAAAAGGTTAAATTAATAGAACGGCAATTTTGAGATTACCATATTTTTGATTTCGCTTGGAAATCTCGATTTGTACACTTAGAAGCTGCTCACTTCGGCAATATAACCAGAAAATAATATATATCGTAATAAAAATACAAGTTTTATATGCAACTGACAGTTCTATTGGGTACCGTCTATCATGCGCCATCTATCGTGATAAAAATTTAGTGATACACCCCATATGTCGGTGTTGTCAAGAAGCGAACTGTACAATCTTAGTAAAAAAAAAATTGCGTAACTTTTAGTACCTAACTATGTATCGTATGGTAAACTAAGTAACAAAATACATAATATTTATAAATTTCACCACAGATTCCCTTACTGTAGCTATAATTTCGAGTGACTGACAAGGACGACGAGGAACATCCATCAGCGTTTTGTAATTAAACGCCTCTCAGTCGATTCATTTGGCGCATTATTGCGACCCAGCAACTGACGTAATGAGGTGTATATCTTTTTATCACGATAGATGGCGCATGATAGACGGTACCCAATAGAACTGTCAGTTGCATATAAAACTTGTACTTTTATTACGAAATTTATTATTTATTGGTTATATTGCCGAAGTGAGCAGCTTTTAAGTGTAGAAATCGAGACAATATGGTGATCTCAAAATTGCCGTTCTATTAATTAAACCTTCTTTCTTTTTAAAGACGGTGTTCGTCTTTTAAGGTAGGTAACGTTATGTTGAAATTATTTTATTTGTTATAAAAATAAAAAAACTACAAAAACATTTAGAAAATGATCCGTCATAGGTGTAAACAAGGTACCAGTGCCGCTAGCGACTTCTACAAAAAGCTTTGCCTGATACACCCCATTCATATTAAATGGCTGCAAATTTAAATCCAACGTTCTGTCGTGACAATGCGGTGTATCACTAACTTTTTATCACGATAGATGGCACATGATAGATGGTACCTAATATAATTGTCAGTTGCATAGAAAACTTTTATTTTTATTACGAAATTTATTATTTTCTGGATATTATGCCGAAGTGGGCAGCTTTTTAGTGTACAGATCGATATTTCTAAGCGAAAGCAAAGATGTGGCGATCTCAAAATTGCTGTTTTATTAATTCAACCTTTTTTTCTTTTAAAGACGGTGTGCGCTTTCTTAATTCGTCTTTTAAGGTAGGTAACGTTATGTTAAAATTATCTGTTATAAAAATAAAAAACTACAAAAACTTAAAAAAAATTGCGACATAGGTGTACAAGGTACCATTGCCGCTAGCCACATCTATAAAAAGCTTTGCCTGATACACCCCATTGTATTTTAGCCCTGTGTTTGACTTGTTGCTTTAAGAGCTTTTTTTTTACTTTATTTCGCTTTGAAAGTCGTTTGACTTGGAGTTTGTCTATGGTTTTCATACAAAACTCGGTAAAAAGAGAAAGCTTTACTATATTTGCTTTCAAGTTGAACATAGTATAGTAATAAAATAATCAAGGATGCTTCAAAAAATATATGACCCACTTGAAATCACCTGCTCGAAGTGTTAGATTACAAATAATATAATCATCTCTTGATAGAGTACCTGCCAAGATTATCTATCATTAAGAAAATTGGGTGCTGGATTCATCTACGTCTGTTATAAACTACACTACAATTAAATTTGTAGTGTTTGTTAACACAGTTGTTCTCTTCGCTCCTCCTACAATAATCAACTTAAAATTCTGCCACATTCTTCCAGCAGATGTTCAGATTCTTATACAATATTAGCAGCTCACCAGTGGTACTGACTACCTCTTTACATTCGTAAAGCACTATCAATTATTAGTTTTAAAAAATTGTTTACCAAACACTTGACAGAGTCCATGTATTATTGTATGCATTATAAATTGTATGATTTGTACATTTATATATATATATATGTGTTGTTTATGTATATATTGGTAGATAAGTACCATATCTTTATTATTATTTAGTTATAAGTAATTTTCTCAATAAAAACCATTGTCAAACATTAGTGGCCATGACCCTGCTCACATCTCCCAAAGGTTAGCTGTTAGATAATGTTTTTAGACATTAAGCTCGCCTATGTACTGTATTTTTTTTTCATTTCCTGTGCAATAAAGAATTTATCTATTTATCTTTAATGTGTAGGTTCTTTTAATTTAAAATTAATGTCTAACCTGCCAGCATCACAAGATGTCACAGCACATGCTTCCTTATCTTGATCAGAAGCATTAACCCCTTTGCAAATCTCGTCAACATTCAGCTTGGTGTAGATCCGGACGGCTCCATCAGCCAAGCAGATGTGGTCGGCTGGGCACTTGTCAAAGTAATCCATTCTCTTGTATCCCTTGCGATGCGCCTGAGTCTCTAATGTCAGACTATCAGCTACTCCTGATACTCCCACGTGAATAACCAGCTAAAAGAATAGTTTTGCAATTAATTTTATATATGGAAATGTTAAGAAAACAATAATAATTGCCTAAAATATATTTTTGTATGATTTAATCCTTATAACAGCCTTTGTGGTCTAGCGGTCAAGTCTGTGGATTCAACACAATAATTTATTTGAGATATTTCTAGAGTTTAGTACGTTAGTTGACATTGACATGCTTCCCACTTATCATGATATAGCCTATAGTGAAGTTGGCTTAATATCAATCCGCTTCTTTTAAAGAGTGGTTTCAGGCCACCAGCAAGGGATATGGTTCCTTTTTTTATCCTTATATAATAAAAGAAGACAAATATTACCCAATTTTTATTTTATTTTTTTATATAAATAAATATTTCCAGACAGGTCACACAGCTGGTAGGCACAGCAGGTGGTAAGCTACGAGGCTTGTGTTACGGAAACTAGATGGTTGATAAACTACATATAATACTTTTTTTTTTGTAAATATATACATATTATACATATAAACACCCAGACCGCGACAAATTATACAATGTACAACTTGCCCCCGGTGGGAATTGAACCCACGACCTCCCGAGTTCACGGCAACATTTGTTACCACTAGACCACGGAGGCGGTCAAAAGTATAAATGTGTATATATATATAAATATTATAATTTGTAATAATAATGATAGGTTATCCATAATTGATCATTTAAATAAAATATTTTAATTTAAACTCTGGGCCGACGGAGCCCAAGTGTCAAAAAGGAATCAAAAGGCTCTTTATTTGCTCAAAGAATCTGTGTTACAATGCAACGGGAAATCGGAGCCAGCATTCTTGTCACTATTTCATGCGGACTGGAGTTATATCCATATCCATAGTCATATTAACTTTACGTTTTGTATATATTTTTCAAATAAATGATATATAATTTAAATCAATATATTTATTGTGTTTTTGTTTAAATGAAAGATAGGTACCCTAATTGGAATACCCATTAGTATGGATCATTCATCATGATTGAAGCTACACGCAGATCAAGATAGTAAGCAACTAACATCAGTCAGTCCCTGCTACAATGCCAGCTTGACAAAATGTTTTAAGGATTTTGTCCTTACAGAAAGACATAAACACAGTATACAGTAATTTCATAGCATACCTTTGGGGTGTATGTGTCCCACAGCGCCGGCACGAATTCGTCAACATTCTCGTAAGTTACAGGAATTTCGACCTGGACAAGTTCTATATTGTGTTTATTTTCAATTTCATCCTTATTCATAAGTTTTACAGCCTCCCAGCTCGCGTTTACCGGATGATTGGCAAATGGACCAAACCCGGTGACCAAAACTACAGGCTTAATTTCGAAATCACCCAACATTTTCACAAATGTACAACACAAATAATGTTAATAGATCAAGTTTATGTATGAAAACTTGTTTACATTTTTAACTGAAAACTGAAATAGTTTGACACTAACGACATCCTGGTCAGCTGATTTTCGCTGTTATGTTGGTACTGTTGTAGTTTTAAATTGTTGTAGTCCTAAATTTTAATACGATTTTTAATCGCTTTGAGTAAATTATGTTTTTAAAGCACAATAATGTAAAAATGAGTTTTTGTCTACCGTTAGTGCTCGTAGATTCTAACCCTATCGAAAGCAAAATGTAAAGGTAATAAAGTTGGATTCAATCAGTTTGACTGATTGTGTCACATCCCTTTCTATTAAAAATGGCGGTTTTCGCAGGCTGATTGATAAGTGACTGACAGTTCTCGTACCGTTCCAGAAGAAATCGCCATGTCGTTTATTAGCGATGAATTATAAATAAAATTAATTGTTCGTTGTGTCTTATGTTACTTAAATTTAAACTGTTTAAATTCGGTTATTCATAATATTTAGCAAGTGTCTAGGTCGTACCATATTGTGGTGTTTACCTGTTTTCGAGGTTATGTTCATGTCTCTTACACTTGGTGGCAGCAAGAATTTATCATGACCGCGGGAGAGTCGAGTAATCGTAGTAGAACTATAGCCGTGTCGGCGCCCTTTACTGTGAGGACCGTGGAATGTGCAGGTGCCGCCTTTCTAAAATACTACAGCATAAAATGTCACGGTGAAGAGGCATTGTCTCAAACTTCCGCAAAAAACGTTGAAACTGAGAAAAGAATATTTGACGACGATGTAGACTACTTGCGCAGCTTAGACCCCAAGCAATGGAAGAATCAGGATCATTATGCAGTGTTAGGAATGAAAACTTTAAGATACAAAGCTACAGATGAGGATATTAAACGCGCTTATAGGCAGAAAGTATTAAAGCACCACCCTGACAAGCGCAAGGCGCAGGGCGAGTATGTGCGAAGTGACGATGACTACTTTACCTGTATCACCAAGGCCTATGAGATATTAGGGACTCCAGTAAAGCGAAGATCTTATGATTCTGTTGATCCTGAGTTCGATGATGCTGTGCCCACAGCTACTGAGATCAAGAAGGATGGCTTTATTAAAACATTAGGCAAAATCTTTGAGACTAATGCTCGATGGTCAGATAAAAGGAATGTTCCTCTATTGGGGACCGATGACAGTCCACGGGAGCAAGTGGAGAAGTTTTATGCTTTTTGGTATGAGTTTGAGTCGTGGCGGGAATTTTCGTACCTGGACGAGGAAGAGAAGGAGCGTGGCGCAGACCGGGAGGAGCGGCGCTGGATTGAAAAACAGAACAAGGTGGCACGCGCCAAGCTCAAGAAAGAGGAGATGGCGCGTATCCGCAGCCTCGTGGACCTTGCCTACTCCCACGACCACAGGATACAAAGGTTCAAACAGGATGACAAGGATAAAAAACTAGCCGCTAAGAAAGCTAAAATGGTATTTATTTTTTGTATAGAAATTTGTGTTATATGTATTTACCAGGGTTTTAACTATGTAAGAGCAGTAGTGACTCCGTTGTAACAAATTTTCTTTAAAACCAAAAAAGGTTGCAACTAATAGTACATAATAGTGGTATGTCAATGAGAAATACACATTTCTTATGTACGTTAGTTCAGTCATAGATCTTTGTGTAAAAGCAGTGTAGGAGCAGAATAGTGGATTGAGAATGCCTTATTGTGCAATAAAAAGAACCTCTCTTAACCAGCCTATGTCTGTTGCAAGCCAAAGACACTATTCTTCTCCTTTCTCCCCCTCTACACATAAGGCCTCCGCCTGATGAATTCAAGGAATGCAAAAAAAAATGTCTTTTTCACCACTGTTTCTGTGCCTCTGAGTGCATATCTTTGGTTCCGCAGCTCCACTAACTGTTGTTCATAAAATAAAGGAATCGGAACCGCAGCTTAATACGCACAATGGTCCAATAGAGACAAGTGCGGAAAAGCCACCGTAATCACAATCAATCACCGCGGCTTAATGTGCTCAAAAAGCTATTTTTATAAAACTTTTATTTGAAATTATTATTGTTATTTAAACATCTAGCTCACATTACCTGTTATATTATCATGATTTAGTGTACATTTCATTGGAGATATGAATAATTAAATAAAATAAAAATGTACAGACAGCAGACCTGCTAATGCTGTGCTTTAATCCGTTCCTGATTATTTGAGATTGTAATATTTGTTTGACTTGTGTTGTGGTCTTTATAAATATTATGTTTAAAACACGAGATTAGGTAATCATAACTTTATTGAGCTGTGTAGCATGTTCTGAACCAATTTACATTCAGTGTTGAACTACCTACTTGTATTTACATTTTATAAATAAAAACCAATCAAGTACCCACATCTACATATATGACATACCTCCCCCATAGGTTCAGCATATCAATAATAAAATCAATACAAATGCACTACTGGTAAAGAATCTACATTTAAAATTAAACTAAAATTAAAACATATAATGAGTCCTGCTATATGGAGTCTTTTTCTTGCTGACTCTAGTTTTAAACTTTCCTCCAGCATATGTCACTTCCGAGTCCCCGGGGATTCCCAACATCTCAGCCCATTGATCAGCACTTGGGATCTGCACAACGTCATCAAAATCCTGTTCGTGACTATTATCATCAACTGGTTGTTCATGATCATTTATGTTCTCTCTCTCTTCATCTTGGATATCCATAGTGGTAGATGTTTCAATCCTACTCTCCTCCCTCCCCTCATTGGATTCCTGTGCTGATGTCTTAACCAGTTGATCAATGTGTCTATTCACCATTGTACCATCATTAGTTTTAATCCTGTAGCTGGAAGGTCCCTGTTTTTCAACCACTGTACCAGGCATCCATCTTGAGCCTCTGCTAAAATTCCTATACATCACCTTCTGTCCCACATCAGTTTCCCTATGCTTCTTTTGAGCATTATTAATAATTTGTTCCTCTATTTTCTTGTGTTTTAAATTGTCTGGATGAATAGTATCTAAAAGTGTCCTTAGCTGTCGGTTCATTAACATTTCCGAGGGACTTTTGTGTGTAGATGAGCATGGTGTCACTCGAAGTCCCAATAACATGTCTGGAATCTTAATGTCCCAAGGTACATTATTCATTTTCCGTAATTTGTCTTTCACCGTCTGCACCATTCTTTCTGCTAGGCCATTGGTGGCTGGATGGTATGGTGCAGTGGTGATGTGTCTTATTTTATTTGATGCCAAAAAATCATTCATCTCGTTAGACACAAATGGAGTGCCATTATCAGACACCAATGTTTCGCATAAACCATGTGTAGCAAACATCATTCTAAGGTGTTTCTTTACAGTGTTTGTTGTCATATCATTAACTATACAGACTTCTGGCCATCTAGAGTATGCGTCCACAACAATTAAAAAGTTCTTGTTTTCAAATGGACCGGCAAAATCAATATGTATCCGTGACCATGGTCTCACCGGAGTCACCCAATTGTGACTTGTCTTGGGTGGCATATGTCTATTTTCCAAGCATCTTGTGCAGCCACTAATCAACTTCTCAATATCTTCATTCATGTGTGGCCACCAAATATAGCTCCTAGCTAGTGCTTTAGTATGTACTATTCCACTATGTGTATTGTGTAACACACGTAATGTCACGTCTTGTAGGGTTTTCGGTACCACTACACGACAACCTAACAGCAAGCAACCATCCTGTAATGATAATTCTGTTCTATGTAGCCAGAAGCTACGAAGCTCAATATCTGTGACCTTAGAAGGCCAACCCCGTTGTACATAATGAGTTACTCGAGATAGAATGCTGTCTTTTCTAGTTTCTATTGCGATTTGTTCTGCATCAAATGGAAAGTCTTCTGGTTTTTCTGCCATCAATAGTATGTCACATAGTTCTTGTTCAGGCTGTTCACGCACTGGTTGGGGCCAACGACTTAATCCATCTGCGTTTCCAATTTGAACCCCAGGTAAGTATTTAATATCATAACTGTGTGAAGTTAAAGCTATCGCTATCCTTGTCAATCTAGGTGACAACATGTTGGGCATCGGCCTTTTCGGATCAAAAATACCAAGTAACGGCTTATGATCAGTAATTATGGTAAAGTGTCTTCCCATCAGATAGTTATGAAACTTCTGGATACCGAACATGATAGATGTAGCCTCCTTATCCAGCTGTGAATAACGACGTTCATGGGTATGTAACGTTCTTGAGCCCATTGCGATAGGCCGTTCTTGGCCATCATCCATAACATGTGATAAAACTGCCCCAACACCATACTCTGAACTGTCACAAGTAAGTGTAATGGGTTTCTTTAAATCATAATGTACTAGGGTTGTATCAAATGAAAGTAAGTGTTTGGCAGTATCAAAAGAATTCTGCTCCGTCATAGTCCACTGCCAATTATGTGTTTTATCAAGCAGTCTATGCAATGGCTCCAATATTGTAGCTTTATGTGGTAATTATCTCTCATAAAAATTGTATAAGCCAAGGAAAGCTTGTAATTCTCTGACATTTTTAGGTGCTGGTGTTAACATTATTGATTCCACTTTACTAGCAGCTGGATGAATGCCTGATCCATCTATAACATAGCCCAAAAATTCAACCTTTTCCTTGGCAAACTTACATTTAAGTTTGTTAAGGCGTAACCCAGCCTTTTCAATGCGTTCTAAGACTGAATCAAGTCTTTCTTGCATTTCTATAACAGTGCGTCCACAGATAATGATGTCATCAATAAGAACCGCTACTCCAGCTATTCCCGCAAGCAACGATGTCATCAATCGTTGAAAAATGCCTGGACAAGCTTTCACTCCAAAGGCGAGCCTGTGTACAGTGTACAGGCCCTTGCAAGTGTTTAATGTTAAAAGTCTGGCAGTGCTATCATCAACAACGACTTGTGTATATGCCCTGTCCAAGTCGAGCGTTGTAAAATATTTGCCTCCGGCAACTGTGGCAAACACCTCATTAGCAGTTGGCATAGGATAGGTATCCGACTCTGTAGCCTGATTAACCGTACTGCGATAGTCCCCACATAGGCGTATCTCTCCCGACTTCTTTACAATTGGCACAACCGGTGTTGCCCACTCCGAAAAGGATATTGAACGTAATACCCCCTCTCGTACTAAACGGTCAATCTTTTATCAATCATAATTTTAAATAAAATGAAATTATATATAATATGTATATTATAATTATGTCCATTACAATAACAGATTAACTAACCATTTCAGGATGCAGTTCAAGCCAAGAAGGCGGAGGAGGAACGCCTGATAAAGGAGGCCCAGTTGGCCAAGTTAAAAGCAGATGAGGCGGAGCGAGCAAGACTGGAGACTGCCCGTGCTCAGAGAGAGGTCATTAAAAAGTCACTTAGGAAAGAACGGAAGGTAATTCAAAGGCAAACTAATGATTTAAAACATATTAGATTTATACAGAGATAATCTCACTCTCGCCGACTCAACTGACTGTTTGTGCCTACTATAACTCTCAGTTTGCGCCCACTCCAACTCTCAGTTTGCGCTCACACAAACTCTTAGTTTGTGCTTACACCAACTCTTAGTTTAAGCACAATTGAATTCTTATTTTACACCCACTCAAACTCTCAGTTTACTCTCACTTAAACTCTCAGTTTTCATCCACAAAAACTTTACTCGTAGTTAGCGCCCACTTGAATTATTAGTCGGCGAGTATGCAGCATCTCTTTATGTAGTTGTCATTTGCAAAACATAATATTTCTTGTACCACCCCAAAAGCTGTATTATAAAATTATTAAAATTAAGTATTTTAAATTGTGTAGGCTCTCCGAGACCTGTGTAAAGCCAACAACTACTACGCCACAAATGATGACCAGTCAGTAGAACATATGACGGCAGTAGAAAAACTCTGTGAACTCTTCAAAGTTGTTGAACTACAGGATTTTATGAAGGTATGTTGTAATTTTTATATAAAAAACTTAAATATGATCTACAAAGTTGAAGTATTTTTAATTAGTAGAGAAAGTTTTGTATCTAGATGTGTAACTTCATGTTCATTACATCCGTAGGAGAGACACAGGCTAATAATAAAGATGATTTACACTCGGAGGCATCGGGTATGATTCCTGGTTGGGACACAATAACTTAATTTATTTGTGATATTTCTTGATAACTTGCTATAACAAGCTTACCACTTGTCATCAATCATTATTGTTAACTGTTTTTATCTGCCTAAATAAATATTTCAAAAAAATAAATATTTCATTTCATTTGTCATGATGGGCCATAGTAAAGTTGGCCAAATGTGAAGCAGTGGCACCTTGATTGAAAAGCGTGGTTTCCCCCATAAGGTCTATGGATGTGATGATAATTTACATTATGATTTGTTAACAGGAGCTGGAAAGTGAAGGTCGAGAGGCATTTGTGAGAACTGTGAGAAGTACTGAGGAGAAACTGGAGGGAGAGAGGAGGAGAGAGAGCGAGAGGGGGTCCCAGGAGAGGAGCCGGGCCTTGGTGGTCCGGGAGCCCCTGGGCTGGAGCCCGCACACCATGCAGCTCCTCATTAAGGCTGTCAACCTCTTCCCCGCAGGTACTGTGTTGTACTGCAATTAATGTAATAGAGAGAGAAGACAAATTTCTAAGCATTCCATGGATTCACCGTGCGGGTGCCGGGTCCATCGTGTGTGGGTAAGAGATGGTGTCTCGGGCTTGCGACCGACAATTGGCTGGTTTAAGAAAAGGAGGCCTCCTTTTTTTTTCTATTGCGCGATAATACGCTCACCATCCACCATTCTACTTCTCTCCCTACCCAACCAAATACTGTATGATTCCGTTAATGCCGTCTTGGAAGCTCGTTCCATAAATGTATTGATGGCAGACCTGCTTAGGCCCAATTCTTTCAGTAAGTGATGCAAAGATTTTGCTGGAACTCCTCTTGCACCAACTTCCACTGCGTAAAGTTGAGTCTTGAACCCGTTCCTGATCATTTCTTCTGTGAGATCATAATATTTATTCGACTTCATGTTGTGGTCTTTTGGAATATTTGATTCCCACGGAACGGTAAGTTCAATAAGGATAACTTTTTTCAAGTTCCGAGAAAACACTAAGATGTCTGGCCTATAGGCTGATACAGCTAGTTCATCTGGGATCCTATATTGGTGTTCAAATGTATCCATGAGAATTTTCCAGTCTGATGCGGCGCCAAGGATCGAGGTGGGCTTGCATTTAGTTTTCGTGCTTTGCCCTTCCTTTACAAATGTGGTCAAAGTTTTATTTGTAGTCAGTCACTAAAATAATGAATTTTCTCGTAATAATGAATGCTCGTTTCTTAGCCCTTTTCTCAATGGCTCCTCCACCCATTTTTCCTTCAGTTGTCAAACAATGAGCTGAATTTTTACGATTTGTTAATAGTTACTCTTTCGAGTTCTTCAATAGGGAGAGCAGCAGAATGGTGGATGGTCAGCTTCTTGTTGCTCAATACAAAGAGAAGGCGTCCTTTGTAAACCAGCCTATAGTCAGTTGCAAGCCCGAGACACCATTCGTCTTCTCTCTCTTTCCCACACACGACGGATCCGGAATCTGTACAGTGAATCCATGAAATGTCAAAAAATTAAAAAATTTAAATAATTATAAAAATTGATGCATCCATTCGTGAGATATTAATTTTGTAACTAACACAACCTTGTCTTATATCTTAAGATTAATCCTTAAATTAAATAGAATTAAATACTACCAAAAATAAAAAATGTCCTCTAGTGGCAATGTTTCCCCTTTTTTGTTTGTATAGCAAGCCTAATAGGCTACTTGTCAATTTTTTAAAATGTGTTTTAAATTGTTTATATTTACTTACTGATTTCTGGAAAGAACTTTAGATTTTTAAAAATCTACTTTTAAATATAGTGATTGAATTTTCGCTCGGCAAAGCTGCAGTTGCTAATGGCTGCCGAATGACGTCACGTAACAGTAAATAAACAACAAACTTACGACACTAACATAACTATTTGCCTTTATAGAAGTAGGTTCTAATTTATTACTTTTTTTTTACTATGTGCTAAAATACTCGGGAAAAACAACTAAGCAGATTTTGGCGCGGTGGTAGCTTGGTTTTAGGAAGGCTTTACTTAAAATCCTACAAAGGCCGGTTTAAACCCCCCGGCATGTACCAATGAGAAATCATTTGTAATAGATTTACAATACCACTGTTCCCGTGATGTTGCCGTCGGTCCCGGTTCCACTAATACCAACTTGTGGAATCATTCATTAATTGTTATTAAAAATTTACATCAGATCCTCATCAACCCGTCTGGCCAGCGTGGCAAGTGTAGGTCAAATTCTCCAGATATATCTTCTGGAAAGCCCATCCCCAAGCGTGTTCCTAGGGGCTGTAATGAAACAGATTTACATGTGTGGCAGTTTTGCAATATTTACTATTAAGTGACTTCACTCACGCTGACTAATGCTTTGAGGTAATATTCATAACCTCTAAAATGAATTTATTTAAATAAAATATTGATTCCGTTAATTAAAACACATTTTTTTACAATTATTAACTACCCTATTCATTGGTAGAAATAATTGCCAGCCTTCCCGTTTTCAGTCAGCTGCCTTGACCATTTTTTTATTAATTTATAATATAATCAAATTGTATGCATAAATTTTAGGTACCAACCAAAGATGGGAGGTTGTAGCGAACTTCCTAAACCAGCACGGACAGTTTGAGGACGACCGCCGGTACAATGCTAAGGAAGTGCTCAACAAGGCCAAGGACTTGCAGAGCGGAGACTTCTCCAAGAGCACACTCAAGAAGGCAGCCAACGAGGAGGCCTTCGACCAGTTTGAGAAAGAAAAGAAGAAAACTGTAGCTCCGGTTGATAATAATTCAATATCAAAAAGCGACGTTCCTTTGGTTAATGGCAAAATGAACGGGGAAGTCAAAACTGAAGCTACGGCTTGGACTAAATCCGAGCAAGAACTTCTGGAACAAGCTATCAAAACCTTCCCAGTAAATACAGCGGAAAGATGGGAGAAAATAGCCGAATGCCTTCCTCAAAGGACCAAGAAAGATTGTATGAAGCGTTACAAGGAACTAGTGGAACTAGTAAAGGCCAAAAAACTGGCCGCCACTGGAACCAAATAACACCAGCTAAAGTCTAGGCCTTTTTGAAATTAACTAAACTGGTGTATTATGAGTTAACTTATCATTATTATGTAAATTTTGTTTGTTTTCCGATGACAATTGCGCCCACACTAAATTAAAACTTAAAAATCATAACTTTAGTCACAACGGAAAGATGGGAGTAAATAGCAGAAGGCCTTCCTCATCCGGTCAAGGCCAAAAACTGGCCGACACTGGATCCAAATAACACCGACTTAAATCTAGGCCTTTTTGAAATTAACTAAACTGGTGTGATACAAGTCTTTTAAACTTATCATTATTGTGTAATTTTAATTGTTTCCCGATGACCATCTCGGTAAAGTTTCAATCTTAAAAACCCAATGAAATTTAAATGTTCTTAGTAAATACAACGGAAAGATTCCAAGAAAGATTGCTTGAAGAATTTCAAGGAACTATTGCGTGGTTAAGGTCAAAAAACTGGCCGACACTGGATCCATGTACCATGTGGAACCGCTTCTTACACAAATAAATTGTTTACTGTTACTTAGTTGTGTTACTAACAAACATTTTGTTTATTTGTTTTCATAAAAAGTCACACAAATTTTAGGTATTTGTATAAAAATTTAGACAAAATTGGAAATGAATTATGGGACAAAAACTAGGTCGCTTGTGTCATATTTTTGTATTTATTATTATGTGATAAATTATTTACACATAAAATGGTGTTTTATTTGCACTCCTATCCTATGCCATGTTCGACTTGTTTTTTTTAATACTTTATTTCGCTTTAAATGTCGTTCGAATTGCGAATTTATTCACTTTAACCAAAATTCAGTAAAAAAAAAACAATGGCTGATCAACGCTCAGTTTTCGAGAGGATTATTAAAATAATCCTTAATTTTGTTATAGATACGTCACTTGATTGGTTAGCTGACCAATAATGTGGCTCATAATCAAATGTAACATGAACTTTATCATTTAGACTGGGTTGCATCAAAATGCAATCTCTTAAATTGTGACGATTAATGTTAAACTGGTGATCAGTAAGGCGAGCTTGGACTTTGCCTTATATTAAACTATTTATTTACATTGTTATCAGCTAACAAGGTCAAATATAAGATAGAATGGGCATCAAGCACATTTTCATACGAAACTTATAAACACTAGTAAAATTTAGTAAAAAAAAGCGAGCTTTGTCAAGTCGAACTCGACAATACAACACAGTTTAAAAAAAAACGTGTACTGATGCTGGGTCACAGACTATATAGTGCTGGGTTCGACTTGAAAGCAAAGCTAGCTTTTTTTTTACTGAATTTTGCTTAAAATTAGAGATGCGCCGAATATAGTAGTTTCACCGAATAACCGAATACCATTCGGTTTAACCTTTACCGAACCGGATATTCTGTTTACCATTTCATTGTTTTGCCGCGTAAACAGGTTCTAAGATAAAATATTTATATAGTGTCTCTATATATCTCTGTTATAGTGTCTATTATTGTCAATTTGCCACTTAAATGTTTTATTAAAAATTTGAAATGTTGATTTGAGGTTTCAAAATAAACGTTGATGTTTTAAAAAGACATTTGAATTTGATTGAGGTTTAAAAAAATGATTATTTTAATTATAAATAAATGTTGATTTAAAGTTTAAAAATAAATATTGTTTTTAGTTTTAAAAATAAATGTTGCCTTAAGGTTTTAAATAAAGTTGGTTTCAATTTTATTGCTTTATTTTATTAGCTTTATATAACACATTCTTCATAGGCCTTTGACTAACTATAACATAAATCTTACATAAGAAATGTTATCTTTAATTCTATACCATGTCATGTAGCCAAGAAAATAGAAATACTCCAACCGAATAATTTGGCAGAATACAAAGTACATACCTACACACAAAAATGTTTATAGGTAGGTATAATATATTATGTAAGTATTAATTTATATTTCACAAAAATCATAAGATTTTCCTATACTCGTAGGTAGGACCTACTTGAGTAAGTAGGTCAGCAGATGAAACGGGCCCCAGAAATAGTATTAAAATAAGTTCGAGCGATGCTTTGTAATCGTAACATCACTTGCAGCTTTGCACCTGTCGTCCGTGACCTTGAACTTTACGACTGTACCTACATGCAATGCCGTTACCTCGTATAGGAGATACGACTACAAAACAATTTTACTTACATCGCTCATTGTACCCATGTTCAATATCTATAGTATCTCTTTTTTTAACTTTATTTCGCTTTGAAACTTGCTGGTTCGACTTGCATGTTCATTCTCTTTATTCGAAATTTAGTAAAAAGATGTGTCCACACTTTATAAGCTACGAACCAATGCGCACTATCTAATATTTTTGCTGAATTTTATTTAGCTATTAATAGTTGTTACAAGCGTGGATTTGAAATAGATGTTTGTAGTCGTGAAGGCGAACAATTTTGTTCCGCCTTCAAACAGACTGTTTCTACACAAAACAGATCAGATCATGGGTAGAATATTGTTCTCACCTTTGTGATGGTTCCTCCAAAGTATCTTACATATACTCCCAAATCCCAGCAGACTGACTTCTCTGAGCATGTTCTACCGGCTATACTATGGTAAGTACTCTGAGGAGCTCTAAAATCCATATACCTTCCTCTCAATTCCGCACCCAAACCACACGTACAGGTCAGAATATACACCCACATACCATAGTCACCATCCCACGCGTACGTATACATACATCTGTCGCATGATAAAGATTTGGAGCCTCGGTGTATCCAATTTCCTATAAAATAGAGTCCTTCAAGCTAAGTGTGAAAATGCATCATGTCAAGCCGGTATAGTGTTAGGGACTGATGTCAATCATATGTTCCTAACATTCATGGACCTTGCCTTCGGGGTATCGTGCTAAAATAAAAAAGGCATTAAAAATAGTATACAAGGTGATTTTAAGAATTATTTCTAAAGTAATGTATAGGTAGGTTGTAGATGCAAATGACCTGTGTACCTACTCGTACGTAAAATTATTTTGAATTAGGTAGGTATCTCTTGTGTTTGGAATTTCATGGTCCGATTGATCGGGGGCCCAAATTGGTAGGTAGGTCAAGTAAGTACCTACCTATACTAGTATGAACAAATGTTTTAAGTTATAAACGAACACAGCTCTCGCGTCGTGATGAAAATATGATCTACACGTTTCGAAATCAGGCTTACAAATCCAGTTCTAACATTCATGCAACTCGCGCGCCACTACCATCAGGTGGACGCAAGGTCACATGTCATCCTAGCATTAAAAAAAAGTTCTGTCTTTATAATATTCAAACAATTATTAATTATTTTCTTTAAAAAGCTAAATAACATCTCATCTTCATTAATCATCGCAACTTGACATAGATAATTATTACTGAATGTCATACAAGTATATATATATATTTATTTATTAACATATAATTATATTAATAACAATTATTCAATTCAAAAATTCTTTATTGCACAAAAAATATTGTACATAGGCGGGCTTAATGACTAAGCATTTTCTAACAACCAACCTTTCATTATTAATAATAAATTCTTTATTGTACAGAACCAAAAATAGTGTGGACACAAAGGCAAGCTTTTCTACCAACTAACCTTTGTGAATGGGAGCCATTATAAGCGGGTGCAGAAATACTATTGTGATCAACAATAATGAAATATAAAAACATACTAATTAAATATACATATCCTACAAATACATTATTATCGTATAATGATGAATATTATATAAATATCAATATCTTGATATTTGCCTCTTAGCATAAGGCAAGTAACCACCAGATCTCTATTTAAAAAAATGGTCTATTCACACTTTCTATCACAAAAAAAGTAAGTATTATCTATGTATGTGTATGTAGTTACTATAACTTATTTATTAGAATTTAGTATATTGTTGTCATTGATATATAATATGTAGTGTATGTAATAATATGTATGGGTATATGTAGTATATGTATTTATATATATATGTATTAGTATTACTATATTTATTAGTATATAGTTAAACCGTAGAATTTAATACAATTTTGCACCTACCTTTCAATATAATACTCAAGTTGTCCCAATGGTTGGCTAGGATAGAATGTCTAGCGGCATTATAAGCCCGCCTTTGTCTTTGTGCAATAAAGATTTAAATAAATAAATAAATCTGTCGGATGGATATCTGGTCCTTATAATTGAGACGTAATACGCGTCACCTCTGGTGAAAGTGTTACTCTTCATTTGGTTTCATAATATTCACGTAACGTTTCCGACCGTCCAAACCAATTTGTACAATCTGCTTCTGTCAATTCGAGTATTAGTATAAGTTAAGTTAAGTATCATCACGACCGTTTCCCTTTCGGAGTGGTTCTTTACTATAGGCCATCATGACCAATGGCAAGCTCGTCGAAGTCTCCAGCGTACCAAACTCGAGAAATATCACAAATAAATTAAATATGAATTAAATGTAATTATTTACATTAATAAATATTTTTGTGTCCCGACCAGGAATCTCAGGAATCAGAAATCGGTACCTCCGAGTCTAAACCCACGGATTTAACCCGTAGACCACGGAGGCAGTTTTACTACTAGTTTTCAGTATTACTATGCTTGGCATTATTAGATTATCTAGTCCTGCAGGTACAACCGTTTGTAGACATAAATAGTTATTCATCCCAGCCCCTAGAACACATTCCTAGACATTTCTGGAAAGCCCAACACTTTCAGAAACTTCAAGATAATTTGGACTACACTCGCCTCGCTGGCCAGACGGGATGACGAGGTTCTACATATTGGGGTCCAACCAAGTAGAAATAAACAAACAGTACAAAATAATTACAATATAAATTAAAACTAACTACTTAAAAAAATATATATATAAACTAAACCTACTTAATAAAAAATAAACTATAAGTATAAAATGTCCTCTAGAGACGACCCTTCAGTGATAGTCCCAAGAAGACTGGCAACATTTCCTTTCTGTATAGCTAAGCTAATACTGCAGAAATAATTGCCAGTCTTCCTGTCTCCAGACTTTTCCGTTAGCCGTTTGGACAACTCCTTGGCCAGACGCTTGGCTGAGTGTCCCCATGGGCCCATCGTCTCGACCCCAAACGGCGCAAATTCGTAACCTGTACTGAGGTTGGCGTATTTGCGCAGCTTGAGGTTCTTGAGGATTTTAGTAGAAATATAATTTATTGCCGTTTTTTTTATAGGCGGATCTGACAAAATTGTATATCGATACAACAGCTAACAGGGCTACAGCACTAAAAATGATAACATATGTATATATCCAAACAAACTACAATATTCGTAATGGTGGGGGTATGTGATAGAGATACGGGATGCACGCCATCTCTGTCACACTACAAGGAACCGTTCATTTTGCGGGTTAGAACAACTATGACTTGTCAGCTACATTTTTTTTATGATTATTTATTTATGTTTCCAGTGTATTTCTCATTAGTACGTACATGTCGGGGTTTTTTAGGATTTTAAGTAAAGCGTTCTCTCGGCGGGTCTCTCTAATCTAGTCTCCAAGATTCGTTTTCTTTGTCTCTTCTTCAAAAGTGGCCTCCTATTGACTTAAACGCAAAGCGCGTTTTTTTTACTGAATTTTGCTTAAAGTGAAAGAAAACGCAAGTCGAACGGCTTTCAAATAAAGTAAATAAGCCAAATCTAGTAATAATAATCTTTAAAAATGTTGTATTGTGCGAGGAAGAGGGATTAAAAGCGTTAAACCCTATAAGTTTAATGCTGTTAAGGTAGCTAATATTTTCGAAACAGGTGGATTATTAAATATTTTACTCTGCCTCTTCCAATAGACATAAATATTGTCTTGATAAGAATGTAGGAAATTATTAACTGCGGGGATAGTTTATCTACTAGTAAATCAAAGAATGGAGAAAGTAGTGTGAGTAAAAAGTATTCCCATGACCCCCCCTTCCCCCTCGGTATGCGCATCAGAGCTACTGTGCGTTATTTTATCACTTTGGAGACGTGCGTGCCAATAGTGGGGCCACTAATCTTACTGTTCAACACTTGTTATTATTTTTTATATTAATATTATTTCCTCAGTAAAGAGTTATAATCTCAAACCTGGCTTAAATGTTTTTCGGAACCGGCAGCCCTATTCTGTTACTTAAGCGCAAACGTTATTTAATGGAATCCGTTAAATATATATATATCTCGCTGTTAAGGTTGATATTTGCACGGCCACTGTCAAGCTCGAGGGCTTATAGAGTTGAGAATTAAATAATATTTTGTAATTATGGCGCAAGTTCGAAATCCAATAATAACGTTTTCGCCTATGTAACGCTAGAGACATCGACGAGCTTGCCACTCGTCATGATTGGCCTATAGTAAAGTTGGCTAAATGTGAATCCGCTTATTTATAAGCATGGTTTCTGACCACCCCGAAAGGGAAACGATCGTGAGAGAAAGTATCACTTTACTGATAATACCCCTATGTATCAGAATATTTATTTATTACTTTAAAAGTACCTACATATTTACAAAAAATCACCTTCATGCACCCAAACAAGACGATGTTCCATGAGAGTGACGGTGAGCGGTAACAACCCCGATAGGCCGAGGCAGGTGCTGCTGGTTTGCCTTATATAGATTTGATTTATGTCATCATCATCATCAGCCTATGTCTCTCCACTGCTGGATGTAGCCTCCCCCAAGGCTCGCCATTTCACACGATCTTTTGCCACCCTCATCCAGCCCCCACCAGCGACCTTTTTCAGGTCATTCGTCCATCTGGCGGGGGGTGTTCCAACTCTGCGTTTTCCTGCACGTGGTCGCCACTCTTGAACTCGTCTACTCCATCGGTCATCGGTTCTGCGACAGACGTGTCCAGCCCATTCACACTTCAACTTACTAATTTTGAAGACTATGTCGGTAACTTTGGTTTTCTGGCGGATGTCGACGTTTCGGACTCTATCCATCAGAGAAATACCGAGCATAGTTCTCTCCATAGCTCGCTGAGCGACCTTAAACTTGTGGACCAGACCAGTGTCCACGTTTCTGCTCCGTATGACAATACTGAAAACGCATTGGTTAAAAACTTTGGTATGTTTGATAACAGGATGTGGCGTAACTTCCCGAATGCTGCCCATCCTAGTTGAATGCGCCTGTCAGCTTCCTTGCTGAAGTTGGCAAGGCCTAGTTGGATAGTCTGGCCAAGGTAGACGTATTTTTTTACAACTTCGAGAGAGGCGTTGCCCACGCAAATTGGTCTCGGAATGGCATGATTGTTGAACATGACTTTTGACTTGTCCAAGTTCATTCCGAGACCGACTCGCTGGGATGCCTCGTTTAGCCCGTTTAGCATTCCACTAAGATCTTCCAGCGAGCTAGCCATTATAACTATGTCATCCGCGAACCGGAGGTGAGAGATGTATTCACCATTAACATTTATTCCGCAGTGATTGATGATTTATGTATATTATTTTTATTACATTGGTCCCGCCCGTCAGTACGTGCACGTAGACTGTTCATCATTGTAAGATCAAAGTAATTGACCTCTCCTTTCATCACAATTCGCACATCTTACACCCGCCTGGTGACTACGTACTTACCAACAAGTGACAATAGAACGATGTGACTAAACCTATTAACATTTCAATACTAAATAACGACACACGAATCCTCCTCACTCAGCCTGGGTTGACCAAAATGAAATATGTGTTATTGTTAAAGTTTAAAATGGCGTCGAATGTATTAGTTTTATTTTGTAAATCAGTATATACCTCATTTTGGTGAAACTTGGCTTTATTGAAATTTATGTATTTAGACTAGAGATGAAACGGATAGTGGTTTGGCCGGATACCGAATATTCGGCAAGCTACGAGGCCGGAGCACCGGATATCCGGCAACCGAATATTCGGCCCTTTATCACGTTACATGACGCGACCAGTTTGATTTGAAATTATTATTACCAACAAATGCAGAAATTTTGGTATTCATTCACCATAATTTGCCACTTGTTAATTTTAAATATTAAGCTAATTAATAAAATAAACATTTTTGTCGAGTGATTATTAAAATAAACTGTGTCCATAACGTAGTGTGGTATCATTTTCCTCGAATAAAATAATGAGAATGGTTTGAATATAACTATCCAGCATCCGACCGGATACTGAGTTACTATCCGGTATCCGGCCGGATAGTAAAAATATGGCCGGATAGTTACCGGATTTCCGTTTCATCTCTAATTTAGACCAACATTTATCACTGGGGTTGCCATAACTTCTATTAGTAACCAATGAGGGACGTTTTCTCTTTCGATGTCCAAAACTCATTCAACGCCGATATGCGGCCTTATTCACCATGCAATAGTGTCTTGTTTATCCGATATTGATTTTTAAATATATAATTAATATATAATATTTGCTATCTTGACATTTGCACGCTCCATATTATTGTTAACGAAGCCACTAAGTAAAGAAAAAGTAAAAGAAGGATTCAGTTACCGGCCCTAAATATACTTAGCTATATGCTATACTTACGTAGATGTCTTTGGAAAATAATTATTGCAGTAAAGGAGAAGAAATAAAAAACAATTTATCTTAGTGTCATGAACACAATCATTGTTTAATCACCAATATAAATATATATAAAAATATACAACTTAAAACACTACAAGTTCTGACTGAGAAAATATACAATTAGTTAATAATAATTATAAAAATAGTTATTATATAATTAAAAAATATGTTAATTCGAGTTTGGTTCAGTTTACAATAAGGCACATGCCGTACTTTCTCATTAAAGCTTATATTAAAACTTCTACACCGTAAACCTATTCTGTTTATTCAAGCGCAAACGTTAAATTGTATAAAAAGTTTAAAATAAAACTAGTGACGTGGCGAGACGCAGGAGACCCCGTGGCCGGAGCTGGTCAGACCAGATCCGCACCACATTTCACATTTAAGTCCACGAAGCACTGCACGCCGGAGCAGACCCGGAAGACGCAGCTTCGTCATGGATTAAGTGATCCGAGGGGTCACGAACCTCAGCATTGAGGAAAACGGCACAAGGAGGAGGGAGAGGAGCAAAATGGTGGATGCTAACCGTCTTGTTGCGCAATAAAAGAATAGGACTTTGAAAACCAGCCTATAGTTGGTAGCAACCCCGAGACACCATTCTCACTCTTTCCCACGCACGATGGAACCGGCACCCGCACGAATAATCCATGGAATGCTAAGAAATATGTCTTCTTCTATATATTTTACAATAAAAAATACCGGCTAACGTTTTATCTCTAGTTTCCACTAAAATAAACAGAATTTGGCTACAATTTCTTAAATGATGATTAAAATAATCTACAATTATTAACGAATTAATTTAATCAGGCACTTGATTGATTCTACAGACATAGTGACAAGTAAATGAAAAACCTGTCTGATAATAGTGTAACTTTCATTTCCCAAAAGGATGTTTAAAATAATCAGCGCTTAACATATTGTTATATAATTGGTAGTTGGTTTAGCCAATCACGTGCATCATTAGCAAATGTTAATGAATGTTAAATCATCGTTTTGACTGACGCAGCGGTTAATTTTAGATTATTAGGTACGATCGCTTTTTAAACTTTTGGATATCAATATTATTACTTACTTAAATTAGGAGATTTTTTAATAAACTTTCTACAGACAATACAACTGCCTCCGTGGATATTGATGAGGAGGTACCGACTCCCAATTCCTGCATCCCTAGTCTGTTACTTAGCGCAAACGTTATTAGTGGATTTCGTTATTTACGTCAGAACTTGCGTCATAATAAATAAATAAATATAAATAATAAATATTTCCAGACAGGTCACACAGCGCCATCTAGTTTCCGTGGTAAGCTACAAAGCTTGTGTTACGGAAACTAGATGGTTGATAAACTACATATTATACTTTTTTTTTTGTAAATATATACATATAAACACCCAGACCGAGACAAATTATACAATGTACAACTTGCCCCCGGTGGGAATCGAACCCACGACCTCCCGAGTTCACGGCAACGTTTGTTACCACTAGACCACGGAGGCGGTACATAATGCGCTCGACCTTGAAAGCGTCCGTGCAAATATCAACTTTATTAGCGTGATATATATATAAATCGTTATATAATGGAATCCGTTAACTATATATATATATATATATATATATATATATATATATAACGATTGCGTATAAGTAACAGAATAGGGCTGCTGGTCGGGAAACCATAATATATCTGTGATATTTCTTGAGTTTGGTACGCTAGAGACATCGACTAGCTTGCCACTTGCTGTGATGGGCCTATAGTAAAGTTGGCTAAATATGATTCCGTTTCTTTATATATAAGGCGCCAACAGCCACTAAAGAAGTATTAAATTACATTTCCCTAATACTGACCTACCTAAATATAAAATAAAAACCTTAGCGATATTAGATTTTTATGTTTATTTTCATATTGGAATGTTTTGTTTTATGAGATTCAAAAATAAGTCTGCCTATTTATTACTTTATTTGGGACACATCATGCGCAATAAAAAGTATAGCTTGCTGCAGCTCGTCATGCAAGGCAAGATACAAGGCTCCAGAAGACCGGGAGAAGACGCACTTCCTGGCTCAAGAACCTCAGGGAGTGGTTCGGGATGAGCACCAGATCCTTGTTCCGGACAGCGGCCAACAAAATCAAAATCGCCTTAATGATAGCCGACCTCCGATAGGAGATGGCACCGTAAGAAGAAGAAGATTACTTTATAAATCTATAAATAAAGAGATTCCATAAATCAAATTCCTGTAACCCTGTACTGGTCATGTTTTTTGAAGATCATTTACCTCATTAATATGTATATATTTAAATAACTAGATATAAGAATGTGTAAATATATGTAGCTACCTTTATGTTGTAAAAAGATACCAAGAAATGGTGGTTTTGATCATATTATTTGGCCGTGTTTCACTTGGAAAATCGTTACCTCAAAGTCAACCCAAACTGTCGTTACTTTAACAATCAATACGGCTAAAATGAACGAACGGGCTATTTGATAAATTGCGAACATATAAGGAACAACCATAACACAAGTCCCCACTTTTAAAAACAAACTGGACAAGTGGCAGACAATAGACCTGCAGAAATTGGCCAGTATTACAAACTTTACACTAGTGCTTGATATCATTAGCTCCAGCACGCAACAACTCCGTTATCGAAATTCAAACATGAATTATGATAGATACAGTCTGGCTAATGAAAGTAGATAATCGAATTATTTGAAAACTTTCAAATACCTAGCACTATTATAACACCTAGGTAGTAGAATTTTTGATTATTTGTTATTAATAATAATTTTAGTTTTAATTTTTGACATTCAATAGCTATTTTGTTCAATATTTGTATTTCTTAGTCTGTGACAATTTTTAGTTTTTAGTGACATCCATCATTGACAATTGAAATTTTTAGTGACATATTTCTATTTTATTTGTTTAATATTTTTATATTAGACCTGACAAGGCCCATTTACAGCCAATTCAGCCAAACCTTAATTTAACTTTATGATGTCATCACTATCTGACCAGGTTAACGACTATATTGTTTTTTAGTATTGTTTCTTTTTTTTTTTTTTTTTTTGGTTTTTTCATTGTTCTGTAATTAACGTAAATTAGGACGTAACCAAGTGTTCCGATAGGTCACTATAGTGATAAATAAATAAATAATAAATAAATATTGTGACAGTGACAAATTTTCAATGCGGCTGTTGTAAAATACGAATAAAACTATTAACAATGTAATTCGAAAGATATTGTTTTACATGATGTCCAAATTGAAAAACAACAAGAGAAAGAAGCTGAATTCAACCAAAAACAAGATTGTTTACGTGTGGTGTTGAATTTATTACTTATTAACAATTCTTCTTATCTCTTACCCACACACGATGGACCCGGCCGCACGGTGAATCCATGGCATGCTTAGAAATTAGTCTTATCTTCGATTAATTAAATTAATTATTATTATAAACATAATAATGCAAAACAAAAACAAAACTGCGCAGTTTAGATTTGACATTTATCGATCTGTCAAAAAAGCAACATTTCCGTTTTTTTTTAAAATCGAACACGTCATGTTAACATTAATGACAGTTTTTAATTAATAATGGAACAATTAACGCCTATTTTATGCCAGCAGCCCGGTGGTAATTTCTATAAACGAAACGCGAGATTGATAGCGCCATGAAGTACGACATTACGTTTCTCGTACAAATTGGTAGAACTAGAATGTTCATACATCCTATATATAAAATATTACTTCATTCAATAACAGAGTTGTGCGTGCTAGAGCTACTGCCTATTAAATAATAATATGTTTATACCTATGTCAAAATAAAATGTTTCTTCACTTTTTTAAAACAATTTAAAACATGATCCCCATGCTATCTGTCGGTTGCAGAAAGGTTGATTAAAATACTCCATGATCAAATTTTTAATACGCAATGGGGTGTATCAGGCAAAGCTTTTTGTAGATGTCGCTAGCGGCACTGCTACCTTGTTTACACCTATGACGGATAATTTTCAATATGTTTTTGTCGTTTTTTATATTAATAACAGAAAAATTAATTTTAACTTAACGTTACCTACCTTAAAAGACGAATTAGGAAAGCGAACACCGTATTTAAAAAGAAAAAAAGGTTTAATTAACAGAACGGCAGTTTTGAGATCACCACATCTTTGATTTCGCTTGGGAATTTGTATTGTACACTTAAAAGCTGCTCACTTCGGCAATATATCAGGAAAATAATAAAATTCGTAATAAAAATACAAGTTTTCTATGCAACTGACAGTTCTATTTGGTACCATCTATCATGCGTCATCTACCGTGATAAAAAGTTAGTGATACACCCCATTGGTTAACTTGTCACTGGTTATTTCAGCCAATAACTCGTATACAAACATTTAACATGTCAAAAGATAATCAGCCTTTCTGCAACCGGCCGTATGCCTGTTATTATGTAACACAATACTTACTATATTATTTTACTTAGCTACAAAAATAAAGTTGTGACATAAACATATTCGTTAAATATATAAAACTAGATAAAATAGAACACAAAGACATGGGCGCTATGTAACATGGATAGTTACTTAACTATCTACGGAGCTTCACAACGATTGCTCGTTTTCTAGCGAAATAAAACTATCTACTTTTCATAACACTTTACTTGAAATAGTTTCGTAGCGATTTCGCAACGGACAGATTGCGTACGAATGAAATGAATGAATAGGTTAGGCCCGAGTGCGAGTGAGAAACTTGCACGGATGTGACCTTGACGTTTAGTTTCAATGAATATACATCCTTTAGTGTAGTAAGCATAAATTGGATAACAAAAAAAAATAGTCTAATATTTGTTTTGAAAACACGACGTACTCTTCTTCAAGTGGATATAACAGTTATTAGAGTAGATAGTTTTAAAATAACGCTATTTGAAAACGTATAACTGTTACGTTTTATTATCTCAAAAACCCATAAAGACACAACTCAAAAACACATGGCAGTTGTAAGACACAAATTGGTATATACGAAAATATGATTCAGGTCAAAGAGGCCCTGGTTATATTACTGTACATTGGTATGCAGGGTCTAACATATTTTAGTCCTAGACCTTCACTGCTGAAGATAGGCCTCCTAGGACATATTTCTGGAGGATTTGGCCTACACTCGCCACGCTTACGAAACGGGTTGGCAAGCAAGTAATACCTGGATTGGGCAAGCGGGATTGGACGGATTAACGTGCTCACCTTCTCACAAGAACGGTGGTGTTGGAAATCTGTGACAAATGTGCGTAAGAAAAGTGTATTTTTCATTAGTACAGGTTATGGCTGTTAAAAGAGCGCTAACCGTTGTGGGCGGAGCAAATTTTCGCATCGGTACAGTATTTTTTTATTTATTATTATTTATGTTAAAAAATAACACTGCCTGGGGTCTGTTTCATTCATTGATTCGATAATTTTTCCATCTCAGTTATCTTTTTCAAAAATATGCTTTTTATTCTTTCATTTCTTTGACCTAATCATGTTTTGAATAGATGTCAAAACAGAAATGAATAACAATTTAAAAAACTTTTTAGGGGGGCGTTCGTTTTCCACGCAATTTCCGGCCAGCGCTCTATTTCTATACATACCATGAATGCAGAAACACATCTACCTTGGACAGACTGCAATTAAGCGTAGTCAACTTTAGCAAAGAAGCCGACAGACGCATTTAGCTAGGATGGGCGGCATTCGGGAAGCTGCGCCACATATTCTGATCATACCCCAGTGTTTGAGGACGAAAGTTTTCAACCAGTGCGTTCTTCCTGTACTGTCTGTACGGAGGAGAAACGTGGACATTGACAGTGGGTCTGGTCCACTAATTCGAGGTTACTAAGCGACCTATGGAAAGAGCTATGCTCCGTATTTGTCTGATGAATAAAGCCTGAAACGTGGAAATCCGTCAGAGAACCTGAAGAGGCAAGACACAACTGTCTCAAAACCCATGAAAAATTAAGTAGATTGGTTCTGGAGTGGAGATCACGTGCTGGAAGACGCAGAGTGGGACGACCCCCCGCCAGATGTTAGGGGACAGCCTGAAGAAGGTTGCTGGTGGGAAATAAAAGAGGGTGGCAGGAGATTGTGTAAAATGGCTTCACTTGGGGGAGGCCTATATCCAGCATTGGAGACACAGAATGATGATGAGTAGACGGCTCCCAGTTGTTTAAATAAATATAAATATTCTGTACCGACCTTACTGAATCTTACATCCTTTCTTCTTTTTACTGATTTCCTGTTTGTTTCTCTTCTTGATCAATCCCTCGGCAGTGATGTCGGAAACGACTGACAGCCTTTTTGACTGATCAGTGATCTGTGTGCTGACATGATCTGGTGGGAATGTGGAGCTGTACGAGTTGTTATTTTCCATATCGGTGGAGAAACTGTCATCGGCAGGGTAATGGGACGCTGGCCTGATGCTTACAGGGTCTGGAAACCTACCCAAAAAAAATGTTTCATCATCATCATTACAGCCCCTAGAACACAGCGTCCTAGACCTCCACTGCTGGAGATGGGCCTTCCAGAACATATATCTGGAGAATTTGGCCTACACTCGCCACGCTGGCCAGACGGCTTGGCAAGGCAAAATGTTTGATACACTTTAAATAACTCAACAATAACTAATACTTTGCTTAATATCTGAAGTATCACTTAATGTAATCGAGTTTTGGTAAAATGAGTTACAAAAAAAATAAAATAGAATGAATCAGTGAAACAAAGGCATCATCATTATCACAGCCCCTAGAACACAGAGTCCTAGACCTTCAATGTTGAAGATGGGACTTTTCAGAATTTGGCCTACACTCGTATACACATAATTACAGTTTACTCAATGCATTAATAAGATATTGTTAACTAGATTAACAAAAAATAATCTTTTAATATCTTAGTCATCCTTTGAGAAACTTGGGTTCAAAAATACTGACCTGGGTTTCTTGATAGCAGCTGGCACTGGAGGTGGCAGGCGGTGTGGCAGATCTGGGCAATCTTGGCTAACACTGGGCCCAGCTTGCCCATACCACTGTCGGGACACTTCCTGAGCCTGCAGAGCCCCGGCCCGGGACTGTATGTGTTCCTTCTCAAAAGGCTCCACATAATTTAGGTCAGAGTCCACCGACTTACATAACCTCATCCCGTTCTCCCTAATCATATCCCGAGGATTGCTATATGCATCTACAAGTGTTGCAGCAGTCTGCGGGTAATCGTTTTGTTGCTGAGATAGTCGCTGCTGCTTTTTTAACAGCGCCTTTTGCCGAGCCTTCTCCTTAGATCGCTGTAGTTTCTTATACTCTCGTTCCTGTAGCAACCTGGCCAGCTCTCCGTCCTGGGCCTCCACAGCGTACTTCATGTCTAAAGCCAGCAGTGCATCCTCTCCATCAGCTTCGTGACTCAGTTGTCTGGCCAATCGTGCATCCCGCTCCTCCTGCTCCAGCCTTCTTCGCATGTCTTCCAGTTCACTTGCAGATAGACCGAGTATCTCTGGGTTTAAATCTTCTGATGAAGGCTGTGGTGGCGGACGGAGGTGCTCAAGTGATGGGCGCATATGATCGGACGGGGGGCGTACATAATCAGTTGGGGGGCGTATATGATCAGTAGGAGAGTGTATAAGTTCAATTGGGGGGCGTGAATGCTCAAGTGGAGACCATTCTCGCTCTGGCTGTCGTGTTGACCTCATATGCTCAGGAGGAGGGGGAGGTCGTGAAGGACCAGGCTGTTCTAGAAGCTCAGAGGAATGTCTCCGACGTTGTTTCCTTAAGTTAATCTCTGCCATTTCCCGAGCTATTTCAGCATCAATGTCAGCTTGTCTGCGCCGCGTCATTTCTCGTAAATACGCTTCATGTTCGATGTCCCTCTGCTCGCTGACGGCCACTGGAAAGTCTTCCCGAATCTGCTGGTTCCTGTAGCGGTTTTCACAGAGGTGAGAAGAAATTTCTCGGTCCTGCAGGTGGTGGGCGAGTGCTCCGTCTTCCCGCACCAGCCACTGCTCCCGCAGGTCCGTAACGTGGCCCAGCTTCGGCATGGTGTCCCGACTTGTACGGAAAGCCATCACGATACTTTCGCACACAATGATTTCACATCCATTTTAGTTATTGGTCACGGTGCAGTAATCTTATTGTGATGACCTCAAGCTAAAACTAGTTCTAATCGTTCGTAATGTTATGTTATGATCCCAGATGAATGAATAAAAACACAAAGTAATAAGTGGAATGTCCGGATTAAAAATACGTTTTAAATTTCACTAAAAATTTACAATTGCGCACTAAATTACATCACTGGGCAGTAAATTAATCTCTTGTTTTACTCAATAAAACAAAAACGAAAGAACTTGCACAGTTGATAAAATAGTAAAAATTTAAAAGTTTTGCGTTCCACACAAGTGCGTTTCCCATCGTCGCCCTTCCCCCACTGCCGCGCAACAAACTTCAACCCGCCCCGCCACATTCCATTCTTCAAATTGACAAGTTGATTTAGTGATGTGTCAACATTATTCATCATCATCGATTCGAAACATGCTAAAATATTAATCTATTATTGTTTATTATATTCGTACATGCTATGTTCGACTTGAAAGCAAAGCAAAGCTAGCTTTTTTATACCGAATTTTGCTTAAATTGTATGAAAACCAAGAGCTATGGCTGGCTCCGTGGTCTAGCGGTTAAGTCAGTGGATTTAGACTCGGAGGTACCGGGTTCGATTTCTGGTCGGGACACAACAATATTTATTAATGTAAATAAATACATTTGTGATATTTCTCGAGTTTGGTACGCCTGGAGACATCGACGAGCTTGCCACTTGTCATGATTGGCCTATAGTAAAGTTAGGCTAAATGTGAATCTAAATTATTTCTGAAACTAGATTTATTTGCAAAATCGTTGCATTTTAATTCTACGACGGTAACTATCAATAACCACATATACATATACAACAGTTATACATATACTTGCACATACCAAGTAAGAAGCTAGCTAACCTACCTTATAAAGCTTACCAACCATATAATCATTTATCTTAATAATAAGACACCTAAATACAATAAATAAATAATAAACTAGGTAGGTAGTATGATTTTTAAAAAAACCCAAGTTTATACGATATTACCATGGCATTATTTAAAATCTGCTTATTTTAAATGCTTACGACTCACGAGCTCATTTAAATTGTAACGGGAGATCCAAATATAAATTATTTATCAACACGATCCATGTAGGACGACAAAAATAACATCACAGAGGTAATACTATGCACATAATCGTAAAGTACGTACATATGCATTGGTATGTAAAAAATAAAGAGATCAACTTTAGAGGTGGACTACAATGGTATTTTATATGACTCATGCAAAACCTAATGCAGTTTATTGGTTATTTAACGACTGTGCGCCGCCGCGCCGCGCCTAAAAATGTCGACAAAGTTCAGTCCCCGTAAAAAACCACAGACTAATCATCTAAAGCAGTTAGAAGGTCCCCAATTAAAAAATATTTTTTTTTACACTGTGCACGACATCACCAGATGGTACGCACAACCACCGACATAATTCCCTACCGGCCGGACTCTCAAGATGCTTTTCACACTTCGCTTGAAGGAATCCTGGTTATAGGAATGGGAAACACACTGTCTGGGAGAGCTTTCCACATCTTCAGCGTGCGACTGATGTACAAGAGTAGTCTCCATTTATATATACGCGTAGGGATAGTGACTACGGGATTGGGGTGCATACTTGTGCCTGTGTGTGTAGTTTGTTTACGGAATAGTGAAGTAGGGATAAGGTTGCGGAGCTCTTTAGAACACTCACCGTAGTATTATCAACAAGATATTAATAATGATACTAAACCTAGATTGGTATAACCTTGATTATCGACTCAAGGTACAGCCGTAAATTGGTGTTCAAACGTTGGGTTTTTTTTTCATTCCAGTAATAAATGTCGTGTTTGGCTTGAATGCAAAGCAAAGCTTTCAACTATTTTTACAGAATTTGCTTGAATTGTATGAAAACCATTGAGCACGACTTTCAAAGCGAATTAAAGTGGAAAAAACGCTTAAAGCGATAAGTCAAACACAGGAAAAGTATCAAAATAAATAGATACAAACACACACTTCGGTACAATTTAAATAAATACATTAGTGCATGGGCATAATGAGTAACTTATTTGCAAGACTCTGAGGGTAGGTAATAAAACCGATATTTATTTTTAGCAATGGGTACTTCGTTGTCTTATTTAAAACATCTGCTAGTAGGTACCTACATTTAATGACGTCCGTTGTAGACCTTCTGAAATATACAAAAGCTTATGTCCGCATATTTTATTGCAACAACGTGTTTTTTTCTCACTGTTTAGATAGTTCTTGCGATAGCTAAACGTTTTTTGTTAAGTTTTTTTCGTAAAATATGTCATTATACCGATGCGTGCATAATTTTGTCAAAAGTAATACATTCTTTAACAAAAGTAATCTGTTACAACTCAAAGGACATCGGTAAGTTCATGTTAATTTTATTACCTTTTAAAGGTCCCGGTTTTTTCATAAGGAAAATAATGGTCTAGATTTTTTTGGGTATAATTATTGATTTTAAATATGTACATACATATTTGCTTTTATAATATTATTTCAATTTTGTAAGATAGTAGCTTTATGATCCACCCGTGTAATGTTAAAATATTCGGCAAAAAAACCCTTTAGATGGTCGTAAGGTGAAATTTCGTACTTGGATGTTGACGATCTTTCTTATGTATTTTTTTGGGTTAAAAGAACTTGCAGTTTGCGATAAACTGAAATATAAAGTTTCTTTCGCATTTGTAATATTGGTATGGCTATGTTTTAGATACATGGGAAATACATCAGATATGAAGCCGATTCTGTATTACGATAACAGGTCACCACCTGTTAGATTTGTCTTGATGACTGCCAGCTGTTTGGAAGTTAAGCTGGATTTGCATGAAATCAACCTTTTTAAAAATGAAAACCTAAACGAGGACTACAAAAAGGTATGCTTATTTACCTAAACCTAATAATTATTAAAATTATATCTGTACTATTAATTAGGCAATAAAATAAGTAGGTACCTACTTAATAACTTATTCACAAAAAATGCTAGCTCTTTTTTTATACTGATTACGACGTGTGATATCGCCACCTGATGGTAAGCGGTGTGCGAGATCCAAGAATGGGAGCAACTGGTGCCAACCACTGCCGACTGACATCAGTATCATTATGCCGGCCTATTAAGATGCTTTTTCACACTTTGCTTGAAGGACGGTTATAGGAATAGGGAAATAGTGGCTGGGAGAGTACTCCACGCGCGACAGATGTAAGTCTCTAAATTTTTTAATATATAATAAACATGGTAGATACAGGGGATGTAAATTATTATATGTAATTATATTACATGCTTCGCTATTTCTAGCATACAAATATTTATTTAGTCACATGACTTTGTCGAAATTAGTGTCTAGGTATTCTTTTGTCGAATAAAAACATTTATTAACCAGCATTTGTTTGACTCTTAATTTGAACAGTTTTAGTGGCAGCTCCCTTATAGTAACTGGAAGCTTATTAAATATCTTTGTTGCCATTGCATAACAATTTCGGCTATATTGAGTACTTTTATGAGCTGGAATAATTATTCTACTAAAATTTTGGCGTTTTAAAATTGCAATTATCCCCAAGAGTTTTAAAAAGTTCCGGGTGGCTTTTTACAAATAAACAGCATTGAAGTATATAGATAGAAGGAACAGTCAGTAATTTTAGTTTTATAAATAAAGGACGACAGGAAGTCATAGGAGGTGTGTACAAATAGCACGAATGCATTGTTTTTGTCCAATAAAGATTCTATTTATTTCCACTGCATATATGAAGTATCTTACCATGAAGAAATATAGCGTGGCGAAAAGCTAGTTACCATAACTTTTACTAGTTCAGCGTTGTAGATTATGGCCTGATCCCTCCTGAAATCAATGTTCCTTGCTCAGCAATAAAATGGTATGAATGATTAACAATACGTTCTGCTTAACCGTTATAGATTTGACGGCTTATTCAGAATCATATGGCTAATTTTCAGATAAATCCCCTTGGAAAGGTACCAGCGATGAAAGTGAACAATGAGACCATAGTCGATAGCCACGCCATATGTTTGTATCTGTGTGGCATGTACGACAACAACGGTCGGCTTTACCCTAAAGACCCAATAACTAGAGCCAAGGTCGATGAAATGTTATTCTTTAACTCCTCTACGTTGTTTCCCATTGACAGCACTATTTTTGTAAGTACTACTTATTATCAACACTTAAAATTATCACGTCAGTATGAGTATATAATCTCTTTTTTGCAATGAGCACATCATGACAAGTGGCGAGCTTGTCGTTGTTTTGACGTACCTACCTAACTTAAGATGGGATACAAAAAATAACAATTTATATTTGTGTTCTCGACTAGGAATCAAACTCAGTAGGTACTAATCGTCTAATTCTACGGTTATTTAGCATTAAGAGGGTTGTTACTCGCGACCCTCTCGCTCCAACTCCAACATTTTTTAAGATTTAACAAATAACGGAATAATAAAAAATATAAATTGGTAATATAGTTTCTAGGGTATAAAATTTCTAGAAATCTGAATGAGTTAACATTTCTCAAAATTAATCAGACTGAATTTTTTAAAATTAATGTTCAAGTCTGCGAGCGAGTTGTCGCCTTTTTTAAACTAACGTTAGATGATATTATTTTCATTTATTTGTTTTATTTATAGAGCGCATATTTTGGCGGTAAATATGCGTCTGTTGGCCTAGAAAGGTCGAAGTGGACATCTGCAATCAATTTCTTGGAGCAACGTTTGCAAGATCATACGTGGCTTTCAGGCGATCAGGTAAGACATTTCACAAACCATTATGTTTTCCTTTTACGTAATTGATAGAAACTATTTTGCCAAAAACCAAAGAAAAAACTTATTTCGTAAATAAATAAAATAATAATTTAATACTTAACTGCCTCGGTGGTCTAGCGGTAAAGTCCGTGCATTTAGACTCGGAGGTACTGGGTTCGATTCCTGGTCCGGACACAAAAATACTTAATAATATAATTAAATACATTTAATTAATATTTAATTATTTTGTGATATTCTCGAGTTTGGTCGCTGCTGGAGACATCGACGAGCTTATTTTTTCATTTTTTATTTATTTATTCGAAGAGAAAGGACAGAGACAGGCAACATAAAAACAGAAGATAGCAACCAGAATATTTCTCATGTGCTTGTCATGATTGGCCTATAGTAAAGTTGGGTAAATGTGTTCTTTATTACCGTAGTTTCTGACCACTCCGAAAGGGAAACGGCCGTTATGATACTTTTAATACTTACAAAAAGAAGACTTAGGAGAATAGTATAGGGACAAAAATTAGGAAAGGCATGCTACGATGGTTCGGGCATGTTGAAAGAATGAGCGAAGAAAGATTGACGAACGAGATATATAATGCGAAAGTTGTGGGTGAAAGAGGCCCTGGCAGACCAATACTCACATATCACGATCAAATAAATAAAACACTGGCTGAAGGTACACGAAAAAGCCTTCGTAACAAAAGGTCATGTATGAAAAGGTTAATGAATGTCGACGAAGCGAAAGAGGTATGTCGTGATCGTGTCAAATGACGCTCAATTTTCTCTGCCTACCCCGCAAGGGATCCGGCAAAAAGAAGACTGCCGCCGTCTAGCGGTTAAGGCCTTAGATTTAACGGCGGTGGTGCTAAGTCCTGGTCGAGAACACAAAACATTTATTTGTGATATTTCTCGATTACGCTATACGCTAAAGACATCGACGAGCTTGCCACTTGTCATCTTCCAAAATCGTGTTTTTTGACCATCCCGTAAGGGACACGGTCATTTATGATGCTATGTTCGACTTGAAAGCAAAGCAAAGTGTTCATCGCTTTTTTAACCGAATTTTGCTTAAAATGTATGAAAACCATAGAGCAACATTTTTCAAAGCAAAGTGAAAAAAAGCGCTTAAAGCGTCAAGTCAAACACATGCTCAGCATGACATGCATTACTGCACCCCATATCATAGGGGTTTATGTTAAAAATTTACCTCTTTTTTATTTTTAGATGACATTATCAGACCTTTGTTGTGCAGCCACCATCAGCTCATTGGAGTTATTGATACCTACTGAAGACAGCCACCCTGAAGTCCAGGCTTGGCTAAAACGAGTCAAAGAGCAACCGTTTTACGAGGTTAACAATGAAGGATTGAAACGTTTAGAGGAAGTTATCAAACCAACGCAATAATCACTACTTCGATGAAATTAATATATTGGCCGTTTACATCTATTATCCACCGTTTTGAGGCCAATAGAGCAAATTATTCGTTTTTTTAGATATCTGCACAACCACCAGTATTCTATAAAAGTTAATAAACAGTTTTATCTTTTCTTTTAAAACTGTGTTTTATTTATCAAATATAATTTAAGTAAAAAACTGTCTAAAATTGTCTTAAGTATTTAGTGAAAGGCTCCTTATAATATATATATAATATAATAATTCAGTTTTTAGTTTTATTTATAATTAGTTATTAATATATTTTTTAATTAGGTACTTATAGTCTTATGAAAAATACATTGGACATAACGAAAACAAGAACCTATTGTTTGTCTGATATTAGTGAATAAAAGAAATCTATTTTAACTATACCGCCTGGAGACAGGATTATTTCTGCCAACGTATTAGCTTAGCTATAGAAAGGGGAAATGTCAGTCTTCTTGGGACTATCACTGAAGGGTCGTCTCTAGACTAGAATTTTTTTACTTATAGTTTATTTTTTAATAGGTTTAGTTTATATTGATTTAAATTTTTACTTTTAAGTAGTTTTAATTATTTATACTGTTTGGAAATTAAATTCTTAATCTATAATGAAAACTATACCGGTAATAAATTGGTTGACGTCTCGTTTTTGGCTTGCGATGTATTACGCTTTCATCTATACCTTTTTAGTTTTTATATCATTTGAATTTTAAATTAAAATTTAAAACAATCTTCGGACAATGGGAACGAGGGGATGAGAAGTTATTTAAACCAGCAACCGATAAGAATTATCTCAGTATATCTTAAATCAGTGTGTGAGGCGCATATAATGTTTAAACGTGTGTTTTTAAGTATTGGTACCAAAACATTACAAAGATCATTTTCAGATCGTCCTGAGGTCTTCAAGATGGTGTAAGTTTTTTTTTATTGTATTGCACTTACTTAAATGCTTAATATTTTAATTAAAAAACTTGTTACATTTATTAAGAATAAAAAACAGTACAATTATTTAAATAAAAATAAAAATTAAGCTAATAAAAATACATATGGCAGTGTGCCAAGAACACTCGCAGCATTCCCCTGCTGCACAGCGATGCTGATTTTCTGCGCAAAAAAACTGCCAGCCCTCTTGCCACATACAGCGTTAACCAGCTGCTTAGACAGTTCTTTAAATAACTTCTTAGCGCTTGCCACAGTCCCATTGTCTCAAGACCAAAAGGCACACATACGTCACATAGTCATTATCAACAGAGTTGTTTTTGCGACATTTGGCGCCCCAGCCCTGACAGATGTGCCCTGGACATGAGACCGTGCAAGTAGCGTCCCACACCAATGCTCGACATGCTTAATTAACGATGTGTTAAGTCAACTACCAGTTACCTACTATGACGTATAAAAGATGAACGATCGATTTAATTTCAATACAAAATTTACGATTTATTATACTTATTAATATTTATTTATTATTAATATTTATTATCTTTTTCTTAAACCAGCCTATTGTCGGTGGCAAGCCCGAGACACCATTCTTCTCATCTTCTACCCACACACGATGGACCCAGCACCCGCACGGTGAATCCATGGAATGCTTAGAAATTTGTCTTCTACATTAGTTCTAGTACATAATAATTACATAACTACAAATTCGTTCTCTTCTCTCTTTCCCACACACGATGGACCCGGTACCCGTACGGTGAATTCATGGAATGCATAGAAATTTGTCCTGTTATACATAATATAACTAATTCATTCAACTCACTGGATTAGTCCGCGATGATAGCAAGAGACCTGATGGTATGACGCTGATCCCGTTAGTCAAATGCCACTTGTGTCGACACTTTGTCACACCTCAGGGGAACAGCGCTAAAAGTGGGAGCCACAACTGAAAGTCTGGCAAGCGGCGCAAATACGTATCTATAATCACAGACTACGTGTTTGTGCCGTTTGCTGTAGAGACATTAGGCAACATCAACCAAGCGCTAAAACATTTTTAAAAACCATCACCCCTCTTCTAATTGTCTGCTCTGGGGACAAGAGGGCTGGTTCTTTCCTCGCTCAGAGAATCAGCATAGCGATTTAGCGAGGAAATGCGGCCAGCGTTCTTGCTACCATGCCGCGCTGATACGAATTATATATAAATTAGATTATTTTATTTATTTGTAAAAATAATTTAGTTTTTAGATTCATTCGGATATTCAGTATTTTTTTTGCACCAGTTACAGAACGAATTGGAACTGGTCTGCCGTTAGTTTAATTATGGACAACCTTCCAATACGGCACTAGCAGATGCATACAGGGTTATGGTTGGGGAAGGAGAACCAACCAACCCAATGCTAAGCGATGTATCTTCTTTTATAAATAAAATAATGGAATAGCAACACAATAACTATACTATTAGTTATAATAAATCGATAACCAAGTTGTTGCACATCACTATCTTTAAGCGGCTGCTCGTTTCATTTTAATTTTCAGTAATCATGCAACGATCAACCCCTATTTGTTAATATTGATTATACTAATATTCTGTTATGAGGACGATTTAAATAATTAATGTTTGACATTTTATTTGATATGTACCTATGCCACATGATTGGTTGCTTTGTTAGCAATTTCGTTTGTCACATTCCTCATAGCAAAATGTTAGTTCTAACATCGTGTAACTCATAAAATAACTGTAATAAGTTCCGTATGTCATTCGATAAAAAATCGAAAAAAGCTTCGTTTGACCAATTAAAAAAAAGGATTTGATGAAAAGCGACTCTTTATTACTTAAATAAATAAATTATAGGTAGGAAAGGCATGCTCCGATGGTTCGGACATGTTGAAAGAATGAGTGAAGAGACATTGAGGAACCAGATATATAATGCGAAAGTTGTGGGTAAAAGAGGCCCTGGCAGACCAAGACTTAGGTACTTTATTAAATAAATAAAACAATAGCTGAAGGAGCATTAAAATGCCATCAAAACAAAAGGGCATGTATAAAGAGGTTGATGAATGTCACAGAAGCGAAAGAGATATGTCGTGATCGTGACAAGTGGCGCTCAATTGTCTCTGCCTACGGGATTTGGCGTGAAGATATGTATGTATCTATGTATATCAGTGGAATATAGTAATAATACAAAATAAACGGTTTAGACATCCATGATTGGCCTCCATGAAAAGTTGACCAATTTGAGTTAAGCGGTGTTAGATAAGCGAGAGTATTATAGGTGGTTTTTTGTCCAGTCTGTTCGGGGAAGTATCCACCGTTCGTGCCGATAAACCCAGCAAAGTGTATTCACACATTTCAGGATCAGGCTCGAATTGCCGTCATGTCCAGTCAAGCCGGCATTGTGTTAGGTACTGATGTCAGTCATGAGTGTCTGATTCCAGTTGCTAACATTCATGGATCTCGCTCCCCACTTACCATCAGTTGGGGGCAAGGTCACATGTTTATTTATTTATTTAATTAGGATCACCAACAGAGTACACATTGAATCCAATTCTATCAATAGAAGCAAACAGTAAAAAAAAAACATTAGTGAATGGTACCCCAGTAACAGGTGACCACAACATGTCAAACTACATTCAATTATGATACATTATATGTTTAAGAAATTTAAATAATAATATTAACAATACTTAAAAACTAAAAAATAATGAGAACTATGACTTAAAGTAATACTTAGTTACAGAGTTAAATGATAAAAGTATGTTATATACAAACTTCATTGAAAGCAAAATAAACAACTGAGAAGAAGAATACGTAAAATATCCGAATAGAAAGGTATAAGTTACTTTACAAATACACAATACAACTAACAAAAGCAACAACAAATGAAAATATTACAACTATAGCCCTCCAGCGCCACCAGAATGTCGAGCTAGTATAAAAAAATAAAAAATAAAAATTAAAAAATCTTGTTATATTTTCATATACCGGCTATTTACCGATGTTTTGCTTACTGGAGTAAGAATTTTTAAGTTTGTTGTATAGAACGAAGCAAAACCAACAATACCTATTTTATTGGGGACGCCCCAGTCGCGTACCTAACTGTTCAAGCTGATGTTAATTTTTATACCTGTGTCAGATTACTTAATTATTTTATAGTCACAGTTGGGCCGCGTGGGGAGAGAAGACCTAGTTCTTCAGAAATATTTTCTGGAAGGCCAGCCCGTGTGGCAAGTGGCGCCAATAAGCCCAATGCGAAAAACAAATTCCAGCGTAAAAAACCCCTTTTCAAAGGCGCGGAGGCAGGGTTGTAAGATCTGACTTAAAAATCCGTAGGGTAAAAGTAAAGTATCATCACGACCCTATCTTTACGGAGTAGTCAGATACAACTCTTTATTTAAAAATAATTCACATTTAGCATTACTTTACTATAAGTCTATCATAACAACAATATCGTCGATCTAGACTCGAAAAATGTCGCAATTTAATTTAATAAAATAAACGCTGAAAAAAACAAAAAAAGAAACTAAAAATACCTATAAAATTAAAACTAAAACTCTCGCCGCATTTCCTCACTCGTTGAATTATAATGGAAATATTCTGTTTTAGGTAGTTATGGCATTTGGGATCGCGACACTCTTGAAAAATTTGTTTACCCAGCTCTTTTATGAATTTGTGGGTATCAAGAGAATATACCCCCATTGTTTCAACCCCAAATGCCACAAAGTTATAATTTTGTTTAATATACAAACAGTATAAAATAATTACAATATAAATTAAAACTACTTAAAAGTAAAAATTAAAATAAATATAAACTAAACCTAATAAAAAATAAACTATAAGTAAAAAATGTCCTCTAGAGACGACCCTTCAGTGATAGTCCCCAGAAGACTGGCAACATTTCCCCTCTGTATAGCTAAGCTAATACGTTGGCAGAAATAATTGCCAGCCTTCCTGTCTCCAGACTTTTCCGTTAGCCGTTTGGACAACTCCTTGGCCAGACGCTTGGCTGAGTGTCCCCATGGGCCCATCGTCTCGACCCCAAACGGCGCAAATTCGTAACCTGTACTGAGGTTGGCGTATTTGCGCAGCTTGAGGTTCTCAGCAGAAACCGCCGCACTTCCCGCGCTTGACGAGGTCGCCTGGATGTGTGATGGGGCTAATGTGTCTACACATGTCGCATCCCACACCAGGGACCTGCCAAGTTTCCACGGCCCAACGGTCATGCCGTCGGGTCTTTTGCCATCGCTCCGCGCAATCCCAGAGGGTTCTAGGATCGCGGGTACTCCAGCAGTGACAAAAGCCCTTCGAATGATGTCGTTTAAAGCAGCGTGACGAGGAATGCGGCCAGCACTTCTAGCGCAAGAAAGCCCATGGTGTCCGAGATGTTCCACGGGCTCTCCACACCGACACTGGTGTGGGTGGACAGTCCGGGCTCCGAGACGAAGGCACACCGCCATTGTCAGTGTATTTCGATCAAGGAGTGTGCCAACCGATGCTGAGGGAAAAGCCTGCAACCAGAGACCCGACTCCCTAGTGGAAACGGCCATGAGGCGAGCCCGCTCTCTCGTGTTACTGGAAGATAAAATATCGTCCAGTACCAGTTTGCAGAGCGGCTCGTCCCATAGTCGTTGAAATTTTGTTAAATTTGGAACAGATTTATTGGGGCATGCTACTGACCAGGCATCTCTGGCATCTGACAAGTACGACGGCTCAACGGAACCCAAGGATGGGTTTGTGATTTTCCCGTAGAGCTCGACAGTACTATGTACAGACGACAGAAACGCTGGCAGTGCTACACTAGAAATTTTGCGAGTTCCCAGACCTCCGAACCGAATCGGTAGTGAAGCTTGGGCCCAAGTACGGTCATTCATGGGGCAATTTAGAATTTTAATTAGTGAATTTTGCAAAAGTTTATCTAGTAAAAGAAGTTCGTCCGGAAATTTCCAAAGTTGGGAGCAGCGGAGTACATAAGTAAATTTGGGTGCAAACAAACAAAATCGGATGATAAAAAGTGCCATGTGGGGTTGAATTTGGAATAAGCGTTCTGAAGTTGAGTTAAATTTATTTAATTGTTCCTGAACGTAAATTTGGATCGATTCATCTAGGATTGGTGATCCTAGAAGTCGAAGGGTTTCATTGTTTAAAATTTTAATATTGGGTGCCAGACTGTTGAAAAGAGAAATAATTTCGGATTGTTTACCAGATGTTAGTAAATTTGAAATATACAGTTCACATTTCGAGAAATTTAGTTCTAAACCGATTGTGCCAAAATCTTTTATAAGTTTTTGAAGGTCGCCGAGAACCGTATCCACATTTCCTCCAATCGTGCCATCATCAAGATACCATATGTTAAATTTTGAATTTAGGCTGCTTATTATCTTATGAATTGCCAAACTGAAGATGGCAGGGCCGAGTGGATCGCCCTGTTGGCAACCGACTGCCGAAAGTAAAGTATTGTTTTTGTAAATTAATTTTGAAGGTGTACTATAGTTTTGCCAAAGATAACTGTAAATTTCTGGGGTGTGTTGTTTTATTTGTTCCAACATGGCACCTCTATCAACCGAGTTAAAGGCGTTTTTGACGTCCACCTTTAACAGCACATCTCCCCCGTGATTCACTACAAAGCTCCGAGCAGCGTGGACAGCAGCTTCACAGCCACCCTTGGAGCCAAACCCCACTTTATTTTGTTTAATGCTATTATATTTGATGTCTTTTTAAATTTGGCTGTATGAGCAGTCGAACCGGCCTTTTTAGATGTAGAGGAAATGTGGCAAGCGGCAAAGGTATCCACACAGGTGGCATCCCAAACAAGACATCATCCCTCACTCCATGGTACAAGAGACATACCATCCGGCCTTTTACCACCACTACGTAAAAGACCTGATGGTTCTAGGACGGACGGGATTTTAGCAGACCATAAACAAAAATAAATAAATAGATTGCATCTAGAATAAATCCGAAGATTTTCGAAACTTACTAGAGAAGTATAATTTACGTGAAGTGTAACGCGAACAATCTTGCTTGACCGCCTCCGTGGTAACAAACGTTGCCGTGAACTCGGGAGGTCGTGGGTTCGATTCCCACCGGGGGCAAGTTGTACATTGTATAATTTGTCACGGTCTGGGTGTTTATATGTATAATATGTATATGTTTACAAAAAAAAAGTATAGGTAATATGTAGTTTATCAACCATCTAGTTTCCGTAACACAAGCCTCGTAGCTTACCACGGACACTAGATGGCGCTGTGTGACCTGTCTGGAAATATTTATTTATTATCCTCTTCAATAAAATAAGGCCCGCATCTTCAGTGCAGTGCAGGTGGGACTTTGTATTCTAGGGGCTGTATAATGATGGAAATATTTGTCCTGTTTCAGGTCTAAAGCACCGACTCTTTACGTGGACGAAACATCGCCTCCTGTGCGATTTGTGTTGATGACCGCAAAATATTTGAATTTGCAGCTTAACATTGAAAATGTCGATTTGTTTAAAAAGGAAAACTTGTCTGAGGAATATAAGAAAGTACGTATATTACCTGTAATTATTTGTAACATTTTTAGTATTTTATACATGCACTGCGTTTGATTTGGCGCTGTAAGCGGTTTTTTTTTACGGAATTTCGCTTTGACAGGCAATCGGGTAGCAATAACCAAAGACAAGAACCAGGGTTTCACAGCGAATAACGTTACAGATTTAATGCTTTTTATTTCCGGCCGTTTTTGACTTGAAAACAAAAATCTATAAAGCGCTGATGCTTTTAGTCACTACAAACAGTCGTCCGACTTGCATAAAGGAAAGCTAAGCAAAATTACTTAATGAAGGTGTGTTGTGTTTTGATATAAAAGTAACAATTTAATTATATGCATAGTTTTATATGTATGTATCATCACGACCGTTTCCCTTTCGGGGTGGTCAGAAACCACGCTTATAAGCGGATTCACATTTAGCCAACTTTACTTTAGGCCAATTATGACAAGTGGCAAGCTCGTCGATGATTAGCATAGTTTTAATAACGAGATATACAAACAAATAGTGTTAATATTTGCTACTGCAGCACACAGTTGCCGAGAGAGAGAGAGAGAGAGAGAGAGAGAGAGAGAGAGAGGGAGAGGCTGGTTACAGTAAAACAATGTTTAATGAGGATGGGAATGCACTGTATTATTAATTTATGTAAGTACTCGTATAGTTTTATTGTGTCAAAAATAGGGACACTGCCTTCAGGAGCCCAGAATTTCTTTTCCAGAAGGCAGTGCTCACTAACTAAAATTATTTGATTATGATCCAATAAACGTTATTTTATTTATTTATTTTTTAAAGAGAAGAAAGACGAAATACTGTTAACTTTGAAACGCTGTAATAGCTTTACTTCGTTTTGCTTTGTTTTATGCAAGACTTAAAGTGTCAGCGCTTTGAAGTAACAATTTTCCAAGTCAAACACGACCTCGCTCCCACCTCAATCCGTGTTCAGGTAACCTCTCAAAGAGCGCTTTTATAGTTCCTCTAGAGACGACCCACCAGGGATAATCCCAAGAAGACTGGTAATACGAGTATATGCCTTCAGATGCTTGGCTAATGGTCCCCATTATTCGCAGTATAAATTTTATTAGATATTTTCAAAATATTTTTTTAAATAGACAAACAAACGACTAGCCGCTTGTAATTGCTGACAATAAAAATAGACTATAGTGATATTAAAATAAAATATAATCAGTTTTTATTTGTCACAATAATATATGTTAATAAAAATATAAAATAAAGTTAAAAATAAAACAATGCCATGCTAGTACCAACACTTATGTCTGGAAGCGAGACGTGGATATGTCAGAATACGCATGAGAGTAGAGTTAATGCAGTAGAAATGAGGTCTTTGCTTCGGAAATGCGGCGTCACTTTGACGGACCGTATACATATAACGAAATGCGCAAAATGGTAGGTATAAAAGAAAGCATAGGTACAAAAATAAGGAAAGGCATGCTCCGATGGTTCGGGCATGTTGAAAGGATGAGCGAAGAGAGATTGACGAAACAGATATATAATTCGAAAGTTGTCCCTGGCAGACCAAGACTTGCCTATCACGATCAAATAAATAAAACATTAGCTGAAGGTGCATTAAAAAGCCATCGAAACAAAAGGGCATGTATGAAGAGTTTGATGTATGTCGAAGAAGCGAAAAAAAAACGTACCTGTATGTTTTATTTCACCATATTTATTATTATAGCATAGCCGACATTTAAATTTAGTTGAACAGTACCTAATATAAATAAAAGTTATAAAAAAAAAACAAATTAAAAAACAAATTAAAAAAACCAAGAACAGAAACCTAGACGGAGCTGCCCCAGTCTGCTTCACAAGCAGCCATGCAATGCTGCAGTTTTCTATGGAGATCTGTCGCTTTTCATTCTTATATTTCGAACCGAACCGCAAGTCGAGAGCGTCAGCATTAGGCCCCTGTGCTTGATATAGGCATATCAGCAATATGCTGTAAGAATTAATCAAAAATATTAATAAATGATATAAGTACCTAAGTATATTTTTTTTTCAAATTTTAGATAAACCCATTGCAAAAGGTGCCGGCGATGGTGACAGGGGAGCACACAATATTGGACAGTAACGCCATATCTATGTATTTATGCCAGAAGTACAATATCATCGGCCAAGAACTGTATCCGACGAGTCTATTGGAGAGGTCGAAAGTAGACCATCTGATATTTTTTAACGCTACAGTACTGTTTCCAATCGACAGAGATGTTTATGTAAGTGGTATTTTATTAAATTTAACTTGCAAAATTTGTTTGGGTGCAATCTAGTAGTTTTCAACCGATTTATTAATTAACGTGTGATTTTATATGGTCTTACGTTAGTGTTGCCAAATTGTGGTATTGGTCTCGAATTATTTGCAAGACGACCGATATGTTACCAGGATTAGTTGTAGTAGATTGGTCCTACGCAAGAGTCTTGCAATACTCTTTTTGGGATGGGATTGCCATCATGACAAGTGGTAAGCTCGTCGTTATCTCTAGCGTACCAAACTCGAAAAATACACAAATAAATTAACTAAACTATTGTGTCCCGACCAGAAATCGAACCCGGCACCCCCGCAACTAAATCCACGGACTTAACCGCTAGACTTTTCGCTCCGACAGTTTTTATTACTGATGAATAAAACATCATGTAAAGCGATAAGATTGGTCAATAAGATCTATAACTATTCCAAACTTCAAGTGAATCAGACCTAGTTCTGAAGATAGTACTTTCCGGACATACACTATACTTGTGTTTGACTTGTCGCTTTAAGCGCTTTTTTCACCTTATTTCGCTTTGAAAAGCGTTCGACTTGGCGTTGCTCTATAGTCTTCATACACTTTAAACAAAATTCGGTAAAAAAGCGAGATCTAGCGAGTAATATAAAATAGACTGCCTCCGTGGTCTAGCGGTTAAGTCCGTGGATTTAGACTCGGAGGTACCGGGTTCGATTCCTGGTCGGGACACAAAAATATTTATAAATGTAAATAAATACATTTAATTAATATTTAATTTATTTGTGATATTTCTCGAGTTTGGTACGCTGGAGACATCGACGAGCTTGCCACTTGTCATGATTGGCCTATAGTAAAGTTGGCTAAATGTGAATCCGCTTATTTATAAGCGTGGTTTCTGACCACCCCGAAAGGGAAACGGTCGTGATGATACTTTACTAATATAAAATAGAAATTAAAGGAAGGCTGCAAAATTTCACACCATTTTCGACCACGAATGATTTTCTTTGATCGCACTGCCCGGAAGAAAGGCATTCGCAGTAAAATCGGTAACGTCATTCGCTGTGAAACCAGCTTCCTTGTCTTTGGTTATTCGATGCCTGTCAAGCGAAATAAAGTAACAAAAAACCGCTTACAGGGACAAGTCAAACACAGGGCTTATCATTATTCTCGGGTAATATCGCGCACCCAAGTAATTATGCGTTTTATTTTATTGCAGTCTGATTTCTTCCGTCGTGGTGATAAGGACTATTCTATCAACAAGGAAGATTTACAATTATGGCGTGATGCAATAGACTACTTGGAAACTCTCCTAGAACACAATTCTTGGCTTTGTGGAGATCATGTAAGTATTCTATTTGAATAAAACTATGTAGATAAATTACATTAGTTACTCTTACTTAAAATGGCAATTGGTCGGACACGTGTGTGGCAAAATCAATGAGCGATACTGGAAGAACAGATGGACGTAATACCTAAAAAAAGATCTCTGGTTCCCACCAGAGATTTTGAATTGTTCCATCGTTGAACCGTTTTTCCCCAAAGCAAGGCTAAGCGCGTTTCTTTTACTGAATTTTGCTTAAAGCGAATGAAAGCTACTTGAATGACTTTCAAAGCGAAATAAAGATAAAAAGCGCTTTTCTTTGCTTTCAACTCGAACAGGGCATATATAGTTATTGTACTATTACGTGACGGCAGCCATTTGCAACTCCAGTGTTTCCGAGCGAAAATCAAACATATTTAAAAGTAGCGATTAGCGTTAGACGATTTAAATCGTAAAATACCCATAAAAAACTTTTTTTTCCAGGAATCAAGTAAAATAATTTAAAATCCATTTTTAAAAAAATGTGAAGTAGCCTATTTAACCATTTAAGTTTTTTTACTGAGCACGACAACTGACACCGCTCCCACCTGATGGTAAGCGGTACGCGAGGTCCAAGACATCAGTCCCTACAAATGGGGAAACACACTGGCTGGGATGGCATTTCACATCTTCAGCGTGCGACAGATGTAAGAGTCTCCAAATTTATATGTACGCGTAGGGATAGTGGCTACGGTATGTGGATGCATATTTTGGCCTGTGCGAGTGGTTCGGTTGCGGAATAGAGAAGAAGGGATAAGGTTGTGGAACTCTTCTGAACATTTACCGTAGTATAGCTTGTAGAACACGCTCAGGGTCACGTCAGCCGCCAGTTTGTACATTAGAAGTAATTTTTAACTTTAATTGATAAGTTGTGCGAGGAGTGCTAAGAAGTATATATTCAAAATAAAAATGACAATGAACCTTAATAAAATAAACAAATTAACATGGATATTTTCATCGTGTGTTAAAAAGTGTTAAATTAAAAATTCCGAATACGGATATTTGAATATCAAAAATGGATGGGCTGCTATTTCACGGACTACTACTAACCATTGTAGGCATAGAACTTAAACATTTTGGACACAGAGTTAAGGAAGCAGAGACAACATATTATTTAGTCGTATAACCATATAAGTTGCGCTTACTCATTCTCATCGCAAAGATCATATAGCTATCTCACTTCCTCAGTTCACATACACACTGCATAAACGAGCAACCGTGGCATTTTTTCATTGAAACCATAGACTACAAGGCAATTGACAGACAATAAAGTAACAACAGCGAACTCAACCATCTCGACTTATTATTGTGATTATTCATTATTTAACTAAAATTACATCTTGAAAATTTTACTAAATCATGGTCTAGTGTAGTGCTTATATGTGCGACAGTGCAAAACATAAAAAAGTGCTAGGAATAACCTTCCACAAGTAAGTTTTAAATGTTGACACCATGCATTCAAACACATAATTCAATAAAATTAGTGATTATTTTTGTAATTTCAAAATATGTGAGAGACAGAAGATATATTTCATTGTATTCTAACGAAATTAAAATAATAATCTTACAATTTTTGTTGCTTTATTAGAGAAAAACGTAAAAATTGTTGCAAAACAACAACATTGACAGTTCCATCAACACAGGGTCGGATTTGTAAAATTAATAATTTTTATATTATTTTTTTACCGTTTTATTGTTGTGACCGCCTCCGTGGTCTAGTGGTAAATCCTATGGAATTGTATCCACAGAGTGCCCGCAGTGCGTAGATTCGATTCGTACCCAAGGCCAAAAATATATTTACGTTTTTCGCTTAGGTTGTCTGGGTGTCCATACTAATATTATAAACGTGAAAAAAGCTTTTATGTATGTTTGTCCGTCTTTCACGCCTCTATTTATCATCACAGCCCTTAGAATACAGATACCTAGACCTCCACTATTGGAGATGGGTCTTCCAGAAATATTTCTGGAGAATTCGGCCTACACACGCCACGCTGGCCAGACGGATTGGCGAGGGTCTCATGTAAATTTTAATGACAATTTCTTAACGATTTCACAAGTTGGTATTAGTAGAACCGGGTTAATTAGTAAAAAAGGTTGTTTTTTTTTTTTTAAAATATTTCCAGACAAGTCACACAGCGCCATCTAATTTCCGTGGTAAGCTATGAGGCTTGTGTTACGGAAACTAGATGGTTGATAAACTACATATTATACTTTTTTTTTTTTTTTTTGTAAATATATACATATAAACACCCAGACCGAGACAAATTATACAATGTACAACTTGCCCCCGGTGGGAATCGAACCCACGACCTCCCGAGTTCACGGCAACGTTTGTTACCACTAGACCACGGCTTAAAGTGCTCTCCAAGGCACGGGAACGGTGGTGTTGTAAATCTGACTAATGTATGCAAGAAAAGTGTATTTCTCATTGGTACATGCCGGGGTTCAAACCAACCTTTTTTGGATTTTAGGGAATGCATTCTATCAACCGAGCTACCTTTTTGGCCTTTTTGGTTTGGTTTCTGTCATTTCTAGTACTCAAACCTCAGTTGCTCCAGTAGAGACTTTTGATCCATATAAGAAACAGGATCGATCGGCATAAAAACAAAAGTTTTTGCTGACTAGATTTTTCCAAAATCTGTGAATGAAGTTCAGAATATCTCAATAAGTTATGGATGGTCTCCTAGGAACGTTTTCCTGTAACTATAACGGTTAAGATATTTGCCCTTACTGTCCCGTCTCAAAACTCCACCTTGTATAGATACAATACTTAGATTTATTTCATACTTACAAAACATTTATGGAAGTTAAGTTATAAAACAATAATTATTATTTATTTTTCAGAATAATATGAGAGCGGTAAAAAAAAAGTACTTTTTTGGATAAAAGAAAAGAGACATGTTTGAAATTTTAAATAGGGTATAAACATTACAGAAAACTCCAAGCAACTTCAACCGCATTACCATCCGGTTGTCTCGTCATAATTTTTACGTTCCCCCCCCGACCATTTAGGGCCCATTCGGCCGGTACAGAGGGGTTCGGTATCTCTTCGAGACCCAGATACCACTCGCCATCCGGTCCAAAATTAGCGTGCCATTGCTTTGAATAATATATGTAAGAAAATATAAATAAACGATTTTATTATATTATGTTGTATTTTTTAAAAAACCATATAGCTAAAAATACTCATTTCATTATTTTAATCGTAGAACACAAAACCTATCTTCCGAAGTGGGCTTTATACACTGATTCAGGACGGATTTGTGAGCGATATGCATAATTATACTTATATAATAATATTTTGACATTTCGCAAATGAGTGCGGTCCTGTCTTCTGTATTAGTGTGCGAACATTACTTGTGTGTGAGAAATGCCACGCTTTGACCGCAGTTAGATCACCTCTGCTTCCCTATCTCTGTGATTTTGGATGGAAAAAGTAGAAAGGTATTTTTTTTTTAATTAATGAAAACGACATCAAATTAAATTTAAAAATAATTTTACTTGACAATTCACATCTTTTAACAGCTCTATATTGAAGTAATATACAAACAGTATAAAATAATTACAATATAAATTAAAACTACCTAAAAGTAAAAATTAAAATAAATATAAACTAAACCTAATAAATAATAAACTATAAGTAAAAAATGTCCTCTAGAGACGACCCTTCAGTGATAGTCCCAAGAAGACTGGCAACATTTCCTTTCTGTATAGATAAGCTAATACGTTGGCAGAAATAATTGCCAGCTTTCCTGTCTCGAGACTTTACCGTTAGCCGTTTGGACAACTTCTTGGCCAGACGCTTGGCTGAGTGTCCCCATGGGCCCACAGCTCTATTGAAACGAATAATTTGCGAAAAAACAAATCGATTAAAACTAAATCGGTGGGCTATTGTAAAATATAATTATAAAGCACGAGATTGGATCAACTCACAAATCACCAAAAGCCTATCACCATAAATATATAATATTTTACTTTAGTAATGGTAACGATAAAAGTTTAAAATGTCATCGAAATCAGTTGACGGTTGACTTTCAAAATAAATCTGGTATATTAGACGCCATTTGTAACTTGATTTGGTGCAACCCAGCCTAAATATTCATATTTATTATTGTTCATATTTTATGATCCCTAAGGAGTTAGCTGGTGAAGAATGCCTAGGCGTTGTATCAATCACACATCTTTTTTGCAGATAACTTTAGCGGATTTATGCTGTGCGGCCACTATAAGTTCCTTTCTAGAATTGGTCCCGATGGGTCTCGCTGGATCTCCATACGTGGTGAGGTGGCTCTTCAAAATGAAGGAACGGCCCTTCTACAAGGCAAACCAACAAGGAATCAAACGACTCAAAACTTACATAGATTTGATTAAACAAGAAAATAATTAAAATTGTTTAACTTGATTTGAAAATAAATGTTAATAAATATATGTTAGTTTTATTATTGATACTACCTATGAGACGTTTTTTACAAAGTCTATTGCGTATACCATCAACGATATGCTATACAACATTTTTGCACATACTCGTACACTGAGAATGCCAATCTAAAGCCACGTTTAAAACTCTCTCAAAACTAAGGCTGTCACAATATGTTAAGGGAGTAAGTCGAACTCAAATAAATGGTTTTAGTTATTAATATGAATTGGTAGCAAGGTTCGTGGATGGTATTCACAATAGAGTGACGCAGTTCAATGGCTCAAAAGTTAAACAAGAATGTTTATTTACTTCTAGCAAAGCATAGGACGCATCTGTGTTGAACTTGGTACTTTTTTACTCTATTTTGCTTTGACAGGCGTAGTAGCGTTTCATTCGATATAAAGCAAATTTCAGTAAAAAAAAGCGCACTTTGCTTAGTACGTTTAAGAAGATAGGTAGATTTTTGGAAGGTCAAAGTCGAATGTGCAGACAATAAGATTTCTCAAGCTGATAACACCTAGCTATCTTCTATTACGCAGACAATGCCAAGTATTGCTGGCGATCCCTAAACCCCTGGCATAAGTGCTCAATAAATAATAGCACAACTAAGGGCCGGATTAATAGTCGGATCCAAGCATGGTCACTTTCATATTAAGTTAACAAGCCAATATGAGGCTGCTGACAAAATGCAAACCTTCTGGATCTACTTACTCCCTGCGTGGTTGGATAAATGGCGTATGTCTATCAATGTCGGCAAAACTGCCGCATTGATAACATCCAGATGCCGACTGCTTCCACCACTGCAGCTTCGGGGACAGAACATCGAGTGGACGCCGACCGTCAAATACCTGGGCTGCATCATTAACAGGACGTTAACAATGGGTGAAATGGCCTGCCACGCCGTCAATCAGGCAAAGGCGGCCCGAGCCATGTTACGTCCTGTTATGAATTCCAGATTGCCGCTCAGGTTGAAGGTCCGGATCTACAAGATGTTCATCCGTTCCCGTCTTACCTACTCTGCGCCAGCCTGGCACCACCTTCTGGCCAAAACTAATAGGGACAAGATCCAAAGTCAGCAGAACATATCGCTCAGAGTGGTCTCCCGAGCGCCATAGTTCGTGCGTAATTCCGTCATAGCTCGAGATCTGGAGATGCCTAGTATTGAGGAGTTTGTCGTTGGCCTGACTAGACGTATGTTCTATCGGGCCGACAACGGACACTTCAAGCATCTCCAGAATATCGCTCCGTCTTGCGCTCGGCCCCCCAACGGGAGACCACTTCCTAGAGAAGTGCTCCTGGAGGAGAACTGAAGTAGCCGAACCCAGATCCCCTGGGCTCGTGAGCCATACGGGCGCTGTTATACCAGTAACGGTGCCCAGCACTAAAGGTGCATGAATTACCAGCGGGTGATTACTCGCTGAGATACTGCCGGGGAGAACGGGGGAATGTCCCCATCCCCAACCCAGGCCCATTAGACATCCGGGCCTGGACGACCCCACTGTCTGTCTGTATTAAGTTAAATGCGAGCTCGTGGTTAGATCTGAATATTAATCCTGGTCCTTAGTAAGCAAAACTTTTAAGGTCCGGTAAATCAACTTATTTCATAGCACGGCTTTCTTTACTTATGTGGTCGCCGCACATGTACAAATTCATCTATCTAAGGAAGATTTATTCTTAAGAAAATGGTGAATTATTTAGATTGAAATATAACCTGAATACCTAAAATGAACGCAGATACGCCGGCTTCAAATGTCAAAAGTCTATAGTCAATGGCGGCTATTGATTGGTCGACGAGAAATGTAAAAAATGGCTGCCTTGCCTTCTCCTACTCAGGTAGAATAAATTTAATTTCTCTAGTTATTACGTGTTTTATCGCCCTAATAATTACGCCGTTATAAAGTGCTTAAAGTGTTTTACATTTAATGTTAAAATTGTCTCGGTGATGAGTTTGTTTCTTGTAGAAAATGCGTTACAAAGTCGAAGTTTTCTATTAGAAAATATTCTTACTGAATATTATTGGATTTTCTTATGTATTATTATGTATTAACCACTGCGGTTGTAATGATGTCTCAGTAAAGTATCGGTGTATTGGTTTTTTATAGTATAAACGCTTAAAACTTCGGAATTATTATAAAAAATGCGCGAACATTGAATGTCAATTGTGAATTCAAATGTCACACCCATTGATGATTTTACTATAACTTGGTGTTGAATGGGTTATTTGTAGTGGAAAGTGTACTGAAGTTGAGAGAATGTTGTTGCAGGTGGCAGGGACCCACAGTGGAATATATGAAGCTTATTATCACCAGGTAAGCCTTGTTTTTAGTTTTATATACCTTTCTTAAATATTTACTTCTATTTAGAACTACCATATACATTTAGAGACTCCTACATCTGTCGCACAAGAAAGATGTGGAATGCTCTCCCAGTCTGTTTGTTTCCCCACTTCTATATAAGTCCGTCAATCAAAGTCTGAAAAAGCACCTTGCTAAGCTTTCGTAATGGTAGGTATGATGTTTGTAATGAGTGACTGGGCTCAGTTCTCCCATTCTTAGACTTCGCTTACTTCTTATCATCAGGTGGATGCCATGCCACATGCTCAGTAATAAAACATTATTAAAAAAATCTTTTAATAAAAAATATTAAATAATAATAGAGAAAAAAATACAATTAAATTAAACTTTCTTGCACATTCTTAATTTAAATTTTGTCACATTACGTAATTTACCTAAAGACATATCTTTGCATCACTTACTGAAAGAATTGGGCCTAAGCAGGTCTGCCGTCAATACATTTATGGAACGAGCTTCCAAGACGGCATTAACGGAATCATACAGTATTTGGTTGGGTAGGGAGAGAAGTAGAATGGTGGATAGTGAGTGTATTATCGCGCAATAGAAAAAAAGGAGGCCTCCTTTTCTTAAACCAGCCTATTGTCGGTCGCAAGCCCGAGACACCATTCTTCTCATCTCTCACCCACACACGATGGACCCGGCACCCGCACGGTGAATCCATGGAATGCTTAGAAATTTGTCTCCTCTCCCGAAGTTTCAGCCAAGTTACAACTTAATAATTTACTTCTTTACGCGATTTCTCTAAGGTAAATCGTGTAGTAAAGACGCTTTAAAATTATAAAAACTACAATTGAATTAATTTAATGTGATGTGGTCTTGGCTCAGCTTTAGTTATCTGTGAATCACATATTGTGATGTACTTACTCGGCTTTTGTTATGGCAAAAGCTTAGCTTAAATATGAACATAAATGGCAACATGAAAAACAACTATTTCCACATATTACTGATTCCACAAGTTTTTATATGTCGAGCTGGGACCAACAAGGCACGGCAATAGTGGTGAATAAGACAAATTTCTTAGCATTCATTTGGGTTTATTTAGCTTCTCATGCAGGCAACAAGACATTCCCCATTCATTAGTCTGCTCTCCAACCAAATACTGTATGATTCCATTAATGCCATCTTAGAATTTCGTTACATAAATATATTGACGGCAGACCTGTTTAGGTTATATTACTATTCTTTTAGTAAGTGGTGCAAAGATTTTTCTGCAATTCCTCTACTAAATGAGTGACAAATGTATGTAAGAAAAGTGTATTTCGGTATAGTACATGGCAAGATTCGAGCCACACCTTTGGTTGTTGAGGAAAGCAATGTTACTACTGGACTATTACCTCTCTTATACTGTATGATGATGTAAAAATAACTGTTTAACATATCAGAATAAATCACAATCTTCATGTCAGACTCATATCAGTTAATGTACCAGTTTTTATTAATAACCACTAAGTACTATTCCAATAAGAATCAACACAATTAGTTTTTGGGCCATACAAAAAAAACTCAGGTGTGTGTCAATTTAAGCCAAATAATCTCTTCACAGATAACATTAACCAAAAAACCTTGTTTGTGATCATTTATATAAATCTATGGTATCTATCTTATCATGAATTATTCAACAGGGACTGTCTCTAAATATATTCATAAAACTAATAACTTCTTACTTTCTTATAAAAAAATATTTTATATTATTTAAATATATTATGACCTCATATACATTTTAACTATTTACTTAATTTTCGTTCTTATTTTAACACATATTTGACACCATCCATTGTGCTTGTCTATCACCCTGTCCAACCAATTAGTGTATGATTTCCCTAATGGAAAATATACAAATGGAAGCTTGTTTTATAAATGTATTGACGTCAGACCTGCTTAGGGCCAATTCTTTCAGTAAGTGTTAATGAACTTAATCTTAGGTTCATAGGATTTTGTTATACCTAATAGATGAAAAATAAAAAACTATAAGTATTCCTATGTAACTATTTATTTATAATTTTGCAATTATTTGGTTCTGTCAAAATACCCATCTAGATTAAAATATGATAGCAGTGGAGCGGATAAAGGTCTGTGTGTTATAGGGGCTGTTGTAATGATGATTGATGATGGTTTCAGGTTGACCCAAGTGGGTGTGGTGCCATCCAGGCACTGGACGCTGCTCGCTTCCTGAAGAAGTCTCGGCTCAGCGATGTGGTGCTCAGCAAAATCTGGGACCTCTCAGACCCCACAGGACGGGGGTTTCTTGATAAGGTCAGTGTACATAAGCTACCCCATAACTATTTATGGACAATTAATCTGATTATTTATTTAAATAGAAATAGAGGGATATCGCTGTGCAACTACATATAAGTGAAAACTGTTAATTGTCTGTATTGTATCTAAACTTAAGTTTATAAGTCCAAAATAGCTGTAGGTAATAAATAAATATTTAAGTGTAGAAATGCTACTAAGAAAAAAAAAACAGTTACCCGCCCTTAGTAATTTTTTAGTTCATATTTTAATTTATTAATTTGTATTGTATTATTTATTGTAAATACTGTATACACTACATACTAATTGAGGAATAAATGGCTTTATTATTATGCATCACCTATTTACTTAAATGGAAACAATCTTAATAATGAAGAAATTTGATTTGTTAATCTAATGTTTCCACCTTGTAGATGGACTCTTTATTGATTAATGTCATTAATCTTCTATACCCTGATTCTAGCTATATCATATTGCTGGATATAGTTGCAGTGATTTTACACTTTGCACACATTGCTATAGAGATAAATTTGATAATGTTTTTTTGTATGAAATTGTTATCTGCCAGTTATCAGTGACACAGCATCCTTTGTGTTTTTATGAAGCTATTTTAATAGTGTTCATGCATTTCAATTCAAGTGGTTGTTTTAGTTTTTTAAATTATAATTTAGTTTTATCAGACTTTTAAAACAAAATTGTTTTTTTTTTTATTAAAAATTATGGACTTTCCAAGTATGGAAAATAACCATGGAACTTGCACTAATCTTGAAGAGGTAATTTTAATTGAATTATATTTTTTTTGTAATATATGTTTGGTATTTGCACTTTCATTATTTCAGCCAATGACGTGGCTCATAGGCATACATTAAACATGTCTTAAGATAATTAGCCGTTCTGCAACCGACCAAAGACTTCACACCATATTCACTGCCTCTGTGGTCAAGCGGTTAAGTCAAATCAATCAAATCAAATCAAAATAATTTATTTCCATTGGTTCTCTCAAAACAACTTGGATACAGTCAGAACTAATAAAATCAATACAATTTTCACAAAATATGTACTAATAAAAGTGGTAATAATGGTTGGACCGTAAACAGGCAATAATCCATATTTATGTATGCCATGCACAACATTATTGCTATAAGCAAGTAAAACTAACTAACTTAGAAACTACTTAAATAAGATTGTGGCTGTAAAGAGGCTGTGTCAGTTTACATTCTAAATACTTAATAATTATGATGTGTAGAAATTATATACATATGTCAGATAATTTATAAATGTATAGAACAATAAATAATAATAATAATAATAAAAAATACTAATAATGATATGTCAATTAAACATAAATTCATAGCTGTAAATGGGCCGTGTCATCTTTTATTCTAATAGCATTAATGTTAATTAATATTCGTGGCTGTAAAATGGCCGTGTTACCTTACAATCTAAATAAAACATTCTATGTCAAGTAAACTTAAATTTAAATTAAGTTTTTAAGTATGTTGATTAAGACTCGTAGGTACCTGGTTCAATTTCTCGTTGGGGCACAATTTGTAATAGTTCTCCAGTTTGGTACGCTAGAGATATCAACGAGCTGGCCATTTGTTAATATGCAGCATGTTAATAACATTGGGTAAATGTAAATCCGCTTTTTTATGCATGGTTTCTGACCACACAAGGATATGGTTGCGATAATACTTTGCTTTTTTACTTTTCCAATAGGTGATGAGTGGACTGATGGTGGTAATTCGCCCAGTCTGCTGGGGCATGAAAGTATCCACCGTTTGTGCCGATAAACCCAGTAAAGTGTATCCACACGTTTCGGCATCAGGCTCGGAATTGCTGTCATGCCCAGTCAAGCAGGCACAGTGTTAGAGACTGATGTCAGTCATGAGTGTCTGATTCCAGTTGCTAATATTCATGGACCTTGCGCGCCACTTTCCATCAGGTGGGCACAAGGTCACATGTCATGCTAGAATAATAAAATAAAATAAAAGTTGTTAAACTTGTCAAGTTGCTCCGTTGTGTTACTTCTAGTATAAAATTTAATATTTTTGATATTGAGATTCTTTCACATTTATAAATATTATAGATATAGTTGTGCGTAAGTTTATCAAGTAATCAGTATATAAAAAATTAAGGCGCAATATTAGGCCAATTGTTTGTAAAAGTGTTGTTACATTGTTTCAGGCGGGTTTATTTGTGGCACTGAAATTAGTTGCGCTGGCGCAGGCCGGCAAGGACATCAACATGACCAACATACACGCAGAGACCCCACCACCTAAAGTTGTAAGTATCATATAATATTTATTAATTTTAAACTTAAGGATCAATGTATTTGATGCGAACAAATAATAATAATAAAGTTATTGCATGAGTTTATCAAAAGTAACGGAATTATATATGAATTCAAGTTAACATGCCATACAGAAATAGAAGCTCTGCGACAGCAGATAATTACGTTGGCTTGCTGGTTTGCTTTCTAAAACAATAATTTTAAAATCTCTTTTTAAATCTTACTGTCAAATCTTTACACGAGCAGTGCGTTACGTAAGCTGAAAAAAGCGAACCACCTAGAGAAAACTTACGATTTTTTAGACTAAACTTTTTCAGTTTGCGCGCACTTACAAAATTAATATACTACTAATATAATAATACTGGTAGTCGTTAGTACTCGAAAAAAAGGCATGTACCTTTATTTTACTAGGTAGAATGGCACAAAAAATATCAGAGATTGTAACCATTCACATTTATCATTATTCTAGGGTGATTTACCTAAAGTTCCGCCGCCATCTTTATCGCGGCCCGCACCGCCCGGTGATTGGTCGATGAAGCCGGCCGAGCGAGACAAGTACAGTCAGCTGTTCGATTCTCTGCAGCCAAGCAATGGACTCATACCAGGGAACAAAGTAAGTACAATTGTTTATTTAATTATTTTGGAAAACTAACAGTTGTCAACTTTAAAATAAATAACACGCAAAATTAAAAATAAATAAATTATGTTTTTAAATAGTCTTAAGCTCCTCCTATTGTATCCATAATACACTTCCAAATCTGTTTTAAAACTACTAAAAGAAACTAACGGTTTTGCTGAAGAACAATCTAAGAATTGACCACCAATTTGTTTATAATGTAATAACTCCACTTTTAAATAAATACGTAAGAGTTGTCGACCAAATTCTGCTGTTGAAACCAAACTATAATAGCAGTGTTTCTTGATGTCCGACAGGCATTTGATAAGGTGTGGCTGACTTTTAAAATTAATACTAATCCCACATAATGTAAATACCCTCTTGAAGTAACGCCTAGAAAACAAATTTTCCAAGTAGTTGTTAATGGTCTGATTTTTTAACATAAGACAGGTGTGCCGCAAGGTTAGGTACTGGGACCAATACTTTATAGTAAATATTCCTGAGACTTGGTCGCGGCATTATTAGTAATAATAATACTTACACAAAACAATTTTCAAAACGAATCACAGACAATTTCGTGACGTAAAAGTGAGACCAATTAATTTGACAGTTGTGGTTTTTTTTTAATATATCATTTGTTCTATATTTAAGAAGCTTGATATAAATTTCTGAAGGCACCCATATATATTTGACAACCAAAATTGTTTGATAAGTACGAAACCCACGAACTTTTTGTATGGGAAAATGTTATTTATTTTATTTTATTTTTTTCTTCATGATTCCTATTTTATTTATAGTTATTCTGCTATTCGAGACAGAGACACATTCAACAAATCAAAAACCTTCGCCGAAGTTCACCCAACATATTCCCAAAGTTTCATCCCATTCAGTCAAGTAGTTTTGAAATACATATACATAGGGAACATACACACAGACTATATATATATATATATATATATATATATATATATATAGAAGATAAATGTTGATTCACGTATATATCCAGTAGTGGAGAGACACAAGCTGAAGATCATGTATATTTTTGCAGGTAAAAGGTGTTTTAATGGAGTCCAAGTTGCCCCTGGAGACGCTGGGGAAGATATGGGATCTCGCCGATCAGGACAAGGATGGCATGCTGGACAGACACGAGTTCATGGTGGTAAGTATAGATCCCGCAACGGTTTATGCTCATTGACCTTCAATGCGCAGTATATTTGTTTTGTGTCACACTTCTCTAGACACTATACAATCTCACCACTTTTACCGAGCACTCAAAACTTGTTGCGTGACCTATAACAGTTGTTAGTTATATTATGATAACCCCATAGAAAATTAACTGATGAAAATTGTTATGAGTTTCAGCCAAGAGTAACTCATATTTATTTATTTTATTTTATTGGAACACAAAGTACTTCAAATATCAAATCAAATCAAATAATGTTTTCACATGTAGGAAACTATGAAAGCAAGCTAAAATTTAGATATCTAATAAAGAAAGTAAATAGTAAGGAAATAAATTAAGTATGAATAACAGTTTAAGTAGTTTCGGAAACACGCAAAAAAAGTATTCTTAAAAGTAGCTGTAGTTGAATTAAATAGATCCAACTCGGAAAAGTCAACCAGTTTATTAAATTCATTAGCTGCACAGCAGCAAAACGAATTACCTCTATACCTAGATGCACTAGCTGGCACTGATAAGCATGTTGGCTTTATTAAGGGTTTAACTGGAGCACACAAATTAATTCTAGATAGAAGCTGCGGAGAATCAATCTTAGTTTGAGCTATATTTACTAGAAATAGTATGTCTGCTATCTTACGTCTCTTAAACAGCGGCAGAATATGATGTCTTTTACACCTTGCTTCGTAGTTGCTATCGTATCGCTTTTTAAGTGCTATTTTCCGAGTTCGTGCTAAATTTATAACTACGAGAAAGGTTAGGCCAATTACAAAGATTTAGCATAGCTGTGAAGAATGTGCATATGACGAAGTTCACCAGTGACGAAGCGAAGGTCTCGTTAAGTGGTCTATCAGAGACAAATGGTGAATCCCGGAACATCACAATCATATATTTTTTTATTGTAGTAACAATTTTAACATTGCCGCGTCATACTGCTGTGTTAAGCCACACAAAGTGGGTAAATCTCGAATACATATCGAAAAATAAAAAGTTTCAACTAATATTTAATCAATGCACATGTTGTTAAATCTGCGATTTACAACTCACAATCATTTCAAAGATACAGATTTCTCGTCAGCCAATCATAACACTTAACGCCAGTGTTGCTGTAATAAAAACAGTGTGTAAGCCTAAAAAATTATTCAGTGTTATTTTCGCCTAAATGCTGCAACACTGTCATGTCACAAATAATATATTGAATTGTAAATATTTTTTTCTCTCTTCTCCCAGGCTATGCACCTGGTGTACAAGGCCCTGGAGAAGCACACAATCCCTACGTCCCTCCCTCCCGAGCTCCGAGCCCGGCGTCCCCCCTCCCGACCACCCTCGCGTCCCCATTCGCGACCCCCCTCCCCCCAGCCGCGACCCCCTCCCCCCAGACCGGTCCCCCCACCAGTGCAGAGCAACGCGATGCTACTAGAAGGACTGCTGGATTTCTCTAGTGTAAGTATAAAAAAATATTGTATTCTTTTCAATACTTTCAATGAGTTTAAGTACAAATTACAGTAAATTATGTTGGGTAGCGCGACGCGGCGACCGTTTTTTTTTTTTTTTGGTTCTCTTCTCCCGATGGATGATGAATGAGATGATAGGGAAGGCAAAGGGTGTAGCTCATACAGCCAAGTCTGACGTAATATATCTTTCTTTTTTATGAGTTAATTTAATTAATTTGATGCGGCATCATAGCTCAAACACTTCGGATAAAATATAGGAGTTGACAGCGGAAAAACCGCAAAATTAATTTACAAAACAAAAACTTGCACTTGACATGTCTAGTCCACGCAAAATGGCGCGAAGTACTTTCGCGACCGTTGTCTTTCCCTACTGTCAAAACTATGTTTTTTCAAATCTGCGCGCGGCAGGCACCGGCTGCCGCCCGTTCAGCCTACATCCGTCCCGTTACATAATTTATTCATTTGGAACTCCAACAGCATTAAAAGAAAATACAATAATAATTAATTTTATGCAATACATATTGATTAATTTCATTGCACATTATTTTAATTTTGCTATATCTCCTAAGGTTTTCATTTAAGGGGAAAACATAATTTTAATTAAATGCTGAAGCCAACTAACGTATTTAAAATGATAACGATTAATACCGTATTTATGTAAATAGCTTTCCAATTACCCATATTTTACTTATATACTTTATTTTAGTACTAAAATGGATATAGTATGTTATCCTTAAGAGATAGACATATGTCAAAGTAAAAGTCAAAGTCAAAATAATTTTATTGTGTAAATTAAGTGTTTGTGTGCGTTTATGTATGTGTGTGCATGTGAACCTATAAGAAGTTAGTTTTTCTACTACTGTTTTGTGTTGAAGCTTAAGGCGTTAATGAAATTATTCTGGGTCAACACAACATTTCTCTTCAAACTATCCTTCGAGACATTAAACAGTCTTTACTATAGATACAAACTGAAAAAAGTAAAATCAACCATTTTGTAAGTTTTGCATTGCTTTTCTCCACAGCCTACTCAACCTACAGCAGCTCCACTAATAGCAGCCCCTCTAACATCAGCTCCTCTGACGTCAGTCCCTATGTCCTCTCCATCTCCTCGCTGGGTGGTATCTGCTTCGGAGCAACTCCAGTACGACACAATGTTCACTGCGGCAGATCAGGACCGGGATGGATTTGTGTCCGGAGCAGAGATCAAGAACACATTCCTACAGAGTGGACTACCGCAAGCTACACTGGCTCAGATATGGTGAGTCTTACTAATAGAGTTCATGACGTCGCTCCGTCAAAAATGATTAATATGTTTAATTAATTTAAAAGTTCGTATATAGTGGTTCTTGTTTGGTGATTTTTAAGATTTTCAATAATAAGTTTCCGGTAAATAAAATTTTACAGGATTAAACATAATATTAATTGATTTGATTAATATAATCGGGTGGCGCGGTGGTGGCTCGTAAGAACGCGTACCTTAAATCCTACAAAGGTCGGTTCAAACCCACCCGGCATGTACCAATGAGAAATACACTTTTCTTACGTACTGACGTCATAGATTTACAACACCACCGTTCCCGTGAGGAGGAAAGCACGTTAACCCGTCGGTCCCGGTTCCACTAATGCCAACTTGTGGAATCGTTAATAAATTATCATAAAAAATTGACATCATATCCTCACCAAGCCGTCTGGCCAGCGTGGCGAGTGTAGGCCAAATTCTCCAGTTCTGGAAGGCCCATCTCCAGCAGTGGAGGTCTAGGACGCTGTGTTCTAGGGGCTGTAATGAATGAATGAATGAATAAGTCAATAAGTGTTACCTGCGAAGCGATCATAATTATTAGTACTTCACATTATTTTCCACAACAAAGTTTTAGTATGAGTATAAAGCACGTAATATTTTTACTTGTTATAGGTTTGCTCCTAAAAGAAGCAAAAATATAAAAATTTTGTATGTAATATATCATTAATGACTTTTACCTTACCCTTCTTTAACTTAAGAGCATATTTTAAAATGCATGGATTTGAGTTGATCTTTTTATCCCTGGCATATAGAGAAATAATAAGGTCTTTTCCGCAAGCATGGCAATTCTTTAGAAATAATGTTACTTCGATAATTTTAATGAAATCTTATTCTTTCTTTTTCAGGGGTCTATGTGACAGTGAATCAGTTGGAAAACTGTCTCGTCAGCAGTTTTCTCTGGCCATGTGGCTCATACAGAGAGCTCTACAGGGAGATCCTCCGCCGCCAACCCTCCGACCTGACATGGTGCCACCTGCACACCGACACCACCACCCTGCACAGGTCAGTGCACACACTTCCTATAACAATCGCAGGTGAAGATATTATGGCATGTGTCGCCCTACATATTATGGCATGTGTCGCCCTACATATTATGGCATGTGTCGCCCTACATATTATGGCATGTGTCGCCCTACATATTATGGCATGTGTCGCCCTACAAATTATGGCATGTGTCGCCCTACATATTATGGCATGTGTCGCCCTACATATTATGGCATGTGTCGCCCTACATATTATGGCATGTGTCGCCCTACATATTATGGCATGTGTCGCCCTACATATTATGGCATGTGTCGCCCTACATATTATGGCATGTGTCGCCCTACATATTATGGCATGTGTCGCCCTACATATTATGGCATGTGTCGCCCTACATATTATGGCATGTGTCGCCCTACATATTATGGCATGTGTCGCCCTACATATTATGGCATGTGTCGCCCTACATATTATGGCATGTGTCGCCCTACATATTATGGCATGTGTCGCCCTACATATTATGGCATGTGTCGCCCTACATATTATGGCATGTGTCGCCCTACATATTATGGCATGTGTCGCCCTACATATTATGGCATGTGTCGCCCTACATATTATGGCATGTGTCGCCCTACATATTATGGCATGTGTCGCCCTACATATTATGGCATGTGTCGCCCTACATATTATGGCATGTGTCGCCCTACATATTATGCTTCAGCTAAAAACTTTTGCTTTGATAACACCAAACTAAAGACATCGCCCCCTGATACTAACAATATAAGACCAATAATAAATAAGACACCTGAACTTAAACACCACAGACAACATTACATTCTTGAGTTTTAGGCGCAATATTTAGGTTTTAGGCGCTGCAGTATTTAGATTTTAGGCGCTGCAGTATTTAGATTTTAGGCGCTACAATATTTCGATTTTAGGCGCTACAATATTTCGATTTTAGACGCTGCAATATTTAGATTATAGGCGCTGCAATATTTAGATTTTAGGCGCTGCAATATTTAGATTTTAGGCGCTGCAATATTTAGATTTTAGGCGATGCAATATTTAGATTTTAGGCGCTGCAATATTTAGATTTTAGGCGCTGCAATATTTAGATTTTAGGCGCTGCAATATTTAGATTTTAGGCGCTGCAATATTTAGATTTTAGGCGCTGCAATATTTCTCACTCGGCTTCTTTAATATTTTCACCCTTAGGCGCTACAGTATTGCGCCCTTATGTGCTGCAATATTTTACCCTCACTCTACAATATTTCGCGTCCAGCTACTACAATATATTAGAGTTTTAAGTTTGGGATATATTAATAATATACACTCAGTCGAACTTAAATATTTATTCTCTATATAATACTATTCATCACATGAGACCTATTTTTCTCCTCGTATTCCTCCACACTCTGAGCGCCACTCTAAGACTTACTGCTGCGGTCAGTAACATCGCTATCAGACTGAGGTGATGAGTCCAATGTGCTCCTTTCCCTTCCCATACCTCTAACTTGACACTTCCAGCCAGGTTTACTGATTGCCAGCAACTAAAAGTTAACACCGATCTATAAACGAAGCGTATTCTTATAAAACCTGTAACGCGAATTAAACCACAGTAGCCGGAAGCGATATCATATTCTAAATAGATGCAAAAAAGGGGATAAACCTGTATAAATTGGTGTCCGTATACTTGACAGTGGTGATGACCAAATGGTCTCTGGCAGAAATGTACAGTCTGCCAGCACTGCTGCGGGCCAGGTCCCGTGGCACCACGTCCAGCGTACCTATCTTCCACGTTAAAGGCATATTTTGAAGGGTTGTACTGTCAATTGAAAAACAAGCTTAATACGTCCCCAAATCTACTAAATATTTTCATTTTGTTTCATCATCAGCCTGTGTCTCTCCACTGCTGGATATAGGCCTCGCCACTGTACTCTGTCTTTTGCAACCCTCATCACCAACAACCTTCATCAGGTCATGTCATATGTTCACTGTCAGTTTCCACGTCTCTGTTCCGTACGACATTACGGGAAGGACACATTGGTTGAAGACACTCGTTTTCAGACACTGGTATGGACGAGAGAGATCTAGAGGATCACTTCGTAATTCATGACCGCTAATATGGCTTCCGTACAAAGCTGTCAACGGGTGAAATGATCTTCTAGCATTCGTCTCCCACGTCTGGGGTCAGGCAGTGGACAAATATGGGGAATCTTTGGTGGTTTATCTGGACATCTCTAAGGCCTTCGATAGGGCATAGCTTTCCAAGTTGCCAGCATATGGTCTACGCTCACAGCTGGTGGGCTGGATCACCGGCTTCCTACATGGGCGCAGCATTCGTGACCTTATGGATGGGAATGAGTCTGGGCTCATGTCGGTAAACGACGGTGTGCCGCAGGGCTCCGTGTTCTCCCCGACTCTGTTTCATATCAATGATATGTTGACCCTAATGTTTAACCTTGTTCAAATTTACTGTTTGTCTGTTGTTTTCTTCTTGTTATCTTTGCATATTCTTATAAAAAGGACCGAACCTGGACCAAGCAGTGCCATTCTTCGTTTGTTAAAGTTTTGATCCAGCGGTTTCTTTGTTTACATTTAGTGCCAGGGTCCGATAAATGTCGTTTAGTGTTACCCCAGTATATCTGGCCTTAAGGGTACACGTTTATTTATTTAATCGAGGGATACTATTGACAATATCTAACAACAAATAGAACTAAACTTAGCGGTGAGTGTCATTTATAAGTTTTTACAAATGGAAACATAATTTTAGTATATTAAAAGTAAATATTTTTAAAAACGTAAAACCAAATGCATACAAATTCAATTAAACATATATAGTAATCAAAATTATTTTCAATAAAAAACCGGTCGTTTGCACATGTCTCTTACCCCGGACAAGTGATGTAGACAGTGTGAAGTCGTTGTGTGAACACGATGTCCCTGGCGGGGGCGGGAGGCTGGGCCGGGCGGGGCTGCAGCAGGCTGAACACTCCTGCACTGTTGTTAGCCCGCTCGATCACTTGGCCCTTAGAGTTTTTCACCTCGAATATCACCTCTTTTGGACAAGCCACCTGTCAAACCGTCACCTTTTAGAACTTAAGGCTACAAAAGGAGTTCTTCGCGCCATTTTGCGTGAACATGTCAAGTGCAAGTTTTTGTTTTGTAAATTAATTTACTGTGGATATTATTGGTCAAAAGTGGCGTTGTTTTGTTTAATAATGTGCTACAATGTGAATAATTATGGAAAACGATAAATTGGAATTTAAATATGGGGCACAAGTTGCAGTTTATTTTTTGCGGTTTTCCCGCGCTATGAACTCCCATATTTTACCCGACGTGTTTGAGCTATGGTGCTGCGAGTGACTCCAAGAAAAGCATCAAATTCTGCAGCATCTGAAATTTGATGATGACCTCATTAACTCATTAAAAAGAAAGATATATTACGTCAGACTTGGCTGTATGGGCTAGACCCTTTGCCTTTTCTATCATCTCATTCATCATCCGTCGAGAGAACAAAAAAAAAAATAAGTCTACAAGGTTTTTTATCATTATGCTTTTGTAATGTCAACGACAAATCGGTCTTAGGTATATACGTGGCGAGTGTAGGCCAAATTCTCCAGATATATGTTCTGGATGTTGTTGTTTTTCGGACTGTGATGATGATGATTTTATTGGAAAGAAAGAGCAACGAAAACAAGGGTGGGTAATGTTGATGACCTATTTTGTTCATGATCAGGGAACTGCTCCAGCATTCCTCTCCACACCACGACAAGATACTCAAATTCCTTTACAGTTACTGCAGAGACTTCTGGAACACTTTTTCTCTCCCTCTTCGAACTCTAATGACTATGCACTCTTTCCAAAAGCGCAATAAAGCATTAGTCTTATATATATTAAATATTCTTAGAGGTAAAATATATCTACCTGCTATATTAAAATTAATTTCATTGTTTGTACCTAACAAGTACCTGCGCGCGCGCGGCCATCGACTATTTGCTGAGGAGAGTGCTCGTACACACCTACTCCAGAGTGCCCCCGTTCCCCGTGCAATCGTTTTATTGAACAAAATCGTGCAGTCCGATGAGAATTTGATGTATTCGCATCAACGGATGTGGAAAGTAAAAACATTGTCCTAAAGTACTTGGAGTCATATTAATTCACACATCTTGTCACTTGTGTTTTAATTTTGAAATATGTATTGTTTAGACGTATAATCTGTTATGTACATTTTCATGGAAATAAATAAATAAATCTTTACTTCTATATATTTGTATGTGTTAAACTAAAGTTAAATTAAATAAAAAAAAAGTTAAATAAAGGGCGCGGTGGTGGCTCAGTTGTAAGAATGCGTTCCTTAAATCCTACAAAGGTCGGTTCAAACCCACCCGGCATGTACCAATGAGAAATACACTTTTCTTACGTACTGCCGTCAAAGATTTACAACACCACCGTTCCCGTGCCTCGGAGAGCACGTTAAACCGTCGGTCCCGGTTCCACTAATATCAACTTGTGGAATCGTTAATAAATTGTCATAAAAATTGACATCATATCCTCGCCAAGCCGTCTGGTCAGCGTGGTTAATGTAGACCAAATTCTCCACATATGTGTTCTGGAAGGCCCATCTCCAGCAGTGGAGGTCTAGGACGCTGTGTTCTAGGGGCTGTAATGATGATGATGAAACTAATGTTTCAATCTTTTCTTCAATTTTTTTAAAAGCCTCCTGGGACAGATCTTGTGTTGCATTTTTTCACCACTTCCCGACATTTAATCGGGTTAAAATCCTTGGTTCTAATGACAATGGAATATACCATGGTACATACTAACTTTTTATCATGATAGATGGTACCTAATATAACTGTCAGTTGCATAGAAAATTTGTAAATCTGAAGTGAGCAGCTTTTAAATGTACAAATCGAGATTTCCAAGCGAAATCAAAGATATGGTGATCTCAAAATTGCCGTTCTATTAAATATTTTTTTTTTCTTTTTGTTCGCTTTCTTAATTTGGCTAGTTTTTTTAACATCCATATAGGTATTAAATGTACCGTCATCACGAATAGAATACAATATGCTATGCTACGTTACGAAAAAGCATAAATTATTATTTTGTTAGTATTTAATACGAACAAGTAAATGAAATTATATATCTGGGCAGTGTTTTCACTGCGGATGGGAAGTACGATAGGGACGTTGAAAGAAGAGTGAACGCGGGAAATAGTGTTAACGGTGCCCTGGGGTCACTGATCGGCAGTCGAAATGTCAGTGACAAAGCTCGGCTCGCCATACACAATGCCATGTTGGTACCAACACTGATGTATGGAAGCGAAACGTGGATATGTCAGAATACGCATGAGAGTAGGGTTAATGCAGTAGAAATGCGGTCGTTGCGGCGGATATGTGGCGTCACTTTGGCGGACCGCATACGTAACGTCGAAATACGGAAAAGGGTTGGTATGAAGGAAAGCATAGGGACAAAAATAAGGAAAAGCATGCTACGATGGTTCGGGCATGTTGAAAGGATGAGCGATGAAAGATTGACGAACCAGATATATAATGCGAAAGTTGTGGGTAAAAGAGGCCCTGGCAGACCGAGACTCACATATCACGATCAAATAAATAAAACACTGACTGAAGGTGCATTAAAAAGTCTTCGTAACCAAAGGGCATGTATGAAGAGGTTAATGAATGTCGACGAAGCGAAAGAGGTATGTCGTGATCGTGTCAAATGGCGCTCAATTGTCTCTGCCTACCCCGCAAGGGATCTGGCGTGAAGATATGTATGTTAATACAGTGCCTGTAATCCATTAAAACCCCTAAAAGTTAGTCGGTGGTTACCTTCTACTATTAACAATTACAAATTGAATTATGTACCTACTATTTTAATATTCTTCTGTTTCATCATAGTTATAGTATATAGTCTAACCATCCCAATAGACCAAGCCTAGACACATCAAAACTAGAAGCGCCTGGTGGATGAGCTGCGATTTCGGAGGAGTCGAATGTGTTAAAATTAAAAAAAGTAGAGACATACTTTACACAGTCCAATCATGATCTCATTGCGACGACTTTGTACTGTTGGATCTTCTCGAAAATATTCTGGCAAATATTGTGATCGACATGGTAGACCGTGGGGAAATACTGCAAAATGAATGTTCTTAAATATTAACAAATAATAATAGCAACAGTGTTGCCCAATCTTGGTCTTGGTCTTGCAGTCTTGGTCTTGGTCTTGCGCAAGAGTCCCGCAAGACTTCTGCAAGTCTCTTACTCTGACTCAATATATATTTTATTTTCCAATTGTAGGAAATCTCTCCGCAATGTCTTCAGGGTACCAAACTTGAGAAATATCACAAATAAATTAAATAATTTATTGTGGGACACAAGGAATCAAACCCTGTACCTCCAGGATTTAGGTATACTAAAAGAAAATTATTTGCAAACGAGCTCTCCCAAGTTCCAAATACCTAAACGTATTTTTTTTTTCTTAGGAACAAATAAAAATCTAAATTACGGACACGACGCAATTAAAACCTAAACCCTAAAAAAGTAATTACTTTAGCAAAATTTGGAAAACATATCTGTGCAAGAGTCTTGCGAGACTCTTGCGCAAGACCAAGGCTAGGGCAGTCTTGGTTTTGCAACCATATCAGTAGTCTTGTTCTTGGTCTTGCAAAAAAAAAAAAAACCAAGCCCGACCAGGAATTTCAGCTAGCGGACATTTTGGCATTTGCTTTTAGTGTTATTGGAATAATTTTTTAGTGGAATAAATATTATTGTTCATTGATATAATACAAATATTAGGTCATAAAATGAGTTAATATGGATCTGCGTGAGTTTTAAATGACATAAGTTCTCATATTAAAATATTACTGTCCTTTGGAACTAACATCGAGATGTATATAGATAGGCCCTCACTGATATAAAAACGTTCCCGTAAAACCAATCGAAGTCATGTAGCTGCACCAATAGTCGCGAGATAGCAAGCGTCGAGAGCGCCTAATATTAATATTTATATCGAGTAAAACTAGTCTTTTTGTATGCATTGTGATATAATTTCCGATGAATAAAGCATGTGGCATTATCCTTGCTTGAGAATTGCCCCCCAAAGTTGGTAGGTACACACAGCAAGCGGCACGTTTTTAAGAGTGCGTTTTGTATTGAATAGGCTTATCTATATACATCGATGAGAACTAATGATAAAATGTAATGAAATACTGGCTGAAAGTGCATTAAAAAGCATTCGTAACAAAACGGCATGTATGAAGAGGTCGACGAAGCTAAAGTAGTCTTGGTTGTGTCTAGTGGCGCTTAATTGTGTCTGCCTACCTCGCAAGGGATCTGGCGTGAAGATATACATACATGTACATAGAGATGCGAGTGCCAGTTTCTTATAGAATGTATCTCTATTATTCCTGATCGAAGGAAAGAAGTGGGGTCTCATACATAAAAATACCATTAACTTTTAATATTCTTAAATCGCGCGGTGGTGGCTCGGTTGTAAGAACGCGTTCCTTAAATCCTACAAAGGTCGGTTCAAACCCACCTGACATGTACCAATGAGAAATACACTTTTCTTACGTACATTTGTCATAGATTTACAACACCAACGTTCCCGTGCTTTGGAGATCACGTTAAGCCGTTCGGTCCCGGTTCCACTAATACCAACATGTGTAATCGTTAATGAATTGTCATTAAAAATTGACATCATATCCTCGCCAAGGCGTCTGGTGGTGTAGGCCAAATTCTCCAGATATATGTTCTGGAAGGTCCATCTCCAGCAGTGGAGGTCTAGGACGCTGTGTTCTAGGGGCTGTAATGATAATGATTCTTAAATCAGAACTTTGTAACTACTAACCTTTTAGTAAATACAGTATATCATCTGATATTAAAAGTACCTCCTTCCTTTCTGATGGAGTTTCATTGTGATCCTAAAATGTTTTAAAACCTTACAGTACTAAATTTCATTGTAGTTCTTCCTATTCGATAAAAGAGAAGTCAGATTAGACAAGTTAGAGATTTTTAATAGAGTGAATTCTTTATTGTCTTGTAAATTAATTATGCGGGGGGCGCGCGGACGAGCAAGACGTGTCGACGGTGGCTCCCGTAATAATATTTCTAAAAAGTTGTTTTAACGCGCTCATAGTGTTCAACATTATACTAAATTAATCTCTGGAAAAAACTGTGTTAAAATAATAACTTACTTTTTAATAATGACAGTGATTTTATAAGAAAACAGTGAAAAACATTAATATTATTGTGTACGAAAAAATTACCACCAATGCGCAAAACAAAAGATCGGACTTTGGACTGGATTTTTCGAGAACCTTCTACTTGTACCAACTTCATATAGTCGATTATTTACGCACCTCGTCTAATTAACTTGGTAGCTCGGTCGTATAAACAACAGACTGTGTCTTCGATACCTGGTTCGAAACCACTCATAATATGATTTTTATTTCATTTATAATAATAATAATTGTGAAGTGAAGAACTAATACTGCAATATAAGTAGATGGGGATAAAATTAAAATTTGGATGGAATAATATAATATATAAACAAATACCAAATAGTTTCCAACACAATCCTAACGCCATCTACCGGGGAGTAGCAGAAATGGACGAAATTACCAAACTGTTAGCGTCTATTAAAACAGAGTTAACTGAACATAAACAAAAAATGAATGAAATGGAAAGCAATATTACAAAAAATATAAATAATAATATAAACGAAAAATTTTGTGAATTAGAAAGAAAAAATCAAATATTACAGAAAAAAATCGAAGAGCAAGACAAAAGAATAGACCATCTGGAACGCCAAAATCTTAAAAAGAATATTGTGCTTTTCGGAGTTGACGAGACCGAACGAAACTACGGCGAGCTAGAAACATCTATACTTAAAATAATAAACTTAGACATGAAAGTAGAATGTGAGCGAACAGAAATAGAATGTTTAAGAAGAATTGGAAAAAAAGGTGAGCAGCCTAGACCTATTAGCGTGACAATGTCCACGCTGGGCAAAAAAATAAAATTATTAAAAAACAAAAAACAACTTACTACAAACTATATTAAAGAAGAATATCCACCAAATATTATTAGGAAAAGAAAGGAATTACAAAATGAATTGATAAAACTTAAAGAAGATGGAAGAAATGCAATTTTGAAGTATGATAAAATCATTTTTCTAGATCAGGGCAATAAAAATACCCATAAACACCACCAATCTAAGAAAAGAACATTATCTGAATCACCAAAATCTAATGAACAAAATAGAGAAACATACAAGAAGAATAAAATAACGCCCCAAAACATATATAAAAACAGCATAACATCTTTCTTTACAACTGGACAAGCTACACAACCAAATATACCTTCATGTAGCACATATTCAAGCATAAGACCATAACAATTAAAAGAGGCCCCTCGACGCATCCCCGTACCAAGGCTAGTCCCCTCGGGGATAAGAGACTACAACCCTCCTAAGCTTCAAAATATATACTTCTGTACCTACAATGTTAGAACCTTGCTATCACCAGAACGAATGATATTGCTAAAGGAATCCGTAACAAATATAAAATATGACATAATAGGCCTCTCAGAGGTTCGCAGATTAGGAAATAACATAATAGAAGATGACGAACATATTTTTTGCCATACAGGTGAAACCCGTGGGCAGTACGGAGTCGGCTTCCTTATAAAAAAGAAATTAAAATACAACATAGAAAACTATTTGGGTTTATCAGAAAGAGTGTGTCTGTTAAACCTGAAATTTAATGAAATGAAATTATCAATCGTACAGGCATACGCCCCTACTGCAGACGCCAATGAAGAAAATACTGAATTATTTTATAATACGCTCAGATCAGCTCTTAATATGGCTAACAAACAAATTATATTGATGGGAGATTTCAATTCAAAAATAGGACAAAAAAATACTGGAGATTCAAAAATAATAGGTCCATATTGTTACGGCGAGAGAAATCATAGGGGTGAAACATTGATACAGCTTTCACAAGAGTATAACATGACCATATTAAATAGCATATTTAAAAAGAAATCAAAATCACAATGGACTTGGATAAGCCCAAATAAAGAAATAAAAAATCAATTAGACCTAATTCTGACCAATTCGCCAAAACTTTGCACAAACGTCGAAGTTATAAATAACAATATTTTTTCAAGTGATCACAGACTAGTACGAGGCACATTTAATCTAGCTGTCCAAAAGAAAAGTAGAGCATTTTTTGCAAATACATTTACACGATTTAAGGATCCAAGAGAAGGAGATTTTTTCCTAGAAATATTAGAACATAATATAAAAAACTTGCATTACCATGACAACGACAATGTTGAAACTCTATACCAACAAATTGAAACTGTCATTATCAACAGTCTTAATAGTACTAAATCTAAAACACCCCTTGGAAAGCGAAACGTGATTTCAGAGGAAACTAAAGATATGATTAGAAAAAGATCGATTTTACAAAAAAGAAAACCTCTATCTAAACTAGATAAAAATGAATTGACATACCTATATAAGACCATAAATAAACGATTAAAGAAAGAATACACTACTCACAGAACACAAATAATAGAAGAACATTTACGAAACACCGGCAGTCTTAAAAAAGCCTACAAGAAGTTGAACACTGACAAAATATGGACACCTCATCTAACGGATAACTCAAAATTACATACTGAGATAGCTCAAACAAGGCAGGATATAGTTAACCTAGCAACGTCATTTTACAAAAAACTTTATGAAAACAAGGCAATAAGCACAGATGCTAACACTATAAAAAATAAACAAAATATAAATACTATGACAACTCAAATAAAACCCTTTGATGAACCTGAAATCGTAAACGTTATGAAGAGGCTGAAAAATGACAAAAGTCCTGGACCTGACGGTATTCCTAACGAGGCAATTAAAGTAGGAAGATATCAACTAGCCACACCACTAACTATACTTTTCAATAAAATACTAAATGAACAGATAGTTCCTAAAAAATGGACTGAATCAAGAATAACACTACTATACAAGAAAGGAGATCCGTCAGATATCAGTAATTACCGTCCTATAAGTCTCTTACCAACACTCTATAAAATATTTGCTTCATGCATGGAGAAAAGGATAAAGACTAATGTTGAAGAACACCAACCAATAGAACAAGCTGGCTTCAGAAGCGGATTCAGTACTACAGACCACATACATGTCATCAACCAAATCATAGACAAGTATATAGAATTTAATCAACCACTATATTTAGGTTTTATAGACTACGCTAAGGCGTTTGATTCGATATCACACGAAAGTATTTGGAAAGCACTCGAATACCAAAAGATTCCTGAAACATACATAGAAATATTTAAAAATATATACAATAACAGTACGAGTAGAGTTAAACTTGACCGTATAGGACCATCATTCAATATTTCCAGAGGAGTAAAACAAGGAGATCCGTTATCGCCTAAATTATTCATAGCTGTTTTACAATATATAATGAAAGACCTAGATTGGAGCAAGAAAGGTATAAACATCAATAACTCATATTTAAGCAATCTAAGATTTGCAGATGATATTGTTCTCTGCTCGGAATCCTCAACAAACCTTGAAATCATGCTGAACGAACTAAACGCTGTCAGCAAAAATATAGGATTATTATTAAATACGACAAAAACAAACATTATAACAAATGATAAACAAAACGAAATATTAGTGGATGGAAATGTAATAGAATACGTTGAGAGCTACATATACCTCGGAAAACAAATATCGTTTAAGAAGTCTCGAAACGAGGATGAAATACAAAGAAGAATAAATATAACCTGGAACAAATTTTGGGCCAATAAAGAAGTAACGAAAGGAAATCTTCCACTAACGTTAAAAAAGAAGGTCATGGACTCCTGCCTACTTCCCTGTTTGACTTATGGCTGCCAAACATGGAAATATAACAATTATACAAAGAATAAAATTACCACTTGCCAACGCGCCATGGAAAGAAGTATTTTAAATATAAAACTCAAAGATAAACAAAGAAACAATTATATAAGAAACAAAACAAAAGTCATAGACGCCTTACAACACTCACAAAGATTGAAATGGAAATGGGCTGGTCACGTGGCACGTCTTAAAGATAACAGATGGACTAAAGTAGTTACTACATGGAAGGGACCGAAGGGCAAGAGAAATAAAGGAAGACCTAAGGAAAGATGGGAGGACGAGATAGTAAAAGAAGCAGGACAACACTGGATGGACGAGGCACAGGATAGAAAGAAATGGATAGAAAAGGAGGAGAGCTTTACCCGACGAGGGGTCCTTAATTAAATTAGAAAAAAAAAAAACAAAGACATTATTATTTAAATTGTGACATTGAAATTAATAATTTTAAAATAAATAAACATTGAATTTATAATTTGGATATAAGAACATAGTTTTAAGTTACATAGTATGTTAAATTAGTATTATCATTATTATATTTGAAATTATTAATTGATATGAAAATCTTGACTATGTAAAACCTGTACATTATTATTAATTAATTAAGGAATAAATGGCTTTATTATTATTATTATTATTATTATTAAATTACTTTCCTGTGGATATTGTTAGTCAAAACTGGTGTTATTTTGTTTAATAATGTGCTACAATGTGAATAATTATGAACTTTTACCCTATACATGAGGCAGAAGTTACAGTTTATCATTTGCGTTTGGAATTTGATGATCCCCAACTCGGTTATGAACAAATATTATGAATAAATTACGTATTTAGGACTGATAAATTTTGTACAATGTTCTTTTTGGAAACTTAAAAAACAAAAATGAGTTTAAATCTAAGTTGAAACATATAATATTGTCTCCTTCTAAGACTTATCTATGTTTTATTTTTATTGTACAAGAAAGCTTTATCAAATCGGTCAACGGGTTTGGTCTCCAGTGTGCCACAAAGAAACATACATGCATACATACATAGACTAATAAACTTATAACCCTTTTTTGCGTCGCGCATTCGGGTGATAAATGGAGATGAAATGCCGACTTCCATGTATGTCTTTGATGGAATTTCTGGTCTTCTGTAATTGTTACCTTAAAATATTGAATATAGCACGGTCCAAATCTCCTCCTTCTCCCAACCCGATCACATCGACTGCAATCACTCCACTCCGACCACTGGCTCACCATCCATACATCGTTGCCCAGATACTGGGAGCCTTTGGTGTAGGGACCATTTGAGGAAGATGGTTTTACCTATATGATTAGACGTTTTAAAATCAACTCTCTCCTTGCTGGATTGGATAAGCAGGCATTTTTTTTATAGAATATGGTGTCAAAGTCAAAAATATCTTTATTCACGTAAACCTATTACAGGTATTTGTGACACGTTATTATTTAAATTATTTTGAATAATTCTACTCCTGTTAGTGAAAGACCAAACAGCAAAGCGGTACAAAGAGTAGCTGTTATCAGAAGACCAGCAGGTTACCAGTGTTAATGTTTAATCTGACTGAAGAACAAATCTTTAAGGAAAACTCAGCTATAGCAGATGTACAATATGAAACAAATACAGAATTACACAACAAACATATTTTTTTTCATGTCAAAATCACCAAAGCGGTGTAGAACTTTCGTTCAATGCAAAAAAGGTCATGGTTCACACCTTGTCATGTACCAATGAGAAATACAGTTTTCTTAGATATATTTGCCATTAGGTTTACAAAACCACCACCATGTCTCGGAGAGCACGTTAATAACTTGTCAAATTAACTGAGGCCCTCGACAGCCCGCCTTACCAGCGTGAATGGAATGGAATGGAATCATAGCTTTGACTCAAATCTTGATTAATCAAATTATTAGATTCTTGAACGACCTACCATATTGTATTAAAAACTTACACGATATTGTTTTGTTTGCTGATGATACTTCTCTAATATTTAAAATAGACAGGAAGCTTAATAATTTTGACGTAGTAAACAATGCGCTTGATCGTGTTTACAACTGGTTTACAGCTAACAATTTGCTGCTTAATGCTAGAAAAACTAAATGTCTAAGATTTGCTCTTCCTAATGTAAGAAACATTTCTCCAAATATAATATTAAATGGTGAGCAATTGGAGATCATGGAAAGTACAGTATTCTTAGGTATAACAATAGATTCCAAACTCCAGTGGGGTGCTCATATTGCAGCACTATCCAAAAGGCTGAGCTCAGCGGCGTATGCCATTAGACAGGTGAGGCGTGTGACAGATGTTGATACTGCTAGATTAGTTTATTTTAGCTATTTCCATAGTATTATGTCTTATGGAATTTTACTGTGGGGAAATGCTACTGACATTGAAACTATCTTTATTTTACAAAAGCGGGCTATTCATATATTTATAATTTGACCGCTCGCACTTCGCTAAGAGATAAGTTTAAGGAGTATGATATTCTTACAGTGGCATCTCAGTATATTCTAGAGAATATTATGTATGTCCACAAGAATATAAAACAATTTAAAAGGAATTGTGACTTGCATTCTCGCAACACACGCAATAATCACAAATTAGCTTTGCCTCACCTACGCCTCAGTAAAACTAGTAAGTCTTTTTTGGGACTTGGTGTTCGTTTTTATAACACACTCCCAAAGGAACTAACTAGCTTGTGTTTAGATAAACTAAAAATTCATGTCAAACGTCGACTTATAGGCAAGGCCTATTATAAGATAAATGATTTTATTAGTGACAAAAATGCCTGGTAGATGTGCAAATGTATATTATTAATATATTTTGGACACCTTTTACTGTTGGTGTATGTTTATATTTAGGTCAATTCAATTGTATTGTAATAAATTTAATATAATTTATTTAAATAATTATAACAATGTGATGTGACAATACAAAAGAGCCCGAGAAGGCCAAATTGTAATAAATGATTTGACTTTGACTTTGATTTACCAAAATGTGAGTCTATTCAAAATTACTAACAACAATGTATTTTTCTTCATGATCCACAACTTCCAACAACACTAGGCTTCCATTACTTTCACCGATCTAAAAAAAAATCTTCGTTAACATGACATGAAGTGGACTGTATGTGGAGGCGGCCTGGCACAATTTCTCATAGTTTTTCACAATTAAATGTCTACAACACTTTGTGCAGTTTTAATTATTGGTTTAATTCACTTGTTAAATTTGCGGATACTTTTTCTTCGGGCTTGTCGTCACCACGAGCTGCGAGGGTGGAGTGGGGCGGCAGGGAACGGCTGGTGTTGCTAGTGTAAATAAATGTAACCAACCAGAGCGTGGTTAAGACATTTTCTTTTTAAGATAGTGACTGAAGAGTTTTTGAAGATAAAGAAAGAATAGATTTGGTGTTTCTAAAATATGTCTTATTTGGTATTTACTTGACAGTGGTAAACTCCAGCATCTTCTAATTCTACGTTGTATATAGTAATATTTCTCTCTTCCTCAACCATGGTCTCCTTTTCTGGCATCGGAGCAAAATCTAGCTTTTTTAAACCCTGCAATTTAAAGATACAGATAACAGCAGCCCTATTCTGTAACTAAGTCGCAAACGTTATTAGTGGATTTCGTTATTTACGTCAGAGATTGCGTCATAATAATATTCAATTCTCGCGCGGTGGTGGCTCGGTTGCAAGAACATTCTTCCAGCAGATATTCAGATTCTTTTACAGTTTCCGCTGCTCGGGAGTGGAACAAACTTCCTCTGGTTATCAAACGGGCGCCGTCTATTAATATATTTAAAAATCTACTTATTGCTCACTTTCTTAACAAACAACATAGATCTTCCTAGTACCTATATCTATCATACTATTTTTATTGTGTGTAAACAGTACTATATACTTACTTAGTTTCGTATTTGTGTATATATATATATATATATATTTATGTACACACATCAAAAGTGTCTAGGGATCAACATATATTTTTGCAATAACTTTTCTCCTGATTGATATTCATTAAAATTTTCTTTAAGGATTGATCAAATAAAATGTTTTCGTTTGTCTACAGTAACGATAAACCAAGTCACCTTTGCATTAGTAAAAAAAATTGCCATTTTCCTAATAAAGGGATTTTTGACATTTGAACCACTAACATTAAAGTTCGAAAAAAAGACTGAAATAACAGTTTTTTTTTTTAATTTTATTGGGTAACTTAAACAATTAATAATCCGTGTTTCTACCGCGAACACTAACAACACAAGAACATCGGTTTGGCATACTCAAAATGAGTTCATCCAAATCACGCTGTGGAATGGCCGCCCATGTTCGTTGCAACAACAAAAAAAGGTCTTCTTGCGACTGGATACCCTCCATATTCGGCAGAGCTCTTCTCTGAAGAATATCCCATGCATGCTCAATCGGGTTCAAGTCTGGCGACTGAGCAGGCCAGGGCAGGACATTGATGTTAGCTGCGGCGAGAGTCTGTCTTACAACTCTTGCGGTGTGCGGTCGTGCATTATCATGCATTAACTGAAATAAGGGACCGATATGCACTTGTAGAGGAACGATGACGTCTGATACAACCGTCTCAGCATAAATTTGAGCGTTGAGGTTGCCTCTGATCCAAATCAACTCAGTTCTTCCGCCGATCGAAATACCCGCCCATACCATGATGGTTCCATCACTATAAGGATGGACTTCCTGGCAGGATTTTAATCGCTGTTGGCGTCCAGGGGTTCTCCAGTGTCGTATACGTCTTGTATCCGGCCTCATACCAAAACGAGACTCATCAGAAAAGCACACGAAACGCCATTGTTCTTCTGTCCAATTTCTGTGTTCAAGAGCCCATTGATATCGAGTCCTACGATTGTGCATTGCTATAGGTGGTACCCGTAGCGGTCTTCGGGAATGAAGGTTCACTTCATGCAAGCGGTTTCTGACTGTTTGGTCGCTAATTAAGTTCCCTGAAGAGCGATGAAGGCTCACGGCTAACATCATGGCGGTTATTGTTGGAGTTCTTCGAGCTGTGATTTGAATGTATCGGTCTTGTCTCCGTGTGGTGCAGCGATACCGTCCTCCATGGCGCTCAGCCACGGTACCAGTGGTTCGGTAACGTGTCCAAAGTCGACTGATAACACTCTGACTTGTATTCAGAGCTAAAGCCACAGTACGTTGCCGGGAACCAGCTTCTATCATTCCCACGGCTCTGATCATTTCTTCCCTGCTTAAATGACGTCGCCGCTCCATAATAACGTTGGTTTTAATTAGTAGTAGGGAAACAGTAGCACTAATAATGTCTTCAATGCGTCTTATGTTTTTATAGGGAAAATATTGACAGCTGATTTTCATCTTTTACTCGAATTTGATTGACAGTTCCTGTTTTAAATTATGAAATGCACCAAAAAGGATCCATATAAATTTATAAAATCATAAATTTATTACAAAGCCACATCTCAATCACAAGAAATCCGCATAAACATGCTTGATCCCTAGACTTTTTTGATGTGTGTATTTAAGTAGTAGTATGTAACGATTATTATGTATTGTATGTAAATTGTATATTTATAATAATGCACCCCGCAAATCCTCTACCACACTCCCAAAGGTTAGCTGTTATAAAATGCCGAAAGGCATTAAGTTCACATTACTTTTAAGTTTTTTGTGCAATAAAAAGTTTATAAATAAATAAAGAACGCGTACCATAAATCCTACAAAGGTCGGTTTAAACCATGGATGCACAGACCGCGGCCCGCGGGCCGCATGCGGCCCGTGGGTCGAATACTGGTGGCCCGCCGACAGCAAAAATAATACTCTCGTGCATTCGAAAAATATTGAATTCTATTCCAGAATAAAACAAAAAAAAAATATGTTCGAAAAGTAATGTGAAACTCGCGCGCGCGCATTTGAATCTAGCGCCCAAAATTGCTAAGTCAAGTAACATCGCTCGCTATAGAAATCAAGAATTTTCTAGCGCGGTGAGCAAGCGAGATAGATATAGTCCCGTATTCCCGATTGCTCGCGTATCTACACGAAGCTTCCAGAGTCGTTTGCGCGGTATAAAAATCACGTTAACCGCAGCGGCCGAACAGTTCGCTTTTCATTTGAGTGAAGTGTCAACAACAGAAAGAAATAAGCGCGAAAATACAAAGCGAAGTAATAAGTGATTGAGAATAAGTGCAGTTTATTAGTGTTTTTGGGAGGCAATAGTTCTAGTGTAGATTTTAACTCGACTAGCCGGTGTCATATATTTTGATCCACATTCAACGTAGATTTCCTGTTGCAGTGTTAACCCGTCAAGTGCCGTGTATAATTGTGTTGTGAAAACGTAAGTAAAACTCTGTTATTAATAAGTGTTTCCCTACCTATTTAATCAATTTTAATCAAATTTAGCTTTAATGTTGGCTAAATATTAAAATAAACAAAGAAATTACTATTTTTATAAGAATTTCTCTAACTGTAATAATTACGTCATTATTTCAGATAAAATCTGTATAAAAATCTTAAAATTTCTGAGAAATAATATTTAATCAATTATTTTTGATAATTTAAAAAAGGATAGGTAATTTAAGTGGGTACTGTAATTGTTTTTAGGTGCTGTGTTAATCCTACCCAGGATTAGAACGCAACATGGAGAAGCCAGGACCTAGTAAAAAACGTAAGGTTAAAGATGAAAATCGGCAGTTTCAAAAAATTTGGACTGAGAAATACTTTTTTGTATGGTCGCATAACAAAGTCGTTTGTTTAATTTGCAAGAATTCTGTTGCGATTGCAAAGGATTATAATGTAAAAAGGCACTATGAAACGCAGCATCCTTCTTTTACCAAGTTTACAGGCGAATTAAGAAAGCAAAAAATGTTGTCTTTAAAACGGGAGCTTATTGGTCAGCAAGCTATGTTTACAAAACACATTCAAGATTCAGAAACGGCTACAGAAGTTAGTTATGAAATTTCTCGAATGATAGCAAAGCGAAGTCGCCCCTCAATGATCGTGATTTAGTAAAAGAATGCATGGAAATTGCCGCTAAGAAAATGTGTCCAGAAGCAGCAAAAAAGTTTGAGAAAATTCAACTGAATCGTATGACTATCCAAAGACGAATTATGTCCTTGTCAGGTAATATTGCGGAACAATTAATTGAAAAAACTAAGATCATGGAATTTTTTTCATTAGCACTCGACGAATCGACTGATATTAGTTCCACAGCTCAACTTCTCATATTCATACGAGGTGTTACTCAAGATTTTGAAGTCTTCGAAGAGTTATTAGGAATGTGTTCATTGAAAGGTCAAACCAAAGGAGTTGATATACTCAATGGACTTTTGGACGAGTGTTCAAAAACTGATTTGGACTTATCTAAGTTATCGGGAGTTGCGACTGACGGTGCTCCTTCCATTATTGGTATCAATTCCGGGCTAGTTACTTTGCTGAAAAAGCACCTGCAAGAAAAAAACATAAACACTGAAGATCTCATGCAGTTTCACTGCATTATACACCAGGAAGCCCTCTGTTCTAAAAAAAATGAATTTCAAAATGTAATGAAAGTAGTAGTTTCGACTGTAAATTTCATAAAATCACGAGGACTCAATCACAGACAATTCAAACAATTCCTTGATGACATCGAAAGCGAATACGGAGATTTACTGTATTATACAGAAGTAAGGTGGCTAAGTCGTGGATTGACACTGGAACGATTTCTAAATTTAATAGAAGAAATTGGAATATTTCTGGCGGAAAAGCAAAGGGATGTCCCGGAACTTAAAAATCCTGATTGGTTGTGTGATTTAGCTTATTTAGTTGACATTACAAATCATTTGAATGTCTTGAACACACGGCTTCAAGGCAAAAATCAACTGATATCCCAGCTCTATGCTCATGTAACATCCTTTCAATGCAAGCTGACACTTTTCAGATCACAATTGAATTCTGGAAATTATAATCATTTTCCGAATTATAAGAAAATGGCTGAAAAATTCAACAAAACTGCGATTAATTTCAGTTATGTAGAAAAGCTAGATATTTTGATTCAATCTTTTGAAGACAGATTTTCGGAGTTTAAAAAAGTGAAACCTCTGTTGGACATATTCAGCAATCCTTTCACTATTTCAGTTGAAAATGCGCCAGAGTCAATGCAGTTAGAAATTATCGACATTCAAAATGACCAAGATTTACGCAACAAATTCAACGAAGGAGACTTGCTGAACTTTTACCGCTGCATTGATAAAAATATGTACGAAGAGTTGCGCATAAACGCTCTGAAATGTGCCAGCTTATTTGGTTCTACCTATATACGAGTATGTGAACAAACTTTTTCAATACTAAATAATAATAAAACAAAAAATCGAAACCGCCTTGCAAATGAAAGTTTGGAAGCAGTTTTACGTGTTGCTACAAGTAAATTTGAGCCAAATATAAAAAAGATTGTAAGCACTATGCAGTGCCACGCTTCAAATTAATAATTTCTTTTTTAATTTTAATAAATTTTTATCAATTCTTTATTGTCTTTAACTACCTATACCTACTTCTGGCGGCCGGCCCGCTATCAGTTCATGATTTGGCCGAGTGGCCCCTAGTATTAATAAGTCTGTGCAACCCTGGTTTAAACCCACCCGGCATGTACCAATGAGAAATGCACTTTTCTTACGTCTGCAGTCATAGATTAACAACACCACCGTTCCCATGCCTCGGAGAGCACGTTAAGCCGTCCGGTCCCTGTTCCACTAATACTAACTTGTGGAATCTTTAATAGTAAATCTGTGAATGTTTAATATTATTATTATTATTAATTAAATTCTTAACTCTATAAGCTCGACCTTGACAGCGGCCGTGCAAAAATCAACTTTAATACCGTGATGTACATATATACGAGTATAGTTAACGGATTCCATTATATAACGTTTGCGCTAAGTAACAGAATAGGGCTACATGAAGTGTTTGTATTTATCGTGCTCTTTCTTTGTTAGGGTGGTTGTAACTTTTCTATATTATACAATAACATTTTTCATTTTGACATTTGACACCAAATAATAAATTTACATATTAATGAATAAGAAAATTTATTGACATTTCGGGTGCCGTCGTATAAATTTCGTTGCCTTAAAAAAATAAAATTGGATCCGCCTTTGCTTGGGAGTTGATAAAAGTTGCTTGCCAAAAACATCACCATCATCATCAGCCTGTGTCTCTCCAATGCTGGATGTAGGCTTCATCGTCCCGAACGTGGTCTCAACCCATTAGCCCATCGGTTGTCGGTTTTACGACAGATGTGTTGGGACCATTGCCACTTATGCTTTCAAATTTTGAAAGCCATGTATATAAGTACAAAAACCCCGCATAACGATCTACACTAACACAACACATAGGTACACTAACATAACACACTTGCACTCGCGCATCCATAACTATTTACTGTATTTTGTCCTCTTACGAGTGACTTTATTGTTGTGTACACGCATATTATTATGAATATTGGCTTATGTTTTTGTTTGTATTCTATATATTATTATTATTTCTAGTTTTAGTTTAGTTTAGTTTCATTTCCACCAATAAGTACTATTTATATAAAGTAAAGCCATGTATGGTCAGTGTGTTACTTATAAGGTATACCTATGTATTTATTTCTGTAATGAGCTGTGGTTTTTGTAATAAATAAATAAATAAACACTCGAGTTTACAGCTATATAAAAAATAAACAATGTGATTTCCATACTTCACTATACCACCAAGTGATATTTCGTTTATCATACGGTGAGGCACATAGATTGCAGATCAGATCCGCCGTGGCACCTCTGTAGGACATCACACTGATTGCAGGCAAAGTCCCGTGTTCTGTCAGGTCTTCTAAGAGTAGCTCTGTGCACTCGTAGTATTGAAGCCATAGGTCCGAGATCTCTAGCAATTTTGAGGCATCTCCTCCTACAATTTACAGTAAAAACAATGTTTTGTACATTGATTAAAACAAGGTGAAGATTTTTTGCGACAATTGATACTATCGTAACGACCTTTATTTACATTTCTTCCGGTACATACTGGAATGTTGTTTATTTGTAAATCGCCACCCGCAATATTATTAAAACTCTTGGAGATGATTGCAAATTTAAAACGCGTTATCCGCGTAGAATAATAATCCCAGCGTACTCAATATAACTGAAATTGTTATGCAATGGCATCAAAGATATTTAATAAGCTTCCAGTATAAGTAGTATAAGGGAGCTGCCACTAAAATTGTTCAAATTAACAATCAAACAAATGCTGGTTAATTAACGTTTTTATTCAACAAAAGAATACTTAGACACTAAGCCCGACAAATTCATTATTTAGTCATAATAAATATTTGTATGTTAGAAATAGCGTAGCTAGTAATATAAGTACATGTAACTATTTACATCAATATCATTTTATTTATATTTATTCCAACTTCGGTGAAACATTGTAACCGGACTAATAGTTAAGTAAATTAAGATACAGCAATACTTAACTGTCTGTATATATAGCTTTAAAATTGCTAAAGCATAAAACAAGGGAAAAATTACATACTTGGATAACTCAATCGGTCGACCATTTCGAACTCCCACGCTTTGGACGAGTTGCCAAACTTCCCATAAATTTCCTTACTCTTCTGTTTTAAATCGTTCACTTTATCCTTTAGAGAACTCCTCCAATCCCCTACAACTATACTTATCGTCATTAATAATATTAATATTTTCATTTTAATAGATATTTTTAGGTTTATTGACAATTTATGTCATATTTTATGTCAAGTAAACTTTTTAAAACTATGTGGGTAGTTTAAAAAATATCAATATTTTAAGTACTAAACTAAAATGTATTGTGTAACTTTTAGTTTAAGGTGGTCTTTACTACACTAACGGCCAGTTGCAGAACGACTGATTATATTTTGACATGTGTAACGTATGCTTATGAGGCACGTCATTGGCTTTAATAAGCAAAGAGCAGGGATTATTTTAATCACCGTTACTGCAACTTGCCCTAAACACTGAACGGGAAATCATTTCTGTGTGTTTCCGGAATTTTGATAATAAAAAGAAAAAAATAGTTTAATTTTGTCTTATTAAATTTAAGTTTATTAGCATGCAATACTGCCTCCGTGGTCTAGCGGTTAAGTCCGTGAATTTAGACTCGGAGGTACCGTGTTCGATTCCTGGTCGGGACACAAAATATTTATTAATGTAAATAAATACATTTAATTTATTTATGATATTTCTCGATTTTGGTACGCTGGAGACATCGACGAGTTTGCCACTTGTCATGATTGGCCTATAATAAAGTTGGCTAAATGTGAATCCGCTTATTTATAAGCATGGCTTTTGACCACCCCGAAAGGGAAATGGTGGCTAAGGAGCGTGAATGTAGAATGCGCAACATTTATAGTAACACAAAACATGTCTTAGACTTTAAAAACTACAAAGTAAAAATAAAATGTCTGTTTTAGACTTTCCAAAGCGAGCCAGTGAGTCTGGGTCCTCAACCGACCCCAGAAATGGAAGCTCTCGCACGGGAGGTGGATGCTTTGGCCCGAGAGCGACTGGCTTTGGAAAGCGAAGCTGCAGCCAAGCAGAGGGAACTTGGTATCAAGACTGGAGAGGCAGACAGCTTGCAGGTAACTTCGACAGGGATTTACAGAAGGTGGAGAATGATAGGTGGTATTTTCTTATTGGATGTAACAAGATTGTGTTTTAAAAAAACAATGTATGTCAGCTCAAGATCAAGAAAGCTCCGTCAATGCTACGGGGGCTTGAAGCTGTTATAAGTCTTGCTATGTATGCATCTGGGCAGATGGATTGGGGAGGGAGTAAGAACTAGTTCTGATTTCAAGTAAATTTTCAAGACGTAATTTGACTTTTCGAAATGCTCTACTTTTCAGAGCGAACTTGACACATTGACGGCGACACTTAAACAATTAGAAAACCAAAAAGGAGAAGCGCAGAAGAGACTAAACGATTTAAAATCACAGGTACGAGGATCTTTCATAGTAAAATTTTAAATTAAATATTTATCGTTCCATTACATGTAACATTTCCTATTTTCAGGTGGATAAGCTTCGTTCCCAAGTCCAAGCACAAGAGAACGCGGCTCGAGAGACCGAGGCAGAGGTTGCCGCGAGACGAGCCGCCAACCAGAGTCTCAAGGAGAGAGAGCGAGCTCTACAGGAAGAGGCCGCTCAGTCCGAGGCGGAGGCCGACAGACTGACTGCCCTCCTCAGTCGGAGTGTCCTCCAGCTCAGTCAGGTGAGAGCACTAACAGCTTAACAAATTCCAGTGACCCAGTTAATGTTTAATCTGACTGAGAAAGAAATCTGCAAGGGAAACTCAGCTATAGCAGATTTACAAATGAAATAAATACAGAATTACACAGCAACAATAACAACAGATGCTCTCAATGTCCTACAGAGGCGGGAGATTCCGATTGTAGATGTCAATACAGTTTTTTTAGCGTGTTCTACAAGCTATACCATTGCGTGTGTTCTGAAGAGCTCCACAACAATATTCCTTCTTCTCCATTCCGCAACAGAACCTCATAGGTCAAAATATGCATCTCCATATCGTAGCCATAATCCCTACGCGTACTTATAAATTTGGAGATTCTTTCATCTGTCGCATGTTGTAGATGTGCAGTGCTCTCCCCAGCCAGTGTGAGGCATAGCGATAGACACCGAGATCAGCTTCCATTCTTGTTCCATTGCTTACCATCAAAAGGCGAGCAAAACAAATCTCAAGGAAAGGAGGCGCTTAGTCCAAGACAGAGGCCGATGTGATAATCAATGATTGTTCATTTCCAGGCCAACATCAAGATATCTCACTTGGAAGAGCAATACCGGTTGATAACGGAAGCCGTGGAGTCGCTCTCCGCCTCGGGGCCCGCCACCTCGCACGCCGTCCTGTCGCTCTCCCCATGCCACGACCTGCGCAGTCTGGAGAGGGTCGTCAGGGGAGCCACGCCACATGACCAACTTGTAAGTTTTATGGCATTTATTTTATTTATTAAGTACTTTATTGCACTTTACTTCAAAGTATGTACAAAGGCGAACTTAAAGCCATTTCGGCTTTTTCTACCAGCTAACCTTTGGGAGAGTGAGACAGTATAAATATGTGGGGTGCAATTCTAACCAATAAACTACATAAATACTTATCAATATATACGTATTATAGAAGATATAGATACACATGGTGGATGGTGAGCGTATTATCGCGCAATAGAAAAAAAAGGAGGCCTCCTTTTCTTAAACCAGCCTATTGTCGGTCGCAAGCCCGAGACACCATTCTTCTCATCTCTTACCCACACACGATGGACCCGGCACCCGCACGGTGAATCCATGGAATGCTTAGAAATTTGTCTTCTGAAGATAATATATTATTAGGAAGTAGAAATTTGTGGAGTTAAAATATATTGTTCTGCTTGTTTAAAAAGAGAGTATTAAGTAGTTTTTTAAAGATGTGAATGGAAGGAGCTTGTCTGATGGTTGGATGTCTTGAGCAGACGGTACGGTAAATGAATCTGAATATCTGCTGGCAGTGTGGGGTGGGATTTTGAGTTGGTTGTTATGAGAAGAACGAAGAGGGCGGTCGTGCGAATCATAAAGAGGCGTTATAGAGAGTTGTCGTTAAATGGAGAGAAGAAAAATCAGAATTGGAAGACAAGCTAAACCAACCAAAGCCAATTGATTTCCACGGTTTAGGGAGTTTGTCGTTAAATCGAATGACGTTACATGGAGTTTACACTGTATTTATAAATTGACCAGCATCCAAGCTAGGGGATACTAGCGGATACACACCCCCCGACCGCTGCGACACATCACTTTGGTGCAGTGGCTGGGACGTTAACTAAAGTCCAATCCTTAGTAGGTACACTGGGTGTTTAACTTTGAAATCAACAGAGACGATCGAAAGACCATATAGTAAGCTGGGTCTTACTGCTAAATGTTGAATGATGCAAACTAATTTTACTCCTCTATAGACTAACCTATTTTGTATCAATTTTTGTATTACCAGTGTACTTCTCAAATAAACGTATTTATTATTATTATTACTTACACCGGCTGAACTCAACTGGAAGAGAACACCAGGATAAAGTATAGGAATTACAGGATACTCACACCGGGTGGCAGGGGTAGGTCACGATTTCACGGCACAAAAACTTATCACTACAGGTCTGATCAAATTGGACCTGGACTGGTACGGAATCTGTAACCGACCTTTGTAGGATTTTAAGGAACGCATTCTTACAACCGAGCCACCACCGCGCCATATTTTTTTTTGGCAGGCGTCCCGGGGTTTATAATATTTAGATTTGTATTTAATTTACATACATACATATTTTAACGCCAGATCCCTTGGGGGTAGGCAGAGACAACCACTTGTCACGGTCACGACATACCTGTTTCGCTTTTTCGACATTCATCAACCTCTTCATACATGCCTTTTTTGTTTCGAAGACTTTTTAATGCTATTATTTTTTTATTTGATCGTTATTTTATTTTATTTTTATTTATTCAGGAAACATACAGATCTTAAAACATAATTACAACAATTCTAAAAGTTACACAATCCAGCATAGTTTCCACTTAAATATTAAACATATGTAGATTTTGCAAAAAATAATAATAATAGGGATAAGCTTAAAAACAATACCTATATGACAAATACAACTAAATAATATACATATATATAGTAAATTAATGGAAAATAAAAAAATAATTAAAAGTAGTAATCAAAAATAAATAAATAAAAAGTTATCCAAGCATTCCAATTATGATTCATTTAGATAATTTAATGTTTATTTATTTTTTTAACCTAGCAACACTAACACTGAACAAATCAATATCACCGAAATTTTCATTGTAGGCAAGTTTCGGTCTGCCAGGGCCTCTTTTACACCACAACTTTCGCATTATATATCTGGTTCGTCAATCTCTCTTCGCTTATCCTTTCAACATGCCCGAACCATCGGAGCAAGCCTTTTCTTATTTTTGTACCTATGCTTTCTTTTGCGTATTTCGTTATTACGTATGCGATCCGTCAAAGTTACGCCGCATATCCGACGCAAAGATCTCATTTTAATTTATTTATTATTATTTATATTTGAAATAGGTATTTTATTGTAGATTTTTTTTATACAAACATTTTAGATAATATATTTTTTATTTTTTTATTACAGTCTTTCAGCTCCATAGATGGGATTGTTCGGGTTGATGATGTTATGTTTCTTTTCCAGGACGATGAATTCGAGAAGACGGATGCATTTGCTAACATGAACGGGTCGAGTTTCTCTGCAGACCCTTTCAAAGACTCGGCTTTCCCCAAAGAAAACAGAGACCCCTTCGCACCTAGCACCAACGATAATGTATGTATTCATTTATACAGATTTACAATGTAAATTCAACATTTGAGAGTATTTTTTTTTTCTGTTTCTCCCGATGGATGATGAATGAGGTGATAGGGAAGGCAAATGGTCTAGCCCATACAGCCAAGTCTGACGTCTGAGGTCATCATCAAATTCCAGATGCTGCAGAATTTTATTTGACCAATAATTTCCACAGCAAATTAATTTACAAAACAAAAACTTGCACTTGACATGTCCACGCAAAATGGCGCGAAGAACTCTATTTTTTTATTAACATACAAGTCTTAAAACATAATTATAACATTTTTAAAAGTTACACAATCCAGCAAATTTTCACTTAAAGATTAAACCTAGATTACTCGACTTAATTACAAACTTAATTATTAATAATAATAATAAAACTTTAATTCAGAATAAATTCCATATGTGTTAGTAACAATTTTTAAAGAAATCTTATTGTTCACGTCGATCGCGATAATTCGACCAATATTGGATGGTTAGGCGTTATTGTGATTCGTCGGTGCATAAACAGACGTCCTAATTTGTTACCCCCATACCCTTGTCCTGTCTCTTTCATGCAATAATAATAAAGAACAAGAAATTGGTTAATCGTTATGCCTGAAAATTTTATTTCATTGGATTGATGTGTTTGGTCGCCATTAATTTTTATAGTAATGTTAATTGTTAACGTTGTGTCTGTTGATAAAAAAAAGTAAAGTATCATACCGACACCCCTTTTTGGTGGTCAGAAACTACGCTTATAATGAAGCGGATTCACATTTAGCCAAACTTTACTATAGGCCAATCATGACAAGTGGCAAGCTCGAGAAATATCACAAATAAATTTAATATTAATCAAATTTATTTATTTAAATTATTTAATATGTTTATTGAAACCGGTACCTCCGAGTCTAAATCCACGGACTTAACCGCTAGACCACGGAGGCAGTCTTCAACCGGGGTATTTGCGATACCGTCTCGCTCTCTCCTACTGCAGGTGCAATATATTTGTACAAGACGACAACAGTATGTTCACTAATGAAATGTTTCGGTTACAGAGTGGTTTCGGTTCGGATCCCTTCTCCAAAGCGTTCCCAGAAGACGCCGCAGACCCCTTCGGAGGTGATGCCTTCGCCAAACAAGACAATAATACTAAGGCTGAGGTAACAATCATATTTTATTGCAATGGCTACTTCATACTACAAAGGTCGGTCAAACCCCCCCGGCATGAACCAATGAGAAATACACTTTTCTTACGTACATTCGTCAAAGGTTTATAACACCTCGGAGAGCACGTTAAGCCGTCGGTCCCGGTTCCACTAACACCAACTTGTGGAATCGTTAATAAATTGTCATCATAGATATATCCTCAAAATGTCTGTAATTACATTACAGCCCCTAGAACACAGCGTCCTAGATCTCCACTGTTGGAGATGGGCATTCCAGAACATATATCTGGAGAATTTGGCTCATCACTCTGGCCAGACAGGTTAGTGAGGGTCTGATGTCAATCTTTAATGACAATTTATTAACGATTGCACGAGTTGGTATTATTATTATTATTATTAAATACTTTTATTCCATTTCCACCGGGGGCAAGTTGTACATTGTATAATTTGTCACGGTCTGGGTATATGTATAATATGTATATATTTACAAAAAAAATATATAATATGTAGTTTATCAACCATCTAGTTTCCGTAACACAAGCCTCGTAGCTTACCACGGAAACTAGATGGCGCTGTGTGACCTGTCTGAAAAATATTTAATATTGCACTTTTCTTAAAAGTATGTACAAAGATGAACTTAAAGCAATTTCGGCTTTTCTACCAGCTAACCTTTGGGAGAATGATTATTATTAGTGGAACCCATCTCCAATATGAGTGTCTCATTTCAGTTGCTATCATTTCGCGCCACTTACCATAAAAAAACCATGCCCAAACTTCGAATCACGCCGAGAATTCTCCAAGTACAGTGCTTAAATAATTATCACGCAATAAACTATATAAACACTCTAAAATTAGTGGAGAAATCATATAGTGAACCAGCCGAAGGTCGCCTCGATTGTCGCATCTACTGATTAGTGGGTACATCTCCTGATCTTACTATTCTACACAAGACTGTAACGAATGAACATTTATGTCATTATTTATAAATTCATGGCTGTAAATGGGCTGTGTCAGCTACATTTGTTAATTTCGATCGGATTTCGTTATTTATTTATTTAAAATTTTATTGCACTATGTGCAAGAGGCAGGCTTAATACCGCTAGACATTCTCTGACAGCCAACCTTTGGGACAATAATACAATACTACATACTAATAGTACTTACATACATACATATATACATAACTATACTACATACAATATCTCATAATCTTCACTACATAAACGATTTTACTCAGTAGAAGTTGGTTGATGTGGTTTGTATGTCCCCCCAGCCTGTTGCAGAGTGGGAGGCGGACCCGTTCGCCGTGCTGCACGCCCCGGTGCGCGCGCCGTCCCCCGCCACGCCCAGTCTGCCCCCCAAGAACAAGGTGCCCCCACCCAGACCGGCGCCCCCCAGGCCCAACCCGCCGGGGAAGGTGAGACAAATTGCTATTCTATTGTGTTAATTTAAAAACATTTAGATATATTATACGAAATGAGAAAACATTTTTTTTCTTTTGGAGAACTTACAACTTTTTGTAGATGTCGCTAGCAGCAATGGTATTATTTTACACCTATATCGCATTTTTTTTTTAATGTTTTCGTATTTTTATATGTTTATAACAGAAAAATATATTTTAAATTAACATTAAGTACTATAAAAGACGAATTATATAATTTAAAATTATCTTTGATTTCGCTTAGAAATCTCGATTTGTACACCTAAAAGCTCACTTCGGCATAATATCCAAAAAATAATAAAATTCGTAATAAAAATGCAAGTTTTCTATGCAACTGACAGTTGTGTTAGGTACCATCTATCATGCGCCATCTATCGTGATAAAAATTGTAAAGTCAAGTCAAATTTAAAATATCTTTATTCACATTTACCTATTACAGACATTTATGAAACATCATTAATTAAAATATTTTGAGTGATTTTACTCCTGCTAGTAGAAGACTAAGCAGCAAAGTGGTCCAATGAGTAAGCTGTTAGCAGAAAGACCAGCAGCTTAGCAGATGCCAGTGACCTGTTAATGTTTAATCTGACTGAGAAAGGAATCTGCTAGAAAAACTTAGCTATTTACAAAATTAAACAAATTCAACTACACCACAACTATTAATTAATAACTGTTTAAATTTAGCTAAAAAAATATGTGCGATTTCGTTTTATTATAATATTTATTTTATCAAAGTACCTTCGTTTTAATTAACGACATCTTTTATTGTATATATTGGAACGTCACCTCAAAACATTACTCAGCGTGAGTGACGTCACTTAATAGTAAATCTTGTAAACTCCCATATAAGTAAATTGTTTTTCCGAGTATTTTAGCACAAAGTAAAAGAATTCTGAATAAATTGGAACCTACTTAAAAGCAAATAGTAATGTTGTAAATTAGTTGTTTATTTACTATTACGTGATATTAGCGATTTACACCCATAACAAGGATTTTTCCAGAAATCCGTATGTACATATAAACAATTTAAACATATTGTAAAAATTGTCAAGTATCATTAACTTATATTTTAGGAGGGTTTAATGTTCCCTCCCGTTTGCACAAACTAACATTTCCAAAAACTTTTCAATCCCCTTTAAATGTAACGATAAAAGTTAAAAATGGTGTCGATTGTATCAGTTTTATTTTAAAGTCAAATGCTGGCAAATCGACGCCATTTTAAACTTTAATCGTGACATTGACTCAGCCTATTTCAAATATTATTCAAATAGCTAAATTTTATATTGACAAAATGTTTCCTCATTTTAAGGATTTAATTTTTCAGATTTAATTTTTATTATTCCTTCCCACTCCCTAGTTTTAGGTTTTTGTTAACCCCCCTTTCAATTGCTGCCAGTAGCTGTAGTTAGCATGTACATTAAAATTAACTTGACATTTCTGTTCCGCTGCAGAGAAAGTAAAATTCATAGGTATGATTGTTTTTGATGTTTTGGGTTCAACACGAATTGTTTTTTTCTTATTGCACATCCTTCACTCTTTAGCTTAAATTAATTGTTTGATTAGTTATTAGTTTTTTATAATATTTGTGGGGATGGCATGAATCTTCATTTCTTTCACAAATTTGTTTTTGAGTACAAAAAGATATTAATGGATTTAAAAAATATAATAATAATAATAGACTTTTATTTCGGACTAAACATCCATAAATTGTTAGTAATAATTTTACCTAATCAACATATATTTAGTATAACTTTTTTTTTTTTTCAATGATATTTTTAGTTGCCCCGGCTTGGAAAATTACCACCACCAGTCCGCCTACCACCTATTAACTACACTATATACATATGTATTTGTTATATGGTTGAATAAAATATGGATCAGTTTTTTTGTTTGTTGTGTCTTGCTATTAAGACCAGCAGGTTGATGACCCTTTTAGTAAAAGGGTGCCATTTTTTAAAATCTGTTGATAGATAATCTGTCGACATTTAACTTCAAAATTAATTTAACATTGAGCTGTAACTATGACACCAGAACTCACTCATAAAGCAGTCAAATATTTTATTAAACACATCTTTGTTAAAAGAAATTTTGAGGGTTGCAACGGCTTTTTAGTCAGAGCATTGCTGGTATGCCAAATTGTGTTAAAACAACATGCAGAAACTAAATATAATAAAAACTTAAAAAATATCATCACGACCGTAAAAATTCATTGAAGACACTGACTCCTAAAACACACATAAATAGTTTGGGAGTCAAAGAATGCTAAAATAAGAATAAATAACAATAGTAATGCATACATATGTGTATCATACTTTTTTGTCTATGTTGACTAGGCTGTAGACTTTGTAGTCTAGCGGTTAAGTAAGATATTTCTCTCCTTTGGTACGCTGGAGACATCGACGAGCTTGCCACTTGTCTTGATTGGAATAGTAAAGTTGGCAGATAGTGAATCCGATTAAAAAAATAGCATGCTTTCTGACTACCCCGGAAGGGATACAGTCGTGATAATTCAATTCAATTCGTTTATTTTGCAAGTAGGCATAGGTAAAAGAGATATGTATTCTGCACTTTTATACGTCAATTTTTACAATATTGATATAAAACGATATAATTTTATAGTGCATATTGGTGAATCTGGAGCAGTACATGATAACCATCATTTGGAAAGAGAAACAATAAAATAACAAAATTATAAATACAGAATAACGCTTAACATTATAGCTGCTGTAGATAGGCATTGTCACACTATAAGCTAAGACAGACACAATTATAAAAATAAAAATATAAATGTAAATGTCAGTTAATAATAATACATTATTTATTGTACAAAACTAAAACAAGTGCAGGCGAGCTTAATGCCGTCAATGCATTTTCTACCAACTAACCTTTGTGACTGAGAGCTGTAATACTTGATGATACTTTACGTCTATGTTCTACAAAATAGTTTATTGCTGTATGAGTTCTGTAACTAAATTTTGGAGTCAAATGTCCTAAAAGTCTTATGAATGCCCTTTTAGTAAAACTATGCAATTTTACTTTCTCCGTTTGTAAATAATGCCATTCTCATTGTTGTATCACGCCATTTTTCTTTTTTATATATTATTTGTTATTTCATTTTTTTTAATGTAATATTTATTATATGTTTAGTTGGGCTTCTTAATTTACAGTGTTTATAATATTGCTTGTAGTATGTTTAGCTTTTTCCATTTCTACCCACTTTATTAAAAAAAAAAAAACTTTCATTATAATTTTTTTTAACTCCTAAAAGGTTTTAACCCTTTGAATACCTCTCGCTCGAACAATCCAACATTTTCAAAGTTTTTTTAAGTCTGTAGACTAGCAACTTTGTAAGAATTAAAGTTACGGACATTTTATATATGACAGTAATAATATTTCCTAGAAAAAGTACACTCGGACTAGTTTTTTTTTTTGGAAATGTTAGTTGATGCGAGGGAGAGGGATGCAAAGCGTCAAACCCACTTCACACTAACCTCCGGTTTCCTAAGGGATGATTAAAATAATCCATGTTTAACGGTTTGTTATGCTACACGTTTGGTGAGCCAATCAAGTGTTAAATGTCAATTTTGAAGGTTTTATTAGAACCCCGTTTTGTTTGGCAATAAATAATTGCATTTTGTCTCCGGGGTTTTTGCAAGTCATGATTTAATTAATTGCATAATGTTGTATATTTAAATTAATTAATCTTTGCACCACTTACTGAAATAATTGGGCCTAAGCAGGTCAGACGGCATTAACAGAATCATACAGAATTTGGTTGGGTAGGGAGAGGAGTAGAATGGTGGATAGTGAGCGCTCTTATCGCGCAATAAAATAAAAAAGAAGGCCTCCTTTTCAAACCAGCCTATTGTCGGTCGCAAGCCCGAGATACCGTTCTTCTCATCTCTTACCCACAAACGATGGATTCTGCACCCGCACGGTGAATCCTTGGAATGCTTAGAAATTTGTCTAAAAAAAATAATTGACTATAGTGTCAAAAACGTGCATTAATTAATGATCCTTTGGAAGCCGAGGCTATCTATGGTGGCTAAGTGTAACTATCCACGTACAATGCTAACACGCTCGTCTGCTTCTCCCACTCGCAGCATTAAGGAGGCGCCGCCGCGGACCTGACACGTGCGTAATTCTCACCTTAAAGTTTTGTGATGATAAGCTTTAACGGCATTTAATATAATAAACGAATTACTTTACTTAACTGCCTCCGTGGTCTAGCGGTTAAATCCTCGGAGAAAAACTCGGAGGTAACGGGTTCGATTCCTGGTCGGGACACAAAAATATTTATTAATTTACATAATATTTAATTTATTTGTGATATTACTCGAGTTTGGTACGATGGAGACATCGACGAGCTTGCCACTTGTCATGATTGGCCTATAGTAAAGTTTGCTAAATGTTAATCCGCTTATTTATAGGTGTGGTTTCTGACCACCCCGAAAGGGAAACGGTCGTAATGATACTTTACTTTACTTTACCGCTTTACTGAACTATATTTCATTACAGCCCCTAGAACACAGCGTCCTAGACCTCCACTGCTGGAGATGGGCCTTCCAGATCATATATCTGGAGAATTTGGCCTACACTCGCCACGCTAGCCAAACGGCTTGGCGAGGATATGATGTCAATTTTTTATGACAATTTATTAACGATTCCACAAGTTGGTATTAGTGGAACCGGGACCGACGGCTTAACGTGCTCTCCGAGGCACGGGAACGGTGGTGTTGTAAATCTATGACAAATGTACGTGAGAAAAGTGCATTTCTCATTGGTACATGCCGGGTGGGTTTGAACCGACCTTTGTAGGATTTAAGGAACGCGTTCTTACAACCAAGCCACCACCGCGCCAATATATTTATTCATTTTGGCAGTTTTATAAACAAACAATGCTTGTATTGTATTGACGTCAACGAAACATTTTTACAATCAATGCGTTAAACATCTATAAAATATATTGGCATCAACGACACAATGTAAAAATTTTGGTCCTTCGAGTCGGATTTTCTATTTTTTCCTTTACTTTAATGAATTATATATTTATAAATTTTGGCATTTTTATAAACAAACAATGCATTATAAATCTACTTATTGACGTCAACGACTATGCACATTAGAAAATGTGAGTAGACCAGTTTTTTAAATTATGATCTGTATGCCTAGTGTGACAGTGAAGTTTCGTAAACGCAACTATAGTAGTAGAGTTTTTTACTGAATTTTCGATGTTCATTGCCTGTTATTATAACCAAACTTGCAATAACACGCAATGTAAAATAAAAAAACGTAACTACAGCAGTTTTCCGAAACTTGCATTTGACACACACTGAAGCACACTGGTAGATGCCTGATAAATATAGTTAGGCAAAATGTTAATTCGTTCATTATATTAAATGCTGTTAAAGCCTATCATTACAACCACTCTTTATTACTACTATAATAAGAGCATAATATAAAACCAAGCTAAATGAATTATGGCGAAGTGAGTGTTCAGTTGTAAAAAAAAATTATTTTTTAACACACTCTGGTTAAAACAATCGACCGGCAATTATTTACTTTCTCACATTTAATTCATAAAGTAGCTTGTTTTTAATTATAATATTTATATACTATTTAATAATTATGTATTTATTGTCTAATAAACTATTTAATTATTCAACAAGTCAACTAAAGGTATAAAAAAAACCTACTTACAAAACCTAATTTAAATATAATATACCTATATGCCTCACACGCAACTCGCCCTATAGCCCGCAGGGACGACGACCAACGAGCTGTTTTAACTCGATATCGCTATACCGAGGATATCCCGGATGTCAATCTAGGCGAGATCGATATAGCCCTTGGACAACTTAAAAATAACAAGGCGCCTGGTGATGACGGAGTCACGGCTGAGCTTCTGAGAGTAGGCGGGAAACCAGTACTCAAAGAACTCGCAAGACTATTTAACTACGTCATTCACCACGGAACCACGCCAGAGGCATGGACCAGGAGTGTTGTGGTCCTGTTCTTTAAAAAGGGTAACATCTCCCTTTTAAAGAATTACAGGCCCATATCACTCCTGAGCCATGTCTATAAGTTGTTTTCAAGGGTGGTCACAAATCGACTCGCTCAGAGAATGGATGATTTCCAGCCCCCGGAGCAGGCTGGGTTTCGAAAAGGCTTTAGTACGGTCGATCACATTCATACATTGCGACAGATAATACAGAAAACCGAGGAGTATAATCTGCCGCTGTGTCTGGCGTTTGTGGACTATGAGAAAGCCTTCGACTCAATCGAAACCTGGGCTGTTCTGGAATCCTTGCAGCGATGCCTAATAGACTATCGATACGTTGAGGTGCTGAGATGTCTTTACAGTTCTGCGACTATGACCGTCCAGTTACAGGGTCAGCATACAAAGCCTATCCAACTGCGCAGAGGCGTGCGACAGGGGGATGTCATATCCCCGAAACTGTTCACGAACGCGTTGGAAGATGTTTTTAAAATGCTAGACTTGAATTACTGCGGCATAAACATCAATGGAGAATTCATCTCACACCTCCGATTTGCGGATGACATAGTCATTATGGCCAGTTCACTCAAGGATCTTAGCGGAATGCTGAACGGCTTAAACGTAGCATCCCAGCGGGTTGGTCTCGAAATGAACTTAGACAAGACGAAAGTCATGTTCAATGATCATGTCAAGCCGAGGCCAATCTGCATAGGAAACGACACTCTCGAAGTTGTGCAAAATTACGTACCTCGGGCAGACTATCCAATTAGGAGCAGCCAACTTCAGCAAAGAAGCCGACAGACGCATTCAGCTAGGATGGGCGGCATTCGGGAAACTCCGGCACATCCTCTCATCGTCTATACCACAATGTTTAAAGACTAAGGTCTTTAACCAGTGCGTCCTTCCGGTAATGTCGTACGGAGCAGAGACGTGGACACTAACAGTGGGTCTGGTCCATAAATTCAAGGTCGCTCAGCGAGCCATGGAGAGAGCTATGCTTGGTGTATCTCTGATGGATAGAATTCGAAACGTTGATATTCGTCAGAGAACGAAAGTTACAGACATAGCTTTTAAAATTAGCAAGCTGAAGTGGCAATGGGCCGGACACATCTGCCGCAGAACCGACGATCGATGGGGCAAACGGGTTCTAGAGTGGAGACCACGTACGGGAAGACGCAGAGTGGGACGACCCCCCGCCAGATGGACAGATGACCTAAAGAAGGTCGCTGGTGGGGGTTGGATGAGGGTAGCGAAAGATCGCGTTAAGTGGCGAGCCTTAGGGGAGGCCTACATCCAGCAGTGGAGAGATACAGGCTGATGATGATGATGATGATATATATATATATATATACACACATCAACACTGTCTAGGGATATTTTGGATGTACTCAATTTACTCAAAATTTTTAAAAATAACATACAACATGTATGTATTTTTATAAATCCCATTTTTATTTTCCAGAATAAAACCTTCGGACTTTGCTACCATTATCAAAAATCAAAATATTTATTTCCATAGGTTATCTTGTAACAACTTGAATATTGTCAACACTAAAATAATATAAAACAAAAACATACAAAATATATAAACAAACATAAGTTAGGTAATCATGGTTGGACCGTAACGGGTAAACAATCCAGATTTATGTGTGTTATAATATCATTATTGTCATAAGCAAGGTAATTGTAACTTAATAACTACTTAATATAAGATCGTGGCTGTAAAAGGGCCGCGTCAGCTTACAATCTAACAATAATAATAAATATCAAATCTTAATACTAGTTCGTGGCTGTATACGGGCCGTGTCACCTTACAATGTAAATAATAATAATATGTCAATTATATTATATGCCGCGTTAATCTTTTGTTTTTAAAATCTTTTTTTAAATTAAAACTTAGAATCGTTCAAAAAGGTTTACAAAATAACTTTCTTCAAAATAATTTAAAACTGGCCAGTATTTTTTGAGTTTAAGAACTTTATACAAAATATCCCTAGACAGTGTTGATGTGTGTATATTTATTTATTTATTAGATGCAGTCATACCAAAATATAAACAGATACAAACAACTAAGATCTGGACTTCATCTCAAAAATTTGAGCATACAGCTTGCTATTTTTACAACCATTCCAATAGTCCAATTATACATATATGGATGAGAAAATAATAATAATAATATAATAATAATAATAAATTATTTATTTCAGAATTAATTCCATAATTATTAGTAACATTCCAACTTAGAACTATGTTAGTAGTTATACACAATAATTAAAAAGTAAAAAAAGGCAAAAATAATAATAATAATAACAATACCTAGTACTTAATTTAATTAATATTAATTCTTAAATATCAAAGGAGGTGATTTTGAAACTGACCCCCAATCATAATTTAGCAGTGCAATGCATTGAATATACACTTAAGCATACATTTGTTTCGTTATTATGAGTATTAATTATAAAAATTGTCAGTAGGTAATTAATGTCAAAAATCAAAACAATATAAAGGTCAAAATTAAATTAGTAGAAAAATAATAGTAATATTTGTAATACGGCACGAACGGTGGATACTTCCCGCCCCGGCAGACTGGGGAAATTATCACATTCAGTCTGCCTACCACCTATTTGTTGTTCTAATGCCAATTGTTACTGTCAAGGAGAACTAATATTGTAAGCTTGCCATGGTGATTTTTATTTAAAAATAATACCGCTTGAAACAAGACTACAATACAAAATACATTCCTAACCCCGCGTTCGTTTTATAGCATTTCCAACATTTCGTAGCAACTTCATAAACCAGCGCGAAATGTCGTTTTTGTTAAAAAACACCACTTTTTTAACAATGCTTAAATAAAACAAGCGGTGAGGCTACTTTTTGACAAGTATTTTCGATCATACATAACTCCGTGGTCTAGCGGTTAAGTCCGTGGATTTAGACTCGGAGGTACCGGGTTCGACTCCTGGTCGGGACACAAAAATATTATTTAATGTATATAAATACATTTAATTAATATTTAAATTATTTGTGATATTTCTCGAGTTTGGTACGCTGCAGGAGACATCGACGAGCTTGCCACTTGTCATGATTGGCCTATAGTAAAGTTGGCTAAATGTGAATCCGCTTATTTATAAGCGTGGTTTCTGACCACCCCGAAAGGGAAACGGTCGTGATACTTTATTATTTTCGATCATGTTTTATCATACAATGGCATCCAACACACATGATATTATTATGGTCTTTGAATTTATTACATAAAATCGTTTAAAATACCTTTTTAACAAATGTATTAGAAAACTATAAAGTATATAAAAATGGTAAACAAACCATTTTATATGTTAATGACATCTGTCAAAAAGTAACATCAATAACCCTCCTTTCAACACGGTACTGACATACGAAATTAGCATCAAATGTTAGAATTTTCATTAAACGAACGACTTGTGTGTGCTAAAAAATGTGGTATTTTCATGCTAACATTTCTTAAAACGAACGCGGCCTAAAATGGAACAGATTAGTACAAAGTACGCTTTAAACACAATATAACTTATATTGTTGGATAAAAAACAAAAATATATAGTTTTCATAATAAATCGTAACAAGGTTTATAAGCAAACAAAAGATTCTCTGAATAAACTAGTTATATTTCTAATAAAACAACGTTTATTGGATTATTATCAAATGATTTCAGTTGGTGAGCACTGCCTTCTGGAAAAGAAATTCTGGATTCCAGAAGGCAGTCTCCATTGACACAATAAAACTATACTTACATAAGTTAATAATACAATGCATTCCCATCCTCATTAAACATTGTTTTACTGTAACCAGCCTCTCGGCAACTGTGTGCTGCAGTAGCAACTATTAACACTATTCGTTTTTACGAGTACCTATATCTCGTTAAATTAAAACTATGTATATTTCTTAATTGTTACTATTATATCCAAACACAGCACACCTTTGCCGAGAGTCGGTAAATATTGAAACAAAAACTATATGGCCGCGTTTCGTTTTATAGCATTTCCAACATTTCGTATCAACTTCATAAACCAGCGTGAAATGTCGTTTTTGTTAAGAAATACCACTTTTTTTAACAATGCTAACATTTCTTAAAAAAACGAGCGGTGAGGGTACTTTTTGACAAGTATCTGTAAAAAATTAACATCAATAACCCTCCTTTCAACACAGTACTGACATACCGAAATTAGCATCAAATGTTAGAATTTTCATTAAACGAACGACTTGTGCTAAAAAAAGTGGTAATTTCTTAAAACGAACGCGGCCTATGAACGAATTATAGCAATAACACACCTAAATTATCGAACTACCTTCATATAGTTTTTTTTTACGTCCACTATAACAAAAATGTGACTTACGAGTTGTTGTTTACCCACAGAGCGAGCGACCACAGACTGCTATGGAGTTTACAGAAGACCCCTTCAAAGATTATCGATATGAAGACCCCTTTAACATTCAGGACCCTTTCTCCGATCGAGATCCTCCAGGGAAATCAACTTCTCTAGCCACTCTCGACACTGACGACTTCTTCTCCCCCAACATCAATGGAAACTTCCCTCACCCGAAACCGAGTGGCAGAGTTTCGGCACCTCCCGTAGCTTACGACCCTTTTACCAAAGACAACCAAAACGACAGCTGGGCTGCGTGGCCCAATGACAACTGGGCTGGAGACGACTCTTGGGCAACAACTAATAAAAACTCCACAGCACGCGACGATTCATGGGCTACAACTACTAAAAATTCAACTGCACGTGACGATTCCTGGGCAACAACTAATAAAAACTCCACTGCACGTGACGATTCTTGGGCAACAACCTATTATAAATCAATTGACCCACGCGATGATTCTTGGTCAAAAGTTGACAAAAACTCCGATTGGGCTAAAAGTAGTAAAACTGACAATTGGGCTTCTAAAAACGAGTGGGCGGCCGACTGGTCGGATCAGAACAGAAATTTAAACGAGACGTGGCCTTCTCAAACACTACCAGCTAAGAAGGAGAAGTCCCCGAAGCCCGTGAAGTATGCTAAATCCCTTGTGAATACGATAGGGATCGGTAGGAGTGGGAAGAAGAAAAAGAATTCGGAAAGTCGAAGTGCCGAGGGGTTTAGCGAGGAACAGCAGTTGGCCTGGGCTGCGGCCGAGAGCAAGAAGATACAAGCCCAAGCCGAGGAGAGAAGGAGAAAGGAAGACGCAGAACTCCAGCTAGCCCTAGCTATATCGCGCCAAGAGAAGTGACGTTAATGATTCGCTAAACTGTTGCATTTAAAGCGGACGCAATTTTGAATTTGTGTCAAAAATATTACAAATCCAAGATATATATTTAAAATATATATATCTTAAGATTTACAGCCAAACTTAACCTATCTAATGTAAACTGTCTATCTTTGATTTGATTTAAAAGTGCGAATTTTTACATTTGTTGTATGGTAGGTAGGTACAGGTCGCGCGGCGATAAATCATTACACACACAAGTGCAAAGTTTTTTCATTTTTTTTTTTTAAACTTGCTTTCTTGGTATGTCTGTTGGGATTATAATACTTATAATAATAATAAAATTCTTTATTGCACACAAAATATACAATATAAAGTGTTGTACATAGGCTAGCATAATACCATGAAGGTATTCTCTACCAGCTAACCTTTGGGAGAGTGAGAGAATAATATTATGGGTGCAGAGTGTGAAAATGGAAATAATATAGTAAAAAACAGAGTTAAAATATGTAAATAAATACAATATATACATTTATAATACTATAATACCTAACAGAAAAATACCTAATTCTGTGGTGTCAAGGAAAAACTGAAAAGACTATAATTTTTTTTTTCTTTTTAAGATGAGATAAGTCGAAAAATTTAATAATTAGTTTTTTTCACCTATTGATTCAAAACATTCATATGCGTCAATGCAATAAGGAGATGAGTTTATAAACTGTACAGTTTATTTTACACCCCTACGTACATAAAGGGGCTAGTCGTAACATTAAAATGTATAAATAAGTAAAAAGAGTTCAATTGAGTTATTTCAGTATCGCGGTTTTACCGCCAATAATTTAGTTATGCAGTGGACTCGTACCTAAAGTATAAATTACAATTTTCTAATTATAAATATGAGTTGTTTTTTTAATTTGCCTCTAGTGAAAAGTTCAAGTTTTGTACTTATCCACTTTTTCCTTGACACCACAGAATTAAGATAAATACATAAATAATTATATATACATACACTAATAATATGTCACGTGATTAGGATTCCTTTTGCTTTTTAAGGAAACTTGTAAGATTGGAAATGAAAACTATGGGGCGCATGCAAAACATAACTATAAAGGGTGTAGAGGGTAGCTATTAATAAAAAAACTTAATAATCGGTTCACACTATTTGCGGTGCAATAAAATTGTTAGTTGAGTTATTGTGGTTGCATCATGTTGTATTGTGTTGTAATTTTTGCTAAGATGAACTTAGTTATTGTAATTGTATTGTTTTTATTTTGGCTACTCAAAGGCCCAACCTTTTTTAATGGATACTGTAATAGCATGTGGTGGTTGCCTGTAATTGGTGCAGCATCTGGAGTCTGTCTTAGTTGTAAGTTAAAATGCATGTATGTTTTGTTGCTGTCACTGTTAACGGCCCTAATAAATAAATTAATTAATGCCTCAATTATCTGTTGATGCGCCCCATGTTTTCCGTTTTCTATCTCGAATTACCAAGTATGAACTTTCAGGATAATTTTAGAACAAGGTATAAATTTGTATGTGGTTATTGTTGTATATACGAGTATATAACAGATCTTTACTTTTTAGTCCGTTATAAAACATATATAACTAACATACAATTATTAATTTTATTTTATTATTATTACATTATACAGATGCAGTAGAGTTGGAAATCTATTCCAACGAATTGAAGGTAGAACATCATATTTATAATAACAAAAGCAAACCGTTTTTGCTATCTCTTTCTTGTTAATAAATCTATGCGAGCTAGAGAGAGACGAATCTAGTTATTGCGACGGCTTCATTAGAATAGTATATGCACGTTTCACACATTGTTATTGTGCTAATCTTTAATCGCGCGACCTGTACGCATATTAAAATTCGTACTTCAAGCCAAACTAATGTATAATTTGTGATTTCCTACAAATAGATGACTAAGCAGCTAAGAGGTCTATTGAGTAAGCTGTTAGCAGAAGATTTACCTTAGTAGGTCTAGTTTTGGCTTATTATTTCTGATTTGATATATTTTTGACATAAAAAAATGTCCTGAGTGGCTTTTACGCAGTTTGTTGGCAAGGTTTGGGAAATATGAAAAATAACTGCGTAATTCTTTGTATTAAATATTTTATGTACCTATATAAACGCGTATAATCTTATACATAACCTAAGTGAGTGCGTCTCAAAGAATTTGTAAGACTTCGCGCGCGCCTCTACTAGATGTGGCGCCTATAACAAACAAACATGTGACCTTCTCACACTTACAAATAACGTAGACAAACGACTACGTGCCACAGCAATTCAGATTGAAGTGCAAGTAAATGACAACTTTATGTCTCGATCTTGTAATACGCGTGACACATCTAGTAGAGGCACGCGCGTCGTCTTACAAAATCTTTGGTGCGTCTGGTAGATAGCAAATTTAGATTGTTATGAGTAGTAGTTGTACTGCATAGAATATTTTTACAAAAAACGTGATCGCATCGTATTCCCGGAAAATTTGCTGATACGCCATTTTTGGTCTAATACAGGATGATTTTTTTTAATAGTTAAATTCTGGCTAGTATTGCTAAACGATATACAAAACGGTGTGGGGAATAGAGGAGAAGATTGGTGAATCGGGCTTGCGACCGAATGTAGGCCGGTTTAAAAATGAGACATTCTCTCCCTTACCAACCAAATACATGTATGTATGAATGAAACATTAAAAAACCTTGTTAATTAGGCCGAAAATTTTGCGTTTTGTCAAGTTTTTCTGGAAATAACGGTATGATTTGACCAAAGTTTCACCAAAATGACGTCACTGTAATCGTAACGGTTAAAGTTTAAAATGTCGTCGAATGTACCAGTTTTATTTTGAAGGTCAGCCGTCGGCTGGTACAATAGACGCCATTTAAACTTAAATCATTACCCTTTAATGTATACATTTTGGTGTCAATCAAGGGATATGCCAGTTAGTAATTATTTCGTCCAACACACTCCACTCCAATTGTGAATAATTTCCATTAAATTTGTACACTAGTCATTTTAAATTGCACGAATTTTGGCATTTGTTGGTCGCCGCAGTCAGAGGGGGCAATTCGCTTCTACTTAGTAGGCTAATTTAGTAACTCATCGATAACTTTTGACAGTTTTAACCGATTCATTGTGTCTTTCAAATGAAATTTAACTATGCCTAATTCTAATTATAACCCCTTGTTAAGGCCAAAGATTGTCTAAGAGAACGCGCTTGTCCTTACTAGATTTGGCGCCTTGGACAAACAAACGTGTCACTTACTCTCGCACACTTTGTAGTATACTTATATATGATCAATTTAACATAGACACATGGCATGCACATTTGTAGCCGACTAATTACCGAAAAACGTAAAGAGCACTCACTCAACTTTAATTTGGCAATACAGACGGATGCACAAGTAGTCGAATATCACAACTCTTCGGCACGATCCTGTAAGCGTGACAAATCTAGTAGAGGCGTGCGCGTCATCCTACACTCACTACTCAGGCGTACAAATGTAGGTGTAATGGATAGGTTCGATGAGTTACGCTATAGCCCAACAGGCCTAATGTATTCACTAAACTTAATCACCTCTAGTGTCTTCATTAATTTTGCTCTATGCTCTTTTTTGCAACGTTACGCCGCCATTTTCTTTTGTCTATGGAATTTGTTGTCTATGACTTAAGATTAGTATAAGCGTGTTTCAACTTTGCTTATGTATCTTAGTCCAAAAATTATTGTAATTATTTGACAACACGAAATTTTGTTGTTGTATAAACTTGTAATTGCCTGACTTAGCTTAAATTGTCCCGGTGTTGCCAGTGGAACGTGTATAGCAATTATTTTTATATTAGTTTACTTAATATGTTGCCATTTAATTTAGTTTTAATTTTTATTTTATTGATATTATTTAAGACTTGGTTTAATGACTTCAAAAACTATTTTTAATAAAAAAAATGCATGCTTGAATGGAAAACATATTTTAATATTGTTAATAATAATAATTGTGTATAATTCGAATATTTTTTTGTGTATATTTTTGAATCGTTTTATTATTATTATTATTGTTAATGTTTGCTTGCCTGTTCGCTATTGGTTTTTCACCCGTGTTACTAGCGTGACTTTGGGGCCCTATTATCGTTGCATCGAATATTTTAAAATTTATCAAAGTCAAAATATCTTTGTTCACGTAAACCTATTACAGGCATTTGTGACACGTCATAATTTAAATTATTTAGAATAATTCTACTCCCGTTAGTGGAAGACTAAGCAGCGAAGTGGTCCAAGGAGTAAGATGTCAGTAGAAGACCAGCAGCTTCGCAGATATGTCGGAAATGACAAATTTATTTGGCTTCTCCATACAAATTGGCTATTTTAAATTACCAGTTTGTATGGAGAAGCCAAATGAAATTTAATTTTAATAGGTGGTAGGCGGACTGGGGAATTTGCTAACATTCAAGGACCTCGCGCGCCACTTACCATCAGGTGGGCGCAAGGTCACAGTGTAAAAAAAAAATTATATTACCTATAGTTTCTTAGAAAAAGTTAGATTCTATCAATCAAAGTCACCCAGTAAAAAAGGTAATAATTATACATAATACTCTTGTGTTCGAGTGGAAAGCAAACGCTTATTTTTTAATTTAATTTTACTAGTGAAGGCGCTACTCGAACGACTTTTAAAGACGAAATAAAGTAACGAAAAACGCTAACAGCGCCAAGTCGTACATGGCAATAATACTCACAAATTTTGATGTTCTTTTTGATTTTAGTATTCGATGTTGCGAAAATGGCTGCCAAAGCATAAATTCGTCGCGACAATTATTATTATTATGTAACTAAATACGGGTAATTTAAAGAGGCACTTTTAAATTGGTCGGTTAATAAGGTTTTTAGGTAGCACTGTTGTAGTATATGTTAGGATTTTACCTGATTAATGTAAGGATATAAATTATACTTTCTTATTATTGGATTTAAACAAGAATAATAATATAATTTATGTTGTTTTATGTTGATTAAATCCGAAATAATAAGATTATTCATAATTATTTATTATCGTTTTTAATTGCGGTATCCTTGGTTAAATTGCCTACCGCGTGTATTCGTGTGTCCCAAAAGATTATCCTTTAATCTGGCTTCACATTAACAGAGTTAATGTTCGCGAACTGTTCGTTGGTTCGTGTAGCTTCAATTCTACCAATTGCTCAATTTATTAAGTCCCCTTGCGGTTTTTTAGATGAACAGATTGGAATAGGTTTTCTAAACAAAGCAATGTTGCTTTTAAAACTAGACTTTTCTGGACTAGAGTTTCTTTGAAAAACTCCAATATAGGTTTTGAAGCGTCATAAATCTTTTTGGCTTTGTACTGGTATGTGACCGCCCAAGATGGCGAATAATAATTAAAATCATGGATCGCGTCAAAATAGCGAAACCCATTGTAGTCATACAAACTAGCTTTTAAAGGAAGCCGGTGGTAAAAACTCCTTGCTCCTAGTCTTGGAACTCCCATCTCGGTTATCACCAAATAAGGCACACGGTCTGCTAGTGTAAAAAAAGACAATACTTTATAAGATTTTTATCCAATTGTATCAAGGCATTGATATGTATATGTATTCAGTACAAATATTAATCTTTAAAGTCGTATATCCGCTGCTTCTATTCGCGAACCGTTTGCGAATCTTAAACGTTTTACCGCTTAAACAACACTTCGCATTCGCTTGTAATATTGCAGACCTGCAATGTCCATTCTGTAGAGAGAGGCCAACAAATTTCGTAGCAATCCATAGATTCGCCGTGCGGTTGCAGGGTCCATCGTGTGCGGCGGACATAATAGTGTCCTTGGCTTGTACCGATAAAGGCTGCGTTGATGAGCCTCTGTTTATTGCGCAATGTCACACATTGCATCCTTTGTTCTTGTCTCCTTTATCTACAATAATGTATGATTCTGCTAATGTCACCTTGTTTGTTTCAAAAATGTACTAACGGCAGACCTGCAAATTCTTTCAACAAGTGTTGCAGTGATTCTTCGAGAATTCCTTTCGCACCATATTCCACTGCCGAAGGTGCACCTTGAACCCGTTTCTGATTATTCTTTCTCTGAGGTCGTAATATTGTTTGACTTACTATTATGATCTTAAGGAATATTCAATAATAAGGCAGTAATTCTGTTCATTTGGTTTGCAAGCGGTTCGCGAACTTAATGCGTACGCGCCTTAATGTTCGTGGCCCAATATAGTCTTCTTCATGCAGTGCCTTTCTTCTTTACTATTCGTATGATGTAATTTATGAATGGCCCCTAACGGTAGCAACTATTGGGAGTTTCTCCCACTCTTGAACTTTGCGTCTTGTTAGTGCGTATCTCTTAAAATTGGTCAAGTTATACGATATCCGTGTAATCACAAAAGAGAAACTGAAAATGGGCCTCCTGTAATGCTCTGTGTGTGCTTCTGATACAATAACTACTCTTAATATTAGACGTAACTATTTATTATTCTTGTGGCAGTCGGTTGTATTAGTGTATTAAACATTCCTTAGTTTTAGACCAATTTCAAGAGCTTGCTACGGGGGGTGAAATGGGGCAAAAAAAAGTTTTTTTGAATATTATTAACCCTGTATTACTAACCGTTGCTTCGGAGCTACTGAAAAATATATAATTACATTTTTTGTTCCATCTTTAGGTGGCTTCTGTGCACTTGTATATGACCGACAGACAGCGGAGTCATTCAGGCCCGCATGTTCAGTAGTTCATTGGGTTGGGGATGGGATGGTCTTCTGTTTTCCCCGATGGCACCTCGGCGGGTTACTACCCGTGTGGCTCACGAATCTAGTCTCCTAGATTCGTCTACCTTAGCTCTTCTCCAAAAGCCTCCCAGCCCTCGCTCCGGGGGCCGTGTGAAGATAACAGCAATATCTTGAAGATGTTTGTAGAATCCGTTTTCAACCTCGATGGTAGGTATCTCCAGATCTCTTGCAATTACAGAATTTGCGATATGTTCTGCTGTTCTGCAAACTGGAGGTTATTACAGGACGTAACATGGCTCGGGCCACCTTCGCCTGAATAACGACATGGCTGGCCATCTCACCCAATGTTAACGTCCTGTTGATAATGCAGCCCAGGTACTTTATCATGGGATTTACTTCATTCCCTGATGCTGTAGTGAGGTCTAATCTAGACGTCACCAATGCAGCAGTTTTTGATTGATTGACATACGTCACCTGTTCAACTACGCAGGGAGGAGATCCAGAAGGTCTTGCATTTTATCAGGAACAACATATTGGGTTGAAGAAGAGCTAAAGTAGGCATTGTCATCCGCAATCATGACATCCGGGTCACCCTCTTCCAGGACTTCAGAGAGAGTAGAAATATCATATACAGCGCGTAGAGTACGGGAGAAGCAGCTGCCATGTGGAACTCCGGCTAAAATGCCTTTTTTCACATAGATATGATCCTCCACAGTTACGTGAAATTTTTCAGAAAACATTTTCGAACTGTTTTTTGAATACTGCCAAGGCATGGATTGGTAATACAGGGAAATCTAAAGAAAAAAATAACAGCTGCCTAATTGCATTCTGCTTCCGTGTCATCGCGTATGGGAGTGGAAGTTTCAACAATTAGTTACTATATACATCTTAAAACCTTTATTTGAAAGTTTTTTGTTTAAAAGTCTTACAATAGTAAATAGGTTTAATTGGTTTAGCTAAATATATAGATAGTCTAAATTATTATTTTAAAAATATATACATTCCTGTTAATAAATTAATATTTAAAAAAATGAACGATTTATTTAGTTAAAAGCTTTAAAGATATATTTCTTTTGTAATCGTGTATTCACCGTGCGGGTGTCAAGTCTATCTTATGCTCGCCCCTTTTATAACTATAATTAACTAAATTGACACTAATTTAGTATTTTTCTTGTATATGACCGGCTGCTGGTGTATATGTGTATATCCTATATTGTTGTTATCTCTTTCTTAGGCGCCGTTGTTTATTGGCTCAGTCGAGCGGTCCGGGTTCGATTCTCACACCTCACTAGGCTTAATTGACTGTAGAAATTAACCTATTTGTACGCCATGCTCAATGTAGGTAAAGCTGGATCCATATATGTATCACGGCGCCGTATCGTATCATCGTATTGAAAGAACACAACAGCTAATACAACAGAAAAAAGTTACAGATCACCTTAGGCTGCAATATTTCTGCTGCAGCGCTGATTTTCAGTGAGTTTTTTCTTCGTCTCAGTTTTTTTTTATTGTATCTTCACAATCGCATTTTTTTACTTCCCATCATCATCAGCCTGTACCTCCACTGCTGGATGTAGGCCTCTCTAGGATTTTGCAACTCTCATCCAACCTCCGCCAGCGACCTTCTTCAGGTCATCTGACGGGGGATAGACTCACTCTACGTCGCATGTGACCTCCCAACGCAAAACAATTTACTAGTGCTCCTGGAGAAGAGCTCAAGAAGGCGCGCAGCATTTCAGAACTGAGTGTGTACCAATCACCCACTACCTACTGCTGGAAAAACAGAGCAATATGTATCATCCCGGCCTGGAGGAACCTGTGGTGGACAGATCATTGCATATAAACATATAAAATTCAATAAGACTTTTGACATGAATGCCAAAACACATTTTGTCAGATTTCACATCGTTTTTCTACTTGCAAAATGTATTATTTTACAATAATATAATTTAATACGCCTTAACAAGTATTTTAAGTTATTTTCAAGGATTTAACCCTCATAAACCCACTCTCATCCTGTGTCTACTTTGATCGGATACAAATCTACACGTATCACATATCGTATTGAGACTGTGCATCATGATACGCGTCGGTGATACGAACACGGTGATCTGTTTAAGAAATTCATATATATGAATCCAGCTTAAAAGCTACTTTAATTTTGAGAATGTTTTTCTTGCTTACTCACATTTTTATGCAACACACGGATAGTATTAATGTAAAAAACAGCCTTACTCTTAGGTCACAATAAATCTAACAAAATTACGTCAAAAGGTTTTGTCAATCAATTTAAAATATACATATATATATATATATATATACATTTTAATTTAACTAGTTTTTCATTATCTTCGATCGGTCAGCATACAAAAACCGTTCACTAAATGGACGTATATACGCAAATAAAAAACCACAATTATTCAGAAATTTAATTATGAATTTCAAATACAACATTTAGGATGATATCTATCATATCTTATATCAAAAACAATCCATAGACATATTCTAAATATATTAAATGTTAACTGCCTCCGTGGTCTAGCGGTTAAGTCCGTGGATTTAGACTCGGAGATACCGGGTTCGATTCCTGGTCGGAACACAAAAATATTTATTAATATAAATAAATACATTTAATTAATATTTAATTTATTTGTGATATTTCTCGAGTTTGGTACGCTGGAGACATCGACGAGCTTGCCACTTGTCATGATTGGCCTATAGTAAAGTTGGCTAAATGTGAATCCTTTATAAGCGTGGTTTCTGACCACCCCGGAAGGGAAAAGGTCGTGATGATACTTTACTTTTAATTTACTATAACTTTTTTTATTTTTTTGTCAAAATTTTGAAAATTTCTAAAATCTTAATATTTAAGAGTAACTGATATATGACATATTTTAGGTCTGACAACATACTGACATCGTTTTGAAGTGATAGTATTGGTGATTATATTCCTCGCGTTTCGTTTGACCATCTTATGACTAAAACCTAGATTCAAAATTGTTAGTTTTACTGTGGCCAAAGAGTCCAAACGAATTAAAAGATATAATACATTTGAACAAGATATTTTTGTATTGTTTTACTATAGTTATTCTTTATAAATAGTCTAGAAATATATATCTTAGATCTGTATTCAATGTTGTCTTAGTCGTTGCTTAGATTTTATTCTGATAACTATTTATGGGAACTAATTGTTTTATTATTTTGGATATCGTCACTTAGCAAACTTATGCAAGCCATTTTGACTCGAACAGAGGTCTAAAATACTGATCATTAAATCGAATTTTAATAAGTTTATAATCCAGTATATAGGAGCTGCATCTAATATCATCAAGTAAATATTTTTTTAGGCCTTAGATGTCAATGGTAGATTTAAAAAAAAATCTATCGTAATAAATACCTACAGGCTGGGAAATGTGACAAGCCTCTCATTCCGAATCAAGCTCAGAGCGCTTAGAATGAATATGGTACTAACAGTCGTTCCGAATCAAATATCGCGATTTGGATGCTCAGAGCGTGATATCAATTCGGAACGGCCTAAATCACATTTTCATTCATAAAATAATAGTAAAGATGGTAGAAAAGTAACTGCCTCCGTGGTCTAGCGGTTAAGTCCGTGGATTTAGGCTCGGAGGTACCGGGTTCGATTCCTGGTCGGGACACAAATATATTTATTAATGTAAATAAATACATTTAATTATTATTTAATTTATTTGTGATATTTCTCGAGTTTGATACGATGGAGACATCGACGAGCTTGCCACTTGTCATGATTGGCCTATAGTAAAGTTTGCTAAATGTGTTTGAATCCGCTTATTTATAAGCGTGGTTTCTGACCACCCCGAAAGGGAAACGGTCGTGATGATACTTTTTACTTTAAAATGATAGTTTTTTTTTTAAATGTATGGAAGATAAATTGCTGATTCCACATCTTTGAGTATGAATATTGAACTGTATGCCCTTGAGGGTAAAGTATAGCTGAACGAACAAACTACTCAATACCAATTGTTATATGTATGTACATATACTTAAGGATGTTTTTCGGTCATAGATTTTTACTTTAAATAAGTTAACCCCACCAATGACACCTGTAGCCCTATTCTGTTTCTTAAGCGCAAACGTTATATCTGTGGTGTCAAGGAAAAAGGAGATGAGTCGAAAAATTTTAAATTAGTTTTTTCACCTGTTGGTTCAAAACATTCATATGCGTCAATGCAATAAGGAGATGAGTCTATACACTGTACAGTTTATTTTACACCCCTACGTACATAAAGGGGCTAGTCGTAACATTAAAATGTATAAATAAGTAAAAAGAGTTCAATCGAGTTATTTCTTTTTCGCGCTTTTACCGCCAATAATTCAGTTATGCATAGTGAGATGAGTGGACTCGTACCTAAAGTATAAATTACAATTTTCCAATTATAAATATGAGTTGTTTGTTTAATTTGCCTCTAGTGAAAAGTTCAAGTTTTGTACTTATCCCCTTTTTCCTTGACACCACAGATATAATGGAATCCGTTAACTATATATATATATATATATCCCTTTCAGCACGGACACAACCAAGCGTGCGTTAGTACAAAAAAAAACTAGCGGTCGCCAAATTCTGTTTTGCCGCTTCGAAACGATGTCCAGACAAGCCGGCATAGTGTTAGGGACTGATGTCAGTCATGAGTGTCTGATTCCAGTTGCTAACATTCATGGATCTTGCGCGCCATTTACCATCAGGAGGGCGCAAAGGTCACATGTCGTGGTAGTATAAAATAAAAAAAAGATTGTGCACTCATCTAGCTACTTAGTAATTATATTTTATGACTTAGTAAAGAAAAACACATGCATAAGTGAACATTTTTTTTTTATCTATGTAGGTATTGATTGTTTGTAGTGTTAAGTGGTAAATGACGATGGCTGTTCTTTGCTATTAATGGTATACTTCTGCTATCCTGCCATGATTGGTAAACAATAATATGTATAACTGACAAAACCGAGTGTACTTAATGTATCTTAAAGTATCATCACGACCGTTTCCCTTTCGGGGTGATCAGAAACCACACTTATTAATAAGCGGATTCACATTTAGCCAACTTTACTACCGGCCAATCATGACAAGTGGCAAGCTCGTCGATGATCATGACAAGTGGCAAGCTCGTCGATGGTTATCTTAGGGTTAATAAATAACAATAAAATAAAAAAAATACTAGGAGAGGAATTTTTCCACTATTTTTATGAGATATTTTAGACCACAAGACCTCAAAGTTATTAATAAACCTTTCAATATCAATAATATTTTTTGTCGTGCTGAAAGGGTTAACACGCTATTAAAGTTGATATTTGCACGGCCGCTGTCAATGGTCGAGCGCTTATAGAGTTGAGAATTGCATAATATTTTGTAATTATGACACAATCTCTGACGTACATAACGAAATCCACTAAGTTTGCGACTAAGCAACAGAATTGGGCTATCTAAAAATAATATTCGCTCTTTATACAATTACATGCGGTGCCATATACATATAGTGACATAATCAGTTTGATATCTTATTAGACATTGTTTTTGTGGTCGGGTGTTTAATACTAAAGCAAAACTATTAACAGTTAGTTCTCTTAAATATATTTAGGTATATACTATAAGCGATCCGCGCGGCTTGACTGACCGAATGTTATATATACAATATCTCAACTAAAAAAGTAATTTAACGTTGATGTGTATATGTATAAGTGTAAAATTAACCTGGTTTCTCGAAGATAAATGTAATCTGTAATTTCTACTAGAGCAGACCAGAAAAAATATTGTATGTTTTGGATTAAATGAGCCTAATAAAAATATAGTAATAATTTTATCTTCAAGAAACCTTTAATAGATATATTTGTTAATACGAGACGAATGAGCAGTACCTATAGGTCGTGTACGGCGGGATGTATCAATTATTATTAAGGCATTTTACAGATTGCATCGCAGTATGAAATGCAACAACAGTTGTGAACTGTTCGCAAACCTCAGCTGGCAACGTAAGTGTTCGCGTAACGCTCAAACTAACGCGTGGAAATCACGGTCGGCAACAGTTACTGCGAATGTTCTAGCCAAACTCCTCCCCGAAGCATGGTTTTGATCTTGCCTTGACAAGCTGTTGAAATTTGTTTTTTTATTGCACAATCTTGTCACAATAGATAAAATGTGAATGAATCGATCACGTGCTAAATTTAAATATGCAGAGTAAAAACATACTTTTTTGTATCTACCATGCTAGTTACTGCAGACGCGTTGGTTTGTTTATTGCTTTAGCGTGCAGAAACTGTTCGCGAACTGTTGCGTTACCATAGCAGTGGTTTGCGAACACTTAACAAACTGTTTACTGTTGTTGGTTTGACCTTCGTTTTAGACCAGATGTTACATTTTATAGTGTGTTATAATATCTGTGGCTTTAACCAAATTTGTCAGTATTATATACCGTACACTGTAGCTTATATAGTTAGTGCAATAATGTATTATTATCATCACGGCTCACGATGATGGGGTAGGCAGGTTACCTGTGGTAGTCGGTAGGGAGGTAGAAGGCACACGGCTACTGAAGTAGGTCCCCAATAATTATTTCAATTAAAAATCGTTACAATTTATAAAAATATATCTGGCGCCATTTTTGTCTATCGCAGTTTCACGTTGTTTTCGATTACTTTGTTTGCGATATGCAAAAATATACATACATATTTATTATTATGCAACGAATTATTACTTGAACAATCTTGGCGATAACCTCCAGTCAAGTTAGCTTTTTAAGATTCTATACAAAACATTAGAAGATTCGATTTCCGAAGAGGTATAAGTCATTGTCCTGGTTTTTTGACAGAAACAGTTTATTAAAATTGTGTAAATATCTTACGAATTTGTCTACCAGTTTAGGTTTCGTCACCAGGTTAGTGACGTCATACCTTACCCTACGGCTGCACTTTGAACCTTCAAATTGGTGTAGTCGCTCGGTGAAGACTTTCTAGATAATAATAATTCTTAGTACAATAAATGTCATATCATAGAGTTGTGTTTTGTTTGCCTCAGCGTTGAAGAGGTTATAGAGGTCCTTATGCGTGATACAAACTAAGGGCCAGTAATTCACCTTATAATTATAAGCTTTCTCATCTTTATGGCAGTCTTCAATTCAAAAGAGATTGCCCAAAACCAGGCCCCATAATTCAATAATCATAACAATTGTGTTTTTTTTTTAAATTTAATTACTACATCTCTTTTACACTAGCATTGAAATATAATTTAATTGAATAGTCAATTGGTTAAAATTGATGTATGAAATAGTAACACAGCCTGAGGCCTGGTTTTGGGCAATCTCTTTTGGTATATGAAAGTCCAAAATGTTTTTTTATAGACTAAATTTGTCAAAAGTACACAGATGTGTGAGCGAGAAGGGTGCAAAAACGTTAAGCCTCTTTCAGAAATCTTAGAAAGGATTGAATTACCGGCTCTAAGTCGTAAGTAGTGAACAGAGGCAAATATTACTAAATTAATGAAATAAATTTTAAATTGTCAGTTTGATTCTGCTTTGTGTCACGTAAGGACTTATTATTATATGTTACATGAATATATTTAGCGACATTGTAGTTTCCTATCATGCACGGAATATTCTTTAGATATGTCGAAATTGTTGCGTACTTGAGTAAGTTATGATAATTTGATTTCTGGTGAATTTGCAAGAATATTTAAACAGTAATTTTTAAGTGAACCACTACTAATAATAATAATTTAATTTTAGCTTGTAACTTTAGCACCTAAGGCCGAGTTCTCACTATGTTCGCGAACCGGTTGCGATCTACGACTCTTTTTTTTATATTCCAAAACACGTTTATTGCAATAATTGTTGTCAGTGGTCGTAGTGTGGAATGTATGTTTGTGAACTGTTACACGCTCTTCGCATAAACGGAGCGCTAACATAATGCAAACTCAACTACAGGGTTGTGAAACGTTAAGGTTTTTTCAGTCGATATTACCCAAAGAAAACAATATACATACAAACGTAATGAAAATGTGGATTACTTTATAATGTGGCGGTAGTACTATGGCAGACCACAGATTGTGATTTTGAATAGAAGAAGAATAATAGAATTTTAATATGTAGCAGGTGGGCTGATGGTGGTAATTTCCTCAGCCTGCCGGGGCGGGGAAACATCCACCATTCGTGCCGATAAACCTAGTAAAGTGTATCCACACGTTTCGAGATCAGGCTCGAATTGTCGTCATGCCCAGTCAAGCCGGCATAGTGTTAGGGACATAGTGTCAGTCATGAATGTTGCTAATTCCAGTTGCTAACATTCGTAGTTCTCTCGCGCCACTTACCACAGGCGCAAGGTCACATGTCGTGCTAGTATAAAAAAAAGAAGACAAATTTCTAAGCATTCCATGGATTGACTAATTTCCAAGCATTCCACCAATTGACAAATTTCCAAGCATTCTACGAATTGACAAATTTCTAAGTATTCCATGGATTGACTAATTTCCAAGCATTCCACCAATTGACAAATTTCCAAGCATTCTACGAATTGACAAATTTCCTAGTATTCCATGGATTGACAAATTTCTAAGCATTCCATGGATTGACAAATTTCTAAGCATTCCATGGATTGACAAATCAAAACAAAATCTTTCTTTGCATTAAATGTGGTACCTAAAATTATTTGGCAAAAAAAATTGGCTCAGCACATTTAGCCATGAATACAGCATGTAAAATCATAGGTCAGACTTACATTATATATACAAACTTATGCTACAAAATTGTATATATATAAGTATACGGGGTGATTGTGTTCTAGGGGCTGTGATGATGACATTTTGAATGGCCTGTCCAGCAGTGCACGTTTCTAGGACTTTAGACAATGTTGAGTAAGACAGACAACTTAACGTTTCCACATTGTAGGGTATCTAGATCAATCGACGTACATTACGTTTCTTGCAAATTCATCCGAAATTAATGTTTAAATAATTATAATCAGCAATTATTGGATTATATTTGGGTGTTAGCGTCGTGAGGTTGCATTAAGTGTTCGGTAGTTCACATGTTAACTCGCTTATGTTCTAAGGCTAGTTCTTATATTGTTCGCAAGTGGTTTGACGAGATCGCGAACGGTTTGGCAGTAAATTATAAACCTAGCAAGTAAGATCAAAATATATTTAATATTTTTTTTGTTTTATTTAGACAGCAATCAGACATCATACATAAAGTGCCGTAAATCAGTCATCATACATAAAGTGCCGTAAATCAGTCATCATACATAAAGTGCCGTAAATCAGTCATCATACATAAAGTGCCGTAAATCAGTCATCATACATAAAGTACCGTAAATCGAGTCACTTTCTAAATTCAACATATTTTTTTAGGTATACTAATATAATTGATATTAAAATACATTTAAGATATAGTTAATTAATAAATTACAATAAAAAACTTGAAAATATGAGCTTGGCCCGATTTACATTGGCTTTGGAGTGAATCGGGTCACGTTTGGGGATAATAGAGTTTTTGGATATTGCTTCTTAATAATATAAATAAGTAAATACAAATAATAACATATATTTAGCATAAGTTCACTACAAAAAATGTTTCCGGACACTTCACTAAGAAGCAAATTCCGCCAGTTTCTGACTCAATTCATAATTTATATATTTTTTTATATTCTCAATGACTTGTTGTCAATCGAAAAAAAAGTCAAGTTCCTCTCTTAAATTATAGCAAAGAGATTAAAAAATTAATAAATGCGTGGCAAGGTCGCAAAGAACATCCCAATTTTGACCCTAGTCCCAACATACACACTATTCCCCCATTTTGCGCACTGTAAACCCACCGTATTATATACAGATTATATTAAATTATTATTATTACCGGTATGTGATCCTCATATGAGTATCGCTTTAAAATCCCCTATATCAAAGTTTTACTACGAGTATATGAATGAGTAACAGCATTTGATAGGTTTTTAATTTGCCAAATAAAGTGTATCTTGGACAAATTGCATTCTATTTTTTTTTAAATAATTTGCTGCAACTATTGTGATGCGATTTTTTAAAAAAAATATTTTATACTAACTTAATGCAGTAGTGAATATAAATATTTCTTAATTAGCTTTTTATGTGTATGTAACTTGTACCTGAACCGAGACAAACAACATTTGAGGCTTTTAAAAACGCTAGCCTGGTTTTAGACAGACAGACAGCAGGGTCGTCGACGTTACTAGTATAACTGCGCCAGTGTGGCTCACGAACCCCCCTGGGTTAGATTCGACTGCTTTAGCTCTCCTCCTGAGCGATATTCTGGTGTGTCCGTTGTCAAACTCCTCAATAGTAGGCATTTTCGAATGTCGAGCTATGACGGAATTACGCACGAACCACGGCGCTCTGAGCGATATGTTCTGCTCCTTGGATCCTGTCCCTGTTGGTCTTCACCAGAAGGTCGTGCCAGGATGGCGCAGCATAGGTGAGATGAGAACGGATGAACATCTTGTAGATCCGGACCTTCAACCTAAGCGGCAATTTCTGATACCTTTTTTAAAACCTTAAATGTTACTAATGGCGACTATTATAGTGTGATGCTGGCTTTACATCAATCAATCACCGCGTTGCTGATATGGGTGTTAAAGTACTATATTTATTAGTTGAACTCAAGTTTAAGTTACTGGAGGATTGATAAAGCGTTATTATTGCACCAGAAAATCTTAAAATTAAAACTAATGTTCTCGACGCCATTTTTAACTTTAACCCTCTACAGCTGATGAGGTAGTCTCCTAGACACTGTGTTTCCGTATTTAATTTCCTGAGTTTTGTTAAATTTCGTACAATTCATATACAGGGAGCGGTGTAAAGCGAGCGGTGGTGGTTCGTTTGTAAGAACGGTTTTCTTAAATCCTACAAAGGTCGGTTCAAACCGGCATGTACCAATGAGAAATACACTTTTCTTACGTACATTTGTCATAGGTAAATCTATACACCATCACCGTTTCCGTGTTTCGGAGAGCACGTTAAGCTAGAGTAGCGAGTGTAGGCCAAATTCTCCAGATATATGTTCTGGAAGGCCCATCTCCAACAGTGGTCTAGGACGCTGTGTTCTAGGGGCTGTAATGATAATAAAAAAGGTGTCCACAAGTCTACACGTTATTTAAATTGTTAACCATAGTTCACGTCAGTTGCAGAGGGTTAATCGTTCGGGTTACAGAGACTTTTCGGTGTAACTCACCCTAATGTGGTCGCCATCTTAGTTTAGGTACTAAGTAATATGCAAAAATACTTAATCGCTTGGAATAATAACGCATAGAACGATAGTTTCGTACAAAAACAAACAAGTTTGAGGCTAAAATGCTAATTATTGCAAGCATAATTTTAGTATTGTTACTGGGTACCTATGATTAAATAGCACAATTAATATTGTAAACCTTGTTTTAGGGCAAATTGTGAGAACTCTTGTGCAACCAATAATATACAAAAAATCACGACCTATTACAATGAAAGTTTTATGATTTTTTCAATTCAATACATTTAATTTATTTTGCAATTGGACAAAAAGAGATGTACGAGTCGTATACTGCGCTTTTACAAGTTTTTTTTTTTTAAATATTGATATACTATAATAACATTTTATGGAACATATTGATGTATCAATATGGAGCAGTATATTATTTTGGAACACAAAAATTAAATAATGGCTGCGGTATTTACCTATTTAGGTATTGTCACACTAAGCTAAAAAAGACAAAAAATAATGGTTGTGTGCGTAATTATATTAAAACATTTATTTTGTTTTTCCAATTCCTTGTAACACCTATTAAAACTCACACTTTTTTGGCAGAAAAATCGTCATAATCAAATAAAAATCCCGAAAGCTGTTACCATGATTACCTTAAGACTTACACGGGTTATTCAGTAACCGAGCCGTTATGGCTCAGTAAAACTTGCCTCGCTTATCGGCGTGTACTTTGTTTCTAGACGTTATTATTCCAAGCTTAAACGTTTAAGAACTACAATATACTCGTATACGTACGTGACCAACTATGGAAAATAATTAAATAAATAATTAGAATAATTACTTACATGATGTTTTTGTAACGTCCTGTACACTCAAAATGGGTCATGTTTAGAACTGTTTTTTTTTTGACGTTTTTACTATTATACAATATCGTCTGTGAACTAGTCCTATCAAAAGTTTAAGCCAAAAAATATTATAGTCGCAAATTGTACTTGTGGCGTAATGAACAAAGATAAAATTTGTAAATACAAAAAAATTTTTTTTTTTTTACTTCTCCCGATGGATTGTGAATGAGGTGATAGGGAAAGTAAAGCCCATACAGCTCTGGCGTAATATATATTTCTATTCCATGAATGAATGAGGTTGTCATCAAATTCCAGATGTTGCAAAATTTGATGCTTTTCTTGGAGTCACTCGCGGCATTATAGCCCAAACACGTCGGGTAAAATATGGAAGTTGACAGCGCGGGAAAACCGCAAAAAAAATAAACTGCAACTTGTGCCCCATATTTAAAGTACAATTTATCGTTTACCATAATTTTTAGCACATTATTAAACAAAACAACACCACTTTTGACTAACAATATCCACAGTAAATTAATTACAAAACAAAAACTTGCACTTGACATGTCCGTGCAAATTGGCGGGAAGGAAAAATGTATATCTATAAAAATTATTCGTTTTAATATTCAATTAACATTTAGAATGTTCTAGTTCACAGACTATATGTTATTTAAAATAATCTCAAGCCTGCAGTGTCTGATTCCAGTTGCAGTGGGCCGAGTTATATAAAAAAAGTACATTCACTATGGCATAGCATGTTTACATACCGTGTGTTTGACATGTCGTTTTAAGCGCTTTATTTCGCTTTGAAAGTTCGACTTGGCAATTTGGTAAAAAAAGCAAGCTATGCTTTATTTGGTTTCAAGTCGGACATAAGGAAATTAAAGTGGAACGAATTTTAATATTACAAGGACATGTTTATATATTTTTGCAAAAAAAAATAAATAGTTTCTAAACATGACAAATAAGTCTATGCAGATATATGGTTTCTCTTAATTCCTATAATTCAGGAAATAAATATCTTTCGTCACTTTTGTGTATTGCCAAAGTGAATGACTAAACTAGCTTAGCAAAATTCTGTTTCTACCGTTAACGTTATATACTCGTATAAGTTCCTATCAAAATACTCGGGAAATATTTCCTGTTGCTTCGTCCGCGTCGATAGCATTTTTAACGTCATTAATATTATCAAAATGTTTAAATATTTGTTTCTGTTTTGCATAAAATCGACCAATAAATAACACATAGTTTATTTATTGGTATATTATTAGAAAAAAATGCATCTCGGTCATTCAACTCGCATGCGGACGGCTGGGCATTATGCAAAGAGGCACAATGACGAAATAGTTTAATAATAATTTTCAGTGTTTTATTTTTATTATTAGCTTTTTATAATCGTAAACCCTTGTAAAAATATTTCAGAGTATTTTGTCAATTATAACTGCTATTAAAGTTGTAATCCAATTAACATGCTCTTAGGATCGCGTTCAGCGACTTCAGTCCGTACAAAATCACGTGAGTAGGTGGCGTCAGCAGGCCCAATAGGAATATTGGTCCCAGTGCCCAGTGCCCCTCGTCAATGGGGCCTCTTAATTCCTGCCAGATCACCAACCGATATCGATAATGACTTTAAAGAAAAAAGAAACAGTTAAATAGAAAGTAAAAAAGTAGAGCTTTTGTCTATTTTTTTGGCTCTTGTAATAAAATAGTCGTTTATCAGACTTATAGGGGCCCCATTATCGTAATGTGCCCAAGGTCCCCATTATCATAATGAGCCTAGGGCACCCCTTAACGTAATATGCCCAAGGCCCCCATTATCCTAATGAGCCCAGGGAATTATTCTAATGTTATCAGGTATATATTCCCAGGTATTATCCCAATGTACCCAGAGTCCCCAGTAGGTTAAGAAACGACGTTGGCTATAGGTACTGTCATGTCAGCCAGCAAGCTTTTAAGTTTATTATTAATAATTAAAATAATACAACCAAATTAAAATTAAAGATATAAAAACGAAAATCGTACCTACAATTTAATATGATCTCCCAGTGAACATAGCTGCGAGTGATCTGCGAAGTGACAGTCCTAATAGCATTGTAATTGCATTATATTAATGAAAAAAATAAAGTAATTTTGATGTAAGCTTGGTTATGCATGTATTTTATATTAACGATATTTTGTCAATTTAACGGTTGCGGTTGAAGAAACAGAATATTGCGACTGGTTTAGCAAAACGTATTTTTACAACTGATATAGTTTTTGATATAATTTAACTGGCTTATGATACGATTTTAATTTTAAAGGCTAGTGCTTGTGTTTATGTTAGTTTTTGTTAAGGGGAGAGGCCACGTGCCGACCTGTTGATAATAATATTATATATTCACTTAAACCATGATATTCTACTATTATGAAAAAAAAACTATTCCAACAATAAAAAATGGATAAATATTTATCAATGTGTTTTATTTTTAATTTAATCCTTAATATTAATATTTAAAGCTAAAATTATTAGGTACAGAAGTAATACATAGTATTAAGTATCGTATATCCGTGCTCTCTCGATTAACTACAGTACCATTTGACACTAAATAAAAAAGTTCCATATTAATGGATATGAAAAGTCGCTCATTTAATACCATAATTGGTAGCAGTTACGCAAAAAGGGTCCAATACACAATTTTTCAGAAATTTAATTATTAATTTTAATCAAGTACGTAGGATGATATATTGTATATCAAAAGCTAAATATATAAAAATACCGTATTTGACATGTTCTAAATGTATTAAATGTTAAACAATGGCCTATAGCTTAAAATTAACCTCATGTGGATTGGTTCCTTTTTGCATAACTACGTCCAATTGATTGACACTTAGGGCCATCCTAATAATATCTAAGACGAGGTCTTGCTTACAAAGTTTTACTATCCTCTCATTCCGAATCGTGCTCAAAGCGCTTAGAACGAATATGACACTGACCGTGTCGTTCCGAATCAAATATCGCGATTTGGATGCTCAGAGCGTGATATCAATTCGGAACGGTCTAAGTCACATTTTCATTCATAAAATGTTAGTTTTTTTTTATTTATGGAAGATACATTTCGGATATCACTTTGCTGCAACTCCGCCTTAGTTTATTGGCAAGATTATGTACCCTATAAAACTATCAGCAAGATAGTAACTGTTATGGGGTAGTCAGGAAACCACACTTTTAGCCATAGGCCTATCACAAGGGACATGCTTGGATACAATACTCGAGAAATAGCACAAATTATTGTATCCCGATTAGGAATCGAACCAGGTACCTGCGCGTCTTAATGATCACGGAGGCAGTCCATGTAATTTTTTTAAAGTTATTTTCCTATTAAATTGAGAATCAATGCAGATCTTTATATTCTAACCGTTAGTTTCCGAAGGAATGATTAAATTAACGCATGCTTAACATTTGGTTAAGCTACAAGAAAACTGCCAATCACGTAAGTAGAGATATTTCAAAATGTTGAAACATAATTTATTTTAATTGCATCCTGAGTAATTATTTTTATTTATAGTTAAGATTTACAATTTGGTTTATAATTTTTGCTAATAGTGGAGTGTCCCAGGCAATTTTAATTTCATTCGATGTAACCAAAATCCTAAGTATTTTTTTTTTATACTAGCACGACAAGTGACCTTGCTCCCTCCTGACGGTAAGTGGCGCGCAAGGTCCACAAATGTTAGCAACTGGAACGTTACACTATTTTACTTATAATATAAGTAAAGATAATTTACTATTCGAACGTTACCTTAAAAACATTAGTTATCCTTAAAGTTAATAGAAACGCTACTAGAATTATTAAGTACCTGTTTTGTGACTCGAACAACTTTTAAAGCGTAATAAAATAAAAAAAAAGCGCCAAGTCGAACATGGGGTTAGTGACGTCATCCAGGAGCCATTTGCAACTACTGCGTTTCCGAGCGAAAATTCAATAACGATAGGTATTTCAAAGTAGATTTTAAGGAGATTTAAGTTTTTTAAAAGTTGTTTTCCAGAAATCCAAAGGTAAATATGTTGGACATCATTATGACAGTAAATATAAACAATTTAAAACACATTTTGAACAATTGACAAGACAAGCCTATTGTCTTTGCCTCATAAGATGCCTAGTCTGTGGACAGGCGCCTGTAACATAAATATATATTCTGTGGTCCGTGTTGATTAACGATAACGAAAAATAAAATTATGGTGTACTAAAATGAAAAGGCTGTTTTTCTATAAAATCTTTGTCTGACCACCTGCTATCTTCTAACATTAAATGCCCCAAGGACTCCACTATAAATTATTTAATGTTTTCTCTTCGAATAATTTTAATCATTCTTTCGGATTACAATTTGAATTCTATTTGTTATAATTTAGAGCTAAACACTTTAGTTTCTGCGCCTGTGATTGGTTTCTTCTGCGGCTTCATGAGTACCTTGATGAGCCTATTGCATGGCGCTTCCACAAGCAACCAGAGCATCACGGCCGCCATGAACGTCAGAAATATGGTCCCAGATAGAATCATTAGCTGAAACATTATAAAACATACAGTTCTAGGTGGGATCTGAATGTGGGTGAGTGTGGTTTCTGAAGGTGTGTAAGTGAGTGTGATGTCTGAATGTATCTAAGTGAGTGTGGTATCTGAATGTTTGTGAGTAACTCAAGAAATTACTTACAACATAATAATCGCTTAGCGTGGTAGGTTGTCGCTGGTTGCCCACCAGTCCACGCTGGAACACGCTGTGCAGTAGGAACCCGGCGTACGACACGCGCCCTGACCACGACCACCCGCGCCACTCCACCACACCGCGGTACACTTCTACAAAACAACACTTATTCATGGGCCTGGGTTTGGGATGGGGATAACCCCCGCCGGTAATTCATTCACACTCAATGCGTTTGGCTTAGGGAGTCTAGGTTAGCAATGCCCCAATTCGAGCTAAACTCAATCAATATCCTGCAGAGGCGGACGACACTAGTGTCTTAAACTCTTCCATCTGAAATCGCTGCAGCTTCGCCGAGATGTGGCGTCCCTGAGCGTGTTCTACAAGCTATACTACGGTGAGTGTTCAGAAGAGCTCCACAACCTCATCCCTTCTACTCTATTCCGTAACCAAACCACACCCACAGGTCAAAATATGGATCCCTATACCGTAGCCTACTATCCCTACGCGCACATAATAAATTTGGTCACTCTTACAACTGTCGCACGCTGAAGATGTAGAATGCTTGCCCAGCCAGTGTGTTTCCCCATTCCTATAACCCAGAGTCTTTCAAGCGAAGTGTGTAAAATCATCTAGTTAGGCCGGCATAGTGATAAAGACTGATGTGAGCAAGTGACTCCCATTCTTGAACCATTTTATTCATATTTAACAGTAGCAACTTTGTTGGACATAAGCAAGAATGAATTTAATTTCATAAAAAATATATGCTAGAAGTTTTTGCTGCTAGCCTGATGGAACATCATTTTTTTTCATTCATCATCATTGTCAGACTGACAATAAACTTCTCAATATAAGCATCTTGCACGCACAAGTTCCATTCTGCTGTAACTACCGAGTAAATGATGTTCAACATCCGAGCATCCAATTTGTAGTTCCGTGGACATAGCTGTCTTAAAATCTCATACTTCATGTTCTCGATTTGATATCAATATACAGATCTAGAGGGATGTAAACTACTTACTCTCAAATTTGAAGACAATTCCGACAATTAATGTGATAACGAGGAACTGGAAGAGGGGTTTGTATAGGGTCGCATAGAGGACTCTCCAGAAGACGGGAGCTCGAGCGCCGTCTGAGTAGAACCATCCGCCAGAGAGGATGACTCCCACCCCGGCGGGAAACACCAACCAGAAGAGAAAGCGGTATTTCTGGAAGCAACAATAATAAACCTATCTTTGTTCAATGCTCGGACCTAAAGTACGGTAAGACCAGACTATTAGGTACGGAATAGTCGTTTCTTAGCCAGTGCTTTGCACGAGCCATTGCTTAGATTGTCAAATTGACAGTTATTACTCTAAGGACCTGATTAATAGTCGTTTCTTAGCCAGTGCTTAGTACGAGCTATTGCATAGAACTGTCAAAGTTACAGTTATTATTGTCTTAATAATAATGTCTTATTCAATATATTAATCACTTATGTTATGTATTTTATTTGTTATGTATTGTATATTATCATTCATTATTATTATTATATTATTTTATGCTTATTATTCTAAATCAACTGATACTTTAACCATGTGTGTACTAATTTGTAGATATGTAGGTATTTATGTATATTTTTATTCAGTATATGTAATATTAGTATGTAAGTCTATTATAATAAATTGCACCCTTCGTTGTTACCTCTCCACACTCCCAAAGGTTGGTTGTTAGAAAATGCTTAGTCATTAAGCCCGCCTATGTACAATATTTTTTTTAGTGCAATAAAGAATTTTTGAATTTGAAGACATGCACAAAACCAAAACTATTTTTTTAAAGACGGACACTCGCGAAATTGACTGACGATACGGCCCCATCCTAAAGGGCCACCGCGGCAGGTCGCATCACCATGGGGCCTCATAACGAGACCTCAAGGCGCCTACGGCCTTTGGTTGGTTGCTATAGAATGTCTAGCGGCATTAAGCCCGCCTCTTGTACACAATGCAATAAAGATTTTAAATAAATTACTAAATGGCAATGCTCTGTTATAGACAAATTTCGCTAATGGACGTTTGTAGCGTAAAAATTAAAGTAACAAACATTTTGTATGAAGATGGCAACCAATGCCAGCTCTATTTTAAATTTGATCTGGTATACTTCGTGTACAGCAAACCTATTCAGTGACTTAGTCGCAAACTTTATTAGTGGATTCAAATACAAATTCAAAATATTTATAATGAAATGAATCACATGTAATACTCGTTTATTGTAATTATTTACAAATCTAAATAATTCTAATTTAAGGTCAAATTATAAAAAAATACAATAATAATTTCGTGGCTGTATAAAGGCCGTGTCAAATTAAAATTAAAATCATAATAATATGAAAATAAAATAAATGTCATTAATATTAAACATTATAAATTAAACTTAAATTCGTGGTTGTAAAGGGGCCGTGTCAACTTATAATATAAAAAAATATAACTACGACTATAAAGTTTTTTCTATGCAAAGTCTTTTTTCGTTTTTTACGTCAGAGGTTGCGTCATAATTACCAAAATGTTATTCAATTCTCAACTCTATAAGCGCTTGACCTTGATAGCGGCCGTGCAAATATCAGCTTTAATAGCGTGATATACTTATATATATATAGTTAACGGATTCCATTATATAACGTTTGCGCTTAAGTAACAGAATAGGGCTGTGAATTATTTTGTGTATATTATGTAATGATTGTAATCTGTTTGTTGTGTCTAGAATAAATAAATAAATATACTTTGTAGGCAGAGAAGTCGACCCCATCCCTCTGCCAGCGGTAGGCCAGGAACCCGCCCGTCAGCCCAATGGTGTAGGTGGCGAGATTGGCGTGACCAGACACGTAAAGCCACCGGAATGTGTAGTTGTTCTCATACAAATTGCGATAGTTTCTGCGGAAATAAAAGGTAACTTTAATAAAACCACTGTTGGAATTTGGAATTCATATTTGGAGAATTTGGCCTACACATTTGAATAACATTAAATTATCTAAATGAAATGCTAATTGGAATGCGGAGAACTTTATCTTTTTATTTTCTAGTATAAATATTATTTATATATTTGTTTTAAATTTAAATATATTTAATTATTAACTGTTATATAGAATATATATTCGACTAAAAAGTAAAAAATAAAAGTAAAATATTATTATGATAAAGTGTTTTATTATTGGTTCGACTTGTTTTAAAATGTTATTTAAGTATCGTTTTTAACTTTAACCTTTTTTTTTTTGCAAAATCTATGTTTAATATTTAAGTGGACACTTTGCTGGATTGTTTATTTATTTAAATTGTTATAATTATGATTTAGGATCTGTATGTTTCTTGAATAAATAAATAATAATAATAAAAAGTATAGTTATATTATTGTTCATACTCTGGTGTCTGCAGCACCACGGCGTCGAGGTCCTGGAGATAGGTCTGCAGCGCCGGGATGAGCAGGGACAGTGTGAACATGACCCCCAGCACCGCGCGCCGACTCCGAGCCGAGCGGGACAAAATGCACACCACTAGACCCACGCAGAATAGCTGCGTGTCCGCGGCCAGGTACCTGGGGACATATCCATACTAATAAAGGGTTTATCAGAATGTTTTTCGTTTTTTTTTAAACATAAACCGTTGGGCCGTGGAAACTTGGTCTCTGGTGTGAGATGCGACGTGTGTAGACACATTAGCCCCATCTCACATCCAGGCAACCTCGTCTAGTGCAGGGAATGCGGCGGTTTCTGCTAAGAACCTCAAGCTGCGCAAATTCGCTAACCTCAGTACAGGTTACGAATTTACACTGTTTGGGGTCGAGACGATGGGACCATGGGGGGGAGGCCAAATCTGGTGACAGGAAGGCTGGCAATTATTTCTGCCAACGCATTGGCCTTGCTATACAGAGGTAAATTTTGTAAGTTACTTTACTGTGGATATTGTTAGTCAAAAGTGGTGTTGATTTGTTTAATAATGTGCTATATTGTGAATAATTATGGAAAACGATAAATTGGACTTTAAATATGGGGCAGTTGCAGTTTATTTTAATGCGGTATACCCACGGTGTGAACTCCCATATATACTCGACGTGTTTGGGCTATAATGAGTGACTCCAAGAAAAGCATAAAATTCAGCAACATTTAGAATTTGATGATTGATAACCTCATTAACTCATAAAATAGAAAAACAATCGTCAGACTTGGTGTACAGACTAGACCCTTTGGGACAAGAAAACACAAAAACTATATAATATTGTCAACTATATAATCGGTGCCACATTCTACTTGAACAGAAATTTGCCAATTGCTTGTTTTAAGTTTCCACCCCCTGGATAGGATACTGACCATGACTGTGGGAAACAGTGCACGTCTCGATAGACGTAGTTGTTGATATAGAGGAGATGTGTCCACCAGTAGGCCCGGCAGGCTCGACTCTCCACTGTCACAACCCCCCGCCAAAGAGGACCAGCCCCCAGGTGCCGCATCCACGTACAAATGGTGGCTAACACCAGCGCGTATGATGGAGTCAGCCTGCGGTAACAATACAACAATTTTGATTATTTATAAACTCTTTATTGTACAAAATAAATTTTAAAGTAATGTGCAGGTGCATTAATTAATATGAATACAATTAACTTAAAAAAATAATTGAAATTATATATTCCTTGACCCTTTCAGCTATCGTTCACTTAGTTTTGCCAATTTTTACAACGTGCAGGTCACATCTTTTGGGGTGCTTACGTTTTTCACTGTTTTGAAGAACTATTAAATACTTACATAAAAAAAAAATAATGCAAAAAGTCAAAGGTGTAAAAAAGGTACCATTGCCGCTAGCGATAGTCGCCGGCCGGTCGTCAACGAGATTTATATGGAAAGTCGTCTAAGCGTGTACGCCTTAGCCTTAGATTAATACAAAAAGGAATTTACGGTTCAAATATATTATCTACGCGTAATAACTATTTTGAACTGACCCACTTGAATCATTCTGAGTTGCTCGCGTCCCACAATGACAATTTTTTCTATCTCATTTGGTGATGCAACTGTGGGTGATTTATTTAATTATTTTATCTTATTTAGTACCTAAACATTTAGCACTTCAAATTATTATTGACAGAATGGTAACAGGTTCACACAAGTAGCATGCATTTAGTTTTATACAATTAAGTATGTAGCGAAAATAAAGAGAAACGCAGACAACTCAAACCTATAAATATTTATATATATGATATAAGCCATAAGCCCTAGTGTAGGTATATAGTTCTCTTCCGGTTCTGCATTTTATAGTCAAACAATGTGTCGATTTGTTGTTATTAAATAGTATAGAACTGTAATGTTTTGTTAATTTTAATAATAGTAATAAATTATAAAAATAAGTGTAGGATTTGTAGGATTCAAGGAACGCGTTCTTACAACCGAGCCACCACAGCGCCGTGTGATATAAATACATATTTTTATAACATGCTAAATAACTGCCTCCGTGGTCTAGCGGTTAAGTCCGTGGATTTAGACTCGGAGGTACCGGGTTCGATTCCTGGTCGGGACACAAACATATTTATTAATGTAAATAAATACATTTAATTTCTTTGTGATATTTCTCAAGTTTGGTACGCTGGAGACATCGACGAGCTTGCCACTTGTCATGATTGGCCTATAGTAAAGTTGGCTAAATATGAATCCGTTATTTATAAGCGTGGTTTCTGACCACCCCGAAAGGGAAACGGTCGTGATGATATAAAAATAATAAAATAAACAATTCTGTAACTTAATAGAGATTAGAATGATTGTTACCTGAGCCATCGATGTATTATCCCTTTGGGTAGCTGTCCCCAGCCGACGTTGTGGGTTTCTGAGTGGATCTCTATGTTGTAGGCCAGCAGGAAGCTGGACATCGTGAAGAATGTGAATGTCACCAGACTGCCGTTAAACAGAATCTGCTTCAATGGGTCCTCGTATGACTATAACAAATGACAGACAGATAGTGGGGTCCCGATGCCTAATGGGCCTGGGTTGGGGATGGGGACATTCCTCCGTTTTCGTCGGCAGGATCTCAGCGGGTAACCACCCGCCGGAAATTCACGCACGTTTAGTGCTGGGCGTGCTGAACATCATCCGGGCCGGGACTACCTAATTGTTGTTGTTGGTATTCAGGCGGAAGTACCAGGTTTCAATTTCCCTCTATATTTTGTTTTTAATTTATAAATGTAGTTATGCAACTTATTAATAGATGGCGTTCAAGATTTTGTTTATTGTTAAACAAAAACAGAAAGAGAACTGCCTCCGGGCGCTCTTGGAGAAGAACTAAAGTAGACAAATCTAGGAGACTAGATTCGTGAGCCACAAGGGCGGTGTTGTAGTAGGAACAGCGCCCAGCACCAAAGGTGCGTTGAATCACCGTCGGGTAGTTAGCCGCCGAGATCCTGCCGGGGAAAACGGGAGATTATCCCATCCCCAACCCAGGCCCATTGAACATCCGGGCCTGGATGACTCCGCTGTCTGTCTGTCTGTCTAGCGGTTAAGTTCGTGGATTTAGACTCGGAGGTACCAGGTTCGATTCCTGGTCGGGACACAAAAATATTTATTAATGTAAATAAATACATTTAATTAATATTTAATGTATTTGTGATATTTCTCGAGTTTGGTACACTGGAGACATCGACGAGCTTGCCACTTGTCATGATTGTCTAAATGTGAATCCGCTTATTCATAAGCGTGGTTTCTGACCACTCCGAAAGGGAAACGGTCGTGGTGATGAAAAAAAACATTTTATTTCTTTCTTTTCAAATCATATATGAGTATCGATATAACCTACCTTTTCAATATAAATAGGATTTTCAACATAAGAAAACGCCATAATGAGAACCGTGTGGGAGAAAAACACGCAGATCATAGTCATCGTCCTGCAAAAGAAAAACAATATTACTTCAAGTGATTTGAACCCTTTGGTCTTGGGATAATGGGACCGTGGGGACCAAGTGTTAAGAAGTTCTTTAAAGAAAACAGGTTGGTTAATACTGTATTTAAGCTGGCGCTGAAATTAAATAAAATATTTGTCAGAAACACGGTAGGTATATCATATGCTTTTTTATATTTTATTTTATTGCACCAAAACTTAAAATTAGGTACATAGGCGAGTTTAATGCGTGTTAGGTATTCTCTGACAACTAACCTTTGCGAAGGTGAGAGATTATGGGCATGGTGCAACAATCTATTAATAATAGTCTAATTTATAAATACACTACATTTATTTATTTTTAAAAAAATCACAGCTTATTATATTAAACATATAGACAGAGTAGCAATAGTGGAACACAAGCCAAAGAGATTTTATATTATTTAGACAATACAATTAAAACAGAAATAAAAGTAAAATATAGTAATTAGATTTAAATTAATAGTGCAATTGAACTGTGACTAGCAAAAGTAAAAGAATAATAATAATAATAAATAAGTGAAAACTAATAGGTTAATGATTATTTACCTAAAACAAAATGAATGAATGAGAGGCAGGAGCAAAATTATACTATATATACGTGTATAGTAGTATTCGTATATTAGCAAGCGAAGTGTATTTGTAAAGTTAGTCCGGGATAAGAGTTGTCTTGATACTGCCTCCGGTGATTAGTTGGATGTATCAGAGTAGAACATGGCTAAAACGTTAATATAGATGTCATTTACAGTAATCTAAACAGGTGAATGAATAAATGTTTGAAAAATGTATATATACGATAGGTTATATATATATATATATCTATTTATTATATTATTATTATACTCAATTTAATTGTTTACCCAATAATGATTTGATTATTTATTAGTGTGCCGTAATTAGTTCTCTAGCAATTTTGATCTTGTTAACCAGGTTTATGACCTTATTAAGCTATAGCACATTTTATTGTGCACCATGTCACAGGACAGCGATTAGGTGGAGCAAAATTTTTAATTTTTATTTTATATGAATTAAGTTTTTTTTTTTTGTGAGTTTATTTATGTTCTAGTTTATTCATGTCATATTTTCCTCATCCATTTAGGCTCAGTTTACATTAAAAAATAACTTACATTACATATGTGTATACATATATAAAAAAAATATATATATACATACCAAGCAATTACATAAACTACATGAACATATACATATATTTAAATAAACATACATAAATATATTGCGTACCAAAAATTTAATGTGTACTGCAGCCCTATTCTGTTACTTAAGCGCAAACGTTATATAATGGAATCCGTTAACTATATATATATATATATATATATATCACGCTATTCCAATGATATTTGCACGGACGCTGTCAAGGTCGAGCGCTTATAGAGTTGAGAATTGAATAATATTTTGTAATTATGACGCAAGCTCTGCGTAAATAACGAAATCCACTATATATAACGTTTGCGACTAGTAACAAAATCGGGCTGCAGTACAAGTGTCAAGTGTCAAGAAACAAGTTAGCGACTAATTGTTTAAAAACGTTGACAGATGCTGCCCGTCTAATGGACAGTGGTAGCTTCGCTATTTCTAGCATACAAATATTTATTTAGTCACATGACTTTGTCGAGCTTAGTGTCTAGGTATTCTTTTGTCGAATAAAAACATTTTTATTATTTATTAACATGCATTTGTTTTACTCTAAATTTAAATAATTTTAGAGGAAGATTATTAAATATCTTTGTTTTAACAATTTTGGTTATATTTAGTACTTTTATGCGCTGGAATAAATATTCTAATAGGATAACGCGTTTTAAAATTGCAATTATCCCTACTGCCTCCGTGGTCAATCGGTTAACTCCGTGAATTTAGACTCGGAGGTACCGGGTTCGATTCCTGGTCGGGACACAAAAATATTTATTAATGTAAATAAATACATTTAATTAATATATAATTTATTTGTGATATTTCTCGAGTTTGGTACGCTGGAGACATCGACGAGCTTGCCACTTGTCATGATTGGCCTATAGTAAAGTTGGCTAAATGTGAATCCGCTTATTTATAAGCGTGGTTTCTGACCACCCCGAAAGGGAAACGGTCGTGATGATACTTTACTTTTTACTCTAATTATCGCTAAGAGTTTTTAAAAGTTCCAGGTGGCTTTTTCACAAATAAACAGCATTCAAGTATATAGATAGAAGGAACAGTCAATAATTTTAGTTTTATAAATAAAAGACGACAGGAAGTCATAGACACGAATGCATTGTTTTTGTCCCATAAAGATTGTATTTATTTCTACCGCACAATAATCTGTTGTAATAATATTTGACGCAACATATCCATGGTGTGCCTCAAGGACGGTTTTTACGTTAGTTACTCGCCACAAAGCGAAGATAAATCTATTAGTTGTTATATTACTAAACACCAATTCAGAGGAAGGATTTTGAGCAAATAAAGTAGTTCTATGTAAATAATACATTAGATATGCACGATGCAATGAAATCTACACATTTTTACTCATTCACACTTACAATTTACACCTTCACTCACCTACACTGTCAATACACATATACATACACTTACATAATGTTGCGTAGATGGATTTTTTTAATATTGTCTCTTTATTTTTATTTTTACAGTAGTTTAAATTGTTTATAATCCGTTCATGCTATATGTTTAGTGAAAATAATGTTATTCCGTAATTGGCTAGGTGTTAGGTAATCATTTGAATGTAAATATTTATTTGTAAAAGACAGCTGTGGAATAAGTAAATGAATAAATAAATTACTTATATGTTGTATCCAAGGGCAACATTGGTTGGAAGAGCTGTCAAGAGCTGGAAGTTTTTTTCACATTATTTCGTTAGGTAACCCATCACCGTTGATTTTGTTATTATATAAATAGAGGATTTCATTCCGATAACCGGTCGGTAAAAGACGCTCTTACGAGTACTTGGACTTTTATTAAGAAGATTTAACAAAGTTATTCTTACCTAAATCCATTGAAACTTTTTAGTAGATTGAGTCTTGGATCAGGTCCGTCTCCACTGGGGGCGGTCAAGCGCTTCCAGTTTTGAAACACAGAAAAGGACAGCACATATGGATCACCTGAAACATGGATTTAACTAAACGCTTTTTAATAGTCCCTCCCGGACCGGAGTAATCTGGTAAAGTAAGAAAAAGTTACGGAGCAGTAGTTGTCACTCTTATAGAGTGCGTTACTAGTCTAGAAAAGGGCTATTACTTGCACCGACATGACAAAGTCCTTGGTGTTATCTGTGAAGCAGTAAGTCTTGCTATTGCAAGAGCCAGAAAGGAACTGACTAGAAATGAAATTTTGACCACATTTGTAAAGGAAGGGCAAAGTACGAAAACTCGATGCAACCCACCTCGATCCTTGGCGCCGCATCAGACTGGATTCTTATGGATACATTTGAACAAAATTATAGGATCCCAGATGAACTAGCTGTATCAGCCTATAGGCCAGACATCTTAGTGTTTTATCGAAACTTAAAGAAGGTTATTCTTATTGAACCTACTGTTCCGTGGGAATCTAATATTCCAAAAGACCACAACATAAAGTCGAACAAATATAATGATCTCACAGAAGAAAATATCGTTGGTGCGAGAGGTATTCTAAAACAATCTTTGTACCATTTACTGAAAGAATTGGGCTTAAGCAGGTCTGCCGTTTATTTATGCAACGAGCTTCCAAGACATCATTAACGGAATCATACAGTATTTAGTTGGGTAGGGAGATGGCAGAATGATACATGTTGAGCATTTTGTTGACCAATATTTTTTTTTTAACAGGGGCTTTCTTTTTAAAACAGCCTATTGTTGGTTGTAATCCCGAGATACCATTATTCTTATCTCTCTTTCCCACATACGACAGACCGGCACCCGCACGGTGAATCCATGGATTGCATAGTAATTTGTCTTCCTTCTTTAATATACCTACCTAGTTTAAGACAGAGAAAAATAGCAAAAACATTTGTAACGGTTTTCCTCTATTTACTAAAACAAATATATGAGAAGACAAATTTCTAAGCATTCCATGGATTCACCGTGCGGGTGCCGGGTCCATCGTGTGTGGGTAAGAGATGAGAAGAATGGTGTCTCGAGCTTGCGACCGACAATAGGCTGGTTTAAAAAAAGGAGGCCACCCTTTTTTATTTTACCAACCAAATTCTGTATGATTCCGTTAATGCCGTCTTGGAAGCTCGTTCCATAAATGTATCTCCTGCAGACCTGCTTAGGCCCAATTCTTTCAGTAAGTGATGTAAAGATTTTGCTGGAACTCCTCTCGCACCAACTTAAACTGCGTAAAGCTGAGTCTTGAACCCGTTCCTGATCATTTCTTCTATGAGATCATAATATTTATTCGACTTCATGTTGTGGTCTTTTGGAATATTTGATTCCCACGGAACGGTTAGTTCAATAAGGATAACTTATTTTCAAGTTCCGAGAAAACACTAAGATGTCTTGCCTATAGGCTGATACAGCTAGTTTATCTGGGATCCTATAATGGTGTTCAAATGTATCCATGAGAATTTTCCAGTCTAATATATCTCCAAAATGTCCGTAATTTTATTCCCCAGTAAGTTGTAAGACTACATTTCTCAGAAATACCCTCAGGCTTGCAAAATAAATATTAGATTGTGTGTGCGAGAGGGATGCAGCGTTAATGTGCACCCTCTTACTGAATGAAGCCATGATTTAGCACACACAGTGCAATACTTACCGGTGGATGGCTACCCGCTGAGATCCTGTCAGGGAAAACGTGGGATTGATCTAGGCCAGTCTCAAAGTGGACGATAACGCCCCCTTGTGGGCGCTGGACGCCTAGAGGGGGGCGGTAAGGGGCCCAAAAAGAAACGATTTAAAATTATAAATAATTTATAAAGTCGGCGGTAGACGAAATAAGTAAAAATCTCTGATTCAGACCTAGGCTGATTGACTCTTATTTTAGGACACTTACCGTGACTCTTGTCCTTCCTTTTGATATCATAGAAGCTGCCGATGACATTAAGAGATATAATGACTACATAGAGAGCTGCCACTAACATGTCTGCCAAATCCACCTCCTCACCACTATCCCTGCTCTCACAGTACTGGATCTCCACTCCCCTTACCTGCAGAATTATGTTATAAATTATGATACAGTAAGTATTGAAAACCTTCAGTAATATTCCACCATGTCGCTCCCTGGGTTCCAAGGAACATCTCTACCAAATTTCATCGAAATCGGTTCAGTAGGCAAACGTAGGGGCAAAACAAATACCACTGACTTGACCTGTAAGCGCTTTTTTTAAATGCGTTTTGTTTTGATATATTCTACCAGTTGCGGTGGTGGCTCGGTTGTAAGAACGCGTTCCTTAAATCCTACAGACGTCGGTTCAAACTCATCCGGCATGTACCAATGAGAAATACACTTTTCTCACGTACATTTGTTATAGATTCACAACACCACCGTTCCCGTGCCTCGGAGAGCACGTTAAGCCGTCGGTCCCGGTCGCACTAATACCAACTTGTGGAATCGGTAATGACTTGTCATTAAAAAATGACATCATATGCTCGCCAAGCCGTCTGGCCAGCGTGGCGAGTGTAGGCCAAATTCTCTGGATATATGTTCTGGAAGACCCATCTCCAGCAGTGGAGGTCTAGGACGCTGTGTTCTAGGGGCTGTAATGATTATGATATTCCACCACTAAGCAACAAAGCTGTCGAAAGACTAAGCTGTCAGCAGAAGACCCATAGTTTAGAAGATTCCAATGTTTAATCTGAATGAGAAAGAAATCTATAATCTAAAATCATACCTGTAGTCCATAGCCATTCCACAGGCTGTCGTTAAGGCATGCTTCCACTGCTTGGTCCCGAGTCCCGTTCCCATAATGCCTACAAGAGCTGGTCAGACAGACACCTCGATGTATTTGTGTTCGGTTGAAATGCTTTATGGTGTTAGCTGAGTAATCCTGAAAAATAATAATAATATTTATATATTATACATGGCCGTGGGGTCACTTGTTTGTTGTGCTCCGATCATGATATCGGTCGTCACTTAATAATACGAACACCGTGTTCTATTTGAAAGCAAAGCGCGCTTTTTTTTACTGTTCGTTACAGCCCCTAGAACACGGCGCCCAGACCTCCACTGTTCGTTACAGCCCCTAGAACACGGCGCCCAGACCTCCACTGTTCGTTACAGCCCCTAGAACACGGCGCCCAGACCTCCACTGTTCGTTACAGCCCCTAGAACACGGCGCCCAGACCTCCACTGTTCGTTACAGCCCCTAGAACACGGCGCCCAGACCTCCACTGTTCGTTACAGCCCCTAGAACACGGCGCCCAGACCTCCACTGTTCGTTACAGCCCCTAGAACACGGCGCCCAGACCTCCACTGTTCGTTACAGCCCCTAGAACACGGCGCCCAGACCTCCACTGTTCGTTACAGCCCCTAGAACACGGCGCCCAGACCTCCACTGTTCGTTACAGCCCCTAGAACACGGCGCCCAGACCTCCACTGTTGCAGATGGGCTTTCAAGAACATATATCTGGAGAATTTGGCCTACACTCGCCACGCTGCCCAGAAGGGTTGGCTTTCTCGAACGAATTTCAAAGCGAAAAAAAGAGCTTAATGAGCCAATTCAAACATAGGCTACGTGATGTCAATTGGAAGTCATTTGCAACTGCAACGTGTCCGAAAAAAAAATACAAACACTAAATTTTAAGGCGATTCAATAATAATAAAAAATATTTATTGCACAAAGTTAAATAACTTAAAACTAAGCGCATAGGCGAGCTTTATGCCTTAAGGCATCTTCTACCAGCTAACCTTTGTGAAATGTAACAAATTACAGGCAGAGTGACAAAAAATATATAAATGATAGAAATATTATAAAATATTAATTTATACTAATACTTACAAATACTATTATAATATTGGTACAATAAACTACATGAACAACAATACATTCTATACATACATACAATACACTACACATAATACTAACTGAAGGGGTAATATTTACATAGAATACATATACTTAAATGTTTTTTTACTACAATACGGAATAGGAATGAGGTCAACTACGAATATTTTGTATAGATAGAAAGTGAGAGTAAAGATTATTTTTGAAGGAGACTGCAGTTTGCGATTTAACCCCATAAAGAGAAGATAAATTTCTAAGCATTCCATGGATTCACCGTGCGGCTACCGGGTTCATCGTGTGTGGGTAAGAGATGAAAAGAATGGTGTCTCGGGCTTGCGACTGACAATAGGCTGTCGTAAAAAGGAGGCCCACTTTATTTTATTGCGAGATAATACGCTCACCATCCACCATTCTACTCCTCTCCTTAACCATGCTCATTCCTAATTAAATATATACCCACTAACCAAATCATTGTGCAAGAAAGTATTAAACAAATGGCTTATGTCTCTTAATTATGACGAAACCGAATGTCTTCTAAAAGAAATTAAATGAATAAAATATTATCTAAATATCCAACTAAATATTGGTCATATTATAGCTTTGTTTATTATTTGATTTTTAAATATTATTTCTGCCCCTTATAGCCTTTCATTTTTTTTTATTTTTATATTTATGTTTTGCTTATGTGTTGTTTTTTGCTTTTATTATTTTCGTCTTTTATTGTCATATATTATGTAACTTTAACGAAGAGCACTTGTCTTCTGGAACACAGTCTGTTTCATCAGACTAGTCCAGGAGACAGAGCACATTTATATATTAGGTAGAAGAAAAAAATGTGTCAATAAAGATTTTTATTATTTATTTATTATTATTATTATTCCATAAATGTATTGACGACAGACCTGCTTAGGTCCAATTCTTTCAGTAAGTGGTGGTGGTGCAAAGATTTTGCTGGAGCTCCTCTCGCACCAACTTCAACTGCGTAAAGCTGAGTCTTTTCTAGGAATCCGTAAGTAAACAATTAAAAACACATTTTGAAAATTTGTCAAGTAGCCTATTATGTTACAAATATTTTGTATGAAAATAACAATGAATATCGGCTCTAAATTATATCTAACAGTCCCATACATACATATCTTCACGCCAAATCCCTTGCGGGGTAGGCAGAGACAATTAAGCGCCACTTGCCACGGTCACGACATACCTCTTTCGCTTCTTCGACATTCATCAACCTCTTCATACATGCCCTTTTGTTTCGATGGCTTTTCAACGCACCTTCAGCTATTGTTTTATTAATTTGGTTTTTAGCCACAACTTTCGCATTATATATCTGATTCGTCAATCTCTCTTCGTTCATCCTTTCAACATGCCCGAACCATCGAAGCATTCCTTTCCTTATTTTTGTCCCTATGCTTTCTTTCATACCTACTCTTTTGCGTATTTCGTCATTACGTATGCGGTCCGTCAAAGTGACGCCGCATATCCGACGATCTCATTTCTACTGCATTAACTCTACTCTCATGCGTATTCTGATATATCCACGTCTCGCTTCCATACATAAGTGTTGGTACCAGCATGGCATTGTGTATGGCGTGTCGAGCTTTGTCACTGACATTTCGACTGGCGATCAGTGACCCCAGAGCACCATTGGCACTATTTCCCGCGTTCACTCTTCTTTCAACATCCCTATCGTACTTCCCATCCGCAGAGAAAACACTGCCCAGATATATAATTTAATTTACTTGTTCTAGAGTTTCATCATCAATCTTTATCGTCACGGTTGTCATCCTTCTTCTTTCAAACACTAGTACCTTGGTCTTTCTCGCAATCTTACAGTCCCTTTCTATCCTATCCTATGTTAGGAAATAATAACATTACAAACTTCCAGCAGTTGATATGAGAATAATAGTTATCAAAGTAGAATAAATTAAAAGGTTCACAATGGCAATAATAAATTAAGTATTTATAAAGCAAGTTGTGTCATTTTGTTCAACAAACAAGTATTAATGGACATATATTAATTCACTTTACGCTTTACGATTAATAATTAATTACTGGTACTGTAATATATATATGAAAACGAAAGTTTTCAACCAACGCGTTCTTCCAGTATTGTCGTACGGAACAGAAACGTGGACACTGACAGTGGGTCTCGTCCACAAGTTTAAGGTCGCTCAGCGAGCCATGGAGAGAACTATGCTCGGTATTTCTCTGATGGATAGAGTCCGAAACGTAGACATCCGTCAGAAAACCAAAGTTACCGACATAGCCTTCAAAATTAGTAAGTTGAAGTGTCAATGGGCCGGACACGTCTGTCGCAGAACCGATGACCGATGGAGTAGACGAGTTCTGGAGTGGAGACCACGTACAGGAAAACGCAAAGTGGGAAGAAGACCCCCCGCCAGATGGACGGATGACCTGAAAAAGGTCGCTGATGGGGGCTGGATGAGAGTGGCAAAAGATCGTGTGAAATGGCGAGCCTTGGGGGAGGCCTACATCCATCAGTGGAGAGACATAGGCTGATGATGATGACTGTAATTTTGTAAATTTCTTAGTTTTTGTTAAATTATTTTTTTTGTTTTATCAGTAAATAAGTTTTTAATTTCTTTTTATTATATTGATGAATGCTGTGATATATGGTACATATATTAGATAGTTATAATTATACTATGTTATGTGTGTGATAATATACATATATACTGCTGTGTGTACTATATAAATAAATATATAAGTACTGTAACTGTGGCCCTTAAATCGGTAAACTCATAGTGAATTCCTTAAATTTAATTAGTAAAATCTGTAAAATACCTCCGTGGTCTAGTTAAGTCCGTGAATTTAGACTCGGAGGTACCGGGCTCGATTCCTGGTCGGGACACAAAAATATTTATTAATGTAAATAAATACATTTAAATAGTACATTAAATATAAATTAAAAGCTACCTAAATAATAAAATTTAAAATAAACTAAACTATAAATAAAAAATGTCCTCTAGAGACGTCCCATCCGAGATAGTCCCAAGGAGACTGGCAACATTTCCCCTCTGTATAGCGAGGCTAATACGTTGGCAGAAATAATTGCCAGCCTTCCTGTCTCCAGACCTTTCTGTCAGCCGCTTTTATTTTTATTTATTTTTTTTATTTTTTATTTATTTATTTATTAGGGTCGCCAACAGTGACAGCAACAAAAGATACATCGATTTTTACTTACAACTAAGACATAATACAGATGCTGCACCAATTACAGGCAACCACCACATGCTGTTATACTGTATCCATTAATTGGGCCTTTGAGTAGCGAAAACAAAAACACAACACAATTACAGCAACAACTAAGTAAATCTAAGCAAAAACAAAAACAAAAGAACATGATACAATCAAGAAACACAATTCCAAGGATCAAAATTGGTTAAACAGCAGTTCAGTTTACAGTCCCAGCCAGGATCCGCTGCAGTGACAATACATTGTGCTTAAAAACATGCAAAGAATTAGCAAATATGTCTAGACTGTCATTATTTTTTCGTGAAAATATGTTGTATTGACGACATGTACGGTTCAGTGATGAGTGGTAACCCAAATTGGATTTAGATTGTCGTAGAATGAATAGATCATATTTGCCAACCCTTGGCAGCCTGGTCGGCACAGAGACACGAACACGGGACAGTAGGTGGGGTGCGTCGACTTTACCGTTGATTAATTTATATAGAAACATACTATCCATCAATTGCCTTCGATCTTATAATGAGGATAAATTAAAGTATTTTAAACGATTTTTGTAATGTAAAAGTTCTCTTCCCTTATTAACACTAAATGTCAGATGCCACAAAAACCTCTTCTGAACACTCTCGATCCTCTTGATGTACACGTCATAGTGTGGATTCCATACAATGCTGCAGTATTCCAATATACTTTTATATATATATATATATATTGAATTTATTTGTGATATTTCTCGAGTTTGTTTCGCTGGAGATCGCATCTTGTTGATGCCCGGTAAGTATATAGATGTCAATGTAACCCTATTAATTATTACGGTGAGGGAAAAACCAATTTCCCGGCGTGTTAGGAAAAACATAATTGCTTTGTACCTGGAGTTCGTCGCATCTTCTACGTAGGTACGTACGCGGACGTAGATATATGTATAATTACTGCGATAGAAAAATCTAAAGGTGTAATAAAGGAATGCTACAGAAACTGACAATATTTGATATTTTTTTTGGTTCTCTTCTCCCGATGGATGATGAATGAGATGATAGGGAAGGCAAAGGGTCTAGCCCATACAGCCAAGTCTGACGTAATATATCTTTGTTTTTCATGAATTAATGAGGTCATCATCAAATTCCAGATGCTGCAGAATTTGATGCTTTTCTTGGAGTCACTTGCGGAACCATCCACCGCTCAAACACGTCAAGTAAAATACGGGAGTCCACAGCGCGGGAAAACCGCAAAAAATAAACTGCAACTTGTGCCCCATATTTAAAGTCCAATTTATCGTTTTCCATAATTATTCACATTGTAGCACATTATTAAACAAAACAACACCACCTTTGACCAATAATATCCACAGTAAATTAATTTACAAAACAAAAACTTGCACTTGACATGTCCACGCAAAATGGCGCGAAGAACTCCTGACAATATTTGATTTGCTTTAATTGCACCACCCGATAATAAAAAGCATTCACATGCTATGTTCGACTTGAAAGCAAAGATCAGCGCTTTTGCCGAATTTTGCTAATAATGTATGAAAACCATAGAGCAACGCCTAGTCGAACGATTTTCGTAGCGAAATAAAATTAAATAAAAACAGGGACAGTATAATCAGTGACGTCATTCGCTTTGTCCGCGTCCTTGTCTTTGGTTATCCGACGTCATCAAAAACACAAAGCGCCAGGTATTTTTTTTTCTTTTTGAATATCATACATTTATTTGAAAAAAAATATTTACAATATATAAAATAATATTAATATTAAGGATAGGGATATAAGTCCCGTCGGCGTGGAATGGTGGCAAGAACGCTGGCTGCATTTCCCCGCTGAATTGCAATACTGATTCTTTGGGCGAAGAAAGAAAAAAAAAATGTATATAAAAATTTGGTTAGACATTAATTTTTAAATATATATTATGTAGGTATTTTAGTTAGAAATAAGTCAGACTTTTTAGAGTTTAAGTTAGAAGAATCTTTAAGTTTTAATTTATGTATTTAATGTTTTCTTTTTTTTTTTTTTTTTCATACATTACTTGAGTTTTTTATATCTGATTTATACAAATTTACCGTTATTTTTGTAACTAACTACATATTATTTTGAGACCTATTGTAAAAAAGACCTGCAAGGATTTGAATTTGAAAAGATAACTACTTTCAAAGCGAAAAAAAGTGAACAAAACCTTTTCTCTATGGTTTTCATACAAAAATCGGTAAAAAAAGCAAGCAAGTCGTGGTCAGATGATGACGTCATATAACATATGTGTTATTATGATGGTTCCGATTCCGGTTCCACTGAACTTGTGGAATCGATCATAAATGTCATAAAAATTTGACATCAGAATCTCGTCAACCAAATAATCACTTCTGTGGTCTTAGCGCTATGATTATTCAGATATATTAGGCAAAGCTCGATTTAAAGATTTCAGCCTTACTTTTAACAAATCCATAAGCTCGGACTGATGTTCTGTGTGAAGCTGTGCGTCCACCAAACAGTAGACCCCCTGCTCATGTTGGAGACACGCGTCGTAGTTGTCCAGCTTGTATAATGCCGGCATACGCGCATATTCTGACTCTGGAAAGAGGAAAATATAGTATTACAGTATAACCTCAATAACTTAATATTTCACTTTTTACTTCCTTTAAAAAAATAACTAATTAAATCTTTTAACTTCAAGATTTAAACTCTATCATTATTATACGCACATCAACATCGTATTTTTATCAATTCACTCAAAATTTGTTTTAAGTAACATTATGTAAAGGGGTTTTTTTAGCTGCATGAGAAATTTCGATGGTTTTTGTCTATGGTTAACAATTAAGAATGTCAAACTGTGTTGACATGTGTAATGTCACAATGTGTAAGGTTTGGCAATTCATTATGTACCGTTTAACGCCAGAACAACGCTTCCAAATTGTGTTTTAATTTTTATTGTAATTATTTTCTACTGTTTGTATATTACTTAAATAAATTTTCTTTTTGACAAACATTAAATAATATGTAAACACTATAAACTTAAAAACAATACCTATATAATAAAATTAAAAATTTTCATTGTTTATACATGATCTTAGTACAAAGGAGTTTAATTCTACTTTCTTTCACCACTCTTGCCTAGTAATGGTAAAAAACAAAAAAAAAAAAAACTTAATGTGGGATCCACTGTATAATGTGTATCAAGGATCGTGTTATCCGGCGAGAGTGCAAACGTCAGGGTCATTAACCTTCACAGTTATGGCGGTATTGTCATAATGGCGCGTAATCTTTCAACACCTAGCTACAGGAAAAAGTCTCTAAAAGGACTAGACTTTACTGGGAAGTCATAGGTAATAAACCGCACACTTTAATTGCCTCTGTGGCCTAGTACAAAGGTCCTCAAACTTACTCAAAAACTGTTAGATTTAGAGGTCAAATGCGTTTAAAAAATATGGCTTGTAAATAATTCTTTCTTACTTATAATTGCTTCAAAGCTCGGACGTCGTGTTTCACTTGATTAGTGAAAACATGTTTTTATGTTGTATTTTAAAATGTAATTTTTTTCCTCGTTTTACAACATTCCCATTATTAGGCCTTCAGAGCACATTCTCAGAAGTCCGGGGAATTCCATTAATTCTTTATATTGTGACAAGTGACTTGACATATATTGACAACAATACTAGCCGCAAGAACAACTAATTTTTGTTACGTAAAAATTAACCTGTAAATTTTTGCTTAAGTAATAATTAAGTACCAAAAATACGTTCGAGAAACTGGCTGATAGCTATTTAAACCTTAATTATTTCAAGTAAGTTAACGTGCGTTAATTTAATCATTCTTTCGTAAACTGGCCGTTATTGTTAATATATGTTTTTGATATATATATATATAATAAATAGATAAGGCTTCGATTCCTGGTCGGGACACAAAAATATTTATTAATGTAAATAAATACATTTAATTAATATTTAATTTATTTGTGATATTTCTCGAGTTTGGTACGCTGGAGACATCGACGAGCTTGCCACTTGTCATGATTGGCCCAGAGTAAAGTTGGCTAAATGTGAATCCGCTTATATTTATAACCGTGGTTTCTGACCACCCCGAAAGGGAAACGGTCGTGATGATACTTTACTTTTTTTAAGGCTATTAAATACAAAACAAGAACCTTACTGATTTAGACTCCGAGTCTAAATCCACGGACTTAACCGCTAGACCACGGAGGCAGGTCAAATACAGGGTAATTATGTCCTGTCTGGAGAGTGGAAAGGCAAAGAACAGAACTAAAAGGTAGAAACATTTACAGTATACAAATAAATAGATATTATTAATGCAGCTGTAAAGGGGCTTGCTTCCGTCGCGTCGTCTAGCGGTTAAGTCCGCGGATTTAGACTCGGAGGTACCAATTAATTTAAATAAATAAATTTAATTAATATTTAATTTATTTGTGACATTTCTCGAGTTTGGTACGCTGGAGACATCGACGAGCTTGCCACTTGTCATGATTGGCCTATAGTAAAGTTGGCTAAATGTGAATCCGCTTATTCATAAGCGTGGTTTCTGACCACCCCGAAGGGAAACGGTCGTGATGAAACTTTAAAGGGGCCTTGTCAATAACTTAAGAGTAAAAATAAATAAATAATTAATAATATGTCATTGTTAGTGTTGCCCAAAAATACAAGACCAAGACCAAGACTACTTTATTTATTTATTTATTTACAAACACGTAAACCTAACATAACAGCCTAAGCCAAGTCGTTAGTAAGTGTTCTTCACATATGGTTAATACAATAAATATACAAGAATACCTAAATAATTAGCAGTAACAATAATAATTAATCAATCCGCACTATATCCTAAAAAAGTTTTTGCCACCTTTTTAAACTCAGTCTCCGTGCAAGGAAATAAGTCAAACAAGGGAAACTTCAGTGACAACCTATTATAATGCCGAGTGATTTTAGCAACGGCGAAGTCTCGTGTGCTACTGTGCGCGTCTTCGGCTCCTTAAATAGCGGCTGCATAGTACGCATATACTGAAACCTCGTCGGAACTCGAAATCCTATTTGCTGTAGCACCTTCGAGTTTGTCGTTTGACCTCTAATTATCCGCCAAACACATTTTTATAAGCGCATAGTCTCGTCTGAGTGACAGAAACTGATATGGTGCATGACCAAGACTACCCTAGTCGCAAATTTTACTAGTGTTTACATTTTTTGGGGTAAGGTTTTCAATAAATTTTAATTGCGTTATGTCCGTAATTAAAAATAAAATTGTTCCTAAGGAAAAAAATAACGTTTAGGTATTTGGAACTTGGGAGAGCTCGTTTGCAAATTATTTTATTTTAGTATACCTAAATCTTACCTATACCTAATGCCTCCGAGGTCTAGCGGTTAATTCCGTGGATTTAAACTTGAAGGTACAGGGTTTGATTCTTTGTGTCCCACAATAAATTATTTAATTTATTTGTGATATTTTTCAAGTTTGGTATACTAAAGACATTGCGGAGAGATTTCCTTAGTACAATATAAAATATATATTGAGTCAGAGTATGAGTCTTGCAGAAGTCTTGCGAGACTCTTTACGAATTATTACTAATTGTTGTTGCAGCTGGAAAGAGGACTTGTCAATAACCTAAATGATAAATAAGAGATGCTGCTCAATAAGATGAACCAGTTACTCAACGCGTGTATCCGGTTTATATATATATATTTTTTTTTTCAATAAATAAATATTTCCAGACAATCACACAGCGCCATCTAATTTCCGTGGTAAGCTGCGAGGCTTGTGTTACGGAAACTAGATGGTTGATAAACTACACATACTTTTTTTTTTGTAAATATATACATATTATACATATAAACACCCAGACCGAGACAAATTATACAATGTACAACTTGCCCCCGGTGGGAATCGAACCCACGACCTCCCGAGTTTACGGCAACGTTTGTTACCACTAGACCACGGAGGCGGTATATTGTTTACGCAAATACGACCACATCTCTGAATATCGTGCTAAGTTGAAGTGGCTGCCAATTCGTTGTCGCAGAAATCTTAGAGTTCTCTCTCTCCTTTTCTCTGTTTTAAACGAGCCTGCGACTCCGAAATACCTCAAGGACAATTTTGCCTATCTCTCTTCTTTCCACGATAAATCTTTACGTTCTACTCACAACTCTCTTCTTTCTGTTCCCTCACATCATTCTGGATTTGTCTCCAACTCCTTCGTAGTAGCTGCCACAAAATATGGAATGATCTTCCAGTAAACATAAGGCAGGCAAGTAACAGATTGTCGTTTAAAAAACTGGTCTATTCACACTTCATGAATAGCTCTAAACCACGTTAGTAAGTTGTATTTGTGTATGTTTATGTACAAGTTTGTGTATGTATTAGTATTTAGTATATTGATATTATAATACATATATAAGAATATATAAGTAGGTATATAATATTTGTTGAATTTTCCTATAATTGTAAATTACTGTTACTTTCATTGCACCATTTTTTCATTGTTCAAATTTGTCCCTAAGTTTTGGCTGTCAGAGAATGTCTTCGGGCATTAAGTCCGCCTTTGTGCTTTGTGCAATAAATTTTTTAAATAAAAGTTTGACAAGAAAATATGGTGTATAAACAAATTTTGTATGGAAATTACAAGTAATGTTTGGTCTATTTTATATTTAATCTCTTTGTAGTTAGGCAATAAAGCTCAGTTTCAAACCAAAAGTGAGGTTTTCCTATCCGGACATAAACAATAATTGCAATAATTATATAAAGGAAGTATAATAGATCACTCAAGTTCATATCGTCTAATTACTTAGACACACTCGAGGTTGCAGATTCCTACACCCAAAGTATTTATTTATTTAAAAACTTAATTGCACTATGTACTAAGGCGGTCTTAATGCCGCTAGGTATTCTCTGACCCGTATGTGATCTCTGAAGTACCCGTATGCTTACAAATCAAATCAAATCAAAATAATTTATTTCCGTATGGTTAGCACGTACCTGACCGCCTCCGTGGTCTAGTGGTAACAAACGTTGCCGTGAACTCGGGAGGTCGTGGGTTCGATTCCCACCGGGGGCAAGTTGTACATTGTATAATTTGTCTTGGTCTGGGTGTTTATATGTATATATTTACAAAAAAAAAGTATAAGTAATATGTAGTTTCCGTAACACAAGCCTCGTAGCTTACCACGGAAATTAGATGGCGCTGTGTGACCTATCTGGAAATATTTATTATTTATTTATTAATATTTACAAAAAAAAAAACGTAACACTTGGATATTGTCAATACATACAAGCTAAGAAATAAAAAATATTTCCATTGACCATGGCTGGACCGAACCTAACATCAATACAATAATTATAACTAAAACATTGTTGCCATAAACGAGGAATTTGTTTTTACTTACAGCTAGATACTTCATATTAAATTCTTGGCTGTAAAAAGGCCATGTCAGCTTACAATCTAAAAATAATGATATTTATGTCCATAAATATTAATTCGTGGCTGTAAAAGCCGTGTCAGCTCACAACTACACAAGTACACAAGTATAATATTAATGTCAAATAAATTCCATGTCCGCTTACAATCTAAAAAATAATTGCTCTGTCCAAATTAAACATATTAGGTATATTCGTGGCTGTAAAAGGGACGTGTCAGCTTACAATCTAACTATTAATTATTTTTACTTAATGTTAATTCGTGGCTGTAAAAAGGTAGTATCCAACTTAAGATACAAATATTATTAATATATGAAACAGTATTCTATGCAATGGCATCATTTAGTGCATCCTAAAGATCATAATAACTTTTTTTAATTAATATAGATTTTACTTTGAATATTCGAGACATTTTATTTCCTTGGATAGTTTATTATATAGTTTGATACCATTACACAAAAAAAAACAATTATTTTGTTAGGTGAGTTTTGGGGCATTTGATATCATCTTTAAATCACATTACATTTCCTTAATGGCTCCTTCAGTGAATTATTCTTTCCATCTGTCAAACAAAGAGACGCCTCGGAACTTGAGTACGTCTTGTTTTAAGCGGTGTTATTTTTATATAAAATTGCGATATTCATTTTTGTTGTTTTCTGTAGTTTATTGTTTTTGTCATGCCTATATATTTTTAAATTGTACTACTTAGTTTTTGTGTTTTAGTAAACGATGTTACCTACCTTTTGAATGCAATGCTGGTCTGTAAGTAACATGTTTACTAAACTATTAAGATACCTTCTAGATTGTATAAGATTTTGTAAACATGTTGTTGACTTGTTTAATTAAATAAATAAATAAATAAATCACCATGGCAAGCTTACAATATGGAGCGGTGGTAGCTCGGTTGTAAGAACGCGGTCCTTAAATCCTACAAAGGTCGAACCCCACCCGACATGTACCAATGAGAAATACACTTTTCTTACGTACATTTGTCATAGATTTACAACACCATCGTTCTCGTGCGTTAATCGTTGGTACGTTAAATACCAACTTGTGGAATCGTTAATAAATTGTCATAAAAAATGACTTCATATCGTCGCCAAGCCGTCTGGCCAGCGTGGCGATGGCCCATCTCCAGCAGTGGAGGTCTAGGACGCTGTGTTCTAGGGGCTGTAATGATGAATGATAAGCTTATAATATAAGTGTCTTTGGTTTGGGATGCGACGTGTACTGGCACCCTTTGTGCTAGTCTTGTTGGCGGGACACGAAAACGAGCAGGTGCAGCGGCTGAATTGGCTGCAAAAGGCAAACGTAATAAGTACATAGAGTTGGCAAACCGTTACCATTTTGTGCCATTTGCCGTAGAGACGATGGGCCCTTGGTCTGAGGACGCTAAATCTTTAATACGCGACATAAGCGTTGCCATCCGAGCGTCAACAGGTGATCCTCTGAGTAGGGAATATCTTATTCAGAGGATCAGTGTTGCCATCCAACGAGGCAACGTCGCCGGAGTCCTCGGAACATTGGGTTCATCTTCTCCTGGATTGATGACGGATAGATTATTATCAAGATATTTGTAAGTATTTAGTTTTTATATTAATTAGGTTTATCTTTTAGTTTATTTAATTTTAGGTTTTGTTTAGTTTATTTTTAATTTTATTACTTTAAATATAAGTTTACTTAAAAATAAAATTGGTATTTGACAACATTACAAACAAATAGTTCGTAGGCGGACTGATGGTGGTCATTTGCCCAGTCTGCCGTGCCGATAAACCCAGTAAAGTAAACCCACACGTTTCGGGATCAGACTCGAATTGCCGTCATGTCCGGTCAAGCCGGCATAGTGTTAGGGACTGATGTTAGTCATGAGTGTCTGATTCCAGTTGCTAACAAAAAATAGTGGAACCGGGATCGAGACGGCGGGTGACAAATGTACGTAAGAAAATTCTCTTTGTTAAGTTACATGCCAGGGATCTAAAATAATAAAAACACTCTTAAAAGTTACATACCATTAAGAGTATAAATGACAGCCTCCGTATGTTTGCAGAGAAGAACGAGCACTGGTATAATTAAATACATGTTCCTCAGTGACAGGTGGCCCGAGGAAGGCAGACACAGTACTACTGACACATCCAGATCTCGGCATTGTCCTGCACTGTTCCCATTATACACGACACGACATTAAATCTGAGGTGCTAATGGCCGCCTTCCCGTACAAAAGACATAATCACTTTCGGCTATTTTTGTACTATTTGTAGTGTGTAAGAAAAAGTAGTTTTAATAAAGTAAAGTTGGCTAAATGTGAATCCGCTTCTTTATAGATCCTGACCACCCCGGAAGGGAAATGGTCGTGATAATACTTTACGATTACTTATAATCAAAGTTATATAAGTTATTTATAGTGTCGCCAGCGGCCATTGTTTTTGAGGTCGTATGGGGCCATGAATGTGTGGTGAATATAATTTAATTTAAATAAATTAGGTACGTATTTTTATTATTTACTTTTTAATTAATGTGTATACCTACTGACATAGTTCTAAGTTAAAATTTTACTAACAATTATGGAATAAATTCTGAAATAAATAATTTATTATTATTATTACAATTAGTGTTCGACTGGAAAAAATACATAAACGAACTTATGGCAAAAATAAACAAAACCGAAACTTGCATAGCTCAAAAAAAAATGATAAAATTTTATTCTCCGTTCATTCATTCTCTTTTGCCCATACCAATACACAATCTTCAATAACAAACGTCGTAGTCGTGGATCTTTCCACAATTTAAAACTAAATTTAAACCGGTATTTAAGAAGAAAGAGAGAAGGTTTAAGGAAAGGATCGGCTGAAACGGAATAATTGGTCCAAGGAACATAATACAAGATTTGGTCGGACACTATTTATAATGGGCTGATTATCTTTTTTTTAATGTCTTTTCAATTGTTTATATGTACTTATGGATTCCTGAAAAAATAGGCTATTTAGATATTACAATCTACTTTTAAATATCGTGTTTAAATTTTCGCTCGGAAACACTGCAGTTGCAAATGGCTGCCGGATTACGTCACGTAATAGTAAATAAACAACTAATTTATGACACAAACATAACTATTTGCTTTTATAAAAATAGGTTCCAATTTATTCATTTAACCTTTACTCTGTACTTGAAAAAAAAAACAACTTAATTGAGCAGATTTACTTCTGTGGCAATTTACAATATTTACTATTAAGTGACATCACTCACGCTGTTTTGAGTTTTTTATTTTATTAAAATATAAATGATTTTATTAATTAAAACGAAAAAGAGTGTAGTTACTCTCATCAAATAAGGATTATAATAGCGTGAAGGTTCACACATATGTATATGTGCAACTTAACCATTACAAGCGACACAATAAAACAATTATTTATTAATTGTTACAAAATTAGAAATCATTTTGATCCTCACGGAATAAGAACTATTACAAAACAGGTTAAAATCTAAATCACGACTCAGAGATTTGAACAATGTATCTGCTCTAAGCATAAAACTGTTCAGCCTATTATTACTGTAAGCATAAGGTACACACAGCAGGTCGGAAGCACGCAAGCTATTGACTGGTGCCCTAACTCCGATCATGCTAAGCAGATCAGGTCAATCCATAATACCTCTGGCAATTTTTATAAGATAGTCAACTATCCTAGTATTGTCCTGCGGTACAATGGAAACGCGCACAGATGTAGGATCTAGTTATCCGCCAGACACGTTTTAAGTACTTATATTAAACGATGTGTGACGTATTAACATTGTATACAAACATTACTTGATTGTGATCTTCGGGGTCGGCAGGCTTTACCATTTGGCGGAGTGTAGTCAATACTATTGACTCAAAAGTGACAGAAGTCATTTTTGTTAGCTCACGTGCGTGGTTCTGTCATGGGGGGTTGTCATGAGAAGATAATAATGGAATCTCGGGGCTTGTGACCGACTAAGAGCTGGTTGAAACTATTTTGTGATTTAAGATTTTAAAAAGAATGCCCATTTTTCTTAGAGAAATGGGCCCAATAAAATGTTCTTGCGCTATAATGTTTTTTTTTTATTTCATAGTAAACTTTTTTTACGTTAATAATTACATAGTTTCGATCCTGCAGATTGTTTTATCTATAATAAAGTACCTGGTCATAATAAAGATCCTAACTGTATAAATAATGCTTTGTAACTATTTTATACATAAATTTTAACCAATTGACTATTTAATTAAAAAATATTAAAATAATGTAAAAGAGATGTAAATAAATTTAAAAAAAAAACAATTTATTCACGGGTTTTAGAGTGGAGACCGCGTACAAGCAGAGTGGCATAACCCGCAAACAGATGGGTGATGTGAAGAAGGGAGGAGGGGGAAGGCCAACATACAGCTGTGGAAAGATAAAGAAATAAATAAGATATACATATTAGTACAAAGTGTGGCAAAGCGATACAGGCTTATGATGATATTAATTGCGGGATTATAAGAGCTAAAGATTTTTTTTTCTTTTAAAAAATCAGTAATTAGCAGATGCCCGTCTCGTATTTTTTTTTTTTACTCTACTCTGTATATTTATTCTGAGCACATGTCTACGTTACTGGACTTATTACGACACGTGGCAAGGTTGTCGATGAAACAAAGTCACTTAGGTAATTTCTTTGACAGAGATTTAAACAATACCACTGCATTATCAAAGGATCATCACGACCGTTTTATTATTAAAGTAGATACCTATATGATACAGATATTATTATCGATATTGATATACATACCCTTGCGGGGTAGGCAGAGACAATTGAGCGCCACTTGACACGATCACGACATACCTCTTTCGCTTCTTCGACATTCATCAACCTCTCCATACATGCCCTTTTATTTTGATGGCTTTTTAATGCACCTTCAGCTAATGTTTTATTTATTTGATCGTGATAGGTAAGACCAACTGCCAGGGCCTCTTTTACCCATAACTTTCGCATTATATATCTGGTTCATCAATCTCTCTTCACCCATTCTTTCAACATGTCCGAACCATTGGAGCTTGCCTTTCCTTATTTTTGTCCCTATGCTTTCTTTAAAACCTACCCTTTTGCGTATTTCGTCATTACGTATGCGGTCCGTCAAAGTGACGCAACGACCTCATTTCTACTGCATTAACTCTACTCTCATGCGTATGCTGACATATCCACGTTTCGCTTCCAACATAAGTGTTGGTACCAGCATGACATTGTGTATGGCGAGTCGAGCTTTGTCACTGACATTTCGACTGGCGATCAGTGACCCTATATTGATATAAATGTGAAGATATGTTTGTTCCTTATAACCCAAGAGAAAATAGGCTACAAAACGTTATCATCTGATTGCCAAATTGTGTGTAGATCAGTGTGTAGGACAAATACTCCAGATATACCAATGTTCTGGAAGGCCAATCTTCAAACGTTGACGTCTAGAACGCTATGTTCTATGGGCTGTAAATCCATTTTTTCGGTTCAATTGACGTTTAAATCATTATTGTAAATATACTTAGGTATTACCACTATTACAGCAAAGTCTTTTTATAGAAAATGGCATAACCACTTGTATTATTTCAGGCGTTATATTATGAAATCAATCTGACTTTAACTATATAGAAAAAAAAAGATAAGAAGGCGAACGGTATGAGAATTAAAGCTAGACCAATCGGTACAAATTAATTTGTGTATCTTTGCCGCTTAAGGTTGTGTCCTTCAAATTGATTACTTTCAGGGATAATACGAGTACGCTGACCTGCAGGTTATGGAAGTGTACAACACGTTCTTCTTCGACAAAAGAAAAATAACACAGTACATACATACATATCTTCACGCCGAATCCCTTGCGGGGTAGGCAGAGACAATTGAGCGCCATTTGTCACGATCACGACATACCTCTTTCGCTTCGTCGACATTCATCAACCTTAATACATGCTCTTTTGTTACGAAAGCTTTTTAATGCACCTTCAGCCAGTTTTTTATTAATTTAATAATGACTGCCTCCGTGGTCTAGCGGTTAAGTCCGTGGATTTAGACTCGGAGGTACCGGGTTCGATTCCTGGTCGGGACACAAAAATATTGATTGATGTAAATAAATACATTTAATTAATATTTAATTTATTTGTGATATTTCTCGAGTTTGGTACGCTGGAGACATCAACGAGCTTGCCACTTGTCATGATTGGCCTATAGTAAAGTTGGCTAAATGTGAATCCGCTTAATTATAAGCGTGGTTTCTGACCACCCCGAAAGCGAAACGGTCGTGATGTTACTTTTTAATAGTGATATGTGAGTCTCGATCTGCCAGGGCCTCCTTTACCCACGATTTTCGCATTATATAAGTGATCCGTCAATCTTTTTTGGCTCATCCTTTCATGCTTGAACCATCGCGTCGTAGCATACCGTTCCGATCGTTTGTTTGTCGTATATTATTAGGAGAAATAGATTACATAAAGGTCCGCTTGCCAGTTTTTCGCAGTAATTTTGTATATGACTATTAATCTAGTTGAATCCTTGATCGTAGTTATATAACGTCGAAACGTTGCGTATGCAGTGCGCCAAAGTGACACCGCATATCCGACGCAACGACCTCATTTCTACTGCGCCATTACCTTACTCTCATGCATATTCTGACATATCTACGTCTCGCTTCCATATGAGTACATGTTGGTATCAACATGGCATTGTGAACGGTGGTGATACAAAAATAACAAAGTAGATGGGGTAAAAAATAATGTAACAAACATTTTGTATAAAAATAACAACCAATACCCGCTCTATGTTATTTGATCTCGTTGTTGCGCCGCATTATAAACGTTCAGTATTTTTTTAAGTACATATTAAAAAAATATTTGGGAATGTGAGTGTTGCACTGGCTATACTTGTTGGTTACTATGTCAAGGCTAGAGATTATTTCAATGGTCTCAGACAGGTTTTGGCATTACAATTAAACATATTTATAACGCTTTTGCATTCCTCTCGCTCGCACAATCAAATATTCCAAAAGACCACACCATAAAGTCAAACAAATATTTATTTATTTTTAAGAAAAATCACAGCTTTTATTATTATACATATTAACAGTTTAGTATTAGTAAAACATAGGCCAAGAAAATTTTATAAAGTAAAAGTAAAGTATCATCACGACCGTTTCCCTTTCGGGGTGGTCAGAAACCACTCTTATAAAATAAGCGGATTCACATTTAGCCAACTTTACTATATGCCAATCATGACAAGTGGCAAGCTCGTCGATGTCTCCAGCGTACCAAACTCGAGAAATATCACAAATAAATTAAATATTTTAAATGTTTTTTTTTACAATTATTAATATTTTTGTGACCCGGCCAGGAATCGAACCCGGCACCTCCGAGTCTAAATTTACGGATTTAACCGCTAGGCCACGGAGGCATTTTATATTATTTAATATATAATATATATATAAAACAGTTGATTATAATATTAGGAGCAAGATAGGTTACAATTACAAATAATAAAAGAAAATTATGAACAAATCAAAAATACAAAACAATAAAAATAGGAATAGGAAAAAGAGGCAAGCAATGAATTGACTTTATAAATTACGTTTTATTTATTGTACGTGTATATAAGTGTATCCATTTTAGTTTATTGTATGTGTTTATTCATTCTCACAGAAGAAATGATCAGGAACGGGTTCAAGGACTCAGGTTTATGTAGTGGAAGTTGGGATGCGAGAGGAATTTCAGCAAAATCTTTGCACCACTTGAAAGTAATGGGCCTAAGCAGGTCTGCTATCAATACATTTATGGAACGAACTTGCAAGACGGCATTGACGGAATCATACAGTATTTTGGCGGAGTAGGGAGAGGAGCAGAATAGTGGGTGGTAAGCGTCTTGTTGCACAATAAAATAAAAAAGGAGAATTAATTTGTAAACCAGCCTTTTGTCGGCCTCAAGCCCGAAGCACCACTGATCTCCCTTTCCCACACACGATGGACCTGCAGCCCTATTCTGTTACTTAGCGCAAACGTTATTAATAGATTTCGTTATTTACGTGAGAGGTTGCGTCATAATTACAAAATATTATTCAATTCTCAATTATAAGCGCTCGACATTGAAAGCGTCCGTGCAAATATCAACCTTAATAATACATTCTTAACGGATTTCATTATATAACGTTTGCGCTTAAGTAACAGAATAGGGCAGCTGGCACATGCACGGTGAATCCATGGAATGCTTAGAAATATGTCTTCTTATATACATATGTTATAGTAAAGCAGAGGAAAATCTTTATAAATCTTTTTGCTTTTTTTCTCTGTCTATAATTAGGTATATATATGAAAGTAAAAATACATAGGTATGTCCAAAATGTCCGTATTTTTACCTAGAAAGTTGATAAGACTTCATTTCTTAAAAAAGAAAACTCCTTTGAAAATATTGGATGCACGGTTCTGTTATAAGGCGCTATTTCATCGCTAAAACAGTAAAGTATGACCGTTTCCCTTCCGGGGTGGTCAGAAACCACGCTTATAAAGAAGCGGATTCACATATAGCCAACTTTACTATAGTTCCATTATGACAAGTGGCAAACTCATTGATGTCTGCAAACTCGGGAAATATTACAATTAAATTAAATATTAATTTTATTTATTTAAATGTTTTTTAAAAAACTAAATTAATATAAAACTAAAATCTTTATCTTTTAAAACATACAAATTACTACTAATAAAAAAGCTACTTAATAAATACATATAATTACATATAAATACATATAATTACATATAAATACATATAATTTATCTTATGGCATCGTCCGAACAACAACTGCAATCACTAGTCACAAGAATGAAGGAGGGATGTGCAGAAAAAGGACTCCGTTTGAATGCGAGAAAAACCAAGGTACTAGTGTTTGAAAGAAGAAGGATGACAACCGTGACGATAAAGATTGATGATGAAACTCTAGAACAAGTAAATGAAATTATATATCTGGGCAGTGTTTTCACTGCGGATGGGAAGTACGATAGGGACGTTGAAAGAAGAGTGAACGCGGGAAATAGTGTTAACGGTGCCCTGGGGTCACTGATCGGCAGTCGAAATGTCAGTGACAAAGCTCGGCTCGCCATACACAATGCCATGTTGGTACCAACACTGATGTATGGAAGCGAGACGTGGATACGTCAGAATACGCATGAGAGTAGGGTTAATGCAGTAGAAATGCGGTCGTTGCGGCGGATATGTGGCGTCACTTTGGCGGACCGCATACGTAACGTCGAAATACGGAAAAGGGTTGGTATGAAGGAAAGCATAGGGACAAAAATAAGGAAAGGCATGCTACGATGGTTCGGGCATGTTGAAAGGATGAGCGATGAAAGATTGACGAACCAGATATATAATGCGAAAGTTGTAGGTAAAAGAGGCCCTGGCAGACCGAGACTCACATATCACGATCAAATAAATAAAACACTGACTGAAGGTGCATTAAAAGTCTTCGTAACCAAAGGGCATGTATGAAGAGGTTAATGAATGTCGACGAAGCGAAAGAAGTATGTCGTGATCGTGTCAAATGGCGCTCAATTGTCTCTGCCTACCCCGCAAGGGATCTGGCGTGAAGATATGTGTTAATAAATAAAAATACAACTAAAACTAAATAAAAATATTGGTCCAAATCGCTATCAATATGGGCAAAGTGCTAAGGACACTGGCAGCATTGCCACGTTGAATGGCAATGCTGATCTTTTGGCAAAAATATTGCCCAGCTCTTTTGCCTCCCGAGGCGTTGTTGAGCTGTTTTGACAACGCCCCCACGGCCCGAGACTTTTAACTCCAAACCGCGATTAGCTAGTAGTTAAGAAAGGAATGACTATGCTGTAGTGACTACTTTAGCTAACAGTTTCGTTTCTGTTTGACTTATTACTATTTCAAGTATGTCTGACGAGCGATTGTCACATTCACTTGTGATGGATGTTATTTTGATTTGTTAATCCTTTAACTTTTCGTTGCCGGCGGTTTCTTCTAGTACTTTATTATTATTATTAGGGCTCAGTGGTAATATCCTAAATTATTCGAGACGATTGATTTTATTGTAGCAGGAGTTGTGCCGACTTACGATGACTGTATGGTTCTTTATCTAGTTACTAAACGATTCTTGTTGACGTACATTTTTCTGGAGATAATGAGTTTGTCAAGGTATCTTTTATCTTTAGTCGTATTAAATAAAGTACGTAAGTTATTACTGATGCAAGATTCGTTTTATTAACTCCTTCACGTCAAAATTCCTTGGTTAAGATATAATGGGTTGACGTGTGGATGATAATAGTTATAATAGTATCGCATGTATTGCACAATATTGTTAATCGGTTCATTGACTTCTACAAGGACGTAGTCTAATACCAGAGTCGACGCGGTTCGGACGTCCATTTTGATTATTAGTTGACTACTGTTTTCTTTTCCAGTGGGTAAGTTATTTATTTCATTTTCTTTCCATTAATAAAGATTGTGGTATAAACAGTTTTTTTACATACCCTACGTCAAGTTACTTACATCAATATTTTATCAGCAGTAGCAGCAGAATTTCTTTGTAAAATTAGTATGTGTCATTATTTGAGCAATGTACACAATATGATGTTATATAATCTCCTTATCTGTATTTTTATTTTGTTACTGTTGTGAAATATGGTGTTAACGCAAAGGTGTGTTACCGTCCTTGTTATTCCAAATGTCAAGGGTTGCTAAATTCAGTGATACTAGTGTTAAAAAAATGTTAAGATGTACCTACAACAGTATTGTGACAATTAAAAGATAAAATATACTACATAATCTTATCTGTTACCTTTTCAGAAAATCTGCATGTCATCACAATCATGGAAATCGATAAACCTGAAACCATTCTTCGTAAATTATTAAACGAGATATTTACAAAAGACTTTGTTAAATTTGAAATTAAAATTGAAGAACTAAATACGAAGGGAGCTAATTATTCTTCAATAGTTTATAAAGTAGCAATTAACACGAATGAAAATACATTAAAGCTGTTTGCTAAAGTAGCAACATGGCCTGAAAGTATAAGAGCTCAACTTAACTTCGAACCTGCATTTGAAATTGAAAGATATTTTTATACAGATATAGTATCGAAATATGAAATGATACAAGAGAAATATAGCATTAACTCAAAAGATAGAATTACTTTCCCCAAGTTTTATGGAGCTAACTCTAAAGTTATGGAGGAAACAATAGTTTTACAAGACTTGATATCTGACGGATACAGTTTATATGACAGATGTGAACCAGCAAACTGGGAGTACGCTTCTAAAGCTGTGGAAGAGATAGCCAAGTTCCATGCTCTTTCATTTGCGTACAAAAATGAATTTCCAGATCAATATGAGAAGAATAAACCGTTCTTCGACTGGAAGAGAAGTTTTTTTATAAATTTACGTGAACCGTACCAAAATACAGCTAAGAGCGTTTACGAGGTGATTCCTGAGCACTTAAAGCAGAGATTTAAGGATTTTATTAGGCATCAACTATCTGATGAAATGTTTGAGAAATATTATGGTTGTGGAAAGTGGGGTGTTTTGCTCCACGGTGACTACAGGTCTAGCAACATTATGTATAAGATTTCTTCAGTAAGTTTACGTATTTTTATTATATAACATTTTATAAAAAAATTCGCATCCCACGGTAGATACAAAAATATAAAAATAAAAACATCTTGAATAGTATTTCTTTTTAGTTTATCTTTTAGCATCGAAATCAAATCAGAATTCTTAAAAGCTTCTTTTCTTATTTTAAGGATGGCCAGCCAAGTTTGATACCTGTGGACTTCCAGAACCTCCACCTAGGCTCTCCTTCCACGGACCTGTTCTATCTGATCTACACCGCCACCGATGAGCTTTTCAGAAAGCAACATCTAAAAGCGCTCCTCAGCCATTATTACGAAACATTTTCATCATGGTTGAAGCTGATGAATTTAGACCCTAATATAGAATTTTCCAGAGAGGATTTCGATGCAGACTATGCTGATAATTTGGGTTATGGACTGTGTGTTGCGACTTTTCTACTGCCAATTGTCCTAGTAGACGTTAATGAAGCGCCACCAATGGATAATGAACTGTCTGATATTGCATTTAAACTCAGCAGTAAATTTAAAAATAGATTTTTGCCGATTTTGTATGAATTTGTTAATTACGATGTGTTATGTTAAAAGGCTTAATCTAATAAATAGTTGACAACATAAGGAAAACAAATATTTATACTCGTATACAATAAATTACTTAAATAATTAACATAACACATGGTTGCCGTAAATAATTATTTTATTTATTAAAAGTATTATTTGTACATGTTAATAGTTTTTTATAATAATATTTTCTTGTTGCCTAATCATTAAATCTGGCCAGCAGCGTGGCGAATGTAGGCCAAATTCCCCAGATATATGTACTGGAAGGCCCATCACCAGCAGTGGATGTCTAGGACGCTGTGTTCTAGGGGCTGTAATGATGAATGATGATGACATGCGTTTGTGACACATTATTATTTTCTACTCCTGCTAGTGGAAAAATAAGCAGCAAAGCGGTCCGATGAGATTTCCAGCAGGTTTTATGGATTGTTTTTTTAGCAGTAACTTGCCTACCTTCTTCTGTTCATGATCGGTCTTTTCGTTCGTCACACAACTCTGTCCTTTCTATTCCTTCACATCATTCTGATTTCATGTCTACTCTTTCGCAGTTGTTGCAGTAAATCTTTGGAACAATTTGTTAATATCCGGCTAACATCCAACAGAATAATATTTAAAAGATTGGTATACGTTCTCACAATACTTGAACAGCTCCCAACATCGTGTGTAAGTAATTGTATGTAGTATAGTTCTGTATGAAAGTACTATTAGTATGTAGTTTAGTTATGTATGTAAGTACTATTAGTATGTAGTTTAGTTATGTATGTAAGTACTATTAGTATGTAGTTTAGTTATGTATGTAAGTACTATTAGTATGTAGTATTTATACATACATAGTAATAGTACATAGTTTTAAATAAATACATAAATATTACCTGTACGTAACCTATTTCTTATTTATTTATTCTTGGGAAATAACTGTACAAACTAATCGGAATATCTATTAAACAATTACATTATATGTGTTTATAGAACACCAAGGTCAGAAAAATATTTAAGGATAGGTAGATAACGCTTTACAAATTTATCACTAATTTTGACACTTAACTCGTTTAAATCGTTACGTTCGGCATCCATCTTTGGTGCATCTTCCTCTTCAACCAAGACTATGGGCAGAGCTCCTGTTGCCATCACCAACCCGATCGGTAGCATATCTTTGTAATCTTCATCAAAGTCTTTTCTAGAAAACGTTGTTTCAGGATTTATGTCCATGATTGTCAACCATCTGGACAGAGTATTGTAGTAGTGATCTAAAAGGTTTGGTAAGTGTTGTCTTCGAAATTCCTCGTCAGTCCCAGTGTAGATCAGATAGTGTAAATCGACGGATGGGGAACCGAAGTGCAACGTCTGGTAGTCTATTGGAATCAGGCTGTTGACTTTTCCATTCTAAAACAAAAATAATAAAGATATACATTCTGAAAAGAATTTGAATGTCATATTAATGCTTGAGGAATGAGAATTATAAAAACGATACTAAAACATTTACCCACAAAGCTACAAGTTTAATAACTATGCGAATAGGAATACTGCATAAATAAATAAATAAATAATTGTAGTATTTGTCTATTAAAACATCTCGTCGATATAAAACCAACCTTAGATCGTTTGTACATAATATTACTGGCTCTGTAATCTCCATGAGTAAACACCCCCCATTTCCCCGGTCCATAGTATTTCTTTTTCATCTCATCTGTCAGTTGGAATTCCACAAAGTTATGAAGTCTCTCTCGCATGTCTTCGGGTATCACTTCACACACACTTTTAGTTGTCTTCCTAAACACTTCTAGAAATTGCATAAAGAAGCTATTTGTCCAATCGAACACGATGACATTGTGCGCGTGCATTTCTGGATACTCTTTCTTGTGAACAAACGAGAGAGCATGCAACTTGGCCAATTGTTCCACAGCTTTGGACGTATACTCCCAGTCTAAAGGCTCGAACCGATTGTAGCAGGAATAACCATGAGCTCCGAGATCTTCTAAAACTAAAGTCTCTTCTAGAAATGACGGGTTATGTGCGTAATATTTTGGAGTAACATATCTGTCGTTCTGTTCGATTGCGTATTTGTCTTGTATTGCTTCATAAGTTGGTGCTATTGTTGTGTAGAAATGTTGTTCGCCTTCATAGGCGAAGTCGCAGTTAATTTGCAGGCGTGAAGCTTCAGGCCAGCCGGCTACTTTAGCAAAGAGATGCAGGTCCTTGCCATCACCGACTGACTCTACGCGTGCTCTGAAAATCTCGGAGGAGAAGTTAGCTCCACCCGACGATAACTGTTGGATATTCATTTCAGGCTTGTATTTGTCATTTGAAAAAGTTTTTCTTAATAACCTTCTTAGTATCTCGTCCAATTTCGACATCTTCAATAACCTGAAAATTAAAAATAATAAATTAATTATTTCGTCACAGTACAATTTCAATTAAGCTAAGTGCCTTGGATGCTGCCATTTTAGCTTTCATTGTCCAAGTATAAGCAATCTAACTTTAGTTTAATATTAAGTTCCATCTCTTGGAGTTTGCTGGAGTATACGGAGTCCGGCAAGCGGCGCAAGTATGTATGCATATTAAAAGCTTACATATTTATGCCGTTTGCTGTAGAAACTATACCCATGGAGTCCAAGCGCAAAGTTTTTAAACGACAACACCGCGTCTTGTCGTCTCCTCCCGTGGCAAGAGAGCTGGGTCTTTCTTCGCTCAAAGTATTCAGCGGTGAAAGGCAACCAGCCTTTTTTATTTGTAAATATTTTTTTAAATAAATGAATAAAATCGTTTCAGATTGATTAAAAAAAATATCCTTACAATTAATTGTTTTTCTCCTCTGGGAGTTATTATTCTTCGCGAGCCGACTTATAAATGAAATTATTGCAATGCTCAGATGTGAATTAAAAGGATAATATAAATGTTATCTCATCATGACTATAGATACCTACTACGGCTGCGTTTACACCATTAGTATAACTTTTGTAAAAAAATAAATGTGAACAATAATATAAGCTCGGAATAATTATCATACCAAAACACGACTAAATTAAAAAAATAATCCACTGCTATGAATTATTTAATACAAATTATCTGTCTACGGGAATAGCAGAAGATTTTAAATTAATATAGTTTTAAAAATACCATTCTGCTTAATTAAAGGAAGGTTGCAAAATTTGACAACATTTTCGACCACGGTCAATTTGCTTTGATTACAATAACTGAAACAAAAAAGCATTTGCAGTAAAATCAGTGACTTCATTCGCTGTTAAACCCGAGTCACTTGTCTTTGATTATTCGACGGCATCAAAAACTCAAAGTGTTTGAAAAAGCTTCTCGAACACCTGTTCAAACGAAAGTCAGTAAAAAAAGAGAACGTCAAGACCAAAATGAAGACCATTCCATTGACGACAAATTGGCAAGAGTAAGCAGGCCCTTATGTAATTATTGAACTATTTTTGTTCAGATATTAGAAGATGACATAGTGATAGTTAAATTACATAGATAAGAAGAACTAAGTACAATATTTATATAAATCTAGTATTGTTACACTTTAAGGCGCGCGGCTGACTCTGCAGCGGCCCCGGGTTTCTTAGGGCTGGATGTCACATGTGACGGACAGAGTGTGTCAACACATGTGGCATCCTAAACCAGTGGACTGCCTCGTTTGTATGGAATCAACGACATCCTATCCGGCCGCTTACCGTCAGACCTAACTATCCCCGATGGTTCGAAGATGCAGGGGATATTAGCAGATGTAAGCGCACTTGACAGGATGTCATTGATTGCATGGTGTCCTGAGAACCTGCCGGTACTTTTTCGCAGCATAAGGCAAGGTGGCCTAGTTCGTCTGCATTGACATCGCAAAAACAAATATGTTGAACTTATAGCCCAGTCGTAAGGCTACAGCAATGCGGAGTGTGTTGGCGTCTATGGAGAAGGTATAGCACGCAGCCAAGCACAAGCCTCACTCACACAAGATGCTCGTAGACGGGCCTCATTCGTTATTGATAACCTAGATAATCCATTTGTGATGATTTTTAAGAAGATGATAATTGTTAGAATTATTACGTAATGATTTTAAGCGGCAAAGGAAGTAACAAAGTCATTATAAATGTATTCATATATTGAATATAATTATTGTATTCATACGTTTGAACGCAAGGTTTATGCATTTATGTTATTAAAAACCAGGGTATATTTCATTAGTGCGCCAGGTTTAGAGCTGATTGGAATGATTATAATAGCAAGGTTTTTTGTTAAATTAAAAGTGTGCTATTTTACTTTTAAATACATAAATATGTACATCTCGCACCTACGATTCGCAGATGACATAGTCATAATAACTAGCTATCTGGAGGATCTTAGCAGAAAGCTGATCCGTTTAAATGTGGCATCCCAGCAGGTTGGTCTCGGTATGAACTTGGACAAGACAAAGTCATGTTCAACGAGCATGTTATACCGAGACCAATCTGCGTGGGAAACGCCACTCTCGAGGTTGCGCAAAAATACGTCTACCTTGTACAGACCAGACCATCCAATTAGGAGTAGCCAACTTCAGCAAAGAAGCCGATATAAGCATTTAGCTAGGATGGGCAGCATTCGGGAAGCTACGTCACATCTTCCTATCGAACTTACTACAGTGTTTGAAGACAAAAGTTTTCAACCAGTGCATTCTTCCAGTAATGTCGATAGGTGCAGAAACGTGGACACTGACGGTAGGTCTGGCCCACAAGTTCAAGGTCGCTCAGCGAGCTATGAAGAGAGCTATGCTCGGGATTTCTCTTAAATATAAAGTCGGAAACGTTGACATCCGTCAAAAAACCAAAGTAACCGATATAGCTTTTAAAATAAGCAAGCTGAAGTGGAAATGGGCTGGACACATATGCTGCAGAACCGATCAACGATGGAGTAGACGGGTTTTGGAGTGGAGACCACGTACTGGAAGACGCAGAGTGGGACGACCCCCCACCAGATGGAAAGATAACCTGAGGAAGGTCGCTGGTGGCGGATGGATGAGGGTAGCAGAAGACCGCGTGAAGTGGCGAGCCTTGGGGGAGGCCTAAATCCAGCAGTGGAGAGATACAGGCTGATGATGATAATAATATTTTACTTTTATTAAGCAATCACGATTTAAAGAAACGGATTCAGATTTAGCCATAACTTAACTATAGGCCCATCATGACAACTGGCGAGCTCGTCAATATTAGCGTACCAAACTCGAGAAATTAATAAATTGTGTTTAGACCAGAAAAATGACCTACGCCTTCAAATCCACTGACATAACTGCTAGAACACAAGGCTTTATTTAATTAGGTAATAAACTATTTAAATCGTGCATAGTTCAAATGTTACTAATACAAGTGTTGGCAGCGATTAGGTACCTGCAAATAAACATGGATTGTTATTACAAAAAAATACGACTATTAAATATCTATCGATACTTGTAAACGAAGATAAAGTACTTGTGATGCAAAGATGTTTATAGACAACAAATTTCATAACACTTCATAACCGACAACAAATATATTTCATAACAATTGTAAATCATAATGAAATGCTAATCATTTGAGCACCAGAGAGTTACGTAGATATATATTGATAAATACGAAACCTTATACATATCCAGCATTGATTGTTTCCTTTAGTAAGATAAATCGATTTTGCTAGATCAGACGTGTAACATGGCGGTCCAGAGGAAAATACTTGAAGATTTACTTCAAAACATTGTCGTCGAGAACAATCTGGAGGATTATACAATCAGTATTGAAGAGTTATCAAGCGGAGGAGCTAATTACACTTCTATAATATACAGAATCATTATTACATCTAAAAATAAGAAAGATTTGGATTTATTTGCTAAAGTTGCCAATCTATCCGATGCATCACGTAAAGAAATGCCAGTGCATTTATTTTTTCAAGCAGAATACTTCGTGTACCATGAGCTCGTACGTATTTACAACAACATACAGGAGAAGAACAATGTTCCGACTAATGAACGGTTCAAATTTCCAAAGTTTTACGGAAGCAATGGAAACGTCAAGGAAGAAACTATAGTTCTCGAAAACTTGGTCGGACAAGGGTATACTATGTATGATAGACACAAACCTATAACCTGGGAATATGCATCGAAAGCTGTAGAGGAATTAGCTAAATTTCACGCTCTATCGTATGCTTATGAACACGAAAATCCCGACGAATTCAAGAAAATCTCCGAGAAGTTAAGTATTTCAAATTTATTTGACTACGATGTCGTGAAGATGTCATTTAGGAAAATGGCTGAAATGACTTATGGATTTTTGTCAGATGACCATAGACGTCGGTTGGAGAAGTTTGTTGAAAAATCTTGGACAAGGGAGTCGTTTGTGAAGGACTATGGACCGGGGAAGTGGCCGGTTTTGGCGCACGGGGACTTCAGGTCCAGCAATATCTTACATAAATGTCGAGTGAGTAAACTAAAATTATATTTAAATTACTTTAAATTATATTATTATTTACTTATAATAAAGTTAGATGTACAGCAGTTCGATAGACAGCACTTTTTTGTACATTTTTGTAATAAAAAGTATTTTTACATTTTTATACTAGCTCTGTCTTTCTACGATGAATAGCTAGTATGTAGGTTATTTAATAATAACACACTTCTTTCGTAATAAAATTTATGACAAGCCGAGACGTGACAATATTTACAAATTTTATGTTTCGTCCACTTACACGTTTCTTTTAAGGTCTCAAGAAACTTTAAGAATACAGCTTATTTGTCTTTATTATTATTTACAGAATGAAGAGGTAATCAGCTTGGTGCCAATAGATTACCAGACTCTTCGCTTGTCTGCACCAGCGACAGATCTTCTCTACTTCATTTACAGCGGAAGTGACAACGAATTTAGGGAGAAGCATCTTAAATCTCTTCTGGACCATTATTATAAAACTCTATGCAAATTTCTTGAATATTTTAACTTGGATCCTGATTCAGTACTTTCTCGTGACAATTTAGATGAAGATATTAAAGATAAACTTGGACATGGGTTATGTTCAGCAATATTTACTCTGCCCATAGTATTAGTAGATGCTGATAAGGCCCCCAACATGAGTGATGAAGGAGCTAGCTTGTCAACTCTAGTAAAGAGCGTTAAACCTAACGAACCTTTTAAACAACGTTTTATTCCTATTGTTCAAGATTTTATAAATTATGGGGTCATTTAATTCCTATTTAGTAATGATTAAACTGTATTATTATAACTTACAACATTCTATTGCTTTTATTGTTTATTCTTTTTATCATTTGACTAGGGTAGCTGTTAAAACTAAACACTAATAAATAATGTAATATCATATTGAAATATTAATTAATTTACCTATACGGCATAATATTGATCGCCAGTACTAGGAGATAAAACATATTTCAATAAAAACCTAAACTTTCCAGTATTACACACTTTATACTGTATTTTTACAGAAGATTTGAATATTTTGATTAGATTAAACTATAGCCTGTATCAGTATGAAATCTCATGATATCAAAATGTGTTTATTAATGAGAATTACCTATAATACGATAAAACAATAATATTTATGATAATATAAACAGATAAAGTCGTAGCTAAGTGTTATGCCCAGTACCGAAGAAGTGGTTTAATAAGGAAGTCAAAATGGCTCAATTAAGAGATATTCTTAAAAAATCTCTACAACAAATTGCTACACAAGAAAATATCAAAGAATATGAGCTTGAAATAAAACAATTAAGTACGGAAGGTGCAAACTATACCTCGGAAATTTTCAGTGCTAAAATATTATCCCGAAATCGACCTGATTTAGAACTCTTCGCTAAAGTTAGCTGCTTATCTGAAGCAGTGCGAGAACAAATGCGCGCTCATTTGATATTTGAAACGGAAAGATACGTTTATCATGATTTGGCTAACATTTACAATGACATCCAAGAGAAATACAAAGTTCCTGTTGAAGAACGCTTCAAGTTTCCCAAGTTTTTCTGCAGCAACGCTAACAGCATGGAGGAAACTATTGTGTTGGAGAACCTGACTGCACAAGGTTACATCATGTATGATAGATTTAAGGCTGTCAACTGGGAATATGCTTCGAAGGCTGTGGAAGAATTAGCCAAGTTCCATGCTTTATCGTTTGCATTTCAAAATGAAAGACCTGACGAATTTCCAATAATCGACTCTAAATTCAATATGGCGTTAAACATGTCGGTAGATGTAATAAAGACAGCGTTTTCTGTGTTAGCCAAAGGAGCTTATTCTGTACTATCAAAAACTGTAAGAATTCGTTTGGAGGAGTTTGTGGAAGAGATATGGGAAAAAGAAAGGTTTAAAAAATACTATGGTCCAGCGAAGCATTCAGTGTTGGCTCACGGTGACTACAGGGCTAGTAACATCTTGTTCAAACGACAGGTATGCACATGTTACATCCATCTCAATATTTGTTCTATACCAAGTCAACAAAAAACGGTTTTTTTTTAAATAATTTACTCGTAGCCGTAGTTCGATTCCTGGTCGAGAAGGTACGGTACACTCAATAATATGTTTTCCTGTAATTTACTTTATTATCCTTGACCTTCGATGTCTTAAGCAACGATGAGCACTCGTCATGATGAGCCCAATTACTAAACCTAAACGTGTACCTGCTTGTTCAGAGGCCCTAAAAGCTATGCTGATTAAAATTAATAGTTTTTTATCTTATCTTTATTTCATTTTAGGCTGGAAAAGTGAAGAGTTTAGTACCAGTAGATTACCAAACTGTTCGCCTCGCTTCGCCAACCACAGACCTTCTGTATTTCATATACACCGGCACAGACGAGGAGTTCCGAAGACTTCACCTCAAGCATTTGTTAGACCACTACTATGCCACCTTATCTAAATTCCTAATTTTGTTCAACATGGATCCCGAAGCAGTTTATTCTAGAAATGATTTCGACAAAGACTTCATAGACTTCCTTAGTTATGGCTTAGCCACTGCTGTATTTGTTTTACCAATAGTGATGGTAGATCCGTCGAATGCACCCAACATGAACGATGAAAGCTCTGATATAAACAGTTTTTCTGTAACACCAACTGATGCTTACAAAAAGAGGTTCATACCTATTGTTAACGAATTCATTGATTTGGATTTTCTATGAAATATTGCATAGGTATTTTTATCACATACTTATCAGTAAATAATATCAGTTTTATTTAATTCTAATCTAACAGCATTGTCATCTAGTATTTTTTATATAGATTTTTCCTTAAATATAAAGTATTATTATTTTATTTCGCTGCCCCGTAGAAGTACCTACTGATTATTTATACTAATTATGATAAAACTATAATGTACGAGTATTGATAATTGTAATGTATTACGAGAACGTACGACATCGATTACTTATCTTGTTCACGGATGTTGAGTGTATTGTTCAGTCGATAGAGTGCTATTCAAAGTAGTGTACGAAATATCAAAATGGGAACTCCTGAAGAAATTCTAACAAAAACTTTGCAAGAAATTGCAACTAAAGAAGGGATTAACAACTGCGAATTCATAATTAAACAACTATCCAGTGATGGTGCTAATTACAGTTCACAAATTTTCAATGCCAAGATTGTGTCACCAGACCGGCCTGAACTTGATCTATTTGCAAAAGTAGCTTCAGTGTCAGAAGCATTTAGAACACAAATGAAAGTTGATAGATTTTATGCAATCGAAGGATACGTATACCACGAGCTTGTGAAGAAGTACATGGATATCCAAGAAAAATATAAAGTACCTGAAGAAGACAGATTTATATTTCCCAAATTTTATGGAAGTAATGCAAACCGTTCAGAAGAGACTATAGTATTAGAAAATTTAACAGCTCAACGCTACACCATGTTTGATCGATTTAAATCTGTAACATGGGAATTTGCCTCAAAATCAATTGAGGAGTTGGCAAAATTTCATGCATTGTCATTTGCATTTAAAAACGAGGAACCAGATGTATTTCCTAGTAATGAATCAACCTTCAATATGACTCAAACGATGTCCTTTGATGACTTTGCAGTGTTTGCAAAAACGATGGATATGATGTATGCATTCTTAGATAAAAAATTACAAGATCGTTTAAGGAAGTTTATAGATGAGAACTGGACAGAGGCTTCTATTGCTAAATACTACGGACCATGGAAGTGGACAGTGTTGGCGCATGGTGATTATAGGCCAAGCAACATCATGTTTAAACGGCAGGTTAGTATCTACAAAATTGTTTAAATTGCATATCTAAATCGGCAGGTTTTCATATGTATGTTTATTAACTGTGGCTAACAGTGGTTTTTTTTGTTGCAGGGGGGCAAAGTAAAAAGTTTAGTACCAGTGGACTACCAGACTGTACGTCTTTCCTCACCGTCCACAGACCTCTATTACTTCATATACAGCGGCACAGACGAAGGGTTCCGAAAACTGCACCTCAAACCTCTTCTAAATCACTACTATGCAACCTTATCAAAATTCCTAACAATGTTTGAAATGGATCCCGAAATTGTATTTTCCAGAAAAGACTTCGATGAAGATTTTAAAGAAATGGCGCCTTATGGATTAATAACAACTATGTTTTTGTTACCTTTAGTGATGGTGGATCCAGCCAATGCACCAAAGATGAGTACTGAAGGTGCTGATATGGCTAATATGATGATCACTCCATCGGACGCGTTTAAAAAGAGATTTATTCCAACCATTGAAGGGTTTATGAAGATGGGTGTTCTATAAATAGTTCAATCAATCAACAACAAAAGTATTGAATGTATGTACTTATGTACAGGAGAATATTATGTTATTATATAATGTAATATTTTTATATTTAATTTCTTATGTGGTCGTAGTTTATAAATTATTACAGCAAATAAAATGATTGTAACTTTAAATAAATATTTTATTAATTAGTACACTAACACTCCAATAATTATTGTAACGGGCTTAGCATAGTGTAAACGCTTAGTAACAAAACTCGTCGTTTTCTTTGTGCTAGGCCCGTTGATAATAATAGAAATATCTGTCACTTATTCTACCTTAAAACAATATTCCAATAATCCTAAATAATACCCCAGGCAATAAATTCCTTTAATACTGGCATAAACCTTTTAAGAAACCCTTCAGAAACTTTAATGTCGTGTTCTATTAATCCACCATTTTGTACACCGTCTGGTCCCTGGTTACCTTCAGCCATTAAAATGGGGAGAATGGATAGTGACGTACTCAGTCCGTATCCGAGCTTATCTTTAAGTTCCTCATCAAAATCTCTTCTGGGGAAAGTTAATTCAGGATCAATATTTAGTAGACGAAGGAATCTTGAGAGGGTTTCGTAGTAAAGGTCAAGTAGTGGCTTCAAGTAACCTTTCCTGAGCTCTTCGTCTGTGGCGCTGAAGATGAAGTAGAGGAGATCCACGCAAGGAGAGCCGAGGCGCACTGCTTGGTAGTCCACAGGAATCAGCTGCTTGATTTTACCACCCTAAAACAAAAAAAAATTAAAAGATTAAAATGATTGTTAAATGCTAACTTATAAATTAAATAAATAAATAAATAATATTTTACTGGTAAATAAATATCTATCCTTAATAATATACGTCTTTAGTGGTAATGCTCACCTGTCGTTTGAACATAATGTTACTGGGTCTGTAATCTCCGTGAACAATAAAACCCCATTTGGATGCTCCATAATACTTTGCAAATTGCTCCCGTTCCCATTGTTTGTCCAAAAAAGTTTCAAGCTTGTATCTAATATCTTCAGGGGCTAGTTTAATTCCAACTTCTGCCATTTGTTTATATGGTTTCTTTAAAATCTTATACATTTCCTCCACAACTATATCTTGTACTGCCTCTTTAGTGTCTCGTAAATAATCTTCTGGGAAGTCATTTTTAAATGCGAGAGAGAGAGCGTGAAACTTCGCCAACTCTTCTACAGCCTTGGAAGCGAACTCAAACGTTACAGGTTTGAATCTGTCATACATAGAGAATCCATTGGCTGTTAAATCCTCCAAAATTATAGCCTCTTCATTTTCTTGGAGGCTACTAGCATAGTATTTGGGAAAAACGAAGCGATCTTCCTTGGGGATTTCATACTTCTCTTGTAGAAGTTCGTAGGTGGGTACTATCTTCGTATATGCACTTACTTCAGCTTCATAAACAAGATTAACTGGCACTTGTTCTCTGTACACTTCTGGTAGTGTTGCTACTTTAGCAAATAGCTTGAAATCTGGACGAGATGCTGTTAAGACTGACGCCTTATACAAAATTGACAGGAAATTGGCTCCTTCTGTGCTGACAGGTTTTAGAACTATTCTGCAGTTTTGTAGCTTTTCTTCTTCAGCAACCTTTTCTATAATATTTGTAATAATATCTTCTGCGTTGGCCATGTTCACGTTCGCCACTTGTCTTTAACTAGTTTAACTAAAGTAAAATGAATCTGATTATAATACCTTCTTATTTGATAAAACTAAAGTGAATAATATATTATAGTCGTGATAGCGGGACCATACTTTTACTAGCGTTACGTATTTACATAGTAAAATTGCTTTGACTTTTCCCGTGTAATATAGTTGTCGGAAAACAGAACATTCACATGTCGTGCTCAGAGAATGACGACAATATTCTATGTCCGTCCCTGGATTATTTTTATTCAAATCTCTGTAGTATAGTGTAGTTATGAATGCGAGTGAAACAGACAGGTATACAAATATAATATACATACATGGGACATGCTGATGACGTCATCTTTTGATCATATTTTGATCATAATGTGTATTTGTAGTTTTCGGGTGAAAGAGACATACTCCACACAAACTTTAGTGTTTATTATATATAAGATAGAATTAATATGATTAATAAAAATATATTAAAGTTCACTCTAACGCTTTTTTGCGTGAAGCAAAGTAAAGCGATTACAGCGATTCAAAGCTACGCAAACGGTATTTCGTCTTTCGTCTCTTTGTATTAATATATTAATACAAATCATTAACAAAACCTTAACAGCCATTTTCTCGAACGTAGTTTTGGTACTTAATTATTACTTAAGTTATTTTATATCTATTATTGCACCTACTTACCATGAAAACTGTCCTAATGTCCTGGTCTGCCATTGTACATAGTGCAATTAAGTTTTTAAATAAATAAATAAATATAATAAAATTATAACCTAATGTATACTTATATATTATTTATATTGTTACTAGCAAGAATTATTAGAATACTGCTGGCAATTATTTCTGCCAACGTATTAGCTTAGCTATACAGAGGGGAAATGTTGCCAGTCTTCTTGGGATTATCCCTAAAGGGTCGTCTCTAGAGAACTTTTTTTACTTATGGTTATTTTTTTATTAGATTTAGTTTATATTTATTTAAATTTTTACTTTTAAGTACTTTTAATTATTAATACTTTTAATAGGTTATAAAAATACTGTTGGTTCCGCTAGTTGACCGATTTTGTGCATCGTGTATTTATCTTAATAGTATTTTTATCGGTTCAGCTAAGCCTTGATACAATGACATCAGATGTCGGATTTAATTTTGTTTGTTAGGTAACAAGGGAGTCATCAAGCAAGCGAACTGATTAGGGGAGGGGTACTATAAAAGGCCCGTTCGGGGAGCTGTTCATTTTGTAGATTTCGCATATAAACTTCACACATTTTGATATCCAAACAAATTGGGGCGTCATTTGTCAATTTGTCGTCCAATGGTTTTAACGCTAAAATCGTTATTATTTTTCTACTTCTTATGGCGAATTAAACCATTATGAATATACAAAACCGAAAAAGTATCTGAGAATTGAAAAATATAACAATTGACTGCAACCGTGGACTAGTAGTGGGTTCGATTCCTGGTCGAAACACAATAATTTATTTGTCATGTTTAGTACGCTAAAAACATTGACTAGCTTGTCTCTTGTCATGATGAGCCTATAGTAAACTTGGCTAAATGTAAACGGCTCCTTACAAAAGTGTGCTTTCTGAACACCCCGGTCGGGAAAATACTTTTAATTTTTATAATAATTCAACACAGGAAAAGAAAAACGCGAATATAATATGAGGCGTTAAGATTAATTTAGCGGGAGCGTTGAAATTAGTTCACGACCTAGGCAAACGTCATTGAAATTTGATCGTTTTGCTCATTAACCACGCGTACAACTAATCGACATAGAAATGTACAAAATAAATTGTTTACTGTGCTTTCCGAACGGGCCTTATAAAGACGTGACGTTGAAAATATTTATTTTTTGTTAAAGTCTGCCGTGGTTACGAAAATAGATTTAGACTGGGTTCGATTCCTAGTCGAGAACACAAAAAAGTGACATTCTAGTGCCTGGTAGACGAGCTTGCTACTTGTCTTGATGAGTCTATAAGACCAGGACCAGGGCCCCTATTCTCGCGCCTTCGACATGCACGTTCGCTCAATTTGCTTGAATTAAACTGACAGTTTTCTATGGAGATTTGTCGCTTTTCATTTGAAAGATTCGACCCGATACGAAAGTTTACAGCGCCAGAATTAGGCTCCAGGATTTATGGAAGAAGAAATTACAATAACAGAATGAGAATAGTAGGAAAAGGGAAGACTACCTATATAGCACAACAGGAAATAATAATCAAAATCGATCCGAGTTACGAGGGTGATATGGGGTGAACTTTTAGGGTTGGTACAAATCTAATCTGGAATTGCGCGGAGCGATGGCTTGGTTGGGCCGTGCATCCTTGGCAGAACACTGATGTGGGATGCGACATGTGTAGCCATTAGCCCAATCTTACTACAAAGCGACCTTGGGAAGCGCGGGCGGTAATTTATGCTGGGAACCTTAGCTGCGCAAAACAGGCTTTTGGTACAGGTTACAAATTTGCGCCGTTTCGGGTCAAGGCGATGAGCCCATGGGGACCCCGCTTCTGGCCAACTGAAAAGTCTGGAGGAATCTATTAACATATTGCATTGTAATGCTTTAGCAGCAAAAAAACAACTTAACAACAATATTTATATGATAACAACTACTAAATCTATGTAGTAAGTATAAACAATAATCTAAATTATCAAGGAGCCGCAGGTAATGATAATGCCAACATCTGATCTGATATTAAGCAATGACACGGCTAAATAAGTTCCTGCTGTCGCGGATATTGAATTAAGTCGTTGTGTAATAGCAAGCGAGCTGAGTGGACGTCATGGCCAAACCAGAAGAACTGTTCCTAAGCATATTAAACCAAATTGCTGCGAACGAGCAACTTGACTCTTATGAAGTCAATATAAAACCAACCAGCAGCGGCGGAGCTAACTTTATGTCAGTAAATTATATGGGAAAAATCACATCAATAAACAAACCAGAACTTAATTTATTCTGCAAAATCGCCATCGTACCGGAAGCTTTAAGAAAACAAGTGCCTGTGGAACTTATGTATACAGCGGAAGTAAATATTTACACTCAATTAGCACCGGCATATGATGCGCTGCAGGAAACATACGGAGTGCCTAAGAACGAGAGGTTTCGGTTCGCCAAGTACTACTCCAGCAGTCTGGATATGAACAAAGAAATCTTAGTGCTAGAAAATCTGGTTGCGCATGGATTTTCTATGTATGATCGTTTAAAATCCGTTAACTGGGAGTACGCGGCTAAGGTTGTCGAGGAGCTTGCAAAGTTCCACGCGCTGTCCTTAGTTCTAAAAGAAGAATATCCTGAAGTATATAACGTCATATCTCAAAAAGATGTCTATGAAGAAATGATAAGCCACATGTATGACGCAATGAAAGGACCGTTTTTAAAAATGGCAGCATGCAGCATAGCTGTCGTCCCGGACCACATAAAGGAAAGACTGCAGGTGTTTATAGACCAGCAATGGTCCAAAGAGTCGTTTATGAAATATTATGGTCCAACTAAATTGGGATGTTTTGTGCATGGTGATTATAGAGCGAGCAATATTCTGTTTAAACGGGAGGTAAGTCTATATTTTGAATTTACATAGTCGTTCACATAGTGACTACCAATTTTAGTAGCTGTAGCACGCACTCCGTCATCAAACATGAAGTTGAAGAAACCTATAAGATTTTAGACAGCGCGAGGTCCATGTAGTAGCTAGAATGTATGTTTTTTACGCGATTCAATAGCAGAGTATAGAGTATCACTCGATAGAGCCAATGAAAATATGTATAAATTAACTATATACAAACATATCTTCACGCCAAATCCCTTGCGGGGTAGGCAGACACAATTGAGCGCCACTTGTCACGATCACGACATACCTTTTTCGCTTCTCCGACATTCATCAATCCTTTTGTTTCGATGGGTTTTTAATGCAATTTCAGCTATTGTTTTATTTATTTGATCGTAATAGGTGAGTCTTGGTCTGCCAGGGTCTCTTTTATCCACAACTTTCGAATTATATATTTGGTTCGTTAATCTCTCTTCACTCATTCCTTCAACATGTCCGAACCATCGGACCATGCCTTATTCCTATGCTTTCTTTTGCGTATTTCGTCATTACGTATGCTGTCCGTCAAAGTGACACCGCATATCCCCGAAGCAACGACTTTATTTCTACTGCATTAACTTCTCATGCGTATTCTGACATATCCACGTCTCGCCATCATACGTAAATTAAGTAACGTTTAAATATTTTGTCATAAGGTGCGTGATTGGTTTAATAAGCAACACTGATAAGCAAACTACCAATCACATGGAACACAATAAAATTGAATATGGATAAAATTAATCATCTTTTCGGAAAATGGGATATGTAAATATGTACTTTCTTAAACTTCGCGTCCTGCTTACCACTATGAAGTCATCAGCAGTCATACGGATTACATATAGGTTTAGAAATAAAACGCCTGTATATATTTTAATGGCAGCGACGAAGTGCTATATCAGTATACATTATATATGCTAATATGAAAGAAAAAATATATAGCGTTATGATTTTCTAAAATTTTAAAATTTAGACCAAAACTTTGTGATGAAATAATATTTATTACAGTTGATTTATCATTTATCTTTCAGGGTGGTAAAGTGAAGCATCTAATACCAATAGATTACCAAGGAGTGCACATAGGGTCTCCTGTCACAGACCTGTTGTATTTCATCTACGCCGGCACTGATGAGGAATTCCGGAGACTTCACCTCAAGCCTCTGCTAACCCACTACTACTCAACCTTCGCCAAATTCCTTAAGTACTTCAACAAGGATGCTGAAAGTACATTGTCTAGATCAGAATTTGATAAAGAATATAAAAATATGTTAGGATTTGCATTGACTACAGCCATGTCACTTCTGCCAACTGTTCTGGCCGAGGGTGATGAACTACCAAATTTAGAAAACGAGGGCATTGCTGGCTTTGCCATTAAACCCAATAAACGCTTTGTGAAACGTTTTATGCCTCTTATAAATGAATTTATAGCACTTGGTGTGCTGTAACCTAGCTATAAATTTTAAAAATATAAATTAAATAATAATAATTCTTTTATTTTTACCAAAATTTAGTATTTCTTTACTCTACTCATTTAGGTATCTATATAAAGGTTATAAGTACATACACAAACAGACATACATAAAAAAATCAAGTTAGTAACGCATGCCTCTTAGCCCAAACTACTTTCATAATAATTTAAGTTCAGCTCTCGGAAATGTATTAACCTCTTCGGGATTAAAAAATCTCAGCCTTGTCATTAACTGTAAACTCTTATGTTTAATTATAATCATCAGGGTTTACTGTTTAGACTGATCACGCGAATCAAAGTCGTTCATTCCACAGCAAGCGTTTATAAAAGATAAGAAACACAAATAAGCATAGTGCTGCAAAAAACGTCAAGGCTATTAATAATTGGGTAAACGCTGTAAACATACGTTGTATTACACAATACAAAACGGACTAGTCTACGTAAAGCACATAATAAAATAATCAGTAGATAGCACGATAAAATATTATATTTATCAACACTCATCGGCCAGTGTACTGTTCCAATGTACTAATAGAATACGTGTGATAATCAATATGGCTGAAGCTGAAACAATGTTAAAGAAAACTTTGGAGAAAATAGCAGAAGACAGTAAGCTGCTTACATATTACTTTGAAGTAAAACCCTTGAGCAGCGAAGGAGCAAACTTCCTATCCGTTATTTACGAAGCGACTATATCTTCACCCAACAAGCCGGATATTAAGTTATTCGCTAAAGTGGCAACAGTTCCCGAAGCTCTAAGAAAGAATGTACCCATCGACCTCATATACGAAGCAGAGGTCAATGCTTATACCAAACTACGCACTGCTTATGACGCTATCCAAGTAAAATATGAGGTACTTGAGGGAGACAGATTTATATTCCCAAAGTATTACGCCAGCAGTCTAGAGGTTAATAAGGAATACATACTTTTAGAAGATCTTGTATCGAAAGGGTACTCTATGTATGATAGATTTAAACCTGTCAACTGGGAGTATGCGTCCAAAGTAGTGGAAGAATTGGCTAAATTCCACGCGCTATCTTTAGCTTTTAAAAAGGAGTATCCAGAAGATTACGCTTATGTGACAAAAGAAGCTGAACACGAAATGCTTTTAGATAAAATGTATGACTTGATAAAGACACCGTTTAAGTTTATGTCTCAATCTTGTGCTAAGAAGATTCCGGAAGAGCTAGAACTTCGATTTGAGAAGTTTACCAAGGCGCAGATTGACAAGGAAACCTTTATGAAGTACTACGGAGCCTCGAAGTGGGGGTTCATCATTCATGGCGACTACAGAGCGAGCAACATCATGTTTAAACGTCAAGTGAGTTTCTTTTAATACTAGCATGCCAATCTTAAAGAATGGGACCAACCGATATTAGACACGAACTGGTAGGCACTGTATTGGCTTGACGAGATTAATTGACATCGATCTGATCCCGAAAAGCTTTTGAAATCATTTCATGTTTATCAGCTTTCCCTGCTATCACCTGTGAAAGTTACTGAATTATCTTTGTGGATTTTCATAGTTTTTTTAACGGATTCATATTTTAATTATCACATCTCCAGATCGCAGTAGAAGTTCATTACCTAAATTGCGTTCCAGTATTCAAAATAAATCAGTATTACCTGTAGACTCACTCTAACCTTTTTGAAAGCCAAAACCTCTCTTTTTCAGGATGAACCGACTAGCGTAGGTAAATGTAAAATTTGATAGAAATTGTATCGTTCTTCGGTCGGTCTGAGGTAGGCTATCATTAAGGCGATTTTGATTTTGTTGGCCGCTGTCCGGAACAAGGATCTGGTGCTCATCCCATACCACTCCCTGAGGTTTTTGATCCAGGAAGTTCGTCTTCTCCCCGGTCTTCTGGAGCCTTGTATCTTGCCTTGCATGACGAACTGCAGCAAGCTATACTTTTTATTGCCCATGATCTGTCTCAAGTACTCCAACTTCCTTCGCTTTACCATTTTCAGTAGTTCAACGCCTTCGTTCATCCTTTGCAAGACAGTTTCGTTTTTCACTCTGTCCTTCCATGATATCTTCAACATTCTCCTGTATATCATATATACAAATTTCAAAAGCTTCTAACTTCTTCGACATTGTGTTTGTCTTGGTCCATGATTCGACATACAGGAGAATGGAAAATATGTAGCATCGGACGAGATCTTGTAGGAAGTTTGAGATTGCGATAGCAGAGAAGGTGGCTCATTTTAACAAAGGCGCTTCTAGCTTGTTCTATGCGGCATTTTATTTCTACTGTAATCTTTTTCTTCGTTTATAATGGAGCCTAGATATTTGTATAATTTAACTCCTTCGAGCGGTTGGTCTTTAATGTAAAGCGCAGCAGTATTGTCGACATTTGTCTGTCCGACGACCATGAACTTAGTTTTTTTTAAATTCATGTTTAAACCATAGTTGGCGCTTAAATTATCCACTCTATATTGTATTGCATCGTTATTATAAGATAATTATTATGTTTCCAGGGAGGTAAAGTGAAGCAGCTGGTGCCAGTCGACTACCAGGCGATCAGGATGGGTTCTCCTTCAGTAGACCTCCTCTACTTCATCTACTGCGGAACCGATTCTCACTTCAGAAAACTGCATCTAACACAACTCCTAGACCACTACTACGACACTTTGGAGAGATTTCTTAACAAAATTGACATAAACCCTCTGGAACTATTTACAAGAGAAGATTTTTATGAAGATTTTAAAGTTACGCGTAATTTTGGTTTGTACACCGCGATTCTGCAGCTGCCGGCCATTTTGGCTGAGGGAGGTGATGTCAACATGGCTGGGATGGGAATACAAAATAATGACGCGTTTGATGAAAGGTTTTTGGCAATTTTAAACGAGTACATTGATTTAGGTGCATTGTAGATATTATTTATTTTAGAGTATCCTCATGCAAAACTTGTTTAGCCAGGCAGCATACAAATGTATGCATAAATATGCTATAATTTTGTATTAAGTGTGCCGCCTACTTATACTTATATTAGTGGTTTCGTTCATTTAAGTAGCTGGTACCATTGCCCATATATACTTTAGTAAACAAAGCCACTAAGGAAGTGATGAATTACCGGTTCTACTTAGCACTTAATTAATTATGATTTAAAAAAAAACTAACATTTTAAAACATAAATTACTATTAATAAAAATATTAATAAACCAACTTATAAATAAAAATACAACTAAAAACTAAAATACAGAAAAACAAAATAAAATTATTATAAATAAAAAAATTGCTGCCAATGGGCAAAGTGCCAAGGATACTGGCAGCATTGCCACATTGAATGGCAATGCTGATCCTTTGGCCCAAATATTGCTCAGCCCAGGGAGACAAGTCCCAAGGTGTTGACCAGCTGATTTGACAACGCCTTGGAAATTTCATGTGCACTTGGTCCCCACGGCCCGAGAGATTAATTATTATTTAAGTAAATTTAAAAATAAAATAGCTAAATTAAAAACTAAACTAAATAAATAAAAAATACCCTTAATTTGTTCATGTGTCAGTGTGCCAAAAACTGCTACGCGAGGCGCTAGGTCACATGTCATGCGCAGTATAAAAAAGAAGAACTATTTATAGTTTTATGTACTTAATTATTTAATTTTTTTATTTACATTTACTTAAAAAATCTTAGACTCTGCACCCATAATATAAATCTCTCACTTTCCCAAAGGTTAGCTGGTAGAGAATACCTTCATGGTATTATGCTCGCCTATGTACATCTTTTTATTTTGAATATTTTGTGTGCAATAAAGAATTTTATTATTAAGAACATTTATATTTTTATTATTTAACTAGTTTGTATTTTTTTTTCTTTTATTAGTTCCTTTGAATAAACGCACATACATTATTATGAGGACTTAACGCTTAAGCCCTCTCGCTCGCACAATCCAATATTTTAAAAGATTTTTCAAGTCAGAGTGTACTTTTAAGATACCTATGTAGTCTATTAACTTTTTAGGAAATTTGTCTTAACGGCTGACGGAGAAATCTGGAAACAGGAAGGCTGGTAATTATTTCTGCCAACGTATTAGCCTCGCTATACAGAGGGGAAATATTGCCAGTCGTCTTGGGATTATCTCTGATGGGACGTCTCTTCAGAACATTTTTATTTATAGTTATTTTTTTTATTACCTTAACTTTATAGTTATTTAATTTTATTTCAATAGTTTGTAATTATTATTTTATTCAATATTAATCAACAAGAAATCCTATGTTATAAATGCGGCGTCACTTTGACGGACAGCATACGTAATGACGAAATACGCAAAAGGGTAGGTATAAAAGAAAGCATAGGGACAAAAATAAGGAAAGGCATGCTCCGATGGTTCGGGCATGTTGATAGTATGAGCGAAGAGAGATTGACTAACAAGATATATAATGCGAAAGTTGTTGGTAAAAGAGGCCCTGGCAGACTAACACGATCAAATAAATAAAACAATAGCTGAAGGTGCAATAAAAAGCAATCGAAGCAAAAGGGCATGTATGAAGAGGTTAATGAATGTCGAAGAAGCGAAAGAGGTAGGTAGGTAGGTCGTGATAGTGACAAGTGGCGCTCAGTTGTCTCTGCCTACAGCGCAAGGGATTTGGCGTGAAGATATGTGTATCTAATAAAAACGTAATCTAAAATAACTAAGCAATGATATAATTGTCGTTAATAGCCACAAATTTATGGCTATAATACCGATTAATACTCTTTACGATAAAACATGTGATGGCATGAAGTTAGCGTCGTTTGGACTCGAAACGATAGCGATGGTACCCTTAGCCAAGCCAAACCAACGGGTTGTTCAAACTTCTGACGAAAGTGTCTGGAAACAGTAGCTCTAGCACACACGGACTTAGTTATCAAATCGAGATGATGTTTGGGATTTTAGACAGCGCCATGGGGTGCGACGTAACGGAACAAATTGGCAGCTTGGAAGTGGGTAAAACATTATATTGTTACATAAATTTTGGGTATAACTGCCTCCGTGGTCTAGCGGCTAAGCCTGTGGATTTAGACTCAGAGGTACCAGGTTAGATTCCTGGTCGGGACACAAAAAATATTATTATAAATAAATATATTTAATTTATTTGTGATATTTCTCGAGTTTGGTACGTTGGAGACATCGACGGGCTTGTCATGATTGACCTATAGTAAAGTTGGGTAAATGTGAATCCGCATATATAAGCGTGGTTTCTGACCACCCTGGAAGGGAAACGGTCGTGATGATACTTTACTTTATATGTAGGTAGTAGTAAGCTTTCTAGCTACTTAGCTGATCAGTTAGGGAATAAAATAAAGTAAAAGAATGGGAACAATAAGTAATCTTTATTTATTTATTTTCAAGAATTTATTATAATATTTACAACTCTTATCTTACATTAACTTAATTTTATCTTTTTTATCTTTATATCTTACAAATTAAGGCAGTTTCTATGTAAATACTTAAGTACGTTCGGTACGATAGTATTTTACTTTTTATTACGATTTTTATCAGATTTCTTAAAGATAATAAATTAATTCATCATTCAGCCGTCCACTATGTTCACGTAGAAACTGCAAGTGTTTCACTTCACAATGCGTGTAACACTATGCCGACTGGGCATGACGGCAATTCAAGCCTGGTCCCGAAATGTGTGGATACACTACTGTGTTTACCGGCGCGAACGGTGGATACTTCCCCGCCTCGGCAGACTGGGGAAGTTATAACCATCAGTCCGCCTATTTTATTTATTTATCTTCAAAGAAAACTTACAGTTTTCAACAAATGATTACTACTACTATTTATTTATTACTGCCATTTAAAAGTTTCCAAATATAGGATGTATCAGAATGTTTTTTTTTGTTATTTAAATGAATTTCAATTATTTTTATTTCATACTAAATAAAGATCAGTTTGTAAATTTTATTTGTAAAAAACAAAACTTATTTTTGGCTTTTTTTTTACTTCAAAACTTTCGTTTTAAATTCCAAACTTCTTAAAGACACGCTATTACACCTAGGAATAGCTTTAATTTCGTCCGTGATTTTTCGTAGCGTCCAAATTGGTTAAGTAGGAAACAATCAGCAGGAGTTAGGTCTGGTCTCCTTGGTGGCCAGTTAATGTCTCCTCGGCGACTTATCACGCTGTCAATAATTCGTGAAGAGAGCTACTCATTAAGTCATTTATGACATGTGAAGTGGATCCATCTTGCGAGAAAAATGTGTTGCAATTTGAACCTTTAGAGATATATTTTATCTCTCGTTATTGACGAAATATTTCGTTAATATTAATTAATTAAAAGAAACACATGTTGTTCGTGTAAATATTGTAATCCATCTCCTTTCCTTAATTCTAAATTTAAAAAAATTGACAATGTTGTTTTACTGTGGCCAAGGAGCCAAAGAGGTTGCCACAAACCTTTTGCAAACGGTTGGTATTCACAAATAAATTTTATTAATTAATAAACCGTATTAGAATTATTTTTGATGATTTTTATTTAAATATCAAAAACGAAAGACATTCTGAGACAGCCTTTATATTATACAATTAAAAAAAAGGCTAAACAATAATAATATATAAAACAAACAAAAATAATAAAAGCAATAAAATAATAAATTAAACAGAAACATAAATAATAATAATAAACCATAATATAGAAAATAAAAATAAGTAACTAAATGAGATGAATGTAAATCCTGTTCACCGTTACACCTATTAACACCCGTATTCTACATTTCCTCCACTACAGGTCCTCCACTCAACATTTCCCTCCAGCTGTCGAACGAAAATTAAGTCTCTGTAATGGGGTGTATCACTAACTTTTTATAATGATAGATGGCGCATGATAGATGGTACCTAATATATAATATAACTGTCAGTTGCATAGAAAACTTGTATTTTTATTACGAAAATTATTATTTCTGGATATTGGCGAAGTGAGCAGCTTTTGAGTGTACAAATCGATTTCTAAGCGAAATCAAAGATATGGTGAACTCAAAATTGCCGTTCTATTAAATTTAAATTTATTTAATTAAGCAAGTCAACAACATGTTTACAAAATCTTATAGAATATACAATCTAGAAGGTATCTTAATAGTTTAGTAAACATGTTACTTACAGACCAGCATTGCATTCAAAAGGTAGGTAACATCGTTTACTAAAACACAAAAACTAAGTAGTACAATTTAAAAATATAGGCATGACAAAAACAGTAAGCTACAGAAAACAACAAAAATGAATATCGCAAGTACTTACAGATGGAAACAGTATAACCTAAACAAAAATAATTGAATTATATGTACAAATCAACACAGCGACACCACAGTCACCAGCAACAGTTAATTAAACCTTTTTTCTTTTTAAAGACGGTGTTCGCTTTCTTAATTCGTATTTATGGTAGGTAACGTTAATTTAAAATACATTTTTCCGTTTTAAATATAAAAAACTACAAAATAATTTTAAAATGTTGCGATATAGGTGTAAAACAAGGTACCATTGCCGCTGCGCCATCTACAAAAAAATTTGCCTGATTTGCATTGAGCCTATTAAAATTAAAAATGTCGTCTACTGTACCAGCTTACGGCTGATCTTCAAAATAAAACTATCCGATAGGCTCTATTTTTATTACAGAAATTTATTTTTTAGCTGTCAAGCTGAAAGGAAATGTTGAGTGGAGGAGGCGTTGAGGTAACGTCTTACTCCGCGTTCGTTTTATAGCATTTCCAACATTTCGTAGCAAATTAATAAACCAGCGCGAAATGTCGTTTTTGTTAAGAAATACCGCTTTTTTTAACAATGCTAACATTTCTTAAAAAAATCGAGCGGTGAGGCTACTTTTTGACAAGTATGCCAAGTAACAAATAATAATTATGTTCTTCGAATTTATTGCATAGAATCGTTTAAAATACATTTTAAACAAATATAATGTAAAGTATACAACAATGTAAACAAACCATTTCTTATGTTAAATGACATCTGTCAAAAAGTAACATCAATAACCCTCCTTTCAACAGATACTGACATACAAAATTAGCATCAAATGTTAGAATTTTCATTAAACGAACGACTTGTGCTAAAAAAGTGGTATTTTCATGCTAACATTTCTTAAAACGAACGCGGTCTTAGAATACGTGTGTAAGACTCTGTACTCTCTAATTAATATTTTATTTCATTTGTACGATTTGAAAACTACTTTTATTGTTAGTTATTACATACCCGACCGCTGCATCACTTTGATGCAGTGGCTGGGACGTTAACTAAATCCAATCCTTAGTAGGTACACTGCGTGTTTAACTTTGAAATCAACAGAGACGATCGAAAGACTATATAGTAAGCTGGGTCTTACTGCTAAATGTTGAATGATGCAAACTAACCTTACTCCTCTATAGACTAACCTATTTTGTATAAATTTTTGTATTACCAGTGTACTTCTCAAATAAACGTATTTATTATTATTGTTATTATTATTATTACATAATTGTTAGTTATAACATAATTGTTTATTGAGCACTCTAATTAAATACCTATGTTATTTACTTACTAAATTGCTACTTTGATATTAGCAAACACTAAACTAAACTATGACTTTTGGTGAACTACTGTAGTACCTATCTAACATATTACTTAATGGCCGTGTTTAACTTGGCACTCAATGCTTTTTTTTTTACTGAATTTTGCTTTAACAGGCTTTAGTACTATTTTATATTATATACAAAAAAAATATAATCGGAGCCTAAATCTAGCGCTTTCGACTTGCGTGCCGGTTAGAAATATTCGAATGAAAAGCGACAAATCTTCATAGAAAACTGTCAGTTTCATTTGAGCAAATTGAGCGTCTAAGATAGTCTTTTTCTGTGTGTCTATCGCCATTTTCTTAATGACCTTTGGTTATTTTAGTTAAATTTGTACGTGAACTAGGGTTTTGTCATAAAAACAGCGTCAGATATTGCGTCCGTGTGATGGACCTTACTGAGACTGAAGCTGAGCCAAGTTAAATTAATAAAATAGCCAATTTGTATGGAGAAGCCAAAAAAAAAGTTCCGACGTATGGTTATTCGGGAAAAGCTTTCCTCCCACGCGATGCAACACTTATTGAACCAGCGACGCATCCGTGCATCTGTTGGGTTTCGTCCCCCTCTGCATCGTCCCGCTGTCACCACTTGATTGAACCCGTTCGGTTATGTCCGGCCCATCATCATCTTCACAATATAAAAAGCTATGTCAGTAACTTTAATTATCTAAAGTTTATATCACCTACGAGGTCAATCATAGAAATTTGTGAACCAGACCAACATCAACTTAAAGTTCATAATTTTGATATGCCATATTGAAACTAGCATTGTTGCAATTAAGTTGTCGCCATTTAGACTTCAGCACAGTTCCTCCGCAACTGCGAGACTAGATCGAAGGGTTTAACTACAGGTGTCGGTGGCGAGGAGTGCGGTAGATGCGGTGAATGAGGTGGATGCGGTGAATGAGGTGGATGCGGTCGTACGGTAAGAGTAGTGCTTGTGACCGCCTTCCACAGCTGCACTGCCGGGATTTCCACCAGCAGGCACACTGGTATTGATATCACGTAGGTTATTGTTGATGCCGTAATTAGAAGGGTTACCTGAAATCAAAGTTAAAATTAATTAAATTCATTACCACTATCATCACCGCCCCTAGAACACAGAGTCCTAGACCTAGCATTCCAGAAAATCCTGGGGAATTTGGTCTACACACGCCACGCTGGCCAGACGGATTGGCGAGGGTCTGATGTCTATTTATTAACGATTCCACAAATTGATATTAGTGAAACCGGGACCGACGGCTTTGAGCCGTGGTGTTGTAAGTCTATGACAAAAACGTACATGTAAAAGTGTATTTCTCATTGGTTCGGTTTCGGGGTTCGAAGCGAATTTAAGGAAAGGGTTTTTACAACCAAGCCACCACCTTATAAGTATTTTACCTATAGTTAATTATTTATTAAGTTAAGTCAAAGTCAAAGTCAAAATATATTTATTCACGTAAACCTATTACAGGCATTTATGAAACGTCATTAATTTAATTATTTTGAATGATTCTACTCCTGCTAGTAGAAGACTAAGCAGAAAAGTGGTCCAATAAGTAAGCTGTTAGCAGAAGACTAGCAGCTTAGCAGATTCCAGTGACCTGTTAATGTTTAATCTGACTGAGAAAGGAATCTGCAAGGAAAACTCAGCTATAGCAGATTTACAAAATAAAACATACAGAACTGCATCACAACGATAATTAATAACCTTAAGCTTATATTTAAGTAATTTAATTTACCGTTTACCTTACCGTTAGGTAAGTCTTGTTTTAAGCAGTGTTATTTTTTATGTAAATATCACCATGGCAAGCTTACAATATTAGTTCTCCTTGAAAGTAAAAATTGCCATTTGACATTATTGCAAATGGCACATACTTTCAACGAGAACAACAAATACCTAGGTAGTAGTAGATACTGATGGTGGTAATATGCCCAACCTGCCGGGGGTCGTGACCGACGTCGGTCAGATGGAATGGAACGACTGACGCTCTACCTCAGCCTGACTGAAACCAATCAGCGAACCGACATCTGTTAGCAGGACACCGACGCAATCCGTCTGACACTAAAAATGCTATAAGAGATTTAAGAGAGATCTTACATAATGTGTTGACGGATGGACCGTCAGTATGTCGGAGGTATTCTCTAAAATAATTCGCGCTCAGAGCGCTTAGAACGAATATGACACTGACCGTCGTTCCGAATCAAATATTGCGAATTGGATGCTCAGAGCGTGATATCAATTCAGAACGGTCTAAATCACATTTTAATTCATAAAATGATAGTTTTTTTTTTTAATGTATAAAAGATAAATTGCGGATTCCATATCTTTGAGTATGAATACTAACAAATATACATCTCTCGGTTTATTCATCTTTATATGTGTAAAGTTTAATATTATTAACTTATTTTGATCTAAAACAGTTTAAGCGAGTATAGGAACACCTTTAAGCGTGCTTAGGTTATTATCGCGTTTCGGAATGAAGGGTATAAGTAACTTACACAGGCCAGCACAGACATGTGCACGAGCTGCGTGTTGGAGGCGAGCAGCACGCGCAGCACGATGAAGTGCAGCAGAAAGGCGCAGTACGACAAGCGGCCCAGCACGTGTGCACCTCGCCACTCCAGCATACCTCGGAGATGGGCTGACAATACAAATATCATTATATAGAACCTCTTCTGTTATTTATTTAAAAATATGCTCACTACAAGTTGCAGTCGACGCCTGCTACTATTATAAATTAATCTGCTAGGTACTAATCTGGACCACAGCTCAAAATGTGAACATACGGCAAACAATAATACGCTTATACTAGACCAACTTAAAACTATGATTAAAATAATAATAATAATAATGTCAAGCAAAAACATGCCTTAACATCTAAATAATTCATTTACAGTTTACACTATCAAATAATAAAATAGAACATTGCAAATAAATTAAATTAAAATTAATACTATATACAAATATGATAATAAATAAGATTCAATACAGTAAAAAAGTTAAAACATATCCATTTGATTCAGTAAAATTCAATAACAATTCATTAGATAGAATACAAATAATACATCATAAAAGAGAGAGAGATATGCATCATTAAGATATTATAGGTGGACAACGAATAAATAGAGTACGGAATCGCCTAAAGAGCGCCAAATACTTCTTAGGGGGTCTTCTTCAGAGTGGTCGTGGTCGTCACTTAACACAAGTTACACGCTTAACAAGCCGTCGCCACTCGTCTCGAACTGCAGCCTACATAGCGCACTCATGTAGAGGATGATCCATTGCTGCTGTAACCTGATCAGTCCATCTCATCGGAGACCTACCACGCATCCTCTTGCCATCGACTTTTTCCTGAACTACTAGCTCAATGGATGTATCTCCAGTCTCCACGCCGCGACACGTGTCCAAAGAAAGTGAGAATGGGTGATTGTACGATTGAGGAAAGACGCTGTGTTACCTCCAGTTCCTCCAGGATGGATTTGTTGGTTCGGAACTCTGTCCATGATATGCCTAACATTCTCCGCAAACACCACATTTCTAGATCATCAATCATAGGGAGGTAGGAAGAGACAAATGAGCGCCACTTGACACGATCACGACATACCGCTTTGGCTTCGTCGATATTTATCAACCTCAAGCCACTAACCAGTTTCATTAAATAACAAGTAACTATGAATCACGGTGCGGTACACATGGTCGGCAACTATAATTTTTAACTTCAACCTATGTACTCGTACATCTGTATTTATTAATTTAACTATGCAATAATTATTTTTTAACATTGTTATATTCTTTCTTTATTATCATTGTTATTATTTTAGAAATTTAATTTGATTAATTATTTTGACATACACAACTTTGTATTTTTTTTTTCTTTATTAAAATAATAATTATTATTTTATTATATAATTTTATTATATAGTTTATTATCTAGATTTTAAGTAACAACGCCCTTGTATATAATTTATTGCAAATTCATTTCATTTCATTTCATTTCATTTCATTTCATTTCATTTCATTTCATTTCATTTCATTTCATTTCATTTCATTTCATTTCATTTCATTTCATTTCATTTCATTTCATTTCATTTCATTTCATTTCATTTCATTTCATTTCATTTCATTTCATTTCATTTCATTTCATTTCATTTCATTTCATTTCATTTCATTTCATTTCATTTCATTTCATTTCATTTCATTTCATTTCATTTCATTTCATTTCATTTCATTACAGCAGCATCTATGTAGGTATTGATTGTTTGTAGTGTTAAGTGGTAAATGACGATGTCTGTTCTTTGCTATTAATGGTATACTTCTGTATGCCTAGTGTGACAGTGAAGTTTCGTAAACGCAACTATAGTAGTAGAGTTTTTTTTACTGAATGATGTCATTGCCTGTTATTATAGCCAATCTTGCAATAACACGCAATGTAAAACAAAAAAACGTAACTACAGCAGTTACGTTTCCCGAAACTTGCATTTTACACTAAGCACACTGCTATCCTGCCATGATTGGTAAACAATAATATGTATAAGGGACAAAACCTTATTGTAAGTGTACTTAATGTATCTTATGGTTAATAAAAAAATGAAATTGAAATTGTATTATTGTTATATTAGTATTATTAGTATTAGTATTATTGTTATATTAGGTTATATTAATTATTATATTTAGTATTTTTTAGTGTTTTGTTAATGATACTACAGAGAATTATTTTACAAAGAGAAGAAAGACAAAATACCGTTTCTTCGCTTTGCTTTGCTTTGTTCAAGTCGAAATAAGGTATTTATCACTCAAAAGAATTGTGGTCCAACTATCTGTGGAGTTCGACCATTTGACTCTTGTAGACCCTTATTTTAAAAGCTAAATTTATTAACATTGGCTACAATGTATATCCTTGAAATAGGAATATTTGTCAATAAATATTCTAATCGCTTTAAAGAATGTAATATATAATCTACCCAAGATGTGTAAGTGAATGTTACAGCAGAAACTGCCACATAATGTGAATTACAACGGTAATTAGAATAAGCAATCTATACAAAAAAATATTTTGAATTTTGAAAACGCATGTTTGGATTAGCTTAATTAAAGCATTAGCGATTTAAAGTAAAAAAGAACACGGCCGTAGTATATGTGTGTATGTTATCGGTATATGTATGTATGTTTATATGGGTGTGTGTGTGTGTGTAGGGAAGGGTAGGGAAGAGGGAGAGTAAGTTTATAATTTTATTTCATGAATTATTTTCGTCCAGATCAATGACAAAGAAGTAGCAAGAATATTCTTACATCTACATCCGATGAAGCATCCAAGAAGGAAAATATTGAAGCACACGGAAAGTAATGTCCGATCAAGTGCGGAGTACACTGCAGCCCAAATCAAACCCGGAGGAGGGGATGTCAGGAATACAGCCCCCATTCCGATCACAACGCTCGCCGCGAATAGGGACAGTTGGAAGATTGGATTGAAGATCTGGAATCAAAAACATAACAGCGGATTATAATAAAAAAAACATTTCAACAATATTTTTATGTTCAATAAATTTCTTAATTTAAATTTCATGGATTCACTGTGTGGTCCATCGTGTGTGGGAAAGAGAGAGGAGAAGAATGGTGTCTCGGGCTTGCGACCGAATTATAGGCTGGTTTACAAAGAGAAGAGGCCTTCTCTTTTTATTGCGAAACAAGGCGCTCACCATCCATTATTTTGCCCCTTTCCTTACCCAACCAAATACTGTATGATTCCGTTAATGCCGTCTTGGAAGCTCGTTGGAGTTGGGTTGTAGAGACTTATGAAACAAATTAATAATGTAGTAAATCGTAAGTATATTGCCGCCAAGAGTTGCGCGTGGTCGACTTCCGGCGCGGTTCATCGTCGACTTGTAGATTTACTGCGCATGCGTGTTGTTGCTCTCGCTCTCACCGCCGTAGGCGATGTGAGACGCCAAGGGTAGCCTATTCGAGACTCACCACGGCTACATAGCCGGCGACAGTTGTTGCTAACACATGCATGCTTACTTATATACATTCATTCAAACCCACGTACACCAACACAAACACACACACACACACCAACATGCATATACACCAACCATACACACAAACAATTATTTAAGTCTTGCCTACAGCTAATATAAATTATTTTATGTCCTAACCTATGTAACAACTGAATTGTAATGTATATTTATTTTGCAATAAAGATTTTTTATTATTTTTTATTAATATTTATTATTAAATAACAATTTACGATTACGGTTTATTTAGTTGTTTAAAATGCGACACTGACCTTATTCTGCTGTAGTTTCCCTCCGTTCTGTTGTAGATGGTATAAGAGGAAGGCAGTGCCGAGACCGCACAGGTAGCCCACAGCGTTCAGGTAAGTCGGTATGTACAGTAACTTTAGTACAGCGTTACCCGCAAACAGGTTACGAAGGGATCTGATGGTGATTTAAAAAATAAACCATAAGCGATCATAATTATTTGGCTTACGCCTCGCTTACACCAAATCCGAGTCGTCAGCCGATTTCTGGACGAAGCTGTTCGGACGACTGTCTCGGATATATACGACATCGGTGATTGTCGGTCTTTTACTCCTTTTTTTATATTTACAGATGTATTCATTTCAGATGCAAGTTCATCCCATAGCCGTTTTGCAATATCTCGATTATTTATTTATTTAAAATACTTTATTGCATGAAAAATGTATTGGCAATTTCTTGTAAGTGGTCTTGGTCTGTAAAGCCAAAATTTGAGGAAATCTCAGACGTAGACAGGCCAGATAGCAAAAAAAACTTAAACCAAAGTAGTATTATGTTATGTTAAGTTAATGAGACTGACTCTGGTGCCTGAGCCGTGACGATGGGTGTGAGATGGTAGAAGTACAGCACGAGTCCGGCCGCCGCAGCAGAACCGACCAGCAGCACTCCCAACAGTGGCCAGATGAGGCGACGCCAACGAAGACAAACACCCAGCAATACCAGACCAGCGATATGAAGCTGCATGTCCACAGCCAAGTACCTGAACAGAGAAGTTTTAGCAGTTGATCATAATCCAAATTAAAAAAAAATGACACCTAGCTTCGATGGGCCTTCCAAAGGTTTCTGGTGGATTTGACCGACACTAGCCACGCTGCAGCTGGCCAGAAGAGTTCGCGAGGGTCTGGTGTAATTGACAAGATGTTTTTTCACACTTCGCTTGAAGGACTTCAAGTTATAATATAATATTTTAATCTTTGTACTTTACTCCGAATAAACTTATTATGATGTTTTATTTAAAAAATATATTTTATTTGATTTTTTAAATTTATTTTATTTTATTTTAAAAATTTATTTTATTTATAAAGTCTATACTAACCATGTATGTCCCATGCAAAACTTTCCAAGCGGCAGATAGTTGTGGATGTAGAGCGCGTGGTACCACCAGCGCTCGCGGCAGTCCTCGGCCTCGCGCTCCACCAGCCACGGCCACTGCGGCCCGGAGCCCAGCCGGGGAAACCACGTCATCGTGAACCACAAGGCGAATACTGCGGCCGGAGTCAATCTGGTCAAAGGTAATACTTTTATTTATATATGTTATTGAACAAACACAAAGGCTAGATATTTTATCTTAGCCAACCATTGGGACAACTTGAGCACTTTATTGAAAGGTAGGTGCAAAATTGTATTAAATTCTACGGTTTAACTATATTATTATACACTAACACACATATATATATATATACGATACATATATTAAATACACTAAATATTATAGTTATATCAATGATAACAATATACTAAATTCTAATAAATAAATTATAGTAACTACATACACATGCATAGATAATATACTTGTGTTGTGTGATAGGAAGTGTGAATAGACCATTTTTTTAAATAGAGATCTGGTGATTACTTGCCTTATGCTAAGAGGCAAATTGTACCACAGGTTTGTGACAGGTTTTACCTATTGAAGAAAAACTCATCACATCACGGACCCTAGAAGACGCTGTAAACCTCCACTGTTGGAGATGGGCCTACCATAATATACTCGGGAATATATTATATACAGAACTCGACTGACTACATCAAGTAGTTTTCTAACCTAACCTAAATTAAACTTTATAATAAATTACCAACAAAAATACATTGGATGGTAGATACATTAGTTTATTATATTACATTACATAGTCATTAGTTCAAAATTAGGTCATATCATAAGCTGACACAGCCCTTTTACAGCCACGAATTTAACTTATTTCATTTCTTTATTTTTTATTACTAATATATCTGCCTCCGTGGTCTAGCGGTTAAGTCCGTGGATTTGGACTCCGTTCGGTTCGTGGTCGTGACACAATAATTGATTTGCGATATTTTTAAGTTTAGTACGTCTATCGTACCAAATACTACCGTCATGATGGGCCTATAGTAAAGTTTGCTAAATGTGAACTCGCTCCTTATAAAAGCACTTCATCATCAGCCTGTGTCTCTCCACTGCTCGATATAGGCCTCCCCCAAGGCTCGCCATTTCACACGATCTTTCGCCACCCTCATCCAGCCCCCACCAGCGACCTTTTTCAGGTCATCCGTCCATCTGGCGGGTGGTCGTCCCACTCTGCGTCTTCCCGTACGTGGTCTCCATTCCAGAACCCGGTTCTGCGACAGACGTGTCCGGCCCATTGCCACTTCAGCTTACTAATTTTGAAAGCTATGTCGGTAACCTTGGTTCTCTGACGGATGTCCACGTTTCGGACTTTATCCATTAAAGAAATACCGAGCATAGCTCTTTCCATAGCTCGCTGAGTGACCTTAAACTTGTGGACCAGACCCACTGTCAGTGTCCAAGTCGTAAAAGCACTTACAAATTAAAAAAACTGATTTGGTCAATATTATTAGTTCCAATAGGGCGGTAATATTTCAATATAATGTCGCTCCTACCTTATCCATCGATTGATGATTCCAGAAACGACTGTTTTCCACGTAAACTTGTGTTTCTCGGTGTAGATGAGGGTCATGTAGGCCGTGAGGAAAGCAGATAGAGAGAAGAAGGCCTGCACCCACACCGGCGAGTTCAGGACAATACGCCAGCCTGTCTGGTCGTACATCTGAAAGCAGATATTACATGTTTTACTTGGATTAAATTTACTTCAAAACCGCCGAGGCTTTAAGCCAATCCAAACAGTGGTCGGACTTGCATATTGAATTCAATTCATTTATTAACCATAAAATACATTAAGTACACTCGGTTTTGTCAGTTATACATATTATTGTTTACCAATCATGGCAGGGTAGCAGGAGTATACCATTAATAGCAAAGAACAGCCATCGTCATCATAAAGCAAAGTAAAGCAATTAGGTACAGCGTTTTCTTTCTTCCCTTTGTAAAGTAATTGTCTGTAATTATCATTAACAAAACCCTGAAAACTAATAATTGTATGTAAGATATTTGTACTATTAAAAAACAAATCATATTTTTGTTTATTTTTTATTTAATTTATTAGAATAAACTAAAAGATAAACCTAATTAATATAAAAACTAAATACTTACAAATAACTTGATTATAATCTACATGTCATCGAATCCAGGAGAAGATGAACCCAATGTTCCGAGGACTCCGGCGACGTTACATCGTTGGATGGCAACACTGATCCTCTGAATTAGATATTCCCTACTCAAAGGATCACCTGTTGACGCTCGGATGGCAACGCTTATGTCGCGTATTAACGATTTAGCGTCCTCAGACCAGGGCCCATCGTCTCTACGGCAAACGGCACAAAATGGTAACGATTTGCCAACTCTATGTACTTATTACGTTTGCCGTTTGCAGCCAATTGTTAGAAAAAAAACAATTCGTCATGATCGTAGAACAGTGACGGATCTGCTATATTTAAAATTTTCATGGCGGCCATTCAACTGTCATTTCGACTGTTTTTTTGTCACTTTTTAAGTCTCATAATAAGTGCAAACCTTCTAGATTTCATTTTGGAACCCTTTCTAATATTTGCACTATAAATTACAGACCACAAACAATATAAAACTATATATGCAAAATTATGGGTATTTTTTAAAATCCGACACTGTTCTACGATCATGACGAATTGTACAAATAAGACTCATTACTAAATTAAAAATTACATGTGAATTTAGTAGAATCAGCATCAATTTCCGCATGGTACTAACATGATTTATACAAGACAAAAATATATATCTGTAGGTTAATACAACTGAAAAGATATCTTAAGGTAGCAATAATAAATAAAACAATAATTTACATAATTAATACCTAGTATACAATATAATTACATCGTATCGTTTCATCACGACCGTTTCCCTTTCGGGGTGGTCAGAAACCACGCTTATAAATAAGCGGATTCACATTTAGCCAACTTTACTATAGGCCAATCATGACAAGTGGCAAGCTCGTCGATGTCTCCAGCGTACCAAACTCGAGAAAAATAACAAATAAATTAAATATTCTTTAAATGTATTTATTTACATTAGGAAATATTTTTGTGTCCCGACCAGGAATCGAACCCGGTACCTCAGAGTCTTAATCCACGGACTTAACCGCTAGACCACAGAGGTAGTTATAATTATATAATATAATTACAATATAAATTAATACTACATATTTTTTTTTTTTTTAAATAGGATTATTTTAATTTTTCGTCGGAAGTACCTACATTTTCAATATATTCTGGATTGTCGGTGTAGGAGTAGATGAAAATAAAAAGGACGTGCGAGAATATGACACACAGGATGGCAAGAAACCTGAAAACAATAGATATTTATTTAGTAGTGGCTAAGTATTTGCTGTATATAATGATGGCATTTATTTATTGAAATGTAAAATAAATAATAATAATAAATATTTCCAGACAGGTCACACAGCGCCATCTAGTTTCCGTGGTAAGCTATGAGGCTTGTGTTACGGAAATTAGATGGTTGATGAACTACATATTATACTTTTTATTTTTGTAAATATAACAAGACAAATTATACGATGTACAACTTGCCCCCGGTGGGGAATCGAACCCACGACCACCCGAGTTCAACGTTTGTTACCACTAGACCACGGAGGTGGTCTTACATATAAACTAAACCTAATAAAAAATAAACTTTAAGTAAAAAATGTCGTCTATAGTCCTTTAGTGATAGTCCCAAGAAGACTGGCAACATTTACCCTCTGTATAGTGAGGCTAATACGTTGGCAGAAATAATTGCCAGCTTTCCTGTCTCCAGATTTTTCCGTTAGCCGTTTGGACAACTCCTTGGCTCTGGCTTGGCTGAGTGTCCCCATGGGCATGTAGTCTATCAACTTACTGGGAAATAAAATTACTGGCATTCTTGAGATATTGTATATTGTTATTGTATATTGTATTTCATACAGGCAAGACCTCAGCATGTAAAACAATAACAATACACAATAATGAATAAACATTCATTATCCTTAGGAGCCTATAGGAACACTTGGATTCGTCAAATTTTATTTTTTCTTATTTAATACCTATTAATATTAAGTCAATATAAGTAAAAATGCCTGAAATAGCTGGCTGTTGTTAGCAAGGAACAGTCTGCTAATAAGGGCACAGTGCCTGAGAATAACAAGCTTAATTCTAATAGTGGATAGCAGCTGTAAAGGGGCATTGTCTTATTTACCTACACTATAATAAAGCTAAATATTAAATGTCTAATTATTAAAATGATTATGTCAAATCTATATACCTACTTAAATATAACTAGACTACTATGAAAAGTATTAATTGCAGCTGTATAGAGGCATTGTCAGAATTAATATTAATCCTCTTAATGTCATAACTATATAATAATTATATATTTATTTTAGTAAAATAAAGGAACATCGTTATCTATAAATGGTTTAGTCTTTTTTTCTTAGTCTAAAATTTGGTATATGAAGAAGAAGAAGACAAATTTCTAAGCATTCCATGGATTTACCGTGCGGGTGCCGGGTCCATCGTGTGTGGGAAAGATAGATGAGAAGAATGCTGTCTCGGGCTTACGACCAACCATTGGCTAGTTTATTTTAAAAGTCCTTAATTTTTTTCCTAATAGTTGGTAGATAACATTTCTTAAAAGTTGATACACTCAAACTAAATAATGAAAATATTGGATTGTGCGAGCTAGAGGGATGCAAAGATGCAAATTTTATCGCCACAACAACACACAACAATATGTATGTTTCGGTATATAGAATAGGCTTACATTTATACATTTGGATTTATTCATTGCATATATATTGTTTTGTAACCATTGTAGTTGTTGCGATAAATAAAGTATTTTCTTTCTTTCTTTCAGTTTAGTTTAGTTTATTTATTTTGTAAGTACGCATAGGACAATAAATATAATGTATTCTGCGCTTTTACATGTCAAAAAATTAATTAATATAACGAAAAGCTTATTTTCTGGGAAATAGCTTGTATTTGGATCAGCACATTACAACCCAATACATAATTATAATCTTAAAATTATAGCTGCTGTAATATTATATATTGTCATATTATAAACTAAGACATACACAATTATAAAATAAATACACCTAGGATTATAGCTGCTGTAATGAGGCATAGTCATACTACAAGCTAAGACGAAAACAATTATGAGGATGTCACTAAGATTATAGCTGCTGTAAAGTGGCATTGTCATACTATAAGCTAAAACATTATTTCAAATCGTTAAACCCTCTTAAACTATTTCATCCAGGAAAGACCTCAGCATGTAAAACCCTAGAAGACAAAACCGCACTAAGTAGGACATTGCAGCCTTTCCGTCTTTCGAATGTCAAGACTTTTACGATGAATTGACTGACCTGATTCCTTCGATGGTGGCAATATTAGCCATCCTGTCGTCGGTGGCAGGCTTGGATCTGTCGTACGTGAGGATGGACCAGTTGTTCTTTATAGAGAACGCCAGGAGATACTTGTTACCTGAATGTAATAAAACAAAATTCAAGTTAAAATATTTATTTAAATACTTTATTGCACAAAAACCTAAAATTAGTGTACATAGGCGAGTTTAATGCCAGTTAGGCATTTTGTAACAATCGACCTTTGGGAAAATGAGAAATCATGGGCAGGTTGCAAATAAATATAATAAACGATACTTACCTAAAACTTAGTACATATACTACACACTTTAGATATATAACTTATTATATACTACATATACAAATATAATTATGCCAAAATATCTATATTATCATCTTGATGAGGTTAATTCCTGTTTATTTAAAAATAATGTCGTTCGAAAACATCTTACCTTCCCATTTAGTACACTTTTCTCCCAAGATTTGCAGTATGGTAGCTATGACGGCCACCGCCACCAGCACGAGACAGCTGATGCTAAAGATGCGCTCCTCGTTGGACGTGGTCCTTTCAGATTGCTGAGACGAGCAGTAGCCCACAGATATGATTTCAGTCTGAAAATGTACGTAGGTCCCAATCAGTAGCGTAATACAGGACGTACCTATTTAGTTCAAATAGCTTCAGATTTTCTAGACATCATTCGTCAGACATAAAAGATAGATAGATCAATTATTTATTGCACAATAAATTATGTTTTTTTCTTTATTTTACTTTTTAGTTGTATTTTTATTTATTAAGTAGGTATATTTTTATTAATAGTAATTTATGTTTTTAACTTAAGTTTTTAGTTTAATTAATAATTTAGTTTTTTTTTTAATCTTTGTACCTTACTTCCTTTGAATAAAATTTGCCTACGTTTATATTAAAAAAAACACATTTAAATGTAAATAGCTTAATGTCTAGTGACATTTTCTAATAGCTAACCTTTGGCATAGTGAGCAGGGATTGCGGGTGCATTAAATCACTACCTAATTAAAACCGTATTTAAAAATATCTTAATCTATTACTAACAACTAAAGCTGAAGTACTATACACTAATATATAATAACACAAGTACATATAATAATATATAAATTCATACAGTATTATACCAATTTGAAGAATTTATGTGAAGTTGTAAGGTAAACAATTTTTTTAAACACTTATGTGAACTTTAATATATGCTTTTCGATAAAGTGAAAGCCGGTTCCATGGTGATCCTGTAAAAGATAGATCAATATTTTCACGGACTCATTGGGAGAGAAAGAAGCAATAAATATTAGAAGGCATCGTAAAAGGACAAAACTAAGTGAAGAAAACTTAAGTATGAAGACTTCTGGAACCCAGAATTTATTTTCCAGAAGCCAGTGCTCACCAACTGAAATCATTTGATTATGATCCAATAAACGTTATCAGATGATGTCGTTATGGCTGCTTTCAACGACATCATCATCACTACAGGAGTACCCGCGATTCTAGAATCCTCTGGAATTGCATGGAGCCGTGGCAAGAGAACCGACGGCATGACCATTGGGCCGTGGAAACTTGGAAGGTCACGAGGTCACTGATGTGGGATGCGACATGTGTAGTGTAGACAAATCGTCAAGCGCGGGAAGTGCGTCGGTTTCTGCTGAGAACCTCAAGCTGCGCAAATACGCCAACCTAGGTACAGGTTACGAATTTGCGCCGTTTGGGGTCGAGACCATGGACTCATAGGGACACTCAGCCAAGCGTCTGGCCAAGGAGTTTTTTAAACGGCTAACGGAAAAGTCTAGAGACAGGAAAGCTGGCAATTATATTTGCCAACGTATTAGCATCTCTATTCTGTATATGTTGGTAAATGTTGCCAGTCTTCTTGGGACTATCCCTGAAGGGTCGTCTCTAGAGGACATTTTTTACTTATATTTATTTTTTTATTAGGTTTAGTTTATATTTTATTTTATTTTTAGTTTTTAAGTAGTTTTAATTATCTCTGAAATTAAATAAATAAAAGCCCACATAAATATTATTTTATTTTTATTAGTAACACGCAGTTAGTGTTAATAATAAACGAATAAAAAAAACCTATGTAAAATTTAATAAATTAAGATCAAACCTGCAGTCCAAAGTCCTGGGCCAGTGTGTCCGTGACGCAGTCCTGCAAAGTGGTCGGCCAGAGCTGGTCTCCTGGCGTGTAGTTACCGCACCGACTCACGCAGACTCCTCGGTGAATCACGCTGCGGTTGTAATGTTTTAGAGTGACTGATGAATACTCCTGTAAATAAGAGATAAAAATAAACGCAAACAGACCTGGACAGAATGGACTGCCAAAGCGTAACAGCGTAGCGTGAGGTGGTGGTGGCTCGGTTGTAAGAACGCGTTCCATAAATCCTACCAAGCTCGGTTCAAACCCACCCGGCATGTACCAATGAGAAATACACTTTTCTTACAAACATTTGTCATAGATTTAAAACACCACCGTTCCCGTGCCTCGGAGAGCACGATAAGCCGTCGGTCCCGGTTCCACTAATGCCAACCAACTTGTGGAATCGTTAATAAATTGTCATAAAAAATTGACATCATATCCTCGCCAAGCCGTCTGGCCAGACGAAGAAGGCCCATCTTCGGCATTGGAGGTCTAGGACGATGTGGCTTAGGGGCTGTAATGAAAGCGTATCAAAGTAAAAAGCTATACCGAATCATTAGTTGAAGGCTTGGATTGCAATTATAGCTATACGAGTAGTTGGGAAGTTTGCTTGCAACCACTTACTTACCTGCCTCCGTGATCTATCGGTTAAGTCCGTGGATTATTACTTTTTTTTAATACTGAGCACGAGATGTGACATCGCGTCTACCTGATGGTAAGCGGCACGCGAAGTCCAAGAATGGGAGCAAATGACGCCAACCTCAGACGACTGGCATCAGTCCCTACCAATACCGGCCTATTAAGATGCTTTTTCACACTTCGTTTGGAGGACTCCAGGTTATAGGAATGGGGAAACACACTGGCTGGAAGAGCATTCCGCATCTTCAGCGTCTCCAAATTTAATTTATTATTAATTGAGCTTGTTTCTCTTATTAGACTCCGAGGTACTGGGTTCGATTCCTGGTCGGAACACAAATTCATTTCATTTATATGTGATATTTCTGGAATTTCGTACGCTAGAGACCATCGACCTATGGAACTATAGTCTAGAGCAGAGGTTCCCAATTTTTATTTGCCATGGAACCCTAATTGATTATACTTTTCCTAGAGGAACCCTATCAACTAGGGCCTAGCTAATTCGATGACAAAAAAATATTACCTTGTTGTTTGTATATTTTCAGGTTTGATTTAAAAATAAAGAGCAAATATAAATTAAAACAAATATATATATAAAAAACATTTATTAAATAATGAAATGCAATGTAACTAGGCAGGTAACGAGTACCTGGATGTTTTTTCACGTATTTTGCTTAAAATAGCACTAAAATTGGGCTTAATGTTTGACAGTTGAATGCGAAGATCTGGACCTGCTTTGTTCGACGAATGTTTTGTAAATTTTTGGACGGAACGCGGAACCCTTGTGGCTCTTCCGCGGAAACCCAGGGTTCCGCGGACCACCTTTCGGGAATCACTGATCTAGACTAAGACCATACAAAATCACGCCGTATAATCAATAATAAGTATTAACATTGTAAAAAAAATGATTTAATACATTACATTACATATTGTTCTATGTCTACTTGGGAAATAAATTAGTTCAATTGAATCGCCAGCTTTAATCCTATTTTGGGTAACGTTGATAACTAGATTTCAACAACTTTATATTTAACGCGTCTGTATTATTTATCAGATGTACTTCCGCATATTAACTGCATTATTTATGAAAATATACAACTAAATATTAGCATAGTTTTAAAATAGAAAATGGAGGTTTGGCTCTAATGTGAATTTGATTGTCTTCCTGGTTTAAAGCCTTCGACATAAAGGTTAAAACTAATTGTTATTTCCAATTCAATAGATTCTTGCACGACCAAGTTTTGGCAATATGACAACAACGTGGTCAACAAAAAAAGTATCATCACGACCGTTTCCCTTCCGGGGTAGTCAGAAGCTTATAAAGAAGCGGATTCAAATTTAGCCAACTTTACTATAGGCCAATCATGACAAGTGGCAAGCTTGTCGATGTCTCCAGCGTACCACACTCGGGAATATCACAAATAAATTAAATATTAATTTAATAAATATTATTGTGTCCCGACCAGGAATCGAGTCCGGTACCTCCAAGTCTAAATCCACGGACTTAACCGCTAAACCACGGAGGCAGTTGCACATGCATGCATGTCAACTGTTTACAAAATAAAATTAAATGGACTATTATTTCGTATTTTGGAAACTTTTCTCAAAAACTCAATGTTGATCACAAGCCATGGAATGCAAAGTTTTTCTTCTCTATAAGATTAGGTTTTTCGCTAGGTATATCTAAAATTTAAAAAAGGATCGTGATGAATATATGCCTCTCCGAAGGGTTGCCACTTCAAACAATCTCCTGCCACCCTCATCCATACCCAACCAGCAAACTTCTTAAGGTCATCCGTCAATCTGTGTCCACTCCAGAACCTACTCCATCGCTCATCGGTTCTGCGATAGACTTGTCCAGCCCATTGCTACAGCTCACTAACTTTGAAGGCTATATAGCTTTAATTCTCTGACGGATTTCTACGTTTCGGTATTTATAATAATAACAAGCATAGCTCGCTGAGCGACCTTAAATTTATGGACCAGACCCACTGAGTGTCCACGTTGAAAACTTTCGTCTCCAGACACATTATAAGATGTGGCTTAGCAGAAAAAGGAACCATAATTATCATTTTAGTAGTGGAGATTGGGCCAATCCCTGATGTGGGATTTTACTCCCTAGCCCCTTCCCACCTTCAAGGCACTTCTGTTAGAGCTGGTGTTGCAGCGGAACAAGCGCAGATCAGCAAGCGTCGAAAATATGAAACTATTTGCAATAGTTACTTTTTTTCGACGTTTGCTGTAGAAACGATGGGCCCGTGGGGATCGGAACTTAAAGCCTTTTATAAAGAAATTGTTCCAAGGCTCATTGACGTCCGCACCATGCCACAAGACAGCGATTTAGAGGAGCATTTTTTTTTTGTAAGTATTAATTTTTTTTTTCTATGTATTTTTTTTAGGTTAAATTTAGATTTTGTTGTAATATCGTTTATTTAATTTAAGGTTTTGTATGAAATAAATAAAATTTATATATTGTAGTATAGTTTCCATCCAAGACCGCCTCCGTGGTCTAGTGGTAACAAACGTTGCCGTGAACTCGGGAGGTCGTGGGTTCGATTCCCACCGGGGGCAAGTTGTACATTGTATAATTTGTCTCGGTCTGGGTGTTTATATGTACGAGTATAATAGAAAAAAAGGTATAATATGTAGTTTATCAACCATCTAGTTTCCGTAACACAAGCCTCGTAGCTTACCACGGAAACTAGAGGTCACAACCTGTCTGGAAATATTTATTTATTTATTTGAGATACATTGCAATAGTTCAAGTAATTTCAAAGTCAAAACCGAGTCAATGCACCTGTCTACCTCCTATGTTCTCAATTTGCATGGAGTTTAGGTAGTCCATTGTTAAATACTTTTTTGGCTTTCAACAATGTGTGTATTATCTAATTTATTTATCGAGAACTTTTGATAGTATCGTCGGTTGTGAAGCAATGAAAATAAATAGCTATTTTAAGCGTTTAAACTTTTTTTTTTTTTTAAATAATGCGTTTGCTATTTATGTTAAGTTTTGTTTAGGGAGGGTTTAACCATTTTGCTACCCTCTCGCAAATTTAAAGGTTTTTCAAGTGTGGTAGTACGGTTTGGCAGACCGCATACGTAACTACGAATTACGTAAAAGGGTAGGTATAAAAGAAATGATAGGGACAAAAAATATGGCTTGCTCCGTGCTCCGATGGCTCGAGCATGTTGATAGAATGAGTGACAAACCGATATATTATATTGAAAATGTTGTGGGTAAAAGAGACCGTGGCAGACCAAGACTTACCTATCACGACCAAATAAATAAAACACTCGCAGTGAAGAGTCTATGAAGCAAATGTAGTAGTAGTTCTTCTTCGCCATTGGCGGAACGCTTCAGGGTTAACCCTATTTGGCGGGCATTAATCTCGGCGGGCGTCGACCCTCTGGTTTCTTTTTTTTACCCCGGATGATGCGGGGAAGGGGCCACTGTAGGGTATGTGGCACCTTGGAGGAATTCACTATTAGTAGTGTATATCACGCTGCGTGTGAGAAAGAAGTAATTATGACGACGACTGCGGGTTATGCCGGGCCCCAGGATCTCCCGGGGCAGGCAGTGCGTCCATCCGGTGGCCGTGCGTGGAGTAGTGCGATGCCCCGAAGATGGTTGAAGCGGCTGCGGTCGGCTCGATCGAACATGGACTTCGAGAGCCTGGCTACGAACCGCTCGATGGTCTCCATCTTCAGGTCATCGTGGAGTACGGTGTTACGCACGAACCAGGATATATTCTGTTGGGCCTGAATTGCGGCCGCTATGGATGATGGTAATGAATACCAACAAAGCGAAAGAGGTATGTGTTGACCGAGACAAGGAAGCTGGAGTGAAGACTTGTTACTATGTGTTTGTTACTTACTTCAAGTTCTTCCACAAGAGAATTATTCTGTCCTTCTCTAGGTTTAAGTACTGCGTCCACCAGACAGTATACATCTCCGACATCCTGACAATCTGACCACGGCTGTAACGCGTACAGAGGCGGGTACTTGTGTTCGCTGCCTGCAATAAAAATAGTTTTTTTTATAATTAAATACATCATGGTCTATTCTAGAAGATTTAAATCACCTATACGGCCGCAAACGTTAAAATTCACAAAATAGTTAATTCTGTTATTTACTGTTAGTGTTGTCGTTAGAGATGCGTAAGCTTTATAAGCGAGTTACATACATACATACATATCTTCACGCCGAATCCCTTGCGGGGTAGGCAGAGACAATTGAGCGCCACTTGTCACGATCACGACATACTTCTTTCGCTTCTTCGACATTCATCAACCTTTTCATACATGCCCGTTTGTTTCGATGGCTTTTTAATGCACCTTCATTTATTGTTTTATTTATTTGATCGTGATAAGTAGGTCTTGGTCTGCCAGGGCCTCTTTTACCCACGACTTTCACATTATATATGTGGCGTCAATCTCTCTTCACCTTTCAACATGTCCGAACCATCGGAGCATGCCTTTCCTTATTTTTGTCACTATGCTTTCTTTAATACCTATAATATATTATTAATTATATTTAAATAAATTCAAAAAACTTCTCTCTTACTTCCTTAAAAAGCAAAACGAATCCTAATCACCTGACATATTATTAGTACCTATATATGTATATATAATTATTTATGTATTTATCTTAATTATGTATTATTATTTTTCTGTTAGGTATTATAAATGTATATATTGTATTTATTTACATATTTTAATTCTGGTTTTTACTATATTATTTCCATTTTCACACTCTGCACCCATAATATTAATCTCTCACTCTCCCAAAGGTTAGCTGGTAGAGAATACCTTCATGGTATTATGCTCGCCTATGTACAACACTTTATATTGTATATTTTGTGTGCAATAAAGAATTTTATTATTATTATTATTATAATACTCTTTTGCGTATTTCGTCATTGCGTATGCGGTCCGTCAAAGTGACGCAACGACCTTATCTCTACTGCATTAACTCTACTCTCATGCGTATTCTGACAAATCCACGTCTCGCTTCCATAAGTGTTGGTACTAGCATTGCATTGTGGATGGCGAGTCGGGCTTTGTCACTGACATTCCTACTGGCGATCAGGGATCCCAGGGCAGCGTTAACACTATTTCCCGCATTCACTCTTCTTTCAACATCCCTATCATACTTCCCATCCGCAGAGAATACACTGCCCAGATATATAATTTCATTTACTTGTTCTAGAGTTTCATCATCAATCTTTATCGTCACGGTTGTCATCCTTCTTCGTTCAAACAAGGTCTTGGTTTTTCTCGCATTCAAACGGAGTCCTTTTTCTGCACATCCCTCTTTCATTTCTATGATTAGTGATTGTAGTTGTTGTTCGGACGATGCCGTAAGGACAGCATCATCTGCATAAAGCAGGCAGATGACCACTCTTTATCCCACAATCATTCTCTCTCACTCTTTTTAACCGAGTTAACATTAAAAATACAAAACATGCGATATAAATCGAGTGAAACAATTTTTATGACAGATTTTTCGATAGGTAAATAAATATTGCTTGAGAATTGCCCCCCAATCCCTAGTTATGTTACGTTTGTGCCTAACATAATCAAACCTGGTAATTCCGCATTGAAACCTACACGTAACGGCGGAGGCAGTCTATTTAGCGAATTACTTAAGACAGCAGTTTTAAACTGTACCTACTCTTTAGCTTGGTGTACACAACTTACGCATTAGGAATACTAATTTGGTAAACAATAATATTATGTAATACAAAACTAGAACGCACAAGAAAGGAGCAGAAATCTCTTTACTGATACTTAGGTACATCTAAAATACTGACAAGTTTGTTACTTGTTTATTTTATATGATCAAACTCAGTCCACAATTGTATTAAAACGTATCGTTTAAGTCAAAGTCAAAATATCTTTATTTGCGTAAACCTATTACAGGCATTTATGAAACGTCATTAATTTAACTCCTGCTAGACAGGAGTTTGGTACGCCAGAGACATCGACCAGCTTGCCACTTATCAACATTGGATTTATAGTAAAGTTGGCTAAACGTGAATCCGCTTCTATGAAAAAAACGCCGTAAACGATCGGGATACTTGTTTTTACTTCTTAAAGTTCATTCATTCATTTCATTACAGCCCCTAGAACCGAGCGTCCTAGACCTCCACTGCTGGAGATGGGCCTTCCAGAACATATATCTGGAGAATTTGGCCTACGCTCGCCACGCTGGCCAGACGGCTTGGCGAGGAAATGATGTAAATTTTTTATGACAATTTATTAACGATTCCACAATTAGTATTAGTTGGTATTTCCGAGGCACGGGAACGATGGTATTGTTAATCTATGACAAATGTACGTAAGAAAAGTGCATTTCTCATTGGTACATGCCGGGTGAGTTTGAACCAACCTTTGTAGGATTCAAGGAACGCGTTCTTACAACCGAGCCACCACCGCGCCCTACTTCTTAAAGTTAGGTGTACCAATTACTCCTCTTTCCCCTACCATCACATGGGTGCAAGATTACAAGTTTCGTATAAAACTTAATAGGTATAACAAGCTATAACATTCAAATGGTGAGATACCTACGTATGATTATAATATTATGCGTGATCTGGTGTCAACGTCCCACGGCCGACCTTGACCGAGTGAGTGTTGCCATACTTCGCAACTCGCAGGTGATTGTTTTATTATAATTTATTTACTTTACACCCTACTAATTGGCGGTTTAGCAACTTTTTTCTCTATATTATAATATATAAACTCGCTAAGAGCGTGTTTTTGTCTAAGCGCTGCGGTTACGGCGGGTATACAACACTGCGGTCCGCCGGAGAGGTCTGCATGTGCAGCAGCCCTATTCTGTTACAGTCGCAAACCTTATTAGTGGATTTCTTTATCTACGTCAGAGATTGCATTAAAATTACAAAATAATATTCAATTCTCAACTCTATAAGCGCTCGACCTTGACAGCGGCCGTGCAAATGTCAACTTTAATAGCGTGATATATATATAGTTAACGGATTCCACTATATAACGTTTGCGCGTAAGTAACAGAATAATAGGTAGTCCGTAGCGTTTGTGGCAATAGACCTGTGCAGATTTTTGGGCACCGGAACACTGGAACGTCCCTATACAGTTATACACGCTATCGACACGTCTAGTAGACGTACAACATAAAGAATAAAGAAAATAAAGAATCTATTATGGTCGGTTTAGCTCGTCGTGTGGGGTTTGCTTCGGAGTTCATTGAAAGTTTTATAAATTGGAACACTGCAGTTGTATTATCCTACATACCTGGCCAAGGTATACATACTCGTGGTACTAACGTATTTATACAAACGGTGCACTATTGTGGACAGCGGGAAATATTTTGGTGGCGGGTATAATTCTAATGACGCCTATCGTTTCTTAATTGTTCTTATACTGCCTGTCTCTGTTTTTTCTCTTCTAATAAATAAATAGCTCACCTGCACAGGTAACCTCTCCGTACCTACCATTTATGACGTCATATAAAACTTCATCAAACGTTCACAAGACGCTTTATTTTCTGGTAGTACAGAAACACACACTAACGTTGTGAAATGTCAGTCATAGTATCATCACGACAGTTTCCCTTCCAGGGTAATCACAAACCACGCTTCTAAAGAAGCGGAATAGCACATACTTTCAACGAGAACAACAAATAGGTGGTAGGCGGACTGATGGTGGTAATTTGTCCCGTCTGCTGGGGCGGGGAAGTGTCCACCGTTCGTGCCGATAAAACCTGTAATCGGGATCAGGCTCGAAATGCAGGCACGCCCAGTAAAGCCGGCATAGTGTTGGTGACTGATGTCAGTCATCAGTGTCTGATTCCGGCCATGATGCGCGCCACTTACCATCAGTTGGGCGCAAGGTCACATGCCGTGCTAGTATAAATAAAAAAAAAAAGGAACCCAATCTTTGCGAAGTGAATGGCGTATCTAACCGGCAGACATATATAGGTTTATACATATAAGTATGTCCGTGTGGTCACATGTCGTGATCAAATGACAACGTCGTATAGCCTGTTGTACCTGTTTCCAAATTTCATAAAATTCGGTTCAACAAGCATTTACATTTATAATATAGGTATGGATACGACATGCGACCTTACACCCGCTTGTTGGTTTACTATTAAATTATTTAAAAAAAATACAAAAACCGTTGTTAACTATACCTACTTATACATATGTACAAACTAAAATTATGTATTAATATAAAATAGTACAAAATATAAATATAAGAAAGCTAAAATTTAATGATTAAAATTACTAAGTACACTATATATATATATATGTACAACAGGCTATACGACGTTGTCATTTGATCACGACATGTGACCACACGGACATACTTATATGTATAAACCTATGTCTGCCGGTTAGATACTTTACTTAGTATCGTTGCACTGTTATACATATACTGTATTTGTTTAAAATTTTTTTGGACTTTAGAAATTTCTACTAATCATTTTTCCCAGTTTCAAAATGAAAAGTGTTGATTCTAATAACCAATGACCTAATGTTTCTATTGCGAAAGAAACGAATATATATTTATCTGAAAAATTAAATATTTTTTGTGTTTAATTTAGCTGCTTTCAAATGCTCGCAGTCAATATGTGTTGCAGCTAAAGTATCGACACAAGGAATTGAAGTTATAGATAGATAGATACATTCTTTATTGCATAGAAAATAATACATACAGTACATAGGCGAGCTTAATGTCTAAAACATTTTCTAACAGCTAACCTTTGGGAGATGTGAGCAGGGATTGTGGGTGCATGACCGCTAATATTTGAGATAAAGAGATTTATTGAGTGAAAAACTAAAAAATAACGTAATTAAATCTATTATATAAATACATACAATACGTAGATATATATATATACATACAATAATATACGATCATAATGGTTATACCATTTACGTACGTTAACTTTCTAACACAAAACAGTCACTGAAACTTACCGTTATTTTGAAAGGAATACACATAACCAAACACACAGGCGGATAAAACTATTAGACCCTTCATTTTTTATAGAGTATTTACACTTAATTAATAATTTATTATTCCATGTTACAATTTGTTGTATGGAGTTAGCGGTATCCTAAGCTGGACTGTCGGCTTGAGGCGCTGCGAGCTGTCGCAAGTCGCGGGTTAAGGTCGCCGGGCTCCGCACATTTCGGAATTACTGTGCAATTTCAAAACACTCAGATAAATATTTATCTCAATCTTCAACATAATTGCACCTTTTTTACCACATGTGACCTCGCACCTATCTGCCGTACACTGAAAATGTCAAGTTCACGAGTGGTGGCTAGGTTGTAAGAACGCTTTTCGTTAAATCCCAAAAAGGTCGGTTTGAATCCCGGCATTTACCAATGAGAAATACGATTTACATTTACATTTGTAACAAATATGAAATGCTTGTTACATGATTCTGTGTATTATAGATAACCGTTCCAATTTTTGTTACAATGTTTATATTAAACCTACTTACATGCTAGTCTGAGTGGTGTTAACTGGTGTGATAAGGTACAGAGGGTCAAAGTCAAAATATCTTTATTTACGTAAACCTATTACAGGCATTTATAGAACGTCATTATTTATTAATTTAAATTTATTTGTGATATTTCTCGAGTTTGGTACGCTAGAGACATAGACGAGCTTGCCACTTGTCATGATTGGCATGAATGTATTAAAGTTGGCATGATGTGAATCTGCTTCTTTATAAGCGTGGTATCTGACTACTCCGCAAGTGATACGGTCGTGATAATACTTTGCTTTATTTTTTAGCTTTTTACAATATACATATAATCGGTATCTATGCATGTACCATATTGTAACTTAAAGTATCTATATATGTATTTTATGAGAGAAATAATCAATTTCACTATATAAAGTATCATCACGACCGTATCCCGGGGTGGTCAGAAACTTTTTAAAGAAGCGGATCCACATTTAGCCAACTTTACTGCCAGCCCATCATGACGAGTGGCAAGCTCGTCGTTGTCGCTACCGTTTATTTATATTATTAAATAACACCATCGTTTTCGTGAGGATAGCAAGTTAAGCCGTCGCGTCAGTACCGGATCCAATAACATAAATTTGTGGAATCGTTAATAAAATTGTCAATAAAAGTTGACATCAGACCCTCGACAATCCATCATGGCGAGTATAGTCCAAATTCTCCCGAAATATTCTGGAAGGCCCATAATGATGAATGTGTATGATATACATACGAGTATATATATATCGTATGTATGTATAGTATTGTATAGTTTATGTAATGTGTAGTATATTATAATTATTAAAGGAACTTATTAATTAGAGAAATAAAGCTAAAAACTAAATTATTACCTAAAAAATACCTAAAATAATAAAAAAAAACTTTTAACAATACCTAATTTAAATATAAATCGTATTCGCGCGGCATAGTGGCAAGAACGCTGGCTGCATTTCCTCGCTGAATCGCTATGCTGATTTTCTGGCCGAGGAAAAAACCAGCCCTCTTGTCACCAGAGCAGACAATTAGACGAGGGGTGATGTTTTTAAAGATATTTTAGCTTGCCGGACTCTGCGCTTTCAGCTTAATAATTATATGGTTAAAATATATTATTAATAATAATAATAATAAATATTTCCAGACAGGTCACACAGCGCCATCTAATTTCCGTGGTAAGCTATGAGGCTTGTGTTACGGAAGCTAGATGGTTGATAAACTACACATTATACTTTTTTTTTTGTAAATATATACATATTACCCAGACCGAGACAAATTATACAATATACAACTTGCCCCCGGTGGGAATCGAACCCACGACCTCCCGAGTCCACGGCAACGTTTGTTACCACTAGACCACGGAGGCGGTCAATCAAAGTATTTTTAAGTACATTAAATAATTTGACTGGGAAAGCATTCCACATCTTCAGGGTACGACAGATGTAATTCCCCTTTATGTTTGTTTACGGTCGTGATAATACTGTACTTAAATTATGTTTTCGGCGGCGAGGAGAGTAGACGACCTTGTCATGGTAAAAGTTGATCCGTAAACGAAATGACGAAAGAAATGTTTCGATCTGTTATTGATTATATTACCACACACCTATAGGTACTTCTATTTATAGAAATATCATCCGAAACATAAACCTACATATGACTTGGGCATGCAATACAGCTTGTGGCAACCTCTTTGGTTCCTTGGCCACAATAAAATAACAAAGTCAAAACTTTTAAATTTAGAATTAAGGAAAGGAGATTGAGGAGATTTATGATTACGGAGTATTGTTTAGGACTTATGAATTCTGTACTGTAATATATATCCCTAAATAAGTAAAATTAAAAAAAAACAAATGCGAGTTTTTGTTTTGTAAATTAATTTACTGTACCTTTGCCTTCCCTATCACCTCATTCATCATCTATCGGGAGAAGAGAATAGAAAAAAACATGTGTTTTATTTAAATAATTAATATTAACATTTCATCAATAATGAGAAATAAAGTATATCTCTAAATTGGTGACCCCGATGTTGACAACAATTCGTGAAACAAGCTTATTGCACGCAAGCTCTTTTTTTTTTGAGGACGTGTTCGATAGACCTTTTTTAAACATACCCGAGTGCTTCCTAAGTGTTCAATCGTTGAATTATTCATTCATTTCCACACATTTTTATCATCACAGCCCCTATAACACACAGTCCTAACCTCCACTGTTGGAGATGGGCCTTCCAGAAATGTCTGAAGAATTTAGCCTACACTCCACGCTGGCCAGACGGCCAGTTACTAATGTAAACGATTCCACAGGATAGTATTAGTGGAACCGGGACCGACGGTTTGTGGTGCTTTCTGAGGCACGGAAATAGTGGTGTTGTAAATGGTATACCCATCTTTTTAGGATGTTAAGTAAATAAATTATATACAGTAAACACTCGGCTTTTTTTCGAAAAAGTGCTTTTTTGAGTTAGTGCTGTTTAGATCTAGGTGTGCGATATGTAATTGTAGATAGTAATCTGTGAAATAAAGGGTGTCTCAGAATGTTTTTCGTTTTTGATATTTAAATTAAAGACATCAGAATTAATTCCAATTAGTTTTATTTGATATTAAATAAAATATCAGTTTTATTTTATTTGTAAAAAAAAAAACTTCTACGTTACCTTTGCCGTGAACTCGGGAGGTCGTGGGTTCGATTCCCATCGGGGGCAAGTTGTACATTGTATAATTTGTAACGGTCTGGGTGTTTATATGTATAATATGTATATGTTTAAAAAAAAAAAGTATAATATGTAGTTTATCAACCATCTAGTTTCCGTAACACAAGCCTCGTAGCTTACCACGGAAACTAGATGGCGCTGTGTGACCTGTCTGGAAATATTTATTATTTTTTTTACTTAAAACTTTCGTTTAACCTAAAACTAAAATTCTTAATCACACGCTGGAGCACCGACCTAGGAATAGCTTTAATTTCGTCTGTGATTTTTTGTAGCATCCAAATTGGGTGGTTAATTATAATAATCTTTATTTTCAGGCAACAAAATGAATATACAAAAGGCCCATAGATATATACCTTAAAAACTAAAATATATATAATATAAATATACACTGCACTACAGCTTCCGCACCTTCATCTTATTGTGGTCAAAGTAGTACCCATTGGGTACGGCGACCACCTTCTGACGAAGGCTGACTAAACGTAACTCTTTAAGTAGCCCCACAGGGAAAATGAGGTCTGGTCTCCTTGGTGGCCAGTTAATATCTCCTCGGCAACTTATCACTCTGTCAATAATTCGTGAAAAGCAGCAAACAAGTCATTTATAGCATGTGAAGTGGATTCATTTTACTAGAAAAAAATACAATTGTAGCCGTTTGCAAACGGTTGGTTATTACAAATAAAATTTATTAATTATCTTTTATTTAGTGTCAAATTAATTCTGATGTCTTTTAATGGGGTGTATCACTGACTTTTTATCACGATATATGGCGCATGATAGACGGTACCCAATAGAACTGTCAGTTGCATATAAACTTGTATTTTTATTACGAAATCTATTATTTTCTGGATATATTGCCAAAATGAGCAGCTTTTAAGTGTACAAATCGAGATTACAGAAGCGAAATCAAAAATATGGTGATCTCAAAATTTCCGTTCTATTAATTAAACCTTTTTCTTTTTAAAGACGGTGTTCGCTTTCTTGATCCGTCATAGCTGTAAACAAGGTACCAGTGCCGCTAGCGACATCTACAAAATCTTTGCCTTATACACCCCATTAAGTATATTAAACGAAAAACATTCTGAGACACCCTTTACTTTGTAAAGTAAAGTATCATCACGACCGTTTCCCTTGCGGGGTGGTCAGAAACCACGCTTATAAATAAGCGGATTCACATTTAGTCAACTTTACTATAGGCCAATCATGACAAGTGGCAAGCTCGTCGATGTCTCCAGCGTACCAAACTCGAGAAATATCACAAATAAATTAAATATCAATTAAATGTATTTATATACATTAATTAATATTTTTGTGTCCCGACCAGGAATCGAACCCGGTACCTCCGAGTCTAAATCCACGGACTTAACCGCTAGACCACGGAGGCAGTTATGTATGATCGAAAATACTTGTCAAAAAGTAGCCTAACCGCTCGTTTTATTTAAGCATTTTAAAAAAAAGTTTTGTTTCTTAACAAAAACGACATTTCGCGCTGGTTTATGAAGTTGCTACGAAATGTTGGAAATGTTATAAAACATGTAATAAAATAATTGATTTTGCGAAGAGGTTAAAAAATAATACACAATAATATATTTTAAATATAACGTATATTTGCAAAGATATTTAAAAATTTAATAAACTATTTACAAGTATTCATAATAAACAATTTTGATAACACCATTCGTCATCACATGGCTATTGGAAACCATTATTTCCCAAAAAAAAAGATAAATAAATCTATTTTAGCACTAAATAATTACATAAAATGTATGCAGGTTTATAATTTTACGAATTAGTGTTACCGCTGGTAATTACAGTAATTTATGTTTTAACAATTTCTTATACAAAAAAATAAAACCAAAAAAGAGCACGTTAAGAAGTCGGTGCAGCAGCTCTATTGTGTTACAAAAGCGCAAACGTTATAGGTATATTGGAATATAAAAGTAAAGTATTATAACGACCGTTTTCCTCCCGGGGTGGTCAGAAACCACGCTTATAAAGAAGCGGATTCACACTTAGCCAACTTTACTACAGGCAAATCATGACAAGTGGCAAACTCGTCGATGTCTCCAGCGTACCAAACTCGAAAAATATCACAAATAAATTAAATATTAATTAAATGTATTTATTTACATTGATAAATATTTTTGTGTCAAATTCTGCAACATCTGGATTACCTCATTAAGTCATAAGAAAGAAAGATATATTATGTCAGACTTGGCTGTATGGGCTAGATCCTTTGCCCTGCCTATCACCTCAGTCATCATCCAGATTTTCACGTTAGCTCGGCTATGATCGGCAAAACTTGGACTTAATTCATCAATTTGATAATCCAACGTTTTTACGTTTGCGTTTAGTAATGGAATACGACTGCTGTAGACCTATTCTGTTACTTAAGCGCCAACATATTATAGTGGAATCCATTAAATAACGGAACTGTCAGTGTAAAACGCTATTAAAATTGCTATTCTCGTATACCTTCCACTACAGATGACAGCAAAATAACGTTACGATGCGTTCATTTAAAAAAATACTATTACATATTTCTTTTAATTTGCCATATTTTTAATTATTACCTAATGTGTGTTATAAAACTATATTTAATGTAAATATATAATCTTAGTTTAATTAATATAAATGTTGTTAACTTTAGTACAAATTCGCGGCGGATTATTTAAGTATTTAATTTACGTTTTCCCAATGATTTTGAAGTTGCAACCCCATGGGTGAGCGTTGAAATAATGGAAACGTTATATTGATGTAAAGTAGGCTATGATCGGAGTAAGTCGGGCTAAAAGTAGTAGTAAATAACAGTTCAATAATTTAATAAAATAACGTTTGCGTTTAGTAATGGAATACACTGCTGGTTCCACTAATACCAACTTGTGTAATCGTAATAAATTGACATTAAAATTGACAACAGACCCTCGCCAACTCGTCTGGTCAGCGTAGGCCAAATTTTCCACAAATATGTTCCGAAAGGCCTATTCCAGCAATGGAGGATCTTGTTATTTAAGCTAATCGCGTGCCTTATAACCAAACGTTAAACGTGCGTTAATTTAATTATCCTTTCAAAAACTGGCGGTTAGAATTTAAACTAGTATGTAATCACTGCAGCACTGTTTATATCCGTCTTTAGTTTTACTTCTAGGAGTGCAAATTTTGACTATTTATAATCCAGGATGGTCAGAAGCGGGTTCACATTTAGCCAACTTTCAACTTAGCCAACGTGACGCTCGTCGCTCCAAATTCGAGAAATATCACAAATTAAATAATTTATTAACCAGGAATCGATCTCGTCAACCGCGTCCAGGTGGCTCGGTTGTCAGAACGCTTTTCTTAAATCCTACAAAGGTCGGTTCAAACCCACCCGGCATGTACCAATAAGAAATGCACTTTTCTTACGTAAATTTGTCATGTCAACAACACTATCGTTCCCGTGCCTCGGAGAGCATGTTAAGCCGTCGGTCCCGGTTCCTCTAATATCAACTTGTGGGATCGTTAATAAATTGTCATTAAAAATTGACATCATATCCTCGCTAAGCCGTATGGCCAGCGTGGCGAGTGTAGGCCAAATTCTCTAGATATATGTTCTGGAAGGCCCATCTCCAGCAGTGGAGGTCTGGGACGCTGTGTTCTAGAACCGCGTCTAAATTCACGTACTTAACCACTAGACCACGGAGGCAGTTAAATTGTAAACACTAACTGTATATTTTTTTATAATGTCATAATTTGTAATCCAGTAAGATAAAACCAGAGATAGATAGAATTTTGAGTTTGGTCGTAACCTTAACATGTCCAAACTGAGGATAAGCTTAAACAAATAAGTACTTGCTGTGATATTTTGTGTTACTTTTGGTTACATTTTCGATTTACAAACAATCCAATAGAGCTTTGTAAATTGATGACTGAAATTTCAATTGTAATTTAGGAAAAAAACCCCCAATCTTATACAAAAACTCGCATAAAAAATAATAATTATCCCTCTAGCGGGGTGATCAGAAACCACGCTTGTGTAAGGAGCTAGTTCACATTTAGCCCATTTTATTTTGCGTTCTCGTCCAGTAGTCTTATTCTGTAACTTGGTCGCAAACGTTATTATTAGTGGACTTCGTTATTTACGTCAGAGATTGCGTCATAATTACAACCGCCTCCGTGGTCTAGTGGTAACAAACGTTGCCGTGAACTCGGGAGGTCGTGGGTTCGATTCCCACCGGGGGCAAGTTGTACATTGTATAATTTGTCTCGGTCTGGGTGTTTATATGTATAATATGTATATATTTACAAAAAAAAGTATTGTATGTAGTTTATCAACCATCTAGTTACCGTAACACAAGCCTCGTTGCTTACCACGGAAACTAGATGGCGCTGTGTGACCTGTCTGGAAATATTTATTATATTTATTTATTTGTTATATTAAAAAAAAAAAAAAAAATATTATATTCTTTTGATACCCACAAATTCATAAAAGAATGCCATAACTACTTAAAACGAAATATTACCATTAAATGCGGCGTTTTAGGTACCCTCCCTGGTGGTAAGCCCTTAGTTTATTTTGTAGAATAGTTTTAATTTCATAGGTATTTTTAGTTTAGTATTATTTATAATTAGTTTTTTAATCTATTTTATTTTAATATTTTTGTATCTACTTCGAATAAATATATTATATACATTACAATATACTTATTATTCAATTCTCAACTCTATAAGCGCTCGACTTTGACAGTGGCCGTGCAAATGTCAACTTTATTAGCATGATATATATATAGTTAACGGATTCCATTATATAACGTTTGCGCGTAACAAATTAGGGATACAGGTATCGAACCCAGCACCTCCGCGGTTAAATCTACTGCCTTAATCGCTAGACCACGGAGGCAGTCAACTTCTTTTAGTCTATAATCATGATTAATTTAAAATAAATAAGTATGACAAATGGTTATTTTGTAAAGGTCATACTCGTACCTCCCCAAAATGGCGCCCTGCCACTGACACCGATTAAAACAAAAATTTCGAAAACCACATATAACTTTAAATTATAAAAACACAACCACAAATAAATTAAATGAGAATTTTGCTATAAACTGTTCCTTAATCTATCTTTTAGGAAGTGTTTTCAACAAAAACCGTGTGTGGTATAGATATACGAGTAGGTATGTGGATTTAATATTGTTCGATTCAATTGAGATTTCAGTCATAGATCTTACTTACAACTCAGTGGAATACTATTTGTGTGTGAAATAAAGCATATATTATATTTACAACAAAATGTTAAAAACTATGTTTTATTTAATATAAAGTAAATAAAGCCAATATGTTATAAAATTATAATTTAAAGAGTAAATAATCATTTAATTACTAAATAAATGTGCATTAGAAAATAACTTTAATTTCAATCAATAAGTGTAACAATATAGTTAATGCCGGTAATCCACCAGTTTCTTAACTTTAAGGATGCCTTAGTAATTCATCACTCACTTAAACGCCTTCAAACATATTTGTTTATGGATAACCAGAGTCTAAAGCACACTTACACGACTCCGTGGTGTCCTCCAACACTCTCTCAAATAGAGCTAGCAGACAACTCGCTGTCCACCCGCCGAAAGCTAGCAGACAACTCGCTGTCCACCCGCCGAAAGCTAGCAGACAACTCGCTGTCCACGCGCCGACAGCTAGCAGACAACTCGCTGTCCACCCGCCGACAGCTAGCAGACAACTCGCTGTCCACCCGCCGACAGCTAGCAGACAACTCGCTGTCCACCCGCCGACAGCTAGCAGACAACTCGCTGTCCACGCGCCGACAGCTAGCAGACAACTCGCTGTCCACCCGCCGACAGCTAGCAGACAACTCGCTGTCCACCCGCCGACAGCTAGCAGACAACTCGCTGTCCACGCGCCGACAGCTAGCAGACAACTCGCTGTCCACCCGCCGAAAGCTAGCAGACAACTCGCTGTCCACGCGCCGACAGCTAGCAGACAACTCGCTGTCCACCCGCCGACAGCTAGCAGACAACTCGCTGTCCACCCGCCGACAGCTAGCAGACAACTCGCTGTCCACGCGCCGACAGCTAGCAGACAACTCGCTGTCCACGCGCCGACAGCTAGCAGACAACTCGCTGTCCAGGCGCCGACAGCTAGCAGACAACTCGCTGTCCACGCGCCGACAGCTAGCAGACAACTCGCTGCCCACCCGCCGAAAGCTAGCAGACAACTCGCTGTCCACGCGCCGACAGCTAGCAGACAACGTGTTGTCGTGTAAATGAGCTTTAAGTGTGTACGCATCTGCGATGAATTACCAGATCATAAAAAAATCAACACTTAACACGTTGGGCGGCAAGTCCGTAAACCGTTTATTTAATTTATTTGATTTTCTAAAATAAAACGTGCTGTTTATTACATGTTATAAGTTTAGACGCGCAAGTCACGAAAGTGTTGATTTAGAAACCTAAATCCTAAAGTAGGATTGAGTTACCCGCCCTGTATCGCCAGTTTCTAAAACGATGATTAACACCCGTTGTATATTTACCTATACCACGTGCATGTGATTGGCTGAAATAACAAAGTGACAAGAACCAACCATGTGGCGTTTAACAAAAGGATTAATTTAATAATCGTTTTGGGAACTGAGGAATAGTAATATTTTAAATAACATGAAACATTTTTTTTATTTGTTAATCAAGACAATATTAAGGTAAAAGTATGTCTTTTATTAAAACTTAACAATTAAGTGAATATTACAAAATTACTGAGAAACTATATTAAATTAATGGAATAGAATAAGTAATTGTGTATTAATTTTAAATTGATAGAGAAAACTTATTTAAAACTTGTAATTATTTATTGTTTTTAAACAAAATGCTGAAGGTCTTCAGAATAGTTATACAATAGTATGACGTCATCATGAAGTGATACTATTGGTAGATACGTTCCTCTCGCATCTCTGATGGATAATAATCCGCCAAAATATGGTCTTGCGTATAATACGCAGTAAGCTATAATAATAAGCCATAAGCTATGATGGACTGACTTTGACTTTATGATGCCATCTTAATCAGATTCTTGTTATTTTGACTTAGTATTGCGGCATCAAGGTATGACCTTAAAATTATTAGAAAAGATTATAATTCGCCGCTGGCCACACTCGTTTAAATAATAGTAGATGTACGCAGGGTTACTGGTTAACCGACGTATACCCGTCAGGAGCTGATGGGGCTAAATTCAGTTCTATAGTTTTCGGGTTATTTTAATTTTGAAACATGTAGTTTTTTCTGTCTGCAATGAACTGTCAAATTTTGGGTAATAATCGAAAAAAACCTTTAGAACTAAAAAAATTCGAATACTATTAAATTTCGGTCATCGTCGGCCTCCCGACGGATATACGTCGGATTATCAGTAACCCCGTAGATATAGGGCTTTTTCTAAAAGGAATATTTTAAATAAATATAAATAATAATATTTAAATATTTTAGCGTTTAATGAATTCTGGTGACGAGGTTAAATAAATTATGGAGTCAAATGTCACAATGGAATGCCCCACATCGATTATTTAGTATTAAAAAAAAATATTAAACCCCGTTATTCTATTTGTAAAGTGTTATTTTCGTAGATAACCCGAGGACGGCAGAATAATAATATTTAATATAAAATACAAAAATAAAGATATTTATTGCTTCTTATATATAATTTAATATATCCTAAATTATGGCGTTAATTAGGCTATGGCCACACTAACCAACAGTTTGTTGTACTTACGTGTTTGGTAGATAGCTTGTTTCTTATGTCACCCAAACACGTGCGTTAAAAACATTTAAAGACCGGGAGTTGGTGTTATTCAGTAACAAGCTGTAACTTTTACCAACTAATATATATATATATATTATAATGACATTATATATATATATATATAATGTCATTCTTTATTTATTTAAATAAGACACGATCCGAATTGACTGAAAATGTAAAATTATTTAAATATTTAAGCGTGTTATATATTATATTATATTTAAATTTTTGTATTCTGTGAAATCGTCATCATCTCACACCTCCACTGTTGGAGATAGGCCTTCCAGAACATATACAGTGTAAACTCTACATAACGACACTCAAGGGACTGTGCATATTATGGCGTTATAGAGAGTTGTCGTTAGATAGATAAATAAATTATTTATTGCACAAAAAATAAAACATTTTACAGTACATAGGCGAGCTTAATGTCTAAAAACATTATCTAACAGCTAACCTTTGGGAGAAGTGAGCAGGGATTGTGGCTGCATGACCACTAATGTTTGACAATGAGTTTTATTGAGAAAACTACCTATAACTAAAATAAATATATATATATATATAAATAATAAAGCTATGGTACTTATTTATTTATTAACTTTATTGCACAAAGTACAAAGGCGGACTTAATGCCCGAAGACACTCTCTGACAGCCAAATCTTGGGGACAAATTTGATCAAATGTAGGTGCAATCATAAAGATAATACGAGAAATAAATAACTATTTAAATTAACATCAAATTAATATATTCATACTTACAATATATATGGAATACATATTATAATATCGATACACTAAATACTAATACATACATATTATTATACATAAACATATATTTAGAAAGTGTGAAAACACCAGATTTTTTAATAATGTTCTTGTAGTTGCTTAAATGGAGAGAAGAAAAATGAGAATTGGAAGACAAGCTAAACCAACCAAAGCCAATTGATTTCGACGCTTTAGGAAGTTTGTCGTTAAATCGAGTGACGTTACATGGAGTTTATACTGTGTCTGGAGAATTTAGGCTACACTCGGCACGCTGGTCAGACGGGTTGCCGAGTTTCTGTGATATAGTTTAAATTTAATATAAATTAGATAATATAAAAAAAAAAACTTGGCGTTATATCACTAGAAGCACAAAAAACATAAATAACGCCGATAAAAATCAAGCTTTTAGCTCGAACAATATTTTTAATATACAATAATTATCGCTAGCTCGTGTCAAAACTAATTTTAGAAAAAAGCGAAGAATAAATAGAAAGAAGGAGAAAAACTTTAAATTTTTACATTTATAAATATCGCGTCCATTTTCTTTATTTATTATCAACAATCATATCTTTATATAAACCAGTGAACCGATGCTTGCTACAATATAAGGTCCCAACATAATACTTTCCGAGGATATTCAGTTGCTTATCACGATGGTAATCAACAAAACAGAAAATCGTTAGAATTTTTTACAACATAAATATTTGTTTCTTTTTTGCATAAAACCGACCATAAATAAACACAAGGTATTTAGAAGTATTATTTGCGTAAACTTAAACGCACGTCGGTCATTAAACCGATGCCGACGGCTTGTTATTATGCGAACAGGCGGGGTGAGGTGGAATGCACAATCGTCCGAAAACGTATCGTCTAAGATCGATTACGTCTGTCAAAAATGTCAAAAGTTTAGGCATTCCGAGGGAGTTCTTCGCGCCATTTTGTGCAAGTTTTTGATTTGTAAATTAATTTACTGTGAATATTATTGGTCAAAAGTGGTGTTGTTTTGTTTAATAATGTTCTACAATGTGAATAATTATGAAAAACGATAAATTGGACTTTAAATATGGGGCACAAGTTGCAGTTTATTTTTTGCGGTTTTCCCGCGCTGTCAACTCCCATATTTTATCTGACGTGTTTGAGCTATGGTGCCGCGAGTGACTCCAAGAAAAGCATCAAATTTTGCAGCATCTGGAATTTGATGATGACCTCATTAACTCATAAAAAAAATATATATATTACGTCAGACTTGGCTGTATGGGCTAGACCCTTTGCCTTCACTCAGGCAAAAAAAAAAAATTGGCATTCCGACTAGATTTTGACATTTCTAACAGACGTAATCGGATCTTAAACCATACGTTTTAATACGATTGTGGACTCCGCCTCACCCCGCTGCAAAATAGTTTAATTTCTTTATTTTATTATTATTACCATTTCATAAGCATCTTAGTACCTTGTGAAAATATTTTCCGAGTGATTGTTATTTTTTACAAATTAATCAAAGTGGGATAAATAAATTACAGTTTTACAGTTAAATTTATAGAAAATTATTTATGCAGGTTTTTATAGTTTCTACCGTTCAATTAAATTAGTAAAAAGTACAATACCTTATGAAATTACCAATATGTAGACTCGTAGAACAAATTGAACTGTGAGCTCACTGAAATTGAATATATAGGACAGTTAAATATTACATTTTGTATGGTTCGGTAAATATCATATGATCCACCCTATACAAGTGTTCGTAGTGCGCATGAGAAAGAAATACCTACAGTTTTAAAACACTTTAAGAAAATGATTCAAGGCTAATTAATGACCACCTTAAATCGTTATGATAGCGATCGCTATCAAATATAGAGACCGCTCCTGTAAAGTTTGCATCGTCGGTTAAAAGATTGATGTCGCTATAACAATGGACGCCGGACGTGCCGATATATTTACAATATTTTATATTTATACACTAGGAACGATTTAATCTCAAAGGAATCTACAAATTTTAGGCACTCAAGTTATTTAGAACATTCGGTTTACTATACAAGCTAAATACAATTGGGAAACGACATCAGTCCCTACAACTGACGACCGACATCAGTCCCTACAACTGACGACCGACATCAGTCCCTACAACTGACGACCGACATCAGTCCCTACAACTGACGACCGACATCAGTCCCTACAACTGACGACCGACATCAGTCCCTACAACTGAGGACCGACATCAGTCCCTACAACTGACGACCGACATCAGTCCCTACAACTGACGACCGACATCAGTCCCTACAACTGACGACCGACATCAGTCCCTACAATTAAGCCGGCTTATTAGGATGTTTTTTCACACTTCGCTTAAAGGACTCCATAAGGATTATAAGAATGGAAGCTGGGAGATAATTCCACATCTGCAGCGTGCAGCAGATCTAAGAGTCTTCAAATTTGTCTTACGTTAGACTAACATGTTGTTCTATTGTTAGAAAAAAAAAACTTTTCTTACCTTTCAAACCATATGTCGGAAGTGACATTGTTTTTATGTCACTTCCGACATATGGTTTTGAGGATTAGTTGATTGTTTCTATCAATAGAATAAAAATATAAATTGCATATTATGTGACCCCGTATATACTGAGCACGACATATGACATCATGCGGTAAGAAAGTCTACTTACGACCGACTTTAGTCCATACCATTATGCTGGAAAGACTCCAGGTTATAGGAATAGAGAAACACTGGCTTGGAGAACATTCTTCAGATGTAAGAGTCTCCAAATTTATATGTCCGCGTAGGGTTAGTGGCTACGGTATGTGGATGCATATTTTGGCCTGTGTGTAGTTCGGTGCGGAATAGCTTTCCTGTGGTACGAGTAATGGTCACAAATGTTGGTATTTTTTTCAAGACGGTTCAACGCTTTTAAATCCTTCTCGCTCGCACAATTCAACAATTTAAAGGTTTGTCAAGTTTGAGTGTATATTTGAGAAATAAATAAGAGATCTATGTTAACCCTTTTAGTCGTACTAGCAGGAGTACAATCATTCAAAATAATTTAAATAATGACTGATAAATGCCTGTAATAGTGATTATTGTACGTTACATTTTGAGTCTACATTAAGGCCGTGTAGTCAAATTGTACAAATTATTTAGCTTAGCTTTATGCCCATTTTACCATCATTCCCTAAGTTTTAGGTAACCCTTAAGAAATTTTACGTGACACCTATCACATGTTTCGTTTTCACCTACACTTAGGGGGTCAACTTAACTTTAGGGGCACGAAAATCGGCACCCCAAGCGCTAAGTGATGGTTGTGTTTAAAGATTTATTTTGTTGACTACTCTACTATTACAAAATTGAAGATGAAATTAATGATTTCTTTGAAGCTCTTAATGTAATTGAGACTGTGTCAGAAAGCACTAGAAATTCACAAAGCAAGTAAAGAGAAATGGGGAATACTTTATACACAAGATGTCAGATTGACACTTCAGCCAGTAACAACGCATTTTGGAGTTCTTAGCGCCATTTTGCGTGGACATGTCAAGTGCAAGTTTTTGTTTTGTAAATTAATTGTAATTATTGGTCAAAAGTGGTGTTGTTTTGTTTAATAATGTGCTACAATGTGAATAATTATGGACAACGATAAATTGGACTTTAAATATGGGGCACAAATTGTAGTTTATTTTTTGCGGTTTTATTTGGGCTGTTTAGGGATCAATGGTGAAACGGGCATTAGTATAAGAAAATATTTCTGCAAAAAATCTAAAAAATAGACAAAAAAAGAAGCATACTAGAAAGTTATTCAGTTTTTGGTGTTACATATTATAACTTAAGTTATTACAGTCGTTGTCAAATATCAGGCAGTTGTCAAACCAAACTCGTGAGCAACGATCAGCTATGTACAATTTATGCATATTGAATTTTGAAGAAACTATAATATTCAAATAAAATCTACTTTTTATATAATAACATACGCTAACGAATGCAATGATAATGGGTATACGAAATATGGTCAAGGCTATACAGGGTAAAATTTTCAAGTGAGCATTATTTATTTATTTATTCATTTCCACAGCACATTGCAGAACATAAAGGTTATTATATAATTGAGTGTACACATTGGCCAAATTAGGAAACATACTTTATTACTGATAGAAAGAAGACGTGTCAAAGAAAAGGAGAAAAAACAAAAGAAATACAACCAAAAGCTACAGAAAATCTATTTAAAAAAAATAATAATAGATGTTAATAAAATTAAAGATATCCAATATTAAATTAAAAATCAAACGATCAAGTCATGGGTGAATATTTTTATATATAGTTTAGATTTTAGTTTTATTTTTAATTTAGTTTATATATTTTTATTAGCTATTTTTTTATTATTATTAAAATCAATTAAAAACTTAAGAATTCATTTTTTTTATAGCAAGACAGATAATTTTTCGTTTATAAACGAATACTTAAAATATTTGTATTGTATTCCCATTGTACAACTGCTTAATTATTCAAAATAAATAAAATAAAAAAGATATATTATAAAAATTGTTCATTTTAATTTTAAAATCTAAACTTTTAGAACATTAATAAAAAAAAACTACCAAATAATTAAAAATACAACTAATATTATTATAAATAAAAAATAGATAATGAATTACGTCAGGATATTAGACAAGCTTCTAGTCGTGCTATATTCAAGAATGGGGTGTACAAATACTATTTAAACTGATTTTTTACTATTATTGTATTGCTCTTTATTCATATTTTTACAGACACGACGTCTACTTTTTGTCCCACTTCCTTCATCACACGAGTAGTTTTATTTTGTATGCATTATTGTGTATGTATAATATTTGTATATGTAATAGTATTATTTTTATATATTTGTTTTATTAATTGTTATTTTATATCTATTATTGCACCAAAAAAATGGCCTAAGGGTTTGGCATAATGCAATTAGGTTTAAGTTAAATAAAAAAAATTTTTCTTTTTTTAAATTGAGTTATGTTTTTACTCTGTATAAAACAAATAATTCAATATGCATAAATTGTGAGTTTAATGTCGATTAAATAGTTAACAAGGTTGTTAAGTTTTGCATCTCTCTCCCTCGCACAGTCCAACATTTTCAAAAAAATAAATATCAAATTTCATCACGACCGTTTCTCTTCCAGGGCGGTCACAAACTACGCTTGTAAACAAGCAGATTCACATTTAGTCAACTTTACTATATAAATCATGACAAGTGGCAAGCTCGTCGATGTCTCCAGCGTACCAAAGGAGAGAAATATCACAATTAAATTAAATATTATTGTGTCCTGGCCAGGATTCGAACTCGGCACCTACGAGTCTAAAGAAGTACGAAGTTAACCGCTAGACCAGCAGTTATAATCCTTGGTTTATTTATTGACATTTATAATATGACAATGCCTATTTACAGCAGTTATAATTTTAAGATTATGATTATGTATTGGCTTGAAATGTGCTGATCCAAATACAAGCTATTTCCCAGAAAATAAGCTTTTCGTTATATTAATTAATTTTTTGACATGTAAAAGCGCAGAATACATTATATTTATTATCCTATGCGTACTTACAAAATAAATAAATAAAAAAAGACCACAAAAGCAGTATTAAAAGTTTTTTAAAATCAGTGTCATTTTCACTTTTATATAGCAAAATTTTGAAACAGAAATATAGCAGAAACATAACAATAAAGCTGTAAAACGTTGGATTGTGCGAGCGAGAACAAAGCAAACTTTAACAACCCTCTTAAGTGTAAGTATCAAATCCATAGCAACTGAGTTGTCTGTAGTACTCAGTCGACTCCGGCGAAACCTTGCGAGCCTTCGATGGCCTTCACCAGTTTCTCCCGCAACTGCTGGTAGTTTTCGTACGGAGGTAAGTCGATGCGGTTGAAACTGGAAAATAATACAGTATGATTATTAGTAGACCCTAATGCACTACATATGTATTGCATTACATAATAACATGCCTAAACTACAATGAAAATTTCGGTGATATTGATTTGTTCAGTGTTAGTGTTGCAAGGTTAAAAAAAGAAATTAATATAAAATTATCTAAATGAATCATAATTGGAATGCTTGGAGAACATTTTTTTTTTTGTATTACTATTTTTTATTTATTCATTTTTCCAGTATTTTACTATATATATGTATATTATTTAGTTGTATTTGTTATATAGGTATTTTTTTAAGCTTATCCCTTTTAGTATTATTATTTTTGCAAAATCTATGTTTAATATTTAAGTGGTTTTAAGATCTGTATGTTTCCTGAATAAATAAAAATAAATCAATTACAGCATGCTAAAACACATTAATAAATTAGAACATGCTCTCAGAGCAGTCGTAAAGTTGATCTTTTTTAAGTCCTATAGATTTTCTACACACAACAGTAAGACAGTACAGTTATATATCTTCAGATTGATACTGGGACAGCATAAAGTAACACCATATGAGCCAGGTAAACTAGGGGAGAAACGGCTACAGCATTCAGTCTGCAAGGTTCCTTGGTCCAAATCAACATTTGCTAACAGATTCGCGAAATACCGTAGTCCATATCATTACAATTTAATAATCAAGCAAACAATGACTAAAGTTTATTAAATATTTTTTTTTTATCATTTCGGGGTGGTCAGAAACCACGCTTATAAATAAGCTGATTCACATTTAGCCAACATTACTGCCGGCCAATCATGACAAGTGGCAAGCTCGTCGATGTCTCCAGCGTACCAAACTCGAGAAATATCACAAATATTAATTAAATGTATTTATTTACAATAATAAATATTTTTGTGTCCCGACCAGGAATCGAACCCGGTACCTCCGAGTCTAAATCCACGGACTTAAACGCTAGTGTTTAGTTTTTAGGATAATGATTTTTATCTTTAAAAAGTAACCAATTTTATTACAAATAGAAGTTCTACCAATGACACCTGAATCCTAAAAAAAGATTTTGACAATTACATGTGGTATATATTTTAAGTAAGTTTAGCAAAACTTTTATTTGTAACTGCGTTAAACTGCACAACAATTTAACTAAAGAAATTTAATGTTTAGAATATAATGAATTTAAAATTAAAATAAAATCAGTATTAATACAAAAATCTTACTATACAGTTGATGAAGCGTTAAGGTACAGTTACGATAAACTGTAGCACATAATGTTATTATTTTGACAATGCTTATTTACAGCTAATACTGACATATTTAATAATTTATTAATTTATATTTTTTTTTTTATATAGTTGACAAAGGCTTTTTTCAGCCGCTTTAACTAGAATTTGCTGTTAATTATTAATTACTCAAATGACATTTTAATTTAAGTTAAGTAGGTATGTAATTATATATAATTTTACTGACAAAGCCCATATATAGCCGCAACAACAGCTTAATTTATTTACCTAAGGTAGGTAGATATTTATATTTAATATAGGTACCTATATTTTTGGTTATTTTTTGTTATTGTGTTGATGTTCCTATGACACTACCAGTTCTGTTCCTTGTCTTCACATTGCACTCTCCAGGCAAGACAGTTATTTTAACGTTAAATATATGTTGTGTACAATTTTGTTTAAATTATATTGACTTAACCAAATTCCGGTGGGAATGTACGGTGGTACAATAAGAATAAAGAATATAAGGCGTCTTTTATAAATCAGCCTATTGTCGGTCGCAAGCCCGAGACACCATTCTTCTTATATCTTTACCCACACACAATGGACCCGGCACCCGCACGGTGAATCCATTAAAAGCTTTTTAATTACCAACTGTTTTTTTAATTATTTAGCAATATAATTATTTTGTATAATAGTATGTACAGAAAGTTTGTTACCATGTATGTGCCCTCGGGTAGTTGTCAGGCGCGCCCCACTTCTCTATGGTGAACAGTTGGGGCCCGTTTGACCCGTACAGCTCCTTGAACCCGTTCATAGGGACCCTCGAAGTGCCCGTCACGAACTGTAGCAGCCGAGAACGCATCTCGTTCGAAAACGATAACACCACCTAAACGACAAAATTATATTATAATATTTATTATTGGCATTCCTTTGATCCAAAAGGTCGCGGTTCGAGCCTTGGCATGTATCAAATAGAAATACACTTTTCTTACGCACATTTGTCATAGATATCTTAAAATTACTTTCAGACTTAATAAATCTTTATGTTGTGGCTTGGTATTATCATCTACTTTTGAGATCTTCCTGAACCATCAAACTTCCTACTTAAATCAACGCGGGAACATACGTTGCAACGGTAAAATCATGTGGTGATAGGATATTGTAAGTGTCGTGTGTCGTGATTTCTAAAAACTTTTAAAAGTGATAAGTTTACATCTGCCGCCCAGTATGTACGAGACTACACCGCATAGCTCCAGTCGACCCGTGACCACGGCCAATGCAACTTGGCTGAAACGTCGGGAGAAATATGTGTCTAAGGTAAATCGCGTAAAGACCCGTTAAAATTATAAATATCTAAGATGCATTAAATTGACTTTTCATTTTCTTTATTTTTGTTTGTTACTTGTTACCTCATTTTGTTTTCATATTTTATATTTAATAATAATTACCTTCAAAAAATTGTTAATATTTATATACCTAAAAGATGGTCGATATAATATAAATATAACAATAATATAATAACAATACACAAAATAAAACCAGTCATGTGAAGAAGAAGTGGCTAAAGAAAAAGGTTACAAAGGAAGAAGACACCGCTGCAAAGATGTGGAACAAACAGAAGATGCTATGACTTACCCTCCAGAACCACTGCACGACAATATGGTTCTGATGGTAGTGTCCCTTGTAGAGCGTGTTCTGTTGCCAGTCCTTCACGTCAATGTGTTGAATCCCGCAGAGAAGGAGTTCCAATTCGTTTTCGTCGAAGATCTTGAGCAGAGGAAGAGGAACCAACGCCCCTAGACCTTCGAGGAACGCCACCATCTGCTCTGATACTCGAGAGACGAACCGGTATTGAATCACTAATCTGGAAACAGATTACAAAGAAATTAAATGTTTTGGAAAAAAATTAAAAGTAAAGTATCATCACGACCGTTTCCCTTTCGGGGTGGTCAGAAACCACGCTTATAAATAAGCGGATTCACATTTAGCCAACTTTACTATATCATGACTATAATCATGACAAGTGGCAAGCTCGTCGATGTCTCCAGCGTACCCAAACTCGACAAATATCACAAATAAATTAAATCTCAATTAAATGTGTTTATTTACATTAATAAATATTTTTGTGTCCCGACCAGGAATCGAACCCGGTACCTCCGAGTCTAAATCCACGGACTTAACCGCTAGACCACGGAGGCAGTTTTGGAGTTACTACAGCAGCTATTATCTTAACTGACATTGACATTTATATTCTTATAATTGTGTCTGTCTTAGCTTATAGTGTGACAATGCCTATCTACAGCAGCTATAATGTTAAGCGTTATTCTGTATTTATAATTTTATTATTTTATTGTTTCTCTTTCCAAATGATGGCTCCAGATTCATCAATATATATTGTAAACATTGAGGTGTAAAAGTGCAAAATACATATCCTTTTGTCCTATGCCTACTTGCAAAAATAAACGAATTGAATTGAACTTCAAAACATCCCTCTAGTGGTTAGTGACAACTAAGCGACGTTCCCACCATGGCAGGAGTACGATTATCGTGTCGTTTCAAGTAGGGTTGAAACGGAGGCCTCCTTGCGGAGGTGAAAACGCAGAATCAGAGGTTAAAGGAAGCGGAGGCGGAAGTGAACTGACACGTAGTTTGCACTTTTAAATTGATTTTATTTTGTTGTTTCACGAACAAAATGCCGACCTGCAGAAGTGTAAAACACGTTTGACAGTTTATTAAATGTCACTTTATTGAACTAATAAATCAAAGTCTTCAATGGGGTGTGTCACTAACTTTTTATCACAATAGATGGCGCATTATAGATGGTACCTAATATAACTGTCAGTTGCATAGAAAACTTGTATTTTTATTGCGAAATTTATTATTTTCTGGATATTATGCAGAAGTGAGCAGCTTTTAAGTGTATAAATCGAGATTTCCAAGCGAAAGGAAGGATATGGTGATCTCAAAATTGACGTTCTAATAATTCAACCGTTTTTTATTTTAAAGACGGTGATCGCTTACTTAATTCGTCTTTTAAGGTAGGTAACGTTAAGTTAAAATACATTTTTCTGTTATAAAAATGTTACTACAAATAAATTAAAAAAATGATAAATAGTAGTAATAAAGGTACCAGTGCCGCTAGCGACATCTACAAAAAGCTTTGCCTGATACACCCCATTCAAACGCACGGATCATTCTAGAAAGTGTACTTTCTTCAAATAATAATTTCATTAGGAAAAATATCGCTTCTCATTCATAGATGCGCTATTATAGATACATACAATTTATAATCTTAAAAGTACTTAATTTAAGGTTGACATTCGCTACTTCTATTACTCAGTATATATATTAACTGTTATATATTTAAGTTAGATCAATGAGAAGGTAGATTAATAGCTTTAGTTGGCGTCGTCTGGCTTTAGTTCGCAACTTATAGCTAATTCCATTCTCAGTTATATGAAGTATTAACAGGTCATTACAATTGGCTAAGCTGACATTTCTGACTTACAAATAATTGTAATACGGTTCTTAGATAGATAGATAGATAAATTATTTATTGCACAGAAAATAAATCATTTTACAGTACATAGGCGAGCTTAATGTCTAAAAACATTATCTAACAGCTAACCTTTGGGAGAAGTGAGCAGGAATTGTGGCTGCATGACCACTAATGTTTGACAATGAGTTTTATTGAGAAAACTACCTATAACTAAAAGAAATATAATAAATAAAAAGCTATGGTACTTATCTACCGATATATACATGAATAACACATAATTTTACCTACTATATAATAAATAAATAATATATACATATATATGGATATATAAACGTACAAATAATACATACAACAATATACGGACTCTGTAAAGTTATGTATGAATCATACAGTATTTGGTTGGGTAGGGAGAGAAGTAGAATGGTGGATGGTGAGCGTATTATCGCGCAATAGAAAAAAAGGAGGCCTCCTTTTCTTAAACCAGCCAATTGTCGGTCGCAAGCCCGAGACACCATTCTTCTCATCTCTTACCCACACACGATGGACCCGGCACCCGCACGGTGAATCCATGGAATGCTTAGAAATTTGTCTTCAAAAAACATTACACCTCGGATAGACGGGGACACTAGCTGAAAGACAGCCGACAGCGGAAGAGACTGCTGACAGCAAGAAAGAATGCCAAGGGTTAAGGCCCAGCAAGCCATTCCCTCGTATTATATCGCTAAAAAGTCTAAAAAGAATAATACCCCTGGGACAGTCCGAGAGGGGGGGAGGATGAACTGTCCACTGGTAGATAACAACAACGACCCTGGCGATAATATGGACTTGAAATTCCCAACGTGCGGAAAAATATACAGAAGACAAGCCTGGTTCAAGAAACACTTAAAAACACATGAAGGGATCGAAGCACAGATGGTAAGACCTTCGACTAGTACTGCGGATAGAGTTTCCCCTCACATATCCCATGGTACACCTCCATGTGAATTCAACCAGGAGTCCATGACCATCAGGACACGTCTAAGCATCCCGACCATAAAAGAAACCACCTGGAAGGTTCACGACGGAAATCTGGCTGTCATGCTGGATTGTCCTGGTACAAAACAGGATCTTGATAGCCAAGTTCGTGCCTTCCAAAATACTGTCTATGACTACTTCAGTGAGCACTATCCACCAACGACCACTCATGCTCACACCAATAAGGAAAACACTTTTAAGCTGAAATTGAGGCGAAAGAAGAGGGAGCTAAGAAAGAGACTTAGATGCGCCAAAAACATTGGAGATAAACAGCAGTGCCATCAAGTGGCTAGAGCACTTAGGTCAATTCTCAAATTGATCCAAGGAATATCGCTCCAAATTAAAGATCACTCCAATCAATACAATAGAGCCAGACACGAAGTCCTCTTTGACAAAAACCCCTTCGTCTATGCCAGAAAGATATTCAGCGAAAAAAGTGGTGTACTATCGCTGACCAGAGATCAAATATATAAATATTACAAAGAGACATACACAGAAATACAAAAAGAGGAACAATATCTGGACCCACCCTCGCCTCGACCCGTCAGACCTTTAGAGGACTTCCGATGCCTTCCACCAAGCATGGAAGAAATGGAGGAACAAATCAAAAGAAAAAGTTCCAAATCGGCACCAGGCCCAGATGGCATTCCGTACATTGTATATAAAAAATGTCCTCACACCCGTAAGCATTTATATAATATATATCGAAAAATCTGGTCTACTAATCAAGTTCCAAAGGCATTTGGCGAGGCAGTCTTCGTTCTCATACCAAAGAAAACTGAGGTAAATGATCCCAAAGATGCAAGACCGATCGCTTTGACGAATACAATGTCCAAAATCTTCTTCTCCATAGTACAAGCAAGAATGTCCCGATTTATGATCAAAAACGAGTACTTCTTACGCCAGCACCAGAAAGGTTTTTTGCCGGGAGTTTCTGGCTGCTTAGAACACAACACCTTACTCGCTGAGTGTTTGAAGGATGCCAGGAAACAGGAGCGGCAACTAAGCGTCTGTTGGATCGACTTGGAAAACGCATTTGGGTCGGTGCAACATGAATTGCTGCAAACTGCGCTAAAATGGTATAACTTTCCAACACTAATCAGAGATATAATTGCCAATTATTACAAGAACTTGAGATTTGTCGTAACAAACAAGGACGGCTACACAGACACACTAAAATACAATGTGGGCCTGTTCCAAGGCTGCTGCCTATCACCTGTAGCTTTTAATATAATTATCAATATCCTAATCGACAAACTTAAATCTCGTGAGAAGAAGTGTGGATATAGATTCAAACAAAACAACATCTATACGGAATCCGTCTTAGCTTTTGCAGACGACTTGGCGGTGCTAACAAGAAATCCCAAGCAATGCCAGGGCTTGCTGAAAATAGTGGATGATTTCTGCTCATGGACAAAGGGAATGAGAACGAAACCATCAAAATGCTTCAGCCTATGTCTGGCTAGGCGAAACACTACATTTACGTCTTATGATCCTGGACTGAGTATTGCAGGGCAGAGAAATAGCTCCGGTAAATGAAACCATGCCCTTTAAATTTCTCGGCAGAAGGATAAATTTTCAGGGAAAAACACCATCCCTAGAAGTAGTTGTAAAACAATTCACTGACGACATGAATAGGGTTACTCAACAGCCTATAAGCAATGTCAAAAAAGCTTGGATATATGACAACTACTTAGCATCTCGCCTCACTTGGCCTTTCCTAGTATATGATTTCAACAAAAGCCTACTATCAAGTCTGGACGCGGACGTCATAAGAACATTGAAGTCTTGGCTTGGATTAGCCCAGGGTGCTGACTCCTCAACATTCTTTAGAGGACGGAGAAACTTCGGAATGGATCTGAAAAGACCATCTGAATTATACAAACATCTACGTATAAGCAAATATCAAATTCTAACCAGCTCCCAGGATAATACAATTTCATCCCTTCCAAGAGACCCTCTGGTCTCAGATATGGAACCGAGACTACTATTCTTCAAGAAATTCATGACAGGTGCCCAGACTGACAAAAGAGGCATTGGCTGGAAGAAAAAAGAAAGTGACAAAGAGGTTATAAAATCCTTCCTCAGGAAAGATGAAGAGCATGAATACAGAGTGCACGCGATGACTCTAGAAGTTCAAAATGACTGGCTAACTTTGGGCGATTTTTGCATCCCTCCAGCCCTAAAGTGGCGCACACTAATGTACGATTGGTCTCCGGCGTTGCTAAAGTTCTACCTAAACGCTTTTCAAATGTCCCTCCCGGACCAGAGTAATCTGGTAAGGTGGGGAAAAGCTACGGAAAAGAACTGTACATTGTGTGGTGCTGCCATAGGAACTGCTAGACACACACTTGTAGGGTGCGTTACTCTCCTAGAAAAGGGCTATTACTCACGCCGACATGACAAAGTTCTAGGTGTTATCCGTGAAGCAGTAAGTCTTTCTATTGCAAGAGCCAGAAAGGGACTGACTACAAATAAAACTTTGACCACATTTGTAAAGGAAGGGCAAAGCACGAAAACTAAATGCAAGCCCACCTCGATCCTTGGCGCCGCATCAGACTGGAAAATTCTCATGGATACATTTGAACACCATTATAGGATCCCAGATGAACTAGCTGTATCAGCCTATAGGCCAGACATCTTAGTGTTTTCTCGGAACTTGAAAAAAGTTATCCTTATTGAACTTACCGTTCCGTGGGAATCAAATATTCCAAAAGACCACAACATGAAGTTGAATAAATATTATGATCTCACAGAAGAAATGATCAGGAACGGGTTCAAGACTCAGCTTTACGCAGTGGAAGTTGGTGCAAGAGGAGTTCCAGCAAAATCTTTGCATCACTTACTGAAAGAATTGGGCCTAAGCAGGTCTGCCGTCAATACATTTATGGAACGAGCTTCCAAGACGGCATTAACGGAATCATACAGTATTTGGTTGGGTAGGGAGAGAAGTAGAATGGTGGATGGTGAGCGTATTATCGCGCAATAGAAAAAAAGGAGGCCTCCTTTTCTTAAACCAGCCAATTGTCGGTCGCAAGCCCGAGACACCATTCTTCTCATCTCTTACCCACACACGATGGACCCGGCACCCGCACGGTGAATCCATGGAATGCTTAGAAATTTGTCTTCTTGTCTTGCTTTTTGTGAAAGTGTTTGGTAAGCAATTTTTTAAAACTAATGATAGATGGTGCTTTACGAATGTAAAGAGGTAGTCGGTTCCACCGGCGAGCTGCTGATACTGTATAAGAATCTGAACATCTGCTGGAAGAATGTGGCGGAATTTTAAGTTGGTTATTGGAGGATGATCGAAGAGAACAACTGTGTGTGTCACACAAAAATTGGAAACGATCTTTCAGGTAAGAGTCCTTACTTGATGTACTCGTCCTTGTTGTCGTTGTCCACCGGTATGTTGGCTCCGCCCGCCTTCAGCTCGCACTGCACCATCTTCCCGAACTGTTCCTCGTCCACGGAGAATGTCAGGTATAACTCTGAAGGATCGTTTTCCTATAAAACAATACACGCGAAACATTACCCAAAGTCGCCAAGGTTGTCAGTGTCGCCATTTCTAAAGACTAAAGTGATAAGTGGGTAGGTTTACACCTGCGCAGTTTCAGCCAACTTGTGACCACGGCTAATGGCTAAGAAGTATGTCTCTAAGGTAAATCACATAAAGACCCGTTCAAAATATAAAAATAATAGTTTATGAAACTGTTGCGTAATAGGGGGTATTATACACGAGTGTGTGTTTAAAAACCGAGCCGTGTAGGCGCACGCGATATGGCGGGCGCTGCCATAGACAAGTAAAAATTGGAATCAAAACTTTTTTGTAACGGAAGTAAGTGTTATATAATATGTGTGATTCTATTTTTAAAATAAAATATAACATTATTTTGTTAAAGAAAAAGTGTTATATTGTGATTCTATTTTTAAATTTCAGCTGTATGTTTATAAAGTATGTCAATATAAATTCGTTTTGAAGTTTGTAATTCGCATTATACAACATGAGAGAAGATAAAAAATATTATTGTACGCGAAAGTTTAAACAACACAATGGTTGCAAAATTTATTTTCAATTCAAAAACAAATTCGTGTAAGAGCTGGGTAATCGAATTTATCAAGAGTGTGGCGACCTACCTAAAACTAAATATTTCCTTTATGCATTATAAAAAATATATTAAAAATGCAATTTACCTTAATCCACATAAGCGAGTTGTAGTACTCGAGGTCGACGGACTCCATGTCCTGTAACTCTATCTGCTTGCTCAGCATCATCTTGTAGAATGGACGGATGAAGAAAGCTAAACAAAATAATACAAATTTCATCACCACAGCTGAAGCTTGCTTTAAGTGAGTGTAGCAATTTGAATCGATAGTGGCCAAGGCTACACGTTTTCGTTTGCAACCAACATTCTTTGCCTCACATATTTTTTTAAGAAAACAACGGAGTTCTTCGCGCCATTTTTGACAGACATGTCAGTGCAAGTTTTTGTTTTGTAAATTACTTTTCAGTGGATATTATTATCCAAAAGTGGTATTGTTTTGTTTAATAAAGTGCTACAATGTGAATAATTATGGAAAACGATACATTTAACGTTAAATATGGGGCACAAGTTGCAGTTTATTTTTTGCGGTTTTCCCGCGCTGTGAACTCCCATATTATTTCCGACGTGTTTGGGCTATAATGCCGCGAGTGACTCCAAGAAAAGCATTTAATTTTGCAACATCTGGAATTCGATGATAATCTCATTAACTCATAAAAAAGAAAGATATATTACGTCAGACTTGGCTGTATGGGCTAGACCCTTTGCCTTCCCTATCATCTCATTCATCATCCATCGGGAGAAGAGAACAAAAACAAACAATAAAACAACTGTCAAACTTCATTCCTGTCATAATACAAGAGGAAGGGTGAAAATGAAAAAGAAAAATGTGCCAGTTTTATCAGCGCTCCTGCGGCACTCCAGCGAACTACTAGTCTCTGATGATGATGCTCTCCGAGACACGGGAACGGTGGTATTGTAAATATATATACATATTTTCGGTACCTAGGTTTAGTTTTTATTTATAATATTTGTCTATAGGGAATATAAAATAGCAATTATCTACTGGCTGATAAAATTATTGTCCAACCATTGATTTCCTTAGGTGGCGCCATCTAGTGGCCTACTTCGGAACGACAGCTGCGGTTAAAGCCCTCTAGATGCAATTAGTCGTAATCTCTAAATAAAAAATAATCAGTTCATCGTACTGCTATCAGACCGCGTCGTGTCCACGTCTCCCGTCGGTGATCATCATCAGGACGTCTCCGAGTGTGCCGACTCAAACCCAAAACTATATAAACTTTTTTTGATAGTGCTGTGTTAATAAAGACAATCAAATCATATGTGAAAGAATACAGTTCATGTATCTGCTGGATTCTATCTGGAGGCTTCGAGGAGGAAGACAGGTGGCAGCCGGATCTAGGTGAGTAGACCATTCTTTTCCTTTCCCCTAAACTGTCTCCGTCAGCCTTCTTCCTACCTAATAGTTATATAGTGTAGTTAAGTAGTCACTTACCATCTAATAGCTTTCCATGGTATATTGCCATGCCAGCAACCCTGCCAATGAACTTGAAGTAGTTGAGATGTTCCTCGTTGCAGACCCCACTGATAGGATTAATCTGAAGAGTGTAGTTGTCCATGGCGGAGTATTCGAATAAACCGTAGTAAGGGTTAAACATCTCCTTCGACAAGAGGAAAAACCACTCGCGGGCCAAACCTCCGTAGTCTGAAACATATTTAAAGTATAATCACGACCGTATCCCTTTCGGGAAAGTCAACTTTACTATAGGCCCATCATGACAAGTCGCAAGCTCGTCTCTAACGTACCAACCTCGAGAAACAACACAAACAAATTAAATAATGTGTCCCGACCAGGAATCGCACCCGGTACCTTCGCGTCTAAATCCACGTTCTTCGCTAGACCATGGAGGCATTCTATATTCTTATATTTTTTCATTGCATTATGTAGAAGGGGTGGGCTTATTGCCGCTAGACATTCTCTGACAGCCAACCATAAGGACAATGTAGGAAGTTCAAGGTTTTCTTCAGATTACCATGTGTCAGAAATCATTAAAAAAAACACGTAATTTTTCATAGATTTTTCAAGTTTCAGTGTACTTTGTGAAATGTATAATCAACTTTCTAAAAAACTAAATTACGGACATATGGGACATATTTTGACTATCATATACCTTATTTTTAGACAGACAAAAATAACAAAATATTTATAATGATTTTATTTTAATTTACTAAACAAATAAAGAAATAAATATTTCCAGACAGGTCACACAGCGCCATCTAGTTTCCGTGGTAAGCTACGAGGCTTGTGTTACGGAAACTAGATGGTTGATAAACTACATATTATACTTTTTTTTGTAATTTTCATATTTTTGTTCATCCTGCCCATTCATTATTCATGATCCCCAAGGTTAGCTAGTGAAAAATACCCATTCTTACCCAGTCCGACTTCTGACTCAAACTCGACCCAGAGCTTGGTCTTGAGGAGGTCCATGCGGGTGACGGAGCTGATGATGCGGTAGGAATCCTCCAGGATGGAGTTTCTTCTCACTTTTATCTCGAATTTGTTAGGAGCGTTACTCTGAAATTGTTTTGTTCGGTTCATTATTCATCATATATGTACATTTAATAAACTATTGGGTTATGAAAGGGTTGTAGTTTGTATAAATATAAATTTAATAAACTATTGGGTTATGAAAGTTCTGTAGTTTTTGTAAATATATATATTTAATAAACTATTGGGTTTTGAAAGGTCGGTAGTTTGTGTAAATAAAAATTTAATAAACGATTGGGTTTTGAAAGGTCGGTAGTTTTTGTAAATATAAATTTAATAAACTATTGGGTTATGAAAGGTCTGTAGTTTGTGTAAATATAAATTTAATAAACGATTGGGTTTTGAAAGGTCGTTAGTTTTTGTAAATATAAATTAAATAAACTATTGGGTTATGAAAGGGTTGTAGTTTGTGTAAATATAAATTTAATAAACTATTGGGTTTTGAAAGGTCGGTAGTTTGTGTAAATATAAATTTAATAAACTATTGGGTTATGAAAGGTCGTTAGTTTTTGTAAATATAAATTAAATAAACTATTGGGTTATTAAAGGTCTGTAGTTTGTCTAAATATAAATTCGATAAACTATTGAGCTGTGAAATTATACAAACTTACAGGTTTACGCAGCTGACTCTTGAGGTATTCGTACTTTCTCTTGTAGTCTCTGGAGTAGGGGATGGCGGGACCCGCGATGGTGGGGTTGGACAGCCGAGGGTCTTCCCATTGGGTAGAACGAGAATCTGAAAACACAGTTGAAATTTATTTACTCAATAACAATTTTTGACGATAGATTTAACAGTCAAATTTGCATTAGTTGTAAAAAAGAAAACGACTAACAAAGGGAAACAGTAAATTTCAAACGCTATTAGAGGTGATATTCGTTACGAATAGTGAAAGATAACATATTGACATATCATGTACTACCTCTACGCCCATAGCTTGACTCAGGACAACTGTTCAAAGCCTTAAATCAATCTGTTTAAATCTTCTATTTTTATTGTTGATTTGTCTTATTGTCCTTTTCACTATCTCACCATTATTTTTTTAAAGTTCACTCAGAGTAGTATTTATTTATGTTGCATATTTATGTCCTTTTATACTTTATATTTTTTTAACTCGTATATATGTCAATTCAGTTACATATATGTCAACTCGTATATATGTCAATTCAGTTACATATATGTCAACTCGTATATATGTCAATTCAGTTACATATATGTCAACTCGTATATATGTCAATTCAGTTACATATATGTCAACTCGTATATATGTCAATTCAGTTACATATATGTCAACTCGTATATATGTCAATTCAGTTACATATATGTCAACTCGTATATATGTCAATTCAGTTACATATATGTCAACTCGTATATATGTCAATTTAGTAAAATTTATTTATTCTGCTAGTAGGCATAGTAGTCTTCAAATAAATTATTATAATATCAACCTTATTTTCTGGAGAAAAAGCTTGTATTTGGAGCAGCATATTACAACCCAAATAAAAATAATACAATATTAATCTTATAATTATAGCAGCTATAATGAGACATTGTCGCACTACGAGCTAAGTCAAAAACAATTATGAGGCTTTCACTTAAGATTATAGCTGCTGTAAAGTGGCATAATCATATTATATCTAGAACAAAAATAATTTTAAATGTCACTTAAATTATAGGTGCTGTAAAGTGGCATAATCATATTATATCTAGAACAAAAATAATTTTAAATGTCACTTAAATTATAGCTGCTGTATTAAGGCATTGTCATTCTACAAGCTAAGTCAAAAACAATTATGAGGCTTTCACTTAAGACCATAACTGCTGTAAAGTGACATTGTCACATTATATCTAGAACAAAAATAATTTTAAATGTCACTTAAATTATAGCTGCTGTATGAATGAACGCATTGTCAATCTACAAGCTAAGTCAAAAACAATTATGAGGCTTTCACTTAAGATTATATCTGCTGTAAACTGGCATTGTCATATTATATCTAGAACAAAAATAATTTAAAATGTAGTTTTAATTATAGCTGCTGTAATGAGGCATTGTCGTTCTACAAGCTAAGACAAAAATTATGAGAATGTCACTTAAGATTAGAATACAAATCTACATAAAGAGTGTAGTGTTTTCCAGTAACTTACTGTGGTCGATGAAAAAGATCCGACCGTCCACGTGCAGCCGCTCCTCCCAGCCCTCCGGCAGCGGGCCCAGCTCGTCCACTCCCAACTGTACCGCCGCCGCCTGAGGGAGACTAGATGCTGAACCTAAGAAAAATCCTAACTTAATAACGAATCTATTAAGACGCTTTTGCATACCTCTTTATTTTTATTCTAGATATTGTTTATATTTATTATATTTATATTAGTTAGGCGCGGTGGTGGCTCGGTTGTAAGAACGCGTTTAGGGAATCCTACAGAGGTCGATTCGAACACACCCGGCATGTACCAATGAGAAATACACTTTTCTTACGTACTGCAGTCATAGATTTACAACTGCCTCGGAGAGCACGTTAAGCCGTCGGTCCCGGTTCCACTAATACCAACTTGTGGAATCGTTAATAAATTGTCATAAAAAAATTACATTATATCCTCGCCAAGCCGTCTGGAGCGTGGCGAGTGTAGGCCAAATTCTCCAGATATATGTTCTGGAAGGCCCATCTCCAGCAGAGAAGGTCTAGGACTATATGTTCCAGGAAATGTAATGAAAAATACTTTATTTTGTTGTTTAAAATGATAGTAAACTTCACTATTTGTATTGTTAGCACTCACCAGAACAGCACAAATGCACAAAATCTAACAATCTATGCCTGAACTGGTAACAAAACATTGTACATTGTTACTCATGTTTGCCAACAACAAAAACGTTTTGTTTATAACAACTATGGACGCGTACTAATTGTTTATTTATAATCTTTGCATCGTGAAAAAGGGTATAAGTCCAAACGAGGTAATTATGAGCTATAATGAAAAGACAATAGTTTGAATTATATTAATCTTGCGATATTAGATTGCGAAATGAAAGAAGAATGTGCAGAAAAAGGACTTCGTTTGATTACGACAAAAATTAAGGTATATATAAATAAATATTTATTTAAATAAATTAAACTGCCACCGTGGTCTAGCGGTTAAGTCCGTGGATTTAGACTCGGAAGTACCGGGTTCGATTCCTGGTCGGGACACAAAAATATTAATGTAAATAAATAAAAAATAATATTTAATTTATTTGTGTTATTTGTATTATAGAGTTTGGTACACTGGAGACATCGACGAGCTTGCCACTTGTCATGATTGGCCTATAGTAAAGTTGGCTAAATGTGAACCCGCTTATTTATAAGCGTGGTTTCTAACCACCCCGAGAGGGAAACGGTCTTGATGATACTTTACTTTATTTAAAACTTTATTGCAGATAAATATACAAAGGCGTGACGTAATGTCGCTTGACATTCTCTGCCTGTCAGACCTTCAGGATAACGAGAACATTTATGTGAGGTAGGTGCAATATTTCAATTGAAATTAAATACTACTGTTTGAAAAAGTAAGTATGACAAACGTGACAAAAAAGATAAAATATTCGTTTTACCGCACACAACAGAAAAAGTTTTTTGCGATAGTATTCAATCCTCAGTCGGTCCAGTAGACGTTTGATCCTTATAAGAAACAGGATCGATTGGCATCAAAAACAGTTTATGTGTAAAATTACCATTTTCTTGCTGACTGTACATTAGAATGTCTCAAAAAGTTTTCTTGTAACGGTAATAATATATACTGATGAACGGTGCTTGCCTGATCACCACGACCGGGGTGGTCAGAACCCACGCTTTTACAAGGAGCTAGTTCACATTTAGCCAAATTAACCATAGGTCATTCATGACAAGGCGCGGTGGTGACTCGGTTGTAAGAACGCGTTCCTTAAATCCTACAATGGTCAATTCAAACCCACCCGGCATGTACCAATGAGAAATAATCTTTTCTTACGTATTGCAGTCGTAGATTTACAACACCACCGTTTCCGTGCCTCGGAGAGCACGTTAAGCCGTTGGTCCCGGTTCTACTAAAACCAACTTGTGGAATCGTTAATGAATTGTCATCAAAAATTGACGTCATATCCTCGCCAAGCCGCCTGGCCAGCGTGGCGAGTGTAGACCAAATTCTCCAGATATATGGAAGGCCCATCTCAGTGGAGTCTAGGAAGCTGTATTCTAGGGGCTGTAATGAATGAATAACCAGAAATCGAACTCGATTCTAAATTCACGGACTTAACCGCTAGACTACAGAAGCAGTTAGGTTAGTAGTTATTCCACAAATCTACACAAGTGAATCTGAATATCTGCTAGAAGAGTGTTGAGGTAGAGAGTTATTTATTACGAGAAGAACGGAATGGCGAGTCATACAACTATTCGAAACGATCTCTCAGGTAACGAGGAGCCATGGGGTAGTTGAGAAAGTCGTAAATTGAGGTGAGAGCTTGGAGATGTCTGCGAAATCGGATATTAATCCATTTTATTTGAATACAAAGGACATGATCATAGTAACACAGGCCAAATACATTTTTTTTTTTTATACGGAGCACGACATGTAACATCGCGCCCGCCTGATGGTAAGCGGTACGCGAGGTCCAAGAATGGGAGCAACTGACGCCAGCCTCAGACGACCGACATCAGTCCCTACCACTATGCCGGCCTATAAAGAGGCTTTTTCACACTTCGTTTGAAGGACTCTAGGTTATAGGAGTGGGGAAACACACTGGCTGGGAGAGCATTCCACATCTTCAGCGTGCGACAGATGTAAGAGTCTCCAAATTTGTATGTACGCGTAGGGATAGTGGCTACGGTATGTGGATGCATATTTTGGCCTGTGCGAGTGGTTCGGTTGCGGAATAGAGAAGAAGGGATAAGGTTGTGGAACTCTTCAGAACATAGCGAATCCGCAAGTTGAGAAGACGATTGGTTGAGCTTCTAGGAGTGGACTGTATATTTTTAATTAAGAAGAATTATAATAGCTCGGTGGTTTTACTGCATCTAATTCTGTGTTGCTTACGTTTAGGGCTATCCCTGATTCACATCTAAGCTAGGAGATGATGAACGTGCTGAAATAAGTAGACAAAGGCATACGACTTGGGGGAAAAAAGATAGGTACTCACAGATCTCGAAGCACACTATTTCCAGCTTGGCCAAGCACTGCACTTTACACAAAACTTCAATTATTATTATTATCTAGTCTTTTGGTTGGATACACGTATTTTCGCCATGCAAGCTCGGGCATGCGAAACGTCAGTTTATCACAGCTAGACACGACTAGCTCGCATCGCGGTCGCGCAGATACAACAGTGACGTTAGTGGGTGTCACTTTTTTGGTGTAGGGAAAGAATAAGCAACTTGAGGAATCTGGATAGGATACCAAGCCGTAACAACGATCAAGTTTATTAAAATCACAAAGATTTTCAAATATTTAGAGCTATACCCCTTTGCATCGGATGTCGGAATGTAGTGCAGACGATGTGACGTACATATACATATTTAGATTACATTTTTATCGTACATTAGCTGTTTGATATCGGCCAAGATAACCCGTCAAATACTTCCCCAACAGATCTCTAGTTAATACATAGTTTAAAACAAAATAATATATTTTTAAATGCCATGATTGTCGAAGCACTTTACAGCAGATTTTTAACTACCTAGGTGGTATATATTTTTATTATTTATTTTTAATAATGATTTTAGTTTTAGGTTTTACATTAAATAGCTATTTTGTTTAACATTTATATCCTTAGTTTTAAAGGTCATTGTACAGAATACATTAGCCCCAAACACGTAATTTATTTATATAATATATGTTCATAACCGAGTTGGGGATCATTAAATTCCAAGTGTTGCAGAATTTAATGCTTTTTATTTCGCCCAAACACGAAGGGTATACGGGAGTTCACAGCGCGGGAAAACCACAAAAAACAAAGTGTTACTTCTGCCCCATATAAATATTTCCAGACAGGTCACACAGCGCCATCTAATTTCCGTGGTAAGCTACGAGGCTTGTGTTACGGAAACTAGATGGTTGATAAACTACATATTATACTTTTTTTTTTGTAAATATATACAAATTATACATATAAACACCCAGACCGAGACAAATTATACAATGTACAACTTGCCCCCGGTGGGAATCGAATCCACGACCTCCCGAGTTCACGGCAACGTTTGTTACCACTCACTAGACCACGGAGGCGGTCAATATACTCGTGTCAGATTAGAGTCAAATTTATCTTTATCCATAATTATTCACATTGTAGCACATTATTACACAAAATAACACCACTTTTGACTAACAATATCCACAGTAAACTAATTTACAAAACAAAAAACTTGGACTTGACATGTCCGTGCCAAATGGCGCGAATAACTCCTTAGTGGCATCCAACATTGCCAATTGAAATTTTTATTCACATTTTATTTCTTTAATATTTTTTATAATGGAACTGACAAGGCCCATTTACAGCCAATTCAGCCAAACCTTAATTTAGCCTAAGTATTGACTAGTATTGTTTCTTTATTTTTTTTCTTTTTTCATTGTTCTGTATTTAATGTAAATTAGAACGTAACCAAGTGTTCCGATAGGTCCCTATAATGTTAAATAAAAAATAAAAAAAGTCATAATATCCTTTATATATAAACCTATTACAGGCATTTGTGACGTCATTATTTAAATTATTTTGAATGATTCTACTCTTGCTAGTGAAAGACTAAGCAGCAAAGTGGTCCAATGAGTAAGCTGTTAGCAGAAGACCAGCAGCTTAGCAGATGCCAGTGACCTGTTAATGTTTAATCTGACTGAGAAAGGAATCTGCTAGAAAAACTCACCTACGAGGGGCGTTCAAAATATTCTCGGTATTGATACGTTACAACCTCTTTTATATATATATTTGTTACTGGCCGCTAAGATTCATCCATTGACATTAAAAAAAAGTAAAATTGGAACCGAGATGTTCTTTTGTTTTTCTGCAATTGCCGAACAAACATGAACACCATGAGCGAATTAACAATTTTAACGAAATTAGAGCACCGATCCGTCATAAAATTCTTGACAAAACAGGGTAAAAATCAAAAAACCATAAAAGAGGAAATGGATTGTGTTTACCGTGAGTCTGCTCCTTCTTTATCTACTATTCAAAAATGGTCAAGCGAATTTAAGCGTGGAAGGGAGAGTATTGAAGATGACCCTAGACCTGGCCGGCCTGTAGTGGCTACCTCACAAGAAAATATTGATAAAGTGGAAAAACTTATATTGGAAGACGGCCGAGTGAAGGTAAAATCTATAGCTCAAGTAACCAATCTCTCTATTGGTACCGTACATGACATTATACATGACCATCTTAATATGTCAAAAGTAAGTGCAAGATGGGTTCCGCGAATGCTGACGCTTCTTCAAAAGGATATGCGTGTGGCTTGCTGTTCAGATTTTATCGACCTGTGTGGTGAAAATCCCGATGAGGTGCTGCAAAAAATAGTTACTGGAGATGAAACCTGGGTTCATCATTATGACCCAGAGAGCAAACAGGAGTCCATGCAGTGGCACATTAAGGGTTCAGCTCATCCCAAGAAGTTCAAGGTAATCCCGTCAGCTGGCAAGGTCATGGCCACAATATTTTGGGATTGTGAAGGAGTTTTGCTTATCGATTATAAAGAAAAAGGTGTAAATATCACAGGGCAGTACTACGCTAACGTTATACGTCAATTAAGAGATGCGATCAAAGAAAAGAGGCGAGGAAAGTTAACCAAAGGTGTTCTGCTTCTGCATGACAACGCCCCTGTCCATACTGCTCATATTGCCAAGGCAGCTATTGTTGAATGTGGGTTTGAAACTGTTACTCATCCACCCTATAGTCCGGACTTAGCCCCAAGCGACTTCTTTTTGTTTCCCAATCTTAAAAAGGATCTGCGTGGAAATAAATTTTCTGACGATGAAGCGTTGAAGACGGCCGTGGAGGAGCATTTTTACACCAAAGATAAAAAATATTTTTATGAGGGATTAAAAAAAATAATTGATCGATCTTATAAGTGTATGAACATAGGGGGGGAGTATATTGAAAAATAAAAATATCAAACTTTTCGTACTTGTTTGTTTTTATCCACATACCGAGAATATTTTGAACGCCCCTCGTATATCAAATGTAACAAATACAGAATTACATAACAACAATAAATAAATATATTCAAAATTCACCTGTAAGAATATAATACCTGGTACAGTCACTAATGGTATTATTAATGACAATTTATTAACGAATTCAAAAGTTAGTATTAGTGGAACCGGGACCGACGGCTTAACGTGCTCTCCGAGGCACGGGAACGGTGGTGTTGTAAATCTATGACAAATATACGTATGGAAAGTGTTATAGAGGACAATCGTTATAAATATTCTTGCTATATTTTTATTTATTTATTTATTTATTTCAAAACTTTATGCAGACTTAATGCCGCCAGGCATTCTTACTAGTCAACCTTAGGGACAATTTAGAGCATTTGTTATGTGAGGCAGGTGCTAAATATAATAGTAGCATTTAGGTCTGTGAAAAAAACAAAATAAAAAAAACTTAAATACTAAATCTAATATACTATATACAAAACTATATACTAATCAGTAGGTATACACTAAATAGACTACATACTATCATTACATATAAATAGAATACATACACATTTATACAATAAATAAATATTTCCAGACAGGTCACACAGCGCCATCTAGTTTCCGTGGTAAGCTACGAGGCTTGTGTTACGGAAACTAGATGGTTGATAAACTACATATTATACTTTTTATTTTTGTAAATATATACATATTATACATATAAACACCCAGACCGAGACAAATTATACAATGTACAACTTGCCCCCGGTGGGAATCGAACCCACGACCTCCCGAGTTCACGGCAACGTTTGTTACCACTAGACCACGGAGGCGGTCAATACAATATCACATACTTACATATTTATATAATACGTACAGTTACTGGGAGCTATTTAGGAAACGTGCAAAGACCATATTTTTTTGTCTAAAATGAAATATGAAAGTGATTATCACCACTCCGAAATGTTCGTGATTTTATTTCCTAGAAAGTTGATATATACTGTGCGAGCGAGAGAGATGCAAAGCTTAACCCTTTTAAAACTATGCCCAATCGGATTCAAATAAACAAGTACCTATTTAATAAATTAGCGTAAATAAATAGTGCATGTACTTTATTTAAGAATATATTAATTTATAAATAACTGCCTCCGTGGTCTAGCGGTTAAGTCCGTAGATTTACACTCAGAGGTACCGGGTTCGATTCCTGGTCGGGACACAAAAAATATTTATTAATGTAAATACATTGTACATTTAATTAATATTTAATTTATTTGTGATATTTCTCTCCTTTGGTACGCTGGAGACATCGACGAGCTTGCCACTTGTCATGATTGGCCTATAGTAAAGTTGGCTAAATGTGAATACGCTTATTTATAAGCGTGGTTTCTGACCACCACGAAAAGGAAACGGTCGTGATGATACTTTACTATTTATAAATTTAAAAAAAAAACAATAACATACAAGTAAACAGAATAACATACAAGTCAAAGTCAAAATATTTTTATTCACGTAAACTTATTTCAGGCATTTATGAAACGTCATTAATTTAATTATTTTGAATGATTCTACTCCTGCTAGTAGAAGACTAAGCAGCAAAGTGGTCCAATAAGTAAGCTGTTAGCAGAAGACCAGCAGCTTAGCCTTACGTAAGCTTAGTCAAACGTAAGGCCATACAAAGTCATCACAAATTATATTATATGCTTTTTATAGAATGTGAAATGCTTTGTCAGTTAATTTATTAAAACTATAATAGGGTTATGAAAAACATACCTGTTCTAGGGTCTATCCATGTGGTGGTCTTCTGGTTGTGGTCTATGAAGAAGATCCTGCCGTTTGGTGCCTTCTGGATACTCCAACCAGCTGGAAGACCTGCACAACATACAACAATTGAACACAACATATGTGTACAACATCACAATATCTCTGTACAACATCACAATATCTCTGTACAACATCACAATACCTCTGTACAACATCACAATATCTCTGTACAACATCACAATATCTCTGTACAACATCACAAAATCTCTGTACAATATGACAATATCTCTGTACAACATCACAATATCTGTGTACAACATCACAACATCTGTGTACAACATCACAATATCTCTGTACAACATCACAAAATCTCTGTACAATATGACAATATCTCTGTACAACATCACAATATCTGTGTACAACATCACAACATCTGTGTACAACATCACAATATCTCGGTACAACATCACAACATCTGTGTAATACATCACAATATCTCTGTACAACATCACAATATATGTGTGCAACGTCTTAATATCTGTGTATAACGTTACATTATCTTATTATCATTATCGGTGTCCTATGTGCATCCCTCACTATCCGCAATTGCAGCAACATCCTATTTCACTTCCCTCATCATGTAAGTAGATTTATATTGTTGTGTATTTATATTCGTAGTCTAGCCGTTAAGTCCATGGATTTAGACTAGGAGGTAACGGGTGGTCGGGACACAAAAATATGTATTAATGTAAATAAATACATTAAATTAATATTTAATTTATATGTGATATTTCTCGAGTTTGGTACGATGGAGACATCGAAGAGCTTGCCACTTGTCATGATTGGCCTATAGTAAATTTGGCTAAATGTGAATCTGCTTATTTATAAGCGTGGTTTCTGACCACCCCGAAAGGGAAACGGTCGTGATGATACTTTACTTTTTAACCTATGTATATAGCGTATTTATGTATATGTATTAGTAGTGTGCAATTAAGTTTTAAAATAAATAAATATATTTACCATCAGCGCTGGGCATATTTTGACTCTGAGTACTGCTGGCGCTGCTACTTCTACTGTCAGTCGAATGGTCGGTGTCATCCTGCAAATATACAAACATATACTACGCTACAAGGTGCCTTGATACTCAACTATATCTCAATCAATTGATATATTTTTATAGTAACATGTATCTAGAATAAGACAACTAGGGCGCTTCCCACCATGTTGTGACGACAGATTATCGTGTCGTTTTCAACTTTACACGACTTCTGTCATTTATTTATTTCAAAACTTTATTGCACAAAGTACAAAAGGCGGACTTAATGCCAGTAGACATTTTCTGACAGCCAAACCTTTGGGACTAATTAGAACAACTGTAAGTGCAATGAAAGTATAAGTGACACATCAATTATATATGTATAAATACTTATGTCATAAACTTACTTATATATAATCTACTTATAAATATACTAAATACTAATACATACACAATAATAAACATACATATACAACTTACAAATTTTGTTTGGAGCTATATGGAAAATGTGAGAACAACAGTTTTTTAAATGATGATCTGTTAGATGCCTGCCTTATGGTAATAGGTAGATTGTTTACAGATTTGTAGCAACAACCGCAAAGGAATTTGAAACAAATCCGGAATGATGAGATGGAACGGAAATAAGTGAGTTGGGGGAAGATCAGAGATTTATCATGAAAAGAGGAGAGATAAGCGAATTTGTCATTGAGGTATTTTGGTGTCGCAGGCTCATTTAAAACAGAGTAAAGGAGACAGAGGACTCTAAGATTCCTGCGACAACGAATTGGCAGCCACATCAACCAAAAAAATACTTAAGAGCGTTTAACGCTAGCCCCTCTCACTCGCACGATGCAACATTTTAACCATTATTCAAATCTGAGTGTACTTTTTAAAAATGTAGTCTACTATGAAAAAAATTGCGGACTCTTTGAGATATATTAGAAAGGGCAAAGGACGAAAACCAAATGCAAGCCCATCTCGATCCTTGGCGCCGCATCAGACTGAAAAAAATCTCATGGATACATTTGAACATCATTATAGGATCCCAGATGAACTAGCTGTATCAGCCTATAGGCCAGACATATTAGTGTTTTCTCGGAACTAGAAAATAGTTATCCTAATTGAACTTACCGTTCCGTGGGAATTAAATATTCCAAAAGACCACAACATGGAATAAATATTATCTCACAGAAGAAATGATCAGGAACGGGTTTAAGATTAGCTTTACGCAGTGGAAGTTGTTGCGAGAGAAGTTCCAGCAAAATCTTTGCATCGCTTACTGAAAGAATTGGGCCTAAGCAGGTCTGCGGGAGATACATTTATGGAACGAGCTTCCAAGACGGCATTAACGGAGTCATACAGTATTTGCTTGGGCAGGGAAAGGAGTAGAATGGTGGATGGTGAGCGTATTATCGCGAAATAAAAAGGGAGGCCTCCTTTTTTAAAACAGCCTATTGTCGGTCGCAAGTCCGAGACACCATTCTTCTTATCTTTACCCACACACGATGGACCCGGCACTCGCACGGTGAATCCATGGAATGCTTGGAAATGTGTCTTCTCTAATCATAGATTACTTTGAGTAAAACTCTTTGGTATTTTTAAAACAAGGTGTGAAAGTAGAAATATGTTTAAAATGACCGTAATTTTATTTCCTAGGAAGTTAATAGACATTTTTCAAATCTAACTTAAATAATCTTTAAGAATGCTGCATTGTTAAGCGCTCTTAACAGTTTATCGTCATAGTCGTACTTAATCTCTACGATCTCTTATATGTATCCCGCGTACGCACCTGAACGTCAGATTTGCGACACGTACAACATTGAACGTGATATTAAGTAAATTCCGCGCCGCCTTCAAAGCCAAAATCAAATAGCTGCAATTTACGGTTTAGTCAGTTTGCTTCGGAGTTCACCTAACAGTTTTAATGCATTCAAAAGCTGTTGCTTATATATCTCGCCAAGGTGATATAATAAATAATAATAAATAAATAATTAATATTTCCAGACAGGTCACACAGCGCCATCTAGTTTCCGTGGTAAGCTACGAGGCTTGTGTTACGGAAACTAGATGGTTGATAAACTACATATTATACTTTTTTTTTTGTAAATATATACATATTATATATATAAACACCCAGACCGAGACAAATTATACAATGTACAACTTGCCCTCGGTGGGAATCGAACCCACGACCTCCCGAGTTCACGGCAACGTTTGTTACCACTAGACCACGGAGGCGGTCGATTTGTTACGTTATCGCACAAAGGGTGCACTGTTGTTCACACTGAAAAATATTCTGGTGTCGGATATAATTTTAATTGCTTCTACTCTATTACTGTATTACTTACAGATGCTCTCAATGTCCTGCAGAGGCGGGGTATTCGAATAGTGGACGATACTACAGTGTCTAAAACTCTCGAATTCGCCCAGATGTGGCCTCCCTAAGCGTGTTCTACAAGCTATACTACGGTGAGTGTTCAGAAGAGTTCCACAACCTTATCCCTTCTTCTCTATTCCGCAACCGAACCACTCGCACAGGCCAAAATATGCATCCACATACCGTAGCCACTATCCCTACGCGTACATATAAATTTAGAGACTCTTACATCTGTCGCACGCTGAAGATGTGGAATGCTCTCCCAGCCAGTGTGTTACCCCACTCCTATAATCTGGAGTCCTTCAAACGAAGTGTGAAAAAGCATCTTTATAGGCCGGCATAGTGGTAGGGACTGATGTCGGTCGTCTGAGGCTAGCGTCAATTGCTCCTATTCTTGGACCTCGCGTACCGCTTACCATCAGGTGGGCGCGGTGTCACATATCGTGCTCAGTATTAAAAAAATAAAATAAAAAAAATGTGCTGCCATCTCTGTCCTTTCTCTTTGAAAACTCTCTCTCTCTTAAATCAATAAGTTATACAGTTCCATACAAATACGAGACACGACGCTTTAGACGACACGATAACCTGTCGTCAGAACATAGTGGGAACGCGCCTTAACTTTGACACAAAAGTCGTATAGATATAGTCTATGAGGACTATTACTGTAAAATACCTTAATTATTTAATACATGTTGTTCCCGATACAAAAATCTTTTTTTAGATAATTTACAACGAATATAAATTCATGCAAACATTCACATTACACTAAAACTCGACTATTTACAAAATGCACAATAAATACAGTTTCAAAAACATACAAGAAACTATTTCATAATTTCGTAGGTAACAATAATAGTAAAAAAAAGTAAAGTATCATCACGACTATATCCCTTAAGGGGTGGTCAGAAACCACGCTTATAACAAAGTGGATTCACATTTAACCAACTTTACTATAGGCCAATCATGACAAGTGGCAAGCTCGTCGATGTCTCCCTGATTCCGTGGTTAAGACTGTGGAGGTACCGGGTTCGATTCCTGGACCGGACCCAATAATATTTATTAATTTAATTTATTTGTGATATTTCCCGAGTTTGGTATGCTAGAGACATCGACGAGCTTGCCACTTGTCATCATTGGTCTATAGTAAAGTTTGCTAAATGTGAATCCGCTTTGTTATAAGCGTGGTTTCTGACCACTCCTAAAGGGATACGGTTGTGATGATACTTTACTCTTTTTTTTTGCTATTATTGTTACTTACGAAATTAGGAATTGACTACCGGAGCATACACTATCAGTTTCCGAAAGGATGCTGCTGATACTACTCGTGATTGGCTGAAATAACAATATGAAAAACTAACCAATCACGTAGCGTATAATCGTAACAAGATGTTAAGCATGGATTATTTTTATCATCCTTTGGCAATCTGAGAGTAATTATTTCTATATGCAGGAACACTAAATAGCCCATTTTACAGGTAAAATACATGCGTACATCTAAACTAAAGCGTATATTTAAATTCACTAAGAACATTATGAGCCGTGGTGGCTTGGTTGTAAAAAATTTCCTTAAAATTCAAAATAGGTCGTACAAACTTTTCTACGTACATTTGTCATGCATAGATTTACAATACCACTGTTCCCGTGCCTGGGAGATAGATAGATAGATAGACAAATTATTTATGGCACAGAAAACATTTTACAGTACATAGGCGAGCTTAATGTCTAAAAACATTATCTAACAGCTAACCTTTGGGAGATGTGAGCAGGGATTGTGGCACAAACAACAATATAGAAAATCCCAGCCCAATACATAAATATGCACACAAAGACAATAAACATAATTTACCAAGTAACCATAAACAAGCAACATAGCGACACGTGAATCAACAATCCTAAAGCAAAAATAGTTACAAAGCTTTGTTATATAACTTGGGCGCGTTCCGTTCATAGAAATTACCAGCGGCGCTGGCATAAAATGCTAGCGTGATTCCCATTATATTAACCTTTCCATTAAAAATAAAACGGAAATGTTAACATCAAAAACCTTAATTTTAACAATGCTACTTTTTGGTGGTTTGACAAATGGACAAACGTCAAATCTAAACTGCACAACTTGACGACTTTTTTATTTTTTCAAAATGTGCTTTAAATTGTTTATATTCAAAATATTTTAGATTTTTATGGGGTATTATTTTAATTCTATTTTTAAATATCGTGTTTGAATCTTCGCTCGAAAACGCAGCATTTGCAAATGGCTGCCGGATGACGTCACGTAATAGTAAATAAACAACTTATTTACGATACTATTTGCTTCCATTATATACATTTTGCTTTTACTTTGTCATCATCATCATAAGCCTGAGTCTCTCCACTGCTGAATATAGTCCTCCCCCAAGGCTAATCCCCCAACAGCGACCTACCTCAGGTCATCAGTCCATCTCAGGTCGTCCTACTCTGCGTCTTCCAGTACGTGGTCTCCACTGCAGGACCCGTTTACTCCATCGTTCATCAGTTCTACGACAGACGTGTCCACAGCCCATTGCCACTTCAACTTGCTTACTTTGAAAGATAACTTCTTTGACGAATGTCAACGTTTCTGACTTTATCTTTCAGAGAAATCCCGAGCATAGCTCTCTCCATAGCTCGCTGAGCGGCCTTGAACTTATGCATCAGACCCACTGTCAGTGTCTACGTCTCTGCTCCATATGACATGAAGAAAGAAGAACGCACTGGTTGAAAACTTTTGGTTTGGTAACTTCCCGAATGCAGCCCATCCCAGCTGAATGCGTCTGTCGGCTTCTTTACTCAAGTTGGCTACTTTGTGCTTACAACTTAATTAAGCAGATTTACTTCGTATGGCAGTTTACAATATTTCCTATTAAGTGACGTAACTCTCGCTGACTAATGTTCCAATAAATGATTTCGTTAAATAAAAATGAGATTTTAGGTACTCTGTTAAAATAAAGATTGTAATAAAACAAAAAACACATATTTTTTACAATATTCACTACCCTATTTGGTTGGTTTGCATTTTCTGTATCAATAAAATAATTAAAACCGTTCCATTTATCAAAGCTAACGAATCTAAAAAAAGTAACACTGTTTAATTGAAACGGTTGGTGGCGCAACTTTTAACCGAAACGGTCTTTTATTAACAAAACTGACTATTCTTCAAGTGAATTGTTTTTGAAAAAGAGCTATTAATACCTAAAACACACTTTGTTGTTTTCACATTTTGTTTGTGTATTTTAAATATTATTAGCATTAAGTATATTGTTTTATGATGATAGGTTAATTAATTGGTTAGCCTTTATTTATAAACTTTATAACTATTTTAACTAAAACTGGGCCTAATCCCATTGAGTTATGGTATTATGATTACTTCACCGATGTATTTTTTTTAATATACAGTTTTAAACATTTTATTTTATTTTATTTAAAAAACTAGTCGACGTCTCTGGTGACCCACGGGCTGGCAGCTTCCTCGCTGAAAAGATTAGTATTGAAATTCAACGAGGAAATGCTGCCAGTGTTTTGGGCACCATGCCGCTGGACAATGGCCTGGAGGAAATTTTTATATTATAAGGTATGTATATTTTTTTTTTTTATTATATTTAATTTGTTATTTAGATTTAGTTTATTTTTTTAGGTTAATTATTATATTGTAATTCTTTTATATTGTTTGTATATTACTTCGAATAAAAATATATTTTTATTTCCGTTATTGTGCAAATTAAAGGAAGACACTGTCTCCTGAAATACTAGAGACTGATGCGTCCATTACTCTCATCCTTGGCCTCGCGTACCTCATACATATCATAATCCCAGTTTAAAAGGAAAAACATTTTTTTGTGATCAGACACGACATGGTCATTTCATTCAAATTATTTCATTTTAGATTTTGTATAATAAGCATAGGTTAACTGTTCCGAATGTATCTTGTATGGTTTTTAAGACAATAAAATTTATTATTATTATTTGGCGGTGGACATTGTAATTTAGCAACAATAAATAAATATAAGTTAAATGGATAATATCATATCTCTACCCCGAACTCTTTGATTTTCTAAAATGTAAATGTGTATATTTAGTAAAGATGCTTTTAAGTTGAATGTGGCATAAAGTCGAGTAACATCCAATTATAAGTTAGTCTGAAGCAACGGTCTCATGAACTTCACACTTAGTTTATATTTTTTATAGATTTGGTTTGGTTTTATATTGTTCTATACTCTATATATATATATATCTGTTAATTCCATTATTAACTTTACATATTATAATATTTTAAGTTGTATATTTTATTTGCTTTGTATTTAACGGTTAGGATTAAGTTTAATTTAAGTTGTTCGCTTTTGTTGATTTTACTATTTAATTTCGCTTGTAATGTATTGTATAGTACTTACATCATAATATTTATCGGAACTATAGGTTTTCTTTTAATTTGTTAATTTATTTTTGTACTATGTTTTTAATAACCAATGTTGCATAAAATCTTACTAGTCAAAATTAAAGGCCCAGTATTAATAACTAAAAATAGGTTACAAGTGATAAATAAGGCTAGTGAGAGAGTTATGAGAGTTAGTTGTGTGAAGGCGTGACGTCACAAGTCGGTAACAATCCCCCAAAGCACGGATATACACACTTAGCCTGGCTCGATCCACACCGCACTCGGACTCTCACAAATCTGTACATACACAAGTGTAACGCAACGATATCTTAACATTAACGACAACCAAAAATATGGCTGGATTTTACACCTACTTAACTAAACAGGAATAAACCCGAAAACTTCACCAGTCGACAGTGTCGGAAATAACGATCAAAATTCGGAAAGTAATGGCCAACGTCAAACTTCTACTACTGGAATTGAAATAATAGGTTTTTAAAAAATAACTCGACATGGATTGAACCATCCGATACTAAATTATTTAAAATAATTCTACTGCTGCTAGTGGAAGACTAAGCAGAAATTCAGTCAATAAACAAGCTGTTATCAGAGGACCAGCAACTTAACAGATTCCAATAACCTGTTATTGTTTTATCTGAGCAAGGAAAAGGGTTCAAGACTTTTAAATTAATTAAAATTTGAATTTGTTTAACCTAACTCTTAACCGTTGCGTTACACGTGTCGGAGACGCTTACCTCGTCCCCAGCTGAGCTGGTCGTGATCTGGCGCCGTCTGTTCCGGGGGGAAGTCCCGGCCGGCGTGCTGAAGTGGTTCTCATCAAACCTCAACACTTCCTCCATACTGTCCATACTGGCCTCTACTCCATTCTCAGAACTATCAACTACTGTGGCATCATTATCAATAACTTCTGGAGTAATTTCTATTTCTATTGTCGGGACTGTATTATCCTCTTGTCTATTTTCTTGTATAATATCATTTACGGCTTCTATAGTAATAGCTTCTCCGTTAGTTGTCTCAACTGTGTCATTTACGGCTTCTATAGTAATAGCTTCTTCGTTAGTTGTCTCAACTGTGTCATTTGTATTATCGTTGTTATCGTTAATTACATTAGGATTATCTTCAACTACAACATCTGATATCTCGGGCTCTACCTCCGATTCAGGTCTAATGCTCTCATTAGCACAGACTACGTCATCGTCCTCCTGACTTAGGGAGTGTCTTAAAGTAGTATCACAGGGGTTACTTAAGCTATGTCTTCTGAATAAGGTCGGCGATCTCAGCGGCGTGGAGTAAGGGGTGGGCTCCATAGAGTTGGTTTCCGAACGTTCCTGTTAAATTACAAATTATTGATGAAACCCACACCTGCTTCGGTGTCGGGTTTTGACGCGGGTTCGATTTCCACTGGGATATAAATAATACTAATTGTGTATTGCAAGGATTTCCCGCGTAAAGTTGGCTAAATGTGAGCGTGTATTTTGGACCACCTCTTATTATTTTTTAGAGAAAATGACGACAGCGAAGTGCTATGAAAATTGTCTATAACTTATGGACAACACACAATTGCTGCCTTTTTTCTATTTTATGCAAGAAATATACTTATGATTTATTTTCTTTTTTGGTGCACAATAAGTCGTACAGATTTATCTTGTCGTTCTGAATGAAGTTAGTGGCAGTTAATTAGTGTTATGTTTGTCAGTGTGCGTGTTTAGTTCATGACACGTGGTTTTTTATTAAATAATACTCAAAGCCCATGCTGCGATGCTGAAGTTCGTGCAATTTTAGTAGTAACACATAATGAGTGAATTTTAATGTATTATGATTGAAAACACAATATTTTAGTAAAACACAATTATTATAAATTACATCCATATTTTACAAGATAATGCCAAAATTGCGCGAATCACATAACTTCTAACATTTAAATAAATAATAATAAAATCTAAAATCTATAATTTTAGATAAAATTGCAATAAATGAGTACTAACACCACACACGTACATATAATATAGAAAACACCATGCCGTATACATGCAAAATTACTATTATCGTAATTTAGAAAAAAATAAGCAATAGCTACTTTAAGTGTTAATAATATCAGTATTTTTATGATCTGACAAAAATTGAAGCTGAGAAATAAATATATGATAAATAACTGTAAAAATCGCTGCAAAAAATATAATCTAACAGCATGAAAGCTAAAATCTATAAAAAAAAGTTCAATTTAGGATTAAATACGCTTTAAGTCCCTCTGATTTTGTTAGACTTTAAGAAGATATTCAAAAATAAAATTTGTTTGTTTTTAAAAATCAAATCTTAATAATTTATTTGCTAAAATTTATTTTACAACAGTTTCATGACCAATATTTTATTTTATGCACTACGAGTAGAATACACAAATGAAAAAATTAGTTTTTGTAAACACGCAATAAATTGTGAAATAAGATAGTATTTGTTTATTATCAATTTGGTCATAATAACTTTGACAAAAAAGTAAAAAAAAGTAGTAAGTTTCAGAGGTTATTAAATTTTATTCATAAACTTTTTCCTGTATTCTTTGCCTATTTCAGTCGCCATTTTGTTTTTCAAGATGGCGGCAGTCCTTTATATTTGTTAGTGGTTGAGTTTCTCAGCTATTGTTAATATTTAATATTGCGTATACCAGTAGGCATAATACCATCTCCTAAAACAGCCACTAAGTGAGATTACAGTGAGACATTGTCTTATAAAACTAAAATAACTCTTTTTGTCCCAAATTATTTGCTTATTTCAGTCGCCATTTTGTTTTCCAAGATGGCGGGGGTCCCTTAGTTTTGTTGATGGTTGAGTACGTACGTTTCCGCTGGTGTTAGCGTTGCTGTTGGTGTCGCTATCGTGGGAGATGTGGAACCGTCTCTGGAACTCGGTGGCGGCCGTCTCCATGCGCTCCGACTGAGACTCGGTACTGATGTTACGACTGAAATATATAATAATTATTAATCCGTAATTACATTTTCTAGATTAGAAATACAATCCATTCTTTCAGATTCAATCAATTTAAAGCTTCACAGACTAAAACTCTAGACCTCCACTGCTGAAGATGGGCCAAAGCAATACATACTCATATGTGCGATGGAGTAGACAAGTTCTAGAGTGGAAATAACTAGAGTTCCACTCAGACGTCCGACTGATAGACAGAAGAAAGTCGCTAGTAGGGTTTGGGTGAGGATAATCAGAGCTTTGACGGGGGCTATATCCAGTAGTGTAGACACTGGATGATGTTGATGATGCAGGAAATGTTGACCAAAGGAGTGGTGGCAATGGAGGTATGTAGGTCTCTCCCACTGGGTGGACCTGGCCAAATGGTTCACGTAGTAGGTCCGACCGTTACCGTCCAGCCGCTTCTCTTACCCGGCCGACAGCTCCACTGATACTTACGTGTATGTAGGTCTCTCCCACTGAGTGGACCTGGCCACATGGTTCACGTAGTAGTTGTGTCCGTTACCGTCCAACCGCTTCTCTCGCCCGGCAGATAGCTACACCGATATTCACGTGTATGTAGATCTCTCCCACTGAGTGGACCTGGCCACATGGTTCACGTAGTAGTTGTGTCCGTTACCGTCCAACCGCTTCTCTCGCCCGGCCGATAGCTACACCGATATTCACGTGTACGTAGGTCTCTCCCACTGAGTGGACCTGGCCACATGGTTCACGTAGTAGTTGTGTCCGTTACCGTCCAACCGCTTCTCTCGCCCGGCCGACAGCTCCACCGATACTCACGTGTATGTAGGTCTCTCCCACTGAGTGGACCTGGCCACATGGTTCACGTAGTTATTCTGTCCGTTACCGTCCAACCGCTTCTCTCGCCCGGCCGATAGCCACACCGATACTCACGTGTATGTAGGTCTTTCCCACTGAGTGGACCTGGCCACATGGTTCACGTAGTAGTTGTGTCCGTTAACGTCCAACCGCTTCTCTCGCCCGGCCGACAGCTCCACCGATACTCACGTGTATGTGTGTCTCTCCCACTGAGTGGACCTGGCCACATGGTTCACGTAGTTATTCTGTCCGTTACCGTCCAACCGCTTCTCTCGCCCGGCCGATAGCTACACCGATATTTACGTGTATGTAGGTCTCTCCCACTGAGTGGACCTGGCCACATGGTTCACGTAGTAGTTGTGTCCGTTACCCTCCAACCGCTTCTCTCGCCCGGCCGATAGCTACACCGATATTCACGTGTATGTAGGTCTCTCCCACTGAGTGGACCTGGCCACATGGTTCACGTAGTAGTTGTGTCCGTTACCCTCCAACCGCTTCTCTCGCCCGGCCGATAGCTACACCGATACTCACGTGTATGTAGGTCTCTCCCACTGAGTGGACCTGGCCACATGGTTCACGTAGTAGGTCCGACCGTTACCGTCTAACCGCTTCTCTCGCAAGGCCGATAGCTCCACCGATACTCACGTGTATGTAGGTCTCTCCCACTGAGTGGACCTGGCCACATGGTTCACGTAGTAGGTCCGTCCGTTAGCATCTAGTCGCTCCTCCCACCCGGATGGCAGCTCCACCGCACTCTCCACCGTCTGAAACAAGAGACATTCGGGTTGAATTTCCAGTCCTACACAATAATAATACCACCACCAAATAATTATATTTGTAATAAAAAAACATGTTTCATCAGACTGACTGACACAATTTATTTGTATTAGAACCTGTAGCTTAAAAACATATTTAAATCGAGGTTGTAAATATACGCGTAAGTACTGCGCAAACGTTACAAAACAATTGGGTTCGATTCTCAGCATACATATTATTATTATCACCGACAATTTGATCTTAAGTTTGACATCAATCCATCTCTGGCCTATATAATACGGGCCTAATGTAAACCAAAAAAGTCTGATTCTCCTAAAAATAAATAAATAAAATTTCAACTAAAAATGTAACTGAACATACTGTGGCATTAAGATTCGTTGTCCCGTCTAGGAGCTGCCAGTCACCTCCTCCAGTGAACGAGGGCACCACTATGGCCTCCACCTAACAATTACAACCACTACAGTAGCCAAATTCTGTTTATGTCAAAGGAATCATTTAATAGACAGACACTTTCAAGTGCAAACGCTATTAAGGTTAAATATTAGCATAAAATTTATACACTCGTGTAAGCAAATATCTATTTAATAACAAATAGCTGAAAAAGGGAAGGCAAAGAATCTAGCCCATACAGCCAAGTCTGTCGTAATATATTATTTATTTGTTTTATAGATTAATGAGGTTATCATCAAATGCCAGATGTTGCAGAATTTGATGCTTTTCTTTCACTCGCGGCATTATCGTCCAAACACTTCCGGTATATACAGCGCGGAAAACCGCAAAAAATAAACTGCAACTTATTTGAAATCCAATTTATCCTTTTACATAATTATCAGCACATTATTAAACAAAATAATACCACTTTTGACTAATAATATTCACAGTAAAGTAAATTACAAAACAAAAACTAGCATTTGACAAGTCCGAGCAAAATAGCGCGAGGGAACGCTTATTATTTCATTGTCTCAATGGATGATGAATGAGATGATAGGGAAGGCAAAGGGTTCTAGCCCAAACAGCCGTGTCTGTCGTAATATATTTTTTATTTTTTATGAGTTAACGTCAAATTCCAGATGTTGCCGAATTTGATGCTTTTTTTGGGAGTAATTTTAAGGCTTTATGGCAAAAATTACAATCATAATAAATTTATTATTGTTAGAACAAAAACCAACTAAGGTAGCCATTTTTGCACAATAATATTATGCACATTCAATTACTTTATTATTTGCGTTTTCGGCTAAAACCGTTCGTTTAATTGCTTTTAGAACCCACTATCTTCGAAACTAAGCGTCACAGTGCTTAGTAGATTTTATAACTGGGAAAAACAGAAGTTTTTTAAACGACTGGTGTAAAAAAAAAACTAAAAAAAAATAGTTAGTTTTCGCTCTAACCCGGCGAAATTAGGAAAGTAGCAGAATATACAAGATTATAGAAACATTAAATACAAAATAAACAATATGCCGTTTAGTAGTACTAACATGGACTCTTACCTCTTGTCCGGCGTTACTGGTGGGCTCCACAAGTTCCCAGTCGGTGGGTGACGGTCTACTGGTCTCTCTCCCGTCTACATTTCCCACGAGAGCCGCATACACTTCGATATGACCACGGACTCGCGACCGAGCGCTGAAAGAATCATGTATTTTAATAGTTATGAGTCATCATAAAACTGCCTTCGTGGTGTAGGTTTTTTTTGTGTTCTCTTTTCCCGATGGATGATGAATGAGGTGATAGGGAAGGCAAAGGGTCTAGCCCATACAGCCAAGTCTAACGTAATATAACTTTCTTTTTTTTTGAGTTAATGAGGTCATCATCAAATTTCAGATGTTGCAGAATTTGATGCTTTTCTTGGAGTCACTCGCGGCATTACAGCCTAAAGACGTCGGGTAAAATATGGGAGTCCACAGCGCGGGAAAACCGCAAAAAATAAACTGCAACTTGTGCCTCATATTCAAAGTCTAATTTATCGTTTTCCATAACTATTCTTATTTTAGAACATTATTAAACAAAATAGAACCACTTTTCACCAACAATATTCACAGCAAATTAATTTACAAAACAAAAACTTGCGCTTGACATGTCCGCGTAAAATGGCGCGAAGGACCCCCCTTTTGTTTCTCTTTTCTGAATGAGACGACAGAGAAGGCAAAGATATATAGCCCATACAGCCATGTGTTATTTATTTTTTATGGGTTAATGATATTATCATTAAATTCCATTCGCGGTATTATCTCCCAATCACGCCGAGTAAAATATTGGATTTCACAATGCGGAAAAACCACAAAAAATAAACTGCAAATTGTGCCATTTTATTATATTTAGTAAAAAAAAAATCGTTTTTTATAATTATTCACTTAGCTACACATTATTGATAGAATTAACACCACATTTGATTAAGAATATTCGTTCTCCTGGTGTCGTCCAAACTCGAAAAATTTCACAAATATTTCTTTGTCCCGAACAGGGGCATAATTCTGGCGCTTTCGACTTGCGTGTCGGTTCAAAATTTTCGAATGAAAAGCGACAGATCTCCTTAGTAAAATGGCAGTTTCATTCGAGCAAATCGTGCAGACATGCATGTCGAAGGCGCGAGAATCAGGGCCCTGGTATCAAATCGATCAGTCTATATCCACAGACTTAACTGCTACACCATGGAGGCAGTAATATCATACTAAATACTTATTCTAAGAGACAGGACCAAAGGGAATAAATCTTATATTACTATTGCTCTCAAATACAGACTATAGGAGCAAGGGAAAATAACCCGAAAAAAACATGCAAAAATAAGAAAAAAACAGCAACTAAAGATTGCATGCTGGTAATACTTACACCGACCTGCGTGGCCTGAGGGGGTACTTGACTGGAGGAGGTCTTGGAGTGGCGGCGGACTCCGAGGGAATTCCACTGAGGGGGAGCTCCACCATCCCCAGGAAGTCGTCCCGCGTCAAACGGTTCTCGTCAAACACTTGGATTAACAACTTGTGCTCAGCCGGATTCACCTAAAATGTTGAGTATATGTGATGATCATTAGCATGTTATATTGAACAATTATGAGACGTAACTCTGCAATCAATTATAGGGTAAACCATACAATGATTGGCACATTAAGCATAGTAATTGGCACCATGAGTAAGGTAGTCATTGGCAATACTATGGATATGACTAAAAAGTAAAAAAGTAAAGTATCATCACGACCGTTTCCTATTCGGCGTGGTCAGAAACCACGCTTATAAAGAAGCGGATTCACATTTAGCCAACTTTACTAATTTATTGGTGATATTTCTCGAGTTTGGTACTCTGGAGACATCGATGAGCTCGCCACTTGTCATGATGGGCCTCTAGTAAAGTTGGCTAAATGTGAACCCTGTTTAAAAGCGTGATTTCTGAACAAACTCTGAAAGGATACGGTCGTGATCATCTACTATGATAATTTCTACCGTTACCAGTAAAAAAAAAAACAAACAATACTAATATCCTAAATAAAATATTACAGTGCGAATCATTGATGTGGTGCCAACCCTATGGTTTACCCTAATTTTATACTCGTATACTGTAAGTTTAATGATAAATGTATTTTGACTTCTAAACTTACCCGAAATACGAACTCCTGATTCCATACTGGGTTTAGAGTCTGAAAATTATAATATTATATTTTACGTTTTATATCAAAGAAAACTTAATTTTTTCGTGGAAAAAATACTCATACTGGTTCATTCATATAACGGACTAAAAAGTATAAATAAATAAAACTACTAAAAGTAAAAATTAAATAAATATAAACTAAACGGACTACCCCATCTTTGCCTACGTGTATAATTTTTGTGCACCTACTCCTGTACTTAAAACTCTCTTATTGTCCTTAAGGTTTATTTATTTATTTATTTATTCGAAGAGAAAGGACAGAGACAGGCAACATAAGAACATAAAAGATGGCAACAGAGTAGAAGCAATTAAAATTATATCCGTCACCAGAATATTTCTCACTGTGAACAATAGTGCACTCTTTGTGCGATACAAAATTCGTAAAATATCACCTTGGCCAGGTATAAAGAAAGCAACTGCATTGTATGTGTTTGAATGCATTAAAACTGTTAGGCGAACTCCGAAGCAAACTGCCCACACTTTGACAGCTAAACCGAAAGTAGCAGCAAGGTTAACAGGCAGTCAAAGTCAAAATATATTATTTTCACGTAAACCTATTACAGGCATTTATGAAACGTCATTAATTTAATTATTTTGAATGATTCTCCTCCTAATAAGTAAGCTGTTAGCAGAAGACCAGCAGCTTAGCAGATTCCAGTGACCTGTTAATGTTTAATCTGACTGAGAAAGGAATCTGCAAGGAAAACTCAGCTATATCAGATATACAAAATAAAACATGTACCACCACGAGAGAATGTCTAACGACATTATGTTAGCCCTTTGTACTTAAGTGCAATAAAGTTTTTAAATAAATAAAAATATAAATGACCGCCTCCGTGGTCTAGTGGTAACAAACGTTGCCGTGAACTCGGGAGGTCGTGGGTTCGATTCCCACCGGGGGCAAGTTGTACATTGTATAATTTGTCTCGGTCTGTATGTTTATATGTAAAATATGTATATATTTACAAAAAAAAGTATAATATGTAGTTTATCAACCATCTAGTTTCCGTAACACAAGCCTTGTAGCTTACCATGGAAATTAGATGGCGCTGTGTGACCTGTCTGGAAATATTTATTTATTTATTTATAATAACGAGGCTGTAAGTTTGGTATGCGTTACCTTTTTCTTGGTCTTAGTAAGAAACGTCTCGATAGTGACGTCATTGCGTACGGTCTGCAGCTCCACGCGCACATAGGGATCACTGAAACATTTAACCAAAACATTTCAAGAGTAACACTTAAAAATATTTTCCTAGTCATTAGGCGAATGTAGTCAATCAGCTTTCTAGGAAATAAAATTACGGACATTTTATATTTCACTTTCATAAACGTAATTATAAACAGAGAATAATGGCAAATACATTTATAACGATTTTAATCGTTTTTATATTACGAGCGAGAGCTGTTCCTTGCTAACAACAGCCAGCTATTTCAGCCATTTTTATGTATATTGACTTAATATTAATAGGTATTAAATAAGAAAAAATAAAATTTGACGAATCCAAGTGTTCCTATAGGCTCCTAAGGATAATAAATAAACAATATACAATATACTTAAAGAAATTATCATTAAAAATTTACAACAGACCCTCGCCAAATTCTCCAGATATAAGTACTGGAAGACCCATCTCCAACAGTGGAGATGATCATAATTAGAGCCCCTAGAACACAGCGTCCCAGACCGCCACTGCTGGAGGTCTTCCATATATCTGAAGAATTTGGCCTACACTCGCCACGCTGGCCAAACGGCCTGGCGAGGATATGATGTAATTTTTTAATGACAATTTATTAACGATTCCACAAGTTGGTATTAGTGGAACCGGGACCGACGGCTTAACGTGCTCTCCGAGGCACGGGAACGGTGGTTTTTATAAATCTATGACTGCAGTACGTAAGAAAAGTGTATTTCTTATTGATACATGCCGGGAGGGTTTGAACCGAACTTTGTAGGATTTAAGGAACGCGTTCTTACAACCGAGCCACCACCGCGCCAATAATGATAATGACGAATAATTATTTAAAATATTATTTTTTCGCAATAACTTACAACCCGATAACCAATAAATGTATTAGTCATTGTGGCCCGATGGACCAAACTATTCGAGATCACATGACAAAATATCCGCCTTCTTTTTACAATAGTAATGACTCGTAGTATGCTGTGACGAGGCATTCTTATAATATACAAACGGGGAAGAACCTGACCTACATTTAATAATTGCAATAAAAATGTCAACTTCTAATTTAAAAAAGAAAACTAACAATTCGCTACGCCTTTGACAAGTACGTTGTCCTAAAACTGTTATCGCTAAGTCAACTATTTTAGCAAACCAATTGCTCAAACAAAACCTCGTCATGCTAATCACACGCTTATAAGTATAAAAATAAAGACTATTGCTGTGCAAGCAGAACAAAAACTGTAAAGGGTAGAATAAAAGATGCTCTTTTTATGAAGTGTGCTAATTCATAGAAATAACAACAGATCTTGTTATTTACACAAGTTGATGTGTACAGTCTGATGTACACATCTTAAGTTTAGTATAAACATACGTACATATCTTCACGCCAGATCCCTTGCGGGGTAGGCAGAGACAATTGAGCGCCATTTGACACGATCACGACATACCTCTTTCGCTTCGTCGACATTCATTAACCTCTTCATACATTGTTACGAAGACTTTTTAATTCACCTTCAGTCAGTGTTTTATTTATTTGATCGTGATATGTGAGTCTCGGTCTGCCAGGGCCTCTTTCACCCACAACTTTCGCATTATATATCTGGTTAGTCAATCTTTCTTCGCTCATCCTTTCAACATGCCCGAACCATCATAGCATGCCTTTTCTTATTTTTGTCCCTATGCTTTCCTTTATACCAATCCTTTTCCGTATTTCGAGGTTACGTATGCGGTCCGCCAAAGTGACGCCGCATATCTGACGCAACGACCTCATTTCTACTGCATTAACCCTACTCTCATGCGTTCATACATCAGTGTTGGTACCAACATGGCACTGTGTATGGCGAGCCGAGCTGTATCACTGACATTTCGACTGCCGATCAGTGACCCCAGGGTACCGGTAACACAATACATAAGTTTAAAATAGCAAGTATTACTCGTGTATAATTTAAATAATATCGAATGCAACATCCATCAGTACAAGTACGCGGAGATCATCGTAAATCACCACTTCATCCCATTTGCATTCGAAGCGATGGGTCCGTGGTCCGAAGAGGCACTGGCGTTCTCTCGTGAGCTTGGGGAAAAACTCCGCTTGGCTACGGGTGACCCTTTTCAGCCTAGCCGTTCAACGGGGGAACGCAGCGAGTGCCCCGGCACACTACGCCCATCGGACGGTTATAATTTTAATCTTTATTTATTTTATTTTTATTTATTTTGTTGTGTTCTCTTCTCCCGACGGATGATGAATAAACGAAGGTGGTAAGGAAGGCAAAGGGTGTACAGCCCATACAGCCAAGTCTGACGTAATATATCTTTCTTTTTTATGGGTTAATGAGGTTATCATCAAATTCCAGATGTTGCAGAATATGATGTTTTTTTTGGAGTCACTCGTGGCATTATAGCCCAAACACGTCGGGTATAACATGGGAGGTCACAGCGCGGGAAAACCGCAAAAAATATACTGTGACTTGTGCCCCAGTTTATTTTAAAGTCCAGTTTATCGTTTTCCATAATTATTCACATTGTAGCACATTATTAAACAAAACAACACCACTTTTGACTAACAATATCCACAATTAACTTATTTACAAAACAAAAACTTGCAGTTGACATGTCCGCGCAAAATTATGCGACGGACCTCTTATTTTTTTTTATCTTATTATTTAATATTGTAATTACCTCAAATAAAATATTTATTTTTAGATCTATAGCTCGTGAATTACCAACGTGGACCTGGGGGATAATTCAAAAGCTATAGAGATAGCTGGATTAAATAATAATATAATAAAATAATTTGTATTACATTAATTTGTTTTCATTGTTTAGGTAGTAAACAAATTAAAAAAACTTACAATTTTTTTTTTAAATAAATGAATATATTACAAAATTTAATATTTTAGTAACTCACTCACCTAGCTCCAAAGATATCTTTCTTTGCCAATGTGTAAGCTCCATGTATCTTTAATCTCAATAGAAAACTGTTTTCATCCGTCTGAAAACAATTACAAAAATTAAGGTTAGTTATGGGCTAAATACCATCCTACATGAGCAAAAATATTGACCCAGAGACATAGACTATAAAACCTGCAGATAAAGCAAAAATTGATGCGTTTGAGATGTGGTGCTGGTGTCGTTTGCTCAGAATCCATTTTCTGTGTGTCAAAGAGCTCAAACTTGCCAAACGACAGACACTTTCTGCAATGTGCTTTACCAGAATTTTGCAAGATTTTAGTCACATAGCTCTTAGTAATGGAAAACGTATATGGTAAAACAACAAGAGAAAGAAGCCCCAAACGATGGTCCAGTACATCCTAAACATTACACCAAGCCATCCACTGCGACGAGAACTGCAACCACTGAAAAGGGCTGGTTACGGAGTCAACAACAGTGGGGTACCGACTAAGGAGGTTCTTAAATAGCAAAGACAGCAAGATATGCAAAACCTTTGTGGGTTCTCCGCAAAAATACTGGTCAGAATTTAACAAAATACATGATGCTTGCAAAGGAACATAAAAACATGTTTATTTAATAAAGAATACACATAGGCCAGTTTTGAATTATTAAAGGGCAAGTGGTAGGTCGATTGTATGAATGCTTTCCATAATATAATTCATCCAGATCCAGTTGAATCATCAAAATATAAACTAGTACATTAACATAGTTTTTCAATATCCAAATTGTTATGGTAATCCTATTTAGTATTGTTCTGCTAACTACTACCATTCTTGTAGTTTATGTATCATTTTCTGCCTTATATTATTACTAGCTGTTTGTCAGTGTTGCCTGTTTAATATAGTGGTCAGCAAAAAGAACCTTCAGGTGGTCCTAGGGTCACATATTTAGATAGATGTTAATGTCATGTCCAGCTGTGGATCCAAAGGAACATCGCTACCAAATGACATCATCCATTTTGGGCTATTAATGTACTACTTGTACTGTGTACAATAATAAATAAAATAGTGATTAAGATATTGATAAGACTAATGTTTTTTTTACTATATATTACTTTGCAATAAAGTTATTTGGAAAATAAAATATGTAGTTATTGTATCAATAAAGTCCTTTAGTACCTACTAGAGCTGTCATGATGATATTTTTAACATTAATAAAAGGCTTTTTCTACTTAAAGTGTAATCTTGTTAGAATAATTTATCTAAAAATGTATATACAACTGTGAATACAATGTAGCCCAAATCACCATACATACATAAGATAAATGTGTGTATTTTTAATAAAATCGCTCCAGTAATATAGATGTGAAGGAAAAATTAATATACATGCAGTTATAAGGCTGCGGTTATATACCTGTACTGAATGGGATTTAAAGGAAATATCTGCCAAATTTATTCAAAATGAATCCAGTAATATAGGCATAAAAGATACGACAACCAGACAGACATAGCCTCCTTTGTTAACCAGACTAGTATGGTCAGTCACAAGCCTAAGAAACCATTCTTCTCATCTCTCTTTCCCATACGGTGAATCCATGGAATGCTTAGAAATTTGTCTTCTTCAAAGCGTCATTCACATTTATAATATTAGTATGGATACATAAAGTAACATTTAAGATTTGGGTGTCACATGATTATGTATAAAGTAAAGGAAGAACACCAAAACATTTAAATATCACTGTAGAGACCGTCTGGAACACTTGGTTAAGTCAATTAATTAAATATGTGAAGAAACAGATCTTATTTATTTAAAACTTTATTGCTCTATGTTCAAAGGCGGGCTTAATGCCGCTAGGCATTCTCTAGCAGCCAACCTTTGGGACAATACAGAACATTACAGTCATGACGCTAGGTGCAAACGATTTTAAGAAATGTTGCCAAAGAAATTCATTTAATCTTACATACAATACATATTAAAATAAATACACATAGACACAAATATGTACACAATAATACTACACACTATATTGGCTACTACATACAATATATACTTATATACATTGTGAGGAGCTCTTTAGGTAATGAGAGTACACCAGCTTTTTAAACAGCAATTTGCTCAGTGCTTGGCGAATTTTAACAGGTAAACTGTTTCAGGGACGTGCGGCCACTACTACAAATGAGTTAGACTGAAAGATAGAATGATGAGAAGGATATATAGAACAGAATTGTGTGACGAACCAAGAGATCTATTATGAAGTGAGGAGAGATGGGTAAATTTGACCTTGAGGTATTTTGGTGTGGCATTGCAGCCAGAGAAAACAGAGACCTAGACTCTAGACTCCACTGCTGGAGATGAGCCTTCCAGAACATATAAAGAAATAATTTTTAAAGAGTCTGATATCTCTTTCTATGAATTTCTTAGTACCACAAGTTACTAGGTTTCATTAGTGGAATCTGGACTGACCTCTATTATCTAGGCAAAACCAGTGTGTAGAATTAAGAATCAGAGATATTTTTATGACTTTTAATTAAAATCACTCAGTTTTCTGACTATTTATTATGATAATAAAGTAAACCTATTATTCTTAAAGTAAATGTCCTGCATCTGTGGTTTAGACATTGAGCCCGCAAATATAAATTAAAAGGTGCTGAGTCTGATTCCTAGTTAAGATCGAAGAACAATATTTATTTATTTAGGAAATCTTATAGCTAATTTATACATATATAGGAGAAAATAGTAATACAATAAAGCCAATATATTTATATATATTTTTGTGTCAATTTTTGAGTCTAGTCTGATAGAGAAATCAATGAGCTTGCCACTTGTTTTCTATGATAGGCCTATTTCAGGATATATCTTATAAACAGTATACAAAAGTTAATGTTTTTTTTATTCTTATTTTTATCAGAGCTTTGAACATCATAATGTCCACTTACAATAGGGATCCTATTGTAAGATCCTGACAGCTGACAACCCACTGCACTGCAGACAAACCTGCAGAGACGGAAGGTCCACGCAAACCCACACAGTTACCAACTTGAAAACCTAAAGAGACTTAAATACTAATACATGACTAATAAACAATTACTTATATCTACAAGCTTTATAAATATTTACAAAATTAAGTAGCTTTCAGATGATTTTAAATATGTTAAAGCATATTTGAACTAGCTCCTTAAAAAAGGTGTCATTTCTGACCACCCTACTTGTGATGAACTGTGTTTTAAATGTGTAATAAAATAATCAGAAATACAGATATGCAATACCCAAATATTATTGAATTGCCATCCACCTTTGGACAACTTTAACTGTACTGATTATGCACACTGCATATTTAAATATTAATTATCAACCTTGATTCAATCGTTAATAATTATTTAATCGTTTATTTTGTTTATCCCAGGCGGCTTATATCTATGTTTTCGCTTAAAAGATGGAGCTTTAAGTGCTGAAATATTCTGCTCCTGCATTACTTACACGTGTATCCGACTGCCAAGCCATCACCCATGAAAAACACCTAATTTTTTAACAGAAAATTAAACAATTCACATTCCTTTTTGTAGCGCATCGAAACAAATAGTCCGACTGACACGTTTGTTGTATTGTATATTTAACACTTGACAACGTAAAAGTAAACTAAAGTGATTTTGCTATAAGTTTATAAGGGATTATATAAAATATATTAACCAAATTGGGAACAAATTCAAAGAAATTTTACAAAAAACGCTAACAAAATTATAATTTATTTCCATTGACAGATTGACAAGAAGTATTTGTCATATGGAATTAACGTTGTACTATCCAACTGAATAACTTAATTGATTACTACAAAATGTTCAATTGATTATAGGAGAATTTAATTTCTTGATCCTTCACATTTACCAGGTAGTTTATTTGTAGAACTCTACTTTTATTTAATTCTTGCATACACTCATTCCTGTCGTTATTCTAAGCATACACTACACAGCTCAGACCTTTATCATCATAAAGTAATTTACATTACCTTACAAACGAGTTTTCGTATAGTTGTGTAGGACCTACATTTCTTTACTGTCTACTTGGACTTGTGTGAGTAGGCTTCTAGTTCGCTAACGGTCGCTTAAATATAGGTAGGTAAGTAGTTACTAGTTTTCAAATTAGCCAAGAATATAAACAATGTTCAAAGACATTAAATAGGTCGGTATAGAACAAGATAGGGCAAAAAGACAAACGGTATGAGAATAAAGCTTGGACCAATGATCTCAGAATAAATTAGTCTATTAGTGCATTGTCGGTTATGGTCAGTATACAGACCTCCTGGACAAAATCGTGAAACAAACATTTTAAATAGCAACCAATGCCTGCTCCTTCTTTTATTTGATCTATTATGTGAATTTATTACTTAAATCGAGTCGATGTATTGTGATCAAGTGGCACAGAAGTGTTGCAAACACAGACCTACATCTATTGTTTCAAATTAAAGATTATAATTATTATTATCACGACCGTACCCCTATGTTCAAATTTTTAAAATTTATTGTATATATTATTCACAATAAATAACCTAATTTACGAGTATTAGTGGTTTTTTTTTTAAGTCTGCTATCTAAGAGACATCGACACGCTTGCCATAGTCACTATTGATTCCGGCCTACGAAACGAAATATTGGGTTTTGTCGCTCTACTGAGCGAATACATACGTAATAAATATACTTACGGCTTGCAAGGAATATCTAGGTTCTGGCCTGGAGAGCAGGTTGATTCTCCTTAAGCTGGACCACGACAAAGATCGGCTCCTATGCTGCTCTCCCAACGCCTCACTTGCCCTTACTTGGCTCACTCTATCACGCATTTTATCACTTAACTTTCCCGTATCTTTCTATATGGACATACATGCATTTCCATTACTGTTTACCACTAAAAATTACACTTTTACTTATGAAGTATATGCAACAATTTTTCTAAGCATATGAGCGTATGACAAATGGGTATCTTATCGGGTGCCGTGATAAGTATAAGAACACAATTCGCTCGTCGTCCGCGATAACAATGTGTGAGGAAATGATCATCTTTGCTTACATGTCTAGTTTATGTTCACACTATATGCGAAGCACGTGCGTGTGTGAACCTTGCCTACCATATGCCTAATTCAAAACTCTTTTCTCCACTGTTGAAGATGGCCTTCCAGAATTTTCTGTATAATTTGGCCTACACTCGCCACGCTGGCCAGATGGGTTGTATTTTTTTTTATGACAATTCATTAACGATTTCACAAGTTGGTATTAGTGGGACCCGAACCAATGGCTTAACATGCTCTTCGAGGCACAAAAACAGTGGTGTTGTAAATCTATGACAATATGCGTAAAAAAATGAATTTCTCATTAGCACATGCCGAGGTTAGAACCGAACTTTGTAGGATTTTAGGGAAAGCGTTCATACAACCGAGCCACCAACATTATAGTAGGTACGTAATCGGCAAAAAATGTGAATTATTATATATTATAGCCTGACGATCCCTGGGGGTTCAAGGAGCATCTCACCCACAATTCATCAAAATCGGTCATGTAGTTTAATCGTAAAGGCAAATCTAACAGTATATGGTAGCGTGGTTACATGTCGGGGTCAGATGATGACGTAATGTGTCAGGGTTGAGGGTTCCAAAGAATAATTTTGGCAATGAACATCATTGGCCGAAATCCTTTTGTGACGAAAATCTTTGCTTCGTCGCGCAGTCGGGTAAAAAAAAACACAGAAACAACTTGACCACCTACGATAAAATGATAATACTGGACCTTAGCTAAATATAGATCAAAAAAATTCAACACGCCATCAGAGGGTAATTTAAATACCTAAGATAAATAATTAGGTATTGTTTATTGTAACTATTATCTTGTTTTATCTACATTACTGTTATCAGCTTTTTACATATTTTTATACGTATCTCTTTGGACACATGTTCTGTGATTTATGACTTGGTCACATTGTGGGTGCAACCTTATTTTAAAACAAAAGGGGAAGATACGGTACGAACATATTAACTGCCGACGACGACCTTGCTAAAATTCCACCTAAACGTTTTTCAAATTCGAACCAGTGTAATCTGGTGAGGAAAAGCTACGGAAAAGTATAGTAGTATTGAGTGATGCTGCCATAGGAACTGCTACACACACTTGTAGTGTGTTACTCTTCTAGAAAAGGGCTGTGTTACTCACACACCGACATGACAAAGTCCTTGTTGTTCTGAGTGAAGAAGTGAGTCTTTCTATTGCAGGAGCAAGAAAGGGACTGACTACAAATACAATTTTGACCACATTTGTAAAGGGCAAAGTGCGAAAACTCAAAGAAAGCCCACCTCGATCTTTGGCGGCGCATCAGACTTGGCGGCGGCTGGAGATCAGACTGGAGAATTCTTATGGTTATAGGTATTAAAAACATCATTATAGAATCCCAGATGAAATAAAATTACGGACATATTATTATAAATATTATTCATACCTACCGGGATATATGTTTTAGTAAAAATGAAATAGAGGAAAACCGTTATAGTTTTCTGTCTAAAATTAGGTAAATGACAATATGTCTAAAATGTCTGCCTCCGTAGTCTAGCGGTTAAGTCCGTGGATTTAGACTCGGAGGTACCGGGTTCGATTCCTGGTCGGGACACAAAAATATTTATTAATGTAAATACATTTAATTTCTTTGTAATATTTCTCGAGTTTGGTACCCTGGAGACATCGACGAGCTTGCCACTTGTCATGACTGGCCTATAGTAAAGTTGGCTAAATGTGAATCCGCTTATTTATAAGCGTGGTTTCTGACCACCCCGAAAGGGAAACGGTCGTGATGATACTTTACTTTACTTACTTTATGTCTAATATGTCCTAAATTTGATTTCCTAGTAAGTTGATAGACTACATCTCTCAAATGTAAATACACATGATGTATCTATATCTCGCTCGCACAATACAGCATTTTTTTAAATTATTCAGGTCTAGAGTATACTTTTGAGAAATGTTGTCAACTAACTTTCTAGGAAACAAAATTACGGACATTTTGGACATATTTTATTACTTGTTGAAAGAATTGGGCCTAAGCAGGTCTGCCGTCAATATATTTATGGAAAGAGCTTCTAAGACGGCATTAACAGAATCATACAGTATTTGGTTGGGAAGGGAGAGGAGTAGAACGGTGGATGTATTATCGCGTAATAAAATAAAAAAGGGAAGCCTCCTTTGTAGCGGCGCGCCCGACCTCTTTTGACAGACTATAACCTTCTTTTTGACTGACAATATTGGAGGACTATTTTATTTGACAGATTATTAGAATATGACATTGACAGACGACTTTTTACTCAGACTTGACCACGACGAAACAATTATAAGTATTTTTATTTAATTTACCCTTTTATTTATACTGAATATATAATATGACGACAAATATATTATGTACCAGACAGACGGTATACTCCTTTTTAAACCAGCCTGTCGGTCGCAAGCCCGAGACACCATTCTTCCCATCTCTTACCCACGGCATATACAGCGTGTTACAAAATACCCCGTATTTTTTTATTATTTTATCCAAGCCAAAAATATTGTCAACCCTAGTAAGCTGTCATGTCAGGGAACCAAGTTTATGGTCTGTGGAACCAAGATTTTATTTAACAGAAAGGCCTACGTACCTATTTTACCCAATAATTGTCTACTTTAATAGTTTTTCCATTTTTCATTCATATATGTTTGCTACCTCAATACAAGAATGTCATTATACTCAAGTACTTTAAAAATGTCAAGTTGGAAACAAAAAAAATTACGAGTATGTCAATGTACCTACATATATCTGTGATGTCAATTTCAAATCGTGTAATCGATATCCTACAACTGTTTCGAGGTTTTTTTCCAAAATAAAGATGTTTTCCAACTCGGAATATTACGTTATGATGTTATGCGTAGGCCATGAAGATAGCAATTTAAATCGTGCTCGCGAACTGTATCGGCAACGATTTATCGATGGTAGACCCCCCCACTGAACACGACAGCCGCCTTCGTGTATTCTTTATAGTCTGTGCTTCGTACCAGTCTGCGTGTCTACTCTTTAATGGGGTGTATCAGGCAAAGCTTTTTGTAGATGTCGCTAGCGGCACTGGTACCTTGTTTACACCTGTGACGGAGCATTTTTAAAATGTTTTTGTAGTTTTTTTTATTTAAATAACAGAAAAAAGAATTTTAACTTAACGTTACCTACCCTAAAAGACCAATTAGGAAAGCAAAAACCGTCTTTAAAAACAAAAAAGGTTTTATTAATAGAACGGCAATTTTGAGATCACCATATCTTTGATTTCGCTTAGAAATCTCGATTTGTACCCTTAAAAGCTGCTCACTTCGGCATAATATCCAGAAAATAATAAATTTCGTAATATAAATACAAGTTTTCCATGCAACTGACAGTTATATCAGGTACTATCTATCGTGGTAAAAAGTTAGTGATACACCCCATTTTACTGAAATAGGGTTTGCACAAAAGTGAAAATAATATATTTTTTTTTGGGGTATGTTATACAGCGTTACTACGGTTCTTAAATATTGTGAATGGACTCGTTATATCAACTCAACTCAACAATATCAACTTCGGTAACTTAAGTAAAGTTGATTAACAGTGTATTCGTTACGTCTGCGCTTACACAAAAGGAATTAGGCTGTAGGACAAAGGAAATAAATGAAAGTAACATTGGACTTTTATTAGAATTTAATTTTACACTAGTAACTAAAAATTGCTCATAGATTTTACAAAACTAACTACACCATGGCGTATTACTTATATGGCATCTTATATTTCTGATAGCATGTTTATTATTATTTCATCTTCAGCCAAGTCCTTGGGAGTATTTCCTGATGAATCCTCAATATTTTTAGAAGCTCCGGCTTTAAGCAGTATTTTGGTTGCATTTTCATGACCACAAAAGACTGAATAGTGAAGTGGAGTCAGTCCACTTTCATCTACAGAATTAAGATCGCAACCTGCTGCTATGGCCACTGTCAGGGCATCTGTAGCATCTCTATCAGCCGCCCAGTGAAGTATGGACAACCTACACTCGTCCACTTCATCTTTCAACCTAGGATCGTCTTTTAGTAGCTGGGCAAGTCTATCTCCACAGTTTTCCCTAGCAGCTTCCAGCACTGTCATCTCATTAACAACAAGCTCAGGTTCTGGAGTCCATCTGAGAGAAGACACAGCTATCCAAGTCTCCTTATCTCCAGGGTCAGCCAGACTAAGCTCTGGATCAAGTTCCTGAACCAATTCTATGTATTTAACCTTAGCTTCGTCAGTAGTGAGATCTTTTCTAGAATTCCAAGCGTCCCATTTCTTTCTTCCCTTGCCATCGAGCCAGCCCGGTCGTGCAGTGTTGCATTTTCCCTCCGTCCCTTGTTTATACAACCCATAAAGCTCTAGCAATTGATCATTACTCAGCTTACCTGTCAGCTTCCTAACATGTCCAGACGCCAGGTTGAAGTTTTCATCCAAAGGTGACAGGTCATCATCAGAGAAATCGGAATCATACAAATTTGCCATTATCTACAACTACTTTAGTACTGACTTAGTTGGACATGGAGTCGTTAGAATGTTTAATGTTCAATCGGACTCCTTCCAAAACGTGCAGCTGTTTGTTTGTAGCATCTGCCACCGAGGACCGACTCTCAAACTCAACAAAACCGTAACCTTTACTGAGACCCGTAGACTTGTCAAATATCACTCTAGCACTCTGAACGGGACCAAACTGAGAGAAATATTCTCTAAGTTGGCGATGGCCGATCGTCCAAGATAGGTTGCCTACGTACAGGCGAGCAAATCTAGCTGCACTGGCCATTACCTATGCAGATACTATTTCAAGCAAATGTAATGATCGCTCACCAATTAGAGCACGGTAGTCAACACCTGAGCTCTCACTTAGGGAATCTAAATCCAATAAGGCACCTTTTAATCCCCACTTCTTCAGCTGGGCTTCTATTGACCAATCTGAGCTGCGTTCCTGATAAGCACAGATGAGTTTAGCGTCTGTGCCGTCTAGGAAGTAAGCGACGGTGGCGAGAACGTCTTCAAACTGCGTGGGCTCGTAGAAACAATCTGAAGCTAACAGCAGATCTACAGGAGCCAAAGTATGGACTTCCGACAGGAATAAACCCCACCCGAGACCTAAAAGGCGTACGTCTTTGCCAGGGACCAAGCCGTTAGCCTCGCAGCAGTCAGAAAGATGCGTTAAAGACCGCGGTAGGGCGACGCTGTCGGTTAGAGTGACGTAAGCTCCACACTTGGCCGCGAGTATCCCAGGCAGACCGGTGCCGCAACCCAGCTCCAAAACTCTTAACCCACGCAAGTGGCGACGCTGCGTCCACAAATACCAAGCAAGAAGAGGAGCAGAGGGCCACGTGTAGAACGAATAGCCAGCCGATAGTAATTCGGGGATAACTATTTCCAAGTAGTCCCCGCGGGTCTCACCGTTCGTCGCAGATTTACTTCGGAAAACAAACTTCTTCACCTGACCGCTTAGTAAGCGACCATCGCTCATTTCATAAGCATTTCGGATAAAATTAAAAAGTTTTGGTATGCCGACGGTCTTCTGATTATTTTTGACAATTTAGGCTTGCCAAATAAAATAACGGAAATTACCTACGATCAACAAAATGTTCAAAAATTTCAAACAGCTATCAATTTACTCTTTTCGCATATATTTTTTTGCAACGATTTTATTTGTAAATTTGTACAAAGTTGTAGACTATCCATTTATACATCCTATTATTTTACGATAAGAATAACAGATATTTATAATTTAGGTGTATTAAAATTTTCACCATAATTTGGGGAAAAATACATATTGGCAACATAGTACGATAATTTTATAGCGACATCTAGTTGTACGCCAACGTACTAACTTTACTGTTTTATCAACTGTGCAGTAAAAGTTTTTTTTTGGATTAGATGTTTATTTCGTTCAGACAAATATTCAATTAAAACTTAATTGATAATAATAATCAAACTTGGTATTCCCTAAATGTCAAAGTGGTGGCTGATTCCATTTTCAATTTGTTGTCAAAAAAACTTTCTGAAACACTGGTGGAGAGCGGTATCGTGGCATATTTTAATTTAAATAACACAAAAAATGTCTGTAGCAACTAAAGGTAATTAATTTAATATGTTATCTCTCCAGCTACCGTGTAGTGTCTGAAATCAAATTCTAATAGAGTTCCGAAGTCTACTAAAAAGTTGTTTATTATTAATTTGGTCTTTGGACTTTGGAATTAAAGTTCGGAAACTGATTGAAACTTTATTTTGTTTTCCATGTTACAATATATTTACGTCTTTTAGGTGTTTACAATAGTTTGTTTGCTAACCATTTCAACCCTCAGCTAGGCTATTAAATCCTTTCTCATTTTTCAATTTAAAATTATTAACCATATACTGAGGTTAAAATATAAGAAAATAAATACTGTCCTAATCGCAAACACAAGTGCATGCTTTCCTTAAGATTGTCATCCCCTATTGGAGGTCGGCTATCATTGTGGCGATTTTGATTTTGTTAGTGTATTTATATATATATACAACATTTGTATACAACACTAAAATATATCAAATAACTAATATATTATTAACTATAGAAATCTGCCACAAGGGCATTGATAGTATTTTCTCCTAATTAATTATTTGAATTTTATATTATTTTAATTTATGACATTAATAATGTCAATTTTATGCTTATTAAAGTGTATAATGACCCTATTTTCATTCAAAGCATTGTACTGATAATTTGTGATTGAGTGTCGGTTTCGAAATCACCTCCATTTCTCATCCCTATATGTATAACTACTGTAATATATTTAAGACACCACCCCATAAAATAATTTTATTGGTACTAGATCATTTATTTTTTATAGCACAACATGTGCATTGCACCCAACTGATGGTAAGTGGCGCGCAAGGTCCATGAAGGTTCCTAAGACCACCGGCTTGACTGGGCATAACGGCAATTCAAGCCTGATTCCGAAAGTGTGGGTACACTCTACTAGGTTTATCAGCATGAACAGTGGATACTTACTGGCAGAATGGGCAAATTACCACTACCAGTCCACGATTACCACCTATTTGTTGTTCTCGTTGAAAGTATGTGCCATTTGCATGATGTTTAATGCCAATTTTTACTTCCAAGGAGAACTAATATTGTAAGCTTGCCATGATTATATTTATAAAAATAACACAGCTTGAAACAAGACTTACATAAAACATTCTAACTTTTGCTCCTCAAACCATAAAAATCTTATATCAACCTAATATTGCAATTTGTAGTGTCACAAACCGGTCATAAATATATAATATTGACTGACTACTTAAATCATTCTTTACCCACAGGTATATTCATTGTGGGTGCCAAACGTACTGCCTTTGGTACGTTTGGTGGAGTATTTAAGAATACCACAGCCACAGAGCTGCAAACTGTGGCGGCCGTGGCAGCTCTGCAAGAGGCCGGCGTCAAGCCAGACCTGGTGGACACTGTCAACATTGGACAGGTCATGTCGGTAAGTTATAACATTTAAAGCATCATAATTTGCCACTTCACTTATGTAGGGACATTGCAGAGGTTACACATCTTATTGGTTTATGAATACTTACAGCTACATACATATCTTCACGCCAAATCCCTTGTGGGGTAGGCAGAGACAATTGAGCACCACTCGTCACAATCATGACATACCTCTTTCGGTTCTTCAACATTCATCAACCTCTTGATACATGCCCTTTTGTTTTCATGGCTTTTTAATGCACATTCAGCTTTTGTTTTATTTATTTGATCATGATAGGTGAGTCTTGGTCTGCCAGGGCCTCTTTTACCTACAACTTTTGCATTTTATCTCTTATTTGTGAATCTCCTTTGTTCATCCTTTCAACATGTCCGAACCATCCGAGCATGCCTTTCCTTATTTTTGTCCCTATCATAGCCCTTATCTTTCATACCTACCCTTTTGCATATTTCGTCATTATCTTAAATACAAATATAGGAAAAAAATATAATACTGGGTTGCAAATATGTGGAACAAAATACCAGGAGACATATTGAAGTCCTCAACTGTCTTGGAACGTGCATGTAGCTGAAATTAGCAAAATGATCTTCGGATCCATGCACTCACTAAAGCGTTTTCAAAACTTTATACCGCGCTCAGCAAAGCTAACGTTAGTTACGTCCCTATTACTCCCTATTATTGACTACACAGATATTTGTTATCCCGATCTCACCGAGGAGCTACTGAATAAACTCGATCATCTTCTCAACTTATGCATACGCTATGTATTTGGCCTGCGTAAGTATGATCATGTTTCTCAATTTCGTATTCAATTAAAGTGGCTTAATATCCGTTTTCGCAGATCTTTACACATCCTTACCTTCTTGTTCGGCATTCTAAATAATCCTAATACACCTTCCTACTTGAGCGATCGTTTCAAATATCTGTGCGACTCTCACTCTCGTTCTCTTCGTTCTTCGCACAACAACCAACTCTCAATTCTTCTTCATTCCTCCAGCAGATATTTAGATTCACTAACTGTTTCTGCAGCTCGTCAATGGAACAGGCTGCCTTTATTTATCCGACAGGCACCGTCTCTAAATATATTAAAAAAACTCTTAATTTCTTACCTTCTTAAAAAACAAAATGCATCTTAATCTCCTTTCTTTAACATATAGGTATCATTATTTATTTATTTATTTATTTGTAAATATGCATGTATTTTATTTATTATTTATACACAGTATATATTTATTATCCTCTTAGATGTTTAAACCATATACTTACCTACGTACCCATATATATATATATTGATTTTACTTATTATAATAATTTGATCTTTTTGCTTAATTTTTCTTACTCTGCACCCATAATATTCTTCTCTCACTCTCCCAAAGGTTAGCTGGTAGAGAATACCTTTATGGTATTAAGCTCGCCTATGTACATGTTTTTATATTTTATATTTTGTGTGCAATAAAGAATTTTATTATTATTATTATAAGTGGCCAGAGACAATAGAAATAGATTATAGTGATATTAAAATTATTTAATAATAATAATAATAATAATAAATCGTTTATTTCCAATAAAATCCTATGTACATGTTTTCTATTGGAGACCCACACTAGGAAGGCCGGTATTGTGGGGTCTCAATTGCACTAAATCTATAATTTATATAACTTCAAATTAAATCAAAATTAAATTAAAATTAAATTAAAAATTAAATTAAATCAAAATTAAATTAAAAATTAAATTCTAAATACAATAATTAAAAATTAAAAATATATATATATATATATAATTTATCTTGCTAATTGCAAATTTTATTTGACAGATAAAATATTTTTAACTGCCGACTGCTCAGAATTAATCTTGTATTGTTTTCTTCAGGCCTCCCAAACTGATGGTATCTTTGTGCCCCGTCATGCGGCGTTGAAGGCTGGAGTGCCCATCGAAAAGCCAGTGTTGGGCGTCAATAGACTCTGTGGTTCAGGGTTCCAATCTGTTGTCAACAGTGCACAGGTAAATAGGGCATGCCAAGAACTTGTAAAAGGACTGTTAGGTTTTTATTTCTATTTCACTCTTAATTATTGAAGAAAATAAGCTGCATAAAAAAGTAACTGCTAATTTATTTTAATTAATAATTATTAATATTAATTCAAAATAATATTTAACAGCTGTCATAGGAACTTTAATAAAAAAAACATATACTTAGTTCATAAAATAATTTCACTTTTGAGAAATGTAGTCTATTAATTTGGGTTAACTGAAGGTTGTCTAACCGTTCAAATTCACTAATATTTATATTCGAGTGGGTACATAATCAGCCCAAACAGTCTCAGTTAAAATATAAGTTCTAGTTTTAATTATGTTATTTCCCAAATTTTTTTTAATGTAAATTATTATTATTAGATGTAGGTAAGTTTTTATTTTTATTTGATTAGTTGTAGTTAGAATCATATAAACATCCAGGCACAGCCTCATATGGGGATCGCAGTTTAAACACTCCTTTAGAATTCCAGTTGCAACTGGTCGAAATATTGTTGTGTTTCAATATTTTGTATGGTAAAAGTTGAAATAAACGTTTATTATTATTATTATAACTTTCTAGGAAATAAAACTTTTTAGACATATATCCACTTTCATATACCTAATTTTTATAATTAAATACATTTATAACGATTTTACTCTAATTAACTACAACAAATCCATGATTTTACATACATTTACATTACACAGTAAGTCTTGTTTCTAGCGGTATTATTTTTATAGAACTATCACTACGGCAAGCTTACAATATTAGTTCTCCTTGAAAGCAAAATTTGGCATTTGACATTATTGCAAATGGCACATACTTTCAATGAGAACAACAAATAGGTGGTGGGCGGACTGACGGTGGTAATTTGCCCAGTCTGCCGGGGCAAAAAAATAACCACCGTTTGGTCTGATAAACCCAGTAAAATGTATCCACACGTGTCGGGATCAGGCTCGAATTGCCGTAATGCCTAGTCAAATTGCCATAGTGTAAGGGACTGATGTCAGTGGAACCTTTTTAGGGATTTAATGTGTTTGTATTAAGCACTACTTTTTTATGTTAATCTTGCAATCAGCCATAAACTTTAAGCAGATGAGTTGAATAGTATGGATATATTTTTATAATTTTAACGGGTCTTTACGCGATTTACCTTAGAGACATATTTCTCCCGACGTTTCAGACAAGTTGCATTGGCCGTGGTCACGGGTCGACTGAAGCTATGCGGTGTAGTCTCGTACATACTGGGCGGCAGATGTAAACCTACCCACTTATCATATATTGGCCAAACTAAGCGCACAATAGCCGAGTGGGTCAAGGAACATATAGCAGCTGTAAAAAACTGCCAATTAAACAAGTCAGCAATAGCAGAACACCTAATGGATCGTGGCACAAACCATTGGATTGAGCTGCATGACCCAAAGATACTTTCCACCGATCGTCACTATTACCCTAGAATAGTACGTGAAGCGATCGAAATAAAGAAACACAAAAATTTCAATCAAATGTGGGGGGTTATAAGCTATCTTCATCGTGGAATCCAGTAATCAATAGGTTTCGACGCCGGGAAAAATCGCCCGGTGTCGCCAAGGATATTGTAAGTGTCGTGTGTCGTGATTTCTAAAAACTTTTAAAAGTGATAAGTTTACATCTGCCGCCCAGTATGTACGAGACTACACCGCATAGCTCCAGTCGACCCGTGACCACGGCCAATGCAATTTGGCTGAAACGTCGGGACAAATATGTCTCTAAGGTAAATCGCGTAAAGACCTGTTAAAATTATAAAAATCTGTTATGAATGTGCACGAAAGTTTAAAAAGTTCAAGTATGCATATAGCTCTACATGTTTTTTAAATCATAACTTTACCCAATAAAATAAACTTTGATCACACCTCCTTAGGACATCCTAACTGGTGCAGCCAAGATATCTCTAGCTGGTGGAGTCGAGAATATGTCCCAAGCTCCCTTTGCAGTCCGAGGGGTGAGATTTGGCACGGCTCTGGGCAAAACATATGCCTTCGAAGACACTCTCTGGGCTGGACTCACTGACTCCTACTGCGGTCTCCCCATGGGCATGACGGCAGAGAAACTAGGAGCACAGTTTAAAATAACCCGAGATGCTGTGGACAAATATGCTTTGTCTTCACAACAAAGGTGGAAGGCTGGTGAGTATTCATTTTATTATCAACAGTTCTTTTTTCTGTCTCGGTCATCTATAGATATTATTATATGATTTCCTTGATATGGATACCGGTGTAAAGCTCATAAAATTGACAGTCAGACATTATTATTATTATTGATTAATTGACCGCCTCTGTAGTCTAGTGGTAACAAACGTTGCCGTGAACTCGGGAGGTCGTGGGTTGGATTCCCACCGGGGGCAAGTTGTACATTGTATAATTTGTCTCCACGTTTCTGGAAGGCCCATCACCAACAGTGGAGAACTGTGTTCTAGGGACTGTAATGATGAATTTGTTCCTTAGCCAACGACGCCGGTACATTCAAGGCCGAAATAGCTCCAGTTACATTAAGCATCCGGAAGAAGGAGGTCCAAATCTCCACAGATGAGCACCCGAGACCACAAACCACTTTGGAGGGACTCCAGAAGTTGCAACCTGTCTTCCAGAAGAACGGACTCGTCACTGCTGGATCAGCTTCGGTGAGAAATTATAAAAAAATAAAAACACATTTTTTTACATTTGGTTTTCAAAATAATGAGTTTTGACTGAACACAAAATTTAATTTTAATTCATATTATATTTATTTTTTTCTAATAAAGTTCCTATGAAATCTTTCAAATATTATTTTCTACGTAACACTTTTTATTATATTAAACGGTTTTTTTTTGTCCAATAGGGAGTAAGCGACGGCTCTGGCGCTATAGTTCTAGCCAATGAGGAGGAAGCTAAGAAGTTGAAGCCTCTCGCCCGATTGGTCGGATGGTCGGTGGTGGGGGTGGACCCTAGTATTATGGGAATTGGACCAGTTCCCGCCATACAAAATCTGCTTAAAGTAACCGGACACACGCTTAATGATATCGACTTGATTGAGGTCAGTATTTATATCAACATAAACAAACATGTTTCTTGTTACTTTTTTTTTTTGCGTTTTGGCATTAGTAACAATTTGCCAGTGTCAAAGTTAGGGAAAGACGGGTTAAATAAAAGGGATTCGAAAAATTTGGAATAGGATCAAAGAAGTATTTATAAGTATAATAATATTGAATTAATACAAAAATAAGAGACTAAGAAACTAAACAATGAAGAATATACAATAAGGATACTTAGTTATATTTATATTTTAATATTATTATCTACAATAAATAGATAAAATAATAATTTTAAAAAAATCCGCCTGCGAAAAAAATATCTTAAATTAAAAACTGAAAAGAAATAAATTAAAAGTTAAAAACAAGCCCAAAGGTTCCGGGTTTTATAATTATAAATATATTTTTTATAGGGTTGTTATACATAAGTTTAAACTTTTAAGCGGTGCAGTTACAAATGTCTGCCGGATGACGTCACGTAATAGTAAATAGACAACTAGTTTACGACACTAACAACGACTTCAGTTTTTGTCACAAAATTTACAAATTACATAACTAAATGAATCCAAATACTTACAAAAGTTTATACTGATACTCGTACACATGTCAAATTAGATATATATATATGTAAAATAAGTACATCAATTGTTAAATAATATTGATATATATATACATACAGCGCCCTACGTGTCTAGTACAATAACGCGTTTAGGATGCTGAAGGGGCTGCCCCATCGTGGCAGGGCCTCTGGGATGCTCAAACCTCGCCCGCGTGAGGAGCAGCCCCAGCAGCATCCTGGCCGTGTGGGCTAATAGGCGTGACTTTCCGTTCTTGGGGCATTGGATACGCCTGCATGTCAGCAGGTGACTTGGGCCCCAGAAACGGATATATTTATTTAAAAATCAGTCGATCATCTCGGACACCACGGGCTTTCTTGTGCTAGAAGTGCTAGCCGCATTCCTCGTCACGCGGCTCTTAACGACATCATCCGAAGGGCTCTTGTCACTGCTGGTGCAATCTTAGAACCATCTAGGATTGTGTGGAGCCATGGCAAGGGACCCGACGGAATGACTGTTGGATGTGTGGGATGTAGACACATTAGCTCCATCTCACATCCAGGCGACCTCGTCAGGCGCGGGGAGAGTGGCGTTTTCTGCGGAGAACCTCAAATTGCGCAAATACGCCAACCTTGGTACCGGTTACGAATTTGCAAGCGGATGACGGAAAGGTCTGGAGAAAGAAAAGCTGGCAATTATTTCTAAACCCGGTACCTTCGAGTCTAAATCCACGAACTTAACCGCTAGCCCACGGAGGCAGTAACATTCAATATCTCAATATAAATGATTCTGTTCCCCGCCAATCCGTCTAGCCAGCGTGGCGAGTGTACGCGAAATTCTCCAGATATATGTTCTGGAAGGCCCATCTCCAGCAGTGGAGATCTAGGACGCTGGAATGAATGATGAAATGATTTCGTTAATTAAAACAAAAATATATTTTTTTTACAATAGGCAACTAATCCACAGTATCTTGATTTGCTAGATTTTTTTGCTCATTTTAGATTAACGAAGCCTTCGTAGCTCAGACCCTATCGTGTGCTTCTGCTCTGAACCTGGACCCCATGAAACTGAACATAAGTGGAGGAGCCACCGCACTGGGTCACCCTCTGGGAGCCACCGGCTCCAGGATCACCGCCCATCTTGTACAACAACTCAGGTCAGCTATTATAATGTGATAATTGTATAAAGAATATATAGGGCTGCTGGTCAGTCATTACCAGCTTCTTCAAGAGAACTCTAGCTATTCTGGAACAACCGAGGTCCATTTGGGACGACGGACATTCTTGGACACCTCGAGTCGGTATGGGACAACTGATTTCAACATGGGACAGCTCAGCGGGGTAAGGCGGAGTGCATAATCATCCAAAAACGTATCGTCTAAGATGGATTATGTCTGTCAGAAATGACAAAACCTGACAGACATAATCGATCTTAGACGATACGTTTTCGGACGATTGTGCACTCCGCCTCATCCCGCAGGCTATTCTGGGATAACTCGTCTGAGACAATTCAGATGATTCTGGTACATCTTAGATCCGCCTAAGTTAATCTGGCATAGCTCAGGCTATTCCAGGGATAACTCTAAAGTCTGAGACAATTTAAGTGATCCTTAGTCGCAAACGTTAGATTGTCAAAATAGTGAATTCTGTTATTTACTACCACTTTTAGCCCGAGTTTCTCCGATCATAGCCGACCTTACGTCAAAATAGTGTTTTTCACTATTTCAAAGCTCACCCATGGGGTTGCAACTTCAAAATCATTAGGAAAACGTGAATTAAATACTTAAATAATCCGCCGCGAATTTGTACTAAAGTTAACAACATTTATATTAATTAAACTAAGATTATATATTTACATTAAACATAGTTTTATAACACACATTAGGTAATAAATAAAAATATGGCGAATACTAAAAGAACTTTTTTAAATGAACGCATCGTATCGTTATTTTGCTGTCATCTGTAGTGGAAACCCTTATACGAGAATACAAATTTTAATGGCGGTTCACTGACAGTTCCGTTATTTAAAGGGTTCCAGAGTTCTTCGCGCCATTTTGCGTGGACATGTCATTTGCAAGTTTTTGTTTTGTAAATTAATTTGCTGTGGATATTATTGGTCAAAAGTGGTGTTGTTTTGTTTAATAATGTGCTACAATGTGAATAATTATGGAAAACGATAAATTGGACTTTAAATATGGGGCACAAGTTGCAGTTTATTTTTTGCGATTTTACCCGCGCTGTCTACTCCCATATTTTACCCAACATGTTTGAGCTATGGTGCCGCGAGTGACTCCAAGAAAAGCATCAAATTCTGCAGCATCTGGAATTTGATGATGACCTCATTAACTCATTAAAAATAATTACGTCAGACTTGGCTGTATAGGCTAGACCCTTTACCTTCCCTATCATCTCATTCATCATCCATCGGGAGAAGAGAACCAAAAAAAATTAAGGGATTCCACTATATAACGTTGGCGCTTAAGTAACACAATAGAGCTACTGGTCCGTCTCAGACAACTCAGTTCAGTTCTTAGGGATTGGATTTCACTATTATTTTTGTTTCAGACAAAAGGGCTTGAAGCGTGGTATTGGCTCAGCCTGCATCGGAGGTGGTCAGGGTATCGCTCTCATGGTCGAAGCTGTCTAATTTGAATTGAATCTTAACATCAAAATATGCATATACTGCCTTTTGGTTCTCGTTGAGAGAGTGTAATGTATGTAGGATATTTCTTTATTTGTCATATTAATAAATAAACAATATAAAAGAATTACAATATTAAATAAACTATATTACAACAAAATCGAAATTTAACCTAAAATAATAATAATAATACATAGAAAATTAAAATTAAATACTTACAAAAAAAATAGCTTCTTCAAATCGCTGTCTTGTGGCATGGTGCCCAATACACTAGCAGCATTTCCCCTTTGAATTAGGATACTTAATTTTTGTGAGAAAAAACTGCCAGCCCTATTGTCACCAGAGACGTCAATGAGCCTTGGAACAATTTCTTTATAAATAATATTATTAAATTGGTTATTCGCCAGATTACATAAAACTTAAAATATTTTATTTTTATTAAAATAAGACATGTAGGTAGTTTTAAAAAATATCAGTAAAATTAATATAGCATTTTATTCATAATTGTAAAAGATATAATAAGAACACATTTTAAAATCAAATATTGAATATTTCGAAATTATTTACAGGGTTTTATAAAAATGTACTTTTAAAAATTTTTAAATAACTTATATGTATTGTTATTTATATAAATCTTAGTCACTTAAGAAAATACATGTTTTAATCGTAGAATTATGTTTTACTATAAGGAAAATTTGTAGTTATTTTTTTATAAATAAATATGTTTTTTTTTTAAATATATATTGTTTTTTATTCCTTTTTACCCGACTGTGCGAATGTATTTATTTTTATTTATATATTTATCGCCATAGGATCCTATCGGAACACTCGTTTAAGTAAATTTTTCTTAATAACAACGCTAAACAAAATACCTGGCCAGATATGGTGAAACAGTATGGCAAGGAACAGCCCCAATTTCCATTATCATTATTTTATTACTATTATCTCTATCTCTTCCACTTCTAAGCCTAATAATTATTATAATATACGGGGTGTTTGGAAGGGAGCTGTACATACGCCTAGGGTAGAAACTAGGGATAGTCTGCTACCTACCCCCGCCCCATTTTTTAATTTATTTTTATTTTTTATTTGACTTTTTTGTGAATTTTTCACTAAAACTACCTGTAGCTCAAAATCTATCAATGGGACCGGTCTGCTAATGGTCTTGTTTTAATCGTTAGTCTTAGGGTCCTGCAAAAAAATATTTTACACCAGAAAATTGTGGAGAAGAAAAGTTATGGGGCTTGAAGTTCTTCTGATTTTTTTAAAACATCCTTTATCCATGCCCTTTCTAACGATATGCTAAAAGTGTAATTATCACTTTTAGTTTTAATATTATTAATTAATTTCCGCAACTAGGGCACTTTTACCACCACGACTCGACATTTGTAAGACAAATGTAATTAGTAATTAATTAAAATTAGTAATTAATTAAAATTTGTAATTTCATGATATTAGTCATTACTAAATTTTTTGTTTCATTTGCCATCCTTTTACGATCGAACACATTTAATTTTCATTAGTTGAAATTTTTGCTTAAAGTGCCCTAGTTGCGGAAATTAATTAATAACATTAAAACTAAAAGTGATAATTACACTTTTAGCATATCGTTAGAAAGGACATGGACTGAGGATGTTTTAAAAAAATCAGAAGAACTCCAACCCTGTTAGTTTTTTTTTAAACCCCATAGAAAGTTGCCCTTAAAATAATTTCTTTACCTTACTACGGTACTTCAGGCCCCATAACTTTTCTTCTCCACAATTTTCTGGTGTCTGGAGACAGGAAGGCTGGCAATTATTTCTGCCAACGTATTAGCCTCGCTATACAGAGGGGAAATGTTGCCAGTCTCCTTGGGACTATCTCGGATGGGACGTCTCTACAGGACATTTTTTATTTATAGTTTAGTTTGGTTAATTTTATTATTTAGGTAGTTTTTAATTTATATTTAATGTAGGTATATTAATTTACTTCGAATAATAATTATTTATATTTCAAAAAAAATACTTTATGTTGAGTTTTGTCTTGTAATTTTTCATTTCGAGTGACCAATTAGGATTCTAAGTTGTTTAGTAACTATTATCATTTAAATTTAGAATGTAGTCCTATCTACCTATAATAAGCATATAATATATAGGTAGTGTGGATTAATCCATAAAATGAAAATCAATACCCGCTCTATCTTATTTTTAGTCTTTGGCCCCTAAGCTACTTTCACCATTTTTATATATTGCTAGTTAAATAATTTAGAAAAGAGGGAGCCGCAGTTGGAAGCGCAGAGTCTGGCAATAATACGTATGTATATATAATCAAAGACTACGTGTTTGTGCCGTTTGCTGTAGAGATTAGGCCCGTGGGGGCCAAGCGCTAAAACATTTTGAAAAAACATCACCCCTCGTCTAATTGTCTGCTCTGGGAACAAGATGGCTGGTTCTTTCCTCGCCCAGAGAATCAGCATAGCGATTCAGCGAGATTTCTTCTCTATCCCTTCGCATAATTCTAAGCTGCTGGTCTTCTGCTAACAGCTTACTTATTGGACCACTTTGCTGCTAAGTCTTCTACTAGCAGGAGTAGAATCGTTCAATAATTAAATTAATGACGTTTCATAAATGCCTGTGATAGGTTTACGTGAATAAAGATATTTTGACTTTGACTTTCTAGTTTCATTTCAAACTCGTTTGTCGTTGTCGCCACTAATTTGTGGAACAATTTGCCTCTTAGCATCAGGCAGGTAACCACCAGATCGCTATTTAAAAAAATGGTCTATTCGCATTTCCTATCGCAATAAAGCTAGTATATTATTATGTATGTATGTAGGTTCATACGGGTATATAAGTATGTATTAGTACGTATAGTATATTATATATTTATACATCTAGTTAGTTATTAAATATATTTTTTTATTATCCTTTATTTTTGCATCTACTTTTCAGTAAAGTGTTTAAAGTTATCCCAATGGTTGGCTATGATAAAATGTCTTGCGGCATTAAAGCCCGCCTTTGTCTTTGTGCAATAAAGTATTAAATAAATAAATATTTCGCTTTGACAAGGGTTGGGCCTTCGTGCGCGCTTTACTCACAGACTATAAAGAGTACGTACGCTTTACTTAGTACGTGAACGCGAAGACTAGAGTACACAGTAAAGTAGATACGTTAGTTAGGTACATACTCTTTGATAGATACGTTTCGTACTTGTGATTGGACACTTGTTTGTATTGTAAATAATTACAAAAACAGATAAAACTCAAATACTTTTACGTGCTTATCTCCAAAACAATGGCAGTATCTGTAAAAAAAGGCAAGTTTATATTTTAATATTATTTATATCATTTAATACTCATATTACTGAATACGCGTGTGTTGTTCCAAATAAGAAAGTTTGTGAAGTGCAATGGACTTTGTATGATCGCAGTGTCTGATAAGTAGGTATAGGTATGTGCATAATAAACTATACGGTTTATGATAAATTAAGCAAATACCGAAAATAAAGTTCAATTAACGTTAAATTGCTTACTTTATCTTTCAAGAAAAATAGTTTTACTTGCGAAATTTCTACTGGAAATTAAGTTACAATTATTTTTATTCGCTATATGAGGTACCAGTAAGTACAGGTGGGGCACGGGAACCTCCAACATTTCAAAAAGTTGGTAACAGAAAACTATATGAGATATTATTTAAAATTGGTATCAAGCAGTTTTTGGTCAAAAACTGCCCAAATTTGGCTGCAACTCTTCTCATGTGCAAATCTTTGGATAAAATCCTCTGAATTGAACTCCATAATATCCCAGACATCTCACAGAGTTTATCAATGGTTCGGCGACGGTCTTCTTTGATTTTGTCGACGTTTTCGTCACTTCTTGACGTTTAGAGGCGTTCTGAACGCGGTTGGTCTTGAATTATCATTTTTCCATTTTAAAACGGGAAAACCATAAGCAGTTCAGTTCAATTCATTTATTCACCATAAGATACATAACGTACACTTGGTTTTGTCAGTCACATTACATTATTCGTTATTCTTAAGCATTTTTTTTTTTCGCGGCCGATTTTCCCAACAGGAAACAAAATTTCACAGCAGACAGAACTTCGCACACTAACTTAGTAGACGTCTATACACCGATGCATTTTTTTTAAATATACCCCAACCTGTATTCTGAATAATAATTTTCAAAATAGTAGTATATTTTCAGGTGTTTTCATAGTAGCAGCAAAACGCACGCCGTTTGGCCGTTATGGTGGCTCTTTTAAGGACACGCGCCCCGCGGACCTGCTGGCCTGCCCCGCTGTAGACGCCTTGAAGATGGCCAATATCGAACCAAGTCTTGTGGATTCGGTCAATGTAGGGCAGGTTAATGCTGTAAGTACCTACCTATCCATTATACAATTTCCGAGGTACAGAAACGGCTGTGTTCTGTCTGTCTACCTGTATGAAACATGTACGTAAAAAAACATTTTTCATTGGGGTTCGAACCGCAATTTCTTTTTGGATTTTAATGTTCCATTAGACTTTATAAAATAATATATATTTTACAAATACAATGTCGTACCTAACTCTGACTTACCTCTGACTTGACTTTACTTAAATTATAATGCAATAAAGGTGTTTAACTGATATTAAAAGCAGTGATACTGTCAAGACTTTTTCACATTCACTAAAATCTTTTCGTCTGGTAAGACCCTTTTATAATTTAAAAGAGTACTACGACAGGATGTACGAGTATGGCTGATTTTATATAGGGTACCCTTTATACAATGACATTTGGTATTTTATTTATAAGTAGGTATCTTTTTAATTTAGTGCCGTCCTGTTTTGTTATTGTTTTCTATGTTACAGTTATTTTCTGTTATTGTATTGCGGTTTATATCTATAATAATTTAATTTATTATTTTGTAGTTGTAAACAAATTTGCACACAATTGATGTATTGTATTTTACAAGCAAATAAACGTTCATTTCATTTCATTTCATTTACCACTGTATCAGGTTTTGTATTGAAGGTGAATTTAGAGATAAAAGACATAATATATTTTTATTGTTGTTGTGTAATTCTTTTACATTATTTGTTTTATTTAAATCTGATATAGCTGAGTATTTCATTGCTGATTCATTTTTCAGTTAGAATAAACATTAACAGGTCTTTAGAATCTGCTGAGCTGTTGGTTCTCTGCTAACAGGTTACAGGTTGTTCATTTTGGACCGCTGCGTAGCTTGTGATACTTGCCACACTAAAGTCCTGGTTATAATTTACAACCTACCTATAATATGCTGTGTCGCATGAGAACCAGTACCAGCAGGCTCCTAAACGTATTGGCAGATCGGTGGGACTCTTCGCTGCTGGAGTACTGGATACAGCTGCATACAGTCAAGTAGACAGCCTCCAGTAGCGGATAGTTTAAAATTAATTATTACTTATACTAAATATAGATTAGGTAAAATTGTTACTAACAATTAATGGATGTAGAGTCCGAAATAAAAGTTTATTATTATTATAATATGTTACGAGTTCTTCTATTTTCAGTTAAGTGGCAGTTCCGACGGGGCCCTAACTCCTCGCCACGCAGCGCTCAAGGCAGGTATACCCCAGGAGACCCCTTCACTCGGAGTCAACCGGCTGTGCGGGTCCGGCTTTCAGGCAATAATTAACAGTGCACAGGTAAATAAAACTAAAAATGGAGCAGTTGCCCTATTTTAATGTGAATTTGTATTCAACTAGCAATAATACAATTTGTAGGCCATATTAATCTAAAATATAGCTACAAAAAGACCGCCTCCGTAGTCTAGTGGTAACAAACGTTGCCGTGAACTCGGGAGGTCGTGGGTTCGATTTGCAATTGACAATTGAGCGTTACTTGTCAATAATAAACGTAAACACTTAATAATAAATAATAAATATTTCCAGACAGGTCACACAGCGCTATCTAATTTCCGTGGTAAGCTACGAGGCTTGTGTTACGGAAACTAGATGGTTGATAAACTACATATTATACTTTTTTTTTTGTAAATATATACATATTATACATATAAACACCCAGACTGAGACAAATTATACAATGTACGACTTGCCCCCGGTGGGAATCGCACCCACGACCTCCCGAGTTCACGGCAACGTTTGTTACCACTAGACCACGGAGGTGAACAGCTCACCCTTTTGTCAAAATTTTCGGATGATTCCTTTATTTGTCGTAGCTTTATCAAAAAATATATGATGGGGTTTTATTCTTTATCAAAATCGGCTTGGTAGATTCCTTTCAGTAACTTTCGATACTCCTCGTAGTTAAGACAGTAGCGTTATGCAACCCATCACTGCCGCTTTAAGTGCAGAATTCCATTCAAATTACAGATCGGTCATGGTAGTTTTTCTACGTATCTTGTAGTAAGCAAATTTAATGAAGGTTACGCAGGCTAAGAAAGCATTTTAAATTAATATTTATTTTCCCCAGGATATAATAACAGGAGCAGCTAAAATTTCCCTGGCTGGAGGAGTGGAAGTAATGTCTTCAGTTCCATTTGTGGTCCGCAACATCAGATTCGGTATTCCTCTAGGAGCAAGCATTGAGTTTGAAGACTGCCTTACAAAGGGATCCTTAGACACCTTCTGCAACTTCACAATGCCAGAGACAGCTGAGAATCTAGCAGAGAAATACAAATTAGGAAGAAAAGAAGTGGACGAATTTGCTTTGGAATCGCAGAGGAGGTGGAAAAATGGTAATTAGAAAACTAAATTAATTTTCCAGACGGAATGACATTAGTTCCTTGGAGATTCGGTCAATCCCTGGTATGGGATTTTACCTGTTGGGATTTCCTAGCCCCTTCCTTCAAGGAACTTCTGTTAGAGCTGGTGTTACAGCGGAACAAGCGCAGATCAGCAAGCGTCGAAAATATTAAACTATTTGCAAAAGTTACTTTTTTTCGACGTTTGCTGTAGAAGCGATGGGCCCGTGGGGATCGGAACTTAAAGCCTTTTATAAAGAAATTGCTCATTGACGTCTCTGGTGACAATAGGGCTGGCAGTTTTTTCTCACAAAAATTAAGTATCCTAATTCAAAGGGGAGATGCTGCTAGTGTATTGGGCACCATGCCACAAGACAGCGATTTGGAGGAGCTATTTTTTTTGTTAGTATGTATTTTTATTTTCTATGTATTGTAATATTTTAGTGAGATGTATGCTAGTACGATTCCTAACGACGTTACGACGGGTACTTTACCTCCAGAGCTACCCTCAAATACAACGTCTACATCTAAAGAGGAAATAAGTGTGCAAGAATTGCAATCGGCAATTAGAAGCCTGAAATGTGGCAAAGCAGCGGGAAAAGATCGAGTGCTCGCCGAAATGATCAAATACGGAGGTATACCGGTCTGGAACGCTTTCCACCTACTATGCAACCTTTGCTGGCAGGAGGGAAGAGTACCGGAGGACTGGCAGCAATCAGTCATCGTTCCTTTGTACAAAGGTAAAGGATCTAGATTGGACTGTGCCAACTACCGAGCGATTAGTTTGATCAGTTTGGCGAGCAAGATGTATGGCAAGATTCTCACGAAACGCCTGCAAGAGAAGACAGAAGGTCTTTTATGGGAGGCACAAGGAGGCTTTAGACCTGGAAGAGGATGCACTGACCAAGTCTTCTCGCTCCGCAATATCACAGATAAGTTTTTGGCCTTAAACCAGAAAGTTTTCTGTGCTTTTGTGGATTTGGAGAAGGCTTTTGATAGAGTTGTAAGAAAGAAGCTTTGGGACATATTGCCGGAGTATGAAGTGGATGACAAACTGCTACAGGCTATACAGTCCCTGTACAAGGGCTGTAAAGCTTGTGTGCGGGTGGAGGGAGGTATGTCGCCTTGCTTTGAATCCCAAATGGGCGTCAAACAAGGCTGCGTGCTGTCCGCCAGATTATTCACTTTATATCTCGACAAATGCCTAAAAAGAGTAAGGGAGAGTGACTGTGGGATAAAAATGGGTGATCTTGTGGTGAACTGCCTGCTTTATGCAGATGATGCTGTTCTTATGGCATCGTCCGAACAACAATTGCAATCACTAGTCACAGAAATGAAAGAGGGATGTGCAGAAAAAGGACTCCGTTTAAATGCGAGAAAAACCAAGGTACTAGTGTTTGAAAGAAGAAGGATGACAACCTTGACGATAAAGATTGATGATGAAACGCTAGAACAGGTAAATGAAATTATATATCTGGGCAGTGTTTTCACTGCGGATGGGAAGTATGATAGGGATGTTGAAAGAAGAGTGAACGCGGGAAATAGTGTTAATGGGGCCCTGGGGTCACTGATCGCCAGTCGAAATGTCAGTGATAAAGCTCGACTCGCCATACACAATGCCATGCTAATACCAACACTTATGTATGGAAGCGAGACGTGGATATGTCAGAATACGCATGAGAGTAGAGTTAATGCAGTAGAAATGAGGTCTTTACGTCGGATATGCGGCGTAACTTTGATGGACCGTATACGTAATAACGAAATACGCAAAAGGGTAGGTATAAAAGAAAGCATAGGTACAAAAATAAAGAAAGGCATGCTCCGATGGTTCGGGCATGTCGAAAGGATGAGCGAAGAGAGATTGACGAACCAGATATATAATGCGAAAGTTGTGGGTAAAAGAGGCCCTGGCAGACCAAGACTTGCCTATCATGATCAAATAAATAAAACATTAGCTGAAGGTGAATTAAAAAGCCATCGAAACAAGAGGGCATGTATGAAGAGGTTGATGAATGTCGAAGAAGCGAAAGAGGTATGTCGTGATCGTGACAAGTGGCGCTCAATTGTCTCTGCCTACCCCGCAAGGGATTTGGCGTGAAGATATGTATGTATGTATGTATGTATGTATTATTATTATTTTTTAGGTTAAATTTAGATTTTGTTTCAAATTAATTTGGCCTAAAAATCACCCATTCTCTTTGCTAAAGACTGATCGCGAAATTTCATACAACATTGCAAGGAAAGTGTTATGAAAAGTATATAGTTTTATTTCGCTAGAAAACGAGTGATCATTGTAAATCTCAGTAGATTATTTACATGTTACATAACGACCATCTCTACTAACATCAGTTTACTTTATTATTGGACAATACGCTTATCTCGGCACTTCCCCGGTCCCGGTCCGCACCCTAAGGGCCTGGTTGAGCGGGGGGGATGGCTGCACATGCGTTATGTCCGTGATCGGGTGCTGCTGTGGGGGCCTGGGACCGAGGCCGAACACATTCAATTTATTGTTCTTAAATTATCAGAGGTTTTGCGTTTTGTCAGCTTTCGGGTTGCACATAGGCAAGTCCTAATTCTAACATACCTGGTGGGATACCACTGTAGCAGGTTTTATAATCTCATGGGTGAATTTGAACGATATTTATTTATTGTTGTTGTGTAATTTTGTATTTGTTTCATTTGTAAATCTGCTATAGCTGAGTTTTCCTTGCAGATTCCTTTCTCAGTCAAATTAAACATTAACAGGTCACTGGAATTTGTTAAGCTGTTAGTCTTCTGCTAACAGCTTACTCCTTAGACCACTTCGCTGCTTAGTCTTCCGCTAATCAAATAATTTAAATAATGACGTGTCACAAATGCCTGTAATAGGTTTACGTGAATAAAGATATTTTGACTTTGACTTATCGAAAGTTCTTCTGTTATTTCTCTAGCATTTGACAGGGGTGTATTCAAGGCAGAGTTGAGCCCAGTAAAGTTGTCAGTGAAGAACCGAGAGGTAATGATTGACCAGGACGAACATCCTCGGGAGACCTCGGCCGCTGGGCTGGCTGCTCTGTCACCTCTCTTCAGGAAAAATGGAGTCGTTACTGCTGGTAACTCTTCTGTGAGTAAATACGTCTATAATAAACCACTGAATTATCCAACAATACGCGACCGACGCATTGCGCTCGTGTGGCTAGAACGTTGCTCTTCAAGCATGGCATTTCACATCATTACATCACAGCCCCTAGCACATAGAGTCCTAGACCTAAACTGTTGTGGAAGACCTACTTCCAAAATTTTCTGGAGAATTTCTTTCAAAATAAATAAATAAATTTGGCCTACACTTGACACGCTGGCGAGTCTCTGATATCAATTTTTAATGAAAATTTATTAACGATTCCACAAGATGGTATTAGTGTAACCAGGGCCGACGGTTTAACGTACTCTCCGCGGCACGGACATTGTGCAGGTTTTGTAAATCTATGATGGACGTAAGAAAAGTGTACATGCCGCGACTTGAAACGAACTTTTTAGGATTTTAAGGAAAGCGTTCTCTTACAACCGAGCTACCACCAATCATTTACATGAATGGGGCTTTTTTATACACATTTGTCATTATTATAGTCAGTCCTGATTCCACTACCTACTAGTGGAATCGTAAGACATTGATAAAAAAACTTCAGACCTTTGCAGCAACCTACCGTGGTAAGAGTATTTATTTATTTATTTAAAAACTTAATTGCACTATGTACAAAGGCGGACTTAATGCCGCTAGGCATTCTCTGGCAGCCAAACCTTTAGGACATTAGGATAGTTTCATGGTAAGTAGGTGCACTAATAGATATAAAATAACAATGTATTTGTTTTATACATAAAAATAATATGTACCTACTTACTATTACATATTCAAATACGTAAATAGGTAATATAATATATATATAGTATTTTGTACATATTTTAAATTTCTTAAAATAATATCTTTTATTCGAAGTTAATTATAGTACATTAAATATAAATTAAAAGCTACCTAAATAATAAAATTAAAAATAAACTAAACTATAAATAAAAAATGTCCTCTGGAGTCGTCCCATCCGAGATAGTCCCAAGGAGACTGGCAACATTTCCCCTCTGTATAGCGAGGCTAATAAATAATAATAAATAGGTTATATACATATATATATGTGTATATATACAATAATACATATAAAATAAAACTACTCATGTGATGAAGGAAGCGGGACAAAAGTTGTGAAAGTGTGAATGAAGAGAGTGGCAATACAATAGAAGTAAAAAAATCAGTTAAGGCTAAAGATAGTATTTGTACACCCCATTCTTGAATATAGTACGATTAGAAGCTTGTCTAATATCCTGAGGTAATTCATTCCATAGATTTGCGACGACGACAGCAAGAGACGAAAGAGGTGTGATGAAAGGGAATGGAAAGAGTGGAGGAACGAATGGTCCTTATTATGTAAGTTCTCCAGAATTCTTAGCACTTTGCGTTCTAGAAGCTATAATGAGGATGTTTGCGAAACAGGCGCCATAAACTTTCACCTTTGGAAATTTCTACATTTGTTGCTCCCCAAAATGTTGCTCCTAGGTAGTCAAAGCTCCATATTATAACCTCTAAGCTAGTCAACTAGTTATCCTATTCTCCTCATCTTCGTGTTCGGCTTACAGTAAATCTTTTAAGAAACAGTTTTATTTTAGGGTGTGAATGACGGAGCCGGAGCTCTGGTCTTAGCTAGCGAGGAAGGTCTCAAGAAGCACTCTATCAAGCCACTAGCTCGTATCCTGGGCTGGGCAAGTGTAGGCGTGGACCCCAGCATCATGGGCATTGGACCTGTTCCTGCCATACGGAACCTGCTGGCTGCTACTGAAACTAAGATGCAGGATATTGACTTAATTGAGGTATAATACACCAACCCGCACTATGGTGATAATATCATTAAATAAATGACAGTTTCTACGTTATATAAATTAATTATTAGGAAGGTTTTTTGGTTACCACAAAACAAATAAAATATCTGTAGTACTTACTCAGTAACACCCGCACGGTAATTCTGTCGATTGCTAAGTATGTTAGTAAATGTAACATTATTTGAGACACAGAAAATTTTTATTACTTGTCTAGATTTTAGTCCTTTAAGCCTTTGATCCTTATATCTTATTTCGTAATCTTCTTATATCCTTAACCCTGTAATCCTATAATCATCTGATCCTATAATCACTTATATCCTTAATCACTACTAACCCTGTAATCCTATAATCCTTTATTCCGTAATCGTCTTATATCCTTAATTACTAATACTACCCCTTTAATCCTATGATCCTATAATCCCTTATTCCGTAATTTTAATATATTTTTTTATTACTCGTCTAGATTTTAGTCCTTTAAGCCTTTGATCATATCCTTAATCACTCACTTACTAACCCTGTAATCCTATAATCATCTAATCCTATAATCACTTATATCCTTAATCACTACTAACCCTGTAATCCTATAATCATCTAATCCTATAATCCTTTATTCCGTAATCGTCTTATATCCTTAATCACTAATACTAACCCTGTAATCCCATATTCCGTAATCGTCTTATATCCTTACGGTTTTTTTTTGCGGTTTAAGTAGCCTATCTGTTAATCCAGGGTGTCAACTACCTACCTGTATATCAAATTTTATCAAAATTTGTCCAGGCGTTTGAGCGTGAAGACGTAACAAACATACTCTCAAATTTTCGCATTTATAATATTAGCGTGATTGCTACAATAATGGGTACACAAGTTTGAGATCTTTTTGGAAGTGGTACGCAGCGAAAACTAATTGGAAACCACTGGTCTAGAACATTACCAGGAAACATAATAACATGTATAGGTGGCGGAACGTAAGTCTAACTTAAAAGTTTAACCAATTCCAAAAAAATATGTGTCGGTTACTACTTTTAAAGACTACAGCCATGCGTTCGACTGTGTTAACTGAAAACAAACGATCTTGTATGCCAAAATTTACCATATAACTTTGAAACCTCTTAAATTTAAACAAGGTGTAAGGTAGGGCTGCATTTTATGACCTCTATTGTTTAACTTATATGGGAAGTATATAATAACAGTAACTCTGGAGGAATGGGAAGGAAGAGTGAGTGTCAGTGGTCAAAAGAGCATAAACCTACGCTTCGCTGACGACACAACTCTTTTGGCTCATCTTAAGCATAAATGGCGAGGCTTAATCGAAAGGACAGCATAAGTAATAATGTAAGTCATCAGATTAACAGAAGACGAAGATCATGGTGGTGGACCGCATCAAGAAACTGGAGCTCACTAGAACACGTTTTTTTATGGGTACACACATAAATTAGCTGTGTATACCTAAATAAACAATTCAATTGTTAAAACTTTACTATTTATAAAATTAATGTTCGCTTACAAAAAAATATTACTTACAGTCGACCAAAAATAATGACAGTCTAGACATATTTGCTAATTCTTTGCATGTTTTTAAGCACAATGTATTGTCACTGCAGCGGATCCTGGCTGGGACTGTAAACTGAACTGCTGTTTAACCAATTTTGACCCTTGGAATTGTGTTGCTTGATTGTATCATGTTCTTTTGTTTTTGTTTTTGCTTAGATTTACTTAGTTGTTGCTGTGATTGTGTTGTGTTTTTGTTTTCGCTACTCAAAGGCCCAATTAATGGATACAGTATAATAGCATGTGGTGGTTGCCTGTAATTAGTGCAGCATCTGTTTTCTGTCTTAGTTGTAAGTAAAAATCGATGTATCTTTTGTTGCTGTCACTGTTTGCGACCCTAATAAATAAATAAATAAAATAAATAAATAAAATAAAAATGTGGTCCAACACCTGACGGTTGAGATTTATTTAAATGTATAATAACAATAAGGGTGATTTTTCCTTGAAAATAGTACAGTCATTCAACGTTAGCAATATTTTAAATACAAAGGAAGATTTACTGATAGACCACTTTCTTGGTCTACTGTACGTAAGTGATATAACTAGTATGGATGTTTCCAGATCAACGAAGCCTTTGCAGCTCAGACCCTCGCGTGTGTGAGAGAATTGGGCCTGGACAGGAGTAAACTGAATGTCAGCGGAGGAGCCATCGCTGTGGGACACCCGTTAGGGGCCACTGGGATCAGAATAACGGCGCATCTGGTTCACCTGCTTAGGTCAGTGTGGGTTTGTTTTAAGGGGAGTTCGTAAAATGGCAGTGGTGGTTCTGAAATACGCTTTCTTTAAAATCCAAAAAGATCGTGGTTTGATCCCTGCATGAAGCCAATGAACAACTGTCCTGTGACTTGTCCTGTCCTAAGCTGTCTTATCGACGACTGCCGCGCCATCAAGCGCATCACGGGCGCATAAAATGCAACATTCACTGGCTAGCCTTGTAAATGGTTTTCACAAATAACAATAGATTAAATTCTGCGGCCAGACCACCGTTCCCGTCAGAAGAGCGGCGTTTAAATCTGTGGATTTAGACGCTGAGTTACCGGGTTCGATTCCTGGTACACAATAATTTATTTGTGTTTGCTTTTTTGCGATGCTTGAGTTTGGGACGCTAGAAATCAACAAGTTCTTAAAGCGTGGTTTTTGACCACCCCAGAAGGGATACGGTCGTGATGATACTTTATGTTCTGAAATGCCCATCTCAAACAGTGGAGGTCTAAAACTTTTTTTCTTTTTGCAGAACTAAAGGGTTGAAGAAAGCGATTGGCTCGGCGTGCATCGGGGGCGGTCAGGGGATAGCGATACTTATTGAAGCTGTATAAATCTACGGCGATAAAGACTGATTCGAACTAATTCTCACTAGTTATATATTTTCTTGTGTGTTTGTATACCAATTTTGTTATTTTTTTTATTTTATGCATTTATGACAATAATTTTGACTTTGGCATTCAAATAAATATATATGTATGCCCTTAAGGGTAAAGTATAGCTGAACGAACTACTGAATACCAATTGTAATATGTATGTACCTATACTTAAGGATGAATAAATGATTTGATTTGATTCTACATTTTTGTATTTTGTTAAATAAAATATTAATAAATATTTTTTTTTTCCAGACAGGTCACACAGCGCCATCTAATTTCCGTGGTAAGCTACGAAGCTTGTGTTACGGAAACTAGATGGTTGATAAACTACATATTATACTTTTTTTTTTTGTAAATATATACATATACATATAAACACCCAGACCGAGACAAATTATACAATGTACAACTTGCCCCCGGTGGGAATCGAACCCACGACCTCCCGAGTTCACAGCAACGTTTGTTACCGCTAGACCACGGAGGCGGTCTATATATTGTAATATATACTTAGTTGTTTGTTTATTATTATTACTATCTGATGACGCGGGTTTATAGAATATATCGGGATGGAATATAATCTTTCAATATATCCTTTTATTCTTTTCAAAAACTAAATAAAATAAACTAAAATAAAAATATTAGATACTAATTTAAATATAAATATTGTTCACGCGGTATGGTGGCAAGAACGCTGGCCACATTTTCTCGCTGAATCGCTATGCTGAACCCTTTTTTTATATAGGTTAGGTTTAGGTACCTAGTCAAATCTTTCAGAAACGAACGATACACGCAAACGGATCGCAAATGCGCCGCTCCCGCTTTTAGCTCTGTCCCCCTGAGGTGTGCCCGCTCCCAGGGGATCAGCTTCATACTGCCATTATTTATTTATTATTTACAAATTTTAAATTTCCTGTAGCATACACATCGAACGTACAGCACAACACTACGGTGTGACATCTCTAGAGGACAGATCGAATAGTGGCGGCCGAGCGAGTGGATGTGAAATATTAAATAGTATATTAATATACGTATAAAGTAAAGGTAACTATTTAATTAGTAGATCCTATATTTCCAATGATTTCATTGCGGTCTATTTTATATAATGGGTTCCAGGATATCTGGAACCTTAATGATATCTTTAATTTAGATAGGTAGGTAGACGATACTATGATAAATCAGTGTTATCAACAATCAAGAAGGAGTAACTGGTAAAGAAATTCACCTGATGGCTTGAAATTTTATTACATAGTTGCAACAATGAACGCTGCGACTTTTTCAACTTCTTCGACTAGCGTGAGCAGGATGGGATAGGGGTTCTAATGTAGGAAATTACGCATGTCTGTTTATAAAATAAATAAAAAATAAAATAAAATGCGTTTATTTCGGAATAGTATCCAAAGGGGTTAGTAACATAGTGTTTGCTTATTCTATATTAGTAAAAAGAGGACATTTACTTTTTATATTTGCCTTGCCCTCCTGAGGCACTGGGCACATACATGTGAGTATGTACCCAGTGCCCCATGATAGGGCAATCTGGCTTCTCACTAACTGCCCTCAAGATGATGTTGCCGCTCCCTCGTACTCTGTGCATCAACGACGCGACTCGTTTCCGCAATACTGAGTAGAAATCATCTGTGTGCGGGTACGCAAACATCGCTAATGCACTGCACCAACGAGGGAGCCCCATCATCATCCTGCATCTTTATGCACGGGCGGATCACAAAGGTCTTGGTCTTGCATCAGAATAGGTGGTCTTGGTCTTGCATCAGAATAGGTGGTTTTGGTCTTGCATCAGAATAGGTGGTCTTGGTCTTGCATCAGAATAGGTGGTCTTGGTCTTGCATCAGAATAGGTGGTCTTGGTCTTGCATCAGAATAGGTGGTCTTGGTCTTGCATCAGAATAGGTGGTCTTGGTCTTGCATCAGAATAGGTGGTCTTGGTCTTGCATCAGAATAGGTGGTCTTGGTCTTGCATCAGAATAGGTGGTCTTGGTCTTGCATCAGAATAGGTGGTCTTGGTCTTGCATCAGAATAGGTGGTCTTGGTCTTGCATAAGTATAGGTGGTCTTGGTCTTGCATCAGAATAGGTGGTCTTGGTCTTGCATCAGAATAGGTGGTCTTGGTCTTGCATCAGAATAGGTGGTCTTGGTCTTGCATCAGAATAGGTGGTCTTGGTCTTGCATCAGAATAGGTGGTCTTGGTCTTGCATCAGAATAGGTGGTCTTGGTCTTGCATCAGAATAGGTGGTCTTGGTCTTGCATCAGAATAGGTGGTCTTGGTCTTGCATCAGAATAGGTGGTCTTGGTCTTGCATCAGAATAGGTGGTCTTGGTCTTGCATCAGAATAGGTGGTCTTGGTCTTGCATCAGAATAGGTGGTCTTGGTCTTGCATCAGAATAGGTGGTCTTGGTCTTGCATCAGAATAGGTGGTCTTGGTCTTGCATCAGAATAGGTGGTCTTGGTCTTGCATCAGAATAGGTGGTCTTGGTCTTGCATCAGAATAGGTGGTCTTGATCTTGCATCAGAATAGGTGGTCTTGGTCTTGCATCAGAATAGGTGGTCTTGGTCTTGCATCAGAATAGGTGGTCTTGGTCTTGCATCAGAATAGGTGGTCTTGGTCTTGCATCAGAATAGGTGGTCTTGGTCTTGCATCAGAATAGGTGGTCTTGGTGTTGCATCAGAATAGGTGGTCTTGGTCTTGCATCAGAATAGGTGGTCTTGGTCTTGCATCAGAATAGGTGGTCTTGGTCTTGCATCAGAATAGGTGGTCTTGGTCTTGCATCAGAATAGGTGGTCTTGGTCTTGCATCAGAATAGGTGGTCTTGGTCTTGCATCAGAATAGGTGGTCTTGGTCTTGGTCTTGCATCAGAATAGGTGGTCTTGGTCTTGCATCAGAATAGGTGGTCTTGGTCTTGCATCAGAATAGGTGGTCTTGGTCTTGCATCAGAATAGGTGGTCTTGGTCTTGCACTCCTAATCTTGGTCTTGCGCAAGAGACTCGCAAGACTTCTGCAAGACTCATACTCTGACTCAATATCTGTATATTTTATTTTCCAATTGTACTAAGGAAATCGATCTCTGCAAAGTCTGGGTTCGATTCCTGGTCGGTACACAATAATTAATTTGTGATATTTCTCGAGTTTGGTACGCTACTAGGGTAGTCTTGGTCTTGGTATTGAGAGATTGGGAAGAAGATTGGGCAACACTACTTATTAGGCAATTTAACAGGTGTTCTTGTAGCTTTTTTTTGATTTGAGTACTAAAAGAGTAAAAAGTTGAACACAGCTTTAGTCAAATGAGAAATTAAATATATATTTCCCAGAAACGGGAAAAAGGTTAGAAAAAACGAAACTCCTTCAGCCAGTTGTCAATTTCTTTATTTAAGGACAATCAGTGGTTGCTTACATTATTACTAACTTAAGACTTAAGATATACATTGAAACAATGAAAAGTTTGCCACCATCTTTGCCATAACATGCATAATACAAGTGGTACTTAATGGATAACTACAGTGAAACGGGACGAATCTGGACACTTTCTCAGTTCAACATTAAATATAAATGTTTCTTTTTATTTTGAGTAACCAATAAAATAGAGAGTAAAATGCACTTTATACCTTATTATATGGTTACTTAATAAATATAAACAAAAACATTTTAAAAAAACTAGATTTGCCCATTCCCCATTAGGGTGTATCGGGTTACTCCCAGATGGAGGTTCCTCCAGACTGCGAGGACTCTTCCAGAGGTCTGCAGGAAAGATATGGGTCTCCTGGCCTTCCTGGAGGAGATAGGTTGGCTCTATTAATGGGGTCCAGGTCATACAAATCGGTTTCAAGGAGACTAATTGCAGAGAATGCCCAGCCTTATCTATCTATCTATCCCACCCTAGACCTTATTTCCTTCCATTTAATGGTAATATCAAACTTAAATTAAATTCATAGTTTATAAATATAGAATCCTTGAATGTGAATATTATCAATCAAAAACAATAAACTTGGCACTTTAGTAAATTGGTTATTGAATGAATTTGACAGAACTTAAAGATAAATTAATAATCCTGTAATAATTTACACATGGAACTATGAGTAAAAATTAAATATTAAATAGTTATGTTAATCCATCCCCTTTGGTTACCTGAAAAAAAAAAAAAAAACATTAGCTCATTCAGCCGTGGCGGCACGGTTGTAAGAAAGCTTTCCTTACAAATCCTAAAAGGTTGAAAGAAAGAAAGAAAATAATTTTATTGTTGTCACAAAATAAAAATACACAGTAGGTTAGTAGAAAGTTGTTAATTAATAATTTCAGCAACTCAGTCAAATACCTGGGTATGCACTTGGATCGCAGGCTGACTTGGAAAAAACATATAGATACAAAAAAAAAAATCAACATTAGACACAAAGGACTATACTGGTTACTTGATCGAAATTCCAAACTGTCTATTGACAACAAAATGTTGATATACACATCAGTAATCAAACCTATCTGGACCTATGGTATTCCTCTCTGGGGGACAGTCTGCGATTCCAATATCATGCTAATACAAAGAACACAAAATAAAATACTAAAAAGCATTGCAAATACACCATGGTACATCAAAATGTCTGAGCTGCATGAATGCCTGGCTATAAACATGATAAAGGATGAAACCAAATTATCTAACAACAGATACAGGACAAGGCTGGAGAATCATCCTAACCAGCTAGTAGTTGACCTCACTATCCCTCAAGAAGTCAGGCGTCTAAAAAGACGTAGAGTGCTAGAAACAGACAGCCAGCAAGATTTTAGCTGCTGAGCAAATAAGGAGATATTCCCAATGGGGAATATGATCTACATGTCATACTACTCAAATCATCTGCTTAAAGTTTATGACTGATTGCAAGATAAAAAAAGAAAAAAAATAAAAAAAATAATAATAATATAGTACTAAAGTTGTGACTGAACTACGTTTTACAAAACACAAGGTTGCAGTTTAAACCTTAGCATGTACCAATGAGAAATACACTTTTAGCATCTTTTGCTAGCCAGAAACAACACAAAATGTGATTTTTGCTGTTGAATGCTAAGATTTTTTTTCTCTTCACTACCATTCCCATGCCTAAGAATGTCCTGTCAAAGATTGCATCATAATTACAAAATAATAGTCAATTCTGAGCTCTATTAGCTCTTAACCTTGTCAGCTGCCATGCAAATATCAACTTTAATAGCATGATATATATATTGTTAATGGATTCCATTGTATAACATTCGCGCCAGAATAGCGCTGCTGGTACCACTGTTAACAATTTATAAAATTGTCATTACAATTGACATCAGACCTTTACTTTAGATGGTGTAGTGCATCCAGCATGTATGCCGAGGCACGTCTGCCGGTATTAGACGCGGTAATCCGACATTGTATGGCCTCATTTAGAAAATGCATAATGGACACTAAAAATATAATTTTAAAGAATATCCATGAGCATTGCTTTATGCTCCAAAAATTATGGGCAAATAAATTAGTATATACATTTTAGATTAATTCCTAACATAGTTTTCTTTAAGTTATTATTGTTACTAACACGATATGGTTTTTGTACCGAAAAAAGATTATTATTATTTACCAACCCTTCTGGCCAGCATAACAAGTGTATGCCAAATTAAACAGAAATATATTCTAAAAGGCCCTTCAACAACAGTGGAGGCCTAGGACTCTGTGTTCTAGAGATGTGATGTAAAGCGGTGTACATTTGTCACAGATATACTCGGTCACAAGCCCTGACACAAGCCCTACTTCTCTCTCTCCCACACAATGGATCCACTAATACCAACTTGTGGAATCAATTATCATAAGCTAAATCGTGCTACATTTATGCGCATTTGAACACGAAACTTTGCTCTTAACTGAACTAGAGCTCTAGGACATCCAATCATAGGAAAGCTAAAACAGAAATAACACTTACACAGGCTTCAAGATAGTCGATTTTTCTTTCCAGAGAGGTTAGTTTTTCGTTGAGCGAAGCCAGACGTGATCTGCAAGACATGTCTGTAAGAAAACATCAATATTATGTCAAATATTAATTAAACTACTATGGTGAACCAGGAAATAAACTCACCGAAAGAGTTTAGGAAATCAGTAATCTTCTTGATGCTTCCGGTTATCACTTCAATATATTCTCTGTTGGCCCAATCTTGCTGGATCTGTTTTTGCGTTGTTTCGCGAGGTGGAGCAGCCATTTTCATGAAAAACTATCAATTTTTATCCAAAAATTGTGGTGTAAACACAACACACCGTTTAAAACCTGTAAATTAAAAAGTATTTTCGCTTTATTTTTTCATATATAGGATATCATGTAAAAGAAAGAGAAAGAAGTATATTTTCTTATTTATCATGGTTATTTCCATGTCTTTAATTTATTTCTGAGCATTGGTTACATAGACCGAAAGCCATCACTTTGAAATTTTAATAGTTATTTTTGAACGAACGCGTTTAACGTTTACATGACAGTAGCATATTTCTAAACTGTGTTTTGGATTGGATTAAGTCCCAACCGAACCCTAATATTTAACTTCTCGGATAGATTGTTACCCTAAAAAAGAGATAGACGTATAGTACTCGAATCTGCTAGAGCGAGTTGAATTTTAAATAATTACCGAAAATATTGAATTGCGTGTTTGACAAATTCACATTTTTAGGCCAGCTATTTTTTTCGGCGATTGCACTTTATTTACAATTTTATTAGTAATTTCGTCAATATAGCCAGAAAATGGATGAAGTCGAGTATAAGTTAAATACAAACAACAGCGTTTTGATTGTTAGTGGGGTCGAGAAATTAATATGGAATTTGAAGTTAAAGTACAAACCCACTGAACGGCAAAAGTTTGTATTAGAAAATGAAGAATTGGTATATTTAAGGGAGAAATGTACCAGTAAGGAGGCCCTGGTGAGCCTTACAGCTTGCCAAGGATTATTGGCCTTAGTAGAAGATGGAATTCTTGAAATTGGCCATACAATGTCTACTTTGATCACAATGCTATCCAGTGCCCAGTATGTTTTAGGATTATTTTTTAATGTCTATAACATATAAGTTACTTGATTATTTATTATGCATATACATCATAACATTTTCAGTAATTATGCTGCAATAATCTCAGCTGTGAGTGGTCTTTTGACGATGGACTTAAAGTCTCGTCTCCGGCCGGGCCAGGAGTATCGGAGCCAGTTCCAGCTACGATCTCCGCAGCACCCCTTTATCACCATAATGGAGAAGAATATAAAGACTGTACCTGATGTTCTTCCACAAATGATAGCTCTTTGTAAACATCCTGATTGTAGGTGGGTTGATGTTCAAATATTTTCTTATTATTAATCCTTTGTGTGCAGTGGGACTGATCAATCCATATCCCCGCCAATCAAAAAGACCAATTTCTAAGTGTTCCATGGATTCACCGTGCAGGTGCCAGGTCGAATGTGTGTGGGAGTAGACATGAGAAAAATGGTGTCTTGGACTTGCAACCAATCATAGGCTGGTTTAATTATTAAATATTTTGCTGTATATGCTCTTGTTCCAACTTCCACTGCGTAAATCTGAGTTCCTGATCAATTGTTCTGTGACATCATGTTGTGTTCTTTTATAATATTTGATTCCCACGGAACCATAAGTTTAATAAGAATAACATTAAAATTAAAAAAAGTAAAGTATCATCACGACCGTTTCCCTTTTGGGGTGGTCAGAAACCACTCATAAATAAGCGGATTCACATTTAGCCAACTTTACTATAGACCAATCATAAGTTAAAAGATAAGTGGTAAGCTCGTCGATGTCTCCAGCGTAACAAACTCGAGAAATATCACAAATTAAATATATTTTGTGTCTCGACCAGGAGTCGAACCCGGTTCCTCCGGGTCTAAATCCACGGACTTAACCGCTAGCCCACAGAGGCAGTTCTGTTAAGTTATTTAAAAAAAAACAAAGCAAGTAGGGTTTTTTGCAAGGGTCGTTAAGAACCCGCTGAACAAACCTTTGCCAAATATGGTGATTTAGAATTAAGCAATGTGCTACAAATACACAAGGTATATAATTGCAAAAATAGTAAATTATACACAAAATACTGAAAAACATTTATTGTATAACCCTTAACCACATTTCCTACAGGAGTTTGTGGTTTTATTGTCGAACACTGCCCATTGATGAATTCATTGGCGGACAATTATGAGATGGTCTACCGAACAAGAATGTACTGAACTTGCTATCTTTCTAGGTATTACAGACGAACGTCCTGGATGTATTTTAGGTGTAACATACTTAATTAGAAGAGTTCTACAACAAATATGTTTTTATTTAAATAAAAAATTTAAGCTAGTTGGATCGCTGGCGACTCTTTGGGCATATATAGGTTAATAAAGTAATTTTTAAAAAAAACTTAATCAAAAAAGGCCTTGCATATAAAGCAATCAACTGCTTCAGTGGTCTAGCTGTTAAGTCCGTGGATTTAGATTTGGAGGTACCAGGTTCGATTCCTGGATAATTTAATTAGTAAAATTCTTATTTAATTTAATTGTGATATTTTCCGAGTTTTGTACACTAGAGACATCAACGAGCTTGCTACTTGTTATGATTGGACCATAGTAAAGTTGGCTAAATGTGAATCCGCTTTTTTATAAGCATGATTTCTGACCACCCTGAAACAAATGATTATAATGATATTTTTGTTTACTAAATCAATGAAATTATTATATAAAAAAGATTTCCGTTAATTTCCTCTGATAATAAGCTTATTAATATATTATTTTTATTATTAATAAGCTTCTTTTTAAGAAATTTGGCGGACTCTTACTTGGAATCATGACACGGACCATATATCATCTGACCACAACACGTAACCCATTTGTTCCGTCTATTTATTTGGCCTTCACTAAATGATTTTTGAAATTAAGACATAGGGTGTTATACATCGATGTATATAGATAAGCCTATTCAATACAAAACGCACTCTTAAAAACGTGCCGCTTGCTTTGTGTACCTACCAACTTTGGGGGGCAATTCTCAAGCAAGGATAATGCCACATGCTTTATTCATCGGAAATTATATCACAATGCATACAAAAAAGACTAGTTTTACTCGATATAAATATTAATATTAGGCGCTCTCGACGCTTGCTATCTCGCGACTGTTGGTGTAGAGTGACTTCGATTGGTTTTACGGGAACGTTTTTATATCAGTGAGGGCCTATCTATATACCTACATCGATGGTGTTATATAAAATTAAAATTTAACATGTCAATTGTTAACCTTTAATGTAACATAGTTATTATTATATTATTATCCTAGTGTTAAACATAAGTTAAGAATGATTAGCGATAATGTCACAGACCGAATAGAATAGGTATGGATTTGTAAAGTAGGTGGCCTTTTGTTCGAACGTAGTCGCGTGCTGATTTCTGATTGGTCCAATAACGACTATTCACGAGCCTCTTAGAAAATGGCGCGATTCATATCGCGGCAGATTACAAGAAAACAGCAGACGAGTCTGTCGATGAGCGCCTTCAAAATAGTTAAAGTTGTAGCTGAATATTTGTAGTGGAAATAAATCATACAATATTGAAAACTTGTTTAATTTAATATATTAGTCCCAACACAATGAAGGTGTTTTCAATGACCAAAGCCAGGTCAAATAGCTAGTATAACGATATTTTTATCTTTTCAGTATATCCCAAAACAGTATTGAAATGCTGCGTCCTGTTTTGGTATGGTTATGTTGTGTTCCACGTTTACTGCCGGCTGTCGCCGTGTGGCCCCTTCTGATGTCTGTGTCCCATCGAGACCAACAGAGGTCGCTGCTACTACAGTGTTTATCTTGGCAACAGGTATGATAACTACGACATTAGAATATCTCAGAACAGTTGCGTGTTGCATCCTATTTTAGTGTGGTTATGTTACTGCCGGCTGTCTAGTGGGGTCCCTTTTGATGGTTAGTTTACTTGATAAACTATACACGATTCAATAATATTTCAATGCAAGAAACAGTTAACTAAGTTTCTTTTATCACAAGAAGAATTACTTAAAATAACACTATAAGAGAATACTCTTAGTAAACCTTAACTCCAATAATAAATCAATAATAGCAAATGAACACCAAAAAGAAAAACAAAATATAATGGTAAAAACAATCAAACAATTCAAGCACAATATAATGTTTTGTTGTTGTGGAATAATACACGGGGCTTTTAATTTAGCGTTTATTATAAAACACACAGTAAATGTTTGCACTCAGCTAATTTTACCAAAAAAGAGAAGATTGCTTGGATGCGTCCCCACGAGTTGCCCACTACAAAATAATACCAGCAAATAAACTGACACACAAATAGTACATAAAATAAGATTCAACACAATCACATGACAAACAAAATAAATAAGCAAATATAAGTAACTAAATATAAAAAAATACACAAATTAGATACAACAACCACATTCGAGTGTTGCAAAACTGAGATCAAGAAACTACACCTTCCCTGATCAATCTGGTTTCTGTGCCTTGACAGACTTATCTAGTGCAGAAACCAGTGCACAAACAGTTCTGTTCAGTTTTTTTATATATTTTTTATTATCTCTGTTAGCGATAGTAAAACTATATCTGTAAAGAGTAGATATACTCATACTTAAAGGTAATTTATCTGGTGCAGTGCAATACATAATTATTGTTACACTTTTTCTTTTTTTATACTAGCACGACATTTAACCTTACGCCTACCTGATGGTAAGTGGCGCGCGAGGTCCATGAATGTTAGCAACTGGAATCAGACACTCATGGCTGACATCAGTCCCTAACACTATGCCGGTTTGACTTGGCATGACGGCAATTCGAGATTGATCCCGAAACGTGTGGATACACAGGGTTTATCGGCACGGTGGATATTTCCCTGCCCCAGCAGACTGGACAAATTACCACCATCAGTCCACCTACCATCTATTTGTTGTTCTCGTTGAAAGTCTGTGCCATTTGCAATGATGTCAAAGCCAATTTAAACTTTGAATGAGAACTAATATTGTAAGCTTGCAATGGTGATATTTAATATAAAAATAACACTGCTTTAAACAAGACTTACTGAACTCAAACTGGCCAATAGTTGAAGATTTACCATTTAATGCGGTAAAACAACAAAAATGTTATACGAGTAGTCTGCTGATTTTTAATAAATATAAATTTTAATATAGTTATGTAATATACTTTAATAAAATATACTTATGTAACTATACTATTTTTTCTTACCCATTCCCAAGTGAGGGTGGGGTACGTAAAATTTGTCAACAAATAGACGGCTGTACACCTAGAGCCGTTCCTCTGACAAGTTCTGAAAACCTTATGATCCCGAAAGTTTTACATTACAGATTCATAAGCGTGAGTTTGTAGAGAGATCACTAGAAGCCTACTCTACTGTGCTAGACAATGGCGTGTACCTGCAGGACAGTGGACTAGTGATGGGACTGCTGCCTGTCCTAGCTACTATATCTAATCATATAGTTAGACATGGGTCAGTATTTTTGTCACGATTCTTCTTAGGCGGAATTGCACCAAATCTAAGTCAAGTCTGACTAAAGTAAAATCATTTACTTTTTTTTAGCCCTTTTCGTGATCTTTTGTATTGTCACACTACATTGTTATATATATATATATATTCTATACATAAATAGACCTAAATATAAACGGTATTTTTGTCATTAATAAAACAATTTATGTTATAATAGGCCGTGTGTTACGGGAAAGCTTGCCACAATTTATTTTAAATTTTATATTTTTGTATACATTCTCTATATACTGAGATGCTACTGTGAGAATATCATACCCCTTAAACTTATCTCTTGGCAAAGTGGGAGCGGTCAAATTGTAAATATAAAAAAAATCCATAAGACAATACTATGGAAATAGGCAAAATAAACTAGCCTAGCAGTAACGACTTCTGTCACACATCTCACCTCTCTAACGGCATATGCCGCTGAACTTAGCCATTTATTGTTATACCTAAAAATACCATACTTTCCATTATCTCCAAATTGATCACCATTTAATTTTATATTTAAAGAAATGTTTCTTACACTAGGTTTCTTACATCTTTAGAATTTTATTATTGTCTAGAGTTAAGCAGCAAATTGTTAGCTGTAAACCAGTGTGAACACGATCAAGCGCATTGTTTACTACGTCAAAATTATTTTGCTTCCTATCTATTCTAAATATTAGAGATGTATCATCAATCAGCAAACAAGATAATATTGTGCAAGTTTTTAACACAATAAAAGTTGGTTGTTTATATAAACTATAAACAAGAATGAACCAAGAATAGAGTCCTGTGGGACGCTGATTTTTACTGAATAATGAATTCGATCTCATCAATAGCTACTCTTTGAGTTCTATCAGAAAGATACGAAATCCAATTCGTTAACAGTATCTTTAATGCTATAATAACTTAGTTTACGAAACAGTGCTCCACAATATTAAAAGCTTTTGATAAGTTACAGAAAACACCAATAGCCTTAATTAACGACATGGCTGCGTCAGTAGTCAACCTTCCCTTAGTGTAACCAAATTGTTTTGTGAGTAGATGTTTATTAACATTTAATTATAAATCTGTTTACTATTTAATTGTATTATTCTATTTTTTTTTTAAATTGAAAGCGGTGATCCGCGAGGTTGTTACATTCTCCTGGCTCGTGGAGTGGAGTTGTTAGAATGTGAAATGCGAGCTTCAGCCGGTACCACCATTTTGCTGCTGGCATACAACCTCACACATAGTGCCGCTATGTATCTGCATGAACTCCTGGATCTGTGTAAGTTTCTCTCCGTTCTGCATCTAACAACTTACGTAGTTTATCATCCCTTCAGCAGATATTTAATCTGGAAAATTAACTATTAGTATTATAAAAATAAGGAATTTCCTTTCTGTAACAGCCTTCAGCTCACCAGTGTTACAGACTCGATACCTTTAGTAATTACAATTACGAATTATATTTTGTTTACCTTTTGATAGCTTATGTTTTTTGACGCAGTCTTGTTCCAAATTTACTGAAATACACATCTATTTCATCTAAAATCTTTTGTTATCATCATAGTTCCAATTCCAGCTCTACCCTGACGCTAACAACAATTAATAAAACTTTTTTTGTTTTTAGGTTTAGCAATACTAAACAAATTTCAAGTGCCATCAATAGTGGTCAATACATTAATCGCTCTCTCCCTCCTATGGCTGAACCATCCATCTTGTTTGACAGAAAGCGCGCTAAAACTTGCAGCCAAAATTATTGACCTACACAAAACAACCAAATACAACGACCACAAACTAAATATACCGAATTTAATAGCAAACGATACTTTTAAAGTATTAATGAATACTGACGCGAATTTATTATTTACAATTAAAATTCTAAGAACTTGGGAAAGAATTCACGATAACCCAAACGAATTAAAAAGTTGGTTTGCTACTATAAAAGAAGTAGACAATAATTTGCAATTTGAATTAGTCGGGTTTTTGCTTGGAGTTGTAATGGGGAGCGAACCGGAAGTGACCGTTGAAGCGTTGAAATTAGTTTTAAATTTGGTAAAGGCAAAGAAGGAGCTGTCAATACAAGTGTTGCCAGTGTTATTGTATAAAGTGGCCAATGATACCAGCCCTATAGTTAAATTGGAGGCGTTGAAGGGTATCCCGCGCATGGCTATTATTAAGGTATTATACAGTATAAATAAATTGCTAATAATATATATAACAGAGTCCAAGACTTCCACTGCTGTAGATAGGCCTTCAGAACATATTTTTTGGAGAATTTGGCCTACACTATGATTCAATAATTTGATATTAGTGGAACCGGGACCTACGGCTTAACGTTCTCTCCTCCTGACAGATGTAGTGTCACTGGGTTGACATTTTATGACAAATGTTAAGTAAAAAATAATTTTTCATTTGTTGGCTTTGACATGACGGTATTCGTGCCGCGATCTTTTTCGATTTTAAGGAGCGTTCTAGATATGTTGAAAATAATTGTAATTCTTTTTTTCCAAGGCTTTTATTACATTTGACAAGGCCCCTTTAAAGCTGCGACAATAATTAGTTAAGTTCTTTATTATTTTAACAAGCCGTAAATTTAAACCTACCCTCATTTTTAACGTTTTAGACACAAATCGTGACACACAACACTTACAATATCCTCGGCTATATCGATTTACCGCGGCGACGAAACCGAATAATTACTGGATTACACGATGAAGATAGATTATAACCCCCTCTCGATTTGTGTTTCTTTGTTTCGATCGCTTTACTTACTATTCTAGGGTAATAGTGACGATTGGTGGAGAGTATTATCTTCAGGTCGTACAGCTATATGCAACTTTACCGTGACTACTTGAAACGTCAAGTATGTCTTCTACGGTATATCGCGTAAAGACTCGTTAAATTATAAAAATAATATTTATAATAATAAATTTAAATTTAAAAAGGTATAATCCTAAACTATGACCTAAATAAAGTAGCATCACGACCGTATCTTTTCCGGGGTGGCCAGAAACCACGCTTTTGTAGAAGCGGAATCAGCACTTGTCATGATAGGCCCACAGTAGATGGCTAAACATGACAAGTGGCAAGCTGTAATAAATAACCCAGTAAAGTAACCTTCGCGTCTAAATCTACGGAGTTAACCGCTAAACCACGAAGGCAAGCCATAAATGAAATGAAAATTAATTCCGGTATATTCATACCATAATATACATATGTATGTAAATAGAAAATTAAACTAAAATAAAAAATCACATCTTGTTTTTTTAGGAAAACGTCCCATCAATAATAGCCTTTCTAGCCAAACTAAAGAGTTCAAAATCTATTCCTACATCGTTTCTTATACATCTTTACACAATATTGGCCGAAGAACAAGTCAGGTGTTACCCTTATTTGAGGGAAATACTACCAGACCAAGCTCTGAACAGACATGATGATCACAAATGGGAAATAGAACTCGCTAAGGCTAATGCTGTTAAGATAATGTGCGCTAAAAGGTGAATATTTTATTTTATTATGACACAAACCATAAAGTTCTATAATTTAAATCCGTTATAAAAACCATTAGGGCCAACACTTAAAGGGGTTCAACTCTTTTGCATCCATCTCGCTCGCACAATCCAATATTTTCAAAGATTTTTCATGTTTTGAGAAATTTGGTCTGACATGACCTATTTCCTTTACAGAGCATCATCACATGGTCGAGATTTAGTTTCTATAATATCCAGCTCTCTAAACCGAAACTCTGATGCCGCTGGAGGGTTAGCAAGTAGCACGGGACTGGACGCGCTGGGAATACTGTGGAGTGAGGCTGTGGTGGGACCGCCCAGCACCTGGAGGGCCCTCGAGCCCAAGGTGGGCAGGGACAGGAGACCGCCGGTACAGACAGCGTGAGTATGGTGGGATTGGCCAGTAGTACTGGAGTGACCAGTAGTACGCGCTGGTTATTATTTGTTATTGTTTCTGATGCATGTCTACAAGTTTATTGAATTTTCAGTCTATGTAACCTGCTGGCGAGGATCCCCCCACTGAGGGTGTCGACTCCAGAATACGACAACTTACTATCAGGCACAGCAAGAAGGTTGTGGAATTATATCGCAGGTAGCTACATACCATACAAGTGTCCAGAGGGGGGTCCAGGTCCTAAGTTGGTCCTGAACGCGGGGGTGGAAGGTATACTCCTCTTACTTCCTATCCCAAATTACAGCGGCGCCAACCGTGTGCACAACACCGGGAATAGGAAGGACACTGGCACATTCACACCTGCTACAATAGGGGCTTGAAGAGTTACAGTTTTGCATAAAACGATACAATACAGAGGGGACGTCTACAATGACATCTACAGACTAGTGTATAGCGTTAAACTCTCATCAACGACTTCAGATAGACAACTGCCAAAAATAATGGCACTGACACACATTTAAAAGTGTTCCCAGATATAAAGGTTTCCCTTAAAATTGGGAAAAGTTGAGAGTGAACAGGGGATGGTTGGGATATAGACACGGCGACTCCTGTAGCCCTATTCTGTTACTTAAGTGCCAACTTTATATAGTGGAATCCCGTAAATAATGGAACTGTCAGTGTAAAACGCTTCATATAAAGGTTTAACGAATAAATAAATATAAAATAATATAACGTTACGATGCGTTCATTTAAAAAAAACTATATATTTCTTTTAGTATTTGCCATATTTTTTATTTATTACCTAATGTGTGTTATAAAACTATGTTTAATGTAAATATATAATCTTAGATTCATTTATTTGACAACGATTTTGAAGTTGCGACCCCATGCGACCCTTGAAATAGTGGAAAACGGTCGGGTGACGTAAGGTCGGCTATGATCGGAAAAATTCGGGCTAAAAGTGGTAGTAAATAATAGATTTCACAATTTTGACAATCTAACGTTTGCGCTTAAGTAATGGAACACGGCTGCTGTATCCCTATTATGTAACTTAGTCGCAAACGTTATATAATGGAATCCGTTAACTATACATATATCACCCTATTAAAGTTGATATTTGCACGGCCGCTGTCAAGGCCGAGCGCTTATAGAGTTGAGAATTGAATAATATTTTGTAATTATGACGCAACCTCTGACGTACTAAATAACGAAATCCACTAATAATGTTTGCGACTAAGTAACAGAATACTTTTCCACACCTAGACGGTCCCGTCTAGAAGAGAGAAGACAAATTTCTAACCATTCCATGGATTTACCGTCCATCGTGTGTGGAAAAGAGATGAGAAGAATGGTTCTCGGGCTTGCGACCGACAATAGGCCTCCCTTTTTTATTTTATTGCGCTCACCATCCACCATTCTACTTCTCTTCCCAATCAAATACTGTATGATTCCGTTAATGCTGTCTTAGAAGCCCGTTCCATAAATGTATTGACGGCAGACCTGCTTAGGCCCAATTCTTTCAGTAAGTGATGCAAAAATTTTGCTGGAACTCTTCTCGCACCAACTTCCACTGCGTAAAGCTGAGTCTTGAACCCAAATGTACTTAAAATATCCTATTATAATTTGTGACTGTTTAGGCCATTGTATTATATAAAGTACTTCCCTTTTCAATAACCAAGTATGCGGCCACTAGATGGCGCCATGTTACATTAAAATTGCAATATTCATGAAATAATTTCGCAATGGCTAGTACCCACATGAGGATTAAATGATCTACCATAATTGTTCTGCTGGAAGACGCGCCTGTTGTGTTTTGCGGCAGATTGCTGTTAAAGAATAACTAAGTAATCGTAAAGGGATTTTAGTTTGCCGAATATACTGGTCTGGATAAGTGACTGTGAAGGTATGAAAAGGTACGTGGCATACTTTCCTTATAAGTGACCCAATTCTGTTTCCGATATCATACCTCTGGCTCGGGATTGCTCGTTACCAACCGTTTTGAAATATATATAGGTACGAGTAGGTATATAAAAAAATACAGTCTACTGAGTCATCAGCAGTGACAACATTGTAAATTATTATTTAGAATGATTCTACTTCTGCTAGTGGAAGACTAAGCATTTGCTGCTTAGTAACCTTCAAAGAGTCTGTTAGCAGAAGACCAGCTGCTTGATTTTGACTTTCTTATTCCAGATTCCCACGAACCTTCAGTAGTTGAAGCGGCATGTGATGCCTTATCCAACTATAAGATCGAAGACTATAATTTGCGGGATATTCCTGAGGTCTATCGACAGACGGTGAAGTTGCCTCCTTCCTATTGCAAAACGCCGTCTGATGCTGTCAGGAAACCGGAAGATGTGCTCGACTATATACCATGTAAGTACGATAAATTTAGAGAAACCACTAGCCTTCGTAGTGCTCTGCTTCTCCAGCCTCGGTTGCATCCCTCTACAGTAGTTTCTTGGCGTGGAGTCGTAGGTGGCTGGGAACGTTTCCTTGTCAGCGATTCGTTGGGTCCCCGGCAGCATTTGACAGCTTGATGACTTTAACGTTAACCTTTTAAAGCCATGCGCAAACGCATGTTATAGACCATATCTGGAGAATTTGGCCTACACTCGCACGCGCCAGACGGCATTTCGAGGATCTGATGAAAATTTATTAACGATTCCACAAGTTGGTTTTAGTGGAACCAGGCACGACGGCTTAACGTGCTCTCCAAAGTACGGGAACAGTGGTATTGTAAATCAAATATACGTAAGAAAAGTATATTTCTCATTGATACATGACGGATTTCGAGAACCTACAAATATCTGGAGAAATCGGCCTACATTTGCCACGTTTTGGCCAGATAGGTGATAGATACGGTGAATACCTTGTTTTACAAATAAAAAAACATTTTTCGTTGAATTGTCTTAGGTGAAATATGGCCGGAAGTGTTTAAATACACGAACCAATCGGCGTTGCCAGGAGTGCGGAGACTTGTAACATCACTCATAGACCGAGAGATCCAAGGATATCGCAGCGGGGTATTCTCTCCGGCCAACCGATCTGAACTCGCTACCTTATCGCACCTGCCTCCACACTCCGTGCTTCGAGGGATAACGGACTATGTTAAAAAACAGGTTAGTTTAATTATTACCGTAAAGCCTCTAGGTCCTGCTGCTGCTGGAGAACCTTCTAAAAAATATTTCTTCATAATTTGGGATTTTCTCGTCGCGATGAGCAGACGATTGGTGTTCACTGATCTGGCAAATAAGTACATCCACTATAAGTAGTAGGATGGCTGGCTGGCACCAGAACTGAATTATTAATGTCTTCTAGAGCGAGCTCTTGTATAAGCGATGCCCTGTAAGTATTTATTTATCATTTGGAATACAAACGGAGATCATGGCTAAAGTAAGCATTTAACAACAGATATTAACAATATGTGAGCCAGATTCTATAAAAAGTACTCACTAAGAACATATAAATTTGTACATTGATTGGGGTGAGTTAGCAAAATTTAAACCTAAATAATTAACAAACAATTGAATGATAAAATTAAATAAAACTAAAACCTTCAAGTTACATATGGTTACAGTGGCCTGGTCTAAATGACAACACAACAATGAAAAATTATAAGTTTAACTGCAATGCTCGAAGAACTATCAGAGTTGTTGTAGTAAGTACGATCAAGAATTTGACTAGATTAATGGTCGCATACAGAATGACTGCGAGAAACTGGCAAGCGGACCTCTACGTACATACTATCTCTTTCTCTAAAGAATATACGACAAATAAAGCGATCGGTCACATCGTAGGTCGAATATAATAACATAAAGTGGAGTCGCCGTTGAGGGGCTGTTTGTTGAGGAATACGGGTGATAAAGACTGTACAAATGTACCCCTGATGTCACCAGAAACTGTTTGCTACTATTGTAATTTGAAATACTATTTCAGGCTCACTGTCCCTGGGCGGAGTGTTCTTCTGTGTGTTTCTCCGCCATGTTGGAAGTCCTGTCGGCCGAGTACTGTCGGGCCCTGCCCCCCCTGGACCTGACCCTGCTGCACGAGCTGGGCGCCCCCCTGCAGCCGCCGAGCCTCCTGCTGGCCACCAGACAGGCCACCACCACGGCCTCTGCACACGCCTTCCTCAACTCCTTCCTCACACAGCTCGAACCCGGACTCGTCAAGGTCAGTCGCTTCACTCCCTTTCACTATTACTTATTTTATAACACAGCACTTAACATAATTTATTTATTTTTAAAATCCAATGTACATAACAGATTTATATCCGAATAATAAGTTAATGACTTTCTTAGGATAAGCGCGGTGGTCAAACTCCCCCGGCATGTACCAATGAGAAATACACTTTTCTTACGTACTGCAGTCATAGAATTACAACACCACCGTTCCCGTACCTCGGAGAGCACATTAAGCCGTCGGTCCCGGTTCCACTAATGCCAACTTGTGGAATCGTTAATAAATTGTCATAAAAAATTACATTATATCCCCGCCAAGCTGTCTGGCCGGCGTGGCGAGTGTAGGCCAAATTCTCCAGTTCTGGAAGGCCCATCTCCAGCAGTGGAGGTCTAGGACGCTGTGTTCTAGGGGCTGTGATGAATGAATGAGATACATAGCTCACTTGCGAGGTAGGCAGCATTAAACTTTGCATTTAGTTTCGTAGACTCTTTAATGCACCTTCAGCTAGCGTTTTATTTATTTGGTCGTCATCGGTAAGCCTTGGTCTGCCGGCGCCTCTTTTACCCATAACTTTGTTTTATTTTATACAATTAAGAAAACTTATAGCTAAACAATACTTAAATATAAAGAAAAAAGATAAAGTAAAAAAGGGCTAATAACAAGTTTTCACAGAAATAGATATGGAAACATAGATAAAACTAAACACTGAGTGGACTATTACAAAAAGAATGAGATGATATGAGGCAGAATAAGACAAAATAACAATAGAAATAGAACCCTTATACAGATCGGTTTAAGGCATTTGTAAAGTAGTCCTGAGTCAAGCCACGCCGGGCAGCGGCTGGGGTAGTACATGATATGTCAATATGAGAGCAATGTTTATTAAAATAGTCAGATGTTCTCCAGATGAAAGCATTCTGCATATAATTATTAGATACAAATGGGATGTAAAAGGTATCCCTGTGACGTGTTTTACAGAGTGTACTAAAAGGTATATTTCCTAGAATATCTGGACAGTCGACCTATCCTCTTATGACTCCCATAAAATATGACACCAATTACCATTTACCAGTAAGGTTAAATAATATAGATAATACTTATATAATCTTTCATCAAGTGCATACCTACCGTCTTAAATAATTTACATTCTTGAGATTTCATTTATATGACTAATTATTTATTTATTTACTATATTTATTCTTTATATTATATATAGTGTATTTATTAACCTTTCATGAATATCTTCAATGTTTTATATATATATATATATATTTTTAATTATTGTATATAGAATTTAATTTTAATTTAATTTGAAGTTATATAAATTATAGATTTAGTGCAATTGAGACCCCACAATACCGGCCTTCCTAGTGTGGATCTCCAATAGAAAACATGTACATAGGATTTTATTGGAAATAAACGATTTATTATTATTATTATTAAGCTATATTTTAAAAATAACATCGTCTAAATGATAGCTTTGGCTAGCAATGTCTTTCGTAGAAGTTTCGCATGACTTTCTCGAGTGTAGCGGGTTTATCAGAATGATGTCTGCCTTAAATTCAGTCTTCAGGTCATTCAGGATCCTTGAACCTAGAAGCTCTCTAGATCAGTCTCTTCACCAAACTTAACATTTTTGTTCTCCTTAAAAAATCATGAAATATATCACAGTATTGTTGAATACGGCCTCACTCCAGCGATGTTTGAGGCATTCTGATGGAGATGTCGTTCTTTTTCTCAGTTATGATCTACATACACTAAATGGGAAAAAGAACGGCACTTACCACCCAGAACGTCGGGAACACTTGCAGACGACAAACTGTGCCGCGTGCGGGATGACCTCTGTGTGGCTTCGTTCAAATGATAGCTTTGGCGGGCAATATCTTTCGTAGAAGTTTCGCATGACTTTCTCGAGTGTAGCGGGTTTATCGGAATGATGTCCGACTCAATTTCAGTCTTCAGGTCATTCAGGATCCTTGCAACTAGAAGCTCTCTAGATCAGTCTCTTCACCAAACTTCACATTTTTTTTCTCCTTAAAAAAATCTTGAAATATATCACAGTATTGTTGAATACGGCCTCACTCCAGCGATGTTTTAGGGGTTCTAATGGAGATGTCGTTCTTTTTCTCAGTTATGATCTACATACACTAAATGGGAAAAAGAACGGCACTTACCACCAGAACGTCGGGAACACTTGCAGACGACAAACTGTACCGCGTGCGGGATGACCTCTGTGTGGCTTCGTTCAAATGATAGCTTTGGCGGGCAATATCTTTCGTAGAAGTTTCGCATGAGTTTCTCGAGTGTAGCGGGTTTATCGGAATGATGTCCGACTCAATTTCAGTCTTCAGGTCATTCAGGATCCTTGCAACTAGAAGCTCTCTAGATCAGTCTCTTCACCAAACTTAACATTTTTTTTCTCCTTAAAAAATCTTGAAATATATCACAGTTTTGTTGAATACGGCCTCACTCCAGCGATGTTTTAGGGATTCTGATGGAGATGTCGTTCTTTTTCTCAGTTATGATCTACATACACTAAATGGGAAAAAGAACGGCACTTACCACCGGAACGTCGGGAACACTTGCAGACGACAAACTGTACCGCGTGCGGAATGACCTCTGTGGGGCTTCGTCTAAATAATAGCTTTGGCGGGCAATATCTTTCGTAGAAGTTTCGCATGACTTTCTCGAGTGTAGCGGGTTTATCAGAATGATGTCTGCCTTAAATTCAGTCTTCAGGTCATTCAGGATCCTTGAAACTAGAAGCTCTCTAGATCAGTCTCTTTACCAAACTTAACATTTTTTTCTCCTTAAAAAATCATGAAATATATCACAGTATTGTTGAATACGGCCTCACTCCAGCGATGTTTGAGGCATTCTGATGGAGATGTCGTTCTTTTTCTCAGTTATGATCTACATACACTAAATGGGAAAAAGAACGGCACTTACCACCAGAACGTCGGGAACACTTGCAGACGACAAACTGTACCGCGTGCGGGATGACCTCTGTGGGGCTTCGTCTAAATGATAGCTTTGGCGGGCAATATCTTTCGTAGAAGTTTCGCATGACTTTCTCGAGTGTAGCGGGTTTATCAGAATGATGTCTGCCTTAAATTCAGTCTTCAGGTCATTCAGGATCCTTGAAACTAGAAGCTCTTTAGATCAGTCTCTTCACCAAACTTCACATTTTTTTTTCTCTTCAAAAAAATCTTGCAATATTGTTATATTGTTGAATAGGGCCTCACTCCAGCGATGTTTTAGGGGTTCTGATGGAGATGTCGTTCTTTTTCTCAGTTATGATCTACATACACTAAATGGGAAAAAGAACGGCACTTACCACCAGAACGTCGGGAACACTTGCAGACGACAAACTGTACCGCGTGCGGGATGACCTCTGTGTGGCTTCGTCATTTTTGATAAGTCTTTCGTTCCTCTCCTGACCACGACATGGTGGCGACTGAAAACTACATCATACACCCTTCCATACAATACCAACCCCGCTCCTCTGGAATGACCCATTACCCCTTTGCGATTTTATTTAAAGTGCGAGATTTCGTGCCCTACCATGTATTTGTATATTTCATTTAAATAATTATTAAATTTAAAAAACACCTCTAATAACAATAAACATAATTTTAACTTTGTGGAATTTGGGGTTGAAATATTTACTTGATACATCGCAGTACATACATAGCTCCCTTGCGAGGTAGGCAGAGAGCATTAACCTTTTCATATATGGTCTTTAGTTTTGTAGACTCTTTAATGCACCTTCTGCTAGTGTTACTCGTATATTTATTTGGTCATTATAGGTGAGTCTTGGTCTGCCGGGGCCCCTTTTACCCATAACTTACCATTTACCAGAAAGGTTAAAAAAAATATTAATTTAACACTTCAATGTACAAAGACAAAGGCGGGCTTTAATGCCGCGAGACATTCTATCATAGCCAACCATTGGGACAACTTACATTTACCTGAAAAGTAGGTGTAAACATATTAAAAAAGAAATTATGAGTTATATTTTATAACTACATATAAATATGTACGTAAATAATAATACATAAATAATAATTATATATACATAGATATATTTAATAATATACAACCGTTGAGATAATATTGATATTAAGCTATATTTTAAAAATAACATCGTCTGAATTAATTGATAGCTTTGGCGGGCAATGTATTTCGTACACCTTGATATAACCCCACAGATAATAATCACATGTGCTTAAATCAGGAGAACGCGGGGGCCACTGAACCGGCTCGCGCAAGGAGATTTCCTGTCCAGGGAACTACTTCTGGATAGCGCGTTGACGACGCGCTGGAACCAGAATCTCTCTAGATCATTCTCTTTACCAAACTTCACAAGTTTTTCTCCTTAAAATCTTTTCTTTTTCTGCTTTAAATCTTTAAGTATATCACAGTATTGTTGAATACGGCCTCACTCCAGCGATGTTTTAGGGGTTCTGATGGAGATGTCGTTCTTTTTCTCAGTTATGATCTACATACACTAAATGGGAAAAAGAACGGCACTTACCACCCAGAACGTCGGGAACACTTGCAGACGACAAACTGTGCCGCGTGCGGGATGACCTCTGTGTGGCTTCGTTCAAATGATAGCTTTGGCGGGCAATATCTTTCGTAGAAGTTTCGCATGACTTTCTCGAGTGTAGCGGGTTTATCGGAATGATGTCCGACTCAATTTCAGTCTTCAGGTCATTCAGGATCCTTGCAACTAGAAGCTCTCTAGATCAGTCTCTTCACCAAACTTCACATTTTTTTTCTCCTTAAAAAAACTTGAAATATATCACAGTATTGTTGAATACGGCCTCACTCCAGCGATGTGTTAGGGGTTCTAATGGAGATGTCGTTCTTTTTCTCAGTTATGATCTACATACACTAAATGGGAAAAAGAACGGCACTTACCACCAGAACGTCGGGAACACTTGCAGACGACAAACTGTACCGCGTGCGGGATGACCTCTGTGTGGCTTCGTTCAAATGATAGCTTTGGCGGGCAATATCTTTCGTAGAAGTTTCGCATGACTTTCTCGAGTGTAGCGGGTTTATCGGAATGATGTCCGACTCAATTTCAGTCTTCAGGTCATTCAGGATCCTTGCAACTAGAAGCTCTCTAGATCAGTCTCTTCACCAAACTTAACATTTTTTTTCTCCTTAAAAAATCTTGAAATATATCACAGTTTTGTTGAATACGGCCTCACTCCAGCGATGTTTTAAGGATTCTGATGGAGATGTCGTTCTTTTTCTCAGTTATGATCTACATACACTAAATGGGAAAAAGAACGGCACTTACCACCGGAACGTCGGGAACACTTGCAGACGACAAACTGTACCGCGTGCGGGATGACCTCTGTGGGGCTTCGTCTAAATGATAGCTTTGGCGGGCAATATCTTTCGTAGATGTTTCGCATGACTTTCTCGAGTGTAGCGGGTTTATCAGAATGATGTCTGCCTTATTCAGTCTTCAGGTCATTCAGGATCCTTGAAACTAGAAGCTCTCTAGATCAGTCTCTTCACCAAACTTCACATTTTTTTTTCTCCTTAAAAAAATCTTGCAATATAACACAGCATTGTTGAATACGGCCTCACTCCAGCGATGTTTTAGGGGTTCTAATGAAGATGTCGTTCTTTTTCTCAGTTATGATCTACATACACTAAATGGGAAAAAGAACGGCACTTACCACCAGAACGTCGGGAACACTTGCAGACGACAAACTGTACTGCGTGCGGGATGACCTCTGTGTGGCTTCGTTCAAATGATAGCTTTGGCGGGCAATATCTTTCGTAGAAGTTTCGCATGACTTTCTCAAGTGTAGCGGGTTTATCGGGATGATGTCCGATTCAATTTCAGTCTTCAGGTCATTCAGGATCCTTGCAACTAGAAGCTCTCTAGATCAGTCTCTTCACCAAACTTAAAAATTTTTTCTCCTTAAAAAAACTTGAAATATATCAGTTTTGTTGAATACGGCCTCACTCCAGCGATGTTTTAGGGGTTCTGATGGAGATGTCGTTCTTTTTCTCAGTTATGATCTACATACACTAAATGGGAAAAAGAACGGCACTTACCACCCAGAACGTCGGGAACACTTGCAGACGACAAACTGTGCCGCGTGCGAGATGACCTCTGTGTGGCTTCGTTCAAATGATAGCTTTGGCGGGCAATATCTTTCGTAGAAGTTTCGCATGACTTTCTCGAGTGTAGCGGGTTTATCGGAATGATGTCCGACTGAATTTCAGTCTTCAGGTCATTCAGGATCCTTGCAACTAGAAGCTCTCTAGATCAGTCTCTACACCAAACTTCACATTTTTTTTCTCCTTAAAAAAATCTTGAAATATAACACAGCATTGTTGAATACGGCCTCACTCCAGCGATGTTTTAGGGGTTCTGATGGAGATGTCGTTCTTTTTCTCAGTTATGATCTACATACACTAAATGGGAAAAAGAACGGCACTTACCACCCAGAACGTCGGGAACACTTGCAGACGACAAACTGTGCCGCGTGCGGGATGACCTCTGTGTGGCTTCGTTCAAATGATAGCTTTGGCGGGCAATATCTTTCGTAGAAGTTTCGCATGACTTTCTCGAGTGTAGCGGGTTTATCGGAATGATGTCCGATTAAATTTCAGTCTTCAGGTCATTCAGGATCCTTGCAACTAGAAGCTCTAGATCAGTCTCTTCACCAAACTTAACATTTTTTTTCTCCTTAAAAAAACTTGAAAGATATCAGTTTTGTTGAATACGGCCTCACTCCAGCGATGTTTTAGGGGTTCTGATGGAGATGTCGTTCTTTTTCTCAGTTATGATCTACATACACTAAATGGGAAAAAGAACGGCACTTACCACCCAGAACGTCGGGAACACTTGCAGACGACAAACTGTGCCGCGTGCGAGATGACCTCTGTGTGGCTTCGTTCAAATGATAGCTTTGGCGGGCAATATCTTTCGTAGAAGTTTCGCATGACTTTCTCGAGTGTAGCGGGTTTATCGGAATGATGTCCAACTGAATTTCAGTCTTCAGGTCATTCAGGATCCTTGCAACTAGAAGCTCTCTAGATCAGTCTCTACACCAAACTTCACATTTTTTTTCTCCTTAAAAAAATCTTGAAATATAACACAGCATTGTTGAATACGGCCTCACTCCAGCGATGTTTTAGGGGTTCTGATGGAGATGTCGTTCTTTTTCTCAGTTATGATCTACATACACTAAATGGGAAAAAGAACGGCACTTACCACCGGAACGTCGGGAACACTTGCATACGACAAACTGTACCGCGTGCGGGATGACCTCTGTGGGGCTTCGTCTAAATGATAGCTTTGGCGGGCAATATCTTTCGTAGATGTTTCGCATGACTTTCTCGAGTGTAGCGGGTTTATCAGAATGATGTCTGCCTTATTCAGTCTTCAGGTCATTCAGGATCCTTGAAACTAGAAGCTCTCTAGATCAGTCTCTTCACCAAACTTCACATTTTTTTTTCTCCTTAAAAAAATCTTGCAATATAACACAGCATTGTTGAATACGGCCTCACTCCAGCGATGTTTTAGGGGTTCTAATGAAGATGTCGTTCTTTTTCTCAGTTATGATCTACATACACTAAATGGGAAAAGAACGGCACTTACCACCAGAACGTCGGGAACACTTGCAGACGACAAACTGTACTGCGTGCGGGATGACCTCTGTGTGGCTTCGTTCAAATGATAGCTTTGGCGGGCAATATCTTTCGTAGAAGTTTCGCATGACTTTCTCAAGTGTAGCGGGTTTATCGGAATGATGTCCGATTCAATTTCAGTCTTCAGGTCATTCAGGATCCTTGCAACTAGAAGCTCTCTAGATCAGTCTCTTCACCAAACTTAACATTTTTTTTCTCCTTAAAAAAACTTGAAATATATCAGTTTTGTTGAATACGGCCTCACTCCAGCGATGTTTTAGGGGTTCTGATGGAGATGTCGTTCTTTTTCTCAGTTATGATCTACATACACTAAATGGGAAAAAGAACGGCACTTACCACCCAGAACGTCGGGAACACTTGCAGACGACAAACTGTGCCGCGTGCGAGATGACCTCTGTGTGGCTTCGTTCAAATGATAGCTTTGGCGGGCAATATCTTTCGTAGAAGTTTCGCATGACTTTCTCGAGTGTAGCGGGTTTATCGGAATGATGTCCGACTGAATTTCAGTCTTCAGGTCATTCAGGATCCTTGCAACTAGAAGCTCTCTAGATCAGTCTCTACACCAAACTTCACATTTTTTTTCTCCTTAAAAAAATCTTGAAATATAACACAGCATTGTTGAATACGGCCTCACTCCAGCGATGTTTTAGGGGTTCTGATGGAGATGTCGTTCTTTTTCTCAGTTATGATCTACATACACTAAATGGGAAAAAGAACGGCACTTACCACCCAGAACGTCGGGAACACTTGCAGACGACAAACTGTGCCGCGTGCGGGATGACCTCTGTGTGGCTTCGTTCAAATGATAGCTTTGGCGGGCAATATCTTTCGTAGAAGTTTCGCATGACTTTCTCGAGTGTAGCGGGTTTATCGGAATGATGTCCGACTGAATTTCAGTCTTCAGGTCATTCAGGATCCTTGCAACTAGAAGCTCTCTAGATCAGTCTCTACACCAAACTTCACATTTTTTTTCTCCTTAAAAAAATCTTGAAATATAACACAGCATTGTTGAATACGGCCTCACTCCAGCGATGTTTTAGGGGTTCTGATGGAGATGTCGTTCTTTTTCTCAGTTATGATCTACATACACTAAATGGGAAAAAGAACGGCACTTACCACCGGAACGTCGGGAACACTTGCAGACGACAAACTGTACCGCGTGCGGGATGACCTCTGTGGGGCTTCGTCTAAATCATGGATGCACAGACCGCGGCCCGCGGGCCGCATGCGGCCCGTGGGTCGAATACTGGTGGCCCGCCGACAGCAAAAATAATACTCTCGTGCATTCGAAAAATATTGAATTCTATTCCAGAATAAAACAAAAAAAAAATATGTTCGAAAAGTAATGTGAAACTCGCGCGCGCGCAATTTGAATCTAGCGCCCAAAATTGCTAAGTCAAGTAACATCGCTCGCTATAGAAATCAAGAATTTTCTAGCGCGGTGAGCAAGCGAGATAGATATAGTCCCGTATTCCCGATTGCTCGCGTATCTACACGAAGCTTCCAGAGTCGTTTGCGCGGTATAAAAATCACGTTAACCGCAGCGGCCGAACAGTTCGCTTTTCATTTGAGTGAAGTGTCAACAACAGAAAGAAATAAGCGCGAAAATACAAAGCGAAGTAATAAGTGATTGAGAATAAGTGCAGTTTATTAGTGTTTTTGGGAGGCAATAGTTCTAGTGTAGATTTTAACTCGACTAGCCGGTGTCATATATTTTGATCCACATTCAACGTAGATTTCCTGTTGCAGTGTTAACCCGTCAAGTGCCGTGTATAATTGTGTTGTGAAAACGTAAGTAAAACTCTGTTATTAATAAGTGTTTCCCTACCTATTTAATCAATTTTAATCAAATTTAGCTTTAATGTTGGCTAAATATTAAAATAAACAAAGAAATTACTATTTTTATAAGAATTTCTCTAACTGTAATAATTACGTCATTATTTCAGATAAAATCTGTATAAAAATCTTAAAATTTCTGAGAAATAATATTTAATCAATTATTTTTGATAATTTAAAAAAGGATAGGTAATTTAAGTGGGTACTGTAATTGTTTTTAGGTGCTGTGTTAATCCTAGCCAGGATTAGAACGCAACATGGAGAAGCCAGGACCTAGTAAAAAACGTAAGGTTAAAGATGAAAATCGGCAGTTTCAAGAAATTTGGACTGAGAAATACTTTTTTGTATGGTCGCATAACAAAGTCGTTTGTTTAATTTGCAAGAATTCTGTTGCGATTGCAAAGGATTATAATGTAAAAAGGCACTATGAAACGCAGCATCCTTCTTTTACCAAGTTTACAGGCGAATTAAGAAAGCAAAAAATGTTGTCTTTAAAACGGGAGCTTATTGGTCAGCAAGCTATGTTTACAAAACACATTCAAGATTCAGAAACGGCTACAGAAGTTAGTTATGAAATTTCTCGAATGATAGCAAAGCGAAGTCGCCCCTTCAATGATGGCGATTTTGTAAAAGAATGCATGGAAATTGCCGCTAAGAAAATGTGTCCAGAAGCAGCAAAAAAGTTTGAGAAAATTCAACTGAATCGTATGACTATCCAAAGACGAATTATGTCCTTGTCAGGTAATATTGCGGAACAATTAATTGAAAAAACTAAGATCATGGAATTTTTTTCATTAGCACTCGACGAATCGACTGATATTAGTTCCACAGCTCAACTTCTCATATTCATACGAGGTGTTACTCAAGATTTTGAAGTCTTCGAAGAGTTATTAGGAATGTGTTCATTGAAAGGTCAAACCAAAGGAGTTGATATACTCAATGGACTTTTGGACGAGTGTTCAAAAACTGATTTGGACTTATCTAAGTTATCGGGAGTTGCGACTGACGGTGCTCCTTCCATGATTGGTATCAATTCCGGGCTAGTTACTTTGCTGAAAAAGCACCTGCAAGAAAAAACATAAACACTGAAGATCTCATGCAGTTTCACTGCATTATACACCAGGAAGCCCTCTGTTCTAAAAAAAATGAATTTCAAAATGTAATGAAAGTAGTAGTTTCGACTGTAAATTTCATAAAATCACGAGGACTCAATCACAGACAATTCAAACAATTCCTTGATGACATCGAAAGCGAATACGGAGATTTACTGTATTATACAGAAGTAAGGTGGCTAAGTCGTGGATTGACACTGGAACGATTTCTAAATTTAATAGAAGAAATTGGAATATTTCTGGCGGAAAAGCAAAGGGATGTCCCGGAACTTAAAAATCCTGATTGGTTGTGTGATTTAGCTTATTTAGTTGACATTACAAATCATTTGAATGTCTTGAACACACGGCTTCAAGGCAAAAATCAACTGATATCCCAGCTCTATGCTCATGTAACATCCTTTCAATGCAAGCTGACACTTTTCAGATCACAATTGAATTCTGGAAATTATAATCATTTTCCGAATTATAAGAAAATGGCTGAAAAATTCAACAAAACTGCGATTAATTTCAGTTATGTAGAAAAGCTAGATATTTTGATTCAATCTTTTGAAGACAGATTTTCGGAGTTTAAAAAAGTGAAACCTCTGTTGGACATATTCAGCAATCCTTTCACTATTTCAGTTGAAAATGCGCCAGAGTCAATGCAGTTAGAAATTATCGACATTCAAAATGACCAAGATTTACGCAACAAATTCAACGAAGGAGACTTGCTGAACTTTTACCGCTGCATTGATAAAAATATGTACGAAGAGTTGCGCATAAACGCTCTGAAATGTGCCAGCTTATTTGGTTCTACCTATATATGTGAACAAACTTTTTCAATACTAAATAATAATAAAACAAAAAATCGAAACCGCCTTGCAAATGAAAGTTTGGAAGCAGTTTTACGTGTTGCTACAAGTAAATTTGAGCCAAATATAAAAAAGATTGTAAGCACTATGCAGTGCCACGCTTCAAATTAATAATTTCTTTTTTAATTTTAATAAATTTTTATCAATTCTTTATTGTCTTTAACTACCTATACCTACTTCTGGCGGCCGGCCCGCTATCAGTTCATGATTTGGCCGAGTGGCCCCTAGTATTAATAAGTCTGTGCAACCCTGGTCTAAATGATAGCTTTGGCGGGCAATATCTTTCGTAGATGTTTCGCATGACTTTCTCGAGTGTAGCGGGTTTATCAGAATGATGTCTGCCTTATTCAGTCTTCAGGTCATTCAGGATCCTTGAAACTAGAAGCTCTCTAGATCAGTCTCTTCACCAAACTTCACATTTTTTTTTCTCCTTAAAAAAATCTTGCAATATAACACAGCATTGTTGAATACGGCCTCACTCCAGCGATGTTTTAGGGGTTCTAATGAAGATGTCGTTCTTTTTCTCAGTTATGATCTACATACACTAAATGGGAAAAAGAACGGCACTTACCACCAGAACGTCGGGAACACTTGCAGACGACAAACTGTACTGCGTGCGGGATGACCTCTGTGTGGCTTCGTTCAAATGATAGCTTTGGCGGGCAATATCTTTCGTAGAAGTTTCGCATGACTTTCTCAAGTGTAGCGGGTTTATCGGAATGATGTCCGATTCAATTTCAGTCTTCAGGTCATTCAGGATCCTTGCAACTAGAAGCTCTCTAGATCAGTCTCTTCACCAAACTTAACATTTTTTTTCTCCTTAAAAAAACTTGAAATATATCAGTTTTGTTGAATACGGCCTCACTCCAGCGATGTTTTAGGGGTTCTGATGGAGATGTCGTTCTTTTTCTCAGTTATGATCTACATACACTAAATGGGAAAAAGAACGGCACTTACCACCCAGAACGTCGGGAACACTTGCAGACGACAAACTGTGCCGCGTGCGAGATGACCTCTGTGTGGCTTCGTTCAAATGATCTCTGTGTGGCTTCGTTCAAATGATAGCTTTGGCGGGCAATATCTTTCGTAGAAGTTTCGCATGACTTTCTCGAGTGTAGCGGGTTTATCGGAATGATGTCCGACTGAATTTCAGTCTTCAGGTCATTCAGGATCCTTGCAACTAGAAGCTCTCTAGATCAGTCTCTACACCAAACTTCACATTTTTTTTCTCCTTAAAAAAATCTTGAAATATAACACAGCATTGTTGAATACGGCCTCACTCCAGCGATGTTTTAGGGGTTCTGATGGAGATGTCGTTCTTTTTCTCAGTTATGATCTACATACACTAAATGGGAAAAAGAACGGCACTTACCACCAGAACGTCGGGAACACTTGCAGACGACAAACTGTGCCGCGTGCGGGATGACCTCTGTGGGGCTTCGTCTAAATGATAGCTTTGGCGGGCAATATCTTTCGTAGAAGTTTCGCATGACTTTCTCGAGTGTAGCGGGTTTATCAGAATGATGTCTGCCTTAAATTCAGTCTTCAGGTCATTCAGGATCCTTGAAACTAGAAGCTCTCTAGATCAGTCTCTTCACCAAACTTCACATTTTTTTTTCTCCTTAAAAAAATCTTGCAATATAACACAGCATTGTTGAATACGGCCTCACTCCAGCGATGTTTTAGGGGTTCTAATGAAGATGTCGTTCTTTTTCTCAGTTATGATCTACATACACTAAATGGGAAAAAGAACGGCACTTACCACCAGAACGTCGGGAACACTTGCAGACGACAAACTGTACTGCGTGCGGGATGACCTCTGTGTGGCTTCGTTCAAATGATAGCTTTGGCGGGCAATATCTTTCGTAGAAGTTTCGCATGGCTTTCTCAAGTGTAGCGGGTTTATCGGAATGATGTCCGATTCAATTTCAGTCTTCAGGTCATTCAGGATCCTTGCAACTAGAAGCTCTCTAGATCAGTCTCTACACCAAACTTCACATTTTTTTTCTCCTTAAAAAAATCTTGAAATATAACACAGCATTGTTGAATACGGCCTCACTCCAGCGATGTTTTAGGGGTTCTGATGGAGATGTCGTTCTTTTTCTCAGTTATGATCTACATACACTAAATGGGAAAAAGAACGGCACTTACCACCGGAACGTCGGGAACACTTGCAGACGACAAACTGTGCCGCGTGCGGGATGACCTCTGTGGGGCTTCGTCTAAATGATAGCTTTGGCGGGCAATATCTTTCGTAGAAGTTTCGCATGACTTTCTCGAGTGTAGCGGGTTTATCAGAATGATGTCTGCCTTAAATTCAGTCTTCAGGTCATTCAGGATCCTTGAACCTAGAAGCTCTCTAGATCAGTCTCTTCACCAAACTTAACATTTTTTTTCTCCTTAAAAAATCATGAAATATATCACAGTATTGTTGAATACGGCCTCACTCCAGCGATGTTTGAGGCATTCTGATGGAGATGTCGTTCTTTTTCTCAGTTATGATCTACATACACTAAATGGGAAAAAGAACGGCACTTACCACCCAGAACGTCGGGAACACTTGCAGACGACAAACTGTGCCGCGTGCGGGATGACCTCTGTGTGGCTTCGTTCAAATGATAGCTTTGGCGGGCAATATCTTTCGTAGAAGTTTCGCATGACTTTCTCGAGTGTAGCGGGTTTATCGGAATGATGTCCGACTCAATTTCAGTCTTCAGGTCATTCAGGATCCTTGCAACTAGAAGCTCTCTAGATCAGTCTCTTCACCAAACTTCACATTTTTTTTCTCCTTAAAAAAATCTTGAAATATATCACAGTATTGTTGAATACGGCCTCACTCCAGCGATGTTTTAGGGGTTCTAATGGAGATGTCGTTCTTTTTCTCAGTTATGATCTACATACACTAAATGGGAAAAAGAACGGCACTTACCACCAGAACGTCGGGAACACTTGCAGACGACAAACTGTACCGCGTGCGGGATGACCTCTGTGTGGCTTCGTTCAAATGATAGCTTTGGCGGGCAATATCTTTCGTAGAAGTTTCGCATGAGTTTCTCGAGTGTAGCGGGTTTATCGGAATGATGTCCGACTCAATTTCAGTCTTCAGGTCATTCAGGATCCTTGCAACTAGAAGCTCTCTAGATCAGTCTCTTCACCAAACTTAACATTTTTTTTCTCCTTAAAAAATCTTGAAATATATCACAGTTTTGTTGAATACGGCCTCACTCCAGCGATGTTTTAGGGATTCTGATGGAGATGTCGTTCTTTTTCTCAGTTATGATCTACATACACTAAATGGGAAAAAGAACGGCACTTACCACCGGAACGTCGGGAACACTTGCAGACGACAAACTGTACCGCGTGCGGAATGACCTCTGTGGGGCTTCGTCTAAATAATAGCTTTGGCGGGCAATATCTTTCGTAGAAGTTTCGCATGACTTTCTCGAGTGTAGCGGGTTTATCAGAATGATGTCTGCCTTAAATTCAGTCTTCAGGTCATTCAGGATCCTTGAAACTAGAAGCTCTCTAGATCAGTCTCTTTACCAAACTTAACATTTTTTTCTCCTTAAAAAATCATGAAATATATCACAGTATTGTTGAATACGGCCTCACTCCAGCGATGTTTGAGGCATTCTGATGGAGATGTCGTTCTTTTTCTCAGTTATGATCTACATACACTAAATGGGAAAAAGAACGGCACTTACCACCAGAACGTCGGGAACACTTGCAGACGACAAACTGTACCGCGTGCGGGATGACCTCTGTGGGGCTTCGTCTAAATGATAGCTTTGGCGGGCAATATCTTTCGTAGAAGTTTCGCATGACTTTCTCGAGTGTAGCGGGTTTATCAGAATGATGTCTGCCTTAAATTCAGTCTTCAGGTCATTCAGGATCCTTGAAACTAGAAGCTCTTTAGATCAGTCTCTTCACCAAACTTCACATTTTTTTTTCTCTTCAAAAAAATCTTGCAATATTGTTATATTGTTGAATAGGGCCTCACTCCAGCGATGTTTTAGGGGTTCTGATGGAGATGTCGTTCTTTTTCTCAGTTATGATCTACATACACTAAATGGGAAAAAGAACGGCACTTACCACCAGAACGTCGGGAACACTTGCAGACGACAAACTGTACCGCGTGCGGGATGACCTCTGTGTGGCTTCGTCATTTTTGATAAGTCTTTCGTTCCTCTCCTGACCACGACATGGTGGCGACTGAAAACTACATCATACACCCTTCCATACAATACCAACCCCGCTCCTCTGGAATGACCCATTACCCCTTTGCGATTTTATTTAAAGTGCGAGATTTCGTGCCCTACCATGTATTTGTATATTTCATTTAAATAATTATTAAATTTAAAAAACACCTCTAATAACAATAAACATAATTTTAACTTTGTGGAATTTGGGGTTGAAATATTTACTTGATACATCGCAGTACATACATAGCTCCCTTGCGAGGTAGGCAGAGAGCATTAACCTTTTCATATATGGTCTTTAGTTTTGTAGACTCTTTAATGCACCTTCTGCTAGTGTTACTCGTATATTTATTTGGTCATTATAGGTGAGTCTTGGTCTGCCGGGGCCCCTTTTACCCATAACTTACCATTTACCAGAAAGGTTAAAAAAAATATTAATTTAACACTTCAATGTACAAAGACAAAGGCGGGCTTTAATGCCGCGAGACATTCTATCATAGCCAACCATTGGGACAACTTACATTTACCTGAAAAGTAGGTGTAAACATATTAAAAAAGAAATTATGAGTTATATTTTATAACTACATATAAATATGTACGTAAATAATAATACATAAATAATAATTATATATACATAGATATATTTAATAATATACAACCGTTGAGATAATATTGATATTAAGCTATATTTTAAAAATAACATCGTCTGAATTAATTGATAGCTTTGGCGGGCAATGTATTTCGTACACCTTGATATAACCCCACAGATAATAATCACATGTGCTTAAATCAGGAGAACGCGGGGGCCACTGAACCGGCTCGCGCAAGGAGATTTCCTGTCCAGGGAACTACTTCTGGATAGCGCGTTGACGACGCGCTGGAACCAGAATCTCTCTAGATCATTCTCTTTACCAAACTTCACAAGTTTTTCTCCTTAAAATCTTTTCTTTTTCTGCTTTAAATCTTTAAGTATATCACAGTATTGTTGAATACGGCCTCACTCCAGCGATGTTTTAGGGGTTCTGATGGAGATGTCGTTCTTTTTCTCAGTTATGATCTACATACACTAAATGGGAAAAAGAACGGCACTTACCACCCAGAACGTCGGGAACACTTGCAGACGACAAACTGTGCCGCGTGCGGGATGACCTCTGTGTGGCTTCGTTCAAATGATAGCTTTGGCGGGCAATATCTTTCGTAGAAGTTTCGCATGACTTTCTCGAGTGTAGCGGGTTTATCGGAATGATGTCCGACTCAATTTCAGTCTTCAGGTCATTCAGGATCCTTGCAACTAGAAGCTCTCTAGATCAGTCTCTTCACCAAACTTCACATTTTTTTTCTCCTTAAAAAAATCTTGAAATATATCACAGTATTGTTGAATACGGCCTCACTCCAGCGATGTGTTAGGGGTTCTAATGGAGATGTCGTTCTTTTTCTCAGTTATGATCTACATACACTAAATGGGAAAAAGAACGGCACTTACCACCAGAACGTCGGGAACACTTGCAGACGACAAACTGTACCGCGTGCGGGATGACCTCTGTGTGGCTTCGTTCAAATGATAGCTTTGGCGGGCAATATCTTTCGTAGAAGTTTCGCATGACTTTCTCGAGTGTAGCGGGTTTATCGGAATGATGTCCGACTCAATTTCAGTCTTCAGGTCATTCAGGATCCTTGCAACTAGAAGCTCTCTAGATCAGTCTCTTCACCAAACTTAACATTTTTTTTCTCCTTAAAAAATCTTGAAATATATCACAGTTTTGTTGAATACGGCCTCACTCCAGCGATGTTTTAAGGATTCTGATGGAGATGTCGTTCTTTTTCTCAGTTATGATCTACATACACTAAATGGGAAAAAGAACGGCACTTACCACCGGAACGTCGGGAACACTTGCAGACGACAAACTGTACCGCGTGCGGGATGACCTCTGTGGGGCTTCGTCTAAATGATAGCTTTGGCGGGCAATATCTTTCGTAGATGTTTCGCATGACTTTCTCGAGTGTAGCGGGTTTATCAGAATGATGTCTGCCTTATTCAGTCTTCAGGTCATTCAGGATCCTTGAAACTAGAAGCTCTCTAGATCAGTCTCTTCACCAAACTTCACATTTTTTTTTCTCCTTAAAAAAATCTTGCAATATAACACAGCATTGTTGAATACGGCCTCACTCCAGCGATGTTTTAGGGGTTCTAATGAAGATGTCGTTCTTTTTCTCAGTTATGATCTACATACACTAAATGGGAAAAAGAACGGCACTTACCACCAGAACGTCGGGAACACTTGCAGACGACAAACTGTACTGCGTGCGGGATGACCTCTGTGTGGCTTCGTTCAAATGATAGCTTTGGCGGGCAATATCTTTCGTAGAAGTTTCGCATGACTTTCTCAAGTGTAGCGGGTTTATCGGGATGATGTCCGATTCAATTTCAGTCTTCAGGTCATTCAGGATCCTTGCAACTAGAAGCTCTCTAGATCAGTCTCTTCACCAAACTTAAAAATTTTTTCTCCTTAAAAAAACTTGAAATATATCAGTTTTGTTGAATACGGCCTCACTCCAGCGATGTTTTAGGGGTTCTGATGGAGATGTCGTTCTTTTTCTCAGTTATGATCTACATACACTAAATGGGAAAAAGAACGGCACTTACCACCCAGAACGTCGGGAACACTTGCAGACGACAAACTGTGCCGCGTGCGAGATGACCTCTGTGTGGCTTCGTTCAAATGATAGCTTTGGCGGGCAATATCTTTCGTAGAAGTTTCGCATGACTTTCTCGAGTGTAGCGGGTTTATCGGAATGATGTCCGACTGAATTTCAGTCTTCAGGTCATTCAGGATCCTTGCAACTAGAAGCTCTCTAGATCAGTCTCTACACCAAACTTCACATTTTTTTTCTCCTTAAAAAAATCTTGAAATATAACACAGCATTGTTGAATACGGCCTCACTCCAGCGATGTTTTAGGGGTTCTGATGGAGATGTCGTTCTTTTTCTCAGTTATGATCTACATACACTAAATGGGAAAAAGAACGGCACTTACCACCCAGAACGTCGGGAACACTTGCAGACGACAAACTGTGCCGCGTGCGGGATGACCTCTGTGTGGCTTCGTTCAAATGATAGCTTTGGCGGGCAATATCTTTCGTAGAAGTTTCGCATGACTTTCTCGAGTGTAGCGGGTTTATCGGAATGATGTCCGATTCAATTTCAGTCTTCAGGTCATTCAGGATCCTTGCAACTAGAAGCTCTAGATCAGTCTCTTCACCAAACTTAACATTTTTTTTCTCCTTAAAAAAACTTGAAAGATATCAGTTTTGTTGAATACGGCCTCACTCCAGCGATGTTTTAGGGGTTCTGATGGAGATGTCGTTCTTTTTCTCAGTTATGATCTACATACACTAAATGGGAAAAAGAACGGCACTTACCACCCAGAACGTCGGGAACACTTGCAGACGACAAACTGTGCCGCGTGCGAGATGACCTCTGTGTGGCTTCGTTCAAATGATAGCTTTGGCGGGCAATATCTTTCGTAGAAGTTTCGCATGACTTTCTCGAGTGTAGCGGGTTTATCGGAATGATGTCCAACTGAATTTCAGTCTTCAGGTCATTCAGGATCCTTGCAACTAGAAGCTCTCTAGATCAGTCTCTACACCAAACTTCACATTTTTTTTCTCCTTAAAAAAATCTTGAAATATAACACAGCATTGTTGAATACGGCCTCACTCCAGCGATGTTTTAGGGGTTCTGATGGAGATGTCGTTCTTTTTCTCAGTTATGATCTACATACACTAAATGGGAAAAAGAACGGCACTTACCACCGGAACGTCGGGAACACTTGCATACGACAAACTGTACCGCGTGCGGGATGACCTCTGTGGGGCTTCGTCTAAATGATAGCTTTGGCGGGCAATATCTTTCGTAGATGTTTCGCATGACTTTCTCGAGTGTAGCGGGTTTATCAGAATGATGTCTGCCTTATTCAGTCTTCAGGTCATTCAGGATCCTTGAAACTAGAAGCTCTCTAGATCAGTCTCTTCACCAAACTTCACATTTTTTTTTCTCCTTAAAAAAATCTTGCAATATAACACAGCATTGTTGAATACGGCCTCACTCCAGCGATGTTTTAGGGGTTCTAATGAAGATGTCGTTCTTTTTCTCAGTTATGATCTACATACACTAAATGGGAAAAAGAACGGCACTTACCACCAGAACGTCGGGAACACTTGCAGACGACAAACTGTACTGCGTGCGGGATGACCTCTGTGTGGCTTCGTTCAAATGATAGCTTTGGCGGGCAATATCTTTCGTAGAAGTTTCGCATGACTTTCTCAAGTGTAGCGGGTTTATCGGAATGATGTCCGATTCAATTTCAGTCTTCAGGTCATTCAGGATCCTTGCAACTAGAAGCTCTCTAGATCAGTCTCTTCACCAAACTTAACATTTTTTTTCTCCTTAAAAAAACTTGAAATATATCAGTTTTGTTGAATACGGCCTCACTCCAGCGATGTTTTAGGGGTTCTGATGGAGATGTCGTTCTTTTTCTCAGTTATGATCTACATACACTAAATGGGAAAAAGAACGGCACTTACCACCCAGAACGTCGGGAACACTTGCAGACGACAAACTGTGCCGCGTGCGAGATGACCTCTGTGTGGCTTCGTTCAAATGATAGCTTTGGCGGGCAATATCTTTCGTAGAAGTTTCGCATGACTTTCTCGAGTGTAGCGGGTTTATCGGAATGATGTCCGACTGAATTTCAGTCTTCAGGTCATTCAGGATCCTTGCAACTAGAAGCTCTCTAGATCAGTCTCTACACCAAACTTCACATTTTTTTTCTCCTTAAAAAAATCTTGAAATATAACACAGCATTGTTGAATACGGCCTCACTCCAGCGATGTTTTAGGGGTTCTGATGGAGATGTCGTTCTTTTTCTCAGTTATGATCTACATACACTAAATGGGAAAAAGAACGGCACTTACCACCCAGAACGTCGGGAACACTTGCAGACGACAAACTGTGCCGCGTGCGGGATGACCTCTGTGTGGCTTCGTTCAAATGATAGCTTTGGCGGGCAATATCTTTCGTAGAAGTTTCGCATGACTTTCTCGAGTGTAGCGGGTTTATCGGAATGATGTCCGACTGAATTTCAGTCTTCAGGTCATTCAGGATCCTTGCAACTAGAAGCTCTCTAGATCAGTCTCTACACCAAACTTCACATTTTTTTTCTCCTTAAAAAAATCTTGAAATATAACACAGCATTGTTGAATACGGCCTCACTCCAGCGATGTTTTAGGGGTTCTGATGGAGATGTCGTTCTTTTTCTCAGTTATGATCTACATACACTAAATGGGAAAAAGAACGGCACTTACCACCGGAACGTCGGGAACACTTGCAGACGACAAACTGTACCGCGTGCGGGATGACCTCTGTGGGGCTTCGTCTAAATGATAGCTTTGGCGGGCAATATCTTTCGTAGATGTTTCGCATGACTTTCTCGAGTGTAGCGGGTTTATCAGAATGATGTCTGCCTTATTCAGTCTTCAGGTCATTCAGGATCCTTGAAACTAGAAGCTCTCTAGATCAGTCTCTTCACCAAACTTCACATTTTTTTTTCTCCTTAAAAAAATCTTGCAATATAACACAGCATTGTTGAATACGGCCTCACTCCAGCGATGTTTTAGGGGTTCTAATGAAGATGTCGTTCTTTTTCTCAGTTATGATCTACATACACTAAATGGGAAAAAGAACGGCACTTACCACCAGAACGTCGGGAACACTTGCAGACGACAAACTGTACTGCGTGCGGGATGACCTCTGTGTGGCTTCGTTCAAATGATAGCTTTGGCGGGCAATATCTTTCGTAGAAGTTTCGCATGACTTTCTCAAGTGTAGCGGGTTTATCGGAATGATGTCCGATTCAATTTCAGTCTTCAGGTCATTCAGGATCCTTGCAACTAGAAGCTCTCTAGATCAGTCTCTTCACCAAACTTAACATTTTTTTTCTCCTTAAAAAAACTTGAAATATATCAGTTTTGTTGAATACGGCCTCACTCCAGCGATGTTTTAGGGGTTCTGATGGAGATGTCGTTCTTTTTCTCAGTTATGATCTACATACACTAAATGGGAAAAAGAACGGCACTTACCACCCAGAACGTCGGGAACACTTGCAGACGACAAACTGTGCCGCGTGCGAGATGACCTCTGTGTGGCTTCGTTCAAATGATCTCTGTGTGGCTTCGTTCAAATGATAGCTTTGGCGGGCAATATCTTTCGTAGAAGTTTCGCATGACTTTCTCGAGTGTAGCGGGTTTATCGGAATGATGTCCGACTGAATTTCAGTCTTCAGGTCATTCAGGATCCTTGCAACTAGAAGCTCTCTAGATCAGTCTCTACACCAAACTTCACATTTTTTTTCTCCTTAAAAAAATCTTGAAATATAACACAGCATTGTTGAATACGGCCTCACTCCAGCGATGTTTTAGGGGTTCTGATGGAGATGTCGTTCTTTTTCTCAGTTATGATCTACATACACTAAATGGGAAAAAGAACGGCACTTACCACCAGAACGTCGGGAACACTTGCAGACGACAAACTGTGCCGCGTGCGGGATGACCTCTGTGGGGCTTCGTCTAAATGATAGCTTTGGCGGGCAATATCTTTCGTAGAAGTTTCGCATGACTTTCTCGAGTGTAGCGGGTTTATCAGAATGATGTCTGCCTTAAATTCAGTCTTCAGGTCATTCAGGATCCTTGAAACTAGAAGCTCTCTAGATCAGTCTCTTCACCAAACTTCACATTTTTTTTTCTCCTTAAAAAAATCTTGCAATATAACACAGCATTGTTGAATACGGCCTCACTCCAGCGATGTTTTAGGGGTTCTAATGAAGATGTCGTTCTTTTTCTCAGTTATGATCTACATACACTAAATGGGAAAAAGAACGGCACTTACCACCAGAACGTCGGGAACACTTGCAGACGACAAACTGTACTGCGTGCGGGATGACCTCTGTGTGGCTTCGTTCAAATGATAGCTTTGGCGGGCAATATCTTTCGTAGAAGTTTCGCATGGCTTTCTCAAGTGTAGCGGGTTTATCGGAATGATGTCCGATTCAATTTCAGTCTTCAGGTCATTCAGGATCCTTGCAACTAGAAGCTCTCTAGATCAGTCTCTACACCAAACTTCACATTTTTTTTCTCCTTAAAAAAATCTTGAAATATAACACAGCATTGTTGAATACGGCCTCACTCCAGCGATGTTTTAGGGGTTCTGATGGAGATGTCGTTCTTTTTCTCAGTTATGATCTACATACACTAAATGGGAAAAAGAACGGCACTTACCACCAGAACGTCGGGAACACTTGCAGACGACAAACTGTGCCGCGTGCGGGATGACCTCTGTGGGGCTTCGTCTAAATGATAGCTTTGGCGGGCAATATCTTTCGTAGAAGTTTCGCATGACTTTCTCGAGTGTAGCGGGTTTATCAGAATGATGTCTGCCTTAAATTCAGTCTTCAGGTCATTCAGGATCCTTGAAACTAGAAGCTCTTTAGATCAGTCTCTTCACCAAACTTCACATTTTTTTTTCTCCTTAAAAAAATCTTGCAATATAACACAGCATTGTTGAATACGGCCTCACTCCAGCGATGTTTTAGGGGTTCTGATGGAGATGTCGTTCTTTTTCTCAGTTATGATCTACATACACTAAATGGGAAAAAGAACGGCACTTACCACCAGAACGTCGGGAACACTTGCAGACGACAAACTGTACCGCGTGCGGGATGACCTCTGTGTGGCTTCGTCATTTTTGATAAGTCTTTCGTTCCTCTCCTGACCACGGCATGGTGGCGACTGAAAACTACATCATACACCCTTCCATACATTACCAACCCCGCTCCTCTGGAATGACCCATTACCCCTTTGCGATTTTATTTAAAGTGCGAGATTCCGTGCCCTACCATGTATTTGTATATTTCATTTAAATAATTATTAAATTTAAAAAACACCTCTAATAACAATAAACATAATTTTAACTTTGTGGCATTTGGGGTTGAAATACTTACTTGATACATCGCAGTACATACATAGCTCCCTTGCGAGGTAGGCAGAGAGCATTAACCTTTTCATATATGGTCTTTAGTTTTGTAGACTCTTTAATGCACCTTCTGCTAGTGTTACTCGTATATTTATTTGGTCATTATAGGTGAGTCTTGGTCTGCCGGGGCCCCTTTTACCCATAACTTACCATTTACCAGAAAGGTTAAAAAAAATATTTATTTAACACTTCAATGTACAAAGACAAAGGCGGGCTTTAATGCCGCGAGACATTCTATCATAGCCAACCATTGGGACAACTTTAAACATTTACCTGAAAAGTAGGTGTACACATATTAAAAAAGAAATTATGAGTTATATTTTATAACTACATATAAATATGTACGTAAATAATAATACATAAATAATAATTATATATACATAGATATATTTAATAATATACAACCGTTGAGATAATATTGATATTAAGCTATATTTTAAAAATAACATCGTCTAAATTAATTGATAGCTTTGGCGGGCAATGTATTTCGTACACCTTGATATAACCCCACAGATAATAATCACATGTGCTTAAATCGGGAGAACGCGCGGGCCACTGAACCGGCTCGCGCAAGGAGATTTCCTGTCCAGGGAACTACTTCTGGATAGCGCGTTGACGACGCGCTGGAACCAGAATCTCTCTAGATCATTCTCTTTACCAAACTTCACAAGTTTTTCTCCTTAAAATCTTTTCTTTTTCTGATTTAAATAATAATAAATAATAAATATTTCCAGACAGGTCACACAGCGCCATCTAATTTCCGTGCTAAGCTACGAGGCTTGTGTTACGGAAACTCGATGGTTGGTAAACTACATATTATACTTTTTTTTCTTGTAAATATATACATATTATACATATAAACACCCAGACCGAGACAAATTATACAATGTACAACTTGCCCCCGGTGGGAATCGAACCCACGACCTCCCGAGTCCACGGCAACGTTTGTTACCACTAGACCACGGAGGCGGTCATCTTTAAGTATATCACAGTATTGTTGAATACGGCCTCACTCCAGCGATGTTTTATGGGTTCTGATGGAGATGTCGTTCTTTTTCTCAGTTATGATCTACATACACTAAATGGGAAAAAGAACGGCACTTACCACCAGAACGTTGGGAACACTTGCAGACGACAAACTGTGCTGCGTGCAGGATGACCTCTGTGTGGCTTCGTTCAAATGATAGCTTTGGCGGGCAATATCTTTCGTAGAAGTTTCGCATGACTTTCTCGAGTGTAGCGGGTTTATCGGAATGATGTCCGACTCAATTTCAGTCTTCAGTTCATTCAGGATCCTTGCAACTAGAAGCTCTCTAGATCAGTCTCTTCACCAAACTTCACATTTTTTTTTCTCCTTAAAAAAATCTTGAAATATAACACAGCATTGTTGAATACGGCCTCACTCCAGCGATGTTTTAGGGGTTCTGATGGAGATGTCGTTCTTTTTCTCAGTTATGATCTACATACACTAAATGGGAAAAAGAACGGCACTTACCACCAGAACGTCGGGAACACTTGCAGACGACAAACTGTGCCGCGTGCGGGATGACCTCTGTGTGACTTCGTCTAAATGATAGCTTTGACGGGCAATATCTTTCGTAGAAGTTTCGCATGACTTTCTCGAGTGTAGCGGGTTTATCAGTATGATGTCTGCCTTAAATTCAGTCTTCAGGTCATTCAGGATCCTTGAAACTAGAAGCTCTTTAGATCAGTCTCTTCACCAAACTTCACATTTTTTTTTCTCCTTAAAAAAATCTTGCAATATAACACAGCATTGTTGAATACGGCCTCACTCCAGCGATGTTTTAGGGGTTCTGATGGAGATGTCGTTCTTTTTCTCAGTTATGATCTACATACACTAAATGGGAAAAAGAACGGCACTTACCACCAGAACGCGGGAATACTTGCAGCGACAAACTGTACCGCGTGCGGGATGACCTCTGTGTGGCTTCGTCATTTTTGATAAGTCTTTCGTTCCTCTCCTGACCACGGCATGGTGGCGACTGAAAACTACATCATACACCCTTCCATACAATACCAACCCCGCTCCTCTGGAATGACCCATTACCCCTTTGCGATTTTATTTAAAGTGCGAGATTTCGTGCCCTACCATGTATTTGTATATTTCATTTAAATAATTATTAAATTTAAAAAACACCTAATAACAATAAACATAATTTTAACTTGGTGGAATTTGGGGTTGAATTATTTACTTGATACATCGCAGTACATACATAGCTCCCTTGCGAGGTAGGCAGAGAGCATTAACCTTTTCATATATGGTCTTTAGTTTTGTAGACTCTTTAATGCACCTTCTGCTAGTGTTATATTTATTTGGTCATTATAGGTGAGTCTTGGTCTGCCGGGGCCCCTTTTACCCATAACTTACCATTTACCAGAAAGGTTAAAAAAAATATTTATTTAACACTTCAATGTACAAAGACAAAGGCGGGCTTTAATGCCGCGAGACATTCTATCATAGCCAACCATTGGGACAACTTTAAACATTTACCTGAAAAGTAGGTGTACACATATTAAAAAAGAAATTATCAGTTATATTTTATAACTACATATAAATATGTACGTAAATAATAATACATAAATAATAATTATATATACATAGATATATTTAATAATATACAACCGTTGAAATAATATTGATATTAAGCTATATTTTAAAAATAACATCGTCTAAATTAATTGATAGCTTTGGCGGGCAATGTATTTCGTACACCTTGATATAACCCCACAGATAATAATCACATGTGCTTAAATCGGGAGAACGCGGGAGCCACTGAACCGGCTCGCGCAAGGAGATTTCCTGTCCAGGGAACTACTTCTGGATAGCGCGTCGACGACGCGCTGGAACCAGAATCTCTCTAGATCATTCTCTTTACCAAACTTCACAAGTTTTTCTCCTTAAAATCTTTTCTTTTTCTGCTTTAAATAATAATAAATAATAAATATTTCCAGACAGGTCACACAGCGCCATCTAATTTCCGTGCTAAGCTACGAGGCTTGTGTTACGGAAACTCGATGGTTGGTAAACTACATATTATACTTTTTTTTTTTTGTAAATATATACATATTATACATATAAACACCCAGACCGAGACAAATTATACAATGTACAACTTGCCCCCGGTGGGAATCGAACCCACGACCTCCCGAGTCCACGGCAACGTTTGTTACCACTAGACCACGGAGGCGGTCATCTTTAAGTATATCACAGTATTGTTGAATACGGCCTCACTCCAGCGATGTTTTAGGGGTTCTGATGGAGATGTCGTTCTTTTTCTCAGTTATGATCTACATACACTAAATGGGAAAAAGAACGGCACTTACCACCAGAACGTCGGGAACACTTGCAGACGACAAACTGTGCCGCGTGCAGGATGACCTCTGTGTGGCTTCGTTCAAATGATAGCTTTGGCGGGCAATATCTTTCGTAGAAGTTTCGCATGACTTTCTCGAGTGTAGCGGGTTTATCGGAATGATGTCCGACTCAATTTCAGTCTTCAGGTCATTCAGGATCCTTGCAACTAGAAGCTCTCTAGATCAGTCTCTTCACCAAACTTCACATTTTTTTTTTTCTCCTTAAAAAAATCTTGAAATATAACACAGCATTGTTGAATACGGCCTCACTCCAGCGATGTTTTAGGGGTTCTGATGGAGATGTCGTTCTTTTTCTCAGTTATGATCTACATACACTAAATGGGAAAAAGAACGGCACTTACCACCAGAACGTCGGGAACACTTGCAGACGACAAACTGTGCCGCGTGCGGGATGACCTCTGTGTGACTTCGTCTAAATGATAGCTTTGACGGGCAATATCTTTCGTAGAAGTTTCGCATGACTTTCTCGAGTGTAGCGGGTTTATCAGAATGATGTCTGCCTTAAATTCAGTCTTCAGGTCATTCAGGATCCTTGAAACTAGAAGCTCTCTAGATCAGTCTCTTCACCAAACTTCACTTTTTTTTTTTCTCCTTAAAAAAATCTTGAAATATAACACAGCATTGTTGAATACGGCCTCACTCCAGCGATGTTTTAGGGGTTCTGATGGAGATGTCGTTCTTTTTCTCAGTTATGATCTACATACACTAAATGGGAAAAAGAACGGCACTTACCACCAGAACGTCGGGAACACTTGCAGCGACAAACTGTACCGCGTGCGGGATGACCTCTGTGTGGCTTCGTCATTTTTGATAAGTCTTTCGTTCCTCTTCTGACCACGGCATGGTGGCGACTGAAAACTACATCATTCACCCTTCCATACAATACCAACCCCGCTCCTCTGGAATAACCCATTACCCCTTTGCGATTTTATTTAAAGTGCGAGATTCTGTGCCCTACCATGTATTTGTATATTTCATTTAAATAATTATTAAATTTAAAAAACACCTCTAATAACAATAAACATAATTTTAACTTTGTGGCATTTGGGGTTGAAATACTTACTTGATACATCGCAGTACATACATAGCTCCCTTGCGAGGTAGGCAGAGAGCATTAACCTTTTCATATATGGTCTTTAGTTTTGTAGACTCTTTAATGCACCTTCTGCTAGTGTTATATTTATTTGGTCATTATAGGTGAGTCTTGGTCTGCCGGGGCCCCTTTTACCCATAACTTACCATTTACCAGAAAGGTTAAAAAAAATATTTATTTAACACTTCAATGTACAAAGACAAAGGCGGGCTTTAATGCCGCGAGACATTCTATCATAGCCAACCATTGGGACAACTTTAAACATTTACCTGAAAAGTAGGTGTAAACATATTAAAAAAGAAATTATGAGTTATATTTTATAACTACATATAAATATGTACGTAAATAATAATTATATATACAAAGATATATTTAATAATATACAACTGTTGAGATAATATTGATATTAAGCTATATTTTAAAAATAACATCGTCTAAATTAATTGATAGCTTTGGCGGGCAATGTATTTCGTACACCTTGATATAATAGTTTTTTATAATTTTAACGGGTCTTTACGCGATTTACCTTAGAGACATATTTCTCCCGACGTTTCAGCCAAGTGACCTCATTGATCAACAGGGCTTATGATCTCTGTGACCCAAAACATTTGGAACAGGAATTGTCACATGTTAAAACAGTGCTAAAACGCAATGGATATGGTGTGGGTCCGAGGTTGCTGCGACAGAAAAACAAGGAGAGATATTCACAGGTCAATCGGCTGCCCGCGTTCTTACCATATGTGAAAGGAGTAACGGATAAAATTGGTACAACTTTCAAAAAGTTATCTATCAATGCTGTGTACACCCCATTCTCCAAAGTAGCAAAACACGTACGCACCCCAAAGGATGTCATTCCTTTCCAAACGCCTGGCGTGTATAAAGTGGACTGCAGCTGTGGGAGTTCATATATTAGCCAAACTAAGCGCACAATAGCCGAGAGGGTCAAGGAACATATAGCAGCTGTAAAAAACTGCCAATTAAACAAGTCAGGAATAGCAGAACACCTAATGGATAGTGGCACAAACCATTGGATTGAGCTGCATGACCCAAAGATACTTTCCACCGATCGTCACTATTACCCTAGAATAGTACGTGAAGCGATCGAAATAAAGAAACACAAAAATTTCAATCGAGAGGGGGGTTATAAGCTATCTTCATCGTGGAATCCAGTAATCAATAGGTTTCGACGCCGGGAAAAATCGCCCGGTGTCGCCAAGGATATTGTAAGTGTCGTGTGTCGTGATTTCTAAAAACTTTAAAGTGATAAGTGGGTAGGTTTACATCTACCGCCCAGTATGTACGAGACTACACCGCATAACTTCAGTCGACCCGTGACCACGGCCAATGCAACTTGGCTGAAACGTCGGGAGAAATATGTCTCTAAGGTAAATCGCGTAAAGACCCGTTAAAATTATAAAAAACTATTATGAATATGCGCGAAAGTTTAAAAAGTTAAAAAAAAAAAACCTTGATATAACCCCACAGATAATAATCAAATGTGCTTTAATCGGGAGAACGCGGGGGCCACTGAACCGGCTCGCGCAAGGAGATTTCCTGTCCAGGGAACTACTTCTGGATAGCGCGTTGACGACGCGCTGGAAGCAGAATCTCTCTAATCATTCTCTTTACCAAACTTCACAAGTTTTTCTCCTTAAAATCTTTCCTTTTTCTGCTTTAAATCTTTAAGTATATCACAGTATTGTTCAATACGGCCTCACTCCAGCGATGTTTTAGGGGTTCTGATGGAGATGTCGTTCTTTTTCTCAGTTATGATCTACATACACTAAATGGGAAAAAGAACGGCACTTACCACCAGAACGTCGGGAACACTTGCAGACGACAAACTGTGCCGCGTGCGGGATGACCTCTGTGTGGCTTCGTTCAAATGATAGCTTTGGCGGGCAATATCTTTCGTAGAAGTTTCGCATGACTTTCTCGAGTGTAGCGGGTTTATCGGAATGATGTCCGACTCAATTTCAGTCTTCAGGTCATTCAGGATCCTTGCAACTAGAAGCTCTCTAGATCAGTCTCTTCGCCAAACTTCACATTTTTTTTCTCCTTAAAAAAATCTTGAAATATATCACAGTATTGTTGAATACGGCCTCACTCCAGCGATGTTTTAGGGGTTCTAATGGAGATGTCGTTCTTTTTCTCAGTTATGATCTACATACACTAAATGGGAAAAAGAACGGCACTTACCACCAGAACGTCGGGAACACTTGCAGACGACAAACTGTACCGCGTGCGGGATGACCTCTGTGTGGCTTCGTTCAAATGATAGCTTTGGCGGGCAATATCTTTCGTAGAAGTTTCGCATGACTTTCTCGAGTGTAGCGGGTTTATCGGAATGATGTCCGACTCAATTTCAGTCTTCAGGTCATTCAGGATCCTTGCAACTAGAAGCTCTCTAGATCAGTCTCTTCACCAAATTTAACATTTTTTTCTCCTTAAAAAATCTTGAAATATATCACAGTTTTGTTGAAGACGGCCTCACTCCAGCGATGTTTTAGGGATTCTGATGGAGATGTCGTTCTTTTTCTCAGTTATGATCTACATACACTAAATGGGAAAAAGAACGGCACTTACCACCAGAACGTCGGGAACACTTGCAGACGACAAACTGTACCGCGTGCGGGATGACCTCTGTGGGGCTTCGTCTAAATGATAGCTTTGGCGGGCAATATCTTTCGTAGAAGTTTCGCATGACTTTCTCGAGTGTAGCGGGTTTATCAGAATGATGTCTGCCTTAAATTCAGTCTTCAGGTCATTCAGGATCCTTGAAACAAGAAGCTCTCTAGATCAGTCTCTTCACCAAACTTCACATTTTTTTTTCTCCTTAAAAAAATCTTGAAATATAACACAGCATTGTTGAATACGGCCTCACTCCAGCGATGTTTTAGGGGTTCTGATGGAGATGTCGTTCTTTTTCTCAGTTATGATCTACATACACTAAATGGGAAAAAGAACGGCACTTACCACCAGAACGTCGGGAACACTTGCAGACGACAAACTGTACCGCGTGCGGGATGACCTCTGTGTGGCTTCGTTCAAATGATAGCTTTGGCGGGCAATATCTTTCGTAGAAGTTTCGCATGACTTTCTCGAGTGTAGCGGGTTTATCGGAATGATGTCCGACTCAATTTCAGTCTTCAGGTCATTCAGGATCCTTGCAACTAGAAGCTCTTTAGATCAGTCTCTTCACTAAACTTCTCATTTTTTTTAGCGATGTTTTAGGGGTTCTGATGGAGATGTCGTTCTTTTTCTCAGTTATGATCTACATACACTAAATGGGAAAAAGAACGGCACTTACCACCAGAACGTCGGGAACACTTGCAGACGACAAACTGTACCGCGTGCGGGATGACCTCTGTGTGGCTTCGTCATTTTTGATAAGTCTTTCGTTCCTCTCCTGACCACGGCACGGTGGCGACTGAAAACTACATCATACACCCTTCCATACAATACCAACCCCGCTCCTCTGAAATGACCCATTACCCCTTTGCGATTTTATTTAAAGTGCGAGATTCAGTGCACTACCATGTATTTGTATATTTAATTTCAATAATTATTAAATTTAAAAAACACTTCTAATAACAATAAACATAATTTTAACTTTGTGGCATTTGGGGTTGAAATACTTACTTGATACATCGCAGTACATACATAGCTCCCTTGCGAGGTAGGCAGAGAGCATTAACCTTTTCATATATGGTCTTTAGTTTTGTAGACTCTTTAATGCACCTTCAGCTAGTGTTATATTTATTTGGTCATTATAGGTGAGTCTTGGTCTGCCGGGGCCCCTTTTACCCATAACTTACCATTTACCAGAAAGGTTACAAAAAATATATTTATTTAACACTTCAATGTACAAAGACAAAGGCGGGCTTTAATGCCGCGAGACATTCTATCATTGCCAACCATTGGGACAACTTTAAACACTTACCTGAAAAGTAGGTGTACACAAATTAAAAAAGAAATTATGAGTTATATTTAATAATATACAACCGTTGAGATAATATTGATATTAAGCTATATTTTAAAAATAACATCGTCTAAATTAAATTATAGCTTTGGCGGGCAATGTATTTCGTACACCTTGATATAACCCCACAGATAATAATCACATGTGCTTAAATCGGGAGAACGCGGGGGAGATTTCCTGTCCAGGGAACTGCTTCTGGATAGCGCGTTGACGACGCGCTGGAACCAGAATCTCTCTAGATCTTCTCTTCACCAAACTTCTTTTCTGCTTTAAATCTTTAAGTATATCACAGTATTGTTGAATACGGCCTCACTCCAGCGATGTTTTAGGGGTTCTGATGGAGATGTCGTTCTTTTTCTCAGTTATGATCTACATACACTAAATGGGAAAAAGAATGGCACTTACCACCAGAACGTCGGGAACACTTGCAGACGACAAACTGTGCCGCGTGCGGGATCACCTCTGTGTGACTTCGTCTAAATGATAGCTTTGACGGGCAATATCTTTCGTAGAAGTTTCGCATGGCTTTCTCGAGTGTAGCGGGTTTATCAGAATGATGTCTTCCTTAATTTCAGTCTTCAGGTCATTCAGGATCCTTGCAACTAGAAGCTCTCTAGATCAGTCTCTTCACCAAACTTAACATTTTTTTTCTCCTTTAAAAAATCTTAAAATATATCACAGTTTTGTTGAATACGGCCTCACTCCAGCTATGTTTTAGAGATTCTGATGGAGATGTCGTTCTTTTTCTCAGTTATGATCTACATACACTAAATGGGAAAAAGAACGGCACTTACCACCAGAACGTTTTTTTGACAGTAATATATACTTATTTCCTTAATTTTACGTGACATAATCAAATAAAATCAAATCATTTATTTCCTTTGGTTGTCCCAAACAACACTTGGATATTGTCAATAATTTTTTTCACCATAGTTTGTTATCATGTAGAATATAAAATAACCAGCAGCTACAATGGGTGGACCCATCATATCAGCTATACCATCATCTTTGACTAAAACACTGTTGCCATAAATAAGTTTTTGCTTAAAACTAGGTAGTTAATATTAATTCGTGGCTGTAAAAAGGCCGTGTCAGCTTATAGACTAAAATAAATTACACATGTCAGCTTAGTAAATTAATTCGTAGCTCTAAAGAGGCTGTGTCAGCTTACAATCTAAATATACATAAAAATTGTATTAAACTACAATATTTATGTCAATAAATGAAAATTCGTGGCTGTAAGGGGGCCGTGTCAGCTTACGATCGAAATAATAATAATTATTATAATTGGTATGTCAACTTAATACATATTCGTGGCTGTAAAGTGGCCGTGTCAGCTTACATTCTAAAATAATAAAATTAAGAATCTTAAATTAAACTAAATTCGTGGCTGTAGAATGGCCGTGTCCAGCTTAATAGCTATTAGTAATTAATGAGAATAAATGAGAATAAATTCTATGCAATGGTATTAATTAGTGCATCCCTAAGTTCGTAATAACTTTTTTTTATTAAAATAGATTTAACCTTACTTTTAAACTTTAAATATTCTAAACATTTTATATCTTTAGATAGTTTGTTGTATAGTTTGATACCATTGCACAGAAAGCTTTTCAATGACTTTGTCAGACGAGTTTTGGGACATTTGATATATATATATATATATTTTATATTTTTACATACCTATTTATTTTAATTTATTACTTTTTTTTTTAGTAATTAAATTTAACTTTGTACTCTTGTTATGACGACGCCACTTTACAGCAGATTTTTCAATACCTAGGTAGTAGAATTTTTGATTATTTGTTTTTAATAATAATTTTAGTTTTAAATTTTGACATTTAATAGCTATTTTGCTCAATATTTGTATTTCTTAGTCTTAGTGACAAATTTTTAGTTTTTTAGTGACATCCACAATTGAAAACTGATTTTTTTAGTGACATATTTCCATTTTATTGTTAAATATTTTTATATTAGAACTGACAAGGCCCATTTACAGCCAATTCAGACAAACCTTAATTTAACTTTATGATGTCATCACTATCTGGCCAGGTTTTCGATTATTATATTGTTTTCTAGTAATTCTGTAATTAACGTAAATTAGGACGTAACCAAGTGTTCCGATAGGTCCCTATGGTGATGAATAAATAAATAAATAAACGTCGGGAACACTTGCAGACGACAAACTGTACAGCGTGCGAGATGACCTCTGTGTGGCTTCGTCTAAATGATAGCTTTGACGGGCAATATCTTTCGTAGAAGTTTCGCATGACTTTCTCGAGTGTAGCGGGTTTATCAGAATGATGTCTGCCTTAATTTCAGTCTTCAGGTCATTCAGGATCCGTGCAACTAGAAGCTCTCTATATCAGTCTCTTCACCAAAATTCACATTTTTTTTCTCCTTAAAAAATCTTGAAATATATCACAGTTTTGTTGAATACGGCCTCACTCCAGCGATGTTTTAGGGATTCTGATGGCGATGTCGTTCTTTTTCTCAGTTATGATCTACATACACTAAATGGGAAAAAGAACGGCACTTACCACCAGAACGTCGGGAACACTTGCAGACGACAAACTGTACAGCGTGCGGGATGACCTCTGTGTGGCTTCGTCATTTTTATTAAGTCTCTCGTTCCTCTCCTGACCACGGCATGATGGCGACTGACAAGTGTGGCGGGTTTTATCGGAATGATTTCTGCCTTAATTTTTCGTCAGGTCACTCAGGGTCCTTGGACGAGGTTTAAAAGCCTCGGCCTTGAGGTAACCCCACAGATAATAATCACATGTTAAATTGGGAGAACGCGGGGGCCATTAAACCAGCTTGCGCATGGAGATTGCCTGTCCGGGGGTCTGCTTCTGGAGAGCGCGTTGACGACGCGCTGGAACTAGAAGCTCTCTAGATCAGTCTCTTCACCAAACTTCACAAGTTTTTCTTCTTAAAAAATTCTTGAAATATATCACAGCATTGTTGAATACGGCCTCACTCCAGCGATGTTTTAGGGGTTCTGATGGAGATGTCGTTCTTTTTCTCAGTTATGATCTACATACACTAAATGGGAAAAAAAACGGCACTTACCACCAGAACGTCGGGAACACTCGCAGAAATCAAAAACTGTACCGCGTGCGGGATGACCTCTGTGGGACTTCGTCTAAATGATAGCTTCGGCGGGCAATATCTTTCGTAGAAGTTTCGCATGACTTTCTCGGGTGTAGCGGGTTTATCGGAATGATGTCTGCCTTAATTTCAGTCTTCAGGTCATTCAGGATCCTTGCAACTAGAAGTCTAGATCAGTCTCTTCACCAAACTTCACTTTTTTTTTCTCCTTAAAAAATCTTGAAATATATCACTGTTTTGTTGAATACGGCCCCACTCCAGCGATGTTTTAGGGGTTCTAATGGAGATGTCGTTCTTTTTCTCAGTTATGATCTACATACACTAAATGTGAAAAAGAACGGCACTTACCACCAGAACGTCGGGAACACTTGCAGACGACAAACTGTACCGCGTGCGGGATGACCTCTGTGTGGCTTCGTCATTTTTTATAAGTCTTTCGTTCCTCTCCTGACCACGGCATGGTGGCGACTGAAAACTACATCATTCACCCTTCCATACATTATCAACCCCGCTCCTCTGGAATGACCCATTACCCCTTTGCTATTTTTTTACCAAAGGGTGATTCCCGTGCCCCACCATGTGTCTGTATATCATTTAAATTAGTATTAAATCTAAAAATCACCTCAAATAAACAAAATTATAACTTTGTGGCATTTGGGGTATTAAATATTCACTTGATACTTACAAAGTCGTGAAAGAGCGGAGAATACAAAATTATCAAAAGTGTGGCGACCCCAAATGCCATTACTACCTTAAACAAACATTTCCCTAATAATTGAACGGGGAAATGCGGCGAGCGTATTAGGTATCCCTGACTATCCCTCCCAGGTGATTATTTATAATATATTACAGAGACTTCTATGTACTATATAGTACATGTACTTCTATGTAGTACATAGAAGTCCTTGATATATTATGGGATATTTTAATTTATATTATTTTATAAACGTTACATAGAATAAATTAATATACCATTACTTTACTATTTGCTTCATTAGAAATTATAGTTGTGCAATTTAATATTTTTTCAAAAGCGACAGTAATTAATGTTAGCCATTATTAACGCCCAAATTAAAAAGATCAATAATAATTTTGTCTCTAATTAGAATGGGTGTTTGATATGTGTTTAATACTAAACCTAGTACAGCTCCACAAAACTTTTCGATGTTGTTAGTCGAGTTCAGTCTCTTGGCTATTATCACATCCCCTAGAACAGAGTTCTAGACCTCCACTGTTGGAGATGGCCTTCCAGAAAATTCTGTAGAATTTGGCCTACACTCGCCACGCTGGCCAGACGGGTTGGCGAGGTTCTGATGTCATGTTTAATGACAATTTATTAACGTTTCCACAAGTTGATAGTAGTGGAACCGGGACCGAGACGGCGCAACGTGCACTCCGAGGCATGGAAACAGTGGTGTTGTAAATAAATGACAAATGTACTTAAGAAAAGTGTATTTCTAAAGTATGCCAGGGTTAGAACCAACCTTTTTAGGATTTGTTTATTTCTTCTTACTAATCAATATAAGCCACAGTAGTTATTTATTTATATTTATATACTAAATAGACCATATTTATATTCTATATAGGTACCTATAGGTATTATTTATTGATATATATATATATATGCATTTATAGTCTACCCCAATTAAGAGCACCTACAACGCCACAACCTGGCCTCCGTGACACTGGCTCGCCTACAGCGGAGGTCGGGACGTCACCGTCTACAGCCTCATCATCATTTTTATACAACACATTGTATAATGTGAAATTGACAACCTCGGCTGCTTGTAGACATAAATAAATATTTGTTATTTTTTTTTCATGTATTTACTGTATATTATGTATATAGGTACCTTTTCTTCAATATTTTGATTGTCCTAATAATAAAAATGAATGCACTTTTTTAGAAATTTAATAATACTTGCTTAATATTTAAATTCTCAATTATGTTAATTATGCATGCGTAAATTCTTATCATATTTTATTTATTTTTTTATTTAAAAACTTTATTGCACATAAGTACAAAGGGCTAACATAATGTCGTTAGACATTCTCTGCCTGTTAACCTTAAGGACAATAAGAGAGTTTTTAGTGACAGGAGTAGGTGCACAAAATATAAAAAATAAAAATTATTGAATAATGTACATTATTTACCATATGTTTAAGAAATGTTGATATATTATACCCCTGGAAGACCCTGAATCCTGTAACTCAGGTGTTTTTTATAAAGCATCTTACTCGGGATTCAGAACTCCATTAATTATTTTTAGTAATATAATTGTATTTATATGTATATAGATTAATTTATTATTATTATAAATAAATATTTGCACCTACCTTACATTTGAAATGGTCCACATTGTCCCTAAGGTTGGCTGTCAGATAATGTCTAGCGGCATTAAGTCCGCCCCTTGTATAACGTGCAATAAAGTTTTAAATAAATAAAAATGCACTTTTGACTTCCAATATATTTATTATTATTATATGTGTTTTTTAGGAATCGCAAGTTCGCCAACTAATCGATATATTACCAGCGTTATGTCGCTCGGCTCCTCCGGAATGGATAAGAGCACCTCTCTCTAACAGTCTGAGCTTCGCGTATTCGGATTTGCCATCTGAAGACTCCCTATTGTCCGATCTACTAGTCAGCATCAGGACGGCACTTTCAAAAAACATTCATGAAGATAACATCACTTTACTAGCTCAATTTGTTGAGCAATATTATCACAGCATGAGCGATCACCATGTGGTAAGTATTTATTATTATTATTAATTAATAGCCTTACAGCTGATATGCCTATATCAAGCACTGGTGTAAAGTATGTAAAATTGACAGTTATACAGTCTGTTTCCATTGTTACTATCCACTTGTAAATAAGGTACAATGATTTAAAAAAAAAAAAATTAAACTAAAAACTTACATCTTAAAACATAAATTACTATTAATAAAAATAAACCTAATTAATAAATAAAAATATAACTAAAAAACAAAATAAAAATTATTATAAATAAAAAATTTGCTCCAAATCGCTGCCAATGGGCAAAGTGCCAAGGATACTGGCAGCATTGCTACGTTAAATTATTATTATTATTATAAAGAAATCAACAATAAATAGGGGAAAAAAAAGATTGGAATGTGGAAAGAATAAAGGTTGGAACATAATAACTTGATATATTGGAATTATTGATATTGGAATTATTGATATTGGATTATGTGAATGTTTTGATTGAATTGTGGTAAGTTTTGGTATTGGAATACTCGTATGGTAAGTTTTAAGATTGGAATGTGGTAACTTTTAAGATTGGAATATGGTAAGTCGTAAGATTGGAATATGGTAAGTTTTGAAATTGGAATGTGGTGAGTTTTAGTATTGGAACATGGTAAGTTTTGAGATTGAAATGTGGTAACTTTTAAGATTGTAATATGGTAAGTTTTGAAATTGGAATGTGGTGAGTTTTAGTATTGGAACGTGGTAAGTTTTGAGATTGAAATGTGGTAACTTTTAAGATTGTAATATGGTAAGTTTTGAAATTGGAATGTGGTGGGTTTTAGTATTGGAACGTGGTAAGTTTTGAGATTGAAATGTGGTAACTTTTAAGATTGTAATATGGTAAGTCGTAAGATTGGAATATGGTAAGTTTTGAGATTGGAATGTGGTGAGTTTTAGGATTGGTATGTGGTACGTTTTGAGATTGGTATGTGGTAAGTTTTGAGATTGGAATGTGGTAAGTTTTGAGATTGGAATGTGGTAACTTTTAAGATTGGAATATGGTAAGTCGTAAGATTGGAATATGGTAAGTTTTGAAATTGGAATGTGGTGAGTTTTAGGATTGGTATGTGGTACGTTTTGAGATTGGAATGTGGTAAATTTTGAGATTGGAATGTGGCAATTTTTGAGATAGGAATGTAGTATTGTCGTAGATTGTCGATATATCAGCCTTTATTTTTATGTTATTATTATTTCCAGGCATGGCCCCAATTGGTAGAATGTTGCATAGTTCTACCAGAATCGTTTATAGAGAGAATGACGTCTCCCTCGTCGTGGTGGGAGATACGGAGTGATGTCATTCGTAAGGCTGGACAGGTGCGGGCTGGTCTGGCTACACTGGAAGCCCCGCAAGCCCTCAATTGGCTTAATGATATCATAGACTCAGGGGCTCAGTGTATACAGTAAGTAATAACGTCACAAGAGTGGTGGGTGTAACTGACGTCATATCTACAATGTACACAGTTTCTGTGAGGAGAGCACTTTAGGTAGTGGGACTACACTATTTGCAGGTGACATCTGTCAGTATCAAGACTAGGGAAGTGACATTATAAAAATTGTCACAGAATAAATTTCGTTCTTTTTGTTTATTTAATTGTTATATTTTTAATTTTGGTTTTATTATCGCAGCCCTTAAGACACAGAGTGGTTTTAGACCTTCTCTGTTGGAGATGCCCTATACTTGCCACGCTGTATGTACTGACCAGGCGGTTTGGAGAGGATCTGATAACAATTTATTAAGCGGGTTCGCACAATATATTTTTTTCAAAGATTATTTTAGTCTGAATGTACTTATAACACCAGGACTTTGTCATGTCGGCGTGAGTAAAAGCCCTTTTCTAGAAAAGTATTGCAACCTACAAGTGTGTGTCTAGCAGTTCCTATGGCAGCACCACACAATGTACAGTTCTTTTCCGTAGCTTTTCCCCACCTTACCAGATTACTCTGGTCCGGGAGGGACATTTAAAAAGCGTTTAGGTAGAATTTCAGCAATGCCGGAGACCAATCCTACATTAGTAAGTTCTAGAGTCATCGCGTGCACTCTGTATTCATGCTCTTCATCTTTCCTGAGGGAGGATTTTATGACCTCTTAATCACTTTCTTTTTCCTTCCAACCAATGCTATTTTTGCAAATCTGGGCACCTGTCTGATACCAGAGGGCCTTTTGGAAGGGATGAAATTGTATTATCCTGGGAGCTGGTTAGAATTCAATTATATTAATACTTCTCTATAATGTACGTAATTTTGACTACATTTCACAAAAGTACTGAGGAGTGTAAATTGTAAATGTTTGAAAAATATTAGATTGTGCGAGCGAGAGGGAAGCACAAACGTTAACATCAACCCTCTTAACATTCCACAAGTTAGTATTACTCCACTAGAACCAGGACCGACGGCTAACGTGGTCTCCTCCTCACGCGAACAGTGGTGAATCCATAATTTGCTAAGAAATTTGTCTTCACCTTTTCTTCCAGGGAACAGGACTACATTCGTTCTTTGATTCGGTCTGCTCTCAGGACTCGAACCCTTGGCCCTTCACACCGCGACTGGTTTCTGCAGCTCATGGCGAGGATACAGGCCGCTATCGCTGAGTAATTATTAAATCATTTACCTCTAAAGATTATTTTTTAACTACACGAAGTGATTTTGCATTGTTCTATATTTAAATTTTGACGTCTTCTACCTCATGTCCATTACAGAATTTCAAAGTTTTGATAAATTTTATGAAAATCGGTTCAGCGGAATTAAGAAATAAAAGGCAGAAGCACTTACTTTTTCTACCAGCACCACTCAATGGAGTCGACCCCAGGGTTCCAGAAGATCAGACCGTTCGTGGGCGGAGCAAGCTTCGCAAAAACTGGAACGGTAGGATTGGAAGAGAACTGGCCATGAAAGGACCAAAGAATTAAACCCGATGCCTCTGCGTCAAAATCAAGTGCCAATTTGTTTATTTTTTGTTTTAAGATCCGACCAAGAAATGGAGAAGCAGTATTTGCTGTCTATAGTAATAGAAGCAGCAGTAGTCATGTCTGGCTGCCATTTACTGGAGCCTGCAGTTTCGCTCGACACGGCTCTGCCTCTCGCCATTTTCTTTCTGTGTCAACGATGGACAGAAAACATTCCTCAGGTAAATTCATCATTATCACGGCTATCTAGAAAGAGTCCAAGATCCTAAGTACTGAAACTGACACCTCTTAGACGTTTCCTTAATGGCTCCTTCACTCAATTATTCCTTCCAGCTGACAAACGGAGGGTTATTTATTCCTGTTTTTTTTAATAACCTGTTTGTATTCTTATTTCCAACATGCTTTTGTTGTTTTACAATTCATACTAAAAATCACCCCCACTGAAGCTAGTCCTCACGTGACAGGACGTCCTAGTGTGCAGACCAGAGATTTATTGTTGTTACTAACACCTTTTACTTACCTTTTTCATTATATTTTTTTTTACTTTGTACTTACTAACCCTTTTGAGAGTTCTTTGCGCCATTTTGCGTGGACATGTCAAGTCCAAGTTTTTCGTTTTGTTAATTAGTTTACTGTGGATATTGTTAGTCAAAAGTGATGTTATTTTATTTAATAATAATTTTGACCGCCTCAGGGTCTAGTGCTAACAAACGTTGCCGTGAACTCGGGAGGTCGTGGGTTCAATTCCCACCGGGGGCAAGTTGTACATTGTATAATTTGTCTCGGTCTGGATGTTTATATGTATAATATGTATATATTTACAAAAAAAACGTATAATATGTAGTTTATCAACCATCTAGTTTCTCTCTCTTACCATGGAAACTAGATGGCGCTGTGTGACTGGTCTGAAAATATTTATTTATTTATTATTATATTATTTATAATGTGCTACGTAGTGAATAATTATGAAAAACGATAAATTTGACTATACGAGTATATGGGGCAGAAGTTACACTTTATTTTTTGCGGTTTTCCCGCGCTGTGAACTCCCGTATACCCTACGTGTTTGGGCGAAATAAAAAGCATCAAATTCTGCAACACTTGGAATTTGATGATCCCCAACTCGGTTATGAACTCTGTTATGAACATATATTATGCAAATAAATTACGTGTTTAGGGCTGATGTATTCTGTACAATGGTCCTTTAAAGAGACTTAAAAAAAAAAAAATTAAAAATTAAAAAAAAAAAAATTTGATGAATAAATTAATTTGAATTTGATTGATTGAATATCGCGACGTACCTTGAATCGTGTTAATGTATATTTTTGTCTAATATTTATATTCAATAGGTGGTCTGATGGTGGTAATTTCCCCAGACTGCCGGGGCGGGGAAGTATCCACCGTTCGTGCCGATAAACCCAGTAAAGTGTATCCACACGTTTCGGGATCAGGCTCAAATTGCCATCCATTGGGTATATATAGTATACTGCAGTGGAATTCTAATAGGGTCACTTTCTAGTTCAACAAAATATTTTATATAAAATTAAAAATGTTCCGGTTTTTTTTAATATACTATCACAACATGTGACCTTGCTCTCACCTGATGGTAAGTGGCGCGCGAGGTCCATGAATGTTAGCAACTGAAATCAGACACTCATGACTTGACATCAGTCCCTAACACTATGCCGGCTTGACTGGTCATGACGGCAATTTGTGCCTGATATCAAAACAAGAGCAGACTGGGCAAATTACCACCATCATTCCGCCTACCACCTATTTGTTGTTCTTGTTGAAAGTATGTGCCATTTGCAATGATGTCAAATGCCAATTTACTTTCAATGAGAACTAATATTGTAAGCTTGCCATGGTGATATATATATAACACCGCTTCGATCAAGACTTACCTTAAACAATTCCAATTATATTATTTTATTATAGTTAATAAATATCCACAAAAACTTTTTAAAAAACTAGCTAGTCCCGATTAAAATTGGCTTTGGGGCGAATCGGGTCACGTTTGACATAAAGTTTTTCGATAGGGCCATTTTCTTCAAAAGTACAGTATCATCACGACCTTGCGGGGTCCTCAAAAACCACGCTTTTATTAAAGTGGATACATTTTCAGACAATTTTACTATAGGCCAATCATGACAAGTGGCAAACTCGTCGATGTCTCTAGCGTACCGAACTCGAGAAATATAAATTAAATAAATTATTATTTCCCGATTAGGAATCGAACCCGTTACCTCCGCGTCTAAATTCACAGACTTTAACCACTAGACCACGAAGGCAGTGTTTTCTTATGTTAAAAATAAATGTTCGTCAGCAGAACATATCGCTCAGAGTGGTCTCCCGAGCACCATGGTTCGTGCGGAATTCCGTCATAGCTCGAGATCTGGAGATGCCTACTATTGAGGAATTTGTTGACGGCCTGACTAGACGTATGTTCTATCGGGCTGAAAACGGACACTTCAAGCATCTTCAGAACATTGCACCGTCTCGCTTACGGCCCCCTAACGGGAGACCACTTCCTCGAGAAGGCCTGCTGGAGGAGATCTAAAGTTGTCGAACCTAAACCCCTTAGGTTCGTGAGCCACACGGGCACTGTTACTCTAGTAACCGTAACCGCTGAGATCCTGCCGGGAAAACGGGGCAATATCCCCATCCCCAACCCAGGCCTATTCATCATCCGGACCTGGACGACCCTGATTGTTATTCCTGCCACTTTACTAAGATGACAATTTCCCCGGTTGGTGACCCAATATCGATTGAAAATCATCCAGATTTTAGTGTGACGGCCCCAAAGCCCTGTTGGCCTCTAAATCGTGCTTAAAATAGTTAATAATAATAATAAATTCTTTATTGTACAAAACCAAAACAAGTACAGGTACATAGGCGAGCTTAATGCCGTAAATGCATTTTCTACCAACTAACCTTTGTGACTGAGATATGTAATAAGCGCGTGCAGAAGGTTACGAAGAAAATAGATAGTTGAAATTATTTATTACTATATAAAACACATTAATTACATACATATAGTACTTATTATATGCAATACAATATACATAGATAACCATCCTAAATAAACAAATAAATATATACCTCAATATAAAATACCTAAATATAATTCTGAGAAAGTGAAGAGTGGTCTACTGACCAATGGCTGGACTCGTGGTACCCAGTACGGAGCAGCTTGTTCTAAGTTATTGCATAATTATTAATAATAATAAATATTTCTTTACAGATTGTACAATGGTTGCTTCACACAAGCACATCTCCTGGTGTGAGTGAAGATGTGCGTGAGAGTGTGTGCGTGTGCTTGGTGTGTCTCAGACAGTATCTCACACACACTCAGTGGGCGAAGGCGGTTACACAAACTATGCACATATAACGTATCTGTGTTTTTGCTATCACTGTAAACTACACGACTGTAAAACATTATTTTACAGTTCTCAAGGGTTGAAACAAGTTTATAGTACAAAATAAGTATTTATCTGAGTCATTTATACTCACAGCCTAGCCTGGGGTGTGATACACGTTAAAAAATCCATCAAAATTTAAGAAATAATTGCAAAAAATGCTATCATCCATCGGGAGAAGAGAACAATAACAGGGAGATCTTCGCGCTATTTTGCGTGGACATGTCAAGTGCAAGTTTTTGTTTCGTAAATTAATTTGCTGTGGATATTATTGGTCAAAAGTGGTGTTTGGTTTAATAATGTACTACAATGTGAATAATTATGGAAAACGATAAATTTGACTTTAAATATGGGGCACATTGCAGTAAATTTTTTGCGGTTTGCCCGCGCTGTGAACTGCGATATTTTACCCGACGTGTTTGAGCTATGGTTGCGAGTATGGCGAGTGACTCCAAGGAAAGCATCAAATTCTGTAGCATCTGGAATTATATTACGTCAGACTTGGCTGTATGGGCTAGACCCTTTGCCTTCCCCATCATCTCATTCATCATCCATCGGGAGAAAAGAATTCTAAGTATCCTGTTAGAATTATTACTCTCTCTAGCACGTTTGATAGCCATAAGTCTGTCTCTTTCTAAGGATGAATACTTATTTGTAATATTGGATCATAATCCAAGTACTATATTGATATGAAGTTATATTGTATGTATAGTTGAATAATGTTATTTTTATAATAAAACCAAATTTTAAATGGTATTATTCTTTTATTTATACCTTAGAACTACTTCATTACAGCCCAGACCTCCACGGTCAATTTAAATTCAAAATTATTTATTGTATAGATTGCTTATTCTAATTACAGTTGTATGTACACGTCATGATGATGCAATCTGCCCATATTATGGGCATACAATATGCTTATGTCAATAGATACTTATTTACAATATTTATGTCAGGCGGGTTGGCGAGTGAATTACTTAACCTACCTTATATAAAGAATAATACTTTTTTTAAATTACAGTGTTACTACAAAACAAATATTATTATACCATCTAATTAATTATTAATTCAATTTTCAATAATCAAGTCGGCATAGTGTTAGGGAGTGATGTCAATGTCCATGTTGTTAATATTGCCGCTGAGTACTCTAGGCAGGCAGTCTCGACAGTTCGCTATCTTAACGATTTACGTCGGTAAGTCATAACTAAATGTTGCCACTTACAAAATCTAAAAGCTGATTTGGTCAATATCATTAGGTCCAAAGAACGGTCATATTTTAATATGAGAACTTATGTTATTAAAACTCAGGCAGCTCCATATTAATTTAATTAATAACTTTAAAAGTGGATTTGCTAGTATTTAAGTATTCGCAGGAAGTAAGGCACAATGATTTAAAAAATAAATTTACTAAAAACTAACATTTTAAACACAAATTACTATTTATAAAAATAAAAATACTTAATAAATAAAAATACAACTAAAAACTAAAATAAATAAATACTAAAAACTAACATTTTAAACATAAATTACTATTAATAAAAATAAAAATACTTAATAAATAAAAATACAACTAAAAACTAAAATAAATAAATACTAAAAACTAACATTTTAAACATAAATTACTATTAATAAAAATAAAAATACTTAATAAATAAAAATACAACTAAAAACTAAAATAAATAAATACTAAAAACTAACATTTTAAACATAAATTACTATTAATAAAAATAAAAATACTTAATAAATAAAAATACAACTAAAAACTAAAATAAATAAATACTAAAAACTAACATTTTAAACATAAATTACTATTAATAAAAATAAAAATACTTAATAAATAAAAATACAACTAAAAACTAAAATAAAGGAAAATAAAATTAAATTGATCCAAATAGGTGCCAATGGGCAAAGTGCATTGCCACGTTGAATGGCAATGCTGATCCGTTGGCACAAATATTGCCCAGCCCTCTTGTCTCCCAAAGTATTGACGAACTGTTGTGACAACGCCTTGAATATTTCCTGTGCACTTGGTCCCCACGGCCCAAGAGTTTCAACTCCAAATGGCGCAAAAACACACCTCCCAATAAGCTGAGTGTATTTCCCCCGCTTGAGGTTCTCTGCTTGGCAAGGACAAGTGGGAAGGTGCCAGGGTGTCCACAAAGATGGCATCCCACACTAAAGGCAAACCTATCCTCCAGGAAACCAACGTCATTCCATCGGGCCGCTTGCCATCGTCGCGGGCCATGCCACTGGGTTCTAATATGGCTGGCGAACCCACAGACACAAGGGGCCGACGAATGACGTCATTGAGACATGCGTGCCTTGGGTTGCGACCTGTGCTCTTGCTGCAGGACAGGCCGTGGTGGCCGAGTGCCCCGACGTTGTCTCCACATTGGCAGCAATTTGAAACATTTGTTGTCGAACAGTTCCAACAAAAGATGAAGGGAGAGCCTGGAGCCACAGTCCCGATTTCCACCTTGACACCGCCAGAAGACGAGCACGCTCTGCCATATTGGTTGACGTATGAAAAAGTTGATCCCGTACGTACAATCGGCAAAGCGGCTCGTCCCACCGGCGCTGTGATGTGGAGAGTCGGGACAGACGTATTGGGGCAAGCAAGCTTCCACGCGCTTATAGATTCCGCAATATATGAAATATTATAACAGTATATCAATGGACACTAGTTAATGCCAAAATGTCAGCTGGCTGCTGTCACACGGTAAAACTGTATTGATAATATTCTATAACTAGCGGACTGTCGAAATTCGTCGCTAAATAGTTTGCGATAATCGCTAAGTTGACAGATAAATTCCATAATATTCCGACATTTTTATGACACCGTTTTAAACTATTCGAATATGTGCGTCCAATATTTAGCAGACTGTTGATCAATCGCATTCAGCGTCCGCGATGTCATTTTCAACAAGATTATGAAGCTGCGGCGCAACGCAAAATAAACTGAATAGACGTAGACGTAATCCAAGGGTGAAGACGTCGTTAAAAAACAATATACGTTTCGACAATCGTGAACATTTTTTGGAAAGTGACCACGTAATTTTAGTTCTCTGTTACAATATTATCATTATATTAAAGTGTTCATATCTATATATATATAGTATCATAACATTTGTTCGACTTAATTGATAGGAATTTATTACTAAAGTTTTATTTAAGTTCCATACAGTTTATTTATTTCAAAACTTTATGCACTAGGTACACAGGCGGACTTAATGCCGCCAGGCATTCTTACTAGTCAACCTTAGGGACAATTTAGAGCATTTGTTATGTGAGGCAGGTGCTAAAAATAAGTAGTATAAATTTAGGTCTGTGAAAAAAAACTTAAATACTAAATCTAGTATACTATATACAAAACTATATACTAATCAGTAGGTATACACTAAATAGACTAAATACTATATAATATATATGTACATACATATTTATATATTACAATATCACTATGTATTTTTTATAACCTAAAATTACAAACACATGGCTCCCTAAAATGCATAAGGTGGTGTCTTATGACGTAGAACTCTTAAACCATTCCTAAAACTCCCCAAACTTAAAATCACAGTAACTATGCACTTGTATAGAAATTTAAAATGCTGACGCATACGACCCCTGTTGACGACGATAAGTGACCGTCGAAAGTCAGCCACATGAGAACGGGAGGTCGCAACTACAGGTAAACGATTCGGATGCAACTGTTATTCCGGGAGGAACAAGACGATCTTTAGTAAAACCACTTCATCAGCTTGAGGCAGAGCTTCGGCGCAGGCTTCTATATTTCCCGCAGCAGGCTTGGTTGTAGTTCTGCCATTCTCATACGAGTTACATACATATCTTCAAGACAATTCAGCGCCACTTGTCACGGTCACAACATACCTCTTTCGCTTCTTTCATATTTATCAACCTCTTCATACATGCCCTTTTTTTCGATGGCTTTTTATGCACCTTCAGCTATTGTTTTATTTTCATTACTCATTACAGCCCCTAGAACACAGCGTCCTAAACCTCCACTGCTGGAGATGGGCCTTCCAGAACATATATCTGGAAAATTTGGCCTACACTCGCTAAATTTTTAAAACAATTTATTAACGATTCCACAAGTTGGTGTTAGTGGAACCGGGACCGACGGCTTAACGTGCTCTTCGAGGCACGGGAACGGTGGTGTTGTAAATTTACGACAAATGTACTTAAGTATTTCTCATTGGTACATGCCGGGAGGGTTTGAACCGACCTTTGTAGGATTTAAGGTACGCGTTCTTACAACCGAGCCACCACCGCGCCAATTTGTTGTTCAATTGTTTTATTTATTCGATCGTAATATGTGAGTCTTTTTCTATGCTTTTTTTATGTGAGTTCAACTTTCGCATTATATGTATATCTGGTTCGTCAATCTCTCTTTAATCATCCTTCCGATATGCCCTAACCATCGGTGCATGCGTTTCCTTATTTTTGTCCCTATGATTTCTTTCACACCTCGCTTTTGCATATTTCGTCATGATCGTAGAACAGTGACGGATCTGTTATATTTAAAAATTTTATGGCGGCCATTCGACTGTCATTTCGACTGTTTTTTTGACACTTTTTAAGTCTCATAATAAGTGCAAACCTTCTAGATTTCATTTTGGAACCCTTTCTAATATTTGCACTATAAATTACAGACCACAAACAATATAAAACTATATATAAATATATATGCAAAATTATGGGTATTTTTTTAAATCCGACACTGTTCTACGATCATGACGATTTTGTCATTATGTATGCGGTCCGTCAAAGTGACGTTGTATACCCGACTCAACAACCTCATTTCTAATGGGTATTCTGACATATCCACGTCTCGCTTCCATACATCAGTGTTGGTACCAACATGGTATTGTGTATGGCGAGCCGAGCTTTGTCACTGACATTTCGACTGCCGATCAGTGACCCCAGGGCACCGTTGACACTATATTCCGCGTGACTCTTCTTTCAACATCCCTACTTCCTATTCCCAACGAAAACACTGTCCAGATATATAATTTTATTTCATTTACTTGTTCTAGAGTTTAATCATCAATCTTCATTGTTATGGTTAGTTCCTTTTTCTTTCAAACACAAGTTTCACCTTGATTTTTCTCGTATTATAACAAAGTCCTTTTTCTGCACATTCCATGTTTTTCGTTTCCAATCTATTTATATATATCTAAGTATTTTAATCAAAAGTTACCAAGTATGAATTTTCAGAATAATTTGGATAAAGTTATAAATCTGTATGTGGTTTTATCCTTTATAAGAATTAGAGATATTGTTTTATACTTCTTAGTCCGTTTTAAAAACATGGTACATTTATTATTATTATTTTCAGCTTTTTAGGGTTATGCTGATCAAGTATTTATTAATATTATTACATTATCATGCATTGTCATCCACTACTGAGCCAAATTTTAAGTCTAGTTCATCGAGAAGTTAGTTTAAAATAAATTACAAAATTCCACCCGGACAGAGGTACAAGATAGCCTATTATTTCAGAAACGCTCAGATATGCTCAATTAAGTTGGGAGTTTGAGTGTAAGTGTGTGTTTAGAGTGTGTATGCCATGTGTGTGTGCCGGGCTCATACCGCGGTCTCGTCGGGTGCCGCGCGGGGGAGGACCAGCTCCTCCACCACTTTCGGCTCCACTGGAAGGTTCTGGAACCAAAACAATACTACTACAGGAACCGGAAGGATAAAAATAACGCTGGATAGCTGTGAGTGGAGCAAAGAACAATGGCGAGCGTCCACCTGAACTAAATCACATCCTAACTTCATCCATTATGACCCATTTTTGTTCTACTGGATTTGTGGAGCCACCTGACACGATCACGACATACCTCTTTCGCTTGGTCGACATTCATCAAACTCTTCATACATGCCCTTTTGTTACGAAGGCTTTTTAATGGTACCTTAGGCCAGAACTGACTGCCATTGATGGTAGTCGAGGAGCTTCGATCGCCTTACTCCGGCCACCCGCAGGATTAAACTATCCATCTTGGACTCCAAAAATAACTATTAATTATTAAATACTCGTAAATACATAAGTATGAATAGTTTTGTCCTTAAGGCTCTTGGTTTGAAGTAATTAAAATTAAAATATTATTTTATTACTTAGTTTATTCATCATCATCATCATCAGCCTGTGTCTCTTTACTACTGGTAGGCATATAGGCCTTCCCCAAGGCTCGCCATTTTACACGATCTTCTGCCACACTCATCCAACCCCCACCAGCGACCTTCCTCAGGTCATCTGTCCATCTGGCGGGGGGTCTCCTACTCTGCGTCTTCCAGTACGTGGTCTCCACTGCAGGACCCGTTTACTCCATCGCTCATCGGTTCTGCGACAGACGTGTCCTGCCCATTGCCACTTCAGCTTGCTAATTTTGAAAGCTATGTCGGTAACTTTGGTTCTTTGACGGATGTCAACGTTTCTGACTTTATCCTTCAGAGAAATCCCGAGCATAGCTCTCTCCATAGCATAGTTTATTATGAGTACTTTATAGTAATTATAAAAATCGATTGATAAATTGCGGACAAATCGGGTAACAAACATACATAAATTTTACACATTGAGAACCTTCTTTTTTTTTGAAGTCGGTTAATTTAAATAAAAGTGTTTTTTTCTAATTAAATTGTAATCTCGTTAGAACAATTCATCTAAAAATGCATATATAACTGTGAATACAATTTAGTTCATGGATTCATCCATTGTGTGTGGAGAGAGAGAGGAGAAGAATAGTGTCTTTTAGGCAGGTTTTACTTCGTTCCGAGACACGATAATAGTAACCTAAGCACGCTTAAGGTGTTCCGAGACGCGCTTAAACTGTTTTGCCAAAGCTATGTGACGTCACAAATGACATCATTTCTCGCGCTTAGACTGCTCACGATATCACTTATTTATAAGCGTGGTTTCTGACCACCACGAAAGGGAAACGGTTGTGATGATACTTTACTGTTATTTATACATTATTTAAATTTTATAAAATTACACCACCTGTAGAAATTAATGCATGCATTATTATTATTTATTAATAGGCTCGCAGCGCATTGCTGATATGCCTATATCAAGCACTAGTGTAAAGTTTATAAAATTGTCAGTTATCACCATAGTCTATTTCGTTTGTCACTAGCCACTTGTCCAGTTAGTTTTTAAAAGTGTTTACAGTTGAGGACTATAATATGTCTTCTTGTATTTTGTTCCACATATTTACAACTCTGTTATTCATGAAGTGATATCCTACATTTGCATTGCTGGATATTCTCATTAGTTTTATTCCATGGTCACGATGGGGAAATATCATTGTGTTACACCTAAACATTTTGGCTAGGTGAGGTTATACCTTAGTTAGAATTTTAAATGTCTCGATTATATCTCCCCTCATTCTGCGATCCCTGAGACTTGTAAGCTTCAAATACAGTGTAAACTCTATATAACGACACTTAAGGGACTGTGCATTATATGACGTTAGAGTTGTCGTTAAATGGAGAGAGAAAAAAACAGAATTGGAAGACAAGCCAAACCAACCAAAGCCAATTGATTCCCATGCATTAGGAAGTTTGTCGTTAAATCGATTGACGTTACATGCGAGTTAACACTGTATTTAATTTCATTTAATTAATTTATAAGGGCATACATACATATCTTCACGCCAGATCCCTTGCGGGGTAGGCAGAGACAATTGAGCGCCATTTGACACGATCACGACATACCTCTTTCGCTTCGTCGACATTCATTAACCTCTTCATACATGCCCTTTGGTTACGAAGACTTTTTAGCACCTTCAGTCAGTGTTTTATTTATTTGATCGTGATATGTGAGTCTCGGTCTGCCAGGGCCTCTTTCACCCACAACTTTCGCATTATATATCTGGTTCGTCAATCTTTCATCGCTCATCCCTTCAACATGCCCGAACCATCGTAGCATGCTTTTCCTTATTTTTGTCCCTATGCTTTCCTTCATACCAATTTATAAGTGGCTAGTGACAATCGAAATAGACTATAGTGATAACTGACAATTTAATAAACTTTACACCAGTGCTTGATATAGGCATATCAACAATGCGCTGCGAGCCTAATAATCAATGATAATAACAATAATAATAAAAAAATTAAGAATACCTCTAAAGCAGTATAATGCTTGTGATGTTTATTGACAGGCTTGGGTCTCGGAGGTCGGCGTTGTGGAGAGCGAGGAGACCGACCACAACCACCTGCGTGTTGTAGGAGCCGTGCACTGAAATTAATCAAAATACTCCAATGAATGAGCTAAAGTGGCATCGAGTCGGACATATTTGCCGCAGAAACGACGACCAATGGTCAAACAGGTATTTTTCTCTTTGTTATTTATTGTATTTTTTGTGTATTATCTCTTAGTAAGAAATGTTAATGGAATTAATTTAATTTTCTTAATACTATATACTGCCTCCGTGGTCTAGCGAATAAGTCAGTGGACTTGGAACCGGGTTTGTTTTCCGGTTGGGACACAATAATATTTATTAATTTAAACAAATATTTAAAGTAAATTAGTATTTTATTTATTTGTGACATTTCTTGAGTTGGTACACTAGACATCGACGAGTTTGCCACTTGTTATGATTGGCCTATAGTAAAGTTGGCTAAATGTGAATCTGCTTCTTTATAAATGATGTAAAAAGCAATAACGTTTTCAACAATAATTAAAAGAGACGGGGCATTATGGTCTGTTCGAAGGCTCGTAGAAACTGCTGCCCCTGGTCTGACCTATTCCTGGTTTGACGTTGACTTCCTTGAAAAGGAAATGTGAATAGACCATTTTTTTAATATCAATATTAACTAGTGGTTAGTTGCCTGAGCTTAGAAGGTAATTTTTTTACTTACGCATCTAGTAGCTTCATGAGTAGTCTGCTATATGTGAGGTAGTGATCCTCCCCAAACTGTCCGGGATGGTGTCTGGCATACTCATAAGTGTCGCAAAACTGATGCACCAACTTCTGACCACGCCCGTCAAGAGACACTGCCAGAGATGACAGGAGAAAGGCTCGAAGAGACTCTCGCGGATGTCTTCGAAGACCAGAGTCATGACGACTTATCTCATCCTCTGTAATGGACATAATAATAAATCTTTTATTTTGGACACAATCCATACAATAGGCCTGCTATATTACTTGAAAGAAATCTGCTTAAAGTTGACTGACTGCTAAATATACATAAAAAAGGAAGGAGATCTTCGTGCCACTCTGCACGGACATGTCAAGTATAAGTTATTGTTTTGTAAATTACCTTTCTGTGGATATTGTTAGCCAAAAGTTGTGTTTTGTTAAATAATGTGCTACAATGTGAATAATTATGGAATACAATAAATTAGACTCTTAAGAGTATATGGGGCACAATTGCAATATTTTTTTTGTAGATTCTCCGAGCTGTAAATTTCTATATATCAGAAGGGTTTGGGTGATAAACTCCAAAGTAAGCATTAAATTTTGCAACATCTAGAATTTGATGATGGGCGCGATGTAAAAACATGGTGAGTGTAGTCAAAATTTTCCAGAAACTTGTTCTAAAAGCAAGCTCTAGGCTGAAATGATGATCATAGTTTTGTAAACCAGTTAAAATTGTAATTACCCAAAGTTTTGACATCATCAACAGCTCTAAACCTATAATGGTAGGGCTGCTGGGGCTCCAGGATGTAGTGGGAGGGCTCCGTGCTCAGCAAGCGAGGCTCATGGGTGATACGAGGTACAGCTTCTATGCGCCGCTCTATTTCTTTCTTTAAACACTAAAACAAAATTAAATTGTTTTAAGCGATTGATTAATACACAATCAGCGCGTTGCTGATATGCCTAAGTTCATGAAATTGTCAGTTATCACCATAGTCATATTTAAAAGTATTTACAGTTGAGGACTCTAATATGTCTTCTGATATTTTGTTCCACATATTTACAACTCTGTTATTCATGTAGTGATATCCCACATTTGTAATTAATTAGATATTTAAATAGAACTTCTTGAAAGTGTACAGAGTTGAGTAACCAAACTTCCGCACTGCTTGAGGAAGAAGTCATATTAACAGAGGCAATTCAAATGTGCATTACCACTTCATGAATAACAGAGTTGTAAATATGTGTAGGAAATAAATGGAAGACATATTGAAGTTCTCAACTGTAAACACTTTTTAAAGTGATCTTGAAATTTAATTTAATTATGAATCTTATTTATTTAAGTTTTTAAACTAAAATAATTAAATAAAATTAAAAAGCAAAAAACATGAACATGTATGGATCTGTTGGCAAAAAGTTTGATAACCGCTCAACTACACCATTCAAATAATTTTATATATTTTATTACATAGCAACTTTAACAGTCAGGACCCATTAAAAACCAAGATAGGTTCTTCCCAACAATAGGTCCCAAAGTTGCAATGTATTGTAGGACATACCTACTGTTATGTTACTTACATGTGGTTAAGCCGATTTGACAGCTAAGTTACAACTACCTACATATTACACTTAAATACACAACATATCTCACCCCTAAGCACTAATACTATATAACCTAACTAAAATGATCTTACTGAAATTAACAATGAGGAATTAAATATTGCAGGATTTCTTCCTGCATAGTGACTCTAGCATTAGGCGGTATTCCCAAGATATCTTGAATTTCCTCAGCAGTAGGTATAGGCTGATTATCTGGAACTTCTCTTCTGCGTAGCTGGTTGATATGTCTAGTCACTACCGGGCCATCTATGATTTGAACTAAGACCCTGACAGGTCCCCGGACCTTAACAACAGTTCCTCTAGTCCATCTCTCCCCAGGAGCATAAGTTCTTGCCCATACTTTGTCACCAACTTTAAACAAACGAATGCTGACTTCCTTATTGCTTTCAATCTGCTGTTCTGATTTAGTTTTGTCAGAAAAAGGATGCAGCATATCAAATCTTGTTCTAAAGCGTCTTCTATTTAATACCTCGGCTGGTGTTTTTTCTGTAACTGTGTTAGGGGTAGTTCTTAATGAAAATAGAAGTCTAGGAAGAATAACTTCGTAGTCATTACCCTGTATCTTTTTCAATTTATTCTTGACTGTCTGTACAGTTCTTTCAGCTTGACCATTGCATGAAGGTGTGTACGGTGGGGTCAATACATGCTTTATAGTGTTCTGCTTTAAGAAATCAGCAAACTCCTGAGATGTAAAAGCTCTTCCATTGTCTGACACAATGACTTCCGGCAAACCTTGCTCAGCAAATATTGCTCTAAGAGCATTTATAGCACATTTACTGGATGTGCTTGATAACACTTTTACATCAGGCCACTTGGAATGAGCGTCTATAACAATAAAAAATATTTTGCCATGATATGGACCGGCAAAATCAATGTGGATACGCTGCCACACATTTGTCGGGGTCACCCATGAATGTGCTGTTGTCGCTGGCATGTTCCTATTAACCTGGCAACATTCACATGTGTTTACCATAGACTCTATCTCGTGGTCCAAGCCTGGCCACCAAAAGTAACTCCTCGCAATAGCCTTAGATATGACTATGTCATCATGAGTCTCATGTAGAGCTTCCAGCATAAACTTTCTCATGGGTGGTGGAATAACTACTCTATTACCCCAGACAATGCAGTCACTACACAGTGACAATTCTTTTCGCTTTAACCAGTAGATCCTATGTATTTCATTATTTACTTTGTCAGGCCATCCATGCAATATCCAGTACTTAATTTTTGCCATGTCTTCATCTCTTGACGTTAGATTGGCGATGTCTTGGGTAGTATATTGCACTGCACTGGGCAATTCTGACAACAATAATATATCACCACACTCCTGGTTGATTTACTGAGTGTGTTCTATCGGCCATCTACTTAAAGCATCTGCATTTCCGATCGAAGTTCCACTCTTATACCTCAGTTCATAATCATATGAATTTAATTTTAATGCCCATCTCATCATTCTAGGAGATAGCACCTTCGGAATAGCTTTATTTGGGCTAAATATACCCAACAGAGGTTTATGGTCAGTATAAATAATCACATGACGACCATATACATACTGATTAAATTTGTCGAGTCCAAACATAATAGCAGCCGCCTCTTTGTCAATCTGTGCATAATTACGCTCGTGTTTATTAAATGTCCGTGAGCCCATAACTATAGGTTTCTTCAATCCATCTTCCATAACGTGCGCCAACACTGCCCCCGCTCCATAGTCGGACGCGTCACAGGTTAAAGTGATTTGCCTATTGTTATCAAAATGAATTAAAGTCTGATCACTAGTTATAGCTGTACGAGCTTTTCTAAAAGCACATTCTTCGGCTTCATCCCACTTCCATTTAGCATTCTTATCTAGCAAGCGATGTAGAGGCTCAAGTATCGTAGCTTTATCTGCTATAAACCTTTCATAGAAATTTAAGAGCCCTAAAAAAGCTTGCAACTCCTTCACATTCTTTGGTGGTAGAGCTTTATTTATCGCTTCAACCTTTTTATTGGATGGGTGAATGCCATTATTATCAACTACATAACCCAAAAACTCGACTCTATCTGTTGCAATTTTACACTTATTTTTGTTAAGTGTCAACCCAACCATCAGAAGTCTTTTTAAAACTTCTTCTAACCTGCTGTCATGCTGCCTCTTATCAGCACCTGCTATTAATATATCGTCCAACAAGACGGATACCCCCTCTACCCCGGCCAGAGTGGTGGACATGAGACGCTGAAAAATACCTGGACATGCTTTCAATCCATATGGTAACCTATTTACCTTATATAGGCCTTTCGGAGTTGTAATTGCCAGTAAATTAGCTGTCTCTTTACACACTGTCACTTGAGTATAAGCTTCCTTTAAATCAAGTTTTGTAAAAATCTGTCCCCCCGCTAAGTCTGAAATAGCTTCATTAATAGTGGGTTGTGGATAGGTATCTGTGTCCGTTGCCGAATTGACCGTGAGTCTATAATCACCACATAATCTTATCCGGCCATCACTTTTGACTACCGGCACGATAGGAGTTGCCCAGTTGTTATAAGGTACCGGCTCTATAATTCCTTTTTCAACTAATCTGTCTATTTCATCACAAACTCTCTGTCGAATTGCAAATGATATAGGACGAGATCTTAAAAATTTAGAATTTAGGGTGTGCACCTTCCTTTACATGTATTGTAACTTCAGGTCCTTTGTATATACCTAACTCTTCACTAAATACCCCCGGGTATTTGTCTAATAAAGTTGCAAACGAATGGTCTGATAACCTATTTACGCCTTCAATACTAATATCTAAAGGTTGAAACCAATTTCTTCCTAATAGACTTTGTCCCCTTCCTTTTGCTATCAGCAGTGTAAGATATCTACTTATATCTTTATATTCAACTAGAACTTGAATACTGCCGAGCAACATTACTTTATTGAATGTCCAAGTTTGTAAATTCAATCTGCATTTATCCATGACTGGTATTTTGCCATTCCATATAATTTTCGCTTGCTCCTCCGATATTATAGAATAGGTACACCCTGAATCTACCTCAAACCCAACTTGCACTCTATTAATTAAAATATTAATACTCACAGGTGGCACCTTGATAAAGCTATCCCCCCCAATAGCGTACAAACCATTGAGCTGACCACTTTCCTCATCCTCCTGTATCTCCTTGATGTCTGCCGGGTCCTTTTGTGAACACATTTTTGCAATATGGCCTACTTTTTTACACGCTAGGCATCTTGCCTTCATATATTTGCACTTATGGTACATAAAACATTCACTTCCATAGGTTCCGGAGCATTTTCCATAACACTACTTCTTGGTATTTCCTTAATCTTATTTGAGGAATTTATTAAACATAAATCTTCTGCTCTTTTCTCGGAATTTATTGCTATTTCAACCGCTGTCTTGTATGTTAAATTTGAACTCTTCAGCAAGCTATTTTGTAAAGATTTGTCACACACACCACAAACTAACCTATCGCGCAATGTGCGTTCTAAATTATCAAAATTACAAAATCTACTTAATTTTCTTAATGCTGCTATATAGTCCGCCATATTTTCCTCTTTACCTTGACATCTGGTATAAAATTTATATGATTCCACTATTTCATTTGGTCTCGGGCTAAAGTGGTCTTGTAAAAGTACCAAAACCTCTGCCAGTGGCACTTGATGCGCATTTCTTGGAACTATTAATGATTTTATTAATTCATACAGGTCATTACCACAGGATGAATAAAAAATTGCCCTTTGCTTTATCACATCACTAACCTCATTTGCCTCAAGAAAAAACAAAAACCTATCTATGTAAGATTCCCAATCCCCAGAGCGAAACTCATATTCCTCAAACTTAATACCACTTCCTAAAGCCATAATTCACTCACTATTGTGCACTTTCACTACTTATAATAATAAATAGTCCATGTTTTATCGTCGCCAATGTTATGTTACTTACATGTGGTTTAAGACTGCTCACTGTGGTTAAGCCGATTTGACAGCTAAGTTACAACTACCTACATATTACACTTAAATACACAACACCTACCAACCAGTATTTTATATTATTTATTTTTCAAGGTAAAGTTGTATAGGAGATATGCAAGGGTTGGCAGTTAATGGTATCGAGAAGTATCATCACAACAGTTTCCCTTTCGGGGTGGTCAGAAACCACGTTTATAAATAAGCGGATTCACATTTAACCAACTTAACTATAGGCCAATCATGACAAGTGTCAAGCTCGTTGATGTCTCCAGTGTACCAAACTCGAGAAATATCACAAATAAATTAAATTTAATAAATATTTTTGTGTCCCAACCAGGAATCAATCTCGGTACCTCCGAGTCTAAATCCACCTACTTAACTGCTAAACCACGGCGGTAATATAATAGGTAATGGTATCTACCTATACAAAATAGATATTATATTTTTATGGATTAATCCACATTACCTATTATGCGATTATAATTAATTATTTATGATGGGGCAATAGTAAAGTTGGCTAAATTTGAATCTGCTTCTTTAAAAGCATGGTTTCTGACCTACTAGAAACGGATATAATGAGACTTTTTTATAATATGAACTTTATTAAATCTTTATTATACTCCTAGGAAGGTAGGTAAAGAAAGCACTAACATTGATATTTTAAATGATAATGGTTGTTAACCAACTTTAAATCGTTATAGATTCTAAATGGTTATTCTAAATAATATGAGAAACTGACATGAATTTCAAATATGTACCTATGCAATGTAGTTCTCTTCAGTGACACTCGCGTGATGAAAACGAATCGATTGACATGAGAATCATTAAAATAGGCCGAGTTTGGTCTTCAGTGTGCCCCAAAGGAACAAACATATGTACATAAAAATCCTTCCTCGAAAAAATCTTTGCGTCCGTCGTGCAGCCGGGAAAAAATACAAGTGGATATATATATATATATATATACGCATAGGTAGCGGCTACGGTATGAAATGAACATATTAGAGTGAAGGTAAAATGATAATTTACCTTTTTAGCATCAGCCCCTATGGGAACATGGGGTCCTCTGCGAGATCTCAAAGCAAACCTTGAAATCTGCCTTTTAGCAAATATAAACAATATTATAAAGGTCACTACACCACCACTGATTATAAATATTATGTTTAATATGCTGGATATATCCTGCATTTTCAATTATGGACAAAAACTATTAATATTTATTACAACAAAATGTATTTCTGATGCTCTCAGCCCTTTTTCAGCACAGACTAAAGAGTAGGTACAAGTTTTTCAGCCTCAGTTATTTCGCAGATAAAGGATTATCGATTGATTTTTATTTTATTGTTGGCTGCTTTTAAAGCATTTTTTTTTCTTGGCAACCCCTGTAAGAACTTTCAAAAGTAGAACAAAACGTAATGGTCACCACACCACCACTGATTATAAATATTATGTTTAATATGCTGGATATATACTGCATTTTCAATTACGGACAAAAACAATTAATATTTATTACAACAAAATGTATTTCTTATGCTCTCGGATTATTTATTGATTTTATTATTTTTATTTTATTGTTGCCAGCTTGCAAAACTATTTTTTTCCTTGGCAACCCCTGTAGGAACGTTCAAAAGTAGAAAACGTTTTAAAGCCGTAAAAAAAAACTTAAAAAAAAAAAAAAATCATAACCTATTCCTGTAATAAGTTATGCATTAATATTATTATTTTATATATAAAAAGTAGCAAAGTATAAAATTTAAATATAAATGTGATTTTGTACAATAAAAGACATCGATTGTTATATTTGAAGTTTCTGAATTTAAATATAATATGCAGGCAGGTACCTTTACAATAAAAATCCTTCAAAATAAACGTCAAATACTTAAGATTTATTTGTTTGCTTTACCAATGGTTTAAAGTTAGATTATGCAAGAATTATAAAATCTACTTAATTTTCTTAATGCTGCTATATAGTCCTCCATATTTTCCTCTTTACCTTGACATCTGGTATGAAATTTAGATCATTTCATTTGGTCTTGGGCTAAAGTCGTCTAGTAAAAGTACCGAAACCTTTGCCAGTGGCACTTGTTGCGCATTTCTTGGAACTATTAATGATTTTATGAATTCATACAGATCATCAAAATTGCCCATTGTTTTATCACATCACTAACCTCATTTGCGTCAAGAAAAAACGAAAAACTATCTATGTAAGATTCTCAATCCCCAGAAAATTCATATTCCTTAAACTTAATACCACTTGCAAAGCCATAATTTACTCACTATTATGCACTTTCACTACTTTTAATAATGAATAGTCCATGTTTTATCGTCTCTAATGTTATGTTACTTACATGTGGTTTAAGACTGCTCACTATGGTTAAGCCGATTTGACAGCTAAGTAACAACTACCTACATATAACACTAAAATACACAACAATTTTTAAATACCTATTCAATATAGTTCGTCGACTATTTTTTTTATTCCATAATATGGCATCCGGTTGTCGCGTTAATGAAATTTGATTAATATCATATCTTCAGTGATACTCGCGTGATAAAGACATGATGATTGATAGTTAATAGAACATGCAACAATATGTGACCTTGCGCCAACGAGATGGAGCAAGTTACAAGAATCCTATCTAGGTACTAAAAGTACTCATGACTAACACCAGTCCTACTAGTGTTAGGGTCGGCTTAACGAGATGCTTCTTACACGCAATATAAGGCGAAGTAAGGTTATAAAGCGGAAACAATGGCCGAAAACTGCCTCCGTGGTCTGGCGGTTAAGTCCGTAGATGAAGACTCAGAGGTACCGGGTTCGATTCTTGGTCGGGACACAAAAATATTTATTAATGTAAATAAATACATTTAAATAATATTTAATTTATTTGTGATATTTCTCGAGTTTGCTACGCTGGAGACATCGACGAGCTTGCCACTTGTCATGACTGGCCTATAGTAAAGTTGGCTAAATGTGAATCCGCTTATTTATAAGCGTGGTTTCTGACCACCCCGAAAGGGAAACGGTTGTGATGATGGTCATGATACAATGGCTGAAAAAGTTTTTACAATCTTCTGTCCGAATATAAATATTATAAATCAGTCTCATTAATTTATATATACGCATAGGTAGTTAATGATAATTTACGGGTTGGCTTTAGAATCGAGACGCACGAATTAATTATAAACGATTGTTGTATTTGATAGATAATAAAGCCCTGATGCATGAACTAGTAGATTTATTTGAGGGAGACGCCCCGTTAAAAAAATATAACACTTTTAAGTTTTTAGGTTATGTTGTAAAAAGTGGTAAACATAATAAGAATTGATGCAAACCAACATGATATTATAACATACATGGAGGTATATACTAACACTAACACACTAACATTTATTTGGTACCATACTAACTGTCTTTTATACACTAAACATAAAATTTATAATTTGTTCTATTGTATTAAAAGTATTATTAATTAATATTTTTGCATTGGATTTAGGTCCTTTAATTTTTTTTTTTATTATTTATGGTCATGGTTTTAAGTCCGTCTTCAATAATTTTTTTTAAATTTTTTTTTGCTAAGTATACAAGTTCTCAAGCCGGATTCGTCACTGCTAAGGTTAGTTTAGACTCAAGTTATAGCCAGAAATCCTTGACACTGCTAGGTTAGGTTAGATTCAAATAAATTAGGTCATATCCAAAAATCCTTTAAGTCAATTACGACACTGCTAGGTTAGGTTAGGTTAGACTTGATTAAGTCATATCCAACACACATCACAGCCAACTGTCATTATCAAGTAAACCGAATTGGCTCGGTTAGGTTAGGCCTTCAGTACCCAAAACCGAATTGGTTCGATTAGGTTGGGTTAGGTTACCTCGATTAACCGCGTGCACGAGCCGAGTGAGCGAAGCGAACGTGCCGCGGTAGCGGTCGGCGAAGTGCCAGAACCGAATTGGTTTCGTTTCAGAAGTTTTATTCTCGGAAACAATTGCAGGGGCATTCATAATTATAACTACATATATAAGAAATCCTTTAAGTCAGATACGACACTGTTAGGTTAGGTTAGACTCGATTAAGTCATATCCAGAAATCATTTATGTCAGATACGACACTGCTAGGTAGGTTAAAAAATAGTTATATATCTATATTTTTACAACATATCTATTATAAGTAATAATTTCAGGTTACCTTATAATAATAGGTTATATTTAATACGTAAGGCATGGCTGTCATGGAGCTCTTTGCCTTCCCTATCGTCATTGGTCGTTAAAATAACAACAATAATATATAAAGTAGCAACGTAAAAACACAGATTCCATGGCCTAAGAAACATAATACTAAGGCATTAGTCTGTGCCATTGTTAAAAAAAAAAAAAAAAAGTTAATTATTTTCTTATTTTATTTTATTGATTTTAATTGTTTTTTGTTGCTCGTGATATTGAAATGTTTTTAGTTTTTACGTTTTTATTTACTTAACTAAGAGTATAACATTGATAAATAATGTTGACAGTATACTAGTTACTAAAAAGTTAAAAATGCGTCTTGTTATGTTTACCTCTTTTTACAACTTAACCTAAAAACTTAAAAGTGTTATATTTTTTTAACGGGGCGTCTCCCTCAAATAAATCTACTAGTTCATGCATCAGGGCTTCATTATCTATCAAATACCACAATCATTTATAATTAATTCGTGCGTCTCGATTCTAAAGCGTCCCCTAATTTACCTTTTTAGCATCAGTCCCTATGGAAACATGAGGTCTTGAGATCTCAAAGCAAACCTTGAAATCTGCCTTTTAGCAAATATAAACAATATTATAAAGGTCACTACACCACCACTGATTATAAATATTATGTTTAATATGCTGGATATATCCTGCATTTTCAATTATGGACAAAAACTATTAATATTTATTACAACAAAATGTATTTCTGATGCTCAGCCCTTTTTCAGCTTCAGTTATTTCGCAGATAAAGGATTATTGATTGATTTTTATTTTATTGTTGGCCGCTTTTAAAACTATTTTTTTTCTTGGCAACCCCTGTAAGAACTTTCAAAACTAGAACAAAACGTGTTAAAGCCGTAAAAGCTATAATTTTAAAAAATATTTCATAACCTATTACTGCAATAAGTTATAAACTAATATTATTATTTTATATATAACTTAAACTAGTAAAGTAAAAAAAAAAACATATAAATGTGATTTTGTAAAATAAAATAGTCATCGTATGTTATAATTATTCAAGTTTCTGAATTTAAATATAATATGCAGGCAGGCAACTTAACAATAAAAAAATCCGCCAAAATAAACGTCAAATACTCGCGATTTGTTTGATTGTTTGCTTTACCAATGGTTTTAAGTTAGTTTATTCGAAAATTAGCTAATTAATCATGCACGTTAGACTTAGATTAATTGGGAAACCAGAGGTGATAGTGGTGGTTGAATCTAAGTTGACGAAGATAGATCAATTTCGACGTTTGGTGCGGGATAAGTTTGATGTTGAACCGAAATTACAAAGGCTATTTTATGGCGGCAAAGAGGTAGGTTAATTTATGATATCTCTGTTTTTATAGAGCGCATTTTATAAATATCTGCGTGTACTGGTAGAAATTATACAGCCAGATTTACTAGCATGTGTTTTGCAGCTATATTGAAATACACCTGCCTGTATTTGAGTAGCTGTATTCATATTTCTGTTTACTAGGCGAAATAAACAGGTGGTAAGACTAAACGTGGCATAGTGGAATCTACAGATACATAAGCAAACCAGCTCAGAAGTTTCAGTGCCGTGTGATTGGATTATAAGGTGCATTTGGAAAGCAGTTATTATGTTTACAATGCAGGCTTTTATATCAGTATCAGTACGAATCAGGTTGAAAAAAATAGTATACATAGACTTTATTATGATCTTTAATCTTGTAAGAAGACAAATTTCTAAACATCCCATGGATTCACCTCGCGGGTGCCGGGACCATCGTGTGTGGAGTAAGAAATGAGAAGAATGGTGTTTTGGGCTTGCAACCAAAAATAGGCTAGTTTAAAAAAGGAGGGCTCTCTTTTATTTACGGGAAACTTATGGTTTTCGAGAAATAATTCTTGATTCAAAAAGTAATTTAAAAATAAAAATTGCTATTGAAGCTTTCTGCCTACTCAAGATTATTTTTTTTAGAACTATTTTAATACTCTTCAGTATCCAAAACCATTGAAAAGCAAAGTGGTTTTAAGATTTTTTCATATTGCACATTTTACTTACACTAACAGCTGAGAACTCATGTGCTTAGAGCACAGAGACCTAGGTTACCTACTGCTGCTGTTATTTGGTCTACACTCGCAACACTGGCCAGACGATATTGCCGACAGACATTTATATAATCCATTACCACAAAATTTATCCATTTTTCAAGCAACAAATCAGGCACAATAAGATTAATAAGTGGTGGCTCGGATGTAAGGACATTTTTCTTAATATCCTAAAAAGGTGGGTTCGAACCCCGGCATGTGCCAATGAGAAATACACTTTTCTTACATACATTTGTCATAGATTTACAAGATTGTTGCTGGATGATGATGAAAAAGGCACAGTATGTTGTGTTGCATAATAAAAATTTATTACTCCAGATTAGACATGCGCGCGCTGATATTATGAAATATAATTTTATAGTACATAGTGGTGTATCCGTTAGTATTCAATTATGACCTTTGTTAACACATTTCAGTTGGACAATGGGTACACTTTCCATGACTATAATATAAAGATCAATGATGTGATCCAGCTCATCATCAAGACCAAGACTGACGAGAAAGAAGACTTTGAACCCAGCAAACCTAGAGAAGAAACCAAAGTAGTTTATAATGGTAAATACATAGATTATTAAATTGAATATACAAATATTACTTGCAATTTTGTTTATACCCCTAGAACACACCATCATCACCATATCCATATCATCGAGCCCCCAAAACAAAATAAACAGACCTCGGAGTCTAAATCCAAAGACTTAACTGCTAGACCACGGAGGCAGTTTGAATTATATAATAATAGACATATATTTTAATTTCAGACGCCAAAAGCAATCTGTATGCTATAGGAGATTTGATAGACATGAGAGATCAAGAGTTGGGAGCTTGGTATGAAGGAAAGATAGTTAGAATAGTGACAGACCCTGACCACAACACAACCACACAAACCACAGAAAACGTACCTCCCAACATTATACCTGATGCTAAGAAAAGTATTAAGTCCTTCTTCAAAGGGAAAGGGAAGGACAGCAATAAAGATGAAACAGATATAGGGCTTCTGTATAAAGTTGTTTTAGATGCAGAGTAAGTATGCTTTTTTTTATACTAGCCTGACTCTCGAGGTCTCACTTTTATTTAAAATATTATCAACCAGTTGTAGAAACAATGATTAAAATGGCCTCTGATCATGATATACACCATAGGTAGTTAAGAATGGAATCATAATGGGTAGGGAGAGGGTTAGAATGTTGGATGGTGAGCGTATTATTGCGCAATAAAATAAAATAGGAGGCCTTGTCAAACCAGCCTATTGTCGGTTGCAAGCCCGAGACACCATTCTTCTCATCATTAACCCACACACAATGGACCTGGCACCAGCACGGTAATAATAATAATAATCATTTATTTCCAATAAAATCCTATGTTTTTCTATTGGAGACCCACACTAGGAAGGCCGGTATTGTGGGGTCTCAATTACGCTAAATCTAAAATTTACAGACAGGTTTACGTGAATAAAGATATTTTGACTTTGAAATTCAAATTATATTTCGAATACAATAATTTCAAAATAAACATGGTAAATCCATGGAATGCTTAAAACAATGTCTTCTTCTTCACTTGGGTTATTTTGGCCAATTACGTGCCTCATAAGCATATGTTAAACATGTCAAAAGATAATCAATATGTATTATTAGTATTTAATATATCATAGTTATTAGTATGTATTTTAGTAATATAATTGTATTTATATATAGATCAAAGTCAAAGTCAAAATATCTTTATTCACGTAAACCTATTACAGGCATTTATGAAACGTCATTAATTTAATTATTTTGAATGATTCTACTCCTGCTAGTAGAAGACTAAGCAGCAAAGTGGTCCAATAAGTAAGCTGTTAGCAGAAGACCAGCAGCTTAGCAAATTCCAGTGACCTGTTAATGTTTAATCTGACTGAGAAAGGAATCTGCAAGGAAAACTCAGCTATATCAGATTTACAAAATAAAACATATACAGAACTGCACCACAACAATCAATTAATAACCTTTTAAATTAAGTTATCAGTACCTATGAGAATACAATACCTGGTACAGCAGTAACCCACCAGGCAAGTCAGAATTAAGGTAGACTACATGCCTATGTGCAACCCGAAAGTCGACAAAACGCAAAAACCTCTGTTAATTTAAGAACAATAAATTGAATGTGTTCGGCCTCGGTCCCAGGCCCCCACAGCAGCACCCAATCACGGACATAATGCATGTGTCAGCCATCCCCCGCTCAACCAGGCCCTTAGGGTGCGGACCGGGACCCGACACACGTGCCACCACTGCAATGACCTTCTAAGGAAGGGGCGACCACCGGACACGCCACACCATGAGAACCTGAACACTAAGAATAACCTTTGAGACACACACAAGCATAAACATAACAATTACTTCCTAAGTACCCAAATGTTGCCATGCAATTCCGTTAACAAACTTATATATTAGTTAATAAAATAATAAATACATAATAGTAACTAAATGTTACATAAAAAATAATTATATTATAATAATAAGGTAATAAAAAATATTACTGTATCACAATAAACAGTATTTACTAATTAGTCAATAATGTATTAGTAACTAATTGTTACATTCAAAATATTTCTACATAATAACTGTAAAGTTAATCAAAAATAAAAATAGATTATTAAAAAAGAACCTAATGTGCTATTAACTAATTCTCTAATCTTTGCAGAGCGGCAATATTCCACACATCTTTGTCATTAATAAAATCATTTATAATATGATTTTGCAATTAGAATTTTCTTATTTTATTAGATTTATTTATTATATATAAATATTTGCACCTACCTTACATCTAAAATGGTCTACATTGTCCCTAAGGTTGGCTGTCAGATAATGTCTATTGGCATTAAGTCCGCCCCTTGTATAACATGCAATAAAGTTTTAAATAAATTAATCAGCCTTCCTGCAACTGGCCTTAAGTTGTTTTTTTACTTTATTCTACACCTATCGAAGAAGCTTATCATATTAAGGCTTAGCACCCAGAAACGCTTTTTTTTTAATAATAGCACGTCTTGTGTCGCCTGATGGTAGGTGGCGAGAAGGTTGATGAATGTTAGCAACTGGAATCAGACCCTTATGACTGACATCAGTCCCTAACACTATGTTCGATTGACAAGATACTATACAAATTAATTGTTCAAAATTTTTTCAGAGAAGAAGAAGAATACTATTGCAAACTAAAGGACATACGTCCGCGAGCTAGGAACATCATAGATGCATCTGATGTAAAGGTGGGCCAGTGTGTCATGATCAACCATGACACTGACGATACGACGGAGAAGGGACATTGGTAAGTCATAACATTCCTATTGCTAGGAAAACAGACTTCTAGAATTCCACTATAACTTGCTTTATGTTTCAATTTGACTTGAGTCAATAATTGAGCCATTTTTTTTTAACACGACAATGGTGATATGTGGTGGTAAATGGTACACAAGGTCCAAGAATCAGAAGAGCCAGCCACTGATGAATGATATCAGTCTCTACCATTATAAATAAATAAATAAATAAAATATCTTTATTCGAAGTCAAAGAGTTCAAGTTTACATTTTATAAGGAAGTAGGTATAAGACAAATATTTAACGCAGATCATAGAGTGACGTAAACTATCCACCAGTATTTGTAAAACCCTGCAACCCGAACGAAGAGTACCTGTGTTCCGGGAAGCAGTATTCATTGAGTGCGGAATGAGTATGATTCGATATATGTATTTATACACCTAAGAAACTATGATGGAATAAATAGATATTAAATGAACTTTAAGCAATCATAATAATATTTTTATTTTTTATATAGAATAGATAAAATATAGTATTTATATAAATAAAATAAGATACATATAAGTAAGATAAATATATATTAAAAATAGATTAGATAAAAAACTACCTAATTACATATATTGAAACATCCTAATGTTTTTATACAAAAATGTAACACTATTTGTAGACAATGAATCAAAATAATTATTGCTAAGTTAAATTAGTAAATGAAAATGTAGGTAGATGTTAAAAAAGATAGTTGACGACCAAGTATACCGTGTTGTGATTCATCGGTGCTTGTTTTCAATGAAACGGTTAGCCTCCACCATAGATCTAAAATATATTTAGAATGGGCAAATTATTATTTTAAGTTTATGCCGGTCTAACAAGATGATTTTTCACACATGAAGGTTATAGGAATATCGAAATCATCATCATTAGTGTGTGACAAATGTAATAGACTCTGAATTTATGAGGATAATGGCTATGCATGGTAAGAAGAAGTTATGGAGCTCCTCAGAACACGCTCAGACGCATACAGCTTATCGTCTACATCTAATCTTCAAGATTCTATAAATTCTAATGTTTAAATGTATCAGGAAAAATTTACTATGCTTTTTGGTCGACAAATGCATAGACTCGCTAAAGTCCAACCATGCTTACAAAATCTTATTTATATTTGTTTATATTTGTAGGTATGACTTTAAAGTATGTGAAGTTAAGAAATTGCAGAAAACATATGAATTGACTGGCACTTTATACCTGGGTGCCGAGGCTGTCCCACAACACGACTCCAAAGTCAGGGTCCACGACCACATCTACTCGGTAGAACAAGTTGTACCACTGCACAAGAGAACTGAACAGTATAGCAAGATGATGCTCACACCTACTGAGAAACGTAAGCATATTTCCATGTTTATAATACTTTTGAAGGCTTATTTTCCCGTGCCATGGTGACAGGTGTAAGTGAACAAAACTTCTGTCAAATTTTATTGTCAGAGAAACATAATACAAGTTTTTCTGATGGCAATACTGACGTGGTAAGTGGTTTTTTTAAATTTAAAACATCATAATTACTAACTTTTTATCATGATAGATGGTACCTAATATAACTATCAGTTGCATAGAAAACTTGTATTTTTATTACGTAATTTATTATTTTCTGGATATTGTGCCGAAGTGAGCAGCTTTTAAGTGTACAAATCAAGATTTCTAAGCGAAATCAAAGATATGGTAATCTTAAAATTGCCGATCTATTAATAAAACCATTTTTCTTTTTAAAGACGGTGAGCGCTTACTTAATTAGTCGTTTAAGGTTAATTTAAAATACATTTTTCTGTTATAAAAAATTAAAAAAAACTATAAAAAAAAACTGCGATATAGGTGTAATGCAAGGTACCATTGCCGCTAGCGACATCTACAAAAAGCTTTGCCTGATACACCCCATTGTTGCTGACGATTAGAGTTTCCGAAACCGCTTCTGCTTTTAAGAACCGGGACTTTCGGTACTTTTTCGTAAAAGAACCGGTATTTCCCGATTCTTTCGATATTTTCAGGAAAAACTGCGTGGAATTTATTAAAGAGCAAATAAGATGAAAATAAGATAAAAAATAATAAAAACTGCCTCCGTGGTCTAGCGGTTAAGTCCGTAGATTTAGGGTTCGATTACTGGTCGGGACACAAAAAATTTATTAATCTAAATAAATACATTTAATTAATATTTAATTTATTTGTGATATTTATCGAGTTTGGTACGCTGGACACATCGACGAGCTTGCCACTTGTCATGATTGGCCTATAGTAAAGTTGGCTAAATGTGAATCCGCTTATAAGCGTGGTTTCTGACTACCCCTAAAGGGAAACGGTCGTGATGATACTGACTGAAGGCTTTTCTAGGTTGGTAGGTACATAATGACCTATTAGCTGCAACTGGTACTATTATGGCTTTGGCCTCAGTCTATTTTATTTTATTTATTTGGAATAACAAACAATTGTACAATGAGGATACAACACAAATATAGATTACATAGTACAATTATACAATTAACACCGTTATCCACAGATAGGATATATAATTATAGAATGCACAAAGTTATATATTTTTTAATAAAGAGATAACTATTAATATTAAAAATTGACATTCAAAACAAACTTAACATTATGAAAAATAATAATAATAATATTTAAAAATCCTATATAAATTTTAACGTTTCTTTGACCTTATTCTTATACCTACATGCAGACAAAGCAAATATGTCTACATTATAAAATATATTATATGAGCACTCAATACAAAATTAATTAACCCTTAACCACCTACCGCCGGTCTCTGAGACCGCAACATATTTTTGAATTCAAATATTTCGATCTGTGTGTGTCGTACGACAGTGCGCGTTTATATACCTTTTTTTACACATCTTTCGGTACCGCGCTTGCGCTCGGCGAGTGTAGACGTACGCGCGTTTGGACAGGGTAAGTAAAAATATTTCGTCAGCGGTCTGTGTGACTGCTCGTAGGTGGTTACGTGATTTTTTTTCACACACGCGGTTTTTTTTGTTTTAGTGGAAAATGAATAAAAACGATGAAATTATAGAAAGATGGTTGCAGTAGGAGATATCAGACGACGAGGTTGTGTCAGACGAAGATTCGACGTGGTAGTGACGTGGATCTGATTCGGTCGAGCATGCTGTACAGGTTGAAGACTGTGAATCCGAATCTGAGACCGAGGGTGATGATGATGCAAATTCAGTGCAAGACAGTTAATCTCAGCCATCACATGCAGAGATGTGATGTCAAGATCACAGGCGTCGATCTACTATCTACGATCTACTTGATCAAAGGTGTTCAAATTACTCAAATTCTCGTCGAACGCGAAGATGGCCTTTAACTGTATTTTATAGAATGTTAGATATATCTGCATCAAATGCGTATGTCATGTATTTGAGCAATGAATCTCAAAAGCCTGAAAGCCGATTTAAATTATTTAAAAAATTGGCTTACAAAACCGCATATGGAACTTCGCATGAAAAATGATCACATTCAAATAGACGTCAAGAGTTCTATTGTACAGATAAGTGAAGATCAACCGAGCACATCAGACGTGGAAAAACTTGAAGTTCGCAAAACATGTACCACGTGTGAACCAAAGAAGAAACGCAAGACTGCCTACTTTTGTATTATGTGCAAGGTACCAATTTGTTTGGAGTGTGCGAAAAAAATATGCTGCAACTGCCGCGAAAAATTGTGTATTTTGGGGGTTGCAATTTTGTTGAATTTTACAATTAATGTCTAGTTTCTTCATTTAATTTTATAGTTATAGTCCTAAGTTTAAAGAAATAAATATCAGATCTCATAATTTAAGAAGACTATATTTTTGTGTTAAAACTACTAATCTTCAAAGATTATATCCTATCTCAAATTTTATTATAGTTTATGTTATTTGAAGGTCTAAAATATAAACAAGTATCTTACTCATTTAAATCCTTTGTTAATACTACAGAACCCGAATTTAGGGTGGTTATTCATTAGCGGTCTCCATGACCGCACGCAGGTGGTTAAGTTACAAAAATAGGTGGTAGGTAGTTAAGGGTTAAATAAATTTAATGGAGCACGAACAGCAGCGTTAGTGCGGGCTGCAGTAGTTACAAACAAGCGATGCTGGCACACGTCGCGCTGCGGATTCGTGGAAATACAGTAACAGAGTTTACTGCTTAGATTAATACAGTCATATTTATATACATCGACGAGCTTGCCACTTGTCATTATTGGCCTATAGTAAGGTTGGCTAAATGTGAATCCGCTTATTTATAAGCGTGATTTCTGACCACCCCGAAAGGGAAACGGTCGTGATGATGATAAAGATAAATAAAAATAAAATATTTATTATTGCATAAACCATGAAGTTTCATGGCATCCGAGAGCATGCGTCGATTTGCCAAATTAATTGAAAATAAACCCTGACATTTAGCCTAATGACATTTAACACTTGTGCTTTCCTCTCGCTCGCACAAGCCAATATTTGCAAAGATTTTTTTAGTCAGAATGTACATTTGAGAAGTATAGTCTACCAACTGTAAACACTTTTTTTTGACATAGACTATGGTGATAACTGACTATTTTATGAACTTTACACCAGTGCTTGATATAGGCATATCAGCAATGCGCTGCTCGCCTATTAATCAATAATAATAATAATTTTCTAGGAAATAAAATTACTACACTGATTTTCGATCAATGATGAAATGGATAAGTTGACATTCGGTTGGTAGTTTCTAGTTAATTAAATTGTTTAACGAGCAAGATTATACTGGCCTACTATGTGGTGACTTCTGAATACATTTTGAAAGACACTGATGGAATATAGCCAGACAATATGATAAGTCCATGTTTTGTAGAATGGTATCCATCAATCAACCAAAGCTACCACACCAGTCATTAGTTGATGTTTTATGGAACGGTGTCCGTTGAACAATCAAAACTACCAAACCAATTGATCTACACCCTTACTCTGTGAGTGTTGTTATTGAATGTAAAGAAGGAATTGTGTTTTTCTTAGGATCACAGCCACTAAACTGCTTGAAGTGTCGAGATGTGGAGTCTGCTCCATGTCGGGCTTGTGGCTGCTATCTGTGTCGAGGGAAACAGAATCCAGAGAAGGTAAGAATGGACTTTAGAAAAAAAAAACACAAATTTTATATGATATTAGATATTAATCATGTACTTTCCTAATAAATGTTGGTGTTGATTAATGTAATCGTAAAAACGAACATTTGTGAGATGTAAAAAAGGGAGGCCTCCTTTTCTTAAACCAGCCTATTGTCGGTCGCAAGCCCGAGACACGCATGCTGAATCCATGGAATACTTAGAAATTTGTCTTCTCTAATACAAGTAAACGATCAGAAATGGGTATAAGAAACCAGTTGTTGGTGCGAGAGGAATTCTTTGCATCACTTAATGAAAGAGTTGGGCCTCAGCAGGTCTGCCGAAGGTTTTCCACTAGCAGGAGTAAAATCATTCAAAATTAATTTCAACAATGACATGTGTCACAAACTTATAAAGAAGTCGCATTTAGCCAACTTTACTATAGGCCAATCATGACAAGTGGCAAGCTCGTCGATGTCTCTAGTGTACCAAACTCGAGAAATATTAATTCAAATTATTTATTTTAATTAATAAATATTATTGTGTCCGATCAGGAGTCAAACCCAGTACCTCTGAGTCTAAATCCTCAAACTTAACGGCTAGACCACGGAGGCAGTCATAAACACACTTTGAAATCAAAATACTTTCCAGATAATCCTCTGCGACGAGTGCAACAATGGCTACCACATGTTTTGCCTCCCAACCCCTCTGGAACAGATTCCGGAAGAGGACTGGTACTGTCCGGCTTGCAAGAGGGACCCCCGGGCCGTGGTGCAGGCCAAGAGGAAGGGCGCCACCTCCCGCGACTGGGGCAGGGGCATGGCGTGTGTAGGTATGGGGGCGAGGTATAAGGCTTATTTGGAGGGAAATAAAACTAAAGTAATTTAAAAAAAAACAACTGGATTCATTACAGTCTCTAGAAAGCGTAGAGTCCTAGACCTTCACTGCTGGAAATTGGGCCTCCAGAGCATATATCTAGAGAATTTGGCCTAGTGTTGGTGAGGGTCTGATGTCAATTTTAATGCAATTTATTAATGATTCCTTCCTTATTTCATTAAATATTGGTGGTGAAAAGAAAGGAGACTTACTGCGGGTTCTTCGATAGCTCCAAGGTCACTGTTTGTAAGGCACGACATACCACAGTTTATGAGCACACACAATTCACAGTTTAAAGTCTTATATTTTAATAAATATGGGTTGAGTAGCGTTCACGGGTTCACCGTTCAAATATTTTATTCCAACTGATAGGTGGGTCGCGAGGCCGACCCATTTTAAGGTGCGTTTGCGCATTTCTCCATCTTTTTCGCCCGTAAGTCTTATGGATAAGGAATAAAAGGGATGGATATACATAAAGCGTGAGATTGTTCTAGAAGCGTTATACTACATAGATAATTACGAGTATGTATATATATATAAAAAAATGGCATTAACAAATATGTTTTTTAAAGTTCGTTTTGTTGCAGGAAAAACTAAAACATGTGCAATGCCGCCGAATCATTTTGGACCAATTCCTGGAATTGAAGTTGGGATGATGTGGAGATTTAGGATACAGGTAAATATTAAATTATAACATCCCTTGCCGTGGGTAAGTCTCTGTCTCCCGATGGATGATGTATGAGATGATAGGAAAAGCAAACTATTCTTAAATGTTTCTTTTCTACAGATCCTCCACTCAATTATTAACAGAATCATACAGTATTTGGTTGGGTAGGGAGAGGAGTAGAATGGTGGATGGTGAGCGTATTATCGCGCAATTAAATAAAAAAAGGGAGGCCTCCTCTTCTGAAACCAGCCTATTGTCGGTCGTAAGCCCGAGACACCTTTCTTCTCATCTCTTACCCACCACTTATCTTATCCATGGAATGGATAGAATGGAATGCTTAGAAATTTGTCTTCTCCAGCTGTCATAAATTTGTATTTCTTTTGATTATAATCACATTTTAAATCAAGAATTTAAATATATTTCGTTACCAAATTAAAAATCATTTTCGTGGCACTTGGATTTGTGGACATGTCGGGTGCAAGTTTTTATTTTAAAAATTAATTTACTGTGGATATTATTGGTCAAAGGTGGTGTTGTTTTGTTTAATAATGTGCGGTTTTCCCGCGCTATCAACTCCCATATTTTACCCGACCTGTTTGAGCTATGGTGCCGCGAGTGACTCCAAGAAAAGCATCAGATTCTGCAGCATCTAGAATTTGATGATGACCTCATTAACTCATTAAAAGGAGGGATATATTACGTCAGACTTGGCTGTATGGGTTGGACCCTTTGCCTTCCCTATCATCTCATTCATCATCCATCGGGAGAAGAGAACCAAAAAAAAAAAAAAAGTAAATAAGCCGTTGAGTAAATGTCTAAGAATATATAATATGTATAGGGTGCGGCTGGGAAACTTGCTGATTTGAAATGTCAATAAAAGATAAAGTACTTCACATATCGATTTAATTCTTTTGTTATCTTATAGTAGAAATTCTGATTTTTTGTTCTAAGTGCTTTTAAAAATTACATCGGGCAAATGACGGCCCTTATTAACGGTACACAGATCTACTTTTGAAGTTTCACACCACTCTTTCGATCATATCAACGGAAATGTTGACGATGGATTGGCGGTTGTTCTTCAGGTGTTCCAGGGTATGGGGTACACATCCGGAAAGGTGGAAATGGTCTCATCACTGTAAAACACGAGAGCGTCGATCGGCAAGTTACTAAGCCATTCACATGCAGTTTGGCGAGTAGCGAAATTGTCAACTGTTAGACCACAGCTTGTTTGTAGGGATGGAAGTGGAGTTCATTGTGAAGAATTCTTCTCACTGTGTGATCAGAAATCCCCAGAGTATTTGCCTGTTTCCGTACCGAACCCCGGGGACAGCGTAAAAACGACTCGCTCACCCTCTCAACGTTTTCTGGAGATCAGGAAGTCCGTTGACCTCCTGGCCCTTTTTTTTTGTTACACTGTCACTCTCTGAATGTCCACCTACGAAACAATTGATTGCCGGTCAGGAAAGACACTCGCTGAATGAATATTGAACCTAGTTCGGAAGGCACAGAATCTAGATAGATAGATAAATTCTTTATTGCACAGAAAATAAAACATTTTATAGTACATAGGCGAGCTTAATGTCTAAAAACATTATCTAACAGCTAACCTTTGGGATATGTGATCAGGGATTGTGGAGGCATGACCACTAATGTTTGACAAAGAGTTCTATTGAGAAAACATTTATAACTAAAAGAAATATATATATATATATAAATAATAAAGCTATGGTACTTATCTACCGATATATACATGAATAACACATAATTATACCTACTATATAATTAATAAATAATATATGGATATATAAATGTACAAATAATACATACAATAATATACGGACTCTGTAAAGTTATGTAGATTCGTCTTGTGAAATAACAAAACATCAAGACGCCCTCTGTCGGATGACCACTTTCTGACCACACCTCTCTCATTGGCGCCCAATTCAAATCAGCAAGTTTCCCTGCCTCACCCTGTATATTTGTGTATGTATTACTTGATAGATGTAAAGATTTATGTATAAATATTATTTCAGCTATCAGAATCTGGAGTCCATCGACCTCCAGTGTCGGGTATTCACGGCAGAGATGTCGAAGGGGCGTATAGCATAGTGCTATCAGGTGATTTTTTTTATTATGTATTACCCCGCGTTCGTTTTATAGCATTTCCAACATTTCGTAGTAACTTCATAAACCAGCGCTAAATGTCGTTTTTGTTAAGAAATACCCCTTTTTTTAACAATGCTAACATTTCTTAAATAAAACGAGCGGTGAGGCTACTTTTTGTTCGTTCATGTTTTATCATACCATGGCATCCAACACATATGATATTATTATGGTCTTTGAATTTATTACATAAAATCGTTTAAAATACCTTTTTAACAAACATAATAGAAAACTATAAGTATATAAAAATGGTAAACAAACCATTTTATATGTTAATGACATCTGTCAAAAAGTAACATCAATCAATAATATCAAAATAATATAAAATCAGTAATATCTCCTTTCAACATGGTAATGACATACGAAATTAGCATCAAAAATTAGAATTTTCATTAATCGAACGACTTGTGCTAAAAAAAGTGGTATTTTCATGCTAACATTTCTTAAAACGCGGCCTTAGATTATATATCTCACACAAATCAACATTTTCAAAGAGTCTGAGTTACTAGTTATATTTCCACTTCTATATACCTAATTAATGACAGGAAAATAGCTAAAACATTTATAACGATTTTCCTCTGTTGCTGAAACAAATTTATGACTAAAATGTCCGTAATTTTATTTCCTAGTGAATTTATTTTTATCAGACTATACTTGTACCCAAAATGTACACTTAAACTTGAAACTTTTAAATTGTTGAATTGTGCGAGTGAGAAGGATCCAAAAGCCTTAAACCCTGTTAAGCTTTGTATTTTTATTTAATTATGTTATTTTATTAGTATTATATGTTATTTCAATTTTGTATTTTATTTCTGTTATGTTATTTCTGGTCTTCGTCGTGTTGTTTCGTATTAAGCTGTCTGACCATGATTGTGTTATCTCGCTTACTGTAGGTAACTAATATTAGTTACAGAGTATTATAAATTGACTTAACCAAGTGTTCCAGACGGTCCCTACGGTGATAAATAAATGAAATGAAATGAAATTATCCCTTTCAGCATGGACCAGGCGTGCGTTGTTACAAAAAGAATATCTATCGGTCGCCAAATTCTGTTTAGCCGCTCCGAAACAGCCTCGATAGATCGTCACTCATCTAGCTACCTAGCGATTATCTTTATTAAATTGTTAGGCTAGTTCTTAGTCCTAGTTCTTTTTTAAGAAAAAAACATACAGTAGTGATTTTTATTGCCAAAATATTAAGAGCACCCAACGCACGAAGGTACGCTAGCACATAAGAAAACCACAACGCACTAACCATGGAGGGGGCTTTGTGGAATTCGCTAGTGGAAGATTTTTTTCTCAATCTTTTGAGATATATACCTTTTAATATCTAAAATATCTTTTGTCGTGCTGAAAGGGTTATGTAAATATTATTAGTGTATTTTATGGTAATATATTTATATAGTACTTACAGTTACTGGAAGCTATTTAGAAAACGTATATATACAAGTATGTCACCATAAACATATAGAATTAATAACTTGTTGTATTAATATTGTTTTAAATTATGTTTTCAGGTGGGTATGAAGATGATTATGACAATGGGGTGGAATTTACATACACTGGAAGCGGAGGTCGGGATCTTTCTGGAAACAAAAGAACCGCGGAGCAATCTTGTGATCAAACACTTACTAGGGAAAACAAGTAAGTATTATTAAATATTAGCCCATAGGTATGCCTTGGCCAGACTATCCAACTAGGCTTAATCAACTTCAGCAAGGAAGCTGACAGGCGCATTCAACTAGGATGGGCTGCATTCTTGCACCAGTATTGTCGTACGGAGCAGAAACGTGGACACTGACAGTGGGTCTGGTCCACGAGTTTAACGTGGCCCAGAGAGCTATGGAGAGAGCTACTTATTGCTCGGTTTTTCTCTGATGGAAGTGACAATAGGCCAGGCACATCTGTCGCAGAACCAATAGCACGTTAGGCGTGACATTGAAATAAAACCAAAGAATTTGAGCGATGGAAGTTAGGTATATTAAGAAAAATGAAGTTAACAAAGCAAGTAAGATATTCTACTATTAAACAAAGGAAGGTCGTAAGCCTAAACTTAGCCCTATCACTCTTTATCCATTCGTTGACCGTACGTAGGGGTACCTTTACTCGGTCAGCCTGAAGACGAGGACCTGGAGACCGATCCCAAGTGCACAACGGTCACGGGGATCCCGGGCAGCAGGGTAATCTTCTCAAGCTCGGTACTGGCGCTAAAGTCCAGACATAGTAGGCCTATTGGAACTATACAATAAATACAGGTGTAGGATATGTTTAAATAAGTGTAAATGATAAATAGTGAAAATAAGTGTAAGTCAATAATAAATACTAATTTCATTTTTACATATATAAAGATAAAGTAAGATATAAAATTAAATGTAAATTATAAATACTTGTATGCCGTGGAGTCTTTTTTGCCTACATCCAGCAGTGAAGAGTCACAGGCTGATGATGATGAAATACCTCATAATAGTAGTTTATATATGTTAGTCTGTATGTTTCAGTATGTTTTTAACCATTGTTATGACATTGGTTTTTTTTGTGTTTTTTTGCACTGTTAATCTATTTCTATTTGTGAAAACTTATAAATGACACTCTGTTGCTAACGTTTAGTTCTATTTGTTGTTGGATATTGTCAATAGTTTTCCATAAACAATTATTTATAACCTAATATTAAATAAGTAGGTGGTGCTTTTACTTTACACAAAAAATTAAGAAACTTAGTATTCCATTGATTCACCGTGCGGTGTTTTCATTAGCTAAAACAAATAAAAGTTGACACATAACTTATAAGAAGACGAGAAATTTCATTTATTCCATGGATTCACCGAATGCTGGGCTGGTTTACAAAGGCCTTCTTTTTTATTGTGCAGTTTTATTTTATTTTATTATTTTCACATTAAATGTCTTAATATTTTTTTTATAAGTTCCCCTTTTGTAATTTCAGGGCTCTAGCACGTAACTGTGCTGTAAAACTAGACGAGGGAGGAGCTGATTCTGGTGACAAATGGAGGGAAGGAAAACCTGTCAGGGTTGTCCGCTCCTTCAAGATGACCAAACATTTCCCACAATTTGCTCCTAAGGAGGGTATCAGGTATATATTAAGCCTGTATATAAAATCATCTTGTGTTAAACATAGATAAGTTCTAAATCAAATCATTTATTTCCTTAGGTTAGTACTCAAAACTTGGATATTGTCAATACATATATTTTTATACAATACAAGCTTGGCTGGACCGAATCTAACACCAATACAATTTATAATAAATAAAACATTGTTGCCATAAGCGAGAATTTTGTACTTATTTATAACTAGATACTTAAAATTTAATTCGTGGCTGTAAAAACGGACGTTGACGGGTTCTGGAGTGGAGACCACGTACTGGAACACGCAGAGTGGGAGACCCCCCGCCAGATGGACAGATGACCTGTGGAAGGTCGCTGGTGGGGGTTGGATGAGGGTGGCAGAAGATCGTGTGAAGTGGCGAGCCTTGGGGGAGGACTACATCCAGCAGTGGAGAGAGGCTGATGATGATGATGAATATAACTAGTTTTGGTGTATACTGCGTGAAATTTATTAAAGAGCAAATATTTTTATATTTTAATCTAGAATAAAAATTAAGAACTACGTATTTTTTATATTAATTATGCAGTAATAAAATCTTAAGTTACGATGCAGATAAGTTGTCCTAAAATCTTGTCACTCATACTGAGCCTAATCAAGTAGGTAGCGAAAGGTCGATTTCTCTCTCTATTTCATCTCTCGGCTGTGGGGGAGATCAATTAATAATAACACTCCCCATCACGTTAAATATGAGCGATTTTCAGACGCGGCCTTATTCACCATGCAGTACGGTTTTGTTTTTCGGATAATGACTTATTTATTTCAAATAGATGTTCTACCAATGACACCTGAAGCCCAAAAAAATATGCTTCTTTGACAATTGCACTCGGTATTATGCATTTTTTTTTATTATAAATTTATCTACATTGTTGATTTTGATTCAAATTGGTATTTCCAGAAACTTTATTATATAACATTTAAAATTCTAACAGGAAGGTATAACTGCCCCCATCTAGCCAAAATGTTCAAGTTTAACACAATGATATTTCCTCGTCGTGATCACGGAATGAAATTAATGAAAAATCCAGCAATACAAATGTGAAATATCACTTTATGAATAACAGAGTTGTAAATATGTGGAACAAAATACCAAAAGATATATTGAAGTCCCCAACTGTAAACACTTTTAAAAACAAACTGGACAAGTGGCTAGTGACAATTGACATAGACTATGGTGATAACTGACTATTTTATGAACTTCACACCAGTGCTTGATATAGGCATATCAGCAATGCGCTGCGAGCCTATTAATCAATAATAATAATATATATTTCAATAACGCTTGGTTGTAAATATTAATATCTAAATAATTTATACACTAAATAATTTAATATAAGTCTCAATGTTACCGACATGATTATTGGCATACAATGGACACACAAGGCTTCAATTATATCAATTTGTGTAGATACGACGGTATCTACAAAGTGGTGAAGTACTATCCGGCTCGCGGTCTATCTGGGTTCCTCGTCTGGAAGTACCTGCTCAGGAGGGACGACCCCGTACCCGCACCCTGGGAACCACAGGCCAAGGTCTTCAATATAGTGGTCAGTATCTCCCTTGAAAAACCTTTTAAAAATGACAAAAAATCAATCTCTAAAACATTTTAATACTATCTTAAAACTATCCTAAAATCTTGTAACTATCTTATATTCATCTCAAAACTATTCCATATCAATCTTGTAACTATCTTATATTCATCTCAAAACTATTCCATATCAATCTTGTAACTATCTTATATTCATCTCAAAACTATTCCATATCAATCTTGTAACTATGTTATATTCATCTCAAAACTATTTCAAATCAATCTTGTAACTATCTTATATTCATCTCAAAACTATTCCATATCAATCTTGTAACTATCTTATATTCATCTCAAAACTATTCCATATCAATCTTGTAACTATCTTATATTCATCTCAAAACTATTCCATATCAATCTTGTAACTATCTTATATTCATCTCAAAACTATTCCATATCAATCTTGTAACTTTCTTATATTCATCTCAAAACTATTCCATATCAATCTTGTAACTATCTTATATTCATCTCAAAACTATTCCAAATCAATCTTGTAACTATCTTATATTCATCTCAAAACTATTACAAATCAATCTTGTAACTATCTTATATTCATCTCAAAACATACATTGGTCACCTCTTGTGTGGGTTTTTATAGATTAAATTTTGTTAGTAAAATGGAGATAAGATAAGATGGAGTAAAACTCTGTTTAAAATAAGGCATATGAAAGAAAAAATATGTCTAAAATTACAGTAATTTTAGCTGTTTATCATTTCTCAGAATTACACACAAACTACATTAAAAAAAAAATGTGTCATGTGTAACTGCCTCAGTAGCCTAGCGGTTATGTCCTAAGAAGTTAATATTAAAAACATTAAGAATTAAGGTTACATTTTTTTCTTTGTTTTCTCTCATTTAGTACCCAGACGGCTATCTGGAAGCGGAGGCCGAGAAAAAGGCTCTCAAAGAAAAGGGAATCAAACCCAAGACCAAGAAACGTAAGGCCAACACACACGACTCCGACACCGAGGAAGACGACAAACCTCTCAAGAAGAAGAAAAAAAATGACACTACTCCGCTCAAAACTAGGGGGAAAACGAAACGTAAGTGTTTAACACCCAATAACATTGTATAGAAGATTTATTATTCAATAAATTAATTTACTTGGAAATAACTACAGTTTTAACTCCATTCGGCATCCCTCGATTTGACGACAAACTTAAGCGTTAGTCAATATAGGGACATTTTGTGAAAATAACTAAATCAACTGTAGTTTGGAATATTTTTACTTTTTTGTGAGAAGAAGGAATCAACTTAATTTTGAAATATTAATATTTTTTAGTGTTTATTTTTTTTTGAGTAACTTGTTTTCTACACTATATAAATAACAACAACAATACAGGAATCGAACCCGGTAGCGTTTAAATCCAACTTAACCGTTAGACCGCGGAGGCAGTCAGCTCTCTAGGATTTAAATTAACTATTAATATTTTAAATTACTATTAATATTTTAAATTACTATTAATCTTTTAAATTACTATTAATATTTTAATTTACTATTAATATTTTAAATTACTATTAATCTTTTAAATTACTATTAATCTTTTAAATTACTATTAATCTTTTAATTTACTATTAATATTTTAAATTACTATTAATCTTTTAATTTACAATTAATATTTTAAATTACTATTAATATTTTAAATTACTATTAATCTTTTAAATTACTATTAATCTTTTAAATATTTCTAGAACCAAAACTGACTCCAATCAAAGCCAGTCCTAAGAAGTCTCCAAGTCCCAAGAAATCTCCGAAGTCCAAGAAAAGTGTCAATTCTTTGACAGAAGCAGAACTCACCGCCATTAAAGCTGACACAATAAATGTCAAACTTTGGGACGAGTGTATGGATATCTGTACTAATAGTGGAAAACAGGTAATGATACTAATGTTATTTGTTAATTTATGGTATTTGTGGAACCGGGACCAACAGCTTAACTCGACCTCCGAGGCTAACAAGTGGTGGAGTTGAATATTACATTATAAGTAATTTTATTTAAATAGAACGTATGATAGATAGTTAAATTAGCATTCCATATATAATAAATTTATTGTCACATAACAGTATTTATTTATTTTAAAACTTATTGGCACTTTGTACAATGGCGGACTTAATGCCGTTAGATATTCTCTGACAGCCAAACCTTTAGGACATTTAGACAGTATTAATGGTAAGTAGGCTATATTATACGTCATTTATTGTTGTAACATAACACGGAAGAGCACTACAGGGCAACCTCGTGTAGGTATCACAAACACATCACCCTATATAGTTCACCTATTTTACATCTGTATATTTTTTTTGTGATTTTATTATTATTATTAAATGACAATTTGTAAGATATATGTAGACATAACAACAAATACATACCGCCTCCGTGGTCTAGTGGTAACAAATGTTGCCGTGAACTCGGTAGGTCGTGGGTTCGATTCCCACCGGGGGCAAGTTGTACATTGTATAATTTGTCTCCTTCTGGGTGTTTATATGTATCATGATTCATTACATCATTACAGCCCCTAGAACACAGCGTCCTAGACCTCCACTGCTGGAGATGGGCCTTCCAGAACATATATCTGGAGAATTTGGCCTACACTCGCCACGCTGGCCAGGAGGGTTGGCGAGGATATTCAGGCAGCATATAGGAGGCAGTTTATATGTATAATATGTATATATTTACAAAAAAAAAAGTATAATATGTAGTTTATCAACCATCTAGTTTCCGTCAAGCCTCGTAGCTTACCACGGAAACTAGATGGCGCTGTGTGACCTGTCTAATACTTAATAATTACATTCTAATACATATATAAATTATTCATTATGGATTATATATAATATAATATCGCATAGTTTTACAATTCCGAAAAATATGTTTCAAAAGGAATCAGGTGTCAGCCGTTGTGGTTCAGCACTACAAGTACTTACATCTGCACGACGCTGTTTTTCAACCTGTTCCTGTTCTCACGTTGTTATATATATATATTTTAAAGTGATAGTGTTGACTTTTATAAATTAAAAAGATATAAAAATTATACTAAAAAGCTAGGTATACATGCATGGCAGAGTAGATGAATGAGGCTCGCTTCGGCAGGAATATCAACATTGTTGCAGGCCCTTTAATTATATATTCTTTAGGGCTAATAATTGAAATAAAATAAAATACAAGCTAAATAATAAAAGTATAAAAATAACATTAACACATTAAATAGATTCACCGTGCTGGTGCCAGGCCCACTGTGTTTAGGAGAGAGAAAAAAGGAATGGTGTTTTGGGCTTGCAACCGACTAGGCTGGTTTACCTTTTTTTTGTACCGGGTTCGATTCCTGGTTGGGGCACAAAAATATTAATTATGTATATAAATATATTTAATTTATTTGTAATATTTCTCGAGTTTGGTACGCTGGAGACATCGACCAAGCTTGCCACTTGTCATGATTGGCCTATAGTAAAGTTGGCTGAATGTGAATCTGCTTATTTATAAGGGTGGTTTCTGACCACCACGAAAGGGAAACGGTCGTGATGATGAATTTTAATTACCTATTAATCTATTTAATTAATCTACCTCACTAACACAAATGGTTTTATTGTCCCAAACATTGGTTGCTAGATAATTCCGTAGCTGAATTAAGCCCGTCTCTTATAGTGGAAGTTTATATATATTTCAGAAATTCATCGAGCATGTGACGCAAGTGTTTCTGTGCATCATTTGTCAAGAAGTTGCTGCCGGACCTACCACAACACCTTGTCTACACAACTTCTGTATGGTAAGCTACTCATTTTTTTTATCGCAGCCCCTAGCTAGAACACATTCAAATTATTAATTGCATAAAGACATCTTAACTTAATATGTTACAACAGTAATAAATTAATATTTTTATATATAAAAAAAAATCGTTTATTGATCCAATTAACTTAAATGTATTACATTTTTATATGCTCAATGACTTGCACTGGTAGCAACCGTGCCGCAGGTCGTAGCATACCATTTTGTTTTATCCGGTCGACAGAAAATACAATTTATTTTATTATTAAACAACAACAAATACCTACCAAAATTGTTATGTGTGGGTATGTAGGTGTGAGTATATATGTAGTTGTGTGAGTGAATATATGTAGTTGTGTGTGTATGTGTGTCTATATCAGTGTGGATCGGTGAAGAGGCCAGACTACCTAACGACAGCTAGAAGGTCCTTCAGTTTCCGTGAAATCCCTCTGACTGAGCCATTTTTGAACCTAGTGAAGAGTTGTCTATGTAATAATGTTTCTATCTTGTCACCGTTGACCGCCTCCGTGGTCTAGTGGTAACAAACGTTGCCGTGAACTCGGGAGGTCGTGGGTTCGATTCCCACCGGGGGCAAGTTGTACATTGTATAATTTGTCTCGTTCTGGGTCTTTATATGTATAATATGTATATATTTACAAAAAAAAAAGTATAACATGTAGTTTATCAACCATCTAGTTTCCGTAACACAAGCCTCGTAGCTTACCACGGAAACTAGATGGCGCTGTGTGACCTGTCTGGAAATATTTATTTATTTATATTTACCTCCTAGATCTTGGACATACTTATTTATGGCTCTGGGGCCAATTACAAGATAGGAGCTATGTAACGCTTTTTTGGATGTAGGTACATCTAGTAGGCATGTTCTCTTATTGTTATATACTTTATATATATATATACTTTGTGTTAACGTTTTACTGAACATCAGCATGCAATGTAGGTACAACTTGATGTCAGCACCATTTATGAGTACATTAAAGGGTATTTATGCCAGAGAATTTAATGTCAAAACTTAAATCTGAATTGCTATACAATGTCAATATTTCATTTTAGTTTTTTATTTAAGAAGTCATTTGTAGAATATAAACAATACTCGCACTACCAGACGTTAATTACTTTTTTAAATATAATTATAGACAATTCTTGAAATGTTGGTATTTTATGGCACAATTTTATTGTACAATATTATTGCACAATTCTATTGTACATATTTATTGCCATATTGTACGAGTTGTCAAAAACTCGGACGCCAGTTAATAAAATGGATTCATTATAAAATAATTAATGTTTTATTTATTATCATAAATAACAGTGATTTTATTACATAGCGACTTTAACAGTCATACATCCTAGTTATTAAATAATGATGCAAATTTTTGTTTCAGGGCTGTATTAAGTTAGCATTTAAGTGTACGGAGTCCAAATCCTGTCCATACTGTCGCGGCAGTCTCTCCGACCAGCTGCAGTACAATGAGGAACTCAAGACTGCACTACAAACTATCATGCCAGGGTATGATGCAGGGAAGAAGTTATGATAAATGAGGCTATTAGATCCGTCGTGAAGTTGTCATAAAATTATGAATTAAAAAACCTCTTCACAATAAGCTACATGTATTTTTTTCTAAATGTGTTTTTATTTACTTACTTCATCATCATCATCACGACCGTTTCCCTTCCGGGGTGGTCAGAAACCACGCTTATTCGTTCGTTCGATTCCTGGTCGGGACACAAAAATGTTTATTAATGTAAATAAATACATTTTTTCTCTCCTTTGGTACGCTGGAGACATCGACGAGCTTGCCACTTGTCATGATTGGCCTATAGTTTACAGGCCACCTTTTCTTAAACCAGCCAATTGTCGGTCGCAAGCCCGAGACACCATCTCATCTCTTACCTACACACGATGGACCCGGCACCCGCACGGTGAATCCATGGAATGCTTAGAAATTTGTCTTCTTCCTACATGTGCCTCCGTGGTGTAACTGTTAAGTCTGTGGATTTAGACTCGGAGGTACCGGGTTCGATTCGTGTTCGGAACACAATAATTTGTGATATTTCTCTCCTTTGGTACGTTGGAGACATCGACGAGCTTGCCACTTGTCATGATTGGCCTATAGTAAAGTTGGCTAAATGTGAATCCGCTTCTATATAAGCGTGGTTTCTGACCACCCCGGAAGGGATATGGTCGTGATGATACTTTGAAGTTAATTTAGTACGAGTGTTTGTATAGTAATTATGGACTTTCTATTTGATAGGAGACGATGAATTTTTTGTTATATTATGTTTGAGCATCCCTCTCTCTCGCACAATTCTATATTTTTAAGTCTGTGGCCGCGTTCGTTTTAAGAAATGTTAGCACGAAAATACCATTTTTTTACCACAAATCGGTCGTTTATTGAAAATTCTAACATTTGATGCTAATTTCGTATGTCATTACCATGTTGAAAGGAGGGTTATTGATGTTACTTTTTGACAGATGTCATTAACATATAAAATGGTTTGTTTACATTGTTATATACTTTATTTACGAATCTATCTTTTATCTTCAAAACGAATTATATATACTGCTGAAATAAAAAATAGAATCACATATATTATATAACACTTATTTTTTTAAGGCAAATGTTCCATTACAAAAAAGTTTTGATTCCAATTTTTACTTGTCTATGGCAGCGCCCGCCATAGCGCGTGCGCGGTCATAAGCTAGGTTTTGGCACCATTTCATTGTTTAGAACTTATGTATTCTGTACCAGGGTCATTTTAAAAAATAAAAATTGGCGCCATTCAATACGTTTTGTTGTATAGCATTTCGTGTGATTTTTCTTACTCTTTTAACTTTTATCTTTTATTTAGTAGGTTCAATCCCAATGTATGAGAGTAGATAAATTAGTGTATCAAACTGCACATAACTAGGTATTAAAACACTCGTGATAAAACATGATCGAAAATACTTGTCAAAAAGTAGCCTGACGGCTCGTTTTATTTAAGAAATTTTAGCATTTTTAAAAAAAGTGGTATTTCTTAACAAAAACAACATTTCGCGCTGGTTTATGAAGTTGCTACGAAATGTTGGAAATACTATAAAACGAACGCGGGGTTAATGTACTTTAAATAAATTTAGTCTATCCACTTTGTAGGAAATAAATTTACGGACATTTTAGACATATTTAACTTTGGGCGATTTTTGCATCCCTCCAGCCCTAAAGTGGCGCACACTAATGTACGATTGGTCTCCGGCGTTGCTAAAGTTCTACCTAAACGCTTTTCAAATGTCCCTCCCGGACCAGAGTAATCTGGTAAGGTGGGGAAAAGCTACGGAAAAGAACTGTACATTGTGTGGTGCTGCCATAGGAACTGCTAGACACACACTTGTAGGGTGCGTTACTCTCCTAGAAAAGGGCTATTACTCACGCCGACATGACAAAGTCCTAGGTGTTATCCGTGAAGCAGTAAGTCTTTCTATTGCAAGAGCCAGAAAGGGACTGACTACAAATAAAACTTTGACCACATTTGTAAAGGAAGGGCAAAGCACGAAAACTAAATGCAAGCCCACCTCGATCCTTGGCGCCGCATCAGACTGGAAAATTCTCATGGATACATTTGAACACCATTATAGGATCCCAGATGAACTAGCTGTATCAGCCTATAGGCCAGACATCTTAGTGTTTTCTCGGAACTTGAAAAAAGTTATCCTTATTGAACTTACCGTTCCGTGGGAATCAAATATTCCAAAAGACCACAACATGAAGTCGAATAAATATTACGATCTCACAGAAGAAATGATCAGGAACGGGTTCAAGACTCAGCTTTACGCAGTGGAAGTTGGTGCAAGAGGAGTTCCAGCAAAATCTTTGCATCACTTACTGAAAGAATTGGGCCTAAGCAGGTCTGCCGTCAATACATTTATGGAACGAGCTTCCAAGACGGCATTAACGGAATCATACAGTATTTGGTTGGGTAGGGAGAGAAGTAGAATGGTGGATGGTGAGCGTATTATCGCGCAATAGAAAAAAAGGAGGCCTCCTTTTCTTAAACCAGCCAATTGTCGGTCGCAAGCCCGAGACACCATTCTTCTCATCTCTTACCCACACACGATGGACCCGGCACCCGCACGGTGAATCCATGGAATGCTTAGAAATTTGTCTTCAAAAAACATTACACCTCGGATAGACGGGGACACTAGCTGAAAGACAGCCGACAGCGGGAGAGACTGCTGACAGCAAGAAAGAATGCCGAGGGTTAAGGCCCAGCAAGCCATTCCCTCGTATTATATCGCTAAAAAGTCTAAAAAGAATAATACCCCTGGGACAGTCCGAGAGGGGGGGAGGATGAACTGTCCACTGGTAGATAACAACAACGACCCTGGCGATAATATGGACTTGAAATGCCCAACGTGCGGAAAAATATACAGAAGACAAGCCTGGTTCAAGAAACACTTAAAAACACATGAAGGGATCGAAGCACAGATGGTAAGACCTTCGACTAGTACTGCGGATAGAGTTTCCCCTCACATATCCCATGGTACACCTCCATGTGAATTCAACCAGGAGTCCATGACCATCAGGACACGTCTAAGCATCCCGACCATAAAAGAAACCACCTGGAAGGTTCACGACGGAAATCTGGCTGTCATGCTGGATTGTCCTGGTACAAAACAGGATCTTGATAGCCAAGTTCGTGCCTTCCAAAATACTGTCTATGACTACTTCAGTGAGCACTATCCACCAACGACCACTCATGCTCACACCAATAAGGAAAACACTTTTAAGCTGAAATTGAGGCGAAAGAAGAGGGAGCTAAGAAAGAGACTTAGATGCGCCAAAAACATTGGAGATAAACAGCAGTGCCATCAAGTGGCTAGAGCACTTAGGTCAATTCTCAAATTGATCCAAGGAATATCGCTCCAAATTAAAGATCACTCCAATCAATACAATAGAGCCAGACACGAAGTCCTCTTTGACAAAAACCCCTTCGTCTATGCCAGAAAGATATTCAGCGAAAAAAGTGGTGTACTATCGCTGACCAGAGATCAAATATATAAATATTACAAAGAGACATACACAGAAATACAAAAAGAGGAACAATATCTGGACCCACCCTCGCCTCGACCCGTCAGACCTTTAGAGGACTTCCGATGCCTTCCACCAAGCATGGAAGAAATGGAGGAACAAATCAAAAGAAAAAGTTCCAAATCGGCACCAGGCCCAGATGGCATTCCGTACATTGTATATAAAAAATGTCCTCACACCCGTAAGCATTTATATAATATATATCGAAAAATCTGGTCTACTAATCAAGTTCCAAAGGCATTTGGCGAGGCAGTCTTCGTTCTCATACCAAAGAAAACTGAGGTAAATGATCCCAAAGATGCAAGACCGATCGCTTTGACGAATACAATGTCCAAAATCTTCTTCTCCATAGTACAAGCAAGAATGTCCCGATTTATGATCAAGAACGAGTACTTCTCACGCCAGCACCAGAAAGGTTTTTTGCCGGGAGTTTCTGGCTGCTTAGAACACAACACCTTACTCGCTGAGTGTTTGAAGGATGCCCGGAAACAGGAGCGGCAACTAAGCGTCTGTTGGATCGACTTGGAAAACGCATTTGGGTCGGTGCAACATGAATTGCTGCAAACTGCGCTAAAATGGTATAACTTTCCAACACTAATCAGAGATATAATTGCCAATTATTACAAGAACTTGAGATTTGTCGTAACAAACAAGGACGGCTACACAGACACACTAAAATACAATGTGGGCCTGTTCCAAGGCTGCTGCCTATCACCTGTAGCTTTTAATATAATTATCAATATCCTAATCGACAAACTTAAATCTCGTGAGAAGAAGTGTGGATATAGATTCAAACAAAACAACATCTATACGGAATCCGTCTTAGCTTTTGCAGACGACTTGGCGGTGCTAACAAGAAATCCCAAGCAATGCCAGGGCTTGCTGAAAATAGTGGATGATTTCTGCTCATGGACAAAGGGAATGAGAACGAAACCATCAAAATGCTTCAGCCTATGTCTGGCTAGACGAAACACTACATTTACGTCTTATGATCCTGGACTGAGTATTGCAGGGCAGAGAATAGCTCCGGTAAATGAAACCATGCCCTTTAAATTTCTTGGCAGAAGGATAAATTTTCAGGGAAAAACACCATCCCTAGAAGTAGTTGTAAAACAATTCACTGACGACATGAATAGGGTTACTCAACAGCCTATAAGCAATGTCAAAAAAGCTTGGATATATGACAACTACTTAGCATCTCGCCTCACTTGGCCTTTCCTAGTATATGATTTCAACAAAAGCCTACTATCAAGCCTGGACGCGGACGTCATAAGAACATTGAAGTCTTGGCTTGGATTAGCCCAGGGTGCTGACTCCTCAACATTCTTTAGAGGACGGAGAAACTTCGGAATGGATCTGAAAAGACCATCTGAATTATACAAACATCTACGTATAAGCAAATATCAAATTCTAACCAGCTCCCAGGATAATACAATTTCATCCCTTCCAAGAGACCCTCTGGTCTCAGATATGGAACCGAGACTACTATTCTTCAAGAAATTCATGACAGGTGCCCAGACTGACAAAAGAGGCATTGGCTGGAAGAAAAAAGAAAGTGACAAAGAGGTTATAAAATCCTTTCTCAGGAAAGATGAAGAGCATGAATACAGAGTGCACGCGATGACTCTAGAAGTTCAAAATGACTGGCTAACTTTGGGCGATTTTTGCATCCCTCCAGCCCTAAAGTGGCGCACACTAATGTACGATTGGTCTCCGGCGTTGCTAAAGTTCTACCTAAACGCTTTTCAAATGTCCCTCCCGGACCAGAGTAATCTGGTAAGGTGGGGAAAAGCTACGGAAAAGAACTGTACATTGTGTGGTGCTGCCATAGGAACTGCTAGACACACACTTGTAGGGTGCGTTACTCTCCTAGAAAAGGGCTATTACTCACGCCGACATGACAAAGTCCTAGGTGTTATCCGTGAAGCAGTAAGTCTTTCTATTGCAAGAGCCAGAAAGGGACTGACTACAAATAAAACTTTGACCACATTTGTAAAGGAAGGGCAAAGCACGAAAACTAAATGCAAGCCCACCTCGATCCTTGGCGCCGCATCAGACTGGAAAATTCTCATGGATACATTTGAACACCATTATAGGATCCCAGATGAACTAGCTGTATCAGCCTATAGGCCAGACATCTTAGTGTTTTCTCGGAACTTGAAAAAAGTTATCCTTATTGAACTTACCGTTCCGTGGGAATCAAATATTCCAAAAGACCACAACATGAAGTCGAATAAATATTACGATCTCACAGAAGAAATGATCAGGAACGGGTTCAAGACTCAGCTTTACGCAGTGGAAGTTGGTGCAAGAGGAGTTCCAGCAAAATCTTTGCATCACTTACTGAAAGAATTGGGCCTAAGCAGGTCTGCCGTCAATACATTTATGGAACGAGCTTCCAAGACGGCATTAACGGAATCATACAGTATTTGGTTGGGTAGGGAGAGAAGTAGAATGGTGGATGGTGAGCGTATTATCGCGCAATAGAAAAAAAGGAGGCCTCCTTTTCTTAAACCAGCCAATTGTCGGTCGCAAGCCCGAGACACCATTCTTCTCATCTCTTACCCACACACGATGGACCCGGCACCCGCACGGTGAATCCATGGAATGCTTAGAAATTTGTCTTCTCTCATATACCTACTAAGAAATAACAGACACGGTGGTGGCTCGGTTGTAAGAATGCGTTCCCTAAATCCTACAAAGGTCGCTCGGTTCAACCCCCCCCATAGATTTACAATACCACCGTTCCCGTGCCTCGGAGAGCACGTTAAGCCGTCGGTCCCGGTTCAACCAACTTGTGGAATCGTTAATAAATTGTCATCGTCAACCCGCCTGGCCAGCGTGGCGAGTGTTGGCCAAATTCTCCAGATATATGTTCTGGAAGGCCCATCTCCAGCAGTGGAGGTCTGGGACTTCTAGGGGCTGTAATGACAAAAATGAAAATACCTAATTTTAGACAAAGAAGCAAAAACATGACGACTTACTAAAAAGAAAGCATTTCATGGATTCACCGTGCGGGTGTCGAGTCCATCGTGTGTCTCGGGCTTGCGACCGACAATAGGCTGGTTTGAAAAGGAGGCCTCCCTTTTTTTATTTTATTGCGCGATAATACGCTCACCATCCACCATTCTACTTCTCTCCCTACCCAACCAAATACTGTATGATTCCGTTAATGCCGTCTTGGAAGCTCGTTTCATAAATGTTTTGATTAATTAATTAATTAAAGACTAACACCTGTATTTTAAAAAGTTAAAAATAAAACCGAGTCGACAGTTTTAATTTCATGATCAGCCTTAAACTGGTACATTAGACGCCATTTTTAATTTTAATCGTCTCAATTACAGAGACTTAATTTTCGTTTGACAGCTGGAGGGAAATGTTTAGTGGTCCTCCTGGAAATTAAATGAATATACATATATATAAATATAAATATTTCCAGACAGGTCACACAGCGCCATCTAGTTTCCGTGGTAAGCTACGAGGCTTGTGTTAAGGAAACTAGATGGTTGATAAACTACATATTATACTTTTTTTTTTGTAAATATATACATATTATACCTATAAACACCCAGACCGAGACAAATTATACAATGTAGAACTTGCCCCCGGTGAGAATCGAATCCACGACCTCCCGAGTTCACGGCAACGTTTGTTACCACTAGACCACGGAGGCGGTCAAATTAATGTCTTAGAAAATGGGTGTAAATTTCTCAAAAATTAACTCCGGTCTAAAAAATATTAGATTGTGCGAGCGAGAGAGATGCAAGTGTTTAACTTAAGTATTATTGTTTATTTATAAAAAACATTGTGTTTGGTTTTGTTTTAGTTTTTATTCATTTTAATTTTTGTTGTTGTAAAACGGGTCAAAAATTTGCGTGCGCCTATATACGGGTATACTGCGTGGAATTTAGTAAAGAGCAAATATTTTTATATTATAAAATAGAATAAAAATAAAGAACTACGTATTTTTTATATTAATTATTCAGAAATAAAATCTTAAGTTACGGTGCAGAGAAGTTATCCTAAAAATATTGCGACTCATACTGAACCTAATCAAGTAGGTAGCGAAAGGTCGACGATCGCGCGAACATTAACAAACATAATTGTTTCTATTTCGTTTCTCGGATGTCAATGGATCAATTAATAATAAAACTTACGGCCGGTTGCAGAAAGCATGATTAAAATTTATCTATACTTATATATCAACATTTTGATATAGATATTGATTAGACATTTTTGCACTATCTGCAGGCTCATATAAGACACATCTGTATGCCTAGTGTGACAGTGATGTTTCGTAAACGCAACTATAGTAGTAGAGTTTTTTTACTGAATTTTCGATGTTCATTGCCTGTTATTATAGCCAAACTTGCAATTACACGCAATGTAAAATAAAAAAACGTAACTACAGCAGTTACGTTTTCCGAAACTTGCATTTTGCACTAAGCACACTGCTATCCTCAACACTTTAAATCTGATACACTAAGGACAATTGTTAAATGCATTATATATATATATATATATATATATTATTTTTTGCTTTACCTATTCTTTTTTTTTATTAATCGCCTAAAATTGGATAATATGGTTGATATACTGTTGCTTAACTTAATTAGTTAATATTTAGTTAGTAATCTTTACTGTATGTATGTTTTTATATCCTAAATGAAATAAAAATAAAATATTCCACAAAATTGGTAGTTAATTTTGTCACTTTGGGTATTTAAGGCAATGACGTACTTTATAGGCATACAAAGTCCAAAAATCTTTATTCACAATTATTTTTCTCCCAATACATATCCATAATTATTAACAAAAAATCTTGTGACATATATAACATGGATTACAAAATACTAAAATTAATTATGACTGGTGATAAATTATGCAGTCTTGCAGAAACCGATTATAGATATATATTCCCGTCCGTTCCGAGACACGATAATAGTAGCCTTAAAGGTGTTCCGAGATGCGCTTACTGTTTTGCCAAAGCTATGTGACGTCACAAATGACATCATTTCTCGCGCTCAGACTGCTCACGATGTCGAGGTAGATCGCGCTGAGCGCTGTCAGTTGTTTGTCATAATGTCCCGCGCCATTTTCAAGTTAATTTAATATTAGGTTTTATTTCAAATTATTTAATATTGTAATTCGTTTATACTGTTTCTACATTACTTCTTAAACAAATCTATAATTAATAAGTAGGAAGTGAAAAAAAATGTCTGTAACACGGCAAGTTATTTTAAAATACCAAATTAAGTTAATAATATTAAACTATACACATATAAAGATGAATAAACCGAGAGATGTGTGTTTGTTGGTATTCATACTCAAAGATGTGGAATCCGCAATTTATCTTCCATGCATTTAAAAAAAAAACTAACATTTTATGAATGTAAATGTGATTTAGACCGTTCCGAATTGATATCACGCTCTGAGCATCCAAATCGTGATATTTGATTCTGAAATATTCATTCTAAGCGCTCTGAGCTTGATTCGGAATGAGGGGATTAAATAGTAAGTCGAGGGTACGTGTTTTCTCGGCCTTGGTATGGGGTGTATCAGGCAAAGCTTTTTGTAGATGTCGCTAGCGGCAATGGTACCTTATTTTGCACCTATATCGTTTTTTTTTTTTTAATGTTTTTGTAGCTTTGATTTTTATAACAGAATAATGTATTTTAAATTAACGTTACCAGCCTTAAAAATCGAATTAAGACAGCCCACACCGTATTTAAAAAGAAAAAAGGTTTTATTAATAGAACGCCAATTTTGAGATCGCCATATCTTTGATATCGTTTAGAAATCTCGATTTGTCCACTTAAAAGCTGCTCACTCCGGCATAATATCCATAAAATAATAAATTTCTTAATAAAAATACAAGTTTTCTATGCAACTGACAGTTATATTAGGTACCATCTATCATGCGCCATCTACCGTGATAAAAAGTTAGTGATACACCCCATTGGAACCTGCCATCCGTGTACGACTACAGCTCGGAAGCGTTTGGAACTCAGCAAGAATAACATCACTTGGTACTTCTATATAAATGTTATGTTACGCGCAAGATATGATATAAGATACCTTTCATAGTTAAGTTTTACCAATTATTAAGATAAATAATATAAAACAATTGAATTAAATATATTTTATTTATTTTCCTCAATAGTAGATACCTCATGCGAATTAATTACATTTGGTTAGCAACAAAAATCAGCTGTTCAACTATCCTAACTGGTCATTGAAAAAAAAAGTATAGTATCATCACGACCGTTTCCCTTTTGCGGTGGTCAGAAACCACGCGGATTCACATTTAGCCAACTTTACTAGGCCAATCATGACATTAATTAAATGTATTTATTTACATTATTAAATATTTTGTGTCCCGACCAAGAATCGAACCCGGTACCTCCGAGTCTTAATCCACGGACTTGACCGCTAGACCACGGAGGCAGTTGGTCAGGTAACAAGCTTAATAATTAGGTTGGCAAACCCTTTATTATATTATATTATTGTATGTATATATATATAAATATAGTATGTAACTAATATATGTATGTGTTATCTATGTATTGTATGTATTTATATTATAGATTTAATATCGTTCTTTTTTTTTTAGTTATAAGTTTTTAACTCAATAAATCTCTTTATCTCAAATATTAGCGGTCATGCACCTTACAATCCCTGCTCACATCTCCCAAAGGTTAGCTGTTAGAAAATGTTTTTAGACATTAAGCTCGCCTATGTACTGTAAAATGTATTATTTTCTGTGCAATAAAGAATTTATCTATCTATCTATCTATCTTATCCTGCAGTGAGAAAAAGACAAATTTCTAAGCTTTCCATGGATTCACCGTGCGGTTGCTGGGTCCATCGTGTTTGGGTAAGAGATAAGAAGAATGGTCTCGGGTTTGCGACCGACAATAGGCTGGTTCGAAAAGGCGTTTTTTGTTTCATTGCGCGATAATACATCCACCATTCCACTCCTCTTCCTACCCAACCATATGCTATATGACTCTGTTAATGCCGTCTTGGAAGCTCGTTCCATAAATGTCTCTTGCAGACCTGCTTAGACCCAATTATTTCAGTAAGTGGTGTAAAGATTGCTGGAATTCCTCTCGCACCAACTTCCACTGCGTAAAGCTGAGTCTTGAACCCGTCCCTGATAATTTCTTCTGTGAGATCATAATATTTATTCGACTTCATCATGTGGTCTTTTGGAATGGAAAACGGAACGGTAAGTTCAATAAGAATAACTTTTTTCAAGTTCCGAGAAAACACTAAGATGTCTGGCCTATAGGCTGATACAGCTAGTTCATCTGGGATCCTATAATGATGTTCAAATGCATCCATGAGAATTTTCCAGTCTGATGCGGCGCCAAGGATCGAGGTGGGCTTGCATTTAGTTTTCGTACTTAGCTCTTTACAAATGTGTTAGAAATATTTTATATTCGGATATTTACCAAGTACTGGGTACTTGTTCGTCTGGAGTGTTCAATTGTCATTATTCTAAGCACTCAAGTCATACAGCTAAAACTGTATTATGCGCTCTATAAATATGTCAAACCTATACTAATTTCCAATTCCGAAAATAGCGGCGGTAATGCATTCCAAAAATATTGAATAATTAATATCAAGTGCTAGAACGAGTATTGCAAGCATAGATATAGGAAATCTATGATTGCAAGAGATTACGGTCGTGATTATGACTTTTTCTCTATACATCGTTGACGCAGCGGTCACCTACCTAAATTACATCATAGCTACGAATGTGTATGTTCCTATAACTACAAACTGCTTCTTAGTAAAAACTTTGTCTATTTTAAGTGCTGTATTGTCTTGGCTGGATCGTGACAGGACTCGTAAGTGTGGGGACTACGTGCGCTCCACGTAGCGTTACCAAAATATAATGCTAAGTTAAAAAGTAACGCACGCATCGACTCTTTAGGCCGGATTTATAGTCAAAAGTGCGTACCTGTAGAAAAAACTAAGTCCTGCCCCCTCTAGCATGAGCTGTACGTCTAAAAAGGCCATTACAGGAATAGAAATTTATCTGTCTACGGTTACGTTTTTAGTTCAAAGCGCTGACACTTTAATCTTGTCATTATTCTAATGCTCTGTTCAACTTGAAAGCCAAGCTTGCTATTCGTTTACCGAATTTTGATTAAAATGTATGAAAACCATAGAGCTACGCCAAGTCGAACGACTTTCAAAGCGATAAAACGCGCTCAAAGCGACAAGTCAAACACAGGGTAAGGCCAGACCAAATATTACTTTTTTACCCATCAAAGAATATCGTGCTCGGCCATGGAAAATTACATTCTGCTCGGCCATAGAACAACTTGTAAAAAAAATGTTGTTGTGTGGTGTACATAGATGGCGCTGGACTATTTTTATATTAAACTTAACGCTCATGGTAAAGGTCCGGATATAATTGTGAGATATGTTCATTCGTTTTTGTCTTATTTACGCTGCGCCAGCCTGGGCCCTGATTCTCGCGCCTTCGACATGTATGTCCGCTCGATTTGCTCGAATGAAACTGACAGTTTTCTATGAAGATGTGTCGCTTTTCATTCGAATATTTCGAACCGAAACGCAAGTCGGAAAGCGCCAGAATTAGACCCCTGGCATTACTTTCTGGCGAAGAGCAACAGGGACAAGAATATATCACTTTCGCCAAGCGCCATGGTTCGTGGGTAATTTCGTCATAGATCTAGGACCATGACTTTTTAAATTTACTAATTTACCCACGCGGCGAACGAGTGCCTTCACTCCGTAGCCACGACTCAGACTTAGCTGTTAAGGCACTCAGGGTTTATAGGGTTTTAGTATGTAGGCGCCTTGGGGTCTCCTTAGGCCTCAGTGATTCGGTTGCCCTTAAGGCTGGGGTCGTATCGCAGGCGGTTTTGCATGTATTCGTCTTAAAAAAAAAACGCTTTAAGCGCTTTTTATATTTCATTATGTTTTAAAAGTCGTTAGACTTGGCGTTGCTCTATGGTTTTCATACAATTTAAGCATAATTCAGTAAAAAAAAAGCGTTGAACGCTTTGTTTCGCTTTCAAGTCAAACACATCAAATTATTGTGGATATTGCCCAGGAAAAAAAAAATCCTATACCCAACCGGGCGTTCGACTTGGCGTTGCTCTATGGTTATTGGTTTTCATACAAAATTTGGTTAAAAAAAAGCAAGCATTGCTTTAAGTACCTCAAAGCAAAATATAAGTAGGGTAATTGTTTAGCTATTGACCACCTAAGGACTTTCAACACATCTTTATTGAATTGTATAATATATTGCACCTATTTACTTCAATCTCTCACTACTGCTAAAGGTAATCTATTTACTGCGTTACTAGATAAATTACCCTTAAGTATACCTACCTTTTATAGATATCTTATTACTGTAATAAGTCATAACAATAGAAACTTGAAAATCTAGTCTCGGGGTCACATGTCGTGGTCAGATAGCCTATGTCTATTTCAGAGTTCTAAGAAACAACTTTAGCCAAATTACATCAAAATCAGTTCAGTTATATTAAGCTTGAAGGCGAGACAAACATACAGACACACGAACAAAGTTTCTTTAACATTTATAATATTACTATAGATACGTGTTCGGTAGTATCAGCGAAACAACACAAAAAATCTGAAAGTTGATTAATATATCACAAAAAATATAGGTATAGATAGTCAATGTGTCTCTTACTGCACTGCTGAAAGTTTCCATCCTGTATATATGCAGTTTCAATAGTATTTTCACAACCACCAAATGAAAGGTCTTATCTGGTAATTTAATAAATAAAAGAAATCATTTTAAGAAAAATAACTTATAACATTTACAATTTAATCGTTATTAGACACACATAAATACATTACACACTATTAACAAAAATATGATCTCACAGAAGAAATTATCAGGAACGGATTCCAGGCTCAGCTTTATTCAGTGGAAGTTTGTGCGAGAGGAATTCCAGCAAAATCTTTGCACCACTTACTGCACTGAAATAATTGGGGCTAACCTGGTCTGCATTTTATGGAATATGAATAGGTCAAGGAGCAGAATGTTGGATGGTGAGCATCTTTAGTCTGTCGCAAGCCTTGAGATCATTCTTCTCCTTTTTCTTTCCTACACACGATGGAACCAACACCCACATCACATGATTTCCAGTTAATCTATGGAATGCTATGAAATTTGTCCTCTTCATAGAATAATCATAAAAACTAATGCTATAATAAAGTTTATAAAATTGTCCTGTATCACCAGTCTTATTTCTACTGTCACTAACCACTTGTCCAGTTTGTTCTTAAAGATAATTACGGTTGGGGATTTTAATATGTCATCTGGAAATTTTACTTGTACATATTCACAACTATCTATATATATCTATATAACAAGTAAATCTTGCATTGCTTGATTTTCTCATTAGTTTCTTACTGTGGCAATGAAGGAGGAAATTATATTGCATTAAAGTATTAAATATAAATCAGTTTCCATTTGTTATATTATTGTGCAAGTTAATTTTGTTGATGTCGTCAGAGAGCTGGTCAGCATCTGTCAAGTGAGACTGCACAGCACGCTCCAGAGATGTGAGGAACATGTCTAGGGAGAGTGGCAGATGTCCACTTTCTCGCAGGGCCAGCGCGAGCAGGGGGAGGCGGCGCAGGGAGCGACCACTTAGGCCCCCGCGAACGGCCGCCAGCGCACACCCCCGCAGTCGCAGACTGGCCGTAGCGCTCGGGGCCTCATGAACTGCCTCCAGCATGGACAGGGAAAACAGCTCCTCTCGCTCCACGCAGCCCGCCCGCATTAATTCTCCACAGCCCTGTGCCAGCACTGCATACCCTGCACCTGGACCCGGTAGCCCTACGCGCCTTCGTAAGTCTGCACGGTCCACAAAGGCAGGGTCCAGCGCGCCTGCCAGGTTGGAGGTGGCCAGCACCAGCACGTTTGGCATTGAACGTAGCCCATCCAGCTGGGTCAGCAAAGCATTGACTGCGCGCATCCCATCGGCCGGCTCAGGCCCTGGGCCGCCACGAACTGTGGCCAGGGACTCTGCCTCGTCCAGCAGCAGCACCAAAAGCAGGCGTGGGTCGGCCGCCAGCTCACGCGCGCGTGAGAAGAGGCGCGCCACCAGCCGCCCTGACTCTGAAAACCAACGGGAGAACAGCGCATGTGCGTCCACCTCAAGGAGGGCGGCGCGTCCTCCTCTCCGGGCTGCTAGCTTGTGTGCCAGTGCGCGGCACAAAGAGGTCTTGCCGGTGCCAGGCGGACCGTGCAGAAGGAGTACTCGACCGCCACCCGCCAGCAGGGGGTCAGCCCCGCGCGCTGCCAGCTCTAGCGCGGCCGATGAAAACCGCAGCGCGTCCCGGTGCACCTGGTCGTCGAAACGCAGAGTGTCCCAGAGGCCGTGGAGGTCACGCGCCGGGAGAGGTCGCAGGGCAGCGGCGGCGGGCTCACCCTCTCCGTCACAGAAAGCATCGCTCTCGGGACCGCCGTCGTGCAGGCGGAACACGTGCACGGCATGTTCTCGCTCAGGACGGTGTCCGGCGTCACAGAAGCGGAGGTCCTCCACGTGCTCCGCCAGGTCGCGGCGGCGCCTGGACAGTTCGAGCTCGGTAATTACGTTCCCGGCGACGGCCGCTGATGGATCGCTAAGCAGAAACGACCTCACTAACTCTATGACGTGCTCTTTTTCGGCGCAGCTCTGTTTCTTTTGTACCACTTCAATGTCGAGAAATGGCAAATCCATTTCGAAAATGACGCCACGAACTTGCTGAAAACTGGAATAGAAGAACCGAGCGGAATTGGAGGATTAATAATATTTATATCCAGATATAGATCTAAATACCAAAGAAATCAAAATAAATACGCAAGTCGCAAACTAAACGAGATTACGCGAGTAGGTACAACTGTCAATATTTGAATATTTTACTTTTTTTGCCATTATACATTGTAGTTTGCTTAACGTCTATTAGAGTTTGGTAAAATCAATGAGGGTGTATTAACATCATTGGGTAAAATTACTTTATGTCTCGTCTCGTAGGTTCAATATAACTGCTAATATGATAAATGCTAAAGTTTGTGAGGATGGATTGATAAACAGGTAGATTTGTAGTTGTTGTGGTAGATGTCACCAAGTGACCACGACATGTGACCCCACCGCCATATGTCTGTTTGATTTGCCTTTAGTATCTTGACCGATTTTAAAATCAGAAATGTTCCTTGGAACCCAACATAAACTATATGACGTCATCATCCGAGCATGACATTATTGACGCGTCTAAAAAGTACTATTATATAAAGGACCCGACCATCTGGCGGAATCTGTTTTGGAATAACTGGAACTATTTGAGTCAATTTTTTTTTGTACAATATCATTATTTTACGAAATTATTCTGAGCTATCTTTGGTGAAAATAGATTTCTAAGCTTAAATAGTCTCGGAAGGGAATCTTAACAATATAGCTATAATCCATGGTTGAGGTAAGTACCTATACTGCATGTTCAGTTTTGATGATCTGAAGATGATCAACTTAGGAGTATACAAACGTACACCAAAGAGTACGATAATACAAAGGAAAACATTTAAGTGATAATATACTGTTACACACGTTTGCCACATCTACCAAATATGAGCTCATGATGACCTGCAGCTACTACATATGGACGAACGGCTAGTTATAAGTAAATAAAAATCAGTATGTATATAAAAGCCAATATTTTATTTTATTATCATATTTTTACTTTCTAAGCTAACAAATTTAAGAAATATGAACAAATCTTTCCTCGTTCCGAGTTGCGCTCAGAGCGCTTAGAACGAATATGACACTGACCGTCGTTCCGAATCAAATATCGCGATTTGGATGCTCAGAGCGTGATATCAATTCGGAACGGTCGAAATCACATTTTCATTCATAAAATGTTAGTTTTTTTTAAATGTATGGAAGATAAATTGCGGATTCCATATCTTTGAGTATGAATACTAACAAATATACATCTCTAGGTTTATTCATCTTTAAATGTGTAAAGTTTAATATTATTAACTTATCTGATGATCTTTTAAAATAAATTGCCGTGTTACAGACATTTTTTTTTCCACTTCCTACTTTAATATTAATTATAGATTTGTTTTAGAAGTAACATACAAACAGTATAAACGAATTACAATATTAAATAATTTAAAAGAAAACCTAATATTAAATAAACTTGAAAATGGCGCTCTACATAATGACAAAAAACTGACAGCCCTCAGAGCGATCTACCTCGATATCGTGAGCAGTCTAAGCGCGAGAAATGATGTCGTTTGTGACGTCACACAGCTTTGGCAAAACAGTTTAAGCGCGTATCGGAACACCTTTAAGCGTGCTTAGGTTACTATTATCGCGTATCGGAACGATGGTTAGCGGCTGAACTGTCAAACGTCAATGTTGTCATGAGTGTATATGTATGTATCATATGTACATATTTAGTCATTTAGTAGTCTTATTTTTTATTCTCGTATACTTATATATAGATATATAAGTATATGTATTATAAAATACTCCTTTGATCCTAATCAAATTTTTTAAATCCCTTTTTTCATTTACCCGTCTTTCCCTAACTTTGACACTGGCAAATTGTTACTAATGCCATAAAAAAAAAAAAACATAAAAAAAAGTGAGGCAAACGCAACATGAAATATTTATGCCCTAGTATATTCTAATATTCGCCGCGACGAAGCGAATATGCGTTCTTGGTCATTCCGCCTAGCTTTTGACATTTCTGACAGACGCAATCGTTCTTAGACGACACGTTTTCGAGCGATTGTGCACTCCACCTCACCCCGCAGGTCACCACGTATAGTCCGGCGTCTTTGGCACGAAGCTTCCGTGTAACAGTAGCACACGGCGGATCTACAGCTGGTAATAATGGTAGTTCACTGGATCGCTGGCATTGGCATCACAGACTAGCCTTGTAAAGTGTAACCAAATGTTTTTAAAAATAACTATAAGCTTTATATCTTTATGTGTACAATACTGTACATACTGTTCGTGAATGGTCAGTTAGCGTGGTTTCCACTCAAGTCGCTAATTCGACGTGTACCACAGACCCATCTACAACGACTGATTACTGAATAATGTATATTTTTAGTTCATAAACGTTTATTTAAATTTATTTAAATTCTTTTTTTTAGAAATTTATTGTTAAGCAAATCTCAAATTGCTCTTCGTTTATTTTTTATATACTACTACATGTGAACTTACACTTTATGGTAAATGGCGCGCAAGGTCCATAAACGTTTGCAACTGGAATCAGACACTCATGACTGACATCCGTCTTCAACATTATGCTGGTTTGACTGGGCATGACGGCAACTCAACTCTGATCCCGAAATGTGTGGATACACTTTACTGGGTTTGACATCACGAACGGTGGATACTTCCCTGCCCCGGCAGACTGGGCAATTCACCACCATCAGTCCGTCTACCACCTATTTGCCTCCATTATTCTGCCTCCAACTCAAGCCAGGGTCTAGAGGAAGAAGAATTGATGAACGCGTTCTAAGTAATACTATTAAAACTTTGGTTTTTTAATTGTAATGCCTATTTTGTCAAGCTAGGTAAACACGCCGGGGTGTGCAAATCAGCATACATTTCTTACCAAAAAAAAATATTTGTATCTTTGTAATCTTCGTGAAAAAAATATCTACACTAAAGTAAAATAGAAGGGTAAAAAATACTCTTAAATATAGATATATTTTTTCTTTATTCACACCAAAAATATCGAGCAGGGCGCGCGGGCATTACTTGTCAAAGCGTAGCAGACCTTGTGTTTGACTTAAAGCTCTTTTTTCACTATTTTCGCTTCCTTCGACATGCGTTGCTCTATGGTTTTTCATACAATTTGAGCAAAATTCGGTAAAAGAAAATCGTTAAACGATTTGCTTTACTTTCAAGTCAAACACAGCAAAGATGTTTGTTCTAACCTTTTATTTGACTTGTCGCTTTAAATGATTTTTTCACTTTATTTCGCTTTGAAAGTCGTTGGACTTGGCGTTGCTCTATGGTTTTCATACAATTTAAGCAAACATCAGCCACGTTTTGCTTTGCTTTCAAGTCAAATTATTGTGGATTTTGCCCGGGAAAACAGAAGATTATTCCCATCCCAATCCCAGACCCATTGCACATTCGGGCCTGTATGACTTCACTTCCTGTCTGTCCCTTGTACATTATGTTCACGTGAAGTTGATAGAACATAATGCTGGTTAATAAATACCCAGTCCAAACATAAGTCAAAACTGAGCCGCTAAAATGGCTGACCTTGTGGGTGCTCGTTAAAAAAATGAAATTTCACAAAACATGCCACTGAATTACACCGAGAAAACCTTTGCACCTTTTTCGATTCGAACATGTTTTGTAATTTAATTTTTTCAGAGAGATTTCTTTCTGTATGATATACTCTCTTTCTGATCTCTTACTAATATGATAATACTATTTGACTACTAATGTTATGTATTAATATAAGCTTCGTCCGCGTGGAATGGTGCCAAGAACGCTGGCTGCATTTCTCCGCTAAATTGCAAAGTCTAAAAACGTTCTTCTTCTGTAAGAGAAGACGAACAGTACGCAGATGGAATAATTGCCCACTCTATGTTATATTTTCATCTCTTTGATAGGAGTGGTTTTTTTTGTGACCTAATTATAAGTTTACGAACTAAAACCTTCCTATACCTACTACTATTTTGATAACCGAATAGTTAATAAACACAATAACTAATTATTTCTGGCAGTTACTCGTAGATAACCAACTTTCCTCGTACATAATCAATATTGAACAATGACTCATAGATTTCTTGTGTATTTTTAAATAAAACAGGCGGGATATTCAAATCGCGTTCCGAGAACATTGGTACAATGGCGAACGAGCGGAACGCGAAAATATGCGCGGCACAATAAAAGTACATTGTAAGTTTAGGTAAGAACTTGTTTTTTATACATGTGACGCCGCACCCATCTAGCTAGTGAAACGCGAGGTCCGAGAATATAAGCTATACTGACATATTATAGTCGATGCGCTTGCCAAATTCCTATTATTATAATAAAATTAAAATATCTATTATTTTTGCACTAAATCTCCATTTTATTCTTTATAGCCATGTTCGACTTGGCGCTTTATTGTACTTAATTTCGCTTTAAAAGGCGTTCGAGACGATATTCAGTAAAAAAAAGCGTTTATAACTGTTAGTATGTGACGATCAAGTCATTTTTGTGATATTCGAAACCATAGAGTACAATTTAAGTTATAATATATATGATGTACTTGTATGTATGGTTTATGTGTTTAGGTATAATGTGTACATAGTATATTAAAATTTGTTAAGTAACTTTAATTAACTCTTATCATTGAAGTTTCTTATTTTTTTCATCCTGCCTATCACCTTACTCGATCCCCAAGGTTAGCTGGTAAAGAATGCCTACTGGCATTATAGCTCGCCTCTGTACTATTTTTAAGTGCATTGAAAATTTTAAATAAATAAATAGAGTAACGCCAAGTCGAACGACTTTTAAAGCGAAATAAGGTAAAAATGGCATGTGCTGTGTACTATTATTTATAAAAATACAAGTTTTATATTTTTATCTTATGATATGTTTGACTTGAAGGCAAATAAAGCAAAGCTTAGAGAGAAAATCATAGAGACACGTCAAGTCGAACAACTTTCAAAGCGAAAAAAAGCGCTTATTTTTTATTTTTCAACCTATGTATGTTTATCTTTATAATCACATAATAGGTAGTCAGGATTAAACTATTAGGTATAATTTACAGTTTTCGCGCGATCGCCCGCCAGGTAGGTAGGTATTATACGCTCGACGCAGCACGATGAATCGCTTTAAAGTTCGCTATACCTACATTGATTATTTTTGATAATCTCAAGAAATAATCAGTTATTTTATTCTTTTCGGTTATTTAACCATAGTTATAAGTTATTATGGTCTAGCGGTTAAGTCCATGGATTTAGACTCGGAGGTACCGGGTTCGATTTCTGGTCGGGACACAAAAATATTTATTAATGTAAATAAACACATTTAATTAATATTTAATTTATTTGTGATATTTCTCGAGTTTGGTCGCTTGAGACATCGACGAGCTTGCCACTTGTCATGATTGGCCTATAGTAAAGTTGGCCAAATGTGAATCCGCTTATTTATAAGCGTGGTTTACTTTATAAGTTATTAGGTAATTTTTTTTACATTTATTTTCTTTTCTTTATATAAAGTCTGAAAGTAGGAGTTGGACTGCCTGTAACATAGCACGGGTCCTAACCGGCCTTGTACGGGAGCCACAGATTATATAGTAAGATGTACTACCGGAGCCTCGGTATAATTGTGTAAAAAAAAACTATTTTAAAAGAAATAAATACATTTTTGAGTTTTTTTATTTAGACCAAGCTACTCGTACCTTTAAACCCCCACGACATTAAGGCCCGTTTAAATAAATACATCTCAAGATCGATATCAAACTTGAGTTGAAAGTTGTTATTACCAAATGTTAAGCAAGCAAGACAACAGACGAATCGTGTGATTCTTGTGTAGCGTCTGCAAGGAACACAATACGCGTATGCGTCCGGTTGCAGTGAACGTTGGATGGATCATCTTGCTATTCCTCTCCACTCCTCGATAAGATATTCAAATTCCTTCACAGTTACCGCAGATAATCTATGGAACACTCTCCCTCTCTCTCTCTTCGAACTCTAACGGCTGCGCTTTCTTTCAAAAATTATCTTTACTCCCATTTTCTATCCATTCAGAATAACTAAAGTTATGTATATCTGTGTTAAACTGTTCTTTCACTCTTTTCTCTATTTTTAACCTTATAGTGTGTATTTATTTAATTCTGTATTTATGTAATTATATGTATTGTATTATAGATATACTTGTATATATTATAATATGTATGATATGTAGTATTGGTATAAATTATTGTTTTTGTTAGTAAATACTTGGCACTCTGCCTGTAATCCGTTAAAACTCCCAAAGGTTAGCTGGTGGAAAATGCCTTACGGCATAAAGCTCGCCTGTGCACATTAATTTTAAGTTAATTTAGTTTTAGTGCAATAAAGATTTATTTATTTATTTTATCATGTATTTTATACAAAGCGGAGCAAAGTATCCGTGCTTACCATTGGAATATCACCTTTATTTATCCGATCTTGAGATCGATTTATTAATAAGTGCTTTATTGATAGATATTGTAATTTTGAGGTAAGCTCGGCTATGTTCGCCTAAATCTAACAATAAAACCAAAGGGATCCAAAGGAATCCACATTACAAACTTTAAATAGATTCCAAATTTAAAAAAAAGAATGCGTCGTTTTTTTTTAAAACATGTCACACCAAGACCAACCAAGGAGTAGTAGCTACATTATTATCAGTATTCATGCCTCGTACATCCCCTCCTACAAACAATAGATAGGTAGCTCGCGTATTTGGTCGCAGGAAATGACTCCATGGGTACGCGGTTTGATTCCAAATTGCTACAGCGACCATATTTTAAACTATAAAGTAGCCATGCACGGCGTTATATCTTCGTATCTATGCAAGGAACATTTCTGAAGAGGATATCCGCTTTCGAATTAATATTACGTTTGAAAAAGGAATGTTTTATGTTTTGTGATAATAATGGAAAGTTGATGGCTATTGGTTAACGGCGGCGTTCATAGACAACCCAGACGGAAAGCTACAAATCGTTAATAAATTGTAATTAGAAATTGACATATGGCGTGACAGTAGAATTCTCCAAAGTGGAGGTCTTGGACTCTGTGTTTTGGGGGCTGTATGTATAGGCCCATCATGAGTGGCAAGCTCGTCGATGTCTTTAGCTTACCAACCGCGAGAAATAACACAAATACGAGTTAGGACCGACGACGTCAGTTTATTGATGACAGTAAGACAAAGGATCGTTTAGAAACAATTAATATTTTGAATTGATTAGTCGTTCTTCCGCACAATAAATGTATGGGAAAAGTTTTTTGCGATTTCAGACATTTCTGGTACTCAAACCTCTGTCGGTCCAGTAAAGACTTTGATCCTTGTAAGAAACAGGATCGATTGTGTTTGTAGAAGTTATTGTGTAAATTGTCCATTTTCTTGCTGACCTAATTTTTACCATGATCTGTGAATTCAGTAAAGAACATTTCAAAAAAGTTATGGTTGGTCTCCTAGGAACCTTTTCTTGTAACTATAACCGTTAAGGTACCTGCCCTGACCCGTCTCAAGAATTCAACCTATGTAATAATATATTATTGTGTCCCGGGACAGGAATCTTACCCGGTACTTCCGCATATTAGACGCGATTATTGAATTAACCGCTAGACCACGGAGGCAGTTAGTAATAAAATTAAAATCAAAATATTTATTTCCATAGGTTATCTTGTAACAACTTGAATATTGTAAACACTAAAATAATATCAAACAAAAACAAAAAAAATATATAAACAAACATAAGTTAGGTAATCATGGTTGGACCGTAACAGGTAAACAATCCAGATTTATGTGTGTTATAATAGCATTATTGTCGTAAGCAAGGTAATTGTAACTTAATAACTACTTAATATAAGATCGTGGCTGTAAATAGGCCGTGTCAACTAAATATAAATTCGTGGCTGTAAAAAGGCCGTGTCAACTTATAAACATAAAATCATAATAATAACTATAAAAAAGAAAATAGTTATTTAATTAGAATAGAAACAGAAATTAGAACATTAATTAAGATTTTAAGCCAAGTACACACATCAAAAAAGTCTAGGGATCAAGCATGTTTATGCGGATTTCTTGTGATTGAGATGTGGCTTTGTAATAAATTTATGATTTTATAAATTTATATGGATCCTTTTTGGTGCATTTCATAATTTAAAACAGGAACTGTCAATCAAATTCGAGTAAAAGATGAAAATCAGCTGTCAATATTTTCCCTATAAAAACATAAGACGCATTGAAGACATTATTAGTGCTACTGTTTCCCTACTACTGATTAAAACCAACGTTATTATGGAGCGGCGACGTCATTTAAGCAGGGAAGAAATGATCAGAGCCGTGGGAATGATAGAAGCTGGTTCCCGGCAACGTACTGTGGCTTTAGCTCTGAATACAAGTCAGAGTGTTATCAGTCGACTTTGGACACGTTACCGAACCACTGGTACCGTGGCTGAGCGCCATGGAGGACGGTATCGCTGCACCACACGGAGACAAGACCGATACATTCAAATCACAGCTCGAAGAACTCCAACAATAACCGCCATGATGTTAGCCATGAGCCTTCATCGCTCTTCAGGGAACTTAATTAGCGACCAAACAGTCAGAAACCGCTTGCATGAAGTGAACCTTCATTCCCGAAGACCGCTACGGGTACCACCTATAGCAATGCACAATCGTAGGACTCGATATCAATGGGCTCTTGAACACAGAAATTGGACAGAAGAACAATGGCGTTTCGTGTGCTTTTCTGATGAGTCTCGTTTTGGTATGAGGCCGGATACAAGACGTATACGACACTGGAGAACCCCTGGACGCCAACAGCGATTAAAATCCTGCCAGGAAGTCCATCCTTATAGTGGTGGAACCATCATGGTATGGGCGGGTATTTCGATCGGCGGAAGAACTGAGTTGATTTGGATCAGAGGCAACCTCAACGCTCAAATTTATGCTGAGACGGTTGTATCAGACGTCATCGTTCCTCTACAAGTGCATATCGGTCCCTTATTTCAGTTAATGCATGATAATGCACGACCGCACACCGCAAGAGTTGTAAGACAGACTCTCGCCGCAGCTAACATCAATGTCCTGCCCTGGCCTGCTCAGTCGCCAGACTTGAACCCGATTGAGCATGCATGGGATATTCTTCAGAGAAGAGCTCTGCCGAATATGGAGGGTATCCAGTCGCAAGAAGACCTTTTTTTGTTGTTGCAACGAACATGGGCGGCCATTCCACAGCGTGATTTGGATGAACTCATTTTGAGTATGCCAAACCGATGTTCTTGTGTTGTTAGTGTTCGCGGTAGAAACACGGATTATTAATTGTTTAAGTTACCCAATAAAATAAAATAAAAAACTGTTATTTCAGTCTTTTTTTCGAACTTTAATGTTAGTGGTTCAAATGTCAAAAATCCCTTTTTTTTAAAGCAATTTTTTTACTAATGCAAAGGGGACTTGGTTTATCGTTACTGTAGACAAACGAAAACATTTTATTTGATCAATCCTTAAAGAAAATTTTAATGAATATCAATCAGGAGAAAAGTTATTGCAAAAATATATGTTGATCCCTAGACACTTTTGATGTGTGTACTTCTATGCAATAGTATCTTTCATTGCATCTTTAAGCTCATAATAACTTTTTTTTGTTAATTTTGTTAAAGTTTTAAATCTATTCTATCTGATTATCTATATATCTATATATTCTAATTAAATAACTATTTTCTTCTTTATAGTTATTATTATGATTTTAATAATAACAAAGTTATAAATAATAACAATGCATATGGCATAATCCATTCACTCCAAGTCCTCTGGCCGCCAACCTAAGGACCCCCTGACGTTCCCACCGTTCCAGTCGCCGATCCAGCCGCCGCTGTCTTCGTCCCCCGTTTCCTCCTCGATGGCTCCACCGCAGAACCCTACCCCTCAGGTTGGGTTTGCTGCCGTTAAATAGACTCTGCTATGCATGTTGCACGTTAGTTTTAAAGTGCCTTGACTCAGACTGTAAAGGCACTCAGAGCCAACAGTGAAAGAGAGACGGTTTATATGGTTTCAGTCTGTAAGCGCATTGTGGTCTCCTTATGAGGCCCCACTGTGATTCGGGCATGCGACCACCGCGGGCAGGTCCCTTTAGGTCATATCGTTAGATGATTGTTCGATGTCCGTCTTAAAAAAAAATGAATGTTTCACTAAAATTATAAAATATTTTTTTGTAAGAAAATAACAAGCAATGCCCTCTCTATGTTTTATTTCATCTGTTTGATTATTTTACTCCCAGTAGCTACATATGTTTACAAAACTGTCATTTGCAATAAAATTAAAAACCCACACATATTGTGTAGATTAAACCGGGTCATGATAACATGAGGGGGGATTCATACCACTTAGCGTATTTCCTCCCGCGGTCCGTCGCTCTATAACTAAAAAAACTTGTCAAATCCGGCCACAAAAACTTTATCTAAATCCACCTGACTAAACAAATGTGTCAAATCTTTCTTGGAGATAACAGAATTTTAAAACGAAAATAATTTTAGGTTGGGTTGTACCAATGAAATGAAATTAAAAAAAATATTTGTCAGAAGCATGGTACGTATAGATGTTAATTTTATTAACATATAATTAGTTAAGTAGGTATGTAATAATGTATAATTTTACTGACAAGGCCTATATACAGCCGCAACAACAGCTTAATTTATTTACCTAAGGTAGGTAGATATTTATATTTAATATAGGTACCTATATTTTTGGTTATTTTTTGTTATTGTGTTGATGTTCCTATGACACTACCAGTTCTGTTCCTTGTCTTCACATTGCACTCTCCAGGCAAGACAGATATTTTAACGTTAAATATATATTTGGTGTACAATGAATACGTACGTATTAGATTTAGACGTTAGGGTACCGGTTCGATTCCTGGGGATCTAAGAAGGCCACATGTGTAAGTCTTGTTTCAAGCGGTGTTAATTTTATATATCAGCATGGCAAGCTTACAATATTAGTTCTCCTTGAAAGTCAAAATTGGCATTTGACATTATTGCAAATAGCACAAACTTTCAACGAGAACGACAGGTGGTAGGCGAACTGATGGTGATAATTTGCCCAGTCTGCCGGGACGGGGAAGTATCCACCCGATAAACCCAGTAAAGTGTATCCACACGTTTCAGGATCAGGCTCGAATTGCCGTCATGCCCAGTCAAGCCGGCATAGTGTTAGGGACTGATGTAAGTCATGGGTGTCTGATTCCAGTTGATAGCATTCATGATCATCACCATCAGACAAGCTCCTTCCATTCACATCTTTAAAAAACTACTTAATACTTTCTTTTTAAACAAGCAGAACAATATATTTTAACTCCACAAATTTCTACTTCCTAAAAATATATTATCTTCATATATGTATATCTACTATAATACGTATATATTGATGACTATTTATGTAGTCTATGTATACATACTATTTATGTAGTTTATTGGTTAGAATTGCACCCCACATATTTATACTGTCTCACTCTCCCAAAGTTTAGCTGGTAGAAATAGCCGAAATGGCTTTAAGTTCGCCTTTGTACATACTTTTAAGTAAAGTGCAATAAAGTATTTAATAACAATAATAATAATGATCCTTGCGAGCCACTTACTATCAGGTGGGCGCAGGGTCACATGTCGTGCTAGTATAATAAAAAAAAAAAGAAAAAATAATTAATTATATTAGGATCCTAATATGATTCACATCTGAAATCGGGCCCAACTGAGGCCGCTGCTGCATTCGTCGTTACCACCCCGGGTGAAACTAAACATCTATAAGACGTTCGTCCGCTCGCGCCTCACCTACGCCGGCCCGGCATGGCACCACCTGGTGGCGCCATCCATAGCTGCTGCGATCCAAGCGCAACAATATATTTCATTGCGCGCGACAGTCAGAGCTCCATGGTTCGTGCGCAACACCGTCCTCCACGACGACCTGAAGATGGAGACCATCGAGCAGTTTGTGGCCAGGCTCTCGAAATCCATGTTCGATCGAGCCGACCACAGCCGCTTCGACCATCTTCGGGGAATCGCACCGCTGCACGCACGGCCACCGGAGGGCCGTCCCCTGCCCCGTGAGATCCTGGGGGCAGAAGCGTAACCAGCAGTTACTTACAATATTAGTGCCCATAGGTGCCACAGATCCTACAGTGGTCCCTTCCCCGGCGGCTCAAGCCGCCGAGGTAAAACAAGGAACCGACGGGCCGTCGCCCACCGTGAATAACGCACGCTTAATGGGGATAACCCCGGAGCGTTCCGCCCCAGGGCGAAGATGACTACTACTACTACATTTGAAATCACAATATATTACAATTACCTTTATTAATTATTAATCTGAATTCATCCATTTGACAGTCTTCATAAACAGATTCGTAAAATGGCTCACTTAATATGAAACGGTCAAGTGTCAAAAAGGAGAATCATAAAAACTTTCTCCTTAGAATTCATTTTGTTAAATATTTTCGAATATAAGTAAATAATGGCACACTTAGGTCCATACGAAAATTTTGTGGAACATGCGCGTATTGGAGAGTATTTTATATGGGCGCGAAGTCAAGCTCTTTGTGAAATGGAGCTGGCATTTGAAATGCCGGATGGCGAGTTTATTGGCCTATATAGACTAAATAAAAGTATGTGTCGCGATCTTATACAGGAGCTAATTTATTCGTGAGAGTCTGCTTGCCACTTGTCATGATGGGCGTATAGTAAAGTTGGCTAAACGTGAATACCAACGCGGACAAGTTCCAAAGTCAGCAGAACATATCGCTCAGAGTGGTCTCGTGTGTGTAAAGTGGCTTAGTGGCATTTGTTCACTTAAGTACAGAAATTTGTATGGGAACGCTCAATTAAGAAAGGATTCAGTTACCTACCCGCTTGAAGTCATTACTGTTAGGATATCTACGATAGTTATACAGTCTTACGCCCAGTTGCAGAACGGGTGATTAGCTACGAGTATTGACATGTTTAGCGTATGAGGCACGTCATTGGCAAAATAACCCTAGTGACAAGCTAACTACCAATTTATACATTTATTCGAAGTAGATACAAAATAAAATAGATTAAAAAACTAATTATAAATAAAACTAAACTAAAAACACCTATAAAATTAAAACTATTCCACAAAATAAACTAAGGGCTTACCACCTGGGAGGGTACCTAAAACGCTCGCCGCATTTCCTCGTTGAATTATAATCGAAATATTCTGTTTTAGATAGTTAGACATTTGGGATCGCCACACTCTTGAAAAATTCGTTTACCCAGCTCTTTTTGAATTTGTGGGTATCAAAAGAATATACCCCCATTGTTTCAATCCCAAATGCCACAAAGTTATAATTTTGTTTAATTAGATTTGATGTGCTTTTTAAATTAGGCTGTATGAGCAGCCGAACCGGCCTTTTTTATGTAAATGTGGCAAGTGACAAAGGTATCCCACAGGTGGCATCCCAAACAAGACATCTTCCCTCACTCCATGGTACACGAGACATACCATCCGGCCTTTTACCATCACTACGTGAAAGTCCTGATGGTTCAATGATATATTATATATTGAGCAGAGATTATTTTATTTATTCTTTCTGCAACTGGCCGTAAGTGTCAATATAATTTTCCGTATGTATACTGCGTGGTATTTAATAAGGAGCAAATATTTTTATATTATAAAATAGAATAAAAATAAAGAACTACGTATTTTTTTACTTTAATTTTACATTTATAAAATCGTAAGTTACGGTGCAGAGAAGTTTTCCTAAAAATATCGCAACTCATACTGAGCCTAATCAAGTAGGTAGCGAGAGGTCGAAGGTCACGCGATCGTTGACTTACGTAATTCTTCCTTTATTTCGTTTCTCGGCTGTGGGCGAGATCAATTAATAATAACACCCCACAGCCAGGTATTTATCACGATGGATATCACGATTTTCAGACGTGGTCTTATTTACCATGCAGTAGTGTTTTTTTTTCCGGATATTAATTTTTATTTTTTTAAAAAGGTGATTTTTTTATTTTATTAAGAGGTTTTAATGAAATGACACCTGAAACCTGAAAAAATGTTTGCACTTTTGATGTGTGTGTGTTTACGAACTGTGGTAGGTACTTTCCGAAGCAGTTACCCTTGCACCTGTGATAAACCTACCTATATGGCTACAGCATCCAAACTAATTACATTACCCACCCCCACACAATTTTAATGTTTTAGGATTGTGTCAAAATAACAATGGAATGTATAATACCTAAGAGGAAAATGTACATTCAAGTTGTTTAGCGACAACCTTTTTGAGCAAGACGGCCCTCGAGACCAGACTCCCGGCAACATTATGGAGTTATTCTAAAATTATGCTTAAATATGGTAACAGCTGTGTTGAGAGTTATGAATCACGTGTGACGCAGATTGTGTGTGAGAACCGCGCGGGCATGTGGTCGCGGGAGCCGGCGACACTTCGCACCTCGGGAAACTCGTTATGGCGCGGAAAACTACGATCGATTTGTCACTACCTTCGATAGGAGTTATTTTTCTAAAGGTGCAGCCTGCCTAAATTATGACACGTACTGGTGCCTCGTAATTAGTATTCATCTGGGCGCGTGTAGTGCTCGACGAAGTGGGGACGGGTTAATAGCCGGCGCCGCCTCCGCGCCCTGCCATATTGTTCTGCCGAGCGGGCCCGCGCGCCGCGCCCGCTATTCTGCCGCTAATTCACTTTGTCAATATTTGAACGAGTCGCCCGCACCGCTACATGGACCCCGACGGCCGCAGTTCCTCTCCGACGGCAAACTTGGTCGGTGGCTGGGAAGGCAAGATGTCGGCATAGCTGATTAGTGTTGATATACGGCTGTGTCACATCGAGCCAGCTCTAACCACCGGCACTCGACGGGTGCCGGCTGCAAACCTCCAATTACCCTCCGAGCGAGGCCGAGATCGCTCCCGAAGAAATTAATTTCTGAACGTTCCCGTAACTCCGTGCGCCGCGAGAGGGCGCATCTGACAGCTGTCCTGTCATTCGTTTCGCTGCTTTCGTTCGTGCGGTTGCTGGTGGGCGAAATCTTTCTTTATTTATATCACACACGACGATGTTCCCGTAGTGTGCGACCGGCTGTGTACGTGCGTGACGAAAACGAACCGAAATCCCGACAGAATGGCGAACGAGGAGGTGATAGGTCCGCGGAAGACCATGATAGTTTTAGTGATAGTGGTGGGTTGTTTCGCTGTGTTGTGGCCGCGGATCCTGTCGCCCATGGTGATGGGGCGTGCTCGGGATGAGCTCAAGCCGAACAAGTTGGACCGGGAGGCAGGTAAAGTCGGTATTTATAACTCAAGCTCAATGTCAATACCGCTGGTGGCGTCACGGTCTCGGGGACGCTGGCTGCACCGGTGACATGTATTCTAATTATATAAATGCGTTCTCACGTACTCCAGCCAGCTGTTGACAATTTCAGAGATGCACTAAATTAGCTACACTTGCTAGGAATGGTCTGAATGTTTATGAGGCAATATTTTAATGTGTAAAGTTATTGTGTGGAAACAAAGCTGGTGTTTATGTAAAATATGACTGCCACAAGGTTTTGTTACATTATAAAATTTATGAATTACACACAAGATAAAGTACTTGGGAAAACAAATCTATATTCTTAAATTGCTAGATTTGATTTATGATATTATATTGAGAATACAATTTACAACGAATGAATATAAGTTTCACTTTATTTTCAACAAATATTATATATATATTTTTTTAAAGCACATTTTTTAATTATACATTAGCTATTTGAAAAGTTACTTTTAAGGGTTTTCAGCAAAGCGGCTTATGACGTCTTCTATGAAAGTATTGCCCATAGCATTATCAAATTTTCTATGTACACTGAGGGCCGGCAGCCGAGCGTGGCATGTTATCTTGCTGCTAGCAAGTAAGTGGAATGGGCGAGTCGCACAATATTTTAAAGTTATATTGCAATTCAAAAAAGTTATTTTTCTTAACTTTTATCAACAAAAGTGGATAGTAGAATCTTATACAAATTCCAGACAGGGGCAGCTGCCCCCCCTGACCTCCCCTGGGTACGCCCATGAGAGTGCCACAAAGAAACAAACATACATAGGCTGATAAACATATAACCCTTCTTTGCATCACACAGTTAGGTAAAAATATAATCCATGCAGTTTGGATAACATCATAAAAATCTCAAAATGTGTTAGTTGCTGCTGTTTTTATTAAAGTCCATTTTTTATTAGTTGTGTGAGGAACAATCTTATAATTAATCATATCAGTTTAAATATGTTATGAAATATGTATTCTACAGCTAAGTTGATTCAAGGTTGTATAAATATTTGTGTATTTGTCATAGTTTTGTGGGTGGTTAGCACTTGCAAATCAGGGTTAAGCAATACATGAGTATTGCTTGCATGGGTTGGATTTTGTATGTTAGAAACTTAGAAATAATAGAAATTATACAAATAGGTTTCACAGTCTGCCATTCACAAGCTATAATATAATATTCTACCTGAGATTGTTTTTCACTTTTTCATGCTTTCTCAATCAGAAGAATAAACTTAATAGTCTAAAATACATACAGAACGTCCTTCACGAATCTGTTATCTAAATAACCCAATATCTTTTTGTCACATATTGTGCAAAATTACTGTTTTAGCTATAACTTATTATGTGACCATATTTTTTTTTTATTTTTTTTCTCCTTTGATTACTGAATTCATGGCAATCTGTACAGGTACAATGGGCCACTCTTTTGTTTAATATGTATATCTGTATTGATGTCAGTATTAGAGGGGAACCCATTGGTTGCTTCCTCAATCTCTGCTAAACCTGAAGCCAAGGCCAGGGACACTCTTTCGCTTGAGCCTGCGGTGTGTGATGCTGCCGGATCGTCTCAGGTCTGAGGTGACCATAAATGGATTTTGATTATTATGATTATATTATATTATTATGATTATATGAAATAACCCTGCTTGAAAACGATATTTTAAAATAAATAAGTAATTATATATTTATTGTGTTCTTAACCAGAAATCAAACCTGATATCTCTTTCTAAAACTACAGTCTAATCGCTATAATATTTTCACATTTTTTTACAAATGTAAAAGTGACGAAACTTATTTGTTTCCCGGTTTAAAATAAAAAATAGGTTTAATAATTACAGTATAAGATACATAGAACAGCTACCTTCATCTGTTACTTTTTGCTTCTTGTTTACCTTGATCTGTTTTCCGAATAAAATTCACTTTTTATAATATAAAATATAGATGATAGTGTCGCTTATAAGGGTCAAATTTTGGAAAGTAATATCAAATTTAAACAAACTGCAGGAATGGAACCTTATTGTCAAAATCTTTGGGTCTGATTCCCGGCCGTTCATCATCATCACAGCTCCTAGAACATAGAACCTCCACTGTTGGAGATGGGCTCTCCATGGTTATTTCTCTTCTATTTTGAATAATCCTGCCTTTTACTGACTGTACCTTTCAATTCAATTATAACTTCATGTTTATGTCATAAATTCTTTATGGTTGTTCCGAGGTGTCAGATTCATAGTAGCGTCAGATTCTATCGTGCTATTCTAGTCTGAAAAATGTTTGTAAATATGTTACTGTACATTAAGCCTGGACGCATATTATCTGAAATATTTGATGTAGAAATTTCAATACTTAACGCTTAATATCAGAATTTTGCTATAATTGCATAATAACAGATCGGGGAAAATCTACGTATCTTGTACTATAACGTGTGTGTCGATATTTTTATTTCAATAAACATTTCCCATAGGATGCTGCGAGGTCCTTTTCGAATCGGAAGTGGCTTATTTGGAGATAGTGAACGAGGTGTGCAATTCAGCAATTGGTACCAGCGGAAATCTATCCCCCCTATCAGCAGCCGAATGCCGAAAATCTGTTAACGCAACCTGTGGCGTCGACATTGCAGCATTTCTTAAACGATCGGAAAACGTTGGGAAAACGACAAAAATGCTGCTAGATATTATGAAAAGTACCAACAGCTCTTGTCTGAGAGAAAATTTTGGAGTACCCATCTGGTCTGTCAGCGCCCATGTTCCAGTCAACTTCTGGAAGATTAAGGAAGATAGTTAGTGTAAAAGTACTTATTGGCATGGATTGTCTAACTAATGTATTAACCTAACTAGTTTTACAACCTGACTAAAATCTACTAACTCTAGTTTAAAGCAAATTTTAGGCTGGTTGCAGGAAGGCTGATTATCTTTTTACATGTTTAATGTATACCATAAGAGGCAAGTCAGTTTTGGTCTTGCAAACCGCCCAATATGATAGCAAGACTAAAGACTAACCCTAGTCTTCATATTGTTGTTAGGCATGAGCCTTGCAAAATAAATATCCTAATTTCGCAAAAATATATATAGTTTTTGTTATTACGTTTTTTTCAATTGTAACTGCAACTGTCTTTTTTAGCGTTTAGAGAGAAACAAATGATCCCTTAAGAAGATTGTGGGTCAGTGTGAGTGTCAGTCTGTACTCATGAAATATTTACAAAACTACCTGATGGTAAGTGGCGCGCAAGATCCATGAATGTTAGCAACTGGAATCAGGCACTCATGACTGACATCACTCCCTAACACTATGCCGGCTTGACTGGGCATGACGGCAATTCAAGCCTGATCCCGAAACGTGTGGATACACTTTACTCGGTTTATCGGTACGAACGGTGGACCCCGACCCGGCAGACTGGGCAAATTACCACCATCAATCCGCATACCTCCTTATAAAACCTATTGTTCCGATGTGAAACTAAACGTTTTTTTTTTTTTTGGCCTAAGAGTTGTTAAAGCGGCTGACGAAAAGGTCTCGGGACAGAAAGGATGGCAATCATTGCCAGTCTCCTTAGGACGTCTCTAAAGGACATTTCTTTTTAATTATTTTTAATTAGCTTACTTTAAAAATAAAAAAAGTATTTATTGGACTAAAAAATTAAAATAAATATAAACTAAACGTAATAAAAAATAAACTATAAGTAAAAAATGTCCTCTAGAGACGACCCTTCAGTGATAGTCCCAAGAAGACTGACAACATTCCCCTCTGTATAGCTAAGCTAATACGTTGGCAGAAATAATTGCCAGCTTTCCTGTCTCCAGACTTTTCTGTTAGCCGTTTGGACAACTCCTTGGTCAGATGCTTGGCTGAGTGTTCCCATGGGCCCATCGTCTCAACCCCAAACGACGCAAATTCGTAACCTGCACTGAGGTTATATTTGCGCAGCTTGAGGTTCTCAGCAGAAACCGCCGCACTTCCCGCGCTTGACGAGGTCGCCTGGATGTGTGATGGGGCTAATGAGTTTACACATGTCGCATCGCACACCAGGGACCTGCCAAGTTTCCACGGCCCAACGGTCATGCCGTCGGGACTCTTGCCATAGCTCCTCGCAATCCCAAAAGGTTCTAGAATCGCGGGTACTCCAGAAGTGACAGCGTTAGTTTTATATTTAATTTTTATTATTTAAGTTGTGTTTAATTTATACCTAAATAGGTATAAATTAAACACAATAGTTTATATTTAAAATAACTAGACTGTTCAATAAACGTTAACTATGCAGTAATTTGCCGACAATGTAATATTAAAATGCACTTGTTTCAATATTGTGCTAAGTGCTCGGTTGGGTTAATTTAATTTTAGTGTTTATTTTTCGAAAACAAACTTTACATAATTTCCTTTAGGTCTAGTGTTGTTACGTTCAACTATCGATTCACGCCAGTTATTCAATCGATTTCTCTGCTAGACTCGCTATAAAAAGATAATACAATCACTATATATTACAAGTATAAAAGAAAGTCGTCCGCCGCGCCTGTCTATATGTCTGTTCGCGATGAACTCAAAAACTACTGCACCGATTTTCATGCTGTTTTCACCAATGGATAGAGTGTTTCTCAAGAAAGGTTTTAGTATATAATTTGATAAGTTTTTGTATCTTATATTAACGATATTTGTTAGATGTGTCAAAAAAAATAAGCCTCCCAGACGGCTTTGAACGAAAACGCTGCCTAAACCCTTTGAGATATAACAATGTATTGTGGAATTGTGTATCTTATATAGGTCTACAGAAAAGTCCGCGATGGCATATGTCTATCTCTTAAGGATAACTTACCATATCCATTTTAATACTTAAAAAATGGGCAATTGTAAAGCGGTAATTGGAAAGCTCTTTACACAAATACGGTATTAATCCTTATCTTTTTAAATACATTAGTTGGCTTCAGCTTTTAATGAAGATTTATTTATTCCTATTACGACATGCAAATTAAATGAATATAAGATATTAGAAAATATTGCAAAAATAATGCTGAATTAATTTCAAAATAAATGAATCACTAAATTCAAATCTTAAATACAGAAGCCTATTTTTTTTTTACTTTTATTGGTTTATAAAGTCGTAATGGTTTATTCGAAGTTAATTATAGTACATTTAATATAAATTAAAAGCTACCTAAATAATAAAATTTAAAATAAACTAAACTATAAATAAAAAATGTCCTCTAGAGACGTCCCATCCGAGATGGTCCCAAGGAGACTGACAACATTTCCCCTCTGTATAGCGAAGCTAATACGTTGGCAGAAATAATTGCCAGCCTTTCTGTCTCTAGACCTTTCTGTCAGCCGCTTTGACAACTCCTTGGCCAAGCGCCTCGCTGACGGTCCCCATGGGCCCATCGTCTCGACCCCAAACGGCGCAAATTCGTAACCTATACCAAGGTTGGCGTATTTGCGCAATTTGAGGTTCTCCGCAGAAAACGCCGCACTAAATTTAAAATAAATTTGAATTCGGAATTCCTAGCCAAACGCCAGATATTTAAGATCAAAGTGGCCAGTTCTACAAAACGTCAATTTCATATGTAAGAACGTTTGAAATGATAGTGTGGGCAGCGTGCATGAGGGCCATACTCGGAAAAAGGCATTAAAGCTAGAAATATCGATGCGTGTGCGCATCACTAGGCTTACAAAACCATTTACCGACAACTTTCATATTTACTTACAAATTGCCTAAAACATCTTTGTTAGAATTGCGGTCACAAGCGACCATGTACGGCGTGTCAACATCTGCAGCTTCCAGATGTGCTAAACTGTAAAAATGCGTTATGTTATGTTTTCTTAGAGGTTAGGTTTACTTACATTTTTTCTGACAACTAGATAGGTACTTATTTGCTCAACAAAAGTTAGCATAATATTCTTTGGGAAAATTTATACAGTCTGTCTTGTAAGGAATGGATAAACAGTAAAGCATTTTATTTTTTAATACTATCACATTGCGCCCACATGATGGTAAGTGGCGCGCAAGGTTAGCAACTGGAATCAGACACTCAAGACTGGCATCAGTCCCTAACACCATGCCGGCTTGACTGGGCATGACGGCAATGCGAGCCTGATCCCGAAACGTGTGGATAAACTTTACTGGGTTTATCGGCACGAACGGTGGATACTTCCCCGCCCCGACAGACTAGGTAATTTACCTACATGGGACCCCCTACCACCTATTTATTGTTCTCGTTGACAGTATGTGCCATTTGCAATGATGTCAAATGCCAATTTTTACTTTCAAGGAGAACTAATATTGTAAGCTTGCCATGGTGATATTTATATAAAAAATAACACCGCTCGAAACAAGACTTATTTTACAATAAATTATAATCATAATAATAAAGCTACTGCCTCCGTGGTCTCGGGGTTAAGTCCGTGGATTTAGACTCGGAGGTACCGGGTTCAAATCTTGGTTAATCAATTATTTGTGATATTTATCGAATTTGGTAGAGACATCGACGAGCTTGCCACTTGTCATGATAGGCCTATAGTAAAGTTGACTAAATGTGAATCAGTTTATTTATAAGCGTGGTTTCTGATTGATAGTGGTCGTGATTATAATGATGTTTTTATTTTACTAACAGTTTGTAATCGCATTTTTTTGTTAATATTAACCGCCTATGACGTAATGTGAGATTGGTCATGTGACGAACTGATAAGCTTTATCTAACTATGGGATATTTTAAGGCCCGTTCGGTTACCACATCTTTTACGAGTTATATGGCCAAAATACTAAAGGACTCGTTGTTGAAGAGTTTAAGCTTCTTAAGTATTGAAACATTGAATCCATTAAATTTAATTAGATAATAATAATTTGTTTTTTATCTGTCCCTAAGGTTGGCTGTCAGAGAATGTCTAGCGGCATTAAGTCCGCCCCTTGTACATAGTGCAATAAAGTTTTAAATTAATATATAATATTTTTTGTTTTATTTTATTTTTTGTAATAACTTAGTTTTTAATTATTAAGTTTATATATAGTTTGTACATATTAGTTACATACATTTTTTTTACATAAAATAAAAATGCATATCACAACTATTATTTTTTATTATAAAGAAGCCGAGATATATAATGAACACGCTTTAATGAAAGTAAGTATTAGATATTAATTGGCGAAGGCAGTAATATTTATTTATTTAACACTTCAATGTACAAAAAAGGCGGCCTTTAATGCCGCGAGACATTCTATCATAGCCAACCATTTTGGGACAACTTAAAACACTTAACTGAAAAGTTAAGTAATATTTTATAACTACTATATATCGCCAAAACTTTTACTAACGCGTTGGAAGGTTTACAATGCTGGACTGGAGAACCTACGGCATAAAATTCATTGGAGAATACATCTCGCACCTCTGATTCGCGGACGACATAGTCATAATGGCTAGCTCGGTGGTGGATCTTAGCAGAATACTGTACTGATTAAATATGGTACACACCCAGCGGGTTGATCTCGAGTAAATGTGCATGTCGTACCGAGACCAATCTGCGTGACAAACTCCACTCTCGAAGCTGTGCAAAAGTACGTCTACCTTGGACAGACATCCAATTAAGGGTCGCTAACTTCAGCAAAGAAGCCGAGCATATGACCGCCTCCGTGGTCTAGTGGTAACAAACGTTGCCGTGAAATCGGGAGGTCGTGGGTTCGATTCCCACCGGGGGCAAGTTGTACATTGTATAATTTGTCTCGGTCTGGGTGTTTATATGTATAATATGTATATATTTACAAAAAAAAAAGTATAATATGTAGTTTATCAACCATCTAGTTTCCGTAACACAAGCCTTGTAGCTTACCACGGAAACTAGATGGCGCTGTGTGACCTGTCTAAAAATATTTATATTTATTTTTATTTATTTATTCGGGAAGATATAACATACCACAGTGTTTTTAACCAGTGTGTTCTTCCAGTAATGTCGTATGGAGCAGAGACGTTGTCACTGACAGTGGGTCTGATCCACGAGTTCAGTGGTCGCTCAGCGAGCTGTTAAGAGAGCTATGCACGGGATTTCTCTGAAGGATAAAGTCAGAGAACCAAAGTTACCGACATAGCCTTCAAAATTAGCAAGCTGAAGTGGCAATGTGTTGGACACTTCTGTCGAAGAACTGATGTACAGTGGGAAGACCCATCTGTCCATCTGGACTTGAGGAAGGTCGCTGGTTGGGGATGAATAACTGTCGATCGTATGAAATGGTTCCCCTTGGGGGAGACCTATATCTAGCAGTGCAGACACAGGCTGATGCCAATATAATAATTACATTCAATTACTGATAGTATGTGAAAGAATATCATATTAAGTTTGTGATGCATATGAATGAACTACATTTGTGATTTTGATTCCCAGAGGTAAAACAGGAGCGCCCCCTCCGGTCAGCTCCACACCCTGCTCTTCGCGAGAGAGGCCGAGCCATACCAGCCGGCGCCCCTCCATCCCGAGGCATCGTGCACCCTCCCCATGTCAGGGTAAAGTCTCCCCTATCTGATTACTTCCAACAGGTCAGTCAGTATATCAAGAGTTCCTGCTAAGCTGATGATAACAAGCTTCTTTAACGATTAATTCATAATTAATACTGAAGCTGCTTACGCTACTAATATTAGGTGTAAGTATTGTCACGTGACATTAATTATTTAAGACTCGGAGGTACCGGGTTCGATTCCTGGTCGGGACACAAAAATATTTATTAATATATATAAATACATTTAATTAATATTAAATTTAATTGTAATATTTCCCCAGTTTGGTACGCTGAAGACATCGACGAGCTTGCCACTTGTCATGATTGGCCTATAGTAAAGTTGGCTAAATGTGAATCCGCTTCTTTATAAGCGTGGTTTCTAACCACCCCGAGCGGGAAACGGTCGTGATGATACCTATTTTAAAAAATCTGAATTAATAAATTAAATAAAAACTAAAATTTTGAAACATATATATTTTTTATTTATATTTTTGGTAAATTTACAGCAAGGGTTGGTTTCCGAGAAATATGCTATTTAGTTTTTTTTTAAATAATTTATTCATTCATTCGTTCATTACAACCCCTAGAACACAGAGTCCTAGACCTCCACTGCTGGAGATGGGACTTCCAGAACATATATGTGGAGAATTTGGCCTACACTCGCTACTCTTGCCAGACGGGTTGGCGTTTTTATAGAAAAATAATAATATGAAGTTCTATCCTTTAAAATAACATTTCAAACTAAAAAAATAATAATAAGTTATACCTACATAAAACATTTTAAAAAAATGTTTATAATATTCGATTTAAAATACTGAATCCAAACAAAAAAATATGTTTTATGTCAAAGTTCTCGTTTTTCCAAAAATCGGTTCATTAACATAGGCATAAGATTCGCACAGACATACATACATTTATTTATTATAATTACATAGGTTACACCCTATCACAGCAATTATAATCATGTTAGAATACATATTATATACATGTTATATACATATGTATATTGTATACAGACAAAGCTTTTTTTACATGTATATTAGTATGGATTTAAAGAAGAAATGATCATTTTCTACCATTCATTGTTTATTGATAGCAAAATAGTTCCTAACCTGGTTGATATAGAATAGAAAGTGCAGTGACATTGTGTTGGCATTGATTGAACTCCCACGTGCTATGGCCTAGACACACTCTCCATACTAAAATAGCTAGAGAATGGTATCATCAATACACCTCCTGTACTCATTTCAGACCGAACCACCATCCTTTGTATGATAAAACTAAAATACCCGACAACGTAAAAAAATACTTTAATTTAAAACTTATACACTAAAAATAAAATAACAGCGCAAGAGTTCCGTCGTCAAAAAGGTTAATAACCGTCTAACTACAACATTTAAATAATTTTATATTAGGTACATAGGACTCATCGTTAGGAAAAAGAGATTGCCCAAAACCAGGCCCCAACTTTTTTGCAGCGTGCCTCAACTACTTAAATACAATTCAATAATCATAACAATTAATTGTTTTTTTTTAAATTTAATTACAACATCTCTTTTACCCCAGCATTAAAATATTATTTAATTGATTAGTCAATTGGTTAAAGTTACAAAGCATTATTTATACGATTAGGTTCTTTATTATGATCAGGTACTTTATTATAGATAAAACACTGGATTTCAAAGTGTTCATAATTCTCTAATAAAAAAGAGATTTCTTCGCGCCATTTTGCGTGAACATGTCAAGTGCAAGTTTTTGTTTTGTAAATTAATTTACTGTGGATATTATTGGTCAAAAGTGGTGTTGTTTTGTTTAATAATGTGCTACAATGTGAATAATTATGGGAAATGATAAATTGGACTTTAAATATGGGGCAAGTTGCAGTTTATTTTTTTCGGTTTTCCCGCGCTGTCAACTCCCATATTTTACCCGACGTGTTTGAGCTATGGTGCCGCGAGTGACTCCAAGAAAAGCATCAAATTTTGCAGCATCTGGACTTTGATGATGACCTCATCTGTATGGGTTAGACCCTTTGCCTTCCCTATCACCACATTCATCGGGAGAAGAGTACAAAAAAAAAAACTAATAAAATCGGCGGGATCGAATCTATATAATTAACAACGTAAAAAAAGTTTTTGTCAATTGTCGTTATGCTAGGGTAAAATAAATAAAATTAATTACAGATTATGAAAACACAATATATTAACTATCAAATAAGAAAAAAATCATTACGGCACTAGAACACTTTATTGGGCCCATTTCTCTAAGAAAAATGGGCATTCTCATTTGGCGCTATCTCGGTTTTTAATGGGTCTGAGGTAGGTTAGGTAGGACCTACAATAAAAATGAAAATGATAAATATAGCTTACCAACTTTAAATCGGTATAGATCCTAAATGGTCTCTCGATATAGAGTGTGTAGTACCTAGTAACAAATTGAATATTAAGAATAAGGGACCGCAGTCTTCATGTTACCAATAAAAATATCTTACCGGAAATATTATATTCATTTATTTATTTATATAGTACACACAGCAGTACATATATTATCACATACATTTAATATAATAACTGCCTCCGTGGTCTAGCGGTTAAGTCCGTGGATTTAGACTCGGAGGTACCGGGTTCGATTTCTGGTCGGGACACAAAAATATTTATTAATGCAAATAAATACATTTAATTTATTTGTCATATTTTTCGAGTTTCGTACGCTGGAGACATCGACCAACTTGCCACTTGTCATAATTGGCCTATAGTCAAGTTGGCTAAATGTGAATCCGCTTATTTATAAGCGTGGTTTCTGACCAACCCGAAAGGGAACGGTCGTGATGATACTTTACTTTATTTTTTATCTAATATATGTACCAATTAGGTGTGACAGCATTCACCAATATATAAAGGAGAAGAAATTAGAAACTTATTAGTTTTTAGTTTAAGGCATACATGTTACCATTTAAAATGATAACATGTATGCCTTAAAAGGTTTGGAGAGTTTACAACTAAGAATATCGATTTTTAAGATCCCTTAAAGGAACTCGTTTGACGGCTGCAAGGAATGGTTAGGTGGAGGGGCCGTTGACTACTACTTGGTCTTCTCACACCCCCCGCAGGGAGAGTGGGGAATCTGTGTCAAGGTATTTGCCTTCTTAAAGAGGTTGCGTTCGCTTTCTGTAACTACGGACAGGGCGTGGGTAACCATTAAAGGTTGAAGTATACGAGGCTAGCGGCGGAGCTGCGATTACGACTCCGTGATTGGTAGCAGGTGACGAGCGTAGCATTGTCTGGCGTCCGGCGGACGGGCGTGCAGAGGGGCCAGGTTTCTCACAAGTGGGAAATCTGTCGCCTCTGCGCGCGCGAACATGCCAGCCGCCAGACGACGCACGAATTCGTCCAGTGTTTCCATCCGCATATCCCTATGGATTATATCGTTTCTCACGTATCGCGAGGCGCGTACGATGGTACGGAGCGTCAGATTTTGTTGCGCTTGTAAATGTGCTCTCAGCGTAGCTGAGGTGAGAGCGAACCAGGCGGCGCGGCATACGTGAGTCGGCTGCGGATATACTCGTAGGCCTTGAAAATTAGTAGCTTCGAGGGGTTGAGGAAACGTTTTATGGAACGGGTGTTAGCGAAGTGAAATGTTATTTTTAATCATTTAAAAATGTTTTTTTATAGTGGCAAATACCCTATTGAATTCCTATCAGTTCCAAGAATTGTCCATCCAATTCGTTCCACATTGACAAAGTGTAAATTGACGAAAGAAGTAAAAATTCATTTTACATGTCAGCGAGTGTGAAACAATGCGGGCTTAGAACCGGTTTAGTGCAAGGCTAACACCAACTCGAGATACCCACCTTTGTTACACAGTCATAGAGTACATTTAGAATCACATGTGTAACGAGATGTGTGGACACAAACACAAGTTTCCAAATTTAAAACGTTTTGTCTTTTAACAAGACGTGACATACTCGCTTATTGTGCCACGAGGCTTTTTTTCGACTAAGAAAGCAACGAATAACCGTGTGACATTACCACCTGATCGTAAGCGGTACGCGAGGTCCAAGAGTGCGACATCAGTTCCATTATGTCGGCCTATTAAAATGCATTTTCACACTTCGTTTGAAGGACTTCAGAATACTGTTATTTAGTCGCAAACGTTATTAGTGAAATGAAATGATATATATATATATATGTTTATAAAAGCAGCCGAGGTTGACAATTTCACATTATACAATGTGTTGTTTAAATATGATGAAGAGGCTGTAGACCAGTGGTTCCTAACCTTTTTAATATTATTACCCCTGTGACCTACGAGGATTTGAAACTGATTTTACCCCCCTTTCAAATGTCATCAAATAAAACAATACAAGCAAATACCAACATCTTTATTAATTATATATTGAAAAATCATCTGCTTTACAATTCTACGTCTGTACAAACGCCAACCAGTTTTGACTAGTCCAGCCCGTTATCCTCAATAAATTGTTTTAGCGTTTGGCTCCCTCCCTCACCGCCCGCTTGTAACAAAGGGAACCGACGAACGAGTGCTAGAATCTGCACATACGCATACAAAACATAGCGTCGAAGCGGAGCGTTGGTGGGAACCGGAGCGGTAGCGGGAACGGAGCGGAGAGTTAGTCCGCAGTGGTGCGGAGAGAGGAGAGTTGATCACTTTCACTTCACTGTATTGTTTTTTGCGGTTAAAGTTTTTAAGAGGGTTGCGGCGCGGGTATTCTTTTCAGGTGGCACGTGTCCACTGAGAGGCGTGAGTGCACGCGCGGCACTGCTCAGTGCTCTGTATTTTTTAATTTGACGATTCTAATAATTAGGTTCTTCGTTACCCCCGTAAAGTAGCTGATTTACCACCGAAGGGGTAATTACCCCCAGGTTAGGAACCACTGCTGTAGACGGTGACGTCCCGACCTCCGCCAGTGTCACGGAGGCCGGGTTGTGGCGTTGTAGGTGCTCTTAATTGGGGTACACTATAAATATATATATATGAATATAATACATATGAATGAAATAAATAAATAATATGGTCTAATTAATATATTAATTCTTAATTTATTGAAAGGAATTAAGGTACAATTGATTTTTAAAAAATAATAATAAAATATTAATAAACTAAAAAAAAAAAAAAAAAACTTACATTTTAAAACATAAATGACTATTAATAAAAATAAACCTAATTAATAAATAAAAATACAACTAAAAATTAAAATGAAGAAAAAACAAAATATTTTCTTTTTATAAATAAAAAATTTGCTCCAAATCGCTGCCAAAGGGCAAAGTGCCAAGGATACTGGCAGCATTGCCACGTTGAATGGCAAATATTGGCCCAAATATTGCCCAGCCCTTTTGTCTCATATTATGTTTAAAAAATAATATATATATATATATATATATATACATCCTTGTATAGTTCATGCGTCCTGGCTGGGAAAACGACTTATGGCGTCCATCATTTCTACTTGTTATATTGTCAATGTTACAGTGAATACATACTTTTATCTATCATACGTATGTCAAAATCAACTTATATTTTCAAAAAGTTCAAAACTGTCGATATTCACACTTCATACATTCTAGTGTCCTTGTGGCGTCACGTACATTTTTACGTCCAGGTGTATATTTTTTGTATATTTCTAACTACACTAGTAGACTTCTTGCGCAATTACAACTTCAAGTTATTTTCGCGTCCGTAATATACACCTTATCTTAACAATTCACTCTGATACCAATTTGACATCCTTTATGACAGGAACATACCAGTTGCAAAAATAAGTTTATTGATGCTCTCTCCTTAATTTACCTTGTAGACAGGTTTACCTATGTATTGCTTTTCAATAAATTCATATTATACTGGGTGACATTGAATGGTCTTACGATAGGCTAATATGATACTCGCCTGATCAAAACAAACAACTTTTTTCAAGAAACCATTTGTCGGAAATTATATATTTTTTTGACTTCTCCATACAAAGTGGTAATTTCAAAATAGCAAATTTGTATGGAGAAGCCATTTTTTTGTCATTTCCGACATATGGTTTCTTGGGAAAAGTTGTTGGTTTTGATCAGGCGAGTATCATATAAGCCTAAAGTAAAACCATTCAAGGTCACCCAGTATAAACACCCAGACCTAAGCAAATTGTACAGAAAAACGTACAAAAAATTAGCCCCGAGTCTGAATCGAACCCACGACGAACGCAAGCACCGTTATCACTATAAACCACGGAGGCGGTCTACTATGCTTAACAATCAATAATATCTAATATTTGTACAAGTTATTAAGCCACCAAGTTACCACGTCGATCTACTTTGTGCCTGAGCTGAATTCTCGTCACTGAAGGTAGATGAGACGTAAAAACGAAACTACACTTATTTATAATATCGAATGACATGATTAGTGTGATTCCGATACGATGCTATAAAATCTAACCAAATTATTTTATAAATACCTTGTTGTAAAGACCTATAGTTAAATGTTTGAAAATATTTTAAAAAATCATATAAGTAGGATATTAAAAATATTATTTAAATACACGTTTTATTTATTTAAAAACTTTATTGCACTATGTACAACGGCGGACTTAATGCCGCTAGGCATTGTCTGACAGCCAAACCTTTAGGACATTTAGACAGTATAGATGGTAGGTGCAATCATTAATTAAGTTATTCTTAACAGTATACTTCTGTATCTTAATACATACATAACAATATTACATACTAATACAAATACGTAATATATAAATATATATAAACATAAATTACAGCATAAATAAACAATAATATAAAAATAAAACTACTTACATGATGAGGGAATTGAAATATGACATTGCTGCAATTGAGGATAGTGAGGACATGAAAAAGAGACATAAATTTGGGACAATCTAGTTAGAAAGAAAGTGTTTCTAAACCATATTTTTGAAGATGACTCGATTTGGAGCTTGCCTAATACCTAAAGGTTGGTCATTCCAAAGATTTGCAGCTACAACAGCAAACGAATTAGAGACAAAAGAGCTGTGATGGGAAGGGATGGAAAGGGTTGAGTTAGAAGAAGAGCGAAGAGTTCGATCATGGATTGAGCCTAGAAAAGTAAGGCTGTCTTTAAGGTATTGCGGTGTCTGGTTCGTTAAGGATGCTGAATAGTAAGCAAAGCAGTCTGCGATCTCTACGCTTACGGATAGGTAGCCATTTAAGTTTATCCCGAAAACAAGAAATATGGTCGTACTTACGTAGACCAAAGATAAACCTAATACATGTGTTGTGCAGACGTTCCATTTTATTAAGTAATTCTTGAGTAAGATCCACACAACACACGTCACCGTAATCGAGTAACGGCAGTAGGAGCGATTGTACGAGCGTAATTTTAGCTTTCAATGGCAAAAAGTTTTTCAATTTATTGAGAGAGTGCAGCGACGAAAATATTTTACGACTAATATTAGTGATCTGCGGTCTCCAGCAAAGACAAGTATCCAGATATATACCCAGATCCCTAACCTCACTGGAGAACGGAATGGGCACGTTGTCAAACCGAACAGGATGTATTGTAGTAAAGTTGACTTTAGACAAGAGTCGAGAGCTGCCAACAATAATTGACTTCGGGTTGACAACGACACGCAGACCAAGACTGTATACTACAAAGATCGGAATTAAGCCAAGCTATAGCACTATTAAGAGTGTCGACACCTGTCTGCACGTAGAGTTGCAAGTCATCAGCATACAGGTGGTAGTGACAATAAAGAGTGGAGGTGATTCCATTAATGAATAATGAAAAAATTAAAGGAGAGAGTATGCCACCTTGTGGGACGCCTATACTCATATCACACCAGCTTGAGACCTTTTCACCAATGTGAACCTGTTGTTGACGCCCTTGTAAATACTGTGAAAACCATACCAAAGTTTCTGACGACATTCACGTTCTCATTATTTAATGAAAACCAAACTACGCTGTATGGAAACAGTTCGAGCAACCATAACTACCTTATTCAGCAACGTTTCGCTAAACTGCTGTTTAGTTAGACCAGTGAATAAGTGTGTTTTTTTTTCTTTTTAGTTCTTTAGGCGTAGAAAGAGAAAAATCACACTGGTTCCCTTGTTTAATTAAACTGCAGCGGTTTAGAGAACCGGTTCTGAATTAAGCAGTTAATGTTTAGGTAAATCTTTAGATGATATTAATCTTAACATGGAAGAAGAACTAGAAGGTGACGGATTAGAAACAGAGGATATCTTAAACTTCGCTGAAATAGAAAACAACGAAGCATCTGCATTTCAAGAAATATAAACTCTCATGAGTACACACATGACTACTACTACGCCTGCCAATGAACCGTTAGTATCCAACATAAATTCGGCTACGACAAAAACTTCTAACTTTTGCTATAAACGTTTTGGACAAAAACTTAAATTTTAAGCCAATCTTTGTATTTTAATAACTCTGGATGGGAAGCTTTTAAAGCGTCACATTCATTACGCTTTGGAGGCTTTTTTGTATTAATATTTCTTTTAAAATAGTTTGTTACTATTTTCTTTTGTTCATTTGTCCATGGCACCAAGACTCTTTTCTTTTTTGTCGTAGCCGAAGTTATGTTGAATACTAACGGTTCATTGGCAGATGTAGTAGCCATGTTTGTGCTCATGACAGTTTCTATTTCTTGAAATGCAGATGCCTCGTTGTTTTCTATTTCAGCGAAGTTTAAGATATCCTCTGTTTCTAACCTGATTCGTACTCTATGCCTTTGTACTAAATTTGAATTTATGGTAAAGTGTGGAAACCAACCTTCCCGTGCACCATACATACACGTGATAAAACCGTTATTTAAGTAGGTAGGTACTTTGTATAAGTCTTCTCATACAGGCTCGTCAATTACCTACCGATAGGTACCTAAGTATCGATAATTGAAAAAATACCAGTACTGAAAACTTAAATCACTTTATTTGATGCCAAATTTAGTATCCGTTGGCTCCTTAGGTTGGCTTTCATCGTGAAACTATATTCACGTTAAAAATAGTAAATAGACATATATTAGTATACAAAATATTATTGCTTCCATTCATTCAATCAAACGTGCGTCCAAGCAGTCGATCCACGAGTAGTGAAACGAAAACATTTTAATTTTTAAATATCCAAGTAACACTAAGCGGCAACGTCGCGTCGTACGCACAGCACGCTCTCTTCGAAAATCGGCAACATCCCAAAAATAACCGCGGATGTAAGATTATCGGCGCAATGTAAAAAAATATTCATGCAAAATAATATACAGAAATGCAGCGCCACTCACGACAAATCGGCGCATTACATTATACTCGTGCAGACGTTCTAGAGGTAAAAATGCTTCCACACAATTTTTTTACTACAGATACAATGTACCTATAGGTATCGATTGGTGGTGATTTGGAGGGAAAATAATCTTGCGTCCGTATATCGGACGCCATAAGTCGGTGGACGCAGTATTACTATAGAATTTTTTGGCAAAGGACGCATGAACTATACCAGGATATATATATATATATATATATATATATATATATATATTAATATAAATAAATAACTACTGTGGCGTATATTGATTAGTAAGAAAAAAATCGCTTGCCTCGTACGTCATCCTCACCAACCACGGCCTCACAGCTCGTTTGACTCCATTGCGAGTTAACCTAGCAATAGGTATTACGGTATTGCTTCTATTATAGAGTCCTCCTTGCGTCGTATTCCTCAATGCTGAGGGTCGTGACCCCTTCCACGGATCACTTTGTCTCGGACGATGCTGCGCCATCCGGGTCTGCACACGGCGGCATGCAGCGCACTGTGTACTGGGGTGTTAAGTATGGTTCGGATCTGGTCAGACCAGCGTATCGGGCTTCGGCCACGCGGCCTCTTGCCTTCGATTTTACCACATTATAGAGTAGACATTATTACCACATAACTCTGGCATGACGCCCACTTGTGTGAGTTTTGGTTTTCGGGATGGGAAAGGGATGGGAACGTGAACGATGTGATTGCGTCATAATTACAAAATATTATTCAATTCTCAACTCTATAAGCGCTCGACATTGACAGCGGCCGTGCAAATATCAACTTTAATAGCGTGAAATATATATATATTTATTTATTAATAAAACATTACATGGCTTAACAGTAAAGCTCAATTTACCATGCAGTCAATCTTATAATTAATACATACATTTTCATTAAAAATGAATTGTCGATATACCTATTTTTTTTTTTTATACAAATATAATATTTATAAAGCTTTCAAATTAACAATATACAGTATATAATTAATATAAAAATACAATATATACAAAGAAATAATAATAATAAAATAAAATAAAATCAAAATTCAAATCAAATCAAATATAGTTAACGGATTTCATTATATAACGTTTGCGACTAAGTAACAGAATAAGGCTACAGGTTATAGAAATATGAAAATACACTAGCTGGCATTCCACATCTTCAGCGTGCGACAAGTGTAAGAATACCCAAATTTATATGTACGCGTAGGGATTGTATACATTGTATTGGCTACAGTATGTAATATGCACCCACATACCGTAGTCACCATCCCTTCGCGGACGTATAAATTTGGGGACTCATACATCTGTCGTACGATAAAGATGTGGAATGCTCTTCCAGCCTCTGTGTTTCCACTTTCCTATAACTTGGAGTCCTTCAAGCGAAGTGTGAAAAAGCATCTAGTCAAGCCGGCACAGTGTTAGGGACTGATGGCAGTCATGAGTGTCTGACTACAGTTGTTACAAGATAACCAAAGGAAATAAATAATTTGATTTGATTTGAATAAAATTTAAATCGTAATTTCATCGGATACTTGTTCAGTGAAACTCGCTCTTAGATTATAACTATCAATAGATTAAAAACTCATTTAGTAATGGAGAACTATACTAAAGTGTAAAAGCTTTGTCTGGTTGTGTTCGACTTGGAAATTTGTTACTTTAAAGCGCTCAGGATGTTTTGACTTGCAAACAGCCAAGTAAAGCGATTATAGTGTTGAAATTTGACAAAAAATAAATTTAGCAGAAATGTTTCTTAAAGAGCTGAGACTGATCACTGTTGTTCGTCGTTTTCTGTACTTGTAGATATTGACATGGCTAAAAATGTAATATTAGGACCTTACATATGAAATGCCATATACATAACTGCCTCCGTGGTCTAGCGGTTAAGTCCGTGGATTTAGACTCGAAGGTACCGGTTTCGATTTCTGGTCGGGACACAAATATTTATTAATGTAAATAATACATTTAATTTATTTGTGATATTTCCCGAGTTTGGTACGCTGGACACATCGACGAGCTTGCCACTTGTCATGATTGGCCGGCAGTAAAGTTGGCTAAATGTGAATCCGCTTATTTATAAGCGTGGTTTCTGACCACCCCGAAAGGGAAACGGTCGTGATGATACTTAACTAACTTAATAGATGTACAAAATACTTAGTACCTTTTCAAAACACTATTGTCACTTAAATCACATGTTATGTTCTCCAAAACCGTCCATTTAAAACGTAATTAACTCGAACAATTACATATTTATGCGTGTTTTAATTTTGTGTCCAACATTACCATGACAGTGGTAACTCTTTTTGTATTTTACAAATGCCAAACGAAAAACGGTTTCCTAAATGACTTTGACGTCACACAGTTTCTTAGTAGAAGTATTATTCCTAGCAGTACAGATTGTGGGCAGTCACTACATTCTGTCCATACTAACAGGAGCAGAATAGTGGATGGTAAGTGTGACTAGGCAAAGCCAACTTCGGCAAGGAAGCTGACAGGCGGATTCAACTCGGATGCAGCTCATTCGGGAAGTAGCGCCCGTTCGACTTGACGTTTCTCTATGGTTTTCATACAAAATTCAGTAAAAAAGCAAGTTTTGCTTTCAAGTCGAACATAGCACTTATCTTTCGGATTTTAAACTGAATTTTGCTTAAAATTAATGAAAAAGCAAGTAAAACAACTTTCAAATCGAAATAAAGTAAAAACAAGTCGAACATGGTGTTTGTATGAAATAATACGATATTAGTCTTTCATATTTCGACATATGAAATTAAGATATTCCGAATACATGCGGAATAAATGTAGTATAACAGAATAGCTCCTGGAACGACGATGTTATGATAATAAACTATCTCATTAGCCGGAAACCATCAATGTGATCATGACTAACATAAAACTGAGCCAGATTAAACATTTAAGTGATGTTCCTACACTGTGATATCGATAGTTTAAATAAATGCTACACTTATAGTCGATTATTTTACACACTGAGTTTTTTTTTATTGCATATGTTAATTGGTGATTTTCAGAATTTAGGCCGTTACAGTCGAAAGTCAAATCATTTAGCATTCTCAGGATCTTTTGTATTGTCACACTTACATTGTTATATATATATATCAATACAATATGAATAAACCTAAATATAAACATACTTGCAACAATAAAATATGTCCAAAATACATTTGCACATCTGCCAGGCATTTTTGTCACTAATAAATTTATTTATTTGAGACATTATTGCACGAAGTACAAAAGGCGGACTTGACGCCCGTAGACATTTTCTGACAGCCAAACCTTAGGGACACATTTAAACTACTATAGGTGTAATGAAAGAAATATTGGAAAGTTAAGAAGAAAATTAACAGCATTATATTACACTATAACAGTATTATGTGTAAGTATGGTGCGGTGGTGGATCGGCTGTAAGAATGCTTTCCTTAAATCCTACAAACCCCCCCGGCATGTTCCAATGAGAAATACATTTTTCTTATGTACATTTGTCATAGATTAACAACACCACCGTTCCAGTGCCTCGGAGAGCACGTTAAGCCGTCGGTCCCGGTTCCACTAATACCAACTTGTAGAATCGTTAATAAATTGTCATTAAAAAAATAACATCAGATCCTCGCTAAACCGTCTGGCCAGCGTGGCGAGTGTAGGCCAAATTCTCCAGATATATGTTCTGGAAACCCATCTCCAACAGTGGAGGTCTAGGACGCTGTGTTCTAGGGGCTGTGATACACTATAATATCAAAATACTAAATACTAATACATACCTAATACAATACACCTCGTATGTCTGTTGAAAAGTATCGGGAAATTTTGAATTATCGCTACGTGTATTTGGTTTTTGATTTTTTTGGTGCGTTATGTTGGGACTCGTATCCCTTAGACTGATAAGGTCAGCTATTTAAAGGTTCACTTAATATTTGACAGATGATTTTATTACACGGGCAAACCGTAAATAAAAGATTACTGAATGAATGTTTTTTTATCTAAATTGTAAATAGTAATGTTCGTTCATGAGTTAGTGTTAAAAAATAACTCGATATCGGTTATTTCATCACGTTTTGGGATATTAAATTCTATTTTTATCGATTGTCGACATTCGATATATCCGTAAATCTTTACCAATCACTAGTGAGCGCAAACACAAACCGAGGCTTGGTCGTGTAGTTGTCTTTGCCTGGCTGTGAATTAAAAACAAAACTATTCCCGCGCTTTTTGTGAGAATGGAGAATGTGCAAATTGAAAAGGTATACGGAGTTTTATTTGGTTTGTTGTTTTTGTTAGACACTCAAATTGGGATAAAGGTTGAGAAAGAAAAAGCCACAGTATTTAACGAGTTTTTCTTGTTATTCTCGTACCTATATTGGCATTAGTGTACGTTCTATACCTATGTTCATGTCTATGTTCCAATTTAATGCCAATAAGTCGTACTCACCTCTTCCTACTCTTCAGGACACCGTGCTACAACCCAGTTACAGCATACTCAGAGTTGAAATACGTTTATATCTCAACCATCAACAAAACAGCGTCCAAAATCGTATCCCCTGTTTTTGAACACGTAAATGAAATTATATATCTGGGCAGTGTTTTGACAGCGGATGGGAAGTATGGCTCGCCATACACAAAGCCCCATGTATGTTAGTACCAACACTGATGTATGGAAGCGAGACGTGGATATGTCATAATACGCATGAGAGTAGGGCTAATGTAGTAGAAATGAGATCGTTGCGTACCGTTTAAATATTAAAGTCATCAGCTGATGATGAAAGGTGACTAGTGACAGTAGAAAAACACTGGTGATAAATGAAAACTTTACTCCAGTGCTTGATAAAATATCAAAAAGCCTCTTGTGTGACCTCCGTGGTCTAGCGGTTAAGTCCGTGGATTTAGACTCGGAGGTACCGGGTTCGATTCCTGGTCGGGACACAAAAATATTTATTAATGTAAATAATAAATAAATAAATAAATATTTCCAGACAGGTCACACAGCGCCATCTAGTTTCCGTGGTAAGCTACGAGGCTTGTGTTACGGAAACTAGATGGTTGATAAACTACATATTATACATTTTTTTTGTAAATATATACATATTATACATATAAACACCCAGACCGAGACAAATACGGTGGGAATCGAACCCACGACCTCCCGAGTTTACGGCAACGTTTGTTACAACTAGACCACGGAGGCGCCTAAAATAAATACATTTAAATGATAGGTATTTAATTTATTTGTGATACTTCTCGAGTTTGGTACGCTGGAGACATCGACGAGCTTGCGACTTGTCATAATTGGCCTACAGTAAAGTTGGCTAAATGTGAATCCGCTTCTTGATAAGCGTGGTGAAAGAAAGAAATAAATACTTATTATTTTATTATTACTATCACAAAATTCAATATTGTGTAAACTAAATACTGTATATAAAAATATGTTTGTGTGTACAGATATAGTGCATAATGTACGAGTATTTCCATCGGGAAAACTAACATATTTATGGAACTTCATTATTTAGTGTCAAATGGTACTGGAACTAATTGAGAGAGCACGATAAATACTATCTTTTCCGATAAAATACGATGGAAAACCATTATGCACTACATCTGTAGCTTTTACGTTGTGTTTCAGCCGCCACCAATCCCTGGTATGCGTCCTCCCCTGGGCGCTGGCAGTGGACCTGCTCCAGTACCCAAGACTTCTATGAACATCTTCATGCCCATCTACACCATCTGCATCATTGTATTCTTCGTCTACACCCTCAGCAAGGTAAAGACCACAATTCTCAGATTAAAATTATAAAATTAATTTATTAAATAATATAGACTTATACGGCCAATTACAGAAATGCTGATTATCTTTTGACATGTTTAACATATGCTTATGAGGCACGTCATTGGCTGAAATAACCAAAGTGACTAGCTAACTACCAATCACGTGGCGTATATCTTAATATTGATCAGATTATTTTAATCATCCTTTCTGCAACTGGCCGTTTGTACAAGATCCGTAGAAGCGACCTTCACCGATTTGTTATCTAAATTAAATCAATTTTTTATATAATAAAATATATAAATCGTCGCGGTCGCGGTGGTTGCTCGGTTGTAAGAACACTTTCTCTAAAATCCTACAAAGGTCGATTCAAACCCACCCGGCATGTACCAATGAGAAATTTAATTTTCTTACGTACATTTGTCATAGATTTACTAGACCACCGTTCCCGTGCCTCGGAGATCACGTTAAGCCTTCGGTCCCGGTTCCACCTATACCAACTTGTGTTATCGTTAATAAATTGTCATTAAAAATTGACATTAGATCCTCGCCAACCCGTCTGGCCAGCGTGGCGAGTGTAGGCCAAATTCTCCAGATATATGTTCTGGAAGGCCCATCTCCAGCAGTGGAGGTCTAGGACGCTGTGTTCTAGGGGCTGTAATGAAAATGATCATTTTTTTATAACTTACCGACCGAAATTGCTAAGATAGCGATCTGTTGAGGCCGCGTCGGCCTACATTGTTATTAATGAATATAAAATAATAATGAAAAATATTTATGAACACATTTCGCTGTATTTAGCTCGTTTTATTTTATACAAACTAGATTTCATTCAGATAACCGATCGGTGAAGGTCGCTCTTAGACGAATCTTAGACTATTTTATTTCTTTCTAGATTCTATTTAAACGAACTGGTGGAACCACGGCATATGAGCAAGTGAGCCCAGATCCTCAGTTCCGGAGACGGGTCTTCAGAGATGATTCCAGAACCACCCCTGATACTAAACTCGGTAAAATAATTGCTTCAATATTTTAAAAATATAAAAAAGTGTGACAAAAAAAAAACTAAGAACGTTCCTATGACAGCTTCTTATAAATATTATTCTTATTATTTAAGTAAATATTTTTTAGTTTGTGTCAAATCTTATTTTAAATAAGTGTATATTAGTCTCGCAATACAGAGGGGAAATGTTGCCAATATTATTGGGACAATATCGGATGGGACGTTTCTAGAGGGCATTATTTATTTATTATTTAATGTTTTTAACTAGCTTTAGTTTATATTTAATTTGAATTATTTAAGGAGTTTTTAATTTAAATTTATTTTCATATTTATAATTCGTTTTCACCTCCTCCTTAGTCACCACTCACCACACACCACCTAACTTTTTTTTCTTTTTTATACTAGCACGACATGTGACCTTGGGCCCACCTGATGGTAAGTGGGGGGCAAGGTCCATGAATGTTAGCAACTGAAGTCAGCCACTCATAACTGCCATCAGTCCCTAACACTATGCCGGCTTGACTAGATGCTTTTTCACACTTCGCTTGAAGGACTCCAAGTTATAGGAAAGTGGAAACACAGGCTGGAAGAGCATTCCACATCTTTATCGTACGACAGTTGTATGAGTCCCCAAATTTATATTAGAAGGGATGGTGACTACGGTATGTGAGTGCATATTCTGACCTGTGCAGTGTGACTGTCGTAGTCCATCCACTAGCCGTATTCAGTGGTTGCGGTCCTGCGCAGTTGATGGCTTGGTATACTTGGATGTTTAGGTGGTCAAGTCACCTGACTATACCATCGTTTAGGGCTTCTTCCTCTTGTTCTTTTCCCTTTACTAATAGTTTTTCCAGATTTGGCAATGTGGCCAAAATATTGCAGAATTCCTTGGCAAGTTTGAGCTCTTCAAACAGCTCTGAGCCAACGACGTCAGCACCACATCTCAAACGCATCAATTCTTGCCCTATTATTATTGCGGCTTTTACAGTCCATATCTCCGAATCGTACAACAATATGGAGAATACTAGAGTTCTGACAATGTGGATTTTTGTCTTCCTGTATATGTTGTCATCTCTGTATATTTTGTCGAGCTGGGTCATTGCTGTTTTAGACATTCCAATTAGTCGACAATTTCTCACCTTCGCAACCTCCCTTATTACAAACAGTAGAGCCGAGGTAAAGGAAATCTGTGGTTTCATAGTCATCAAGGTCAGCTGTGCGAGTTGGTTGTAAGAACGCTTTCCTTGAAAATAAAAAAAACCTATCGTCAAGGTCGATTCGAACCCTGACATGTACCTAGGAGCAATACACTTGTCTTAACTACATTTGTCATTTATTTACAACACCACTGTTTCCCGTGCCTGCAGATGCAGTGTTCTGAGGAGCTCCATAACCTTATCCCTTCTTCTCTATTCCGCAACCGAACCACACGCACAGGCCAAAATATGCATCCACATACCTTACCCACTATCCCTACGCGTACTCATAAATTTGGAGACTCTTACATCTGTCGCACGCTGAAGTTGTGGAATGCTCTCCCAGCCAGCCTGTTTCCCCACTCTTATAACCTAACCTATAAAGGATCTTGTTAGGCCGGCATAGTGGTAGAGACAGATGTCGGTCGTGGTGACCGGCGTCAGTTGCTCCCATTCTTTGGACCTCGCGTACTGCTTACCATCAGGTGGGCGCGATGTCACATGTCGTGTTCAGTATAATAAAAAAAAGAACGGCTTTTTTTATTATACTGAACACGACTATTAACTTGTGGAAACGTTAATAAATTGTTATTGCGAGTGTAGGCCAGAATTTTCTGGGAGGCCCATCTCCAAGAGTGGATGGAGGGAGGTCCATGGGCTGTGATGATGAAATAAATGTTACGTAAAAACCACTACTCATCTGGCAATTTACAAATGTTTTAAAGATGAAAAGACATTAAATTGTAAGGGGATTTAGGCTAAATTGTATTTATAATTATATATGCATTTTAGATAAATTATTCTGTCAAGATTACAATGGGGTGTATCAGGTAAAGCTTTTTTATAGATGTCGCTAGCGGCACTGGTACCTTGTTTACATCTATGTCGGATCATTTTTTAAATGTTTTTGTAGTTTTTGTATTTTTATTACATAAATACGAATTTTTACTTAACTTTACCTACCTTAAAAGATGAATTAAGTAAGCGAAAACCGTCTTTAAAAAGAAAAAAGGTTTAATTAATAGATAGATAGATAGATAGATAAATTCTTTATTACACAGAAAATAAAACATTTTTCAGTACATAGGCGAGCTTAATGTCTAAAAACATTATCTAACAGCTAACCTTTGAGAGTTGTGAGCAGGGATTGTGGGATTAATAGAACGGCAATTTTGAGATCACATCTTTGATTCCGCTTGGAAGTCTCGATTTTTTACACTTAAAAGCTGCTCACTTCGGCATAATATCCAGAAAATAATAAATTTCGTAATAAAAATACGAGTTTTCTATGCAACTGACAGTTATATTAGGTACCATCTATCGTGCGCCATCTATCGTGATTAAAAGGTTAGTGATACACCCCATTAAAGTAGAAAGTAGGAGCGTTCTTACAAAAATCAAAGTAATAAATAAATCAGTGTGAAAATGTTAAAAAAAAAAATTACAATTTGCGCAAGCAGGACGTAAGGAGACCAACACAAGTAAGTAATCTGTTTTTTAGATATTCTTTATATTCTGATACTGTGATGTAACTTAAGAGGTGATAGTTTAGCGTCAAATTACCATACAAAAGATCATAAAGTTTCTTTTACCTCAAACTTTTGGTTTTGGTACTAAAAATTCAATAAAAATATTGTCTTATCTTGAAATGATGTAGACACTAAATTAAAAAAACACAATTTGTCATGTGGACATTAATGTAATAGAACTGTATTAATCGAAAGAATACAGCAGAAGGAATAACAAAGAAGTCAAGAATATAAGGTTGATACGACAATAGCAGAACATATCAAATATTATTAGCACCCATTATAGTAACTCGATTAAAATAGGTTCAATAGATACCAGATGTTCCTAGCATCTATTTCACGAACTATATTAGAATAGGTTCGAAAGATACCAGATGTTCCTAGCATCTATTTCACGAACTATATTAGAATAGGTTCGAAAGATACCAGATGTTCCTAGCATCTATTTCACGAACTATATTAGAATAGGTTCGAAAGATACCAGATGTTCCTAGCATCTATTTCACGAACTATATTAGAATAGGTTCGAAAGATACCAGATGTTCCTAGCATCTATTTCACGAACTATATTAGAATAGGTTCGAAAGATACCAGATGTTCCTAGCATCTATTTCACGAACTATATTAGAATAGGTTCGAAAGATACCAGATGTTCCTAGCATCTATTTCACGAACTATATTAGAATAGGTTCGAAAGATACCAGATGTTCCTAGCATCTATTTCACGAACTATATTAGAATAGGTTCGAAAGATACCAGATGTTCCTAGCATCTATTTCACGAACTATATTAGAATAGGTTCGAAAGATACCAGATGTTCCTAGCATCTATTTCACGAACTATATTAGAATAGGTTCGAAAGATACCAGATGTTCCTAGCATCTATTTCACGAACTATATTAGAATAGGTTCGAAAGATACCAGATGTTCCTAGCATCTATTTCACGAACTATATTAGAATAGGTTCGAAAGATACCAGATGTTCCTAGCATCTATTTCACGAACTATATTAGAATAGGTTCGAAAGATACCAGATGTTCCTAGCATCTATTTCACGAACTATATTAGAATAGGTTCGAAAGATACCAGATGTTCCTAGCATCTATTTCACGAACTATATTAGAATAGGTTCGAAAGATACCAGATGTTCCTAGCATCTATTTCACCAACTATATTAGAATAGGTTCGAAAGATACCAGATGTTCCTAGCATCTATTTCACCAACTAGATTAGAATAGGTTCAAAAGATACCAGATGTTTCTAGCATCTATTTCACCAACTATTAAGATTAGAATAGGTTCAAAAGATACCAGATGTTTCTAGCATCTATTTCACCAACTATTAAGATTAGAATAGGTTCAAAAGATACCAGATGTTCCTAGCATCTATTTCACGAACTATATTAGAATAGGTTCGAAAGATACCAGATGTTCCTAGCATCTATTTCACGAACTATATTAGAATAGGTTCGAAAGATACCAGATGTTCCTAGCATCTATTTCACGAACTATATTAGAATAGGTTCGAAAGATACCAGATGTTCCTAGCATCTATTTCACGAACTATATTAGAATAGGTTCGAAAGATACCAGATGTTCCTAGCATCTATTTCACGAACTATATTAGAATAGGTTCGAAAGATACCAGATGTTCCTAGCATCTATTTCACGAACTATATTAGAATAGGTTCGAAAGATACCAGATGTTCCTAGCATCTATTTCACGAACTATATTAGAATAGGTTCGAAAGATACCAGATGTTCCTAGCATCTATTTCACGAACTATATTAGAATAGGTTCGAAAGATACCAGATGTTCCTAGCATCTATTTCACCAACTATATTAGAATAGGTTCGAAAGATACCAGATGTTCCTAGCATCTATTTCACGAACTATATTAGAATAGGTTCGAAAGATACCAGATGTTCCTAGCATCTATTTCACGAACTATATTAGAATAGGTTCGAAAGATACCAGATGTTCCTAGCATCTATTTCACGAACTATATTAGAATAGGTTCGAAAGATACCAGATGTTCCTAGCATCTATTTCACGAACTATATTAGAATAGGTTCGAAAGATACCAGATGTTCCTAGCATCTATTTCACGAACTATATTAGAATAGGTTCGAAAGATACCAGATGTTCCTAGCATCTATTTCACGAACTATATTAGAATAGGTTCGAAAGATACCAGATGTTCCTAGCATCTATTTCACGAACTATATTAGAATAGGTTCGAAAGATACCAGATGTTCCTAGCATCTATTTCACGAACTATATTAGAATAGGTTCGAAAGATACCAGATGTTCCTAGCATCTATTTCACCAACTATATTAGAATAGGTTCGAAAGATACCAGATGTTCCTAGCATCTATTTCACCAACTAGATTAGAATAGGTTCAAAAGATACCAGATGTTTCTAGCATCTATTTCACCAACTATTAAGATTAGAATAGGTTCAAAAGATACCAGATGTTTCTAGCATCTATTTCACCAACTATTAAGATTAGAATAGGTTCAAAAGATACCAGATGTTCCTAGCATCTATTTCACGAACTATATTAGAATAGGTTCGAAAGATACCAGATGTTCCTAGCATCTATTTCACGAACTATATTAGAATAGGTTCGAAAGATACCAGATGTTCCTAGCATCTATTTCACGAACTATATTAGAATAGGTTCGAAAGATACCAGATGTTCCTAGCATCTATTTCACGAACTATATTAGAATAGGTTCGAAAGATACCAGATGTTCCTAGCATCTATTTCACGAACTATATTAGAATAGGTTCGAAAGATACCAGATGTTCCTAGCATCTATTTCACGAACTATATTAGAATAGGTTCGAAAGATACCAGATGTTCCTAGCATCTATTTCACGAACTATATTAGAATAGGTTCGAAAGATACCAGATGTTCCTAGCATCTATTTCACGAACTATATTAGAATAGGTTCGAAAGATACCAGATGTTCCTAGCATCTATTTCACCAACTATATTAGAATAGGTTCGAAAGATACCAGATGTTCCTAGCATCTATTTCACCAACTAGATTAGAATAGGTTCAAAAGATACCAGATGTTTCTAGCATCTATTTCACCAACTATTAAGATTAGAATAGGTTCAAAAGATACCAGATGTTTCTAGCATCTATTTCACCAACTATTAAGATTAGAATAGGTTCAAAAGATACCAGATGTTCCTAGCATCTATTTCACGAACTAGATTAGGATAGGTTCAAAAGATACCAGATGTTCCTAGCATCTATTTCACGAACTAGATTAGGATAGGTTCAAAAGATACCAGATGTTCCTAGCATCTATTTCACCAACTAGATTAGGATAGGTTCAAAAGATACCAGATGTTCCTAGCATCTATTTCACCAACTAGATTAGAACAGGTATCCAATGTTCTTAACTTCTATTTAACCAGCTAGATTAGGATAGGTTCAATAGATACCCAATGTACCTAACATTTTTTTATCCACCTAGAATAGGATAGGTTCAAAACCTATCCAATGTTCGTAGCATATATTTCACCAATTAGATTAGAATAGGTTCAAAAGCTATCCAGTTTTCCTAGCATCTATTACACTAACTAGATTATCATGATAGTTGGGTTCAGCCAAAATGACAGTATTCTTAATGGTGAACTGATCAGGGGATGAGGAGATGGAGCAACTTCGTGCGAGACTCGCTGAGACCGAGCGAGCCATGCAGAGGATCGTCAGCCAACTGGCCAAGCGCGACCAAGCGGTATCTTTATATACCACTACAATTGACAAACATCCATATTCTAAGGCATTTCCCCTCTATTCTAAAACATTATTTCTTCCAGCTGTCAAACGAGTTCCTTCAATCGAAATTCGTATTCTTAGTTGTAAACTCTCCTAACATCGAAAGGCATAGATTTATTTATTATAGGTACACAAACAGATCATAATCGCTACGGTTCACAGTTTACGATAATTTCGTAAATTCTAAATTGCGATCCAAATGCAGTGCACACAGCGTGCTTATTGTGATTTAGCCACGACATTGTCATTTAAATGAAAAGAATTTATTTTATTTTATTGGAAAACAAACAGTACTTAATAACTAATTACAAAATCAAGTATATATCTACAGACCATTAATATGTTTTCACATGTAGGAAACTATGAAAGCAAGCTAAAATTTAGATATCTAATAAAGAAAGTAAATAGTAAGGAAATAAATTAAGTATGAATAACAGTTTAAGTAGTTTCAGAAACACTCAAAGAAACTCTGTCAAACCAATGTTTTGACATTAACAGGTCACTGGAATTTGCTAAGCTGTTAGTCTTCTGCTAACAGCTTTCTCCTTGGACCACTTCGCTGCTTAGTCTTCCACTAACAGGAGTAGAATCATTCTAAATAATTTAATTAATGACGTGTCACAAATGCCTGTAATAGGTTTACGTGAATAAGATATTTTGACTTTGAAGGTAACAACGGGCAAAATTTAATAGGTAGTAGGCGGACTGATGGTGGTAATTTGCCCAGTCTGCCAGAACGGGGAATATATCCACCGTTCGTACTGATAAATGCAGTCAAGCTGGTATAGTGTTAGGGATTGATGTCAGTCATGAGTGTCTGATTCCAGTTGTTAACATTCATGGACCTCGCACGCACACTATTATTATTAATATTATATATAGAGGGTCATTAGTACGTCGGAGGCGATATATACTAAAAGAGTAATATAAAGTGATAGGAAAATAAATTTGTGGGTAGTTGTAAATAATACACAAAAATCAATTTTTGATTATTAATAATTTATTTCAACTATTTAGTAAACGTTGGTTCTTCTTTAAATTATTAAATGCAATATTCTTAGGATATGGATGTTAGTCTTGGATAATTTTACGTTTGTTAGTGATGAATTTGATAGTTACAGCTTGTCGCATGGTGACGGGTAGGATTTGTGTAGGGTTTGTGCACGTAAGACCAAAATAACATTTACCAAGTACTAGATAACTCACATTTTGGATTTAGCCCCGAAGACCACTCAAATCCAAGTCAGCGTTAAATGAGAAAGACCCTTAACTGCCTTTCCTGTGTTCTGTCTGATTGGGGAATAATACTTTGTACTAATTGGAATGCTTGGAGAACATTTTATTTTCTAGTATCGAATTTAATATTATTATTATTAAAATTAGGTTTTAATATCTGTATGTTTCCTAAATAAATAAATAAAATATACAATAAATAAAATACCCGACGTGTTTAGCAGATATGTCGAGCGACTCTAAGAAAAGTATTCAGAAAAAAAGTATATTAAGACAAACATGGCTGTATGGGCTAGATCCCTTTGCCTTCCCTATTATGTCACTCATCATCCATTGCTTAGATTAATGACAATAGTAAATCCAGTGGGATAAGGGAACGTAACAAAGAAAGTAGGCTAATGTCGACCACACTACTTTATTTTAAAAAATATGGTACAGTCGTAATTATATTTATTTTTTATCTACTCTCATATCGTAAAATGCGAATTACAAACTTCAAAACGAATTTATATTGACATACTTTATAAACATACTGCTGAAATTTAAAAATAGAATCACTATATAACACTTTTTCTCTAACAAAATAATGTTATATTTCATTTTAAAAATAGAATCATACATATTATATAATACTTTGTTTTTTTTTAAGGCAAGTTTCTATTACAAAAAAGTTTAAATTCCAATTTTTACTTGTCTATGGCAGCGCCCGCCATAGCGCGTGCGCGGCCAAAGCTAGGTTTTGGCGCCATTTCATTGTTTAGGACTTTCGTGTATAATACCCCTTATTATGCAACAGTTTAATAAACTACTATTACAATATCCTAGATATAAGATCCTAGTTTTATGTCTATCAATTACCTTGTCCTATAACGTGTTTTTTTTATTACTTTAGTGTAGAAATGCATCGTGGCATATATATTTTTATTTTTTCCTTGAATTGATTGCATTAGATATAAGCTTTACATGTTTCAGGGCGAAGATTATTTCAACTATTCCAAAAAAGTAATTTGCTCCAGTATTGTTTGTCCTGGCACATTAAATATAGACTTTTTATTTTAAACAATAATGACCAATCATATATCTATTGTTAATTGGTTTATATTTTCTGTTTCTATACAAATTTATATATATTTTAAAATATTAAATATTAATAATATATTTTTTATTAGTTTTAACGTCTTGTTTTTATTATGTCAATTATGAAATATGTCATCAATATGCGTAATGTAATAAAATGTCAGTGTATACCAGATGATGCACACAGTTGGAATCGGTCCAGGGGCCGGGGTCACGATGTGATAGTTATTTTGGTCTCGCGTCCTTCCGTTTTCAATGCGATTCTAATTTTGGTTCATTTACTCTTGTTTTGACGTTTTTTTTAGCGCTCCAACACGTGTTGCAAAGATGTCACAGAAAACAATGGAATTATTTAAATTTTGATATTAACAAAATTTGTAATTATTGTAACAGGAAATTGATAAGGGTTAAGGAAAAATGAAAAAGGCTTAAGGGATTATAGGGTTAAATTAAAGAGTTAAAAATGTGGGTAACGCCTGCTATTTTTGATTATCTATATGATACGTATTCTAAATTTTATACTGCGTGGAATTTATAAAAGAGCAAATATTTTTATAGTATAATCTAGAATAAAAATAAAGAACTACGTATTTTTTATTTTAATTATTCTGTTATAAAATATTAAGTTACGGTGCAGAGAAGTTTTCCTAAAAATATCGCTACTCATACAGAGCCTAATCAAGTAGGTAGCGAGATTGCGCGAACATTGACTTACGTAATTCTTTCTCTCTCTATTTCGTCTCTCGGCTGTTGATTAATTAATAATAACACGTCCCAGCCTTTAGGTATTTATCACGATGGATATTTCGATTTTTACACGCGACCTTATTCACCATACAGTAGTGTTTCGTTTTTCGGATAATGATTTTTATGTTTTAAAAAAAGTGTTTTTTTATTTCAAATAGAGGTCCTACTAACGACACCTGCTGCCCTATACTGTTACTTAGTCGCAAACGTTATTAGAACGTTATTTAAGTCAGAGATTGCGTAATAATTACAAAATATTATTCAATTCTCAACTCTATAAGCGCTCGACCTTGACAGCGTCCAAGCAAATACACACGGTATACCTAAAAAAATGTTTTATATTGTCAAATATAATTTAAAAAAATGATGATATCACAACACCAGCGGGTATTGTCAATGTAAAACATTAAGCTACCCACGAATATGTTATGGGTAAATTACCTTTCATGGGATTTTTTCATTGAGAATAGAAATAACGTAATACTTTTTGGGGCAGTCGTGTCGGCCATATCAGGGCTGGTAGCCGAGGTCCAGCAGGAGATGGAGACCAGCCGCGTGCCCCAGCAGAAAGCTCAGGTCACCTGCATGACCAACCTTCATATTGATGACCACCTTACCACCCGCATGATCACCATACCACCCGCATGACCAACCTACCACCCACATGACTGACCACTCACGCCCGCCGCACATGGCCACACTCATTGGTCGTTACGTTAGAAGAGTACTGACCTCCACATTTGCTGTTACGTGACGCATCTATAGTCGGCCAAGTGGTATAAGGCAAGTCGATGACTACAAAGGTTTATGGAATAACTTTCAGTAACAGTTTTTTTTTTTTTTTTTTTAATAGATATTTCTAGACAGGTCACACAGCGCCATCTAGTTTTCGTGGTAAGCTACGAGGCTTGTGTTACGGATTAAAAAACAAATCACGGGGCGGTTGTAATGAAAATTTGAAAAACCAGTAAATGTATTAAATATAACAAACAAACATAACGATTTTCGATCAAAGACAATTTGCTTTGATGTGCAATCATCATTTGAAAAAAAAAAGCAGGCCTAGTAAAATCTGTGCATCATTCGCTGTAAAACCTGCGTCGTTGTAAAGCCTACATCCATCACAGAGCTATAAGCTACTACTAGCTATAACCCAGTATTAAATCCATCAAACCGCGTGTTCTAACCCTTGAAGTAGCTCAGAAGTACTGAGGATTCTGAATATTGGAAGAGTTTCCATTGATGCCCCCAACGAGGCTGTGCTTACACCCGAAACGACATGACAATATGGCGGCGTTGCCTTTTATCTGTGCCTCTACTACTGCTGTTCGACTTGAAAGCAAATAAAACTTGACAGTAAAATGAATGAAAACGCTAAAATAATAAAATAAAGTAAAAATAAGCGCTTACAGCTAAGTCGAACATGATATACATTACATAATCGTACAGCAATTTAATTACCAAAGAAAACCTAGATCCGACTCTTGAGTGTGTGAGCGACGCTCCTTAAAGACTACCACATGCCCACCCTTCATATAATCTCTTACCAATCGAATTAACTATTATTTAACAAATATTTTGCTATTTTATTTTTGTTGTGGCTTTTTTTACAAAGCATGCTTGATTTTATTTTCTCCCTAAAACTATATCCTACAAAATTAGGTTGTGTTATTGGTCCCATCGTCTGTCGGCACCTGTGCTACCAAGCCTTCGTTTAACATCCAAAATATTTCTTTAACACAAATAAATGTAAATAAATAAATAAAAGTTTTGATGTGTTTGTGCTTAATTTATTTTGATTTCTGGCTTCTTTTTATAACTATTAGTTAATTTTTAATTTGATCCATGTTTGTTGTTGTTAGGTCGCCTTATCGCTGCGTTTACAATAGTTCATCATAAATTAATTAAATAGAAATAAATAATGATACCTTGGCACTTTGCCCATTGGCAGCGATTTGGAGCATTTTTTTTATTTATAATAATTTTTATTATGTTTTTTCTTCATTTTAGTTTTTAGTTATATTTTTATTTATTAATTAGGTTTATTTTTATTAATAGTAATTTATGTTTTAAAATGTAAGTTTTTAGTTTAATTAATATTTTATTATTTTTTTAAATCATTGTACCTTATTTCCTTCGAATAAAAGAATAATAATGATATAATTTACATTTATAATAAATTAAAATATGTCTATTCAGTCACTGTCTTTTGGCTTTTTGATTTTATTATTAAGTTATGTTTTCTATTTTATTTTTTATACTTGCAAAGGTTGATAAAGGTCTTCTTTCCTGTTTTTTTTGGTTGTGTCATTAATCTTTTGTAGAAATCTTTAATTGGCTATACTTATTATCACTATTTAAAAAAAAAACATTACATTCACAAACCTGACTATATTTTTATTAGAGTATATATATATATATTATTTTAACAACGATCAAATTAAAACATTTTTTTTTGTAGATGCTATGTTTTAGGCTTTGGTGTGAACCGTTTAGGACAGATTCGACCAAACTATGTTACAATTATAAATCAATTTATGCTAAAATATGATTAAAGCAGATTTATTTAGTTTTGTCGAATTGTGTCTTATAATTTATAATTTGAATTGTGATTTGTTCCTTTCTGTTGCCGTACGGACTTCATATACTTAGTATCGACATTTTATTTTCTTACACAGTAATTAGTTAATTGTTTTGTAGTCAAGTGATAGAACTAATTAAATAATAGTTACCGTATGAATAAGGCTATATTTGATCTCAACGAAAACTTAGAAAATAAGTCAAAAATTGATTGACTAAATATGATATATCCTAAAATATAAAAAAACTCTAACTAATTCATTCTGTTTGTGCCCGACAAGCACAATTTTCCTTCTTGATAGTTTATTGCCTGAATCGTGACTTGTGACAAGTTTGGTCAATATGATCTGTTCAACTTTTTAAACTTTCGCGCATATTCATAATTGTTTTTTATAATTTTAACGGGTCTTTACGCGATTTACCTTAGAGACATATTTCTCCCGACGTTTCAGCCAAGTTGCATTGGCCGTGGTCACGGGTCGACTGAAGCTATGCGGTGTAGTCTCGTACATACTGGGCGGTAGATGTAAACCTACCCACTTATCACTTTTTAGAAATCACGACACACGACACTTACAATATCCTTGGCGACACCGGGCGACTTTTCCCGGCGGCTATTGATTACTGGATTCCACGATGAACGTCGGGAGAAATATGTCTCTAAGGTAAATAGCGTAAAGACCCGTTAAAATTATAAAAAAACTATGATCTGTTCAATTCCAAATTTCAAGTAAATCGGTGTAGTGGCTCTCGAGATAATAGTTTCCTAACAGACACTATCTAATCTCACAAGGTTTTCTTACATTAGACACAAATATATTTTCAGTTGGAGCAAGAATTTTGCGAGATTCTTGTTCAAGACCAAGATTGGGACTGCAAAACCGAGGTCAGCTATTCTGAAGCAAGACCAAGAACAAGAATTGGCCAGTCTTGGTTCATGCTAGGAAAATGAACATGCGTGAGAAATATATCTACCAATAGTATCGCTTCGTTGGTATCATTATCTTTATACTATTGTTGGATTTACCTTACCCACCGACATTTTCCTCGCATAACTATCTGGTAGAAGAGCATTCTCAAATGAAATAAATATCAACAAATTGAATGTCATCAAATATAGTCTTAATTTATGGTAACCTCAGATTCCTCCAAGTCGCAAAGCTAATAAAAGTACATTAAATCCCCCAGGATGCGCAGGCTGAACCAGCTCGACCCTACACCAATGGTACCTTGAACAATACGCCACGCATTATAGCTACAGAATACAAAGACACGCCCAAAATCGATGAGGAACCTGAACATATAGAAGAAGCTCCTAAACCCACAATTACAGAACAAATTAAGGAAGCGTCTAAACCTACAATTCCCGAACCTTATGACACTAAAGATGAATTAAAATCAATTGATATAGAAGATAAATTGGAACCGAAAGTAGTTAATAATAAAGAAACGGGTGAATCGATCGATGCAGATGAACTAACAGTTAAAAATGATGAATCAATCGGAAAGGTAGACACAAATAATCAAATTGAAACTCTGGACAAAGATTTGCTTGAAATATACGCTAACAATACCAAAATAGATAATTTGGTTAAAGAAATGACTCCATTTGAAGACAAAAATGCTTTAGACACAAAATTCGAAGAATTGTTTAACATCTCAAACTGCCATAATAATTCTGATAACAAAAATGCTAGCACAGATCTAATAGAATCAGAAAAAGAAGTAAAAATAGTCTCTACAAGTGATTTGGAAGGAATTAAGCAGAGTACTCCGGAACTATTGGCCGAAGCTTTAAAAGAAGAGTCGGCAGAAGAAGAACAAGAAGAAGAAGAAGACGAGGAAGAAGATGATGACTGCGATCAAGAAATAGACATGGAGTTTGATCTGGACAAACCTACTGTTAAAGTGAGTAGTATTTTTTAAAATTTTAATTAATTTTTATTTAATGTAAATTTTAGTTTCTTTGCTTTGCTTTGTGCAAGTTAAAAGACTGTTTTGATTGGCTTAAAGCGTCAGCGCTTTAAAGTAACAAATTTCCAAATCGAACATGGTCATTCACGCATACTTGAAATAATCAACTTGTAAATAAAGAGAGATAGGACTCCGCAACCCACTGCTGACATCATAGGCTTTCTCTGTCTATTTCAGCCACAAAGGCTACGTTGTAGAGATATAGTAAATACTATATTTAAAAATTAAAATGAAACAGAAGCGGATAGAAAGTTAATAAAGGATATCCATTCATCTTGTATGGGGATTTGAGCTAAATTGTATTCCCAGTTATACAACGTGTTACAAAATACCCCGTAAAGCCGAAAGGAGGTTAAATGGGGCCTTATAACAAGTCCATTCTAATTATTTAAGAACTGTAGTAACGCTGTATAACATACCCCAAAAAAATAAAAAAATATTATTTTCACTTTGTGCAAACCCTATTTCAGTAAAATTATCTAATATCTTCATGGCCTACGCATAACATCTTATCGCAATATTCCGAGTTAGAAAGCATCGTTATTTTGGAAAAAAAATATGTTAGAAAAAAAACACGAAACAGTTGTAGGATATCGATTAGAAGATTTGAAATTGACAACATATTTTTTTTTTAACTTGACATCCTTGTATTGAGGTAGCAAACATTTATGAATGAAAAATAGAAAAACTATTAAAGTAGACAATTATTAGGTAAAATAGTTACGTAGGCCTTTCTGTTAAATAATCTTGGTTCCCTGACATGACAGCTTACTAGGGTTGACAATATGTTTGGCTTAGATAATTATATTTTTTACGGGGTATTTTGTAATACGTTCAAGAACGAGTACTTCTCACGCCAGCACCAGAAAGGTTTTTTGCCGGGAGTTTCTGGCTGCTTAGAACACAACACCTTACTCGCTGAGTGTTTGAAGGATGCCAGGAAACAGGAGCGGCAACTAAGCGTCTGTTGGATCGACTTGGAAAACGCATTTGGGTCAGTGCAACATGAATTGCTGCAAACTGCGCTAAAATGGTATAACTTTCCAACACTAATCAGAGATATAATTGCCAATTATTACAAGAACTTGAGATTTGTCGTAACAAACAAGGACGGCTACACAGACACACTAAAATACAATGTGGGCCTGTTCCAAGGCTGCTGCCTATCACCTGTAGCTTTTAATATAATTATCAATATCCTAATCGACAAACTTAAATCTCGTGAGAAGAAGTGGGGATATAGATTCAAACAAAACAACATCTATACGGAATCCGTCTTAGCTTTTGCAGACGACTTGGCGGTGATAACAAGAAATCCCAAGCAATGCCAGGGCTTGCTGAAAATAGTGGATGATTACTGCTCATGGACAAAGGGAATGAGAACGAAACCATCAAAATGCTTCAGCCTATGTCTGGCTAGGCGAAACACTACATTTACGTCTTATGATCCTGGACTGAGTATAGCAGGGCAGAGAATAGCTCCGGTAAATGAAACCATGCCCTTTAAATTTCTTGGCAGAAGGATAAATTTTCAGGGAAAAACACCATCCCTAGAAGTAGTTGTAAAACAATTCACTGACGACATGAATAGGGTTACTCAACAGCCTATAAGCAATGTCAAAAAAGCTTGGATATATGACAACTACTTAGCATCTCGCCTCACTTGGCCTTTCCTAGTATATGATTTCAACAAAAGCCTACTATCAAGTCTGGACGCGGACGTCATAAGAACATTGAAGTCTTGGCTTGGATTAGCCCAGGGTGCTGACTCCTCAACATTCTTTAGAGGACGGAGAAACTTCGGAATGGATCTGAAAAGACCATCTGAATTATACAAACATCTACGTATAAGCAAATATCAAATTCTAACCAGCTCCCAGGATAATACAATTTCATCCCTTCCAAGAGACCCTCTGGTCTCAGATATGGAACCGAGACTACTATTCTTCAAGAAATTCATGACAGGTGCCCAGACTGACAAAAGAGGCATTGGCTGGAAGAAAAAAGAAAGTGACAAAGAGGTTATAAAATCCTTCCTCAGGAAAGATGAAGAGCATGAATACAGAGTGCACGCGATGACTCTAGAAGTTCAAAATGACTGGCTAACTTTGGGCGATTTTTGCATCCCTCCAGCCCTAAAGTGGCGCACACTAATGTACGATTGGTCTCCGGCGTTGCTAAAGTTCTACCTAAACGCTTTCCAAATGTCCCTCCCGGACCAGAGTAATCTGGTAAGGTGGGGAAAAGCTACGGAAAAGAACTGTACATTGTGTGGTGCTGCCATAGGAACTGCTAGACACACACTTGTAGGGTGCGTTACTCTCCTAGAAAAGGGCTATTACTCACGCCGACATGACAAAGTCCTAGGTGTTATCCGTGAAGCAGTAAGTCTTTCTATTGCAAGAGCCAGAAAGGGACTGACTACAAATAAAACTTTGACCACATTTGTAAAGGAAGGGCAAAGCACGAAAACTAAATGCAAGCCCACCTCGATCCTTGGCGCCGCATCAGACTGGAAAATTCTCATGGATACATTTGAACACCATTATAGGATCCCAGATGAACTAGCTGTATCAGCCTATAGGCCAGACATCTTAGTGTTTTCTCGGAACTTGAAAAAAGTTATCCTTATTGAACTTACCGTTCCGTGGGAATCAAATATTCCAAAAGACCACAACATGAAGTCGAATAAATATTATGATCTCACAGAAGAAATGATCAGGAACGGGTTCAAGACTCAGCTTTACGCAGTGGAAGTTGGTGCAAGAGGAGTTCCAGCAACATCTTTGCATCACTTACTGAAAGAATTGGGCCTAAGCAGGTCTGCCGTCAATACATTTATGGAACGAGCTTCCAAGACGGCATTAACGGAATCATACAGTATTTGGTTGGGTAGGGAGAGAAGTAGAATGGTGGATGGTGAGCGTATTATCGCGCAATAGAAAAAAAAGGAGGCCTTCTTTTCTTAAACCAGCCAATTGTCGGTCGCAAGCCCGAGACACCATTCTTCTCATCTCTTACCCACACACGATGGACCCGGCACCCGCACGGTGAATCCATGGAATGCTTAGAAATTTGTCTTCTCTATGCATTTTTAAATACATTATTCTAACAAGATTACAATTTAAGTAGAAAAACCCCTTAATTTTATTTAGATTTGGTGTGCAAAATGTTAAAAATAATATCATGGCAGTTCTAGTACTAAATGACTTGATTGATACGAAATACATACATAGTAAAAATACCATTAGTTTTATCTACTATTTTAATTTTTTTATTCATTGTAAACAGCATAAGTAGTACAAAAATAGCCCAAAATTGATGATGTCATTTGAAGAAAGCCTGTGTCTCTCCACTGCTTGATATAGGCCTCCCCCAAGGAGAGCCATTTCACGCGATCTTCTGCCACCCTCATCCAACCCCTACCAGCGACCTTTCTCAGGTCTTCCGTCCATCTCATCCACTCTGCGTCTTTCAATACCACTCCACTCTAAACCCCGTTTACTCCACTGTTCATCAATTCTGCGACAGATGTGTCCAGCCCATTGCCACTTCAAATATTTTGAAATTATTATTATTTATTTTGAAAGCCATGTCGGTAACTTTGGTTCTCAAACGGATGCCAACTGTCTTTATTCTTCAGAGAAGCATAGCTCTCTCTATAGCTCGCTGAAGAAATGCAAGTAATTAATGAACTGCCCAACCCTCAATTGATAAATGCATTTAGTATATTAACATAAAAACGCGCAGGTATTGGGTATGGAGAGTACGGCCCACCCGGCTGACGGGGGCGCCTGGCCCCGCGCCGAGCCCCGCGCCGACCAGCTGCCCAGGAAACCGCTGGTGAGGCAGGCCTCTTGCACAGTCCATATCACTCAAACACTCTACGAAACCTCTTGATCCTATCTATTTTCTATTAACAAAAATTCTTATTTATACTAAAAAATACTACGTAAAACTCTGTTGAATCAAAAAGTCTAACTGACAAACAGCGCCACCTATCCGCCATTATCGTTACTATCAAATCAACAATTCTAGACAGTGAGGTCGTCCAGGCCCGGAAAGCCCGAGACTATTCTTCTTATCTCTCTTTCCCACACACCATTGGTTGTATGCCTTAGTACACTTAGTACTTAATACTAATTTTTTACCAAAATACTGACAAACCGAGACAAATGAGAATGCCTATTTTTCTTAGAGAAATGGCCCCAATAAAATGTTCTCGTGCCGTAATGATTTCTTTTTTTGTTGACAGTTAATATATTGTGTTTTCATAATCTGTAATTAATTTTATTTATTTTACCCTAGCATAACGACAATTGAAAAAATCTTTTTTTACATTGTTAATTATAGTATCAATTCCGCCGATATAATTGGAGAATTATGGACACTTTGAAATCCAGTGTTTTATCTATAATAAAGTACCTGATCATAATAAAGAACCTAATCGTATAAATAATGCTTTGTAACTATTTCATACATATATTTTAACCAATTGACTTATTAATTAAATTACATTTTAATGCTGGGGTAAAAGAGATGTTGTAATTAAATATAAAAATGATTATTGAATTGTATTTTATGGAATCACCGTGCGGGTGTAGGGTCCATAAGAGATGGGAAGAATAGTGTCTCGGCTTTGCGACCCACAATAGGTTGATTTGCAAAGCCTCCTTCCTTTTTATTTTATTGCGCAATAAGACGTTAACCATCCACCCTTCTGCTCCTCTCCCTACTCAAACAAATACTGTAAGATTCCGTTAATGCTTATAAAACTAGTTGGTAGTCGTATAATGCACACATTCCATTAAAGCTCAATTTTTTGTTGCTCATTTTATATTTAGAAAGAAAACTGCTTATATGCATTTCTGTAAACTCTACCTCAAGACAAATAAATGTTATACATATATAATAAAATATTTCCTTTGTGTCAATAAGCAGTTTTATTTCTGTAACATGTCTTCTAGTTACTAACATTGCGTTCCAATTTCTATAAATATTCCAAATATGTATGCATCTTGTCAGGTCGGCTTCACAAGTTGGCACCAATGTAAGTCTTGTTTCAAGTTTTTATAAATATCACCATGGCAAGCTTACAATATTAGTTCTCCTTAAAAGTAAAAATTGGCATTTGACATCAAGCTTTTAGGATCCACTTTTTTTCCACATTAGGTCCACTTGTAAACGAATTTTAAGAATGCCATACTGCCGATTGCCAATGATGTATCGACGATCGAAATATACGGTAGAAATAGACGGAAAATCATAATTACAAAATATTCAATTCTCAACTCTATAAGCGCTTGACCTTGTCAGCAGCCGTGCATTATTAACTTAAATATAGATAACGGATTCCATTATAGAACGTTTGCGCTTAAGTAAATAAATAAATATTTCCAGACAGGTCACACAGCGCCATCTAGTTTCCGTGGTAAGCTACGAGGCTTGTGTTACGGAAACTAGATGGTTGATATACTACATATTTTTTTGTTGTAAATATATACATATTATACATATAAACACCCAGACCGAGACAAATTGTACAATGTACAACTTGCCCCCGGTGGGAATCGAACCCACGACCTCCTAAGTTGACGGCAACGTTTGTTACCACTAGACCACGGAGGCGGTCAGTGGTAAGTAATAGAGTACCTAAACTGAAAAACAACTATACTCATATTACATTTTTAGAATATACAGCTAAACTATAAAAGATAAGTTAAAAATACATTTAAGTCTATCAAATACTTAACACTAATTATATGACTATACACTGACTTACTGTAACTGTCTCCGTAGTCTAGCGGTTAAGTCCGTGGATTTCGATTCTGAGGTACCGTGTTCGATTCCTGGTCGGGATACAATAATATTTAATTTATTTGTAATATTTCTAGAGTTTGGTACGCTGGAGACTGATGCCTATAGTAAAGTTGGCTAAATGTGAATCTGCTTCTTTATAAACGTTTCTGATCTGTTGTTTCTGACCACCCCGAATCACGATCGTGATGATACTTTACTTTTTTTTTATTATACTGACTTACAGCAAGCAAATACGTCCACGTCAACTAAGCAATCGTTATATAGTTTCACTGCTCGTCTTAAAAAGTTATTTTTTGCATAAATTGTTCTGTTAAAAGAGAATAAGAGGCGGGGCGGGGAAGTATGCACCGTTCGATCCGATAAATCCAGTAAAGTGTATTCACACGTTTCGCGATCAGGCTCGAATTGCCGTCATACCCAGTCAAGCCGGCATAGTGTTAGAAACTGATGTCATTCATTGACCTCGCGCACCACTAAACATCAGGAGGGTCACATGTCGTGCTAGAATATAAAAAAACAAGTATTTAGAACGTGAGGTAAACTCACAAACTCACTCTAAACGCGACATTGTCTAAAAGAGTTGGAGGAGAGTCTAACACCGGTATTCTAACGCTGGGTTCCCACGGTGCGTCGGATCATCACGCACAGCCGACGGCCACGGACGGCAACGCACACAGACATGGCTCTTTCAACGGTGCGTGTCGGTCTGTGTAGATCTTTTAGCTTCATTTCAAAATGCAAAGTAAAAGATAACGTATCGTCGCTGCAGCTGCGGCTGTGGTATTAATTTACAATTACCAAATTATGCGATCTAGTAAAAGTAAAAAGAAACCACGTCGCTGGTGGATATCAGTATACAACAAAAGTCGTTTAAGGTAAGTGTACCTAAATAACTAATTTTATTTTCTGTTTTAATCACGGTAGAAAATTAACGAATGACATAAAATATTCCCTGTCCTGTGATCCTACCGGTGGGATCATGAAGAATGGTTCGGAAAAACTTATCATAATACCGCACCGCACCTTTGAAGTTACCGCCTCGCGACGGATACCGGCGCACCGCCACAGACGTGTCTGTGCTACCACGGACGAGACCCTTCCCACGGTGTGTCGTGCGAGCTGGTCCGCGTCCGTCTGCGATATCACGGACCGTGGGAAGCTAGCTTAAGACGTTACCTCAGCGCCTCCTCCACTTAAAATTTCCTTCCAGTTGTCAAACTGTCACGTTAAGTGGGACATTAAAATAAAACAAAGGAATTTAAACAATGGAAGTTAATATAATACGAAAAATAAAGTTAACAGAAAGAGAGCAAGAGAATCTACAATTATATAAGGGAGGGTCTTAAGCCAAAACTTAGCCCTATCACTCTTAATGCATCCATTGACCGTACGTAGGGGTACCTTCCCTCGGAGAGCCTGAAGATGGGAACCCGGAGAGCCTAAAGATGGGGACCCGGAGAGCGCTTCCGATCCCAAGCGGACAACGAGGCGTCACGGGGATCCTGGGCAGCGGGGTTGTCTTCTCAAGCTGGGTCCTATAGTCCTACTGGAAAAACCCCAAGCTAAGGGGGCGACAATATCCAGTAGGTTTATTAATTAATTAATTTAGCAGCGCATTGCTCGCAGCCTGATTTTGAAAAAGGAAGAATGTCAAAATTTACACGTGACAGGTGGCGTCTTAAATATGTGCAAGGCACAGCATGTTGATTACAGCCAACAATATTTATTCCTTAGCCGCATGTAATCAAAAGGAAAATTAAGTTTCTGTAAAGTTTTTGTTTGAAAAGGTCAGCCTTAACCTGGTGCATTAGACGCCATTTTTTATTTTAATCGTCTCAATTACAGAGACTTAATTTTCTTTTGACAGCTGGAAGGAAATGTCGAGTGGAGGAGGCGTTGAGCAAATATCTTAGAATACGGGTGTTAGTGATTATTCACTATTATTTGAAGTTATTTATTTTTTAGAAAGTTAATATAGGTACTATGGCCGCGTTCGTTTTAAAAAATGTAAATAAATAAAAATAAAAAATAAATAAATAAGTTTAAAATGTATTTTAAACGATTTTATGTAATAAATTCAAAGACCATAATACATTGTCAATTTATTTGTTATTATTTGTTACTTGTCATACTTGTCAAAAAGTAGTCTCATCGCTCCTTTTTTTAAAGAATTGTTAAAAAAAGTGGAATTTCTTAACAAAAACGACGTCACGACGTCACGATGGTTTATGAAGTTGCTACGAAATGTTGAAAATGCTATAAAACGAATGCGGCCTAATACCGCTAGACATACTCTGACAGCCAAACCCTTAGGACGTTTAGACCTAATTTCACCTAATTAGCAATTAGGTGAAATACGAGTTATTACGCATTAAGAAATAGGATAGTATGGCAACAAAGAATATGTACGAGTTGATTAATTGACATTTACTGTTTAGCTCAGTCAGGCCAGTAGGTCTCTAATTCTTTTTCTCAACTCTTCTAAAGTCCTTTTGATCGTTAGGAGAAACAGGATCGATTGGCATCAAAAAATCTTTTTTTATGGTTACCTGTAAAGTTGCTATAGAGGTCGCTTCAGAGTTTTTACCTTCCTACTGACAATATGAAGTTATACTATGCCACTCTTAGCCCGTTGCGGAGGAGATACAGCAGATCTTCCTGGAGACGGACATCCCGCAGCAGTCTCGAGTGCTGGTCACCGACTTCGTGGACAGGACTGACGTCGACAAACTGGAGAGGACCGACGGCGAAAGACATTCTCCGGTCAGTCACAATCATGTACAGGGTGACTTTGTATGGTCTTATGTTAGACTAATGTGTTATTCTATTAATAGAAACAATGAAATGAAATGTTTTTTTTTTGTTGACATTTTGGCTACTTCATACAAACTTTTAATTTTAAGAGCTAATTTTGAGGAGAAAAAAAAAGACATTTTCGACATAGGAATTTTTTATTTTTTTATTTATTCTATGGAGAATTACCGACAATACAATAAAATTTAAAAAAGAATTTTAAAAGAAGTGTCATTGGAAAGTTCTTACTAATAGTAACAATATATAAAAACAACAAGTAATATTTTAACCTAAGATAATACAGCACTTAAAATACATAATAACAGCATAAACAATACATACGAGGGGCGTTCAAAATATTCTCGGTATTGATACGTTACAACCTCTTTTATATATATATTTGTTACTGGCCGCTAAGATTCATCCATTGACATTAAAAAAAAGTAAAATTGGAACCGAGATGTTCTTTTGTTTTTCTGCAATTGCCGAACAAACATGAACACCATGAGCGAATTAACAATTTTAACGAAATTAGAGCACCGATCCGTCATAAAATCCTTGACAAAACAGCGTAAAAATCAAAAAACCATAAAAGAGGAAATGGATTGTGTTTACCGTGAGTCTGCTCCTTCTTTATCTACTATTCAAAAATGGTCAAGCTAATTTAAGCGTGGAAGGGAGAGTATTGAAGATGACCCTAGACCTGGCCGGCCTGTAGTGGCTACCTCACAAGAAAATATTGATAAAGTGGAAAAACTTATATTGGAAGACGGCCGAGTGAAGGTAAAATCTATAGCTCAAGTAACCAATCTCTCTATTGGTACCGTACATGACATTATACATGACCATCTTAATATGTCAAAAGTAAGTGCAAGATGGGTTCCGCGAATGCTGACGCTTCTTCAAAAGGATATGCGTGTGGCTTGCTGTTCAGATTTTATCGACCTGTGTGGTGAAAATCCCGATGAGGTGCTGCAAAAAATAGTTACTGGAGATGAAACCTGGGTTCATCATTATGACCCAGAGAGCAAACAGGAGTCCATGCAGTGGCACATTAAGGGTTCAGCTCATCCCAAGAAGTTCAAGGTAATCCCGTCAGCTGGCAAGGTCATGGCCACAATATTTTGGGATTGTGAAGGAGTTTTGCTTATCGATTATAAAGAAAAAGGTGTAAATATCACAGGGCAGTACTACGCTAACGTTATACGTCAATTAAGAGATGCGATCAAAGAAAAGAGGCGAGGAAAGTTAACCAAAGGTGTTCTGCTTCTGCATGACAACGCCCCTGTCCATACTGCTCATATTGCCAAGGCAGCTATTGTTGAATGTGGGTTTGAAACTGTTACTCATCCACCCTATAGTCCGGACTTAGCCCCAAGCGACTTCTTTTTGTTTCCCAATCTTAAAAAGGATCTGCGTGGAAATAAATTTTCTGACGATGAAGCGTTGAAGACGGCCGTGGAGGAGCATTTTTACACCAAAGATAAAAAATATTTTTATGAGGGATTAAAAAAAATAATTGATCGATCTTATAAGTGTATGAACATAGGGGGGGAGTATATTGAAAAATAAAAATATCAAACTTTTCGTACTTGTTTGTTTTTATCCACATACCGAGAATATTTTGAACGCCCCTCGTACATGATAGAATAGACTGAAGATACGATACAATAATATTGTATCGTATAATACATTAATATTGTATATTATACAATATTAATGTATTATAAATTAAAGAATAAGTTGTTAATGTTAACCCTTTCAGCACGACAAAAAATATTTAAAAAAATTAATAACTTTGAAATACTTCAGTTCTAATAAAGTATCTAATAAAAATAGTGAAAAAAAACCCACCAGCGAATTCCACAAAACCCCCTCCGCATATTCATGCATTGGATAATATGTTAGAAATAAAAAGCACTATTGTATGTTTTTTTCTTAAAAAAGGACTATGGACTAGCCTAACAATTTAATAAAGATAATCACTAAGTAGCTAGATGCTATGCATGATCTATCGAGACTGATTTGGAGCGGCAAAACAGAATTTGTTGACCGCTCGAAATTTTTAACAACGCACGCTTAGTACAGTCCGTGCTGAAAGGGTTAAGCACATGTCTCACCGTCTTTACATTTGTATAAAATATGTCGATATCGCAATTGAGTAACAGCTCATTGAATGACCTACATGTTCTATTAAAATATGAATTACGTCTATATGGGGTAATGGAATTCTGGACAAAAAAAATTGAATTATATCAATAGAATCACATTTAGTCCAACGTCAGACCATACAAAGTCAACCTGTATATTAAGTTTAAAAAACTACATATAATTTACATTCATTTTCATTACAGCCCCTAGAACACAGCGTCCTAGACCTCCACTGCAGGAGATGGGTCTTCCAGAACATATATCTGGAGAACTTGGCCTACACTCACCAAGTTGGTATTAGTGGAACCGGGACCGACGGCTTAACGTGCTCTCCGAGGTATGGAAACTGTGGTGTTGTAAATCTATGACGGCAGTACGTAAGTGTATTTCTCATTGGTACATGCCGGGTGGGTTTGAACCGACCTTTGTAGGATTTAAGGAACGCGTTCTTACAACCGAGCCACCACCGCGCCATACTAAGCCTAAAACTAGTTAACCCATACTGACGCATCCAACATAATTGCTACCCAATGATCTTGGATCGGGCATTCATGGCCAGATGCAACTTTACCCAGGATACTGTTGCTACCGTTCCGCATGCGTTTGAAAAAAAAACGGACTTTCTTGCGAATATTCGGCGGAAAGCCGTCGGTGAACGCTATGAGTGATTCTTTGACGGAAGACGTCATAAACCCTTTTGCTAAAGACACTTGAAAGTTACTACTAAACTATTTTAAAAATGAATTATATAAAAAATACCTATTTTAATTTTAGTTTTTTGCCTTATAAATATCTGATTTGCCTCCGCCTGGCCCAGAACCTGGGTACGACCATAGTTATTGTCATAGGATTTTTTTTCTTTGTATCCCAGCTGACTTTCGAACTTCGCTCTGGTAACACTGGAATCCCTTCCGTTATTCAGAATATTGTGAACGTAATGTAATTTTATAATATTTACAGTTGGTCGTGAGCGGTAAAATGACATTGTCTTTAATACAAGATCCTCCAAGAGCCACTCCGGAGAGAGAACTAGGTAAGAAATTCATTCCAGCGGCCCTATCCTGTTACTTAAACGCAAACAATAATGGAATCCGTTAACTATATATATATATATATAACGCTATTAAAGTTAATATTTGCTCATATTTTTAAAGTTGATATTTGGTATCAAGGTCGAGCGCTTATAGAGTTGAGAATTGAATAATATTTCTGTTTTGACTCCATTGCAGCAGTCCTATTCTGTTACTTATTTACCTATTTCGTTATTTACATCAGAGGTGATGAAATAAACTTCTTAATTAAACAGCAGCTTTCTTCAAATACTTTTATTTTCCAAATTAACCACAAAACCAACACGTTTTAATCTCCATTATTTTTCTACCGACGCGACTAACCATAAACTATATCTAAAATCTTCTTAATCTTATTTTAACGTCCCATCATGGACAAACTATTTTTATTGCTTTTCAACAAGAGGTTGCGTCATAATTACAAAATATTATTCAATTCTCAACTCTATAAGCGTTCCACCTTGACAGCGTCCGAGCAAATATCAACCTTAATAGCGCGATATTTATATATATAGTTAACGGATTTCATTATATAACGTTTGCGACTAAGTAAATAAATAAATAATAAATATTTCCAGACAGGTCACACAGCGCCATCTAGTTTCCGTGGTAAGCTACGAGGCTTGTGTTACGGAAACTAGATGGTTGATAAACTACATATTATACTTTTTTTTTTGTAAATATATACATATTATACATATAAACACCCAGACCGAGAGAAAATATACAATGTACAACTTGCCCCCGGTGGGAATCGAATCCACGACCTCCCGAGTTCACGGCAACGTTTGTTACCACTGACCACGGAGGCGGTCAAAGAGTAACAGAATGGGGCTACTGGTCAGTTAAATTATAATAATAAAGTTTATTGGAAACAACAGTTTTAATAAAAATTGTTATAAATTCCTTTCCATAATATATATAAACTAAAATTATGTTAATTATAAAAAGAGCCTTCGTAAAATGTAAAAATGTACTTTGTGAAATAAAAGTTTATTTTTTTTATAATTATGGATTTAACTTAGGGAACAAAACAGTTAAATCCCTGACTCCAAGACTAGTTGGGCTGTGTCCTAGTAGTCAATGCTTTCCCTGGGAACTAAAAAAATAAATTCATGACATTGATAAGTTATATAAACATATTGTAAATAAAGTTAATTTACAACATTTCTCAAAGTACACTTGACTTGAAAAACCTTTGGAAATATTGGAGTGTGTGAGTGAGAGGGACGTGAAGCTTAACAACCCCCTTAACGATAACTCTTAATAACGCTATAACAACCTTCATTAATTGTCGTACTATTTGTTTAGAATCAACAGCTGAGGACTTCACGACAGCAAGTGCAATGACCCAGCCTGCAGCCGCGCAGGTAATATTATAACATATGGACATAACACAATCTGCTAACAGGTTACACTTTGGACCACTTTGCTGCTTAGTCTTCCACTAGCAGAAGTAGAATCATTCTAAATAATTTAATCAAAGACAAAAAACAAAACATGTAGGTTTTAAATTCTAAATTCTTTATTGTCAATGTAAACAATAAATGAGACATAGTTATTATGGTCAACTCGCTTAAGGAACTTAGCGGAATGTTAAACGGCTTAAATCCCACGGGTTGGTCTCGGAATGAACTTGAACTTGGTTGCACCACAACAATCAATTATTAACCTTTTAAATTTAGTTATCAGTACCTATGAGATTACAATACCTGGTACAGCAGTAACCCACCAGGCAAGTCAGAATTAAGGTCTTCCACGGACTTAACCGCTACACCATTTTTCACCATAAACATTAATTCTAAAATAAATGTTACAGGAAAAAGAGGAATCTTCCGAGGAAGAGATTGACATCGAGGAAATCGAAGACGAGGAAATGGGGGAGGAAGTTGTGGAGGAACTCGAGGAGCAAGTTGAAGAAGAGGAGGTGGAGGTGGGCTTCGGAGGATTCCCAGTACACGACTGTTCCAGAACTATATAAACATTTATCTTTTTATTGGTTTAACAAAATCACAACGTTAATATAATCCATATTTGGCGATAAGAATTTTGTTATCAGCACTTATATTTAACCAAACCTAACTACAAATTAAATTAAACTACGATTAAACTAATTGTTTATTAATCGTCCTTGGGAACACTTGGATTGGTCTCGGTTACAATTTTTACTTAAATCTTGGTGTGGATGAAGCTGCAGTTGGCAAGGAATAACCTGAAGCGGAAGAAGGCATAATAAAAGCTCAATGCTGTATAGATACAGCTGTAAAGAATTGTCACTGAGTTATTTTATATAAAAATATATCATCATTACAGCCCCTAGAACACAGCGTCCCGACCTCCACTGCTGGAGATGGGCCTTCCAGAACATATATCTGGAGAATTTGGCCTACACTCGCCACGCTGGCCCGACGGTATATATGAACAGATGGTATATAAAAATATATACTGCGTGGAATTTGTTCAAGATTTTTTTTTAATATTATAATCTAGAATAAAAATAAAGAATTACGTATTTTTTATTTTTGTTATTTAACAATAAAATATAAAGTTACGGTGCAGAGAAGTTTTCCTAAAAATATCGCAACTCATACTGACCCTAATCCTAGTAGGTAGAGGTTGACTCGCGCGAACGTGTCTAACGTAATTCTTTCTCTTCTGTTGGCGAGATCAATTGGACGTAGTTACCCAAAAATAATGCAATCCACATGAGGTTAATTTAAAGTTACAGGCCGTTATAGTTGGAATTTAAATTAGTCCATCAATACATTTGTCCAACATTTAGAATATGTCAAAAGCAGTTTTTTTTATATGGATCGCTTTTGATATACAATATATCAAATCCTAGGGATCTGATTAAAATTTATAATTAATTTTCTAAAACCTATATCCAATTAACAATAACACTCTTTAGGTATTTGTCACGATGAATATCGCGATTTTTAGACTCACCATGCAGTAGTGTTTGGTTTTTCGGATAATGAATTTCATCTTTAAATTTTTTTTTTTAATTTTAAATAGAGGTTCTCCAATGAATTTTGAAGCCTAAAAAATAGAGATACAATAAAAAATAAAAAAAACAAATTATAAATAATACTAAACTAAAAATACCAATCAAATTAAAACTAATCTACAAAATAAACTAAGAGCTTACCAACTGCGAGGATACCGAGAATATTATAATAGTGAGGATACCTAAAATATTATAATTTAAATAAATGTATTGGTTTAAGTTGTTGGATTGTGCGAGCGAGAAGTATATAAACCTTGAAAAACCCTCTTAAACCAATTATACTAGTTAAAAATTTCAATAAAAGTTTCAATAAAAAGTTTCAATTTTCTGTTAAAAATAACTATTTTCTAATTAATATTACAGATAGTCATAAGGAGACTGGCAACATTTCCCCTCTGTATTGCGAGGCCAATACGTTGGCAGAAATAATTGCCAGCCTTCGCCAAACACTTGGCTAAGGGTCACAAGGTTAATACTGAATATTTCATTAAATTTTGTATAAAATAATATATCTTTAGCAAGTCTTAACTGCATCCATGGTCTAGCGGTTAAGTCCGTAGGTTTAGACTCGGGGGTACCGGGATCGATTCCTGGTCGTTACACAATAATAATTATTTATTTAAATAATTTGTGATATTTCTCGAGTTTTGTACGCTAGAGACATCGAAAAGCTTGCCTATAGTAAAGTTGGCTAAATGTAAATCCGCTTCTTTATAAGCGTGGTTTCTGACCACCCCGAAAGTGAACGGTCGTGATCTTTTTTATCAAGTCTTAGGCCTAATTCAACTTTAAATAGTGACATGGAGTCTCACAGACCGTGCAATAAACAAGTTTGTCAAACAAAACTGCTCAGTGAATGTATGTGCCTAAAAAATCTAAAATAATTTTCCAGGACACAATCAAATATAAATAGGTGGTAGGCGGACTGATGGTGGTGTTTTCCCCCAGTCTGCCGGGGCGGGGAAGTAACAACCGTTCGTGCCGATAAACTCAGTATCAACGCGTTACGGAATCAGGCTCAACAGTTGATAGTTACTATATTAAATAGCTTATTATGGCCCTTGGTCACATAATGATGTAAATAATATCTTAGAATTATCATGTCTTAGAATTTAATTTGTCTAACATATTTTAATTGGAAGTTTAAAACAAAAAATTATATGAAATTTAAATAATCAGTGCCAAATGAAAATTAAAAAAAAACCCTAATTGGAAAAAAAATATTGATGGGTTTGTTCAGGCGAGTTCATACTTAATTATTTCTTGCTTTAGATACGAATATATATATATATATCTATAATATACAGGTTGTAAAAAACGAACTGTACCTAAACATATTAAAAGATATGGAAGATCATATACATATGATATAATTTATTGTATTATATTTATATTTTTTTTATAGTATGAGTAGTATTATTATTTAAATTCTTTGCACGAAAAAACATCTACAAAGATGAAAATTAATGCCTGTAAAGCATTTTTAAATAACCTTTGGGAGAGTATGAGATGAAGGGTAGTGTTGATATAAAATAATAAAATAACAAACAATATTAAGCATTCACTACATACTAAGAAATTTATAACATACACTACATACTAAGAAATTTATAACATACACTACATACTAAGAAATACATATTATACAAGTATATATTCGCCAAATATATGTGTCATTGTATGGTCACAATTTGTTTGTTATTTCCGAAATATGGGTCTTAGGAAAAAATATTTGTTTCTATCAATAGAACATATTACAGCCACGAATTAATTGTAACTACCTAGTTTTAAGCAAAAACTTGTTTATGGCAACAGTGTTTTAGTCGAAGATGATGGTATAGCTGATATGATGAGTCCACCCATAGTAGCTGCTGGTTATTTTATAATCTACATGATAATAAACTATGGAGAAAAAATGTATTGACAATATCCAAGTGTTGTTGTGACAACCAAAGGAAATAAATGATTTAATTTGATTTGATTGATCTAGAGTAATGGCTTACAAAGTCACCCCGTATTTTATGTATATATTTCTTTTGTTTAATTTTTAATTAGAATTTCTCTGTATTTGCCCCGTAGATAAATTTTAAAATAAATAAAACTGGGTAATTTTGTGAAGTCTTACTTTAGAAGAAGACAAATTTCTAAGCATTCCATGGATTCACCGTGCGGGTGCCGGGTCCATCGTGTGTGGGTAAGAGATGAGAAGAATGGTGTCTCGGGCTTGCGACCGACAATTGGCTGGTTTAAGAAAAGGAGGCCTCCTTTTTTTCTATTGCGCGATAATACGCTCACCATCCACCATTCTACTTCTCTCCCTACCCAACCAAATACTGTATGATTCCGTTAATGCCGTCTTGGAAGCTCGTTCCATAAATGTATTGACGGCAGACCTGCTTAGGCCCAATTCTTTCAGTAAGTGATGCAAAGATTTTGCTGGAACTCCTCTTGCACCAACTTCCACTGCGTAAAGCTGAGTCTTGAACCCGTTCCTAATCATTTCTTCTGTGAGATCATAATATTTATTCGACTTCATGTTGTGGTCTTTTGGAATATTTGATTCCCACGGAACGGTAAGTTCAATAAGGATAACTTTTTTCAAGTTCCGAGAAAACACTAAAATGTCTGGCCTATAGGCTGATACAGCTAGTTCATCTGGGATCCTATAATGGTGTTCAAATGTATCCATGAGAATTTTCCAGTCTGATGCGGCGCCAAGGATCGAGGTGGGCTTGCATTTAGTTTTCGTGCTTTGCCCTTCCTTTACAAATGTGGTCAAAGTTTTATTTGTAGTCAGTCCCTTTCTGGCTCTTGCAATAGAAAGACTTACTGCTTCACGGATAACACCTAGGACTTTGTCATGTCGGCGTGAGTAATAGCCCTTTTCTAGGAGAGTAACGCACCCTACAAGTGTGTGTCTAGCAGTTCCTATGGCAGCACCACACAATGAAATTGATAGAAACGAAGAACTTTTCTTAAGAATCCATATGACGGAAGGGACAATTTTTTACATACAATTTGTCTAGTTTTAAATTAACTAAAATTTATTTTAGAGTTTTTAAATTATTAAATCTATATATATATATATATATATATACTCGTATATTCATAAAATCCTACGAGGATACTATATATATATATATATTTCGTAGTAAGTTTTTTTTTTAGAATAAAAAATTAAAAAATATTTTTTCTTGTCTAAAATAAGAAAAACGAGTAAGTAATTTTTTGTGGTAGTTATTTTGCACAGTTGAGTGTGGTTTAGTCGTAATGCATTTAAAGTAAGAAAAAAAATACACTTTGATTGTTGATTTAATTTATTTTTGCTTGTTATCTATCGTCTCAATTTATGAGACACATTTATATTTTAGCATTTTCTTTTGTTATTTTTTAGTTTTTAAGCAAATATATTACTAATTAACAATAGTTATTTGTTTTATTTTAGTTTACCCTATGCCTACCTTTATCGCGTTCCAATATTCCTAATATTTATCCTGTCAGATTCATTACTCATTCTTGCACTTTTGATAGCTAATAAAAGTAGATAATGGAAAAGCGCGGCAAATAAAAAAAAATATTAGTATTGTATCTCTTAAATTTCCTATTGTCTATATAATCTGTGTTTCCTATCAAACAATGGGGTGTATCAGGCAAAGCTTTTTGTAGATGTCGCTAGCGGCACTGGTACCTTGTTTACACCTAAGATTGATCATTTTTTAAATTTATTTGTAGTTTTACATTTTTATAACAGAAATATGTATTTGTAACCTACCTTAAAAGACGAATTAAGTAAGCGAACACCGACTTTAAAATAAAAAAAGGTTGAATTAATAGAACGGCAATTTTGAGATCACCATATCTTTGCTTTCGCTTGGAAATCTCGATTTGTACACTTAAAAGCTGCTCACTTCTGCACAATATCCAGAAAATTATAAATTTCGTAATAAAAATACAAGTTTTCTATGCAACTGACAGTTATATTAGGTACCATCTATCGCATAGACGGGCGTCGCGTCGTCGCTTAATCTATCGTGATAAAAAGTTAGTGACACACCCCATTGATCATCATGTTCGGGATACCACACTTGTTAACTATACGGCAAAAAAATAGAAACGTAAGTAAAATGCTTTCACTGAGAAGATTATTTGTTGGAAGTATCAAAATAACAAATCATACAAACCTAATAAATTCAACAATCTTGTTTTTGGTTGAATTCAGCTTTTGTTCTTTTTCTTATAATTTGGACATCATGTAAAACAATATCTTTCGGAATCCACTTTAAATAGTTTTTTCGCGCAGCAAATCAGCATCGCTGTGCAGCGGGGGAATGCTGCGAGTGTTCTTGGCACACTGCCACATGATCAAGTCATGGACGAATATTTTTATATATAGTTTAGATTTTAGTTTATATATTTTTGTTAGCTTAATTTTTAATAATATTTTACAACGCAATGGAGGAATCAACAAGTATGATCAAAATGGAGTTTTTGTGATCGTAATTGTATAATTTGTCTCGGTCTGGGTGTTTATATGTATAATATGTATATATTTACAAAAAAAAAGTATAATATGTAGTTTATCAACCATCTAGTTTCCGTAACACAAGCCTCGTAGCTTACCACGGAAACTAGATGGCGCTGTGTGACCTGTCTGGAAATATTTATTATTATTATTATAATGCTTAAAGTTAAAAATGGCGTTGAATATGCTATTAGGTAAGTATTGTTTCAAGCGGTGTTATTTTTATATAAAATCCATATGGCACGCTAACAATATTAGTTCTCTTTCAAAGTTAAGATTTTAGTTGCTAACATTCAAACCTCGCGCGTCACTTACCATCAGGTGGGAGCAAGGTCACATGTCGTGCTAATATTTAAAAAAAAAAAAACAGTTTAGTTTTGAAGGTCAGGTAGTACAATCGATGCCATTTTGAACTTACAATCATACCTATATCTATGGACAACAGACTTCTTTTTGTGACAACCCAGCCTGGTTACGGCTAATAATCTAAATTTTAGTTCTCTATTTAAATTTGCAAAACTTTCTAGATCCTCATAGGATTTAGCCAAAGCCATTAAAAAATATATATATTCATAGGTAGGTTCTATAAGTCTTAAAGGGTTGCTCTCAGAAATATTCTATTAAAATTACTAAACACATAGCCATGTGTAGGTTTCCATCAACTAGCTTCTAAGACTGAATTATACAATATTTGTTTAGGTAGAGAGAGAAGTAGAATGGTAGATGGTAAGTGTTTTGTGCAATAAAAAGTAGAGGCGTCCGTTGTAAACCATTATTTTTCTCAATGTGGGAACGTTTGATAGACTCTACACTCTTACGGTAGATCCATGAAATGCTAATCAATTTCTTCACCTAAGTACTAATAAATAAAACAAAATATAAATAATAATTCTTGTTTATTTCTTAGAGCAAAATTAAATTACAAATTTAATGATTTTATGTACAGATTCACTACTCTTGTCTCTCTCGTCAGCTACTTACGGACCTGGAAAGAACAAAAAAAATGTATTGTTATGTTTATTTATTTTGGAAAACTTACAGCTAAAATACAAATACAGTAACAATATGATAAAAATAAAGAAAAAAAAAAATAGATAGGTACATTAAAATAATAAAAAATACTTTAAATATAGATACAACTGCAAAAAAAGAATAAAATAACAAATAAAAACAATAGGTCTGTCTACAAATTCAAATTTCTCATTCATCACTCGTCTAACCATTGCAATGCCGGCATTGAAGAGATCAACATCATGCTGAGCTTGTAAAACTTTATTGCTGCCAACTGAAAAATGAATTGCATCTATAGTTGGTGTTGCAGCCCGGAATGAGTAAAAGTGCAGGATTCCTCAAGGTTCTTGTGGGTACAGTGGTCAGTAAGGTTCTTTACATGATTTTCCTTCGACACAGTTCACACTAAAAATGATGGTATTTTTGCTATCCCTGCTGGCAATTTCTATAAACAGAAAATGGCCCTTGTAATACTAACCCGTCTTGAAATTCTTTGGTAAATCTGGTAGAATGGACCAATCTCTCTTGGCCGAGTTAACATTCTGTGTGGCATGCTTCACGTCCGGGAACATCTTCCAACCATCATCTACAGCGGTCTTCTTGGCAATAGCTAAGCAACCCAGCACGAAAGCAGCCGGCACTCCAAGTGTCATAGACTTCTGCCATAACCCAAACACACTGCCAGCCATAGCACCACCTAAGAAGTAGTTCAACGCATCATTCTTGCCCCTTATATTTTGTGCCACATTCGTAGTCACAGCGAAGGCTGTAGCCATCCCAATCAGAGGCCCAGTAAAGTATAAATAACGTCCAGCTGTATTGAACAACCCTTGCGGATGGGAATACATTAAAACATCAAAGGTTCCCAACGCGAGACCTGACACAGCGGCATATTTCGAAAGCGCAAATGTCTTCAGCGCGACGTCCTTGCCCTCCGGCGAGTCATAATATTCATATTTAAAATTAAAAGACATGGTTTTAGTGAATTTAAAAATAATCACTCGAAATAATTGTTACACAATTTGTTAAACATTTGTAAAGTGTGCTGTCAAAAAATACAATTAACAGAAATATTTTCACAAGATAGTTTTATATGTATTTCAAATAAAAATCTATTTCATAATGACATATTTCGCAATAAATATGTCCCTTAATGATAATTTATAAATAAAAATACATAAGTATAAGTTATTTTATTAATAATGATAAAAAAAAAAACTTTGAACACACTTTGTAAACGTACAGCAAGTGTCAAATAGACAGTTATAGTTTTCTAAATTTTAGGCATTTATTGTATTGACAAGACTTACATTTTTAGGCTGTGTGTACGAGTGTGTTCACATAGGAACTGCGAGTGCTTCGAGAGCGAAATACAGTAAAAAGAGCGCTTAAAGCGGCAAGTCGAACATTGCAGCTGTGATCATTTCGCTTTGTGCAAGATAAACTAGTGTTTCGATTGGCATAAAACCCCAGCGCTTTAGCCTCGTTCCGAGACACGATAATATTAACCTAAGCACGCTTTAAGGTGTTCCGAGACGTGTATAAACTATTTTGCCAAAACTATGTGACGTCACAAATGACATTACTCCTCGCGCTTAGACTGCTCACGATATCGAGGTAGGTCGCTCTGAGCGCTGTCAATTTTTTGTCATTAGGTATGTCGCGCGCCATTGTCAAGTTTATTTAAATTAGGTTCTCTTTTAAATTATTTAATATTGTAACTCGTTTATACTGTTTGTATATTACTTCTAAAACAAATCTATAATTAATATTTAAGTAGGAAGATAAAAAAAGTATATCTGTAACACGGCAAGTTATTTTGAAAGACCAAAATAAGTTAATAATATTAAACTTTACACATATAAAGATGAATAAACCGAGAGATGTTATGTTTGTTAGTATTCATACTCAAAGATGCGGAATCTTTTTTATCTTCCTTACATTAAAAAAAAACAAACTATCATGTTATGAATGAAAATGTGATTTAGACCGTTCCGAATTGATATTACGCTCTGAGCATCCAAATCGTGATATTTGATTCGGAACGGACTGTTAGTACCATATTCATTCTAAGCGCTCTGAGCTTGATTCGGATTCGGTTAAAATGACCAAAGCGCACTGATGAACACATCCGCTGTGTGGCACTAGTCTGTGGCACCGATCTAAAAAAAAAAAGTTGGATCAATTTTTATAATGGTGGCTGCTTGTGGAAGTAAGTAATCATTGCTGACAACATAAAATAATAAATCTAAACCATTATTGGACATTCGCAAAAATAGATTCAAATACAATATTATATTTTAGGTAGGCTTGTAGTTAACAATATCATCTGTCTTTTGGAAAGACGCCAAATGTATAGGAAAAATGGCTGCTTTTGCATGTATTGTATCAGAAATATTTGGGATTATTTAAATAAAAACACGACCACCAACGTTACCGCATACATTATTTTTTATTTAAATGGTGGTAATAAGTTAAACAAAAGTTAACTTGACCAACGAAAAAATACTAATCTATGGGATTTAGTATAAGTAGGTATTATTCTATTATTGCAGTTTTCCAATTTTATGTGAGATGCGAAAGCGACCATGCCAAATTATGACAATAAATCATGTTTATCTTTGAACAATATGTTTTTTTATGTTAGTAGCATATTATTCTACATTTTCTATAATTCAGAATCGCCAACATACAATACCAGTTGGTATTTTGAGCAATGTAAAGGTCTGAAGGCAAAGATATCTGTACTTTTAGTCTTTGGCCAAAGGGTTGGCTAAATATATCTGTGGGCTAAATTATTTTAAGAGGATAGTGTAAAAATACTTGCAAAATTAAATATTCTTACAATATGACTCCGGACTGTGATCTGTTAATTTAGAACCTATGTCTTAAATCTTAAGATAGTAGTGAAATAGGAGAATCATACAGTATTGGATTGAGTAGAAAGATTAATTTAAATAAACAAAATAATTTGTCATTATATTTATACATTATAATTTCATTATTATTTCTTAGCTTATTGTATGTAAAATAACACCTTTTTATACCTATATAATATTTTAATTGCATATATATCATGTAAGTGTTTATGTATAGTATTAAATTATATTTATTTTATTTTTATTTATTCAGAAAACATACAGATCTTAAAACATAATTACAACAATTCTAAAAGTTACACAATCCAGCAAGGTTTCCACTTAAATATTAAACATAGATTTTGCAAAAAAATAATAATAATAGGGATGAACTTAAAAACAATACATAACAATATCTAAACATATACATATATAATAAACTAATGGAAAATAAAATAAAATAATTAAAAGTAGTAATCAAAAAAAAAAGTTCCCAAGCTTTCCAATTATGTATTTATCTTAATGCACCCGCAATCCTTTGTCACACCAAAGGTTAGCTGTTAATGGGCCCATGGGGACACTCAGCCAAGCGTCTGGCCAAGGAGTTGTCCAAAAGGCTAATTGAAAAGTCTGGAGACAGGAAAGCTGGCAATTATTTCTGCCAGCGTATTAGCTTAGCTATACAGAGGGGAAATGTTAATTTTTATTAGGTTTAGTTTATATTTATTTTAATTTTTACTTGAAAGTAGTTTTAATTTATATTGTAATTATTTTATACTGTTTGTATATTACTTCATTAAATGTCGTATTTGTGTAATAAAAAGTTGATAAAAAATATTATATTTCATAGTATTTCGAGTTTTTTCAAATTTTTATTGCCGCCTCGTCGTGATTCGTCTTATTTATTTTTTGGAAATATTTCTTATATTATTTAATTTTTATATTTAATACATTTTCGATCTAACTGCCTCCGTGGTCTAGCTGTTAAGTCCGTGAATTTAGACTCGGATTCCTGGTCGGGTCACAAAAATATTTATTAATGTAAATAAATACATTTAATTAATAATATTTAATTTATTTGTAATATTTCTCGAGTTTGGTACGCTGGTGATATCGACGAGCTTGCCACTTGTCATGATTTGCCGGCAGTAAAGTTTGGCTAAATGTGAATCTGCTTATTTATAAGCGTGGTTTCTGACCACCCCGCAAAAGAAACGGTTATGATGATACTTCTATATTAAATACTTTTTGGGGTTTTCTTAATGATTTGTAATAACAATTTAATAGAAAGAGGAAAGCCGAAATAGAGCGCGTAGTTTTGAAACGCTGTAATGGGGTGTATCACTAACTTTTTATCACGATAGACGGCGCATGATAGATGGTACCTAATGTAACTGTCAGTTGCATAGAAAACTTGTATTTTTATTACGAAATTTATTATTTTCTGATTGTTATACCGAAGTGAGCAGCTTTTTAGTGTACAAATCGAGATTTCTAAGCGAAATCAAAGATATGGCGATCTCAAAATTGCCGTTGTATTAATAAAACCTTTTTTCTTTTTAAAGACGGTGTGCGCTTCCTTAATTCGTATTTTAAAGTAGGTAACGTTCATTTAGACTCTAGCGGTTAAGTCCGTGGATTTAGACTCGGAGGTACCGGGTTCGATTCCTGGTCGGGACACAAAAATATTTATTAATGTAAATAAATAGATTTAATTAATATAAAATTGATTTGTGATATTTCTCGAGTTTGGTATGCTGGAGACATCGACGAGCTTGCCACTTGTCATGATTGGCCTATAGTAAAGTTTGGCTAAATGTGAATCTGCTTATTTGTAAGCGTGGTTTCTGACCACCCCGAAAGGGAAACGGTCGTGATGATACTTTACTTTACCGTTTATTTAAAATACATTTTTCTGTTATAAAACTAAAAAACTACAAAAACATTTTAAAAATGATGCGACAGAACAAAGTACCATCGCCGCTAGCGACATCTACAAAAAGCTTTGCCTGATACACCACATTGCTTTACTTCACTTCACTTTGCTTTGCTTGCAAGTCGAATGACAGTTTGATTTGGTTTAAAGCCTTAAAGCGTCAGCCTGAATCTCCATTTTTACTAAAATTATCTGTATCATTTTTCAGATTAAGAAGATGGCTCCAATGCATCCCTGTATGATTTGTAAAACGATCAATGATGATTGTTTATCTATATTTGATGACACGGTAAGTAAAGTTCTTAAGCCATCTGACCGCGTATCACGTAGCCTCAGTTTTGCGTAACCTAATTTGAGTTTATAGATAGATAGATAAATTCTTTATTGCGCAAAAAATAAAACATTTTACAGTACATAGGCGAGCTTAATGTCTAAAAACATTATCTAACAGTTAACCCCTAGGAGAAGTGAGCAGGGATTGTGGCTGCATGACCACTAATGTTTGACAATGAGTTTTATTGAGAAATCTACTATAACTAAAATAAATATAAAAATATATATAAATAAATAATATATATATATATGTACAAATAATACATACAATAATATACGGACTCTGTAAAGTTATGTATGTATGTAAAAAGGTTTTTCTTAAACCAGCCTATTGTCGGTCGCAAGCCCGAGACACCATTCTTCTCATCTCCTACCCACACACGATGGACCCGGTACCCGCACGGTGAATCCATGGAATGCTTAGAAATTTGTCTTCTTCTTCACTAAATATTATGTATGAAATAAATATACAATAAAAATCTGATGGAAGAATGTGGCGGAATTTTAAGTGATATGAGAGTTTTTTTTTGTATAGAAGAAAAAGGATAGGGGTGAAAATGTAAAAAATAACATTAGTACGTGTACCAATAATAAATTCTTTATTGTACAAAACCAAAACAAGTGCAGGCGAGCTATCCTTCTGATCTATTCCTGGTTTAGCGGTTAAATCCGTGGATTTAGACTCGGAGGCACCGGGTTCGATTGCCTGTCTGCAAACAATAATATTTAATAGTTTAAATAAATAAATTTACGGGTGGCGCGGGGCGGCAACGTCGCTCGAATCTCAAGGATCGTCCGCGCGTTCGGCGACCTTTCCCTACCTACTTGATTAGGCTCTGCATGAGTCGCGATATTTATAGGAAAACTTCTCTGCACCGTAACTTAGGATTTTATTACTAAATATTAAATAAAAGTACTAGTTCGGGGTGGTCAGAAACCACGCTTATAAATAAGCGTATTCACATTTAGCCAACTTTACTATAGCCCAATCATGATAAGTGGCAAGCTCTTCGATGTCTCCAGCGTACCAAACTCGAGAAATATCACAAATTAAATGTATTTATTTACATTAATATTTTCGTGTCCCGACCAGGAATCGAACCCGGTACCTCCGAGTCTAAATCCTCGGACTAAACCGCTAGACCACGGAGGCAGTAGTACATAAAAAAGTTATTTTTTTATTTTTATTCTAGAAATATTTGATCTTTAATAAATTCCATGTGACATTTACCGTAATATTTTCAGCATACGTTTGAGTCAGGGTTATCACTGCAGGCCATCGCCAGTAAGATTCTGGATGAGAAGGTGGAGAAAACCACTATCCAATCAACCAAGATTTGCCATGCCTGCTATGACTTCTGTATCGAATATGATCAACTACAAGCAAGGTAAAATACGAGTTAATAAAGATTCTGTCTGGTGGCAGAATTAGTATTTCTAATTTTTATTATCGCATTTTTAATTCAATTTTTTTTTCATTACAACCCCTAGATCACAGCGTTCTAGACCTCCACTGCTGGAGATGGGCCTTCCAGAACACACGAGCATATCTGGAGAATTAAGCCTACACTCGCCACGCTGGCCAGACGGCTTGGCGAGGATATGATGTCAATTTTTAATGACAATTTATTAACGATTCCACAAGTTAGTATTGGTGGAACCGGGACCGACGGCTTAACGTGCTCTCCGAGGCACGGCAACGATGGTGTTGTAAATCTATGACAAATGTACGTAAGAAAAGTGTATTTCTCATTGGTACATGCCGGGGGGGTTTGAACTGACCTTTGTAGGATTTAAGGAACGCGTTCTTACAACCGAACCACCACCGCGTCTTTCGAAATTTACAACCTTTTATTAATGACAAATAGTAAAGTTGGATTGTACTAAAACGAAGTCTATAAATGTAACGATTAAAGTTAAAAATGGTGTCGATTTTACCAGCTGAAGGCTGTCCTTCAAAATAAAACTAATAACATTTGAACGTATTCACACGTTCAACGTAAACAACGTACTGTTACCGCTAGCGACATCTACAAAAAGTTTTGCGTGTAAAACCCCCTCCATGTTCGACTTGACGTTGTAAGCGCTTTTATTTACTTTATTTCGATTTGAAAGTCGTTCGACTTGCGTTTTCATTCACTTTAACCCATTCAGCGCCCATGACGCAGCGTATGCGTCATTAAAAAATATCCTGTGACGGCCCATGACGCGTCAATAAGTTTTCGTTATTTATACATACTTAAAACGATAATATAGATAACAGGTTTGGCTGTCAGACAATGCCCGCCTTTGTACAGTTAAGTTACAATTAAGTTTTTAAATAAATATAAATATCAACTATATGCAGAGCTTTGTTAAAAAAATTAAAATAACTAAAACAAGGCCTTTACTGCATATAGTTCATATTTATATCTATATTATCGTTTTAAGTATGTGTAATATGACCGCCTCTGTGGTCTAGTGGTAACAAACGTTGCCGTGAACTCGGAAGGTCGTGGGTTCGATTCCCACCGGGGGCAAGTTGTACATTGTATAATTAGTCTTGGTCTGGGTGTTCATATGTATATATTTACAAAAAAAAAAAGAAAAAGTATAATATGTAGTTTATCAACCATCTACTCGTAGTTTCCGTAACACAAGCCTCGTAGCTTACCACGGAAACTAGATGGCGCTGTGTGACCTGTCTGGAAATATTTATTATTTATTGACGCGTAATGACGGGCCATCACAACATGTTTTCTGATGACGCATACGCTGCGTCATGGGCGTCAGAATGGGTTAAGCAAAATTTAGTTAAAAAGGCTTTGCTTTGATTTGCTTTTAAGTCGAACTCGGCACCCATTGTATAAATGCCATGTTCGACTTGGTGCTGTGAGCGTTTTTACTTTAATTCGTTCGAGTAGCATTTTTATTTTCTAGAAATTCAGTAAAAAAAAGTAAGTGAGTATTAAGTAGACACCACGTACTAGATGAGGGTGGCAGGAGGTCGTGTGTAGTGGCGAGCCTTAAGGGAAGCCTATATCCAGCAGGGGAGAAATAGATTTTTTTTTTTTTTTTCTCACATACTAGTACGACATGTGACCTTGCGCCCACCTGATGGTAAGTGGCGCGCATGGTCCATGAATGTTAGCAACTGGAATCAGACACTTATGTCCGACACCAGTCCTCAACACTATGCTGGCTTGACTAGATGCCTTTTCACACTACGCTTGAAGGACTCTAGGTTAAAGGAAAGTGGAAACACAGAGGCTGGAGCATTCCACATCTTTATTGTGCAACAGATGTATGAGTCACCAAATTTATGAACAATAGCTCGTGCATTTTATTTCAGATTATTGACAATAAAAAATGTGATGAAAACACAACACAAGCAGCAAGTTAGACTTAACCTGGAGTCTATACGGCCGGAGCCCTCCATTGAAACGCCGACCACTTCCAAAAAAGTTGTATTGTCTTCGAACAAACTGAGGCCGCTACCACCAAACTATGTTATTGTCAACAGAATTTCTCCTAATGTATGTATAATTATTAATACTCTATAGATTGACAGACAGACAGACAGACAGACAGTGAGGTCATCCAGGCCCGGATGGCTAATGGGCCTGGGTTGGGGATGGGGACATTCCCCCGTTTTCCCCGCCAGGATCTCAACGGGTAATTCATGCACGTTTGGTGCTGGGCGCAGGTACTGGTATCACACCGCCCGTGTAGCTCACGAACCCAGGGGGTCTAGGTTCGACTACCGCTTCCGTGGTCTAGTGGTAACAAACGTTGCCGTGAACTCGGGAGGTCGTGGGTTCGATTCCCACCGGGGGCAAGTTGAACATTGTATAATTTGTCTCGGTCTGGTTGTTTATATGTATAATATGTAGTTTATCAACCATCTAGTTTCCGTAACACAAGCCTCGTAGCTTACCACGGAAACTAGATGGCGCTGTGTGACCTGTCTGGAAATATTTATTTTTATTTATTTATTTACTTCAGCTCTCCTCCAGGAGCACTTCTCTAGGAAGTGGTCTCCTGTTGGGGGGCCGAGCGCAAGACGGAGCGATATTCTGAAGATGCTTGAAGTGTCCGTTGTCAGCCCGAAAGAACATACGTCTAGTCAGGATGTCAACAAATTCCTCAATAGTAGGCATCTCCAGATCTCGAGCTATGACGGACTACTCTGAGCGATATGTTCTGCTGACTTTGGATCTTTTCCCTATTAGTCTTGGCCAGAAGGTGGTGCCAGGCTGGCGCAGCATAGGTGAGGCGAGAACGGATGAACATCTTGTAGATCCGGACCTTCAACCTGAGCGGCAAGCTGGACTTCATAATAGGGCGTAACATGACTCGGGCCGCTTTCGCCTGATTGACGGCGTGGCAGGCTATGGACTGATCTTCCTCGAAGTGGACGATAACGCCCCCTTGTGGGCGCTGGACGCAACACAACACCAAAGATTAAACTTGGTCAAACAAAACCAAAGAGTTACCACTGCTCTATTATTTGATTACTAAATGGCAACTTATTTACGACGAATTGCGGCGTTTCCAATACATTTGAATACAGTAGTGCATAACAATATAATGAATTATGCATGCCGCATGAGAATCGCTGTGAATACGCGGGTACACCCAACAAAAAGCACTTCGATCGCCTTTCATTCCTTGTCCATCATTTTGAAATAAAAAATATTTTTCTAAGAATTCCAACGGATACATCATGCATAAATTTCTTAAGTAAAAGCTTTAACTGCCTCTGTGGTCTAGCGGTTAAGTCCGTGGATTTAGACTCGAAGGTACCGGGTTCGATTCCTGGTCGGGACACAAAAATATTTATTAATGTAAATAATATTTAATTTATTTGTGATAATTCTACAGTTTGGTACGTTGGAGACATAGAGAAGAGAAGAGCTTGCCACTTGTCATGATTGGCCTATAGTAAAGTTGGCTAAATGTGAATTCGCTTATTTATAAGCGTGGTTTCTGACCACCCAGAAAGGGAAACGGTCGTGATGATACTTTTTTAAAGGTTTTCGCGCCGCGATATTTTTTATGTGATTTTTTTTCCTAAATTATGCAAAAGGTTCTTATTTGTTTTTTTTTTCTATTTCAGACAACTACCCCAAAGACAAGCCCAATAAAACCTCGCATATCTTTACTCAACAAATCCCCAACAAATCCTTCTTCAGCTATAAAATACCCAAATATTAACATCTTAAGGCCAAAACCTACCTCAAAACCTGCACCTAAAAGCCTTCCTAGACTTGCTCCAAAAATCACTATAGATCCATTTACTACCAGCAATGCTAATACGCCAAATATACTGTCAGTCCCAGTATTGCTGTCGACTTCCTCGTCAATCTTAACGAATTCTCCATCTATTTTGACGACCGCGTCAACTTCTAAAGACCCGCTGGAACTTCCGTCGGGGTTTTTCGCCACATTAACAAAAAATCCCGGAGATAAAAATGTTAATGTTATTTTGAGTGGAATTGAAAGTAACGAGGATCAAGAAATGGAGATCGATGAAGGTAATTGCGACATATATATTTATTTATTTATATAGTACACACAGCAGAACATATATGAACACAATCTTAAATTAGCAGAGATTTTTTCGTTTTGTCGACTTTCGGGTTGCACATAGGCATGTAGTCTATTTTAATTCTGACTTGCCTGGTGGGTTACTGCTGTACCAGGTATTGTAATCTCATAGGTACTGATAACTAAATTTAAAAGGTTATTAATTGATCGTTGTGGTGCAGTTCTGTATATGCTTTATTTTGTAAATCTGATATAGCTGAGTTTTCCTTTCTTAGTCAGATTTAACATTAACAGGTCACTGGAATCTGCTAAGCTGCTGGTCTTCTGCTAACAGCTTACTTATTGGACCACTTTGCTGCTTAGTCTTCTACTAGCAGGAGTAGAATCATTCAAAATAATTAAATTAATGACGTTTCATAAATGCCTGTAATAGGTTTACGTGAATAAAGATATTTTGACTTTGACATAACATAATATAATTATAACTTTAAAACAAAAAAATAGTACTTTTGAAGTATCATGACGACCTTTTCCCTTTCGGGGTGGTCAGAAACCACGCTTATAAATGAGCGGATTCACATTTAGCCAACTTTACTGTAGGCCAATCATGACAGTGGCAAGCTCGTCGATGTCTCCAGCTTACCAAACTCGAGAAATATCACAAATAAATTAAATAAACGTATTGATATACATTAATTAATATTTTCGTGTCCCGACCAGGAATTGAACCCGGTACTTTCGAGTCCACGGCTAGACCACGGAGGCAGTAGTAGTACTTTACTAAAATTAACAAAAAATAACATAACTCGGAGGTACCGGGTTCGATTCCTGGTCGGAACACAATAATATTTATCAATTTAAATAGATAAATTAGATTAATACACACATCAACACTGTCTAGGGATATTTTGGATATACTCAAAATTTATAAAAAATAACATACAACATGTATGTATTTTTATAAATCCCATTTATCAGATTACAATCCAGAATAAAAGAAAACTATTTTTTTTGCGTAAACAATTTTTTATTTAAATAAAGAAAAAACGTGAAATAATGGTAAAACTAACAATGAATGTGTTTCTCAAGAAAAATTGAAAAATAAGGAAAAATTATTCTGTTTTTAACAGTTATGTGAAAAATCAGTAGTCAGTAAAACCACCCATGACGTTAATAACGGTGCTGCAACGGTTTTTCATGCTTTGGAGTAAGTTATCTAAGTCTTGCTGAGGTATATTGTACCAGGTCCGGCTAAGATGCAAAAAAAGTTGCTCCTCCGTCGCAATGTTTGCAGGGAAATTCCTCAAAGTCCTTCTTTGGAGCATGTCCCACGCGTGTTCTATGGGGTTTAGGTCAGGCGATTGAGCGGACCAGTCTAGGACCGATATGTCGTGCTCCTGCAACCATCTCGTCACCACTCTCGCTGTGTGCGGACTGGCGTTATCGTGCATGAGCATGAATTCGTGGCCAATTTGTAGTCGATGGGGGTAGATTATTGGTACCAGCACCTCGTTACGGTATTTTTCAGCTGTCATAGTGTTTCTGATCCAAACGAGGTCTGTTCTTCCACCAACACGAATTCCCGCCCAAACTTTGCTACCATGCAGCGTTAATCTTTTGTTTTTAATTTCTTTTTTTAAATTAATCGTTCAAAAATGTTTACAAAATAAGCTTTCTTCAAAATAATTTAAAACTGACCAGTATTTTTTGAGTTTAAGAACTTTATACAAAATATCCCTAGACAGTTTGGATGTGTGTATTTAATTTATTTGTGATATTACTCGAGTTTGGTAGGGTAGGCTAGAGACATCGACGAGCTTGCCACTTGTCATGATTGGCCTATAGTAAAGTTGGCTAAATGTGAATCCGCTTCTATATAAGCGTGGTTTTTGACCTCTTTGTTCGTTTTCAGAATGCACATATGTTCAAGTAAATACATCAAAAACTGAGGATAGTTCGGAAAAAGAAGATGAAGAGCAGGTAAATATGCAGATAATAAAGTGAGCCACACCATCTCAGAGGGTTTAACGGGGTTGTATCGCTCTCGCTCGCACAATACAATATTTTCACAGATTTTTCAAGTATACTACAAGTACAATGGAGGTATATTCTCTTGATATCCACAAAAACTTGTAAATGCACACTACATGAAGTCATGATAAACTTAGGTTATTTCTGGCGTTGCTGATAATTATACTTGTATTTGATATGGTTATAGAATATAAGAATAAGAATAAAAACGTTTATTGCCACATCAATTAATACAAGATCTAGATCACAATAATTTAAAATAAGTTTATATGATGTGGCAAGGGTCTTGGCTAAGCTTCAGTCAGCTGTACATCACATAATGTGGTGCACTAACTGACGCTGTTTTTATGCCAAACCCCTAGCTCACGTACAGGTTTAACTAAGTTACAAGGGGCATCAAGAAAACGACGATAGACACAAAGAAAAAAAAAACCTGAATATAAAATGTTGTATATAATATACTATAAATTATACTATTCAAGATAATAATTATATAATAAAGTAAATATAAAATAGTCAGTATATAAATCATACAATACATAAAAAAAAACAATAATTAAAATTAAAATTTTAGTGCTAATATTAAGAGCTTACAGCTTGGCTCCAGTGGCTCCTATCTGCTTTTCAATAAGCCATTTCTTTTTATAGTTTTTAAGTGCTTGTGTGGTTTTATTTTGCATGGGAGGTGGTATATTATTCCACACCATATAGATAGTATTACATTTTATTCTATATGTATTTCGACATTACGTATGCGGTCCGCCAATGTGACGACGCACCTTATTTCTACTGCATTAACTCTACTTTTATGTGTATTCTGACGTATCGACGTCTCGCTTCCATACATCAGTGTTGGTACCAACATGGTATTGTGTATGGCGAGCCGAGCTTTGTCACTGACATTTCGACTGCCGATCAGTGACCCCAGCGCACCATTAACACTATTTCCCGCGTTCACTCTTCTTTCGACATCCCTATCGTACTTTCCATCCGCAGTCAATACATTGCCCAGATATATAATTTCATTTACTTGTTCTAGAGTTTCATCACCAATCCTTATCGTCACGGTTGTCATCCTACTTCTTTCAAACACTAGTACCTTGGTTTTTCTCGCTTTCTCCTCCTCCTTAGTCGGTACCCCACTGTTGGGGATCGTGACTCCGTCGCAGTCCATCCACTAGCCGTTTCCAGTGGTTGCGGTCCTCGGCGCAGTGGATGGGTTGGTGTACTGGGATGTTTAGGTGGTCAGTCACCTGACTGGACCATCGTTTGGGGCTTCTTCCTCTTGTTCTTTTACCGTCTACTTTTCCCGTTACTAAGAGTTTTTCCAGATTGTCGGCGCCTCTTCTAGCAATGTGGCCAAAATAAGATGAATAAACCGAGAGATGTATATTTGTTAGTGTTCATACTCAAAGATGTGGAATCCGCAATTTATCTTCCATGCATTTAAAAAATAAACTAACATTTTATGAATGAAAATGTGATTTAGACCGTTCGAATTGATATCACGCTCTGAGCATTCAAATCGCGATATTTGATTCGGAACGACGACGGTCAGTGTCATAATCGTTCTAAGCGCTCTGAGCGCGATTCGGAATGAGAGGTATGTGAACTGAATTGTCAATTGGTTGTTCCAAGTTTCCACCCCCTGGTAAACAGCACCTAGGCCCAACTCTTAAATTCATAATACCGCTCATAGATCCCGCAAACCAGTAAGTAACGTTTACTCTTGGCATGTATGCAAATAACACGTCCCACTTTAACCCTATTGTGAGGATGTGTAGATATTACAATGAACTGACAAGCAAACAAAACATCGACATTTTTGACAGAAGACTTTCGACACTGAAGTCGAGTTTGAAGGATATAATTTAACATCTGCTTTATTTTTATTATTTTTGAATTGATCTTCATTGATTTTACCTTTGGTCTCTTTCATTGTTTTTTTTTTTTTAAATAGTTTAATGCTGATATTGTGTACACATGCTTTGAGTTTTAGCGATGTCTATACACTATATCCATTATTTTTAGAAACTGAAATGCTAAAATTTGTTTTGTGTGTCTACTTAATAAATAAAATAAATATATACATAATTAATCAAATATCCTTGTCTTTCTTTCGCATAGATGATGGTATATAAATTCCAGGACGATGATGACGATAACGAGATAATTAAGATTAGACTGCCCTTACAGAGGGACGGGGATTCTGAAGAGGACTACGTCATAGGAAAGGTCGAAATCATGGAGGGGGATAATGAACTTGGAGATGATCGTAAGTAACATGATGCCGTTAATTATTAATTCTTAATTGTGTTAATTTGCATGCCTAAATTCTATGTATATGATTTTTTAAATAATCATCATCACGACCGTTTCCCTTTCGGGGTGGTCAGAAACCACGCTTATAAATAAGCGGATTCACATTTAGCCAACTTTACTATAGGCCAATCATGACAAGTGGCCAGCTCGTCGATGTCTCCAGCGTACCAAACTCGAGAAATAACGGATCCAAATATTTTAGGGAGTCCATTATTTTTTCGCCTTTTGGTAAGAATAATGTAGAATTAAATTTGGGTAATAAGTCACGTGGTTGGTTATTGTACCAAACACGTGACTATTACCTAATTATTTCTAGCTAAAATCGTGTATTTTTGAATAGTATAACAAATTGAAATTTCGTCTGAATTCTCAACCTCTAGCAAATAATTGCAATTTATTCCAATTGATCGTAACTTCTGAACGATTTGGTGAGATTGTTGAGTAGATGAAATAGTGAAATATATCTTTTTTTTCTTTAGATTCCATAACGGATCCAGATGTTTAAGGGAGTCCATTATTTTTCCGCCTTTTGGTAAGAATAATGTAGAATTAAATTTGGGTAATAAGTCACGTGGTTGGTTGTTGTAGTAAACACGTGACTATTACCTAATTATTTCTAGCTAACATCGTGTATTCTTGAATAGTATAAAAAAATGAAATTTCGTCTAACAACCTCGCCAAATCGTTCAGAAGTTACGATCGATTGGAATAAATTGCAATTATTTTGCTAGAGGTTGAGAATTCAGACGAAATTTTAAATAAATTTTGTTATATTGTACCTCTGGAAGATCCTGAATCCCGTAACGCAGGTGTTTTTTATAAAACATCTTACTCGGGATTCAGAGCGCCATAACATACATGTTATGTTCTTTTTACTTCGAATAAATATATTATTATATTATTATTATTATTATAATGATGTCATACTCTTTCTGACGTTTACATTTTTTTTTGTAATGGTAAGTGGTATGTAAGGTCCATTAATGTTAGGAACTGGAATCAAACACGCATAACTGCGACATCAATCCCTAACACTGTCGGCTTGACTGCGCTACGGGAATTCGAGCCTGATCCCGAAACGTGTGGATACACTTTACTGGGTTTATCCTCAGTCCGCCTACCAACTATTGAAAGTATGTGCCATTTGCAATGATGTCAAATGCCAATTTTTACATTCAATGATAACGAATATCGTAAGCTTGCCATGGTTATATTTATATAAAAATTATACCACTTGAAACAAGACTTACCTGATATGGATACCTCACTGTGTAGATATTATACCAAGGAACATAATAGAAGAAGCGTAACTTCATACAGGAAAAGTGTTCCAGTTTTAGTAGCGCTACTACGGGTTCCCACTGAACTAGATTTGGCGGCAAATTTTAAAATTCTTTGTTTGATTGTGTTTTGTGCTTTTTGGTAAATAAAGAATAATTGTAATAAAAGATAATTGAGAAATTTATTAATTTCGATAGTTACTATGAAAATAATCAATAAAAATGTAAAAAAGATTGCCCAAAACCAGGCCCCAACTTTTTACAAACAACTACTTTTTACTACAACTTTACTTTTTAAATACAATTCAATAATCACAACAATAAATTGTGTTTTTTTTTTTTTATTTAATTACAACATCACTTTTACCCCAGCATTGAAATATTATTTAATTAAATAGTCAATTGGTTGAAATTTATGTATGAAATAGTTACAAAGCACTATTTATACGATTAGGTTCTTTATTATGACCAGGTACTTTATTATAGATAAAAAACTGGATTTCAAATTGGCGGGATCGAAACTATGTAAATATTAACGTAAAAAAGTTTTTGTCAATTGTCGTTATGCTAGGGTAAAATTAATTACTGTTGGATTCTCACAACAATCCTGACAATTTTCCCTATCCACAAATCATTCCAATTTCCGAACGCGCAATACAAAAAGTTACGCACCAAAAAAGTGGGTAGCACACCGCGCAGAAAAAAGTCGCCTGTCTGTTCGCCTCCCGTGCAGAGTGCGTGCATCCATAGAAATATTGCTCTCAACGAGAATTAATTAAGAAATTATTCTACAATATAAAGAAAAGCAGTGTTTAAGTGTGAAAAAAGACTAAATTTGGTGAGTCCCATCATTTTCCTTCATTTTTTCCAGTTGTGAGAACAAAACCCATTTTTTCCTCACTTTGGTAATTTTAATTTGACCTTCAACTAGTAATCTCTTTACTCATTGTAAAAGGAAGACGCAAGTGTACTTTCCCGAAATTTGTTAGTTAGGAGCCAATACTCCACCGCTAATATGACGCAACAATTACAGATTATGAAAACACAATATATTAACTATCAAATAAAAAAGAAATCATTACGACACGAGAACACTTTAATGGGCCCACTTCTCTAAGAAAAATGGGCATTCTCATTTGTTGAACAAAATTAATAGTAGATCAATTATTAAAAATGGCGGAATAGATACGTAACTAAAATAAACACAAATCATATTTTAAATTTATTTATTTCTTAAGAGTTCTCCTTAACGACTTTCACATACCTATTATTCTGAAAAATCTTGATTTATAAAAATTTAAAGAAACACTTTTACTCCATCAAAAACAAACAACATTTAAATAGACATTTGGAGCACTTATTGCATTATATTTTTTGATCACACATCACACACATTTCTCGATTTACGGTGCACAATTTAAAAACATAAATTTATCTTTCAATTCCCGTAAACAGACAATAAAATAAATAACAAATCTACTTCGCAACAGCCAAGACGCTATTTTGTTTCGATTTGGTTTCGATTTGGTTTTGACAATTTAGGGTTACCAGTATATTTTAAAAATATATAATTATAATAAATTAATAAACCGCAGAGTATAAAACTACATAACAATCCTATAAATTTAAATAGAGATACTAAATATTAAATAATACGCAGAAGTATTATTCGTTACCTTCAAAAAAAAAATGGCAACCCTCGATATTTACCAATGCGGGAACCAGTGCAATGTATGGAAGTCGATAGCCCTTGCTTTTGACACTGAAGTCTAGTTTAAAGGATGTAATGCAACACCTGCTTTGATCCCTCACCACGCCGCGTTGGTTGGCAAAGGAATCACCACCACTTTTTTATAGTATGTTTTAAAAAGCTCCAATTATCATTCCAGATGCGATCCTGATGGAGGAGGGCGAGCATGGCTCTGTAATTCGTTTAGTTTCTGGTCAAAAGTTTATCTACAACGACAAAGAAATCTCTCTTATTATACCAGAAGTTGACAGCGATACCAGAGACGATGCCCAGGACTCCGAAAATGGTTGGTAGTTAATTGTGGGGTATTCAAAGAGTTCATAATTACATTATATTTAATTATATCACCATCACATTATAGCACTGACTCCTCCATGGTCTAGCGGTTAAGTCCGTGGATTTAGACTCGGAGGTATTGGGTTCGATTCCTGGTCGGGACAGGGTAACCTCGTGTAGTTATCACCACGTTATTCACCTGTTTTTTATCTGTATGCTTTTTGCGACTTATTTTTATAATATATTTCAGATAATTCCGTGGTATCTTTACAATCGCCAGAACCGGTAGAAAACTTGAGGACTATCAAAATAAAAGCAGGTATTAAATTTGGCCATAAGTTATGCGGCTTTAGAGGGAGAAGGTCAGTTACTCAGCTAACTTTTGTTATGTAAAGCGATGGTTGTTATTTTAGCCCTAGTCTGCGTATCGACTTATTGTCGAACCGTGGCGGTGTTGCCAAAAGATTAGCCTTAGTCTGCGTATCGACTTATTGTCGAACCGTGGCGGTGTTGCCAAAAGATTAGCCCTAGTCTGCGTATCGACTTATCGTCGAACCGTGGCGGTGTTGCCAAAAGATTAGCCCTAGTCTGCGTATCGACTTATCGTCGAACCGTGGCGGTGTTGCCAAAAGATTAGCCCTAGTCTGCGTATCGACTTATTGTCGAACCGTGGCGGTGTTGCCAAAAGATTAGCCTTAGTCTGCGTATCGACTTATTGTCGAACCGTGGCGGTGTTGCCAAAAGATTAGCCCTAGTCTGCGTATCGACTTATCGTCGAACCGTGGCGGTGTTGCCAAAAGATTAGCCCTAGTCTGCGTATCGACTTATCGTCGAACCGTGGCGGTGTTGCCAAAAGATTAGCCCTAGTCTGCGTATCGACTTATTGTCGAACCGTGGCGGTGTTGCCAAAAGATTAGCCCTAGTCTGCGTATCGACTTATTGTCGAACCGTGGCGGTGTTGCCAAAAGATTAGCCCTAGTCTGCGTATCGACTTATCGTCGAACCGTGGCGGTGTTGCCAAAAGATTAGCCCTAGTCTGCATATCGACTTATTGTCGAACCGTGGCGGTGTTGCCAAAAGATTAGCCCTAGTCTGCAAATCGACTTATTGTCGAACCGTGGCGGTGTTGCCAAAAGATTAGCCCTAGTCTGCGTATCGACTTATCGTCGAACCGTGGCGGTGTTGCCAAAAGATTAGCCCTAGTCTGCATATCGACTTATTGTCGAACCGTGGCGGTGTTGCCAAAAGATTAGCCCTAGTCTGCAAATCGACTTATTGTCGAACCGTGGCGGTGTTGCCAAAAGATTAGCCCTAGTCTGCAAATCGACTTATTGTCGAACCGTGGCGGTGTTGCCAAAAGATTAGCCCTAGTCTGCAAATCGACTTATTGTCGAACCGTGGCGGTGTTGCCAAAAGATTAGCCCTAGTCTGCAAATCGACTTATTGTCTTAAACTTTAATACGGGAACGCAATTTTCAATGTTGCCAGAAAAAAACACTTATCTCACCAGAAATATTTAAAATGGTAACATTTATGCCTTTCAAAGTTTGGACAGTTTACAACTAAGGCCGTGATTGACTTGGAAAATTGTTACTTGTAATCATAACAGTCGTCCGACTTGCATTCAGCAAAGCAAAGCGAAGTGAATCGAAGCGTTTTAACGCTACTCGAACGATATTTCGTCGTTCTTCTGTTTGTAAATAATTGTAAAAAGTATTAAATATCCTTGTCAATAGAACAGGCTACCATTGTTTATCAGACAGGCACCGTCTTTAAATATATTCAAAAAACTTCTCTCTTACTTCCTTAAAAAGCAAAACGAATCCTAATCACGTGACATATTATTAGTACCTATATATGTATATATAATTATTTATGTATTATTATTTTTCTGTTAGGTATTATAAATGTATATATTGTATTTATTTACATATTTTAACTCTGGTTTTTACTATATTATTTCCATTTTCACAATCTGCAACCATAATATTAATCTCTCACTCTCCCGACTGTTAGCTGGTAGAGAATACCTTCATGGTATTATTCTCGCCTATGTACAACACTTTATGTTGTATATTTTGTGTGCAATAAAGAATTTTATTATTATTATTACTAATAACTGAAAGATATTTGTACAATTGAAACGCGCCCGTTCTTTTCCTCCTAACGTACTTATTTCTGTTTACAGTTTCAGCATCGGATATGAATGACCTGTATACGAGTGATGTCAATGAAGCTATGGAAATAAAGACCACAGCCAAAATGGCCGAGGAACATCTTAAATTTGTAAGTATTGTTTATTAATAATAATTTCATTTTCATGTTTGCAACATTCGGTTGAATTATTTTAGGTAAAAAAAATTAAGTGTCATCCATTTTTTATGGACGAGTCAAGCCGGCATAGTGTTGGGGACTGATGGCAGTTATGAGTGTCTGACTTCAGTTGCTAACATTAATGGACCTTGCGCGCCACTTACCATCAGGTGGGCCCAAGGTCACATGTCGTGTTGTTATATAAAAAACAAAATTAAGGTATTTTCTTAAAAATGTTAATTGATACTCCGCTAATCTTACCCGACTCTACGTTATCCTGCAAACCAATTCTTCTGTTGACGCGATTTATTTTTATTATCATCATTATGCAAATTTCCGAACGCACCTATCAAACATTTATCCTATCAAGATAGATACCCAAGTTGTTGGTATCGCAACACGGTGATGCGCACGCGTCCATAATTTAATTTTATTATATTAAACCCGCACCGCCCCGCTTTATTTGTGCTAAATATCACCTACTAATTATCTAGACTTTATAAAACAGCTGTGAGTGTTTTTCGCCGCGATGAGTGTATCTTTAAAATAGTGCTGTGAACTCTGTTTCGTGGAATGGACTTTGGCCTGCGACCTGCTGAGCTGATGACCGGATCTCACCAAGTAAGTTGCATGCCTTCTTTCCTTAGAGACAGCAGTTCCACCATACTGACTTCCGCGCTGTCTCATTTCTTCCATCCATTCCCCTTGTTTGACGGTGTGAACGTGAACAGCATTTTTAAACAGATACCGCTGTGGATTTGAAGAATCCACTGGTCCTTCAGCCTATCTTATTTTTCCACTTGCAGCTGTAATATTCAACGCAAACCAACCCCCCGCAAAAATAAAAAATAAACAAGATACCTAGAACTAGTACATACTCTAAGATTTCCCCGCCAAGCGCTTTTAAATTGTTAATATTTATTTTTGATTTTAGATTGTAAAAGCAGAAGGAAACGGTAAATTTCGGTGTCTTTTGTGCGAAAAATCTCGAGAAAAACGTATACAACCTAATTGTGAGTATATAAATAGTAAGCGGTTAATAATTTCAATCTAATTATTAACCATAAGATACATTAAGTACACTCGGTTTTGTCAGTTATACATATTCTTGTTTACCAATCATGGCAGGATAGCAGAAGTATGCCATTAATAGCAAAGAAAAGCCATCGTCATTTACACTTAACACTACAAACAATCAATACCTACATAGATGCTGCTGTACAAGGGCGTTGTCACTTAAAATCTAGAAAATAAACTATATTAAAATTATATAATAAAATAATAATTATTATTTTAATAAAATAAAATATAAAAAAAAAACTATAAAAAAAAAATAGTTTTTGCGAGAACCCCCAAATAAGTTAATATTGTACCTTATAGCACTGACTCCCAAATTTATTTATTTTTTTCTTCAGTTGAACCTAATTAATAGTAGATCAATTAGTAAAAGTAAAGTATCATCACGACCGTATCACTTTCGGGGTGGTCAGAAACCACGCTTATAAAGAAGCGTATTCACATTTAGCCAACTTTACTATAGGCCAATCATGACAAGTGGCAAGCTCGTCGATATCTCTAGCGTACCAAACTCGGGAAGTATCACAAATAAATTATATATTAATTTATTTAAATGATTTTTTAAAACTATATTATTGAAAAACTACATAAATAATTTATACTATTAATATAGTACATAAACATAAATTGCTACGTTAAATGGCAATGTAGATCCTTTGGCCCAAATATTTATTTAAATTAATAATTATTATTATGACCCGACCAGGAATCGAACCCGGTACCTCAGAGTCTAAACCTATGGACTTAACCGCTAGACCAATAAGCCAGTTAATATATATAATATATTACTCAAGTTGATGAAATGGGTCTACAGGGGCTTAGTTGTCAAAAGAGCGCAGGCAGATTCTCCAGACACCAAGCCTTAAATGAGTTTATGGTCTGCTAAAAGTCCTTGAATCATCAGGACTTTCACGTAGTGATGGTAAAAGGCCGGATGGTATGTCTCTTGTACCATGGAGTGAGGGAAGATGTCTTGTTTGGGATGCCACCTGTGTGGATACCTTTGCCACTTGCCACATTTTCTCTACATCAAAAAAGGCCGGTTCGACTGCTCATACAGCCGAATTTAGAAAGCACATCAAATATAATAGCATTAAACAAAATTATAACTTTGTGGCATTTGGGGTTGAAACAATGGGGGTATATTCTCTTGATACCCACAAATTCATAAAATAATTTTTCAAGAGCGTGGCGATCCCAAATGCCATAACTACCTAAAAGAGAATATTTCCATTATAATTTAAAGAGGGAATGCGGCGAGCGTTTTAGGTACCCTCCCTGGTGGTAAGCCCTTAAATAAATATAAATATTTCCAGACAGGTCACACAGCGCCATCTAGTTTCCGTGGTAAGCAACGAGGCTTGTGTTACGGAAACTAGATGGTTGATAAACTACATATTATACTTTTTTTTTGTAAATATATACATATTATACATATAAACACCCAGACCGAGACAAATTATACAATGTACAACTTGCCCCCGGTGGGAATCGAACCCACGACCTCCCGAGTTCACGGCAACGTTTGTTACCACTAGACCACGGAGGGTTAGTTTATTTTGTAGAATAGTTTTAATTTCATATGTATTTTTAGTTTAGTTTTATTTATAATTAGTTTTTTAATTTATTTTATTTTAACATTTTTGTATTTACTTCGAATAAATATATGTTGTATACATTACTAATTTTATTATATGCTTTGCGATTTGAGTTTTCTTTATACAACAAATACATACAAACAGAAAGATATACAAAATTGACGATATTTCAGCAAAAACGAAACGTTACATTTCTGAAGCTGCTATAATGATGTTTCACCTGCGGAACGAGCACAACGCCAGGGTTTACATCTGCGGATCCTGCGGAGACATCATGAGGAAGAAATCTGACTACACCGAACACACCAGTACGTATTAAAGACAATTATTTTGTTTGGGGAAGCATCTCGTAAACCCAATCACACGAGGAACACAGTAAATACGAATCGCGTCACTTTCCAACATGTTTAACGAAATTTTTTTTTGCTTTCTCCCGATGGATGATGAATGAGGTGATAGGGAAGGCAGAGGGTCTAGCCCATACAGCCAAGTCTGACGTAATATATCTTTCTTTTTTATGAGTTAATGAGGTCATAATCAAATTCCAGATGCTGCAGAATTTGATGTTTTTCTTGGAGTCACTCGCGTCACCATAGCTCAAACACGTCGGGTAAAATATGGAAAAAATTAAACTGCAACTTGTGCCCCATATTTAAAGTCCAATTTATTGTTTTCCATAATTATTCACATTGTAGCACATTATTAAACAAAACAACACCACTTTTGACCAACAATATTCACAGTAAATTAATTTACAAAACAAAAACTTGCACTTGACATGTCCACGCAAAATGGCGCGAAAAATCCCGGGTGTTTTTTTTTTAAAGCGGGGTCTCGACATCCACGTCCGATCCACAAGTTCAAGGTCAGACAGCTAATGAGTAAATATAGAGCTACTTTTTTTTTAAATTTAAAGACGGAGATCGCAAAATCGTCTGACGATACAACCCCAGCGTGAAGGGTCAATTGCGGGAGGTCGTATGCTCTAACGACTGGAACGGTGGGAGGGTCGGGGGGTCCTTAGATTGGCGGCCAAAGTTCATTACTTTAAATAAACTTAATTAATATTTTATTTATTTGTGATATTTCTCGAGTTTGGTACGCTGGAGACATCGACTTGCCACTTGTCATGATTGGCCTATAGTAAAATTGGCTAAATGTGAATCCGCTTCTTTATAAGCTTGGTTTCTGACCACCTCGGAAGGGAAACGGTCGTGATGATACTTATTTTATTATTTGTGAAATAGGGTGGGACTATTCGTCTCCAAGTCACTGCGACCAGTAGTGATCTATTGTGACCTCCCTAGATTATAGTTCGTTCACTAGCCCTACGGCTTCAAGGAACCTTAGTATGGGCTTAGGAGCGAGGCATCGCACCTCCTCGGGGCTTAAACTGTGAGCACCCAAGATGGTGCTACGCTTGTGGTGCAGGGCATAACAGTAGCAAAGGAGATGGACAGGTGTCTCAGACACCTCGCGACAGAATCTGCACTTATCTGTTTCTACCAAGCCCATGGTAAACATGTGCTGATACTTTACTATTATTATAATATTATTTTGTGTTTCAGCAAAGCACGCAGAACAACAATTCGTGGGTACTAGTGACGAAAATAAACACTTGACGTTTATATGTAATATATGCAATAAAAAGTTCACGTAAGTAATGAATGCTCTCAATTAAACTTTTTAAACTTTTGCGCACATTCATAATAGTTTTTTTATAATTTTAACGAGTCTTTACGCGATTTAAGCTGCTGGTCTTCTACTAACAGCTTACTTATTGGACCACTTTGCTGCTTAGTCTTCTACTAGCAGGAGTAGAATCATTCAAAATAATTAAATTAATGACGTTTCATAAATGCCTGTAATAGGTTTACGTGAATATTTTGACTTTGACTTTACCTTAGAGACATATTGACCGCCTCCGTGGTCTAGTGGTAACAAACGGTGCCGTGAACTCGGGAGGTCGTGGGTTCGATTCCCACCGGGGGCAACTTGTACATTGTATAATTTGTCTCGGTCTGGGTGTTTATATGTATAATATGTATATATTTAAAAAAAAAAGTATTGTATGTAGTTTATCAACCAATTTTTTCCAACCAAGTTTCCGTAACACAAGCCTCGTAGCTTACCACGGAAACTAGATGGCGCTGTGTGACCTGTCTGGAAATATTTATTATTATTATATTTCTCCCGTAGTTTCAACCAAGTTGAATTGGCCGTGGTCAAGGGTCCGAAACATATAGCAGCTGTATAAAACTTTTAAGTGACCTTTTGTAAAAAGGTTTCTGACCACCCCCCAAAGGGAAACGGTCGTGATGATACTTTACTTTTTTTTAAAGATGATGATGACTACATTTCTCTAAAATACATTGACTTGAAAATATTGGACTGTGCGAGGGAGATACAAAAGCGTTAAGACAACAACTTTCTAGGAAATAAAATTGGGTGTTGTGGCCTAGCACATCCCTAGTCCCTGAATCGACTGATACCACGTCCCCTCCCTATCTTTATCCAATAACCAATCGCGCCTCGTCACTAAACGTCAACAATGTCATTGTGGCCGGTCGAGAACATTCTACAAACTGATATAAAGGCCGGCTTCGATTTTGTGCTCTCTCTTTATTAAAACCACGGATCAAGCTACGAGGGGCGTTCAAAATATTCTCGGTATTGATACGTTACAACCTCTTTTATATATATATTTGTTACTGGCCGCTAAGATTCATCCATTGACATTAAAAAAAAGTAAAATTGGAACCGAGATGTTCTTTTGTTTTTCTGCAATTGCCGAACAAACATGAACACCATGAGCGAATTAACAATTTTAACGAAATTAGAGCACCGATCCGTCATAAAATTCTTGACAAAACAGGGTAAAAATCAAAAAACCATAAAAGAGGAAATGGATTGTGTTTACCGTGAGTCTGCTCCTTCTTTATCTACTATTCAAAAATGGTCAAGCGAATTTAAGCGTGGAAGGGAGAGTATTGAAGATGACCCTAGACCTGGCCGGCCTGTAGTGGCTACCTCACAAGAAAATATCGATAAAGTGGAAAAACTTATATTGGAAGACGGCCAAGTGAAGGTAAAATCTATAGCTCAAGTAACCAATCTCTCTATTGGTACCGTACATGACATTATACATGACCATCTTAATATGTCAAAAGTAAGTGCAAGATGGGTTCCGCGAATGCTGACGCTTCTTCAAAAGGATATGCGTGTGGCTTGCTGTTCAGATTTTATCGACCTGTGTGGTGAAAATCCCGATGAGGTGCTGCAAAAAATAGTTACTGGAGATGAAACCTAGGTTCATCATTATGACCCAGAGAGCAAACAGGAGTCCATGCAGTGGCACATTAAGGGTTCAGCTCATCCCAAGAAGTTCAAGGTAATCCCGTCAGCTGGCAAGGTCATGGCCACAATATTTTGGGATTGTGAAGGAGTTTTGCTTATCGATTATAAAGAAAAAGGTGTAAATATCACAGGGCAGTACTACGCTAACGTTATACGTCAATTAAGAGATGCGATCAAAGAAAAGAGGCGAGGAAAGTTAACCAAAGGTGTTCTGCTTCTGCATGACAACGCCCCTGTCCATACTGCTCATATTGCCAAGGCAGCTATTGTTGAATGTGGGTTTGAAACTGTTACTCATCCACCCTATAGTCCGGACTTAGCCCCAAGCGACTTCTTTTTGTTTCCCAATCTTAAAAAGGATCTGCGTGGAAATAAATTTTCTGACGATGAAGCGTTGAAGACGGCCGTGGAGGAGCATTTTTACACCAAAGATAAAAAATATTTTTATGAGGGATTAAAAAAAATAATTGATCGATCTTATAAGTGTATGAACATAGGGGGGGAGTATATTGAAAAATAAAAATATCAAACTTTTCGTACTTGTTTGTTTTTATCCACATACCGAGAATATTTTGAACGCCCCTCGTACATCAAAATTAATTCAAGCAGCAAGTCTAGTTACCTACAAGTTTAAACTCAGTGTACACGAAAATCGGCGAGGTGCCATCCCTGGTGAGTCCTTCCTTTTCTACCTGTGTTAGGCAAAAACATCAACTACCGGAGAACCAGCGGGCTCTTGCATTCCAGAACTATTCTGATGCTCAGACCCGGCCTGAAGACGGAGTGGATGGAGTAGGAATCAACTAATTGCTCAGCCAAAACGTAACATTGGGTTTGCAGTGGAGGTCTGGGAGTGTTGATGATTTGTATGGGTTTTGTATATTTTTAGTTCAAAGAGCATGTTGGTGGAGCACCTGAATACACATAGTTGGTCTAAGCCGCACGTCTGTGAACAGTGCAACAAGGTATTTGCTTCCAAGTACAGCTACCGAACTCATCTCAAGACACATCAGGTATTGTTTACGCCAATATTTAACTTATATTTATTATTATTATTTTTCATTCATTCATTCATTACAGCCCCTAGAACACAGCGTCCTAGACCTCCACTGCTGGAGATGGGCCTTCCAGAACTGGAGAATTCGGCCTACACTGGCCACGCTGGCCAGACGGCTTGGCGAGGATATGATGTCAATTTTTTATGACAATTTATAAAATTTATAAATAATTAATACTACTTAGAAGTAAACATTAAAATAAATATAAAGTAAACCTAATAAAAAATAAACTATAAGTTAAAAATGTCCTCTAGACTTTGATCAAATCCTTATCAGTCATAATATCGTATTAACTGTATTGTTGGCAGGTCCGTGTCCGATCGTTTAAGTGTGAGAAATGCGATAAAGCGTTCTACACACTGCAGAACCTAACACAACACGCCACATTACATCTAGTAAGAGAAGAAGAATTCGAGTGTAACATTTGCCGTAAGTGGGTTAACAATAATAATAATAATAAAAACGTTTATTTACTTAAAAAGCTTGTATATTTATATATAGTTGGTGATGTTCCCATTACACCAGTCCAGACCCAAAAAGATCTTGGTATCACAGTAACTGCCAATCTAAAATGGGCTGAACATATAGATGGCATTCTAAAGCGAGCCAACTCAGTCCTTTATGCAATTAAGAGATCCTTCCAGCAAGTCAACCCCAGCACTTTTATAAAATTATATAAAACATACATACGACCATTGTTGGAATATGGTTTTCAAGTATGGAATCCATACTTCATAAAAGACATAGAAATTCTTGAAGGCGTACAAAGGCGAGCAACTAAACTTCCACACTGCTTGAGGAAGAAGTCCTATGACCAGAGACTTAGATACCTAAAGCTGACAAGTCTCAGAGGTCGCAGAATGAGAAGAGATATAATTGAGACATTTAAAATTCTAACAGGAAGGTATAACTGCCCTCACCTAGCCAAAATGTTCAAGTTGAACACAATGATATTTCCCCGTCGTGATCACGGAATGAAATTGATGAGAAAATCCAGCAATACAAATGTGAAATATCACTTTATGAATAACAGAGTTGTAAATATGTGGAACAAAATACCAGAAGACATATTGAAGTCCCCAACTGTAAACTCTTTTAAAAACAAACTGGACAAGTGGCTAGAGACAATTGACATAGACGATGGTGATAACTGACTATTTTATGAACTTTACACCAGTGCTTGATATAGGCATATCAGCAATGCGCTGCGATCCTATTAATTAATAATAATAATATTTTTTTAGGAATTTGCCACTGGTGCCTATATATATATTTTACTTAATTTTTACTATTAACAATTACAAATTGAATTATGTACCTACTATTTGTAATATTTGTAACAATTCTTCTGTTTCATCATGGTTTAATTTATTTAACCAAGAACTTAAAATAATTTTACATTTTTTATAGTTAAGAGAATTTACATTAATAGCTTTCCTAATTAATAATATATAGATAAACTGCAATGCAGGGGTAAAACTTGCTCATAAAGACAATAATAATTTAAAGTAAAATAAAATTTACACCGGTGACTAAAGCCGTATGGTTTTCGCCGTCTAAATATAATATAAGTTAATTGGATCAATAAAACTTTTTTTTTAAATGACAATTCGACCAGGCCGCAGGTGACTAAAGCCGCCAGCCCCAATGTACACTTCGTTCCGAGACACGATAATAGTAACCTAAGCACGCTTAAAGGTGTTCCGAAACGCGCTTAAACTGTTTTGCCAAAGCTATGTGACGTCACAAATGACATCATTCCTCGCGCTTAGACTGCTCACGATATCGAGGTAGATCGCTCTGAGCGCTGTCAGATTTTTGTCATTATGTCGCGCGCCATTTTCAAGTTTATTTAAATTAGGTTTTCATTTAAATTTTTTAATATTGTAATTCGTTTATACTGTTTCTATATTACTTCTTAAACAAATCTATAATTAGTATTTAAGTAGGAAGTGAAACAAAAATGTCTGTAACACGGCAAGTTATTTTAAATTACCAAAATAAGTTAATAATATTAAATGTTACACATATAAAGATGAATAAACCGAGAGATGCATATTTGTTAGTATTCATACTCAAAGTTGTGGAATCCGAAATTTATCTTCCATACATTTAAAAAAAAAAAACATTTTATAAATGAAAATGTGATTTAGACCGTTCCGAATTGATATCACGCTCTGAGCATCCAAATCGCGAATATTTAATTCGGAAAAACGGTCAGTGTCATATTCGTTCTAAACGCTCTGAGCGCGATTCGGAATGAGGGGGTAGACTAGCATCTGTCTTTTGTTGAATGCGGGTAGTAACTAAAATCGACCGTAAAAATGCTCAGTCGCAGTCGAGTGCTTGCTCAAATTGCTCTTTATACCTGGCCAAGATGATATTTTACGAATTTTGTATCGTACAAAGAGTGCACTATTGTTCACAGTGAGAAATATTCTGGTGGCGGATATAATATTAATTGCTTCTACTCTGTTGCTATCTTCTATGTTCTTATGTTGCCTGTATCTGTCCTTTCTCTTCAAATAAATAAATAAAAATAAATAAATCATTAAGAATGTATTAAAATATAAAAAAACATTTCAGATAAAACATTTGGATCACAACACAACTTGGAAGTGCATGGAATAGTCCATTCTGGTCACAAGCCATTCTCGTGCGGACTTTGTGACAAGAAATTTGCCAGACAGGCCGAGATCAGAGACCATGTTAGGATACATACAGGTGAGGTACATTTTACCACACACACAAACACTATTTTTATCACACTTGCACACATAGGGACAAAAATAAGGAAAGGTATGCTGTATGGTTCGGACATGTTGAAAGAATGAGTGAAGAGAGATTGAACCAGATATATGTATAATGCGCGAAAGTTGTATTTTGGGGAAACTCCACAAATAAAGATCTCATATTTAAAGCCCAGAAAAGGTGCATTAGGGCAATAGTCGGCATAACGCCACACGAGAGTTGTAAACCTCATTTCTCTGCGCTAAAAATCCTTACACCTCCAGGAATTTTTGTATATGAGACAGCCATGTTCGTAAAGAAACACTAACAGTAGAAACCTGCGACATAAGGATAGAGTGTATTCTGACTCCTACTCATACACTGCACTAATGCATCGCAGCATATTTCACATGGCACCTAAAATTTATAATAAACTACCGAGCAGCATTAAAGACCAAGAAATTAAATCATTCAAGAAAATGTTAATTAAATTATTGATCCAAAAGGGTTACTATAATATTATGGACTATCTCAATGACAGCCAATTCAATTGAGTACCTATTTTTGTTATTTATATTGCTGGTTGTTATTGTTTTAATTATGACATTAGCACCTTGTAGTTGACTATTTTTATTAGTAATTAAGTAGTACGTATAGGAAAAATAAAATGTTTGAATAATATGTTAATTTGACATAGGTTTTAAATTTAAAACTAATTTGTATTAAAGTCAATAATAATAATATAATATAATATTGTTTAGTTAAAATATTAAATATTGTATGACTAATGTGGGCAGATTGTTTCAACATTGATGTATATGAAGATAATGTTTCTGAAATTTTACATGTAAACAATTCTGACAATAAATTATTTTGAGTTTGAATTTGAATTTTGTGGGTAAAAGAGGCCCTGGCAGACCAAGACTTACCTATCACGATCAAATAAATAAAACAATAGCTGAAGGTGAATTAAAAAGCCATCAAAATAAAAGTGAATGTATGAAGAGGTTGATGAATGTCGAAGAAGCGAAAGAGGTATGTCGTGATCGTGGCAAGTGGCGCTCAATTGTCTCTGCCTACCCTGCAAGGGATCTGGCGTGAAGATATGTATGTATGCACACATAAAAGCACCACACACACTTTTAATACGATTTACAAACCAAATACAGATATATCGCATGTAATTGTCAAAAGAGCAAATATTTTTAGGCTTCACTATATGTTATATAGTGGAATCCATTAAATAACGGCACTGTCAGTGTAAAACGCTATTAAAATTGGTATTCTCGTATAAACGTTTTCACTACTTTTTTATTTTCTTCTCCCGATAGATGATGAATGAGATGATAGGGAAGGCAAAGGGTCTAGCCCATACAGCCAAGCCTTTTTGACGTATGCCTATGAATTACGACCTTAAATTCTTAAAGTGACAAACTTTTTTGGCCTACACTCGCCAAGCCGTCTGGCCAGCGAGACGAGTGTAGGCCAAATTCTCCAGATATATGTTCTGGAAGGCCCATCTCCATCAGTGGAGGTCTAGGGGCTGTAATGAATGAATGAAAAATGAATTTATTCCCTACTTGCAGGCGAGCGTCCTTTTCAGTGCGATCTGTGTGATATGGCGTTCTCCCAGCGTTCCAACTTGCAGTCTCACAGGAGAGCCACTCACCTCAACGACAGGAGATATGCTTGCACACAATGTCCTAAAAAATTCAAGAGACGAAGGTAATATATTTATTTTAATGTAGGTAATGACACTAGGAATTCTCTACCATTAAGGTTTTAATAATAATTATTATAATTTGCATGTTGTGTGCATTTGCTTGGTTTTTTTTTTTTTTTTTTTAGGCCAGTCTAGTCCATGTATAAATGAAACGAACTCAAATTTGCAACTGACTGGAATCTGTTTGCACACCTAATAATAAATAAATAACCTTTAGGATTAACCTTTATATATATTTTTATTTTCTATGTATTATTATTATTATTTTTAGGTTAAATTTAGATTTTGTTTTAATATAGTTTATTTAATATTGCAATTCTTTTATATTGTTTGTATATTACTTCGAATAAATATTATAAATGAATAGAAAAAAAAACCTTTAGGACATTGGTGTCATTTAATATTAATAATAAAAAAAAAATTAAAAAAAAACAATCATAATAATATTTAAAGACTAATTAAATAGCAATACACTGCCTTTTTTAGTGGAACTGGTCATACAAAGGTAACTCGTCACACACATGAAAACACAGGCAATATGACACACATAGGTAACTCGTCACACAATTAAAGAGATAGTTAATTTATCACACACAGGTAACTCGTCACACATATGAAGACAACATTAACAACAAATGCCTCCGTGGTCTAGCGGTTAAGTCCGTGGATTACGACTCGGAGGTACCGGGTTCGATTCCTGGTCGGGACACAATAATTTATTTAATATATTTCTAGAGTTGGTACGCTAGAGACATCGGCAAGCTCGCTACTTGTCATGATGGCTAAATGTGAATTCGCTTCTTTAAAAGCGTGGTTTCTGACCACCCCGAACTGGATGACTGGCGATAAAAATGATAGACGCAATTACATTTTATTAGAAACAAAAATCTCAAACCAAAAAAAAATATATTTTCAGCAAAATTACGAAAAAAATATCTGAGAAAGAGACTTGCAAAACTCTTGCACAAGACCAAGACCAAGATAAGTCTTGGTTTTGCAACCATATTAGTGGTCTTGTTCTTGATTCTTGTTGATCATAAATTGTCAAAGTCTTTATCGTACCAGACATGAGAAATGTCACAAATGAATGATATATTTTTGCATTTTCGACGAGGAACTAACTATTAAATTTGATACTATTTTGATTAAAACAATGTCAATTTTTTCAGGTTGCTTGATTACCACATAAAAGCGACCCACACAGGCGAGCGGCCTCACCAGTGCCACCTGTGTAACGCCAGCTTCGTGTATCCAGAACACTACAAGAAACACGTACTCGGACATAGCGGAGTCAAACCTTACAAATGTCAGGTAAGAAATTAATAAAGCGCGTTTATGCTGATTAGAATTTTCGTAAATATCACTAACAAAACTCCAAACAATGAGGACAAGTTTTTTTCTTTGTATAGTTTAGGTGTCCAAAATGTTTTAAATATCATTATGATACTAGCTTTATTACACATTTTATTTTCCAAATTACCTAATTGGACAGTAATATATAGTAAAAACTACTAATAATATATAGTAAAACTATTAATAATATATAGTAAAAACTACTAATAATATACAGTAAAAACTACTAATAATATATAGTAAAAACTATTAATAATATATCGTAAAAACTACTAATAATATATAGTAAAAACTACTAATAATATATAGTAAAAACTACTAATAATATATAGTAAAAACTATTAATAATATATAGTAAAAACTACTAATAATATATAGTAAAAACTACTAATAATATATAGTAAAAACTACTAATAATATCCACCAGCTAACCTTAGAACCGGCAAACCGGTAAAAACTACTAATAATATATAGTAAAAACTACTAATAATATATAGTAAAAACTACTAATTATATATAGTAAAAACTACTAATAATATATAGTAAAAACTATTAATAATATATCGTAAAAACTACTAATAATATATAGTAAAAACTACTAATAATATATAGTAAAAACTACTAATAATATATAGTAAAAACTATTAATAATATATAGTAAAAACTACTAATAATATATAGTAAAAACTCCTAATAATATATAGTAAAAACTATTAATAATATATCGTAAAAACTACTAATAATATATAGTAAAAACTACTAATAATATATAGTAAAAACTACTAATAATATATAGTAAAAACTATTAATAATATATAGTAAAAACTACTAATAATATATAGTAAAAACTACTAATAATATCCACCAGCTAACCTTAGAACCGGCAAACAGTCATTGAATGTCGTGTTATTTATTAGCTGAAATTTATGATTTTATGGAAGTAATACAATAGTATAAAATAAGAGCACTAGGCAGTTTTAGGCTCCCGCTCGGTACCCTCGGTCGGTATGCCCCACAAATCAGCGCTGATGCGCGCCACCTATCGGACAACAGTAGTACTATGACAGAAACCTTCGCCGATGTTCACACACAAAGTTTCATCCCGATCGGTCAAGTGGTTTTGAAATGCATAGGGAACATACATACACACAGACATCCCTTTTTATATATATAGATATCAAATCTACTATTAACAATGTTTTTATCATTAGCACAAGTAGTAAAACAATTACCCTAAATGTCATTTAGGTTCCAGATTTTTTAAAAATATTAGAAGGTTTATTTAATTTAAAATCCGTATTGCACTATGCACAAGAGATGGATCAAATCTTCCAGCACTTTTTAATCATAAAAAATATATTTTTAAAATTAATACTTCATTCATTCATTATAGCACCTAGAACACAGCGTCCTAGACCTCCACTGCTAGAGATGGGCCTTCCAGAACATATATCTGGAGAATTTGGCCTACACTCGCCACGCTGGCCAGACGGCTTGGCGAGGAAATTAATACTTATGCGTGAGGACAAGTTTTTATATATTAATTTTAAAATGTCTATTTATTTGGCAGATCTGCAAGAAAACGTTCACATCCCGCGACAATCGAAACGTCCACCTGTTCACTCACGGCAACAATAAACCGTACGAGTGTGTCGCGTGTGGAGCCGGCTTCATGAGGAAACCACAACTGGTCTTACACATGGAAACACATGTAATTCGCCACACATATGTGACTCGTCACACACATAGTCGCCTGACACACAGTTTCATTCACATCAGAACACAGAGTCCTAGATTTCCACTATTGGAGCACAACTGAGCACAACTGGCTAATGACAATTTATTAACGATTTCACAAGTTGGTAATAGTGGAACCGGGAACGGTGGTGTTGTAAATCTATGACAAATGTACGTAAGAAAAGTATATTTCTCATTGACACATGCCGGGGTTCGAACCAACCTTTTTAGAACCGAGCCACACCGCTCTATAACGCACTAGTACAGAAATATGTATAACACACACATATAAACTAGTTCTACAGTTTATATCTAACTTGTCACACACCTGTCGTCACAGAGAGTAACTTATCACAAACAGACAAAGTTAACTTGACACAAACATGTAACTCGTCACACACAGGTAATTTGCCAGAGACAAAGATAACTTGACACAAACAGGTAACTCGTCACACATGTAGACACATATAATAAATAAATAATAATAAATATTTCCAGACAGGTCACACAGCGCCATCTAGTTTCCGTGGTAAGCTACGCGGCTTGTGTTACGGAAACTAGATGGTTGATAAACTACATATTATACTTTTTTTTTGTAAATATATACATATTATACATATAAACACCCAGACCGAGACAAATTACACAATGTACAACTTGCCCCCGGTGGGAATCGAACCCACGACCTCCCGAGTTCACGGCAACGTTTGTTACCACTAGACCACGGAGGCGGTATGATATAACTCGCCACACACATGGATACAGATATAGTGCAAAATGTATTTATTTCAAAAGTAAAAAAAATCATCACGACCGTATCCCTTCCGGGGTGGTCAGAAACCACTTTTTTTTTTTTTTAAAAAAGCAGATTCACTTTTAGCCAACTTTACTATAGTTATCATGACAAGTGGCAAGCTTGTCGATATCTCTAGCGTACCAAACTCGAGAAATATCACAAATGAATTATTGTGTCTCGACCAGGTATCGAACCGGGTAATGTCAAATGGTATGCTAATTGAGAGAGCACGATAAATACGAACTTTTTCTATAAAATTTCTATTCCATACAGTATTTGGGAGAGGAGTAGAATGGAGGATGTTGAGCGTATTATCGCGCAATAAAATAAAAAAAGGAGACCTTCTTTTCTTAAACCAGGCTATTGTCGGTCGCAAGCCCGAGACACCATTCTTCTCATCTCTTACCCACACACGATGGACCCGGCACCCGCACGGTGAATCCATGGAATGCTTAGAAATTTGTCTTCTCTGTATTTTTCAGGGTCACAGTAATCAAGGAATATTGAAAAATCAACCTACTGTGACTAAAACTGGCGTGAGTATAATTTATTAAAATTAACGAAAATCCTCCTACATTATATATATACCGCGTGTAATGGGGTGTATCAGGCTTTGTAGATGTCGCTAGCAGCAATGGTACCTTATTTTGCACCTATATCGCATATTTTTTAAAATGTTTTTGTAGTTTTAATTTTTATAACAGAATAATGTATTTTAAATTAACCGACCTTAAAAAAAGAATTAAGAAAGCGCACACCGTCTATAAAATGAAAAAAAGGTTTTATTAATAGAACGGCAATTTTGAGATCACCATATCTTTAATTTCGCTTAGAAATCTCAATTTTTACTCTAAAAAGCTGCTCACTTCGGCATAATATCTAGAAAATAATAAATTTCGTAATAAAAATACAAGTTTTCTATGCAACTGACAGTTATATTAGGTACCATCTATCGTGATAAAAAGTTAGTGACACACCCCATTACAAATTTAATAATAATTGCACTAAAAATTGTACATTGGGGGGGTTAATGGCCAGGCGTAATGAACAACCAACCTTCACTATATAGATTTGCATATTTTAAAAAAATATTTGTTCACAGGAATTCATGAAGTGTGTAATATCCAATGAGGAAGAAAACGATGAACAGAATGTTGAAACATGTAAGTTTAGTCTGACCATAAACTCTGTTACATTAAAAAAAAACAATAATACAGTGTAAACTCCATGTAACGTCACTCGATTTGACGACAAACTCCCTAAAGCGTCGAAATCAATTGGCTTTGGTTGGTTTAGCTTGTCTTGACCGCCTCCGTGGTCTAGTGGTAACAAACGTTGCCGTGAACTCGGGAGGTTGTGGGTGCGATTCCCACCGGGGGCAAGTTGTACATTGTATACTTTGTCTCGGTCTGGGTGTTTATATGTATAATATGTATATATTTACAAAAAAAAGAGTATAATATGTAGTTTATCAACCATCTAGTTTCCGTAACACAGCCTCGTAGCTTACCACGGAAATTAGATGGCGCTGTGTGACCTGTCTGAAAATATTTATTTATTTATTTAATTCTGATTTTTCTTCTCTCCATTTAACGACAACTCTCTATAACGCCATAAAATGCACAGTCACTTCAGTGTCGTTATATAGAGTTGACACTGTATTACATTTAAATTTGGAACTAGATGATGTATGTCCGAGTCAGGGTTCCTAGGAACAATCTGAACAATCAACAACAAACAACCTGCCAAATTAGGTTACGGTTCAGTATAATAGGTGTGAAGGCGAGACAAACATACAGATTGTCCCATAAATCTACGTCAAACCGGAAATGGGAAACATATACTTCGTTCCGAGACGCGATAATAGTAATCTAAGCACGCTTAAAGGTGTTCCGAGACGCGCTTAAACTGTTTTGCCAAGCTGTGTGACGTCACAAATGACATCATTTCTCGCGCTTAGACTGCTCACGATGTCGAGGTAGATCGCTCTGAGCGCTGTCAGTTGTTTGTCATTATGTCGCGCGCCATTTTCAAGTTAATTTAATATTAGGTTTTCTTTTAAATTATTTAATATTGTAATTCGTTTATACTGTTTCTATATTACTTCTTAAACAAATCTATAATTAATATTTAAGTAGGAATTGGGAAAAAAAATGTCTAACACGGCAAGTTATTTTAAATTACCAAAATAAGTTAATAATATTAAACGTTACACATATAAAGATGAATAAACCGAGAGATGTATATTTGTTAGTATTCATACTCAAAGATGTGGAATCCGCAATTTATCTTCCATACATTAAAAAAAAAACTAACATTTTATGAATGAAAATGTGATTTAGACCGTTCCGAATTGATATCACGTTTTGAGCATCCAAATCGTGATATTTGATTTGGAACGACGGTCAGTGTCATATTCGTTATAAGCGCTCTGAGCACGATTCGGAATGAGGGGACAGTGTGAAACCCGATTTGACTTAAGAATAACAAAACAAGTTAAGTATCATCACGACCGTTTTCTGTTCGGGGTGGTCACAAACCAAGCTTATATAGAAGCGGATTCACATTCAGCCAACTTTACTGCCGGCCAATCATGACAAGTGGCAAGCTCGTCGATGTCTCCAGCGTACCAAATAAAATACATTTTTTTTTGTGTCCCGACCAGGAATCGAACCCGTTACCTCCGAGTCTAAATCCACTGACTTAACCGCTAGACCACAGAGGAGTTACGAATAAACGTATTTTTTCTAAAAAAAACTGTCACTTTCAGATCTATAACCCATTTTCAGTTACATTACTGTTTTTTTTTTAGCTGTTGTTACTGAGCCGCCCAAAGTGTTGATCACTGAAAAAGGATTCATTCTTCATGATGGTAACTATTATCATTAGTAATAGGTCAGGCATTGATATTGTCAACAAGCGAACTATATAGAATAAAATCACATATTAATGTAACGTAAGACCATACAAATTCACCACGTATGTATGTATGAAACTTTCAAAGTCAAAGTCAAAATATCTTTATTCACGTACACCTATTACAGGCATTTATGAAACGTCATTAATTTAATTATTTTGAATGATTCTACTCCTGCTAGTAGAAGACCAGCAGCTTAGCAGATGCCAGTGACCTGTTAATGTTTAATTTGACTGAGAAAGGAATCTGCTAGAAAAACAGCTATATCAGATTTACAAAATAAAACATATACAGAACTGCACCACAACGATCAATTAATAACCTTTTAAATTTAGTTATCAGTACCTATGAGAAAACAATACCTGGTACAGCAGTAACCCACCAGGCAAGTCAGAATTAAGGTAGACTACATGCCTATGTGCAACCCGAAAGTCGACAAAACGAAAAAAAACTGCTAATTTAAGAATAATAAATTTAATTTAATAAGTTTTCGGCCTCGGTCCCAGGGCCCCACAGCAGCACCCATCCCCCCGATCAACCCTGTGTGCGGACCGGGACCCGACACACGTGCCACCACTGCAATGACCTCAGTGACATCAGATCCTCGCCAACCCATCTGACCAGCGTGGCGAGTTTAAAAATTGACATCAGATCCTCGCCAACCCATCTGACCAGCGTGGCGAGTTTAAAAATTGACATCAGATCCTCGCCAACCCATCTGACCAGCGTGGCAAGTTTAAAAATTGACATCAGATCCTCGCCAACCCATCTGGCCACCGTGGCGAGTTAAAAAATTGACATCATATCTTTGCCAACCCGTCTGGCCAGCGTGGCGAGTTAAAAATTGACATCAGATCTTTGCCAACCCGTCTGGCCAGCGTGGCGAGTTTAAAAATTGACATCACATCCTCGCAAACCCGTCTGGCCAGCGTGGCGAGTTTAAAAATTGACATCAGATCCTCGCCAACCCGTCTGGCCAGCGTGGCGAGTTAAAAAATTGACATGAGATCTTTGCCAACCCGTCTGGCCAGCGTGGCGAGTTAAAAAAATTACATCAGATCTTTGCCAACCCGTCTGACCAGCGTGGCGAGTGTAGATCGAATTCCCCAGAAACTTCTAGAAGACTCTCTAAGACCTCTAGAAGACCCATCTCCAACTTCTAGGGGCTGTGATGATCCACCTGGTGAAGCCATTTTTTTGTGTTATCTTTGTTTTCCCAATTACAATACCCTTTGCCTACCACTATACCGGCGTGACATGACGTGTGTTGTTTCAGAAACCGGCAACGAGCAGATGTATACAGTTGATTTTGACGCCACAGAATCCACTGAGCAATTATTTACAGAACAACTAGCAGGTACACCTAAACTATGGCCTACTTATTAAGTACACACCACAGTAGCTCTAGCATGCAAAGTCCGTTATTATATAAATAAATAAATAATAATAAATATTTCCAGACAGGTCACACAGCGCCATCTAGTTTCCGTGGTAAGCTACGAGGCTTGTGTTACGGAAACTAGATGGTTGATAAACTACATATTATCCTTTTATTTTTGTGTAAATATATACATATTATACATATAAACACCCAGACCGAGACAAATTATACAATGTACAACTTGCCCCCGGTGGGAATCGAACCCACGACCTTCCGAGTTCACGGCAACGTTTGTTACCACTAGACCACGGAGGCGGTCAAATATTATTATATATCCGAATTGAGAACAACGCCAACCCCGGTACAGGTTACGAATTTGCGCCGTTTGGGGTCGAGACGATAAGCCCATGGGGACACTCACCAATGAATTATTTAAACAAAAAATCTGACTTTGGCATTTAAATAAATACATATATAGGACAAATTCGCCTATCTCTCTTCTTTTCATGATCTTCTCACAACTCACTTCTTTCCGTTCCATCTCATCATTCCTGATTTGTTTCGAATTCCTTTGCGGTTGTTGATACAAATCTGTGGAACAATCTACCTATTACCATAAGGCAGGCATCTACCAGATCATCATTTAAAAAGCTGGTCTACTCACATTTTACTTGCAAGTAAAGCTTCGCTGCTATAACTGCACAAATTTGAAATAATTTCCTGAAAAGTTGTTCCATATTTGGGGCTTATTTTAGCAATGTCAACTGTTGCTTTAATATCGAACATGTATTCCTTTTCCTCCAAACATATTCCGCAATATTCCAATGCATGTAAAACTGTATTTATTTTATTTTTCCATTTCAAGAGTTCCTCCTTTGTTATCTCGCCATCTGTCGATTCCATATCTATATTAGCTGGTGAAGAATGCCTTATGGCGTTATAGCTCGCCTATGTACTAGGTTTTTAAGTGCAATAAAGTATTTAAATAAATAAATAAATAAACTTGTTCATGGCGTCTATTGCATTCAAATTAATTAAAAATAGTTCGCGAACAATACCTTTTTACAGGTTTTTAAATTATTAACTTACAAAATTTGTAAGTTTTATATGTATGTTTAGTATTGTGTATGTATTAGTATTTGATGAGCGAAGAGAGATTGACGAACCAGATATATAATGCGAAAGTTGTGGGTAAAAGAGGCCCTGGCAGACCAAGACTTGCCTATCATGATCAAATAAATAAAACATTAGCTGAAGGTGAATTAAAAAGCCATCGAAACAAGAGGGCATGTATGAAGAGGTTGATGAATGTAGAAGAAGCGAAAGAGGTATGTCGTGATCGTGACAAGTGGCGCTCAATTGTCTCTGCCTACCCCGTAAGGGATTTGGCGTGAAGATATGTATGTATGTATGTATGTATTAGTATTTAGTATATTTATAAGTAGATTATATATAAGTAAGTTTACGAGTATGACATAAGTATTTATACATATATAATTGATGTGTCACTTATACTTTCATTGCACTTACAGTTGTTCTAATTAGTCCCAAAGGTTTGGCTGTCAGAGAATGTCTACGTGCATTAAGTCCGCCTTTTGTACTTTGTGCATTAAAGTTTTGAAATAAAAATAAATAAAAATATATGTATGCCGTATGTATGTTACTATATGTCGATTAAAATATTTAACAATATCCCAACAGAAATAAAACAATTACCGATAAAAATGTTTAAAAAGGAACTGTATAAATGGCTGGCAAAGGGCTGTTTCTATAATATTGGCAGGTTCTTCAAGCGGAATATAAACTAAAAGAATTTGTATGACATTTATTTTTTTTTTTTTTGTTTGTTATTATTAACATAAAATTATTGTATGTATTGATTTAATTATGTAATGATAAGAATATATTTAAATTAAACAATTTTTGCATACCACAACAATGGCTAAATGTGCAGAGCCAACTTACTAACCATATTACTGTATGTACCACATTTAAAGCAAATAAACGATTTTGAATTTAAATTTGCCCTTAAGCTTGTATAGCAGAACTAACAAACTATTAAATAAATGATTTGATTTGATTTAATTATGACGCAATCTCTGACATAACGAAATCCACTAATAGAAATTTTAAATAATAATTAATATTGATTGCAGAAAGTATTGCACAAACGGTGAAGTCTGAGCCCGGAATGTCTTCGGAGAACATACAAATAGTCAACCATGATAAGGTAATATATCTTAGTTAACCCTACAAATAGTCAACCATGATAAGGTAATATATCTTAGTTAACCCTACAAATAGTCAACCATGATAAGGTAATATATCTTAGTTAACCCTACAAATAGTCAACCATGATAAGGTAATATATCTTAGTTAACCATACAAATAGTCAACCATGATAAGGTAATATATCTTAGTTAACCCTACAAATAGTCAACCATGATAAGGTAATATATCTTAGTTAACCCTACAAATAGTCAACCATGATAAGGTAATATATCTTAGTTAACCCTACAAATAGTCAACCATGATAAGGTAATATATCTTAGTTATCCCGACAAATAGTCAACCATGATAAGGTAATATATCTTAGTTTACCCTAAAAATATTATAAAGTCCTGAAAGAAAAAATACTCCTGAGAGGTGCATAATTAAAAAAAAACAGATTTTTACAAATCCATTTTGTGCAATTTTTTGTACTACTAAGATGAATCTGGTTCGTTTCCTGGTCGGGACACAAAAATATTTATAAAAGTAATTTTTTTTTTTCTTATTAGCTAACAGTGAAAATTTGTAAGGTTTTAAGACGACATACTATTTATGTATTTTGTATACATAATATTGTAAAGGCTGTAAATTTTCCCACGAATAAATAAATGTATTTTTTCTCCAAAATCTGTCATATTTTATATATATATATATATATTTAGAAGACAAAAATCGTTTATTTCAAACAAAACCTTAAATTAAATAAACTATATAACAACCAAAACTAAATTTAACCTAAAATAATTAAAATTAGGAAATAATTAAGTAGAAAATTTTCGTATCAATCAAGTTCTAATAATAAAATAAATAATGTTAGCAGGCGCTTGACTTGTAATAAATATAAGTAAAATATCATCACGACCGTTTCCCTTCCGGGGTGGTCAGAAACCACCACGCTTTTTAAATAAGCGGATTCACATTTAGCCAACTTTACTGCCGGCCAATCATGACAAGTGGCAAGCTCGTCGATGTCTCCAGCGTACCAAACTCGGGGAATATCACAAATAAATTAATGTATTTATTTACATTAATAGATATTTTTGTGTGCCGACCAGGAATCGAACCCGGTACCTCCGAGTATAAATCCACGGACTTAACCGCTAGATTATGGTGGCAATTAATAAATAATTTTAAATTATTATTCTGTTTTGTTTAAGATGAGCAACGACAGTTCGATGGTGGTAAGGTTGGTACAGATGCAGCTGGAGGGGGGAGAAAGTGGATGGGTCGCCTTGAATAACCTCGAAGATGCAGGACAATAGTACAATGTTAAATAATCGAATACAGGGTGGAAACAATATGGTGGTCTTTAGACTCGATGGTACCGGGTTCGATTCCTGGTCGGGACACAAAAATATTTATAAATGTAAATAAATACATTGTTAATTTTAATTTTGACGTGACAACGTCTTATAAATTGGTTTGCCGGGTGACACTTCAAGAAACTGCGTTACGCTCCGCTCACGTTATGCGCTCACAATGAGAGCGAGTGAGAGGCACGCGTCCCTTCCACTCGGGCATGGTTAGCCCGCCTAAGAGCGAGAGAGACAGACATAAAAAGTGAAAGACATTGACTTGACATTTTCTAGGCACATTACAGCAGAAACACTTCCTTTCATTTCATATTTCTCCTATCATCGCCCTATCCTCAACAAAATCACTCAGATAGGAACAAGTTAAGTTGTAGTAAACGCTGTTTCATTGTACGCAAATGTATTGCAAGTTATTGTATGTATATTTGTATATAAATACGTATGTATGTGTAAATGTAAAAATAAAATTTTGTTAATATGAAATTCAGTGCGAGATTCTTTGTATAAATTAATGTTTTAAATATAATTCTTTGTATAAATAAATGTTTTAAATTGTTACTATTATTTCATCCTTCTTCCTACTATACGAATGAATATTCACATTAAAATTATTTTACCACTCAAAGTCGTTGTCACGTAAAACTTTCGCCCGTATACCGACTTTACAGGCAACCAATTTTTTTATTATTTAGGTAGCTTCTAATTTATATTTAATGTATATTAATTCACTTCGAATAAATTTATATAGTATATAATCTAATTTAAAAAAAACATACATTCAAAGGAAATGACAAAATAATATAAATTGTTTTAAATATAAACTTAAGTAGTTAATAAAAAAATCAACCAAAAACTAAAATTATATAATATTATTTACTGTACTTCTTAATAACGGTTCGCTTTTTCCACCCTGTATAACAATATTAAGAGTCGACTGTACACGATTATTATGATGATATTTATGTTTAAATGTAATTAATACGATGTATTATTATAACTGTACATTTATTGTTGTACGAAAATAAAAATATAATTGAACAGTTTTTTTTTTCCTACACCTATATATTCCTGAATTTAAGCATCCAAAACATAACCAAGATTAAATAAATTCAAATAGAGTGGCTAATGAAAGTAGATAATCTAATTATTTGGAAATTTCAAATGGCAACACCAATATAGCTAATGTCAATCGTTTGCTTTGAATGGGGTGTATCACTAACTTTTTATCACGATAGATGGCGCATGATACAAACAGCGTCCACACCCAAAAAGATCTTGGTATAACAGTGACTGCCAATCTAAAATGGGCTGAACATATAGATAGGATTGTAAAGCGAGCCAACTCAGTTCTTTATGCAATTAGGAGATCCTTCCAGCAAGTTAACCCCAACACATTTATAAAATTATATAAAACGTACATAAGACCATTATTGGAATATGGTTTTCAAGTATGGAATCCATACTTCAAGAAAGATATAGATATTCTTGAAAGAGTACAGAGGCGGGCAACTAAACTCCCACACTGCTTGAGGTAGAAGTCATATGAACAGAGGCTTAAATATTTGAAGCTTACAAGTCTCAGGGATCGCAGAATGAGGGGAGATATAATGGGGTGTATCACTAACTTTTTATGACGATAGATGGTACCTAATAGAACTGTCAGTTGCATAGAAAACTTGTATTTTTATTACGAATTTTATTATAATATTTTTTTACCGCACTTTCGTTACCCAGACTATAATACCAGGTACAGCAACGATAAATTTCATCTATTTAATATTGAGTATTTAAATTATTTTTTTGCTTTAGAAACTTGTTATTATTCTTAGCTAGTTAAAAAATTACTTCAATTGTACCAGATTTATTTTGTAAGCCAGCCGACAACTGCAATTTTAGTGCAATCCAGCCTAATGCTTCAGCATGCTGAGAAATTGTGTATTTTTAAAGCTGATGGAAACGGATCCAGTGCCTCAAAAAAAAAACTCAGTGAACGCGTTTTTCCTTGCTGACAACACTAATGTTTGCCGTCATTTGGAATTTGTGTCAAATTTACAAAAGTATTAGGAAGTTCTTCGCGCCATTTTGCGTGGACAGGTCAAGTGCAAGTTTTTGTTTTGTAAATTAATTTGCTGTGGATATTATTGGTCAAAAGTGGTGTTGTTTTGTTTAATAATGTGCTACAATGTGAATAATTATGGAAAACGATAAATTGGACTTTAAATATGGGGCACAAGTTGCAGTTTATTTTTTGCGGTTTTCCCGCGCTGTCAACTCCCATATTTTACCCGACGTGTTTGAGCAGTGGATGGTTTCGCGAGTGACTCCAAGAAAAGCATCAAATTCTGCAGCATCTGGAATTTGATGATGACCTCATTAACTCATTAAAAAGAAAGATATATTACGTCAGACTTGGCTGTATGGGCTAGACCCTTTGCCTTCCTTATCACCTCATTCATCATCCATCGGGAGAAGAGAACCAAAAAAAAAAAAAAAAATTACAAAAGTATTAAAAATGGCGACGGACGGTGACGAAGTCAGTGATCAAGAAAAAGTTAGAATCGTTTCAGATTTCATATTACATTCCCCTCCCGGAGAATTTAACGAGGTGTTCAACGATGTGAGAGTGTTATTAAATAACGACACCCTCTTGAAAGAGGGTGCGAGCGTCGCCTTCTCGCAGTACAACAAGGATCAGCTCACGCCCGTGCGTCTCGAAGACTCTGAGGTTCATACGCTGATTACTGATCACAATGAGCTGGGTGGAGGAAGGTTTTACGATCCACGGAGTAAGCGATCATTTAAGTACGACCACTTGCGTAAAGAAGCTTCTGAATTGGAGGTTTATGAGTTAGACCGCGCGGCCGAGCCTTGGCGGGCGGCTTTGGACGAGGAGTTGACGCGGTACGTGAGCGCTCACTACCGGCACGGGGCGGCGCTCGTGGTGGGTCGGTCGCTCGCGGGCGGCGGCGCAGCGCTCGTGGCGTGTATCGAGGATCACCAGTTTCAGCCTAAAAACTATTGGAACGGGCGCTGGCGCTCCGTTTGGTCGCTAACAGTGGGAGCGGGTGCGAGCGAACTGCGCGGGGTTTTACGTGTACAGGTAAGATACACATTAGAGTAAGATTTATAAATTTGAGTATTAAGAGGAGGCAAAATAGTGATAATGGAATAATTAAACATTGTGCCCTCCCAAATAGATGTACTGCTCAATGAATCAATAGTTTGAAAAGAAATATGTCAAAAGCAGTGGTTATTTATGGATACCTAAAATAATAAAAATCTGCAATACATCTTTATTAACATTTCACATGTTTGACCTGTAGTAATTGCAGTTATGTGCTAACAAATTAATTAACCAGTTATTTTTTTACTAATTAATTAAGCCAGTCACAGTCCTGCTAAAGACTGCCCTTCCAGAACATATATCTGGAGTATTTGCTTACCTTTACCACGCTGGCCAGATGGGTTGGCTAAGTTCTGATTTTAATTAACAACAAGCTGGTTTTAGTGGAACTAGAACTGGCGGCTTAATATTCTCTCCGAGGCATGGAAACTGGTGTTGTAAATCTATGATAAATGTGTGTGTATATATGTGTTTCTTATTGTTACATATGTACTTGGGTTTGACCTATAAAATTTTTGGATTTTAAGAGATTGTTCTGACAACTGGACCACCAATGCTTTGCAGAAAAATTTAAATGGTAATGAAATGGATGGGTTTTATCTAAGTGTACAACACAGGTACACTACTATGAAGATGGCAATGTACAACTTGTAAGCAGTAAGGAGGCCCGTGCTCCTCTGGCAGCAGAGTCAGACCCGGCAGCAGCAGCAAAGGCAGCCGTCAGATTGCTGGCCGAGGCTGAGAACAAGTATCAGACAGCCATCTCTGACAACTATCAAACCATGAGCGACACCACCTTCAAGGTATTTGCATTACACTTATTTATTTATTGTGTAATTAACCTTACAGTTGTATTTATACAGAAAATATTCTTTACAATTGCCACAGCCATCATAGGTTCCACTATATACAAAAAAAACATTGTCATGAATAAAATAACATACAATATCAATTTAAATATAAAAAACTATAAAGAAAACTACAAAATTACAATAAAATACTAAGATTGGATGAGTGGCTTGTGATGGGCCGAATGTAAATTATGCTGACTTTAGCTGCTGAATTCATACTTTGTCCAAACTTAGTTATTTTTTTTGACAAAATAACACAACACAAATAATTTATGAACAATTTTATATCTAAACAGTTTATTTGTGCACACGCATATCTACTCACTCTCCCAAAGGTTAACTTGTACATGTACATTTATTTTGTGAAATAAAGAATTTAAACAAACAAATGTGACTAAGGTCCGGATTAATAGTTGTTGCTCTATCAGTGCTTAGCACGAGCCATTACTCAGAACTGTCAAAGTGAACAGTTATCACTCTAAAAGTCAGTGCTCCGACCGACCCTCGGGCTCGGCTTAGCATTAGTCTCAATTTTTGTTTACTTAAGTCATGCTCAAAGTAAGTAATAATACCTATTAATCTGGACCTAAGTAATGAGAACTTGGTAATTTGGTTTTACCTGTGAGTGACGCCCGACTGTTCTTGACTCTGTTACTGGATAATAACTGACAAAGGATTATAAGATTTGCCATTGTCACAGTATACAAATTTCTAAGGATTTCCTTGGATTCAGTGTGCTGGTGACGGGTCCATTGTGTGTGGGTAAGGGATGAGAAGAATGGTGTCTTGCAACCGACAAAAGCTGGTTCGAAAAGTAGGCCTACTTTTTTATAATTGAGATATAAATACTACGTTTAGATGTGATAATCTCCAATCCTTCGATGTTTGTTGTGAATGGGAATTATCTCTTTTAGAAAAATATAAACTGCCTCTGTGGTCTAGCGGTTAAGTCTGTGGATTTAAACGCTGTGATACCGCGTTTTATTCCTGGTCAGGACACAATAATTTATTTGTGATATGTCACAATTTTTGTGCGCTAGAGACATTGACAAGCTTGCCACTTGTCATGATGGGCCTCCAAGACATCCCAAAAGAGATACAGTCATGTTGATACTTTACTTTTTTAGTAGTGAAGGTCTACGGTGATGAAATGACAATACTTAATTTATTTTTTCTTTGAAGGCACTGAGACGTCAGCTGCCAGTAACTCGTACCAAGATAGACTGGACCCGCATAGTGTCCTACACCATCGGCAAAGAACTCAAGAGTCAATGACACCGCCGCATTAAGTACATATACCGGAGGGCCCGGGTGCGTATATCTACTTATATACACTAGTATTTCTCACTAAATAGAGTAAACTGTATTGTGAATATTGTCAATTAGAAATAGTTGTGTGAGAAAGACACATTTTGTTACTGATGTAACTATAATACAAATATGTACCAGCGATGCCGACATACAATAGACTTGTTATGTTAAATTTTAAAGATATTTATTGAAATGATGCAGAGTAAAGCTCTCAGAAATTTATTATTAATAAAGTATTGCACCTGTATTACTGCTGCAGAATAAGCTGGGTTGTACCTAAACAAAGAATCTTTAATTGTGATAATTAAAGTTTGAAATGGCGTTGATTGTACCAGCTAACAACTTAATTGTTACATTTGCTATTTTAGGTAAGTCTTGTTTCAAGTGGTTTTATTAAAAATAAGGTGGTAGACGGACTGATGGTGGTGACCACCGTTTGTGCTGATGAACCCATTAAAGTGTGTCCACACGTTACAGAATCAGACTTGAATTGCTGTCATGCCCAGTCAAGCCGGCATAATGTTAGCGACTGATGTAAGTCATGAGTGTCTGATTCCAAATGCTAACATCCATGGACTTTGTGCGCTATTTACCGTCAAATGTCGTGTTTGTATTTAAAAAAATAATATAGAGAAATCATTTATGTGCAACTCAGTCTTAGTAAATATATATGTTTTTGGTTTTAACAAATAGTTGGGACGCTTAAGGATTATTTATTGTATATTTAACAAATTTTATATATCTCTGTATATAAATTCAGTGACTAAATGTCACTAAGTTGTTAGTTGATTGTCAAAAATAAATACAAATAAAATAGGAAGATTGAAAATTTAAAAAGAGGTTTAATTAATTTATAGTTCCGATCACTATTGCAATAAGACAACGGTCAATTTACTCTATTTAAAGAAAAATGCCTATAAAACTTTACAGCTATGGTAATTGTTACATTGTATTGCATGTTGTTATCCCCAGCGGTCTCGGCCGCGGGGAGTCTTCGAGGGGAGTTCCAGAACATCTGCATTTATTGTTCAAAATGTTGACATTTGTAGCTGAAAATGTTACTAAAAGTATTGATTCAATAAATGCTGGTAATAACTAAAATTATTAGCATGCTAGCTAAATATTTGTTGCAAAATATGTTACAAATTGTTGCAAAAATGTTACAAATTGTTGCAAAAATGTTACGATTTGTTATTAAAAGTGCATTGATTCAATAAATGTTGACATTAATGTTAACATATGTAGCTAAAATAAACATGTACCCATATTGATCCTCACGATCCAGGCCCAGCCTCGTTCGGGGATCGCAGTTCACACTCCTTTAGAATTCCATTGGCATTTTTTGCAATTGGTCGAAATATTGTCGTGTTTTAATTTTTGTATGGTAAAAGTTGAAATAAACGTTTATTATTATTATTAACATATAGCCAAAAATGTTACATTTCATACAAAAAATGTTACGAAATGTTAGCATTTCTTATTAAAAAATATTGATTCAATAAATGTTGTCATTTTTTTGCTATAGTTGTTAAATTATGTAGCTAAAAAAATTGTAACTAAATTTATTTGAATTTTTAACATACATTAGTAGCTAAAAATGTCTGGAACGCCTTCCGTTAATGCCGTGTCTACTTGCTTGTTTTGTTCAGATATACATTTGTATCTATAGCCTCGACTAAACATTATAATTTTGTAAAGATTTATTTTTATAGAAAAATAAATTAATAAAAGATTATGAAAATTTATGTGTTAACGTCGCAGTTAGTGCAAAAAGTTGTCAAAATCAGTAACTAAGCAGAACACGAAAAAAATACTATAATAGTTTTAAGAGGCAGTATCATTATTGCAAGTGTAGATTATTTAAAAAAAGAATGATTTTTGCAGAAATATGCTTTTATACTTGTACATTATATTTAGGGATTGGAATTGCTCAATCCCAATGTCATTTCGGAATGATAATTAGACATTTTAAATGCGGTATCACGCAGGCCAATATAGGTTATGCGGGATTTTGCGGGATTTCAATCCCTAATTATATTATACAAAAATGACATTCACTAAAATGTTAAAATGCTAATATTTCTAAATTATATGTATGTGTAATATTTATATAATAACAGATTGTATATTCATGAGGTACTAGGTTTGATTCCTGGTCGAGACACAATAATTTATTATAACTTGTCATGATGGGTCTTTTGAAAGTTGGTTAAATGTGAATCCGCTTCTTTAAAAGCATGGTTTCTGCCCATTCCGGAATGGATACGGTCGTGATGATATTTTACTTTAGTAATTTATTCTTTCTTACGTTAGACTAATATGTGATTCTATTGGCTATTTTTAATAAACAATTTGTATGGAGAAGCCAATAAATTGTGTCACTTCCCGACATATCTTAGGAAAAGTTGTTTGTTTGTATTAGAGATGAGCCGAATAGTGGTTTCACCGAATAACCGAATACTATATTTAGATATTCGGCCGAATTATTCGGTTTACCATTTCATTTTGCCGCGTAAACAGGTTTTAACTTAAAATGTTTATATAGTGTCTGTCTGTCTCTATATATATCTCTGTTATAGTGTCTATTACTGTCAATTTGCCACTTAAATGTGTTCATAAAAAAATGAAATGTTGATTTGAGTTTTCAAAATAAACGTTGATTTGAAGTTTAATTGCTTTATTTTATTAGCTTTATTCAACACATTCTTCATAGGTTTTCTTTGACTTATAATATCTTATAAGAAATATTGTATTTTAGTTCTATACCATGTCATGTAGCCAAGAAAATAGAAATACTCGAACCGAAAATATTTGGCAACAAAACCGAATAATTCGGAGAATACAAATAGTGGAAAAGATGCCGAATACGCCGAATACCGAATATCAAACGAATGTTCGGCGCATCTCTAGTTTCTATCAATAGAATAGCATATTAATCTGACGTAAGATTTGCATAAAAACCTTTAAAATAATACACGTTTGTAACTCATGCTGTTGGCTCTTAATAATTGTATATAAATTGCTTAATTTTGCGTATTTTTTGCATTAACCGCGAAGTGATTCGTTTAGTGATTACATTTTGATTGTGTCAGTATTAATATTGAAGAGAATGGGTCTGCTCGCAATTTGGGTGTAATAAGAAACTCAGCCAAGCGCCAGTACCATAGGGCTTGTTTAGAACAGACAATTTGCATCCCTCGCCTGTCTCTGTGGTCTAGTGGTTAAGTCCGTGGATTTAGACTCGGGAGTTACCGGGTTCGATTTCATTTGTGATATTTCTCAAGTTTGGTACACTAGAGACATCGACGAGCTTGCCATTTGTCCACATGACCTAGCTATAATAGTAGCTCTTAACAAAGTATAGGCAATGTATTATCTAGATTGCGACAGTCCCCACGATTGTCCAATTTAAAAACCTACTATCTTCACATTACAAATAAGGAACTTGAGTTTTCTGTTTAAATAGGGTAGTTGACCATTATAAAAAAAATAAAAATTGTTTTTTTTACAGAGTACATAAAATCTCACTGCAATCGTTGTCTAAAATCTACTTTTAAATATCATGTTTTAATTTTTGCTCGAAAACGCTGCAGTTGCAAATGGCTGCCGAATGATGTTACGTACTCTTGCTATGTTCGACTTAGCAAATAAAGCGAGCAGCAGCAAAGCTTGCTTTTTTACCGAATTTTGTATGATGACCATAGAGAATAACTGCCTCCGTGGTCTAGCGGTTAAGTCCGTGGATTTAGACTTGGAGGTACCGGGTTCGATTCCTGGTCGGGACACAAAAATATTTATTAATGTAAATAAAAATACATTTTATTTATTTGTGATATTTCTCGAGTTTGGTACGCTGGAGACATCGACGAGTTTGCCATTTGTCATGATTGGGCTATAGTAAAGTTGGCTAAATGTGAATCCGCTTATATAAGCGTGGTTTCTGACCACCCCGAAAGGGAAACAGTCGTGATGATACATTACTTTTTACTTTACTATAGAGAAATGCCAAGTCGCAAGACTTTCAAAGCGACAAGTCGAAACACAGAGTTCATGTTTGACTTTTGACTTGGCGCTGTAAGCCCTATTTAAACCTTATATCGCTTTGAACGTCGTTCTAATAGCGTTTTTATTCACGCAAAATTCAATAAAACAGAGCACTTTTCTTTCCTTTCAAATCGAACACGGTCTTCGTATTATGAAATAGACGTAGTTACACAATCCATATAAAGTTTTTATTAAATAATAATAATAATTTTTGATATAAGATACAATGTAAACTCTTAACGACACTGAAGGGACTGTGCATTTTATGGCGTTATAGAGAGTTGTCGTTAAATGGAGAGAAGAAAAATCAGAATTGGAAGACAAGCTAAACCAACCAAAGCCAATTGATTTCCACGCTTTAGGAAGTTTGTCGTTAAATCGACATATATATGGAGTTTACACTGTATTTCATCCTAAGAACTAGGACGCTGACAGTTTTTTTTATGAAGATCTGTCACTTTTTATTTGAAAATTTCGAATCGTCACTTAAGTCGAAAGCGCCAGAATAAGCCCCCTGATTTAAATTCATAATTACATTACTGAAAAATTGTGGATTGGATTCTTTTCGCGTAACTGCGTCCAATTGTCGTCACTTACGCTGACTACTGTTTTTAAGGTAACGTTCTAAAATCTAAAATAATGTGGATGTTGTTAACAACATCATTTTTATTAATTAATTAAACAAAAAGTATTTTTTTACAATAATCAACGATCCTATTGCTAGGTTTTTAAATTGTACATCCGCCTATAGCTTCCAATATTATTTGTATAGAATGTTAGACTCATGGTGCATTTAATTTTAGTATCTATTATGTCCATTTTATTACTAATTCTTATTTTAGCTTATAAACAGCGTTTTATAAACATGCAGAACTTTTTATTGGTTTTATCAGGTTGAAACATGCCACACAGTCAATTAGGTCAGCTCTTGAGATCAATAGAAATGCCGGGATAGTGTTAGGGACGTTTTGGACGGATGACCTAAAAAGGTCGCTGGTGGGGGTTGGATGAGAGTTGCAAATACCGCGTGTGCATCCAGCAGTGGAGAGAGCTGATGATGATTTTGTGTTTTTTGTTGAATTACAAATATTAGTTTGATTTTACTATGAAATAAACCACCTCGTGAGTACAAAATGTTTAAAATTAATTCTAACTTAGTGCCTTATTTTTGTTGTAAAAGCCAACATACGTTAGTTTGGCTGTACAAACTTCTACAGCCGTATCTTTCGACGCAAACGTTGAAAATGAATGCTTTAATGTACGAACACTATCTACAGCAACTATAGTTGTTCTCCTTACTGCTGAGAGTCGTGACCTCCTCCACATACCTCTTTGTCCCGAACGATGCTCCGCCAATCATTATTTCGTAAAAACATTCATATGAAGACAAATTTCTAAGGATTCTGGATTCACCGTGCAGGTGCCAAGTCCATTGTGTGTGGGAAAGAGCCCTCCATTCTAATTTTATTTCCTATGATCCTAGTTGAAAATGTCAAAAAAAGAGGGTACTTTTAATAAAATGTATATTAAAACTATATACATTTCTTAAAAGTACCCTCTTTTTTGTCGTTTTCATTAAAATTTGACATCACTCTCGGGAGCCAACCGTTTTTGGAAGGCCCATCTCCAACAGTGAAGAACTAGGACGCTATGTTCTATGGGTGCAGGTGCCGAGTCCATCGTGTGTGGGAAAGAGATGAGAATAATGGTGTCTCGGGCTTGAGACCGATATTTATAGAGGCCTCTATTTTTTTTTATTGCACTCACCATCCACTATTCTGCGAGGACTCATTCAGAGGTCTGCAGGAACGTTACGGGTCTCCTGGTCTTCCTGGAGGAGATAGATTGGCTCTGCAAACGGGGCCCAGGTCACGCAAAACGGTCTCAATGAGACCAATTGCGGAAAATATTTAGTGGATAATAATAAGAATTTAACATTGTAAATAATGTTTAACAAAATTTGTGTGCCAGAAATGGCTGAATGTGCAGAACTAACTTACTATTAATATTTACTATTACCATGTTCAATGCAAATAAATAATTTCATTTCACTATTCTACTTCTCTCCCTACCCAACCCAATACTATACAGTATTCAGTACTATATAGGTTCCGTTAATGCCGTTAAAAAATGCTAAAAAAATAATCACTTGATTAATGGACGGCCCCTTATTTTAATTGTTTATATTAGACGTTGTTGCCACGTTGTTTTAATTTAAGGGTATTTCTATAAAAAGGTGATTTTGCTCAATATAAAAAAATGCCGAATTATTTGAGTAATCCATGTTGTCCATAGAAAAGTGTTCTGCATGTGCTGTTTGGTCTTATTTTATTATTATTATATTAACGATGCCAATATTATGGTTTTTTGTAATTAAAATAATTATTTTAATAAAGAAACTTACATTACGATCCAATTATTCTGTATGAGGATTATAATATAATTCATTAAAATAAATATATTAAAATGTTAATTTTTGAGTTTTTATTTCATCCTGTTTATATCCGAGATTGTAGCTAATCTAAGCACAAGACCATCTTAGCATGGCCAGCAGTGCAGTCCAAATTCAAATGTGTCCTTGATGGACAACTTACTAGCGCGGACAGCAAGGGCTGTAATAATGACCAAGTTCGAAGGCCGAGAGAATAGCTAAGCACGAGGCCATCACAGCGTGGTCAGCAGTGCAGTCCATGATAGACAACTCTATAGCTCGGACGCCAAGGGCTTAAATGATGACCAAGCTTGAAGCCCGAGAGCGTAACTAAGGACGAGGCCAGCAGTGCAGTCCAAATTCAAATATGTCCTTGATGGACAACTTAATAGCGCGGACAGCAAGGGCTGTAATGATGACCAAGCCTGAAGGCCGAGAGCGTAGCTAAGCACGAGGCCATCATAGCGTGGCCAGCAGTGTAGTCCTTGATGGACAACTCTACAGCTCGGATGCCAAGGGCTGCAATGATGACCAAGCTTGAAGGTGAGAGCGTAGCTAAGCTAAAGAGGCCATCACAGCGTGGCCAGTAGTGCAGTCCGTAATGGATAACTTTAAAACTTGGACAGCAAGGGCTACCATAATGATCAAGCTTAAAGTCCGAGAGTGTAGCCATCAGTGTAGTCTAAAAAATCTTAGGATGTAGGGTTGATTACTCATCGGGCTTAGATGGTAATGACATTCACGTACATTACTTATCCATACCTCAGTTCGAGGATAATTTCTGTTAATGTGAAGGCGAGACAAACTACTTCCACGTCTATATTAATACATATACATCCAGTATTTCCTGTGAATTTGTGCTATAGGTAAGTACATACGACTGTAGGACATGATTAGACGATGACGTCACGACCGCACCTCGCCGTGATTCATATTACAGTAGCTGATAATTTTTGATAATGACTTAATATAAGTACATAGTGTTATAAAATTAGTTAGCACAATGCTGAGTTTGCCTCGTGTTTCTTTATAATAATTTAACTGGGTCATGCAAGAACCCTATTGTTTGTGATTCCACGTACTTATTGAATATTGTTAACATTGTAATTTCTGAAGGGGCACGGATTCCCCTTTTGTAGGGGCTTATTCTCTTCCATACATTGCACTTGTTCCCGTATTGGGAAATATCGAGGGTTGCCATTAATTCTTTTTTTGTAGGCTACGAAAAATAATTCTACGTATATGTATATTTATTAATTTAATAATTTAAATTATTGTTATGTAGTTTTATACTCTACGATTTGATAATTAATTTTAATAATATATTTTTATAAAGTTTTTTTCTAAATATACTGGTAACTCTAAAAATTTTAAAACTATATCTTTTATTGTTGCTTTTCATAGTAACTATAGAAATTAATAAATTATTAAAGGTAGCATCCTTAATAATTCCGCCAAAGCTTGTATGGAGGGATCCCGTAATAGCGCTGCTAAAACTAGCACATTTATCATCTAAGGGTATCTCCGCTTTTTCTTTACCCTAAGTTCGACTTGTCTCTTTAAAAGTCGTTCGACTTGGCGTTTGTCTATGGTTTTTATACAAAATTCGGTAAAAAAAAGAGCTTTGTTTTTATATGCTTTCAAGTCAGTGACTTATTTGCCATCGTGACTACACAGTAGATAGGCACTAAAAAATCAATTTCGTCGGCGTCGAGTCAAAACTTTCTATCGTATTATTACCAAATTATTTTTTATATAGTTAAAAAAGCTCGTACAGCATATTTTAATCAAATTCATTAAAATACATCATCCATTTCGGGATATTCGACCGCCTCCGTGGTCTAGTGGTAACAAACGTCGTGGGTTCGATTCCCACCGGGGGCAAGTTGTACATTGTATAATTTGTCTCGATCTGGGTGTTTATATGTATAATATGTATATATTTACAACAAAAAAAAGTATAATATGTAGTTTATCAACCATCTAGTTTCCGTAACACAAGCCTCGAAGCTTACCACGGAAATTAGATGGCGCTGTGTGACCTGTCTGGAAATATTTATTATTATTAATAAAATGCTCGTATAACTGTGAAATACAATTTACCCCAAATGCCGATACAAGATGAATGAGGTCCTTTGCAGAATGTACCAGTTTTCGGTGGTAAATTATATATTTTTATTAAATCAAATTATTTATTTCCTTAGGTTATCTTGTAGCAACTTGGATATTGTCAGCACTAAAATAATATAAAACAAAAACATAAAAATTTATAAACAAACATAAGTTAGGTAATCATGGTTGGACCGTAACATATTTATGTGTGTTATAATAGCATTATTTTCATAAATAAAGGTAATTGTAACCTAATAACTACAGGGTGCGCCAGAGAAACTTACATATTTGAAAAAACTCCCGGGCGGTGAGTTGGGTGGGTAGAGGGGTGAGGGGGGGGGCTATTGGAGGGGGAAGTCCCCAAGTTTGTTACTTCCTCTAGTCAGTTGCCATCATGCTCTGGCCTAGAGAACAGCGGGCATACGCCGTCGAGAGCTTCTTTTCTAACGGTCACTCACTTGTTGCTACGCAACGAGCCTTCCGCGCTCGCTTTAAAATTCTTCTTTTTTTCTTCCAAGCCTCGAAGAAATAAACGCTAAGGATGTATGGTTTCAGCAAGATGGAGCCACAGCACGAGGCTCAATGAATTTGTTGCGACAACATTTCCCCGACCGGCTTATCTCTCTCAGAGGCGATCTCACATCTCACATCGCGCTCTCCAGATTTGGCTCCATGCGATTTCTTTTTATGTGGTTATTTGAAATCCCTGGTTTATGTCGATTGGCCACGGACAATAGCTCAACTCAAAAACAACATTCGCGACGCCATTGCCAACATAGCGATTGATATGCTGCAAAGAGTGGACATTAACTTCAGAAATCGACTTAATCAGTGTATGCGCAATGGGGGTCGCCATTTAACTGATGTCATTTTCAAGTCTGTTTAAAAAAAAAATTGGGATATTGTACACACATCAAAAGTGTCTAGGGATCAACATATATTTTTGCAATAACTTTTCTCCTGATTGATATTCATTAAAATTTTCTTTAAGGATTGATCAAATAAAATGTTTTCGTTTGTCTACAGTAACGATAAACCAAGTCACCTTTGCATTAGTAAAAAAAATTGCCATTTTCCTAATAAAGGGATTTTTGACATTTGAACCACTAACATTAAAGTTCGAAAAAAAGACTGAAATAACAGTTTTTTTTTTAATTTTATTGGGTAACTTAAACAATTAATAATCCGTGTTTCTACCGCGAACACTAACAACACAAGAACATCGGTTTGGCATACTCAAAATGAGTTCATCCAAATCACGCTGTGGAATGGCCGCCCATGTTCGTTGCAACAACAAAAAAAGGTCTTCTTGCGACTGGATACCCTCCATATTCGGCAGAGCTCTTCTCTGAAGAATATCCCATGCATGCTCAATCGGGTTCAAGTCTGGCGACTGAGCAGGCCAGGGCAGGACATTGATGTTAGCTGCGGCGAGAGTCTGTCTTACAACTCTTGCGGTGTGCGGTCGTGCATTATCATGCATTAACTGAAATAAGGGACCGATATGCACTTGTAGAGGAACGATGACGTCTGATACAACCGTCTCAGCATAAATTTGAGCGTTGAGGTTGCCTCTGATCCAAATCAACTCAGTTCTTCCGCCGATCGAAATACCCGCCCATACCATGATGGTTCCACCACTATAAGGATGGACTTCCTGGCAGGATTTTAATCGCTGTTGGCGTCCAGGGGTTCTCCAGTGTCGTATACGTCTTGTATCCGGCCTCATACCAAAACGAGACTCATCAGAAAAGCACACGAAACGCCATTGTTCTTCTGTCCAATTTCTGTGTTCAAGAGCCCATTGATATCGAGTCCTACGATTGTGCATTGCTATAGGTGGTACCCGTAGCGGTCTTCGGGAATGAAGGTTCACTTCATGCAAGCGGTTTCTGACTGTTTGGTCGCTAATTAAGTTCCCTGAAGAGCGATGAAGGCTCACGGCTAACATCATGGCGGTTATTGTTGGAGTTCTTCGAGCTGTGATTTGAATGTATCGGTCTTGTCTCCGTGTGGTGCAGCGATACCGTCCACCATGGCGCTCAGCCACGGTACCAGTGGTTCGGTAACGTGTCCAAAGTCGACTGATAACACTCTGACTTGTATTCAGAGCTAAAGCCACAGTACGTTGCCGGGAACCAGCTTCTATCATTCCCACGGCTCTGATCATTTCTTCCCTGCTTAAATGACGTCGCCGCTCCATAATAACGTTGGTTTTAATCAGTAGTAGGGAAACAGTAGCACTAATAATGTCTTCAATGCGTCTTATGTTTTTATAGGGAAAATATTGACAGCTGATTTTCATCTTTTACTCGAATTTGATTGACAGTTCCTGTTTTAAATTATGAAATGCACCAAAAAGGATCCATATAAATTTATAAAATCATAAATTTATTACAAAGCCACATCTCAATCACAAGAAATCCGCATAAACATGCTTGATCCCTAGACTTTTTTGATGTGTGTATTTTAAAATAAAATAAAAATTAAAACAATAACTGAAGTACTTTTGTTTTTTATGACCTTTCAAATAAGTAAGTTTCTCTGGCGCACCCTGTACTTAATATAAGATCGTGGCTGTAAATAGGGCCGAGTCAGCTTACAATCTAATAATAATAATAAATATCAAATCTTAATACTAGTTCGTAAAGACAAAAATAAAAGATGTTTATCTTAGTTTTTATTTATTTATTGTATTGTAAAAAACGCATTCATCACAGCCTTAAATTTAGTTACCCTAATATCTAAACAAATATACGTAATCGTGAATAATTTAAGTACCTACGCGGAGTTAAAGCTATAAATAAATAAGTGAACGATTATTCACAAGCATCGATATACCCTACGTTCGACTTGAAAGCAAAGGCACAGCTTGCCTATCTACTGAATATTGCTTAAATGGGGTGTATCACTAACTTTTTATCACGGTAGATGGCGCATGATAGACGGTACCTAATATAACTGTCAGTTGTATAGAAATCTTGTATTTTTATTACAAAATTTATTATTTTCTGGATATTATGCCGAAGTGAGCAGCTTTTAGGTGTACAAATCGAGATTTCTAAGCGAAATCAAAGATAATCAAAATTGCCGTTCTATTATTTCAACCTTTTTTATTTTAAAGACGGTGTTCGCTTTCTTAATTCGTCTTTTAAGGTAGTTTTAAATTAACTTTCCGTTACGATACGATCATGCTATCACCACCATCATAATCCCGCCTCTTTTTCTGACGCCCACCTGTGTGAACCCCCTTTTGTGTTCCGCAGCGCCATCTGACCAAACTCGGTTACATTACCAGGCCAAAAGGCCAACAACCTCACATCTTAGTTCTAATTTAACACACGACGCAAGTTGTCTTTTGTACAATTCTAAATATTATCTTACAGTAGGTAACGTTAGGTTAAAATTTTTCTGTTATAAAAATAAAATAAAACTATAAAAACATTTTTAAAATGATGCATCATAGGTGTAAACGACATTTACAAAAAGCTTTGCCTGATACACCCCATTGTATGAAAACCTTAGAGCATCGACAAGTAGAACGAGTTTTAAAGCGAAAAAAAAGATACCTACTTAAAGCGACAAGTCAAACAGCCGAGTAGCTTTTCCAAGCGCTTTGTGTTTTTGATGACAAGGACGTGGATGAAGTCACTGACTTTACTGCGAATGAATTCGTATCAAAAATTGCAATCAAAGCAAATTGTCCGTGTTCAAAAATATTGTCAAATTTTGCAGCCTTCCTTTGTTTTCTATTTTATATTATCGTCGTGCTTTGTCTTATTTTTTTTTGTAAATACAGTGTAAACAGTATATAACGACACTGAAGGGACTGCATATTTTATAGCGCTATAGAGTTGTCGTTAAATGGAGATGGAAACATTGCATGGAAGACAAGCTAAACCAACCAAAGCCAATGGGGTGTATCACTAATTTTTTATCACGATAGATGGCGCATGATAGATGGCAATTTTAAGATCACCATATCTTTGATTTCGCTTGGGAATCTCGATTTGTACACTTAAAAGCTGCTTACTTCGACATAATATCAAGAAAATAATAAATTTCGTAATAAAAATACAAGTTTTCTATGCATCTAACAGTTATATAAGGTACCATCTATCATGCGCCATCTATCGTGATAAAAAGTTAGTGATACACCCCATTATTTTACAAAGAGAAAAAGACAAAATATCGATCGAGTAGCGTTGAAACGCTGTAAAAGCTTTGCTTTGCTTAATGCAAGTTGACCAACTGTTTGGGTTGGCTTAAAGCGTCCACGCTTAGAAGTAACAATTTTCCAAGTCAAACACAGCCTTGGCGTTGCTCTACGGTTTTCATACAATTTAAGCAAAATTCGGTAAAAAAAGCGTTGAACCTTTCAAGTAAAACACAGCTTTAGTAAAGAACGCTTCATAGATTTCAGGGTTACCAACTTAAAATAGGTAAAAAAAATACAACTTGACTTTTTTTATATGGCATTAGTAACAATTTGCCAGGGCCAAAGTTAGGGAAAGACGGGTTAAGTGAAAAAAGGATTTAAAAAATTCGGATTAGGATTACAGGAGTATTTTATAATACATAATATACAAGACTAAAAAACTAAGACTACTAAATAACTAAATATGTTAACTTGATACATACACATTTAAATATTATTTTCTATTATAAAGGAAGCATTAATATCGCATAGTTATAAATTTACCCGGTCAAGTAAGCTTGAAATATTGGTAGGGAACGGAACGCGGGAGGAATTATCGTCGAACGGTCGTATACCCCTATATAGGGGACAAGAGAAAAATATATGATTCGACAACTTGACTTGATTATGAATTGGCAACTTCACTAGAGCATAATTTTTTTGCTAATTTCTAAAAATGTAAAATGTAAAAGAGATTGCCCAAAACCAGGCCCCAACTTTGTTGGAGCGTGCCTCAACAAAATATAATTCAATAATCATATCTATTAATTGTGTTTTTTATAATTTTAATTTTATCATCTGATTTACCCCAGCATTAAAATATAATTTAATTAAATAGTCAATTGGTTAACATTTATGAATGAAATAGTTACAAAACACTATTTATACGATTAGGTTCTTTATTATGATCAGGTACTTTATTACAGATAAAATACTGGATTTCAAATTCGCGGGATCAAAACTATGTTATTTTAATTATAAAAAAAAAAAAGTTTTTGTCAATTGTCGTTATGCTAGGGTAGTAATTAAATAAATAAAATTAATTACAGATTATGAAATTAAAATATATTAACTATGAAATAAAAAAGAAATCATTATGACACGAGAATATTTTTTTGGGCCCATTCCTCTAAGAAATATGCCCATTTTTCATAAAAAATCTCATTTAATTTATCCTCTAGCCCAAGGACCGTAATAGTTTATGTAACGATAATTTTGTTGAGCTTTTGGATAGTAATGTGGCCTTGGTTGGTATTGGTAAGGCTGCCAAGAGGCGGGGGGATAGCCGCGATGACGTCCTTGGTTAAAAGGTGTTAGCGATGGATTCCCTGAAAAATAAATATTTTTATTAGCTTTTGCATCCCTTTCGCATATTGTCAATCAACTTTTTAGTAAATAAAATTGCGGACATATTATATTCGGGTCCAAGACTCAGCTTTACGCAGTGGAAGTTGGTGCGAGAGGAGTTCCAGCAAAATCTTTGCATCACTTACTGAAAGAATTGGGCCTAAGCAGGTCTGCAGGAGATAGATTTATGAAACGAGCTTCCAAGACGGCATTAACGGAATCATACAGTATTTGGTTGGGTAGGGAGAGAAGTAGAATGGTGGATGGTGAGCGTATTATCGCGCAATAAAATAAAAAAGGGAGGCCTCCTTTTCTTAAACCAGCCTATTGTCGCAAGCCCGAGAAACCATTCTTCTCATCTCTTACCCACACACGATGGACCCGGCACCCCGCACGGTAAATGTCCGTTATTTTATTTCCTAGTAAGTAAAACATTTATTAAAAGTATAGTCTCTTTGAATATATGAGAATAAGGCCTGAACTGTTAAATTAAGTTTAACTGTATAATCGTATAATCACACCTATTTTATAGCAATAATTGGAACCGGTTTTCTACTTTTACTAGTTTTTTTTTGTTCTCTTCTCCCGATGGATAATGAATGAGATGATAGGGAAGGCAAAGGGTCTAGCCCATACAGCCAAGTCTGACGTAATATATCTTTTTTTTTATGAGTTAATGAGGTCATCATCAAATTCCAGATTCTGTAGAATTTGATGCTTTTCTTGGAGTCACTCGCGGCACCATAGCTCAAACACGTCGGGAGTTGACAGCGCGGGAAATCCGCAAAAAATAAACTGCAACTTGTGCCCCATATTTAAAGTCCAATTTATCGTTTTCCATAATTATTCACATTGTAGCACATTATTAAACAAAACAACACTACTTTTGACCAATAATATCCAGAGTAAATTAATTTACAAAACAAAAACTTGCACCTGACATGTCCACACAAAATGGCGCGAAGGAGTTTCCTACTTTTACTAGTATTTATGTTGCCTTTTTTATTATCATACCTTTTGATTACCATATCTGCCTATATATAACTTGGCATTTATTAAAAAAAATATTCTACTAACCATTTTCAGTTCCAATATTAATATTAGTCGGTGGTAAAGCGAAGGAAGGGATCGGCCCTTCGATTCCAGTTGGCACATCCAAGTCTGTTTCGCTGTTTATTACGTGAAAATCAGAAAATTGACCACCGTTCAAATCTACATTTTGTTTAACTGCGAAATTTTCTTCTAGCTTTTTATTGCTTGATATTTCTTGTTTTTGTGTTGAAGTATTAGTTTCGTTTGTGTTCAATTCTGTATAATTATTATTTACTTTTGTATTTTCTTCTGCTTCTTTATTATTATATGCATTTTCATGTATACTTCTTATTTCTATATTTTTGATTATATTAATATTATCAAGTTGATCGCTTAGTTCTGTACTGTATTCAAAATCATCTTTATTACTATGTTTTGTTATATTGCTTGTAGTAATATATAGTTCTATATTATTCCTTGTAGTGGTTTCTAAAATTGAAAGTGTTGTTTCACTATTTTGTATATTTGTTGTTTTGTTTTCTGATTCTAAACTTTTTCTAACTGTTGTATCATTTACCATATTAATATTTTTGATGATATTTTCAATGTTTTGTTCAGATTTAAAAACATATTTTGCTATTGGATCAGACGTAAAACTTTGATTGTCTTTATCTATATTTTCTATTATAGTTGAACTTTCTGTATTACTAACTGATACTTGTTCGTTAGGTTGAAAAATATTTCCAGATAAAAATTTAAGTTTTTTTTCTACCATTGACTCTTCATTGTCTTTTCCAATATTCATTAGTTCAATTTTATCGTCTATTTGTAAATTAGTTATCTCTGTTTTTAACTTATCTACCTCACAACTTTTAATACCATCTGAATCTGTTGGTGAACCAAATTGAACTGTAGTTATTTCTAGATATGTGTCTTGTTCGTTTAGTTTTTCTTCAGCCATAAAATAATCTTTAGATTTCTCTGCAATATTATCTTTTAAGTTGTTTACTTGTTCTTTATTATCAGTAGTAACAACTAAACTAACTTTTAAATTATTAGATGTGACTAAATTTGAAGTATCTTTTATGTTGTCGCCTGTAACTAAACTCGAAGCATCTCTGTAATTGTCGGGTATGTCATTTAGATCCCCAGTTGTAAAAGATTCTGAATCATCACTTAGTTTTTCAGATGTATCTAAACTTGAACTATCACTTAGATTACCAGCTGTAAGTAAATTTAAACTATCATTTATATCGTCAGCTGTAACTTTTGAACTATTTTTAATATTCTCAGCTACTACTTTTATATTGTCAGCTGTAACTAAATTAAAATTTACATTATCAGCTATTGATAAATTTAAACTATTTCTTACTATATCATCTGTATTTTTACTATCTTTTAGTTTATTATCTGTAACTAAATTTGAAGTATCCCTTAGATAGTCATATAGTGGATCTTCTAGAGGTATTCCATCGGGCAGATCTTGGAAGATAAAGTCGTCAGTGATGATGATCTCTCCGTCAGCAGACCTGGCGTTGATGAACACGTTGTCTGGACCTATGTCTTCGTGAATGGTGTGAGATACACGCGCTGGACATTCCTCTGGTATCGTGTAGATCTGATAATATAATAATAGATATTAATATTATTATTACCCCAAACTGCGCAAATACGACAATCTTGGTACAGGTTACGACTTTGCGCCGTTTAGGTCGAGACAATGGGCCCATGGGGATCCTCAGCAAAGCGTCTGGCCAATGAGTTATCCAAACGGCTAACAGAAAAGTCTAAAGACAGGAAAGCTGGCAATTATTTCTGTTATACAGAGGGGAAATGTTGCCAGCCTCCTTGGGAATATCCCTGAAGAACTAAACCTAATAAAAAATAAACTATAAGTAAAAAATGTCCTCTAGAGACGACCATTCAGTGACTCTAACTAGTTTTTTTTATTTTGAAATAATAATTCATCCATAATTTTCCACCTACCTGCGTATGATTGATATACGGAGCATAGTAATCCATAACAGTGACATAAGCCGGTCTGGTCCTAGATTTGGGTCCCACACTGTGGACCGGCAGACAGACGTGGCCCGATCTCGAGACCTCCAGGTTCGAGCCCAGGTACATAGTGATCCGATTGTTATATGCACTCGTTTCTATGCGACGAAGTACTGGAGTAATAAAATTAATAATAATTATATTTTTATATTGTAAGAAAATTTATGTGTCGTTAAACTTTTATTTTTAATAAATGGAATGTTTTAAATGCGCACACTAGATGGCGTGTCACATAACTTCCAATGTTGCCAATTAAAAAAGCGGCCAATAGTTGCCTGCCTCGATATAGCTTGAGCTCTGTGACAGCTGTCATTTGTAAGCTTTAATTGAATAAAACATAAAATATTACGAATATTGGATCATAATCAAATAATTTCAGTTAGTCAGCACTGACTTCTGGAAAAGAAATTCTCGGTTCCAGAAGTTTCCTATTTTTGACACAATAAAATAAGTCAAATACAGTGCATTCCCATTCTCATTAAACATTGTTTTACTGTAACCCGCCTCTCGGCAACTGTGTGCAATAGCAACTATTAACACTATTGTTTTATATATTGGCAAAATTATCCAAGTGATTTCAATACATTTTTTTTTCTGGAAGTTAAATGACACGAAATAGAATCCTGGCAGGTAACTTACATGGGTTTGATGGAGTTAATAACGAGTAGAGAAGAGTGGCATCAGCTGAATACCCCCCCGGCAACCTGAGCTCCAGCAGGGACATGTCCGGGAATCCCCCCGTCCACAACACACAGACCTGGACATAAACGAATAACATAAAAATTAAATATATTTTTATTAAAGTTTAAATAAATTAATTTATTTTTTGTTTATTAAATTTCTACAATGACATCTGAAACACCGTCCACCGACTATTTCGGATGTCACAGCTGAACTGTTTTTGTCATCATTATCATCAGCCTGTATCTCTCCACTGCTGGATGTAGGCCTCCCCTAAGGCTCGCCACTTAACGCGATCTTTCGCTACCCTCATCCAACCCCCACCAGCGACCTTCTTTAGGTCATCTGTCCATCTGGCGGGGGGTCGTCCCACTCTGCATCTTCCCGTACGTGGTCTCCACTCTAGAACCCGTTTGCCCCATCGATCGTCGGTTCTGCGGCAGATGTGTCCGGCCCATTGCCACTTCAGCTTGCTAATTTTAAAAGCTATGTCAGTAACTTTCGTTCTCTGGCGAATATCAACGTTTCGAATTCTATCCATCAGAGATACACCAAGCATAGCTCTCTCCATGGCTCGCTGAGCGACCTTGAATTTATGGACCAGACCCACTGTTAGTGTCCACGTCTCTGCTCCGTACGACATTACCGGGAGGACGCACTGGTTAAAGACCTTAGTCTTTAAACATTGTGGTATAGACGATGAGAGGATGTGCCGGAGTTTCCCGAATGCCGCCCAACCTAGCTGAATGCGTCTGTCGGCTTCTTTGCTGAAGTTAGCTGCTCCTAATTGGATAGTCTGCCCGAGGTATATGTAATTTTGCACAACTTCGAGAGTGTCGTTTCCTATGCAGATTGGCCTCGGCTTGACATGATCATTGAACATGACTGTCGTCTTGTCTAAGTTCATTCCGAGGCCAACCCGCTGGGATGCTACGTTTAAGCCGTTCAGCATTCCGCTAAGATCCTTGAGTGAACTGGCCATAATGATGAATTCTCCATTGATGTTTATGCCGCAGTAATTCCAGTCTAGCATTTTAAAAACGTCTTCCAACGCGTTCGTGAACAGTTTCGGGGATATGACATCCCCCTGTCGCACGCCTCTGCGCAGTTGGGTAGGCAGTTTTTGTCACTATGTACGATTAAAATTATATACCCTAACCTATGTAATAACTAAATTGTGATGTACGAGCTTATTTATTGTTGTCATAAAGATTTATTATTATTACTTTTGAAGCATAACCAAAGATGCTTTTATTCAGTAAAGCAGTGTTACTGTTCGCGCCGATCGCGGTAATTCGACCAATTTTAGATTAGGCGTTATTGTGATTCGTCGGTGCATAAACAGACGTCCTAATTTGTTAACCCTTTATTATTTGTTATCTCTTTCTCGCCGCTTCCCTTCTATATTAGCCATCCCGGTCACTAGTCCAAAGGCCGGCGCACTGAAGAGAGGCAGCGACTATATAACTGACCGCGGAGCGTGCAAGAGGAAGTCCTCGAATCAAAAAATAGTCTTTGTCCTACAGTCATCATAGAAGACGCTGAAGAAATCGCCGCAATCATTGTTAGCATTCGCAAAACCCGCAAAATTAGTGTAAGAACAATTTATAAGTGCTGATGCCGAGGACATCAGGTGAGACCCTTTACCAGTTTCCTTTCTAGTTTGTTTATTGCACCGATTATCATAGTATCGTCTATGTATCTAATGTGAAGATTATCGCAAACCCCGCACCTAGATACAGTCCACTAAACCCGCGCCACCAGTTACTTTTTTAATTAATTTCTCCGACTTAAACTGTATTGAAGAAGCTTATTGGTGAATATTGGTCGTGATGATACTTTACCTCAATAACAGCAGCACAGTAGCAAGAACTGTTGTCATGGTTACAGTTAAATGCGCCGTCTGTGTGCGTCTGCGCATGGACAGAGAGCGTGCCGTCCGACTGCGCGCCGCTCGACACGCTGTGATAGGTCCGACTCGCCTGGACCAGAGCACAACCCGTTCCTAAAGCATACACCTATCATCAATAACTCCACTAACAGCTTTTACGCGGCGAACGAGTGCCTTCACTTGTACGAGAAATGGGTTATATAGTAATCTCAACGCTTGGAGATTTACTCAAAAAATTGTTATTTGCCATCTGATTTAAAAGCATTAAATATAAGGGATTTTGAAATAAAGTTATTTAAGCTATTGGTACTAAAGGTATACTATTCAAATAAGGAATTTCTTAGTGATGTACTTACTTAAAATAATTTATTATCCTTTGATATTAATGTAATTAATTTTACATTTTTAATTTGTATGTATTTAGGTGTGTCAAAATTATTGCCTATTTATATAATGGGGTGTATGAGGCAAAGCTTTTTGTAGATGTCGCTAGCGGCAATGGTACCTTGTTTACACATATGACGCATCATTTTTAAAATGTTTTGTAGTTTTTTATTTTTTTTAACAGAAAAATGTTACTAAGGGTTTTAGTCCGTAGGCCGTGGTTCATATAATTAAATGATTTTGCGATTGTAATAATAACGGCCGGTTGCAGAAAGGAATTATTAAAATAATCTATGATCAATATTTTGATATACGCACGTGATTGATAATTAGCTTGTCACTTTGGTTATTTCAGCCTATGAAGTACTGCTTAGACATATGTTAAACATATCAAAAGATAGTCAGCCTTTCTGCAACTGGTAAAAAATAAACAAAAAAGAAAAAGAACTATCAGCTTGTCACGGTTCAATGACTAATTAATTATTAGTTAACGATTTTGCGACGAAATTTGACAGCCCGTAAAGTTATCGATAAAGTTTTACCGTGTGATAGCAGCTGATTGTTTGTTTGTTCTCCCGATGGATGATGAATGAGGTGATAGGGAAGGCAAAGAGTCTAGCCCATACACCCAAGTCTGACGTAATATATATTTCTTTTTTATGAGTTAATGAGGTCATCATCAAATTCCAGATGCTGCGGAATTTGATGCTTTTCTTCGAGTCACTCGCGGCACCATAGCTCAAACACGTCGGGTAAAATATGGGAGTTGACAGCGCGGGAAAACCGCACAAAATAAACTGCAACTTGTGCCCCATATTTAAAGTCCAATTTATCGTTTTCCATAACTATTCACATTGTAGCACATTATTAAACAAAACAACACCACTTTTGTTGACCAACAATATCCACAGTAAATTAATTTACAAAACAATAACTTGCACTTGTCATCTCCGCGGAAAATGGCGCGAAGAACTTCTGTCTGACAGCAGCTGACATTTTGACATTTTCTTCTAGTGTTGCAAAGGAATAAATTGATATAATACAAATATTAGGCCATCAATGGGGTGTATCACTAACTTTTTATCACGGTAGATGGCGCATGATAGATGGTATCTAATAGAACTGTCAGTTGCATAGAAAACTTGTATTTTTATTACGAAATTTATTATTTTCTGGATATATTGCGGAAGTGGGCAGCTTTAAGTGTACAAATCGAGATTTCCAAGCGAAATCAAAGATATGGTCATCTCTAAATTGCCGTTCTATTAATTCAACCTTTTTTCTTTTTAAAGACGGTGTTCGCTTTTTAAATTCGTATTTTAAGGTAATTTAAAATACATTTTTCTGTTATAAAATAAAAATACTACAAAACATTTAAAAAATGATGCGTCAAAGGTGAAAAACAAGGTACCAGTGCCGCTAGCGACATCTACAAAAAGCTTTGCCTGATACACCCCATTGAGTTAATATGGAGCTGCCTGAGTTTTTAATGACATAAGTTCTCATTTTATTTTTTTACCGTTCTTTGAAACTAATGATAGAGCCATCGTACCAAACTCAGGAAATATCATAAATCAATTATATTTTAATTTAATTTAATAAATATTATTGTGTCTGGACTCCGAATCTAAATCCACGGACATCTAGACCACGAAAGCAGTTAGGAAAGTGACCACTCAATTTTGTCAGGCTCGTCAATAGCCACCTTAAATCTAAATTTAAAAAAAAATCTATAAAAAACTTACCCTGCACGTTGACACTCAGTTGAACTCCAGGTTGTAGTGTGAATGCTTTCGGTACTTGAGTTGATGAAGAGGTGATGACGGCGTGCTGTGATGATGACCGCTGTGATGACACTGACACATTCAGGTTAACAGCTGGAGCCAGTATGGAAGACCAGAGCTGCAAGCCTTTTAAAGCTACCAATGTATCCTGGAAACATTATAATAAAATATATGAACGCGTTATCCTAGTAGAATAATTATTCCAGCGAAAAGTACCCAATAAATAAAAGAGTAAAGTATCATTACGACCGTTTTCTATTTCGGGGTGGTCAGAAACCACGCTTATAAAGAAGCGGATTCACATTTAGCCAACTTTACTATAGGCCAATCATGACAAGTGGCAAGCTCGTCGATGTCTCCAGCGTACCAAACTCGAGAAATATCACAAATAATTTAAATATAAATTAAATGTATTTAGCCGTGGTCTAGCGGTTAAGTCTGTGGATGTAGACTCGGAGGTACCGGGTTCGATTCCTGGTCGGGACACAAAATTATTTATTAATGTAAATAAATACATTTCATTAATATTTAATTTATTTGTGATATTTCTCGAGTTTGCACCCCATAATGATACTATACTTTTTGTTTCATGCATTACCTGCGTGGATAAGAATCCTCCCTGAGAAGATCGGTGTATGGAGAGCCAGCGAATGGCCCCTAAAGCGTCACTCTGGCAATTGGCTTTCATTCTACTAGGACACACTGCCAGCGCCATCAATGAGTACCCTGTCGCTTCTATAGATGTCGATAGACTACCTAAAATATAGTGGAGAATAATTGTAAATGCTTAGGTGGTCTCAATATATAAAAAATAATTGACATCAATTTCAAATCACGGTTTTACCACACATCGCTATGTCGACAAACTTACGACTTAGCGGTATAGGCAGCTCCCATCAGTTCCCGTCCGAGAAACATGCGCAAATAGTATAGTAACTAATTGGGAAAAGAGTGGCAACTCACTAGGGGTTAAAAACTTAGGACAAGCAATTGACAAATTTCGTATTGCCAAACAAATTTATGCGTCTGTCTGACGAAAAGGATACCAAAGAAATACAACAGGTTGTTTTCGCATGTAGTGTTGCCCAAAGCAAGAACAAGAGCAAGAGTTAGCCAGTCTTGCTCTTGCATCAGAATAGGTCTTCTTGGTCTCGGTTTTGCACTCCTAATCAAGTCCCGCAAGACTTCTGCAAGACTCTTACTCTGACTCAATATATATATTATTTAGTTACTACAAAAAAAAACTAAAATTATTTGCAAAGCTCTCTCAAGTTCCAAATACCTAAAAGTTTTTTTTTTCCTAGAAAAAAAAAAAAAATATTAAAAGTTACCGACACGACGCAATTAAAATTTGTTGAACCTAACCTAACCCCAAAGAAAGTAAACATTTTTGGGAATTTTTGTCTGTGCAAGAGTCTTGCACAAGATTGGGCAACACTTTCCGATGTTGATTTATTTAATCTGTCAATACTAGCAACTTAAATCGAAAATATTGGAGTTATAACAATAGTGTACATATTCATTTCCATACACCTACATTCATTTCCATACACCAACATACTTCCACACGTCATTTCCATCAGTTCATTGTCTGAAATTGTACACTCAATTGGTGTTGGCGACATCGTTTTTGCGTTCGGCACCGCATGTATTGTGAAAGGGCCCTTAAGCGCTAAGGAACTCACCAGTGTCCCACCAAACATAGTTCCCACTTCTCTTAGCCATCTTTAGCAGTCCAACCAACTGTTTAACTTCCTCGTCTTTGTGTAAACCCTCATCTTTATCGTCTCTTAGATATCTGTAATTAAGACATTTAATATAATATTAATTTGTCTCGGCCTCATTGACATAACTTACCCAGCCTCATTGACATAACTTGCTCAGCGTCATTGACATAACTTACCCAGCCTCATTGAAATAACTTGCCCAGCCTTATTGAAATAACTTGCCCAGCCTCATTGACATGATTTACCCAGCCTCATTGACATAACTTACACAGCCTTATTGGCATAACCTGCCCAGCCTCATTGACATAACTTGCCCAGCCTCATTGACATAACTTACCCAGCGTCATTGACATAACTTGCACAGCCTCTTTGATATAACTTACCCAGCCTCATTGACCTTGTAAATGTTCCTTTCATAATCATTAATAGACAGCAAGCAGTAGGTGACCAATGCTTGAGCGTAGACCCTGGACTGAGAAGTCGAAGGTAGGGCTCGGAGACAGGAGAGTGAGTTGCGGAGAGTTCGAGTTGGCAGAGTGACGCCACCTTGTATGAGAGAGGTGATAACGTAAGCAGTTAGTGCTATCGCTGCCACTTCACTGTCATCTTCAATCGCTCCCTAAAAAGTTTAGATGCCACTGAGAGTCATTATTTTATTACTAACATGTCGCTTATTGTTGTCAACAAACGAAGTATACCTTAGTAAAAAAATAAAAATATTGTGTAACTTTTAGTACCTGTCTATGTATCGTATGGTAAACTAGTAATAAAATAGACAATATTTTTTAATTTTCTTAAGCAGTTAATCTGTTGCTGGCTCAGAAAACTAATTTCAAATAATAATACTATTCCTATTTATATATAGAAGCTATACCTCTATAATAGGTTTTAGAGATGCGCCGAATATTCGTTTGATATTCGGTATTCGGCGTATTCGGCTTCTTTTCCACTATTTGTATTCTGCCGAATTATTCGGTTTTGTTGCCGAATATATTCCTTTTCGAATTCTTGGCTACATGACATGGTATAGAACTAAAAGCAGGACATGCAGTTATGTCAATGATTATTGCAACGACTTGGATCCATTTATATTATCTCCGACAGCTACACGACGCATTCTTACAAAACGTTTCGCCAGTGGTTCTCATCAATAGTATTATATTTACATATATTGTAAATTTATTGTTGAGTTTATTTCATTTTTTTATTTTCCATTTTATTAGGTATCTATGTATAATTGTTTTTAAATATTTTTTGTTCTATGTTATGTAGTTTATTGTTCTTAGTTTTAAGTTTAGGTTAATTTTACTTTAGGTTTCGTGTTGTTATTGCAGCGAGCACCACCTAATCATGTAATTTTACCTATCGGTGGCAACTTGTCAATAGCCATACCCTACCCATATGTACTATATATATATTTTATGTATCTAGCTGTAAGTTGTCCTTAAACATTAAATTAAAAAAAAAAAGACAACATTTCTTTTTTTTAAACCCCAATAAAATCCACATGTCTTTTTAAACTTATACCAACATTTTTTTTTATGAACGCATTTAAGTGACAAATTGACAATAATAGACACTATAACAGAGATATATATAGAGACAGAGAGACAATGAAATGGTAAACCGAATAATTCGGCCGAATATCCGGTTCGGTAAAGGTTAAACCGAATAGTATTCGGTGTAAAATTATAAATAAATAAAATCAAAATCGTTTATTGCACAGAATACAGGTAGATATAGGATAATACAATTTTACAGTCCAGCTGTATCCTACCATAATGGTATGCAAATAATAGTACATTTCAATTACAACTAAAATTCTATTTGTCAACACTTAAAATATAAAAATTCCTGGATACTATAAAAACATTGTTCTTTCAACCATTTAATTAACAGCTTCTTAAATTTAATTATTGATGTCAATTGTTTTAATTCTATAGGCAAACCGTTAAATATTTTAATACCATGATATCGAAACCATGTAAGTTTTGTAGCCGGTTATTCTGCGGCCTGTCGGTCTGTATACGGTTATTCGGTGAAACCACTATTCGGCGCATCTCTAATAGGTATGTATGGTACTTTAAGTATCCTCCCATCCACCTGGCAAGGCTAGTTCGGATTTTTAGCGTAAGTAGCTACTTTCCCAATTAGTTACTACACCCACTCTTTGGTCTATGTTCTTGGGGTTGTGGCGATAACGACTAACCTTGAGTTCTCTATGAAAGACTTGTCCCTCATTCCTAAAGCATCCATTTTCCATTTGTTGCGCGAGGAGCCAGCTCTCCGCCTTTAGTATAGTGGAAGGAGGCGGAGCGGAGGAGATAGACGAATGGGCATGACGAAGGTATCTTAAATGTTAAATTATTCATCATCAATAGAACGAAGAAAGCTTGAGTATTAGGGACATATTATGCAACGCTTGTTTGACTATCTAGTCATGCAACGTGTACAAGGCTCCAGAAGAACGGTGGCCAGCGTGGCGAGTGTAGCCCAAATATTCCAGAAATGTATTGTAGAAGACCTATCTCCAACAGGAGGTCGAGGACTCATGTTCTATGTTAAGATTTTATTCAAAGGAAATAAGGTACAATGATTTAAGAAAAAACTAAATATTTAAAACATAAATTATTATTAATTAAAAATAAAAAAAAAAACTACTTATTTAATAATAATAAAAAATATAAATAAAAACTAAAATAAAGGAAAAACAAAATAAAGTTATTATAAATAAAAAAATTGCTTCAAATCGCTGCCAATGGGCAAGTGCCAAGGATACTGGCAGCATTGCCACGTTGAATGGCAATGATGATCCTTTATGTTCTATGTTAATATGAGTATTTAGTTAAATTACTTATTTAAGTCAAAGAAAAAAAAACACTGTTAACATTTTAAACGAAACAAATTGTTAAACTAATTTAAATCCGTTTTCGTTCCAAAATTATAAATAATTATATTGAGAGCTGAAAATTATTTTTTGAAAGAGACAGACTTATGGATATCAAAAGGGCTTAAACGTGTAGTAATTGTGACACGAGGAATATTTAGGATAAGAGAACGCAATTTTCAATGTTGCCAGAAAAAAACTTATCTCACCTGAAATATTTAAAATGGTAACATTGATGTCTTTTGAAGTTTGGAGCAAGGAACATAACCCTTTCAGCACGACAAAACATATTTTGGATATTAAAACGTATTGATAACTTTAAAATACTTAAGTCTAAAATATCTCATAAATTGTGAAAATATTCCGCCACTAGCGAATTCCATTAAGCTCCCTCCGCATATTCGTGCATTTTGTTTTTTTTTTTTTCTAAAAAAAAGGACTAGGACTAAGAACTAGCCTAACAATTTAATAAAGATAATTACTAAGTGTTATATGTGGAAACATAATAAAACTATAATGAACCCGTGTTGAAGGTTTTAATTAACAAGAAAGACAGTGACATTGAGTAAAGAAACTTTACTCCTCTAATTTTGTAAAGCATACACCACATTCTCCCCTCCTACGTTTTAGTTTCTAATATAATCCTTTAAATATACTGGTGGCTTGCGGTTTCTATTAGATCTTCTTATTTCTACACAATCTGAAGTAGACGGCTGTGGCTCGGGGATCTCTTCAGCTCTAGGTTCAGGACCACTTGCCTCATAATTATCAATTAATTCAGGTCGTACTATGTTTTCTTCATTGTCCATAGAATCTTCTTCTACTGGAACGTCAGTAAAATGCCCATTGTCTACGGCAGGGGCAAGATGACGATTTGATACAGTCACCTCTCTGCCATTTGGTAATCTAACATTAGAATAATATGGATTAACATCCAACAAATCGACCTCTTCTACAAGGGGATCGTACTTACTCGATCTCACATTCTTCTTCAAAAAGGCTTTGCCAGGTGATATTAACCATGAGGGCATAGACTGTCCGTTAGATGATCTTCTTGAATGTATAAACATCCTCTCGTGAGGTGTTGTATTGGTAGAAGTACACAAAAGAGAACGAATAGAGTGAAGAGCATCTGGTAATACTTGTTCCCAGTGAGTTACAGGTAATTGTTTACTTTTTAGTGCCAATTGTATAGTTTGCCATATGATACCATTATAACGTTCTGTCTGCCCATTTCCTCTAGGATTGTAAGGTGTAGTGTGACTTGTTGCGATACCTTTTCCATACAAAAATGTTTTAAGTTCATTAGACATAAACGCTGTGCCACGATCAGAATGAATATATGAGGGCATGCCGAATAAGGCAAATAATTCAGCCAAATGTTTTTGAACTGTAACAGCACTTAGATCTGAACATGGATATACGAATGGAAAGCGGGAGTACTCGTCTATTATAGTAAGGATGTATTTATTATGAGTTTGACTTGGCAATGGCCCTTTAAAGTCTATTGAAAGTCGTTCAAAAGGCACCGTCGCTTTAATTAGAGTCCCGTTAAATTTGCAAAATCTTGGCTTTACTTCAGCACAAATTGGACAATTTTGAGTTATGCGTTTAATATCTTCTATTGAATAAGGTAAGTTTTTGGTTCTTATCCAATGCGTCATACGTGTGACTCCTGGATGACACAATGTTTGATGTAGTTCCATTAATTTATTATTATTATTATTTGTTGTTGACGCCACAATATTGGCTCGTGATAACGCATCTGCGACAATATTTTCTTTGCCTGGCCGATAAATTATTTCGAATTGGTAACAAGATACTTCAAGTCTCCAGCGTTCAATTTTGTCATTTTTGATTTTAGATGAATGTTTTTGATTTAACATAAAAGATACAGATTTTTGATCAGTAATCAAACGAAAAGGTTTTGCTAAAAGAAATTGTTTCCATTTTCTAAGCGATTCAATAATAGCATAGGCTTCTTTTTCTATTGAAGAATGTTTTCTTTCGCTATTGGATAGAGTTCTTGAGAAAAAAGCAACTGGACGACTTTCTTGAGAGAGAACAGCACCGATTGCATAGTCGGAAGCATCTGTTTCAACAGTAAATGGAATTGATTCATTAATAGTATAAATGACTGATTTCGCTATTTCTTTCTTCAACATATTAAAAGTATCAATTGCATCAGATGTCATAGGAAATCGTTCTTGCGCAATAAGTGGCTGAATTTTAGCAGAAAAATTGTATAGCCACTTAGAGTAGTGTGCGAATAATCCTAATACTCTACGAAGAGAAGCAGTATCATGAGGTACTGGCATATCAATAAGAGGACAAAGACGTTCTGGGTCAGGCTTAATCGAGCCGTTTTTTATATTATATCCTAGAATGCTGATTTCGTCGATAGAAAATTGACTCTTCTCTTCGTTAATAGTTAAATTATATTTCTTTATTACGTCATAAAAAGTTTTAAGTTTAGCGTCATGATCATCCTCATTTGTTCCACATATAGTTATATCATCTAAATAAGCATAAACCCCTTTTAAATTCTCTACCTCAATGATATTATTTATGGCTCTCTGAAAAGCTGCGACTCCATTAGTAACTCCAAACGGAATTCTACAAAATTGATATAAATTCCCACACGCTTCAAAAGCAGTAAAAGGTTTTTCTTCTTCTGTAATGGGAAATTGATAGTATGCACTTTTTAGGTCAATTTTGCTGAAAACTTTATATTTGGAAACTTTTGCAACTATATTTTCAATTAAGGGTAGTGGATACGCATCTAATTGGGTAAATCTATTAATTGTTTGTGAATAATCAATAACCATTCTCTTTTTATGATTTGTACTAGACGTAACTAAGACTTGAGCTCTCCATGGAGATGAACTAATTTCGATAATATTATCTGTTAATAATTTTTGTATCTCTGATTGAATAAATTCCATATTATCCTTAGAATATTTTCGAGATCGAATAGAAATAGGCTTGCAATCTGGTGATAAATTTGTAAATAATCTTATCGGAGCAACAACTTTAACTTCATGTAATGTGCAAAGTTTCAAAGGTGCTTTAGGACCTCCAAAGTTAACCTCTAAGACTGAGTATTTACTTAATATATCATGTCCAATGATAGCATCGGTACAGAGTCCTTCTAATGCGAGCAAATTTACTTTATATTCTTCATCTTGTATTTTAAGGCTAACTTCACATTTTGTGTTTACTTGAGATACAAATGAAGATGTAGCCATTATGACATCTTGTTTACATGGTGTCCTGACAAGATTATGCAATTGTACTAAACGACTATCTATAAAACTAGTCGTACTTCCAGTATCGATTAATGCATTAGCTCGAATTTTACCGTTGAGAATTATAGGTATTGTTGACTTTCGTAAATCAGTTGCAGATAAAATACAGGACAAATTCAATGGTGCAGTAGTGTCAATGTTTTCGATAGCTGCAGTCACATTTTGTGTTGTATTACATTGGCATACCTTTGCGAAATGCCCTCTCTTTCCACACTTAGTGCAAATAACCTTGGCTGCTGGACACTTCGCCCGAGGATGTCTATCATTTCCACAGAAATAACAACTTCTAGTATTGCTGGAACGTGAGGTAGAGGCAGCATTAATGAAACTATCATTATTTCTAAACTTATCTGACTGGATCTGAGCTAGCTCTAATGCTCGAGCTTGATTATATGCATCATCTAAAGATAAAGTTAGATTCTCTAAAAGCCTTTGTCGTATATTAGCAGATGATAATCCAGCAATAAAGGAATCTCTTATGAAGTCATTTTCATTCTCTAGCGCAGATACTTTTCTAAATTTGCATTCTTTGGACATTAATTTAAGGTTTTGCAAATATTGATCAATGCTTTCTCCTACTTCTTGATGTCGTTTTGCCAGACAATACCTTGCATATATCTCATTAGTTGGCTTTATAAAAATAGCGTCTAGCTTTCTAATGGCTGTTTCATAGCTTTGACAATCTAATATATGTCTAAATATTGTTGAAGAGACATGATTTATAAGTAATTGATACTTAGCTTCATCTGTGAAAGGCGTAGCTGCACCGTCTGCTGCAAGGACGGCGTGTGAGGTAGCCTTTATGAAGTTTTCAAACGTTTGTTTCCAATGAATCCATAGAGATGACACATCAGTACCAGAATTCGGATCGGAGTCGAATCTTTCGGGTCTCAAATATCTATCCATTATTTTAGCAGTGAATAGATGTTTCTTTTCTTGTTAATTAAATTGTTATATGTGGAAACATAATAAAACTATAATGAACCCGTGTTGAAGGTTTTAATTAACAAGAAAGACAGTGACATTGAGTAAAGAAACTTTACTCCTCTAATTTTGTAAAGCATACACCACACTAAGTAGCTAGATGGGTGCACTATCTATCGAGGCTGTTTCGGAGCGGCAAAACGGAATTTGGCGACCGATAGATATGTTTTGCAATACGCACGCTTAGTATTGTCCGTGCTGAAAGGGTTATTACAAGAAAGTTTACAACTAAGAATATGTTGAGACATATAAAAATACGGGACTTAAAATGGAATAAAATATTCAGTAGGCAGATAAAAAACAGCTAACAAAAATAACATATGGCCGGGTAAGAGCGAAAACCAACTACGTAGCCATTATTGCACAAATAATATTTTAAAAGTTTGTGGTCTTATCTAACATATTTGTTACATTTAGAGATAGATGTAAGAGCGGGTAGTTGTGTAGCAAATTATATAAACTTTAAGTGTATTTATATAAATTAAAGATTTTTTAAACGACTAGTGTAAAAAATATGAATTTGCTAAAAAAAATAGTTTGTAGGTTATCGCTCTAACCCGGCGATTTGCTGGCCCCTACACAAGTGTTTAGTCCAGATAATTCGAGATGTTTTTTTTTTTTTACCAAAGACACACTCAGTGGAGTGATACATTATTATTATACTACCGGTAGCAGATTTATTAGTGTAGTTATTTTACCTTGTTATATTATATTGGTATTTATGCATGTATATATATATATAAGCTTATTTAAATATAATATTATAGTCATTATTATTTTTTATGTCAAACTCGGACTCCGAAGTGTACTTTTCTTGTAATTCGTCTGAATCGGATATATTTGAAGACAGTCAAGATGCAGTTCTACTTGGAAACCTGCTGCACAACACTTTCTCTTCATCACCCAAGAATCTGAATGTCTGCCATATTAACGCCCAAAGTATAGCCAGCCATTTTTCTGATATGCTTACAACTTTCGTTAGTCAACACCTACATGCTGTGCTCATTTCTGAAACCTTTCTAAAACCTTCTCTCCCTACTTCTCACTTTTCCCTTCCTGGTTTTACTCTCCTTCGAAACGATCGCACAGGTAAGGGAGGTGGGGGCGTAGCTATTTATCTTCGTTCCGACTTGAAACATAAAATCATTTCCCGATCTCCTTCGTTATATAGTAGTTCTTCTGAACATTTATTTCTTGAAATCAATGTGAACACGGTTAAATTTCTCTTAGGTGTAGTCTACGCCCCTCCGACTCTTAATTATTTCAGCGTTTTCGAGGAGTTGCTTGAGACTCATATTCCTACTTACGAGCACTACCTAATTATGGGTGACTTTAATACATGTCTACTAAGGGATGATTCTCGTAGCCGAAAACTTAAACTAATTGCCTCTTCCGTTAACGCTTCTATTCTTCCTCTTGATCCCACTCACCATGTGAATAGTTCTCACAGCCTTTTGGATCTCATCATCACATCCGATCCTGATAGAATTTATTCACATGGCCAATTCCTTGCCCCTGGGTTCTCCCACCACGACCTCATTTATGCGTCTTATAGAATCAAAACCCCTAAATTTAAACCTAAGATCCTTCTCCAGCGATGCTTTGCACGTATGAACCTGGAATCGCTTCAGGCAGATGCTGACAACATAGACTGGCACAGGGTGGTTGAGGTGGAGTCGCTTGACGGGAAGGTGTCCGAGTTCAACCGCTTACTGCTTAATCTCTTCGATAAACATGCACCTATTCGTCCTGTGCGTATGAAGCGCCCCCCTGCACCGTGGCTGGATGACAACATACGTAAAGCCATGAAATGGAGAGATTTTCTCAAGCGCAAGCACAAAAAGTTTCCAAATGACGAGCTGTGGGTAAAGTTCAAAGCTGCAAGGAATCGTGTAAACCAGATGTGTAGGAACGCTAAACGCCGATATATTCACAAATCTATTGAATCTTCTTCTCCGAATAATTTGTGGAAATTTCTAAAAATACTGGGTTTCGGAAAAAATAAAAGTGAAAATAGCCTCTCTGTGGATATTAACGGCCTCAATCAGCATTTCTCATCTTCCCCAATTACTATTGATCCTGTATTAAAGGCCGCTACTATCTCGCAGATTGCTTCCTTACCTCTTCCGAACATCAATCCTTTTTCATTTCAGCCGGTGACAGTCGGTGAGATATCGAGGATTATTCATTCTATATCCAGTAAAGCCGTCGGCCATGACAACATTGGTCGCCCTCTCCTCACCCCTCTGTTGCCCACTATTGTCCCATCTATCTGCCATATAATAAATTATTCTCTTTCTTCTGGTTCCTTTCCTGATTTATGGAAAAATAGTTATATCGTTCCTATTCCTAAGAAATCGGTTTCTTCTGCATTCAGTGACCTTCGACCCATCTCAATCCTTCCCTTTCTTTCCAAAGTCCTCGAACGTGTAGTCCATCGCCAATTTTCTTCTTTCTTACACCTTAATAAACTACTAAATCCTTTTCAATCTGGCTTTCGTCCGTCTCATAGCACCACAACAGCTCTCGTCAAAATCACCGATGATATCAGGTCTGCTATGGACGAACGAAGGCTCTCTCTCCTTACTCTCCTGGATTTTAGTAATGCTTTTAATTGTGTAGATCATGAAATCCTCACGGCAGTGCTTCAATCGCTCAATATCTCACCGACTGTACAACTCTGGTTTCAATCGTATCTTCACGGGCGCCAGCAACGCATTCGTATCGATGAAGTTTTTTCTGACTGGTGTCCTGTGGCAGCTGGCGTCCCGCAGGGAGGCGTACTATCTCCATTACTTTTTTCTATCTTTATCAACACCTTGACTTTCTCTATTCAATTCTGTTCCTACCATCTGTATGCCGATGACCTGCAGCTATACCAGAACTTCGACGTTAACGACATTCAAGATGCTTTCGCTAGAATGAATAAGGACCTGGAGGCAATTCGAGTGCGATCTGAAAATCTTGGGCTACTAGTCAATCCAGAAAAAACGCAGGTGATCATTGTTGGCACAAAACAAGCAGTGGGCAGGCTGGACCATGGGTCCTTGCCGACATTGTATTTCAACAACGTGCCTCTTCCCCTGTGCAAAAATGTAAAAAATCTCGGTCTCCACATCAGTAGTGACATGTCCTGGAACTTACATGTATCTGAGGTTAGCAGAAAGATCTTTGGATCTATGCATACCCTGAAGCGATTTCAAAACTTCATTCCGTGCTCAGCAAAGCTTACGTTAGTTACCTCATTGTTACTTCCTATTATTGATTATGCCGATATATGCTATCCCGATCTCACCGAGGAGCTACTGAATAAACTCGATCGTCTTCTCAACTTATGCATTCGCTATGTATTTGGCCTGCGTAAGTATGATCATGTCTCTCAATTTCGTATTCAATTAAAGTGGCTAAATATCCGTTTTCGTAGATCAGTACATATTCTTATCTTCTTATACGGCATTCTTCATAATCCTAATACACCCCGCTACTTGAGCGACCGTTTCGAATATCTGTGCGACTCACACACCCGTTCTCTTCGTTCTTCACAGAACAACCAACTTTCTATCCCTCTTCACTCTTCTAGCAGATATTCAGATTCTCTCACCGTGTCAGCAGCTCGTCAATGGAACAGGCTACCATTGTTTATCAGACAGGCACAGTCTTTAAATATATTCAAAAAACTTCTTCTCTCTTATTTCCTTAAAAAGCAAAACGAATCCTAATCACCTGACATATTATTAGTACCTATATATGTATATATAATTATTTATGTATTTATCTTAATTATGTATTATTATTTTTCTGTTAGGTATTATAGTATTATAAATGTATATATTGTATTTATTTACATATTTTAATTCTGGTTTTTACTATATTATTTCCATTTTCACACCCTGCACCCATAATATTAATCTCTCACTCTCCCAAAGGTTAGCTGGTAGAGAATACCTTCATGGTATTATGCTCGCCTATGTACAACACTTTATATTGTATATTTTGTGTGCAATAAAGAATTTTATTATTACTATTATTATTATTTTATGCCACTGAGCAAAGTTCAGCTTACCATCAGGTGAGCATGATGTCACATTTATTGTAATTATACCTGACAGAGAACGCCGTAAGCCATGTCGAGGCCGGTATAGTGGTGCCGCCAAAAGCCGAGAATCCGCCAGATGGATGAGCAAATTGCATTTGGCGGGAGAATCCTGGATATGCAAAGAAGAACAAAAAAATTAGGCGGGAAAAAGTGTACACGCGAGTCATAAAACAGCTGTAAATTGGTATCAAAATAAATGTGCACGTCTCATACCAATAGCAATATGGTTCCTAGCCACGGCTCCGGATGTCGAACTGGGATCCAATTGGTTAAGGGCGAGGAGGTTCGACGCCACTCTAGCCATGTTCTGTTCCCCACAGCCTCGAGGGAGGCTGGTCAGGAAATCTGCGTTCTGGAACATAGACAGGGATGGAGTAGTCCCGATTTTGGCAGCACTTTCAGATTTTTAGCCCAAAATGGATTACACAAAACGTAACGAACAAAAACTTTAAAAGTAGATAACTCTTAATAGACATACGTAATTATTTATTTATATAATATCCTTAACTCATTATATGACAATGTCTCTTTTACAGCAGCAATAATCATAAGTGTATTTTTTTCATTCTTTACAGCCCCTAGAATACAGCGTCCTAGGCCTCCAATGCTGGAGATGGGCCTTCCAGAACTGGAGAATTTGGCCTATACTCGCCACGCTGGGCAGACGGCTTGGCGAGGATATGGTGTATTTTTTTTTTGTTTTAATATTTATTAACGTTTCCACAAGTTGATATTAGTGGAAACGGGAACGACGGCTTAACGTTTTCTCTGAGGCACGGAAACGGTGGTGTCGTAAATGACTGCAGTACGTAAGAAGGGTAAGCGTAAGCCCCCTCCCCCCCGGCATGTACCAATGAGAAATACACTTTGAGGGGGGTTTGAACCGACCTTTGTAGGATTTTCTACACAGCAGCTGTAACCTTAAGTGACATTTATTTTTTATATTAGTATACAATGTCTTTTTGGTATGACATTAAATGAAATAAAATATTCCTTGTAAGTAAGCCCTTAGTTTATTTTGTAGAATAGTTTTAATTTCATAGGTATTTTTAGTTTAGTTTTATTTATAATTAGTTTTTTAATCTATTTTACTTTATTATTTTTGTATCTATTTCGAATAAATATATATTTAATTAATATTAAATTTATTTGTGATATTTCTCTCCTTTGGAACGCTGGAGACATCGACGAGCTAGCCACTTGTCATGATTGGCCTATAGTAAAGTTGGCTAAATGTGAATCCGCTTCTTTATAAGCGTGGTTTTTGACCACCCCGGAGGGAAACGGTTGTGATGATACTTTACTTTATAATCTTAAGTAGTTTTTTTTATATTTTTGTATTGATTATTACGATGACGACGTCTTGTGCCAACTTCTACAATAAATTGTCATTAAAATTAAGATCAGATCTTCGCCAACCCATCTGGCCCGGGTTGCGACTGTAGGCAAAATTCTCCATCTACAAGTATATGTTTTGAAAGGGGTCTATAACTCGTGTTTAAACCTGAAAATAATTTTACCTTCGTCTAACATTACCGTCAAAAGGGGTCCGACAATGTCTCCGACTGCCCACACCTTCCAACTCTCCGTGTCCGTGATGATGCCGCTATCGTTAGACCAACTCCAGGATATATCTGATGGACTATCTCTTCCTTAAAAAAAAATTAAAACGTAAAAAATAGTTTTCTACTCCACACCTCTATTGTTTCTTCGTTATTGTCTTAAGTAGGTTTTCAACCGTTTAGTCATAAGAAAAATGAGTCTTGGCGCCATTTTGCGCGGACATGTCAAGTGCAAGTTTTTGTTTTGTAAATTAATTTACTGTGGATATTGTTAGTCAAAAGTGTTGTTGGACTTTAAATATGGGGCACAAGTTGCACTTTATTTTTTGCGGTTTTCCCGCGCTGTGGACTCCCATATTTTAGACGACGTGTTTGGGCTATAATGCCGCGAGTGACTCCAAGAAAAGCATCAAATTCTGCAGCATCTGGAATTTGATGATAACCTCATTAACTCATTAAAATAAAGATATACGTCAGACTTGGCTGTATGGGCTAGTTCCCTAAGCCTAAAAAAAATGTACTTTTAAAAATTTGATTTTATTGACCACATTTCTCAACAGTACACTGTCACTCAGAATTAAAATGTCTTTGAAAATGTTGGATTGTGCGATTGAGAGATATGCAAAGTGTAACTATACTATTAAAGTAAAACAAGCCTTACCATCTCCGCAGAGTAATGCTGATCGGTGTTCTTCTTTTGGTACCCCTTCGGACAAGATCTTTACGGCTGCTACCACTTCATCGCTAAAATAATTGCAGAACGTAAAAAAAAACACGTTTTAATTTTTTTTATTTAGCCTACTTTACTATTGGCTTGTGGTGACTGTGCCACACACGTTAAAAAGATAATTGTATTTTTTATTATTTGATCGGTTGTCATACTCGTAAATGACATGTTATGATTTTTGTCAGAATAAAAATATTATTCAAGATAGACATATGCCATCGCGGACTTTTCTGTAGAGCTATATAAGATACATAATTCCACCATACATTATTTTGTTATATCTCGAAGGGTTTAGGCAGCGTTTTCGTTCAAAGCTCCCAGACGGCTTATTTTTTTCCGACACCTCCAACAAATATTGTTAATGTGTACAAAAAAATATATACACTAAAACCTTCCTTGAGAACCACTTTATCCAATTGTAAAAACAGCATGAAAATCGATGCAGAAGTTCTTGAGTTTATCGCGAACAGACAGACAGACGCGGTGGAAGACAATGTTTTATAATATGTAGTGATAGTGATATACAAAGTCCCTTTGTACTAAAACTAAAATACATACCTGTTGTTAAAATCTGGTATTCCTGTATAATTTTCACACACAGCAACACTGTTGACTACTTCTGCCCGCACACTGATGTAGGCCGACCCTTTTGACATTGCCAGCAGCTCCACATGTCTGGATTGAGACGACCTCTGCTTCAGACACATTGTCACAACAGATTCTGATGTCACACGGAGATGGGAGTCTGATGATATTGTTATTCTAACCTATAATCAAAATACAAATAAAACCAAAAGATCACGACATGAAGTCGAATAAATATTATGATCTCACAAAAGAAATGAACAGGATCGGGTTCAAGACTCAGCTTTACGCAGTGGAAGTCTGTAGATTTAGATGCGGAGGTAGCGGGTTCGATCCCTGGTAGGGGCACAATAATTTATTTGTGATCTTTTTTGGAGTTTGGTACGCCCAAGCTTTTGACAATTTTTACAGACGAAATCGATGTTAGACGATACGTTTTCGGACGATTGTGGACACACCCTCACCCCGCTGAAGTTTAAAAAAAAATTGCCCTTTTGACAATTACACGCGGTATAAAAATAATACAGTAATCAAGAAAAAATAATTATGTATTTATTCCTATATATACCCATCAGCCCGACCACAGACAACAAATTATGATCGTTATAGGGCATGTCAAGATCAAGTTTTTATTTTGTACATTGCTGTTCTGTAGATATTGTAAGTCAAAAATGGTTTTGTTTTGTTTAATAATGTGTTACAATGTAAATAATTATGTATTTATTCCTATATATACTCATCAGCCCGACCACAGACAACAAATTATGATCGTTATAGGGCATGTCAAGATCAAGTTTTTATTTTGTACATTGCTGTTCTGTAGATATTGTAAGTCAAAAGTGGTTTTGTTTTGTTTAATAATGTGTTACAATGTAAATAATTATGCAAAACGATAAATTTTACATTATATATGGGACACAAGTTGCAGTTTGTTTTTTTGCGGTTTTCCCGCGCTGTAAACCCCCCCATATTATACCCGACCTGTTTGGGCTATAATGCCGCGAGTAACTCCAAAATAAAACATCAAATTCTGCTACATCAGGTATTTTAATAAACATATTTGCTAATTAATTCATAAGAAAGAAATACATATTACGTCAGACTTGGCTGTATGGGCTAGATCCTTTGCCTCCTATCACCTCGTTCATCATCTCTCGGGAGAAGAGAACACCAACAAACAAACTTTGACTTTAAAAGTGTAAATAAAAAAAACAACTTATGCAATTATAATTATTTATTTATTTTATTTATGCAGTATTTTTTTTTTCTTTGATATTAATTCAAGTTTTTTATATTACTGGTGGACGCGGCCAAAAAGCTCGCTGTCTCACCTAGCATTGTGTCTAAAAGAGATAGAATCAGTTATGAGCAGTTAGCAGCTAGTCTACACGCATACGTCTAGTCGCACGCACACAAACACCGTGCCGAAGTCTGCCGAACTGAAACGACGTTAGACGATGCTGTGCCGGTCGGAGTAGGGGGGTGTTAGGTTTATTTTCGTTACGGAATTTCTTGATTCGGTCGCCGCGCTCAAAGCCCGCGATAAAAGCTATGCAATAGCTTAATAAATAAATATCTTACCGGTAAAGTTTCATACATGTAGTTGAAAAGTCGATATGTCATGACTGTCGTGTCTCCGCGAGTTAATGTATGAGGCACGTCTATATGCAAGAAGAATTCTCGGAACACCTACAAAATGAAATACACATACATATACCATATCATAAAAGGTGTCGCAAAACGTACTTATTTTTTTTTTCCTGTATTGCATGCAGTTAAATTATGAGGGCGTTTTCTTTTACCCGACTGTGCGAAGTTGTATGGACGTTAGACTCACAACTTATTGACCATAGGCAAGTACTAAAAGTTGCACATTTTTAAAAATATTTTTTTACTAAGGTTGAATGTATAGTTTGCTTGTTGACAACCAGTGGCGGAATTGCGGTCTCGGCCTCCCTAGGTCCCAAGCCACATAGAAGATTTTATTCGCTGGCAACACACGGGCAACGTACTGGGTCAAACATAAAAAATAAGGTATTTTAAAATTTTATACCTGTATAACGATTGATTGTGGTAAAGCAAGTCCGTTATTGGCAACACAGAGAGCAGTAGTGGTGTATCTTGTCACAGAATCTGGGACGCGTGATGTCACAATCGCTGTTCTATTGCTGCTTACCGGAACAAGACGCCATAGCCACGACTGCAAATAGTGGCCGGTTTAAGGATAATAGTCGCAGGTTTAAGGATAATAGGTGCTGGTATAAGGATAATAGTCGCAGCCTTAAGGATTATTAATGTATGTTTGTAGGAGACATTTTGAAATAGTTTTTGAATTGTAGTTATATTTGGTTTTGTGTTCACTTATATCTTTCTCCAGGTCCAGCATCCCAGCTAGGGGATACTTAAACCTGGTAAATTCAGCTTGAAAAAACACCAGGACAGAGTATAGGAAAGACAGGATACTCACACGAAGTACCTACACACATACTTAACGAAGTATTCTGCACTACGCTCTTTAAGTGACATACCTCATTAAACTCCGTCCTAACTGAAGCTGTAAGTGGTTCTGGAGCTGATATAGATCCAGAACACTGTGGAGTGGATAAACTTCCTCCAGCACTTCTTATTCCCGCCGAAGACAGGTGGCGGACGAGAGAGGGAGTTTGTTCTGGATCGCTTTCTGAAATTGTCAAGTAATTTTCATTTTATAAAAAAAAACAAAAAAAAAAACATCACGACCGTTTCCAGAAACCACGCTGATAAATAACCGGATTCACATTTAGCCAACTTTACTGTAGGCCAAGCATGACAAGTGGCAAGCTCGTCGATGTCTCCAGCGTACCAAACTCGAGAAATATCACAAATTAAATATAGCTGAAACAAAATTATGGAATGATCTTTCAGTAAACATAAGGCAGGCAACTAACAGATTGTCGTTTTAAAAACTGGTCTATTCACACTTTATGAATAGCTCTAGACCACGTTAATGACGTTTCATAAATGCCTGTAATAGGTTTACGTGAATAAAGATATTTTGACTTTGACTCAGTAAGTTGTATGTATTAGTATTTAGTATATTAATAGTATAATATATAGATAAGAATATATAAGTAGGTATATAATATTTGTTGAATTATCCTATAATTGTAAATTACTGTTACTTTCATTGCAACTATATTTGTCCAAATTTGTCCCTAAGGTTTGGCTGTCAGAGAATGTCTACGGGCGTCAAGTCCGCCTTTTAAATAAATGTATTTATTTACATTAATCAATATTTTTGTGTCCCGACCAGGAATCGAACCCGGTACCTCCGAGTCTAAATCCACGGACGTAACCGCTAGGAAACGGAGGCAGTTATTTTATTTTTATTTAACTTGTTTACATTTTTATTTAAATAATTAAATTCAACGCAACTCAATTCAACTTCATCAGAGCCCCTAGAATGCAAACTTCTAGACTTCTATTGTTGGAGATAGGCTTTCCAGAAATTTCGGGAGAATTAGGCCTACACTCGCCACCCTGACCAGACGGGTTGGAGATGTCAATTTTATTAGCGATTCCACAAGTTGGTATTGGTGGTACCGTAACCGACGGCTTAACGTGCTCTCCGAAGCACGGGAACGATGGTGCTGTGTATGTATGTATGTATGTATGTTGTGTATGACAAATGTACGTAAGACAAGTGTATTGGTCATTGGTACATGCCAGGGGGTTTTGAAGTTTACGTTCTTACAACTGAACCACCACCGCTACTAATTCAACTTAACTCAATAACGATTGCACAAGTTCGTATTGGTGGAACCGGGATTAACGTACTCTCCGAGGCACGGGACGGGTGGTATTTTAAATGTATGACAAATGTACGTAAGAAAAGTACGCAATTTAACTAAATGTGATATATATATTTATTCGAAGTTAATTAATATAAATTAAATATAAATTAAAAGCTACCTAAATAATAAAATTAAAAATAAACTAAACTATAAATAAAAAATGCCCTCTAGAGACGTCCCATCCGAGATAGTCCCAAGGAGACTGGCAACATTTCCCCTCTGTATAGCGAGGCTAATACGTTGGCAGAAATAATTGCCAGCCTTTCTGTCATCAGACCTTTCTGTCAGCCGCTTTGACAACTCCTTGGCCAACCGCCAACTAAGTTCAACTCAATTTAACCCAATTTAACACAATTCAACTTAGCAATGTCTATCTTAACGTTTGAAACGTAAGTTTGTGTGGTAATGGAACTCCTCCTTCGTCGGTCTCCACTGATGGGGATCGTGACTCTGTCGCAGACGCAGGTCATCCACCAGCCGTCTCCAGTGATTTCGGTCCTCGGCGTAGTGGATGGTGCAGGCCAGGCCAGAAATGGTCAGTCACCTTGCTAGAAGCTTTTCTAGATTATTTATTTATTTATTTAAACTTAATTACACAAAGTACAATGGCGGACCTAATGCTGCTAGACATTCTATGAGGGTCAAACCTTCGGGACAACGAGAGCAGTAAGTACATAAGGTAGGTGCAATACTAAATAAACTTGAAGAGTTTTATTGCAGATAACATATACATACTTATTAATAATTACATACTACTACATACATATAACCTACATAAATAAAATATTAACAATACAATATAATATATACACAATACTATACCTACTAATGATAAATCACAGTCTGATTAAGACTAAGCTAAAACAAAAGAAGGAACATGGAAATTTCGTCATGTTAGCATTTTATTCAATTTGTTGCACATGTGTATAAGTGGGTATGCAATTTGTTTTTTGTATGTGTGTATGTGTATATTTGCATGAGTGTATGCATTTTTGTGACCATCTGTCGAGACTGCCGGCCCTTGTCTCCGAACCATACAGAATAATAGAAAAGACAAGTGTTAAAGCCAGTTCTATGACCCATCGGTGGGGAGAGTCGCACCTCAGCCTCGGTCGGCGGCGGATGTCAACAATTTGTGTTTCGGTGACGTCACACCGCGTGTGAACAATTTTTCGGTGCTGCAGCAGTGTCTGCTGAATAGCCACGCGAGTGTATTTATCGATCGGAACTTGGATTATTAGTTTTATGTGAAAAGAGTTTTACCATCATATCACCCCCCCCCCCCCCCCCCCAAACAATATACAGTCCACTCATCTACCACGGGTGAGGGAGTTGAAAATCTCCCACACAACAAGTGTTCCGGCCAAGTGATTTTTTGTCTTTTTGGTTATTTTTTTAACAAACAATATTCTGTTAAGTTGGGTGTCATCGATAAATCGATAATGGAAAAAAAAATGTCCACATTTTATTTTATCGCCGCCTGGTAAATTTATTTAAATGGAACAAAGACACATACCTGAATTACAATAAGAAGCATCAAATGCTGTGATATTCCTATGATCCGCTATAGTCTTCTTGAGCTGATCTAACAGGATCTGCTTAATGTTTTGAGGATTTTTAACATTGACATCAAGCGCGGATAATGCACAAAGAGCTGGTACTGATGTGGTTATAATTAAGGTTGCCATCGATTTTGGTGCCACTTGACGTGTCATCCATGTTAATTCTGCCTGGAAGAGATTTCATTTTATAATTCATACTACGAAACTGGCAGTTGCACATTATTATGTGATCCTAGATGTACTGTATCAGCCTATTTTCATTAGGTCATTACAGCCACAAAGCGTCCTAGACCTTCACTGCTGAAGATGGGCCTTCCAGAACATATATCTGGAGAATTTGACCTACACTCACCACGCTGGCCAGGCGGTTTGGCGAGGAAGCCTATAGGCCTGACATATTATTATTTAAGTTACCGTTCCGTGGAAATCTTTTTTTTATTATTTATTTTTTAATTACACACTGACCTTGCGCACACCTGATGGTAAGTGGCGCGCGTGGTCCATGAATGTTAGAAACTGGAATCAGACACTTAGGTCCGACATCAGTCCCTAACAGTATGCCGGCTTGACCTTTTCACACATTGTATGGAAGACAAGCTAAGCTAATTGATTTCGACGCTTTCGGGAGTTTGTCGTTAAATCGAGTGACGTTATATGGAGTTTACACTGCAGTTCAATCGTATTTTAGTTATAATTTTAATTGAATTTATATAGTTTTATTAGCTTATTTTTTATCCTGTAATCATCGTATCGTGAGTTCGTCTTACCTTATTAGCAAAACAATCATCGAATTCCAGATGTTTGGTGGCACTGACTAGTTCTCCGTTGTGATAGAAAAATGCCACCAAATGACTATCGGGACACATTTGATGAGTAATTTTTATAGGTATCATCACTCGAAGCAAATTCACCAATTTTAAATCTGAAACTGAATTAGGATGGTTTATTACTTACATTGTTTTGAAATGTAAAGGTGTTAAACACAGATGTATTAAATGTACTAAACAATCGAATTTAATTAGCAAATGAATTTAATTAAAAGGGTTTTGCAACCTCTCTCCTGCACAATCAAATATTTTCAATGTTTATTCAGTGAGTGTCATTACAGCCCCTAGAACACAGCGGCCTTCCAGAACTGGAGAATTTGGCCTACACTCGCCACGCTGGCGAGACGGCTTGGCGAGGATATGATGTCATTTTTTAAGCTTTTATCGCAGCCTTTGAGCGCGACGATCAAATCAAGAAATTCCGTAACGAAAATAAACCTAACACCCCCCACTCCGATCAGCACAGCGGTGCGGCGTTGAAAGCCGTGCATCGTCTACCATCGTTTCAGTTCGGCAGACTTCGGCACGGTGTTTGTGTGCGTTTGACTAGACGTATGCGTGTAGACCAGCTGCTAACTGCTCATAACTGATTCTATCTCTTTTAGACGCAATGCTAGGTGAGACAGCGTGCTTTTTTGCCGCGTCCACGAGTAATATTAAAAACTTGAATTAATATCAAAGAAAAAAAATACTGCATAAATAAATAATTATAATTGCTTAAGTTAATAAAAAATGCTATGCAATAGCTTTACCGCGGCAGTCCCCGGATGCCACACGTATTTTTTTTATGACAATTTATTAACGATTCCACAAGTTGGCATTAGTGGAACCGGGACTGACGGATTAACGTGCTCTCCTCACACGGGAACGGTGGTGTTGTAAATCTATGACGTCAGTACGTAAGAAAGTGTATTTCTCATTGGGTACATACATGCCGGGGAGGTTTGACAATTTCTATTACCTTCCTAGAGAATAAAATTGCAGACATTTTGGACATACTCGTATATCCAAATTTTATTTATTTTAACTATATTTATCTTTATTATTATTTATTGCAGTATTGATTTTTATTAATATTTAATTTGTTATTATTAATCTTACAATTATTTTAAATAAAAATGAACATAGATGGTTTAATAGGATAATTTTATTTTTTGATGTTGTAATTTATTTTAATTTAGTTAGATAGGTTATTATTAGTTAGATTGTACTGTTTTTATGACTTGTATATTTAAGTTGTCTTTTATAATAAGTTTATATATAAGTTAGAAATTTGAAATTGATCATGTTATGTAAGAACATTTGAATTATATTATTATTGTATTGTCTTGTAGTGTACAGTTCTCCCAAAGTGATAATGCGCATAGAAATCTTCGTCACTGTTCGGCAACGGTCGTATTCCCCGAGCGTCGGAAGACGATATGTATATAGAGTGGTTAAGTGCATTTTCTTCATGCATAATTTAGTGGAATTATGTGTTTTGTGCTAGTTGTTAGTACGTTTTCCTATTTTACAAAATAAACTATTTAAAGTTGAATAAGATAATTAAAGTTGAAATTAAATTCACCTTTGAAAACAAAACCAAGAACGGTGTGTAATACAGCTCTATATAATTCCACTCAGAGAGAACACATGCAGTCACCGACCGCCCGAATTGTTTTCGATTGTGTACACATGATATTGACTTCTATTTCTTTCGAACAAGGTGCAAAATGGAAGTGCAATGTTTAGGCTCTTACGATTCAATGATTCGGGTGTTTCCGGGAATACGACAATTAGCGAAGATCTGTATGTGCATTATTAATTTGGGAATACTGTACACTGCTGTGGATTGTAATCCAGAACTGCTGTCAAATAGTGTGTATACGAGGTGTGGCTATTAAATAACGAGACTGATGATTCCACAGAAGAAGTATGCATGCGCGAAACGAGAACGACCGACAGCTGTGTAGCGCGAAGCCTTCTCTTTCTAATGAGGTGCCTCCCGTGTTTGTAAACAAATTAGTCTGGCCGTGAGCTTCGTTTTTATAAGAGCTGTTGTTTTGTTTTGCCGGAAAAAAATTAAGTGTAATAAATAATAGAGCAACGAATCGTCGTGAAATTTCACATGAAACTTGGAAAAAACGATACTGAAATTTAGGATTTTATTAAAAGGCAATAATTGTTTATTGTGCGCGACTTGTTTCCCAAGCAAATCTGCATTAAAAGGAATAAGATTTCAGTCCGTTAAAGCTGTGAAAGAAAAAGCGGCATGCGTCATGAAGGAGCTCACAGAAGAAGATTTCCAGCACTGTTTCGCACAATGGAAAATTCGTATGGAGCGTTGTAGGGATAGAGGAGGGGTGTATATTGAAGGTGATAGTAATTAAAAATGTATAAATTCAAAATAAAATGTTTTGCAACAATAGTCTCGTTATTTTATAGCCAAACCTCGTATCGTGTAATGGTTGTAATCTGTATGTTGTACCTTGAATAAATAAATAAATTTAATATCCAACAAAATCTTTGTACCACAAAAATTGGGCTTAAGGAGACCTGTTAATTAATATTTACAATCTTTTGCAGTAGTCTTTATAGAATATGAATAAAAATCAATTGACTTTGAAATAATTACCTATATTATGGTTTTCGTAGCTTTGTACAGTGTTATAGTAATTAGATCCGCAGTAGTTTCCTTTGTGGGCATAGTTTGGTTCGGCTGTGGTATTTGAAGATGGACACTGGGTCGTCGCACCCCATCTGTAGATTAAGCTGCCTCGAGTTATCACCTAAAAAAACCATACATTGTTGATTAACCAAAAAGTAAAAAAGTAAAGTATCATCACGACCGTTTCCCTTTTGGGGTGGTCAGAAACCACGCTTCTAAAGAAGCCGATTCACATTTAACCAACTTTACAATACGCCAACCATGACAAGTGGCGCTCGTAAATATCACAAATAAATTAAATATGAATTAAATGTACGAGTATTTATTTACATTAATAAATATTTTTGTGTTCCGACCGGGAATCGAACCCGGTACCTCTGAGTCTAAATCCACGGACTTAACCGCTAGACCACGGAGGCAGTTTTGATTAACCAATAGACCAAATATAAGTAAGAGCGATCATTGGTTGCTTAAAAGTATGTTATATTATTTTTTACGCCATCTACTTTGTTCTTCATCTATTGTCGGAGAAAAACGTGTTGAGAAGAAAATGCACGTCGAACCGTAAAACACGTTCTTCTTAGACAAGAGAATGTCAGTTTAATTTCGTAATTATTTTTCGTAATGTTGAATATTTCATTTTTAAAGTTTTTAATTAACTTCCCATCAATAACAAGTTCCGCTACATGATCATAGATGGCGCTATTATAAATGCACACAATTATAGTCCTAAAAAGTAAAAACATATCACTCAGAGTTGTTTCGAGGACCATGGTTCGTGCGTAAATCCGTTATAGCTCGAGATGCCTATTTTTGAGGAGTTTACGAGTATAGTTGGCCTGACTAGACGTATATTTTATCAGGTTAACAACGGATACTTCAAGCATCTCCAAAATATCGCTCTGTCTTGCGTACGGCTTCCCAACTTCCTAGAGAAGTGCTCCTGGAAGACAGCTGAAGTAGTCGAACCTAGAACCCCTGGGTTACTGAGCACTGTTATAATATAACAGTGCCCAGCCCTAACAGTGTATAAATAACAGGCGGGTGGTAAAAAAATTAGAACCAAGGATTATTAGCGATCTGGATGACCCCACTGTCTGTCTGCAGTCTTATAAACATTAATCATTAGTATACTCTCGTGGTCCAAACGCTTTGGGGTTGTTGTCAATCCGAGCAAGTGTCAATCAATTATAGTGGGGAGCTCCCGAACATTGAGTAAAGTAGATTTCAACAGTATTGACCCTGTTCGGTTTGATAACGTCCCAATTGCGTATTCCAGCGAGGTGAAGAATCTAGGTATTTATCTAGATTCCAATCTAAGCTGGACAGCCCAGGTTACCAAGACGATTGGTAAAATTTTTGCTTCACTGCACTCTCTTAATAAACTTAAAAACTTTCTGCCGTTAAAAGCTAAAATAACCCTTGTTCAAAGCCTTCTCCTACCTCTGCTCGACTATAGTGACGTGTGTAGCATTGATATGTCGGAGATGTTGCTCAATAAGATGGACCGGTTACTGAACGCATGTATCCGGTTTATCTATTGTTTACGTAAATATGATCACATCTCTGAATATCGTGCTAAGTTGAAGTGGCTGCCTATTCGTTGTCGCAGAAATCTTCGAGCCCTTTGTCTCCTTTTTTCTGTCTTGAATGAGCCTACGACACCGAAATACCTCAAGGACAATTTCGCCTATCTCTCTTCTTTCCATGACAAATCCCTTCGCTCTGCTAACAACTCTCTTCTATCTGTCCCGTCTCATCACTCTTCATTTGTGTCTAACTCTTTTGTAGTTGTTGCTACTAATTTGTGGAATAATCTACCTGTTAACATACGGCAAGCAACTACCAGAACATTATTCAAAAAACTGGTGTTTTCACACTTTCTAAATAGCTCCACACAGTGTTAGTAAGTAGTATATATGTATGTTTATGTATATTAATATGTATGTATTAGTATTTAGTGTATCGATATTATATATATTAGTTAGATGATTATTTACTATTATTGCTATTATTTTTGCTTGTTTACCTACGATATAGATTTAGTTCCACTCGCTACTGACTTTTTGTTTTAGTTTTGATAATAATTTTGATTTAATTTAATATTACTGTATTATGTTTAGCTTTAATTTAATTTATGATTTGACTAAATCTTACTCAATTTAATTTAATTTTATGTTAGGTTCGGCTCAAATTTAATCTAAGTGCTGTCTATAAAATAAAAATCATTTTGGCTAATGTATAACAAAATCCTATCGTCAAATATGTATTAATTTAATGCTGTGATTTTGTAAAACCAATAAATAAATAAAAAATAAATAATATTTATTCCATATATATTGTAAGTAAGAATATATTAAATTGCTGTTAATTTAAATAGTTATTTATTTCTCTTATTATCTTTATGATTGCACCTACATTTGATCAAATTTGTCCCCAAGGTTTGGCTGTCAGAGAATGTCTTCGGGCATTAAGTCCGCCTTTTGTACTTTGTGCATTAAAGTTTTGAAATAAATAAATAAATAAATCATTAGATTAACATTAGCTCCAATTCACGCTCGGTAGTTTTTTTGAAACTGTTAACTTAAGTTAGAATTATTGATAATGGACGTTAGGTGGCATAATATATAAAGTAATAAACATTTCGTATTAAAAGAACAC